>JAQOWZ010000031.1:0-1397648 GCA_035578165.1 Stenolophus ochropezus | reverse complement strand
AACTTACACGATCGGTCTAATTTTTAAGCACATTATCGATTGTGTGCAGCTGTATTTCACCAATGGCTTCACGAATATTGTCCTTTAAAGCGTCAATTGTCTCTGGCTTGTCGGCGTAACACTTATCTTTGATGGCACCCCACAAAAAATAGTCCAACGGTGTCAAATCGCAGCTCCGAGGTGGCCAAACGACATCAGCTCTGCGGCTGATAATGCGATCTTCAAAAACAGGGCGCAAAACATCGAGTGTAGCTTCGGCTGTGTGGCACGTAGCGCCGTCCTGTTGAAACCAAATGTTGCCAATATCCTCCTCTTCAATTTTTGTGAACAAAAATTCGTTCAACATGGCCCGATAACGATCGCCATTGACTGTAACGGCCACTTGCTCATTTTCGAAGAAAAATGGCCCAATTATGCCTCTGGACCAAAATCCGCACCAAACAGTGACTCGTTTTGGGTGCGTCGGCTTTTAAATGTATTCGTGCGGGTTTTCTGTGCCCCAAATGCGACAATTTTGCTTGTTTACATACCCGCCAAGATGACAATGAGTTTCATCTGAAAAGATGATTTTTTTGGCAAAATCGGCATCTTCTGTAAGTCGATCGCAGGCCCACTCAGCGAAGCGAAAACGCATTGGATGGTCAGTTGGCTTCAACTCCTGAACCAATTGGACTTTGTATGGCGTCATACCAAGGTCTTTATGCTAAACTCGTCTCAATGATGTCTCCGAAATGTTCAATTGTTGAGAACGACGGTGAATTGATGTTGATGGCGCTTCACGCACACTTTCTGCCACAGCAGCAATATTCTTGGTTGTACGCACTGTTTTTGGCTTTTCACGCTTTGGTTTATCGATGAGGATGCCAGTTTCTTTCACTTTTTTCACAAGATAACGAACATACGGGGCTGACGGTGCTTCTCTTCTTCCAAAATCTGTACGCAATTTTCGCACACATTCTGCAACATTACCATGATTTTCAAAGTAATGTCGCAATATTTCCCAGCGTTGTTTAAGCGTATACACAACCATATTCGTTCAGCGGAAGGATAAAACTAATTATCTGTCAAATCAAACATGAGCTAAGTGTTACCATTCACGAAATAAGCACTAGTTGAAAAAAAAACGTTAGTATAAGAAAGCTGAAGCTTCCTTTTGGGTAGCTGAAGAGGTTGATCTTTCAAAAGATTTAAATGATTGGAATAATAAACTCAATAAAGATGAGAAATATTTTATTTCACATATATTAGCAATTTTCGCAGCTTCAGATGGAATTGTGAATGAGAATCTTGTTAAAAGATTCAGTCATGAAGTACAAGTAACGGAAGCACGTTGCTTTTATGGTTTACAAATTGCAGGAACATTACCTGTACGTTTGTTAGGCATGAATTGTGAACTAATGAGTCAATATATTGAATTTGTTGGTGATAAATTACTCTTAGAGTTAGGATTTGAAAAACTATATAATTCTAAAAAACTATTTAGTTTTATGGCGTTAATTTTTCTAGAAGGAAAAACTAACTTTTTCGAAAAGAAAGTTGGTGAATATCAGATATATGGAGTTATGAATAAGATTGACAATGTTTTTAGAACAGATGTAGATTTTTAAATATTTATAATAGATATGTAATAATGGAGAAAAATATTAAAAAAGTTTGTTTTAATGATAAAGTAATAGTACATTACCTTTGGCAGTTTGCTTCACAGAATGCACGTAAAGGAAATTGGGAAATGTATTCACGTGATAGGGAAATATTTCAACAGGGGATTAAGAGATTTGAATTATTATACAAAAATATTATAAAATAAAATTAATTACATATATGTATTCATTATTTATATGTATTTAAAATAATAATATATTACAATTTAAAATAAATGCGGTTGTTTTCCCATACTGTGGTATAACCTTTTTTAATTTTTTTACTTCTGTAACAAAAGAAGAAAAATAAATAAATAAAAAAAAACATACAAAACTTTACTTACCTATGTATATAAATAGATGATGCCTTATTATCATCATCATATAAATTCATTAAGTTCATCTTTTTTGATAGTATATTTGTTTCTTCTTCTTCTTCTTCGTCTTTTTTTTTTCTCTTTTTAAATTATGGTTTAAAATATATATTTCCATAGTATTATTTCAGATATTTTCATTAATATTGTCATCATTATTTATAATACTGAAATTATTATTATAGTTAATAAAATAATAACATTAATATGAACAAATTATTACTTATCGATATTCTCTGTATTTAATGATAGTAAAATTTGAAGAATTTCTTGATCTTCTAGACTTGGTATGTTATTTTCTATGATTTTATCATCTTCTTTAAATTTCATTTTCTATTTTATTCAATTTCAATAATACTTTCTGTCTAATTTTTTTTTCTTCTTCATTCTTCTTCCTTATATCATTCTCAAGACGCTCAATTTTTGTAAAAAAAAAAATTTTTGATTAGATTTATTTGGGCATCCATCTATTAAACATAAATATTTAAATTAAAGTTTTAATAAATTATTTAAATAAATAAATAAAAAAAAATACTACTTAGAGTTGTTACACAAGCCACACACACACACAGAAATCTTAGAACTGTAATGAGTAATAGGAGGAGAAAATTTGCACTTTTAAAGCGAACAATATATTTTGTAGTTAGTGTTATCAGAGGCACGGAGTAGTGGAATAAACTTCTTTTAAGATTTTTTTACTTTAATATGTTATCAATGTACGTATATATTAAATTAGAAGACTAGTTATTTGTAGAAATAGGTAGAAAACAGGTGCAATAATGATCGAACACCGTTTGAGCATTTTAAAAACTGATTTAACTTTCATAATAGAAAATATTATAATTTTTTCTTGAAGTTCGATGGGTCGCACTCTGCATCAAAACGTAATATGTAAACTCGACGTCCAGCTGTGTAACCTGTACATAAAAAGAAATAGTTTAGTAATAGCAAAACATCAAAATGTGTAATTATAAACCTATCAGTATTTCGTTGCAATTATTTCATTTATCTCAAAAAAAATATATTATATTAGTTCGTTTCTTGTGACAATGATATCACTTGGTATTTATTTATACTGGTTTGGTAAGGCAAGATTTCTATCATGTCTTCCTTATCCTATATTTAAGAAATAAGTTACGAAATCTCATTCATTTTATTTTATGCCTTTGATTCAATTGTGCATATAGTGTATCTGCATGGCGTTCATTTTCGTTCACTATTGTATCATAATTGCCATTGTTGATATCATACATTTTACTATATTTCATTATATACAATATTCTTTGTATATATTCCTGTACTCTTTTTCATCCGACCTTGTTGGTAACTTTCTTCGATGGCGATGCGGACATCTCTTGATCTTTTACCTCTGGACAATGCGACATACATCTGGCCATGGGAAAACAGCCGTGTGGGAAGATAGATTCCAACTTTATCCAATGTTTGGCCTTGTGATTTGTTAATTGTAACTGCGTACGCCAGCTTGATAGGAAATTGTCGCCTTATAAACTTAAATGGAAACTTGGAGTTTGATGGGTCGCACTCTGTATCAAAACGGAATATGTAAACTTGTCGTCCAACCGCGCAACCTGAACATAAAGAGAAATAGGTTAGTAAAAGTAAAACACGAAAATGTGTAATTATAAACCTGTCAGTATTTTCGCGGTAAGTACATGATCGGCCATGTCGATTATTTCCAATCTTGTTCCATTACAAAGACCACTGGTAATATCAATATTACGCAACAGCATGACGACAGCTCCAATCTTCAATGTCAGTATATGCGGTGGCGTGCCTGGTGGCGAAATAGAGTTCAGCAACTCAATAGGCACTCTGAAGTCACTTTCATTATAGTTTGTCATTGTGTCAACTGATATGTACCGCCTAGCTAAGCCTGGTAATTTTGTTAAAACACTGGCATTTATGTTATCAGCTTCAATGTTTGTCGGTGTTAAGATTGTCCGGTTTTCAATCGTTGCAATTTTAGGATTATTCTCAAAAATAAATGATATTAATTCGTTTCTTGTGACAATCATATCACTTGGTACTAACATGTACTCGTTTGGTAAGCCAGGAATTCTATCGTGTCTTCCTTCTCCAATATTTAATAAATAAGATGCGAAATCTCGTTCATTCGCATCTGTTCTCATATTCTCTACGAATCTGTGTTGCTGTATATCAGCCCACAAATGATGTCTTTTCAAAGTCGCTTTAATCGTTTCGTTACGTCCAGCATTTCGTGTTATGGGCAGTAGCTGCCTAAAATCTCCTCCGAAGACTACAACTTTGCCTCCAAAAGGAATGTCGAACCCAGTAATCATGCGTATCAATTTGTCTGCGCATGAAAGCATATTGCAAGAGGTCATTGACGCCTCATCCCAAACAATGATTGCTGCCTCATTAATTTCTTGACATTTTGGGTCTTCTAACTTAAGCATACTTGTGCTATTTTCATCCAGATTAATGGGTATCCCAAATTGGGTATGAGCTGTTCGTCCACCTTGCAATAGAATTGCTGCTATTCCCGTAAATGCCACTGCAATTTGACGCAATCCTATGCTTTTAACTCGATGTAATATTGAGTTGTAAAAAAACGTTTTGCCCGTGCTAGCTGGTACATCAATGAAATGTAGTTTTGTTTTATGGTCGCCAGCCAAATATTCCTCTACATTATTCATTATTGTAATGTAAGCACTTTGTTGCCTTTGATTCAGTTGTGCATATAGTATGTCTGCACGTCGTTGATGTCCGTCCACTGTTATATCATCAGTGTCATTGTTGTTATCATTATCTATTAAATCATATTGTGGTTCAGGTAAACTGAAGTCCTGATTTGTTCGATTTATACTGCGTACTTGATCATTGATATATTTCAAAAGTTCATTTTCAGGGTATCTTTTTGATAAAACTAAATCATCTATCATGTCTTGTCTGTACGTTTCGTAATTGTCGCAACATATGAGGCATGAGACGAACTGAAGCCTCTTGCATACATTTACAGTATTCTTTATCATCTTCGATGATATGACGTGCTTTACACGCCTCATAATATGTGTCGTATAGTCTTCCATGAACTGTTCTTAATGACTCAAACGATGTTGAACCCTTAACAATTGTAAGCAATCTAGATAAATAGAACAATTCCCCGCTATTGGGTTTTATTTCCGGTATCCTTCCCAAAACATTAAAATGGGATTTTCGAACTGTTCATTTATAAGACGTTCGTTGCCAGGTGTAGTATTGTGGAATTTGTACGTACGTGTAAGTACGTGCAGCTGGCGTTCTTTGATTTAATTCAAACCAAGCAAGTAAGTGTGTTGGTTTAGCTTCAGCTATTGCTTGTTCTGGATTATCTTCATCAAAAACAATGGACTGCCTGTCAGGTAAGTGAATTGTGAGCTGGAAAGAACATAAAATTATTAATATTCATATCATATTAATGTATATATGTATGACTTACATTAAAAATTGATATATTACTGTAAGACAGGGGATAACTCATTATTCGCCAGTAGGCCTCGTGACTTGAGACATACCTCATATCTTGATATCGTTCAATCTCATTCCAAGACACCACGCCTTGGTTGTGCTGTAATGCGGACACATTAATATTAGCCGCATCGTGGCCTTTATGTACATACTTGTATAGGTACTTTGTTGCTCTAATATTTGTGCATATTTCAACATTTATATGAGCTTCTAGTAATTGTAGCAATACTGGTGAGTACGGAACGACATCACGATTATCGTACACTTCATAATTTTTCACATATGTAATACCATTGTCACGCCTTATATAATTTGCGTATGTAGTTTGAGTTATATTTGTTTCTTCATTAAATTGTTTGGGATATTTGAAACGGCAAACCCTTTCTCTTAGGCATGTTACACCTGGTCGCCCAAAGCCACATTTTTGTGTATCATGTGCCTTGTGACCAAATTATATAATCGTGTTTCCTGTGTTACATTAGGTAACTCGGCCCGTATTATTGCATTTATATGTTGTGGTTCACGAATTTGGTCTAGCTTATGTAGAATAATCAGTATGTGTGCATGTGGCAATCCGCGTTTTTGGAATTCCACAGAGTACAATATGGAGCGTACTCTCCCAAAACACTGTTTTTTCTCCAATATCTCAATGAGATAATTAAGTTTGATATGAAAAACCCTGCATACTATATCTGGTCTATGCATCGCCTCTTGCCCTGGTTCCAGACTATCTCTTATTTCAGTCCATTGCGGATTGCATGTAAAAGTTATAAACAAATCTGGCTTTCCAAATCGTGATACAATCGTCATTGCATCTAAATATTGATTCAACATATATCGAGGACTACCTACAAATGTTGCTGGTAATATCTGAATTCGCCCAACACGTTCGCCAGCCTCTTGTGCCTTTCGAGCTACATAATCTCGCAATGTTTTATATTCCGATTTTCTTTTGATTCGTACATTTTGAAATATATATCGCAATAAAATGCCATCAAATGTATATAGTATATGATTAGTAAACATAAATGTTTCAATGTCACCCCCAAGATGTTTGAATCAAGAACAACGTAAACATTAGATGCCGAAGCAAACTAAAGTACGAGGTTCCGCTTTACCGAGTAAGTAAAGAAACGATGAAAGTAGTGGTATTTCACTGGCGATAAAATATCTAAAAGATATAATATCTCCCACTTATGCTACACCTCTCATGTCTCCTTACAGTGCCAGACTAGAGTCAAGCTCAACAGGGTCTTCTTTCCCCGCTAATTTTTCCAAGCCCGTTCCCTTGGCGGTGGTTTCGCTAGATAGTAGATAGGGACACGAATTGTGTACTGTTTCGCCTCTCGGCACTACAGTCGGCAAACCTGCGACTACAGGGATGAGTTACGCTCATCGGACGCGTCAAAGCGAATCGCAATGACTACCAGTTCGCTGCCGAGCGATTCCTGTTCCCGGGTGCAAGCCCAGTAGAGGACCCACTGGTGGGGCGGGCCACTATCCAAAGCCCTACTAGCTATGCAGGCTAGCGCCCGAGTTCATTGGCACGCAACTCACACGCCGGGATGAACGAAGCACCCCTAGGCAGCAATTGCCTGTTGAAACCTTTTGCCCTCCGCTTTCGCGCATGCTGCAGGCCACAGCGCGCCTCCCGTTACGCCAACCAAGGTATGAAACCCCGGGTCTGGTCAGCCCCACGGAGTACCGGTTTAACCTCCCGGTTGAGGTTCGCTGATACAGGTTCCAAGGCGATGCCTTTCCCCTAACAGCTCCTTAATTAGGCTCTTACACGCCAGGCATAAGTATCGCCAGCACCAGGAGGGGGAGTTGCCACCTCTAAGTTTCCCCAAGGCAGCCCATAGAAGAAGACGAAGCTAATCCACCCGGAACTGCCATGGTCCCACATCCTGGCCCTAATAGGTGTCCAGATCCCCACCACTGCAGCATGGTGGCATTCTGACCCACCATCGCACATTCGTGCCGCACAACATTCACCCATCATTCACGCCAACATAGAAACACGTCTCAAACATTCAACTAGCATCCATTATCAGACAGTCCCAACCTCGATCCTCGAACCTAGCCCACCCCCTGTCGTACATCCCGTAGCCTCTCCTCACGTCTAGTGAAGGCCGTCGCTGCGAAGTCCTCCGCTAACTTGTACGTTTCTTCGTCCCGGAGGACACCTGCAAAAATAAACCCATCCCCCCTCTGAATGACCCCTAGGCGACTGAGATCCCTTACGTCCCCCAACAACGGACACCTCACCAACACGTGGAGCCAGGTTTCCTCACCCATACCACAATCACACTCACTTCCATCCGCCAAATTCCTAGCATGCAAGAAAGCCCTCATGCTCCCGTGGCCTGTTAAGAGAAACGTCAGCTTCAGGCTTGGAGTAGGTAACCCTACCCTTGTCCGAGGCGTCCCACTCACGCTGTCAGATCTCCAATGCTCTTTCCGCCAGCAGGGATTTCACCTGGCCCAGGTTACGTCCCCTAACCTCTTCTTCTCTTAGCAGATCCGCGGGTGTTAGTAAAACCCCATGCCTCACGCGGTACATGCAAGCCCTACGCTTAGCCTCTAACCACCACGGCAACTCACCCATTAACACCTGCATCGCATGCGTAGATACAGTTCTACAAACACGTAAACATGCATACAACGCAACACGCTCACACCTATCTAGCAATTCTACCCCGTAATCAAACTGAAGAACATCAACCCAGACACTGCATGCATACAAGACACTATTAACAAAAAGTCCCTTAAACAAAACACGACATGCACGACGTAACAAACCCCATTCCCTGCGCAAAACCCTACGCATCATGCCTACCACCCTGACAATCTTACCATGCAGTTCCTCCACATGCAATCGGAACTTCATGCCTTCACTCACTCGCACACCCAAATTTTTCACACTTGGCACGTGACGCAGACTCATACCCCCCGATCGTACCACTGGAGGCCGATTCGCCGACAACTTTCCTTTCAGCAGCATGGTAACCGACTTAGAGCCAGAGACTGGCACACCGACTCGATCCCCCCACCCAGTGACGAGTGAGAGGAATCTTGACGCTTCCGTTTCGAGCTCAAGTCAACTACCACCTTCCACTAGAAGCAAGAGGTCATCGGCGTAAGCCACAAACTTGCAACCTGCAACCTCCAGTTCCCACAGAAGCACATCCATACAAGCATTCCAGCATACAGGACCACTAATACTACCCTGTGGACAACCCCGTTCTACATCATGCCATGCAACCCCACTACGACCCCAAATACAAACGCGTCTGTCCCGAAAAAAATCCCGCCAGATCGCGATATCCGCGCTACCCAATTCACGAAACCTGCCAAGGATCGAGTTCTAAGACAGGTTATCGAACGCGCCTTTAAAATCTACAAAAACCCCCAACACATACTTCTTTCCGGAATCACGAACCGTGGACTTCACGTCGCTCCACGCGTCCTCGACTGACTTCCCTTTCTGAAACCCATACTGCTGCCTGTGAAGACCGTCCAACAGAGGAGACAATCTCCTAACAAGTAACCGCTCGAGTACCTTACCGAAAACATTCAGTAAGGTAATCGGTCGGTACGAGCTGGGATCATCCCTCACTCTATCGTCCGACTTCAGCAGTACAACCACACGTCCATGCTTCAACTGTACAGGAAAACAGCATGACGACAGGCAGGTGTCAAACATCGACTTAACGTAGATTGACAATGCAGCCCATACGTGCCGAAGCATAATCGCGTCTACCCCATCTAAGCCAGGCGACTTACCGACAGACATTGAAAAGACTGCCGACTCGACGTCATCCCAGCTGAACTCGCGTTTCCCACGAATGGCATCGACTGCCATTGTCGGTTCAACCGCGGCCGGAAAGAAGCTATCCAACAAAACGTTCGCGTTTTCATCCCACGACTCGGCAACCCGATTCCCATGCCTAATCATGGGAATATCCGCGTCCCCTCTCAAACCGCGACAGATACGATACAACGCCCCCCATGGATCATCGCGACCTTGCTCGCGAACAAACTCCCTCCAGTGCTTATCCTTCTCTTCCCTAAGCAACTGTCGGTACGTTCGAACACTAGCTCGGTATTCGGCCTCGCATAGATTCAAAGAATCTGACTGGGTACGTCTGGCAAGCTGGAAAGCCCTACGTTTGCGCCGTGAAATCCTTCGTAGAGCCGACAACTCCTGTGTCCACCAATGGACCGCTCTCCGTCGAGTGACTCTCGTTCTCCTTTTCAGAAGCCGGTCATTGGTACTGGGTACCCAGCCCAAGAGGACCTCCGATTGTCTATCAGCTGACATCTCAACGAAGTCGGAGTAGTCGACATCTACTAGTGATTTCAGTTCCGTCTCATACGTATCCCAATCTACATTCTTTGTCACCCAACCTACACGATTGACCACGTCACGTGTATCTACCTCCCTCCCTGTTACCGTGATGCGAATGGCATTCCAATCATCAATGACCTCCCACGACCACGTTAACCGATCCCCCATCCAGAGCTGGGAAAGATACTTTTAAAAATATCTAGATACTTTTAAAAGATAATCAAATAAATTTATTAAAGATACTTAAGTATCTAGATACTTTTTATTCCAAGTATCTTAAGATACAAATATTTCTTAAAAGTATCTAATATAACTACTAAAGATACCTGAAAGTATCTTAGATACTTTTAAATATCTTAGATATCAAAAAGTATCTTAGATACTTTTAAATATCTTAGATATCAAAAAGTATCTTAGATTATTTTAAATATCTTAGATACTTTTAGATAGTTAGGCATTTAGATAACTGCAAGCTAAAAAATAAAAAAAATGTTTCACAGGAAAAAATGGAAAGAATAAATAACACTAAACAGAATATAATTATTTAAAAAAAAACTGTATTCTTTTATATTATAATTTAAACTCGAACGTTAGCATGAATGAATGAATTCTACACATTTTAAAATTATAAACATACACATACAAAAAAAAATAAAGAAAATACAACAAAATTAATAAAAATTACTTGCTTTTAACAAAACCAAATTTTCAAAATTTCTATCAGACAAGGCATGACGTCTCGGTGAATTTATAAATGTTGCATACGAAAATAATCGCTCTACAGCTACAGAAGATGGAAGGGGCGTGTTAAATTTTTTAAACAGTTCTTCAATAAATTTATATTTTTTTAACATATATAAATCTGTTTCTGGGTCTTGCAAATACTGCAGTAATTGTAATTCCGCTTGCCTACTCATATCTAATTTATTTTCGTCATTTGCTATATCTGTTTCCATATCAAATACGAAAAACTCCATATTTATTTTTAATTTTGGTTTCGGAATTTCTTTTCCAGCAATAGTAACATCTAAATTTTTATTTTGTAGATTAATAATTTCATTTAATATTAATTCTTTAACATAATTCAAATCACTTTCAGTGTCTCTAATATTTTTGAAAACTAACAACCATTTTGTTTTAAATAACGGATTCGTTACCGCAGATATTACAGCATATACATAATTTAAATTTAATAAATCCGAGAATCTGGATTCTAAGGATTCTACACATTTATTAAGAACAGGCTTCATATATTTGTAATGTATATGGTTTTGTGAATGTTTTCACCAATTAAATTATTTTATGGGCCATGTTTATCTTTAATTATGATAAATCTATGAGAGAAAATATTTTAATGCTTAATACATTACGCACACACACACCCATCCTCGAATGAATGCACACCAATCACAAAATATCACCGCACGCCACTGAAAAACTGAAATAACAATTTAGGTAATACTTACGTTTTATGTAAGAATTACAATAATTACATTAACTCAACAGGTGCACATACACTAAAACTAATTCAGTCTGACAAAACGTACAACACGATGTACGCTGCACGCTGACTTGTTTTAACACGTTTCAATATTATTAGGGTTGTGTTTAGTAAAGTATCTTAAATATAGGCAAATAAGATACTTTTTTAAGATAAAAGATACTTTTTTTAAATAAAAGATACATTTTTAATACAAAAGATACTTACTATAATAAAAGATACTTTTTAAGATAAAAGATACTTTTTTAAGATAAAAGATACTTTTTTAAGATATAAGATACTTTTTAAAGATAAAAGATACAGATAGTTTTAAAAAGTATTGAAATAAAAGATACATTTTACATAAAATAGAAAGTATCTAAGATACTTTATCTTAGATACTTTTTGTATCTTAGATACTATTGAGTATCTTTTGTTGTAAGATACTCCCAGCTCTGCCCCCATCCTATTAGTAAACGTAACATCTATGTCGCTCATCCCGCCCGGACCATTGTACGTGAATACGCGACTCGGTTGGTTTAGCACAACTAACCCGAACGTATGGACTAGGTCCTCGATTAGCCTGCCTCGCTCAACCCGATCACCGTACCGAAACGTTTCCCCTTTGCTAAACCATAGCGGCGATACGGCGTTCGTATCTAACCCCACAATAACTGGACAATAATTCGCTCTCACAATCACACGTCGAAGGTAATCGATATCATGCCCGATTTCCCCCCCAAATTGACAATATAGCGAACAAACAAAGATTTAAACAATTGGCCCAACGACGGCCACGCAGACTCCCGTGGTTGTAACGAGCTCAGGGACTTCCAACACGTCGAGGCTGTCATCTAAGACAACCACAGCCGCCTTGGGCGGTCCCTCCCCCGTACGTGCGTAAACGCGCGACGAGGTTGGCATGCCACAAACACGAGAATTTACCGTATAGGGCTCCTGTAGTAGGGCTACCCCAATACGTTCTGCCAACATCCCTTGACTCGCGTCAGACATGATTTCTCTTCCCCGACTACAATTCAATTGGATGATGCGCATGCAACCCATCAATCAATTGTTACACGCGACCTCGTTCTTACAACCGCCTTCTTGTATTCCGGACATTCGCTACTAATCACACTGTGTTTAACATGCTCCCTCTTCGCGGACTTACAATTCATGCAAACCTCATCATTTTTACAATCAACGTAAGAGTGCCCACTCTTACCACACCTACGGCATAAATTCTCTTTCTCCTTACATTCCCTCGCCACGTGCCCATACGCGAAGCAACGGTAGCACCTTAATACGACGTCTATCTCGCGGACCCGGCAGCAGTGCCATCCCAGGTACAGTTTACCCTCCTCAAGCATATCGTCCCGCATCTTAAGTGATACCTCCAAGACATAGGTACCCTTCGGAGAAACCGACACAACCCGCGTGTGCGCTTTATATTCCTCCTCCCCTATCTTTCCTACCAAGTTCTTCTCGAATATGTCTCTCATGACCTCTTCCCGACTTAAGGTAGACGGAAGGTCGTAAATGGCTACCTTCGGTCCGACCTTACGGGGATCCTCCAACTTCAGTCCCTTCTCTCTAAATGTCGCAAATTTTCGAATATCATCGAGGTCACCCTGAGACGCTGCCTCAATAGCTACCCCGTTCCTAACCCTCCGTACCGCGCTAACTTTGACGTGTGCCACCGCCTTCGCCACACATTCCACCCGGCTCTTAACCTCATCGGCTGCCAGTGGCTCATCAGAACTCGACCGCACGATAAAAGAATAACTTGTATTCTTAGGTCTCGTGACCTTGACCATCGGGGGGCTCACCGTCTGCTTTGAACTTTTGCCCGGTTGGCTTAAAGCTGGCCACTCACACCCGTCTAACCCACTAGCCTCCCGCTCATAAGACCTAACCACATCCTTCAGCCTATCCTGCTCAACCAGCCTACCTCTGATGTGTTCAGATTCCATCACCATTGACATAAATACCGTCTCCACTAAGCGCGACCGTCTTTGTAGCTCTAGTATACTTTCCTTGCTAACTTGTTTCGATATACTTCCTAAAAAGTCATAGAATCCGTCCCATGCTGTCCGGAACTCAGCAACATAATCCGCCGTTGTAGCGCTACCCACCCTTTTCCTCTTACTTGGCTGACCGGAGCCACTGGCAGACAGCTCGCCCGACATACCGTCTTCCGTCGCCATACTTACGACTTCAACGTCACCTTTCAGCGACATCTCAACTACTAGCCCTAGCGGGCACATACGAAACGATTGACTATCAGCGCCACCTGTCTGTAAGTCGTTGAAATAGCAACCTACTGAAACTAGGCGCAACTAACGCCACCTGTCGGGCAGTAGCCTAACCAAAGCCACCAATCGGAGGTTTACGAACTACCGGCTTAGACCGGCTTATGCCGGCGAGTGAACCTCGTGGAAGGCAAATACAAAAAACTAAATACTTAGAGAGGTTACCAGAAAATGTATAGCATGTATAAATCCCCCAAAAAAGACTAATAAAAAAAGACTCTACCAAGTCAAAGACAAGGCAGAGTCTAATTACGAAAGAAAAAAAAACCTAAAAACAAACTTACCCCGGTTTCCCGGCGATCCGGCGGGACACAGACACACACCCACTCAGCAACACTCACCACGTGTAAAAATGTCCCGAAACACTCCTTCACCACTCCAGAAAACCCGGAAGAGTCTTGAAAAAGACTTTTTTATAAAAACGTGAAACTCGACCTTGAGGCAAAAGAAACGTACAAGAACACAGCAGCGCGCTAGCACGTCCGTAGTAGCTAGGGACAGAGGGAATCTCGTTAATCCATTCATGCACGTCACTAATTAGATCACGAGGCATTTGGCTATTTAACCAGACATGGCAGATTGAAGTGTTAGTGGCGCTGATCTAGGATATGAATGGTTGACAAGACCCCCCTCTGTTGGGAACGCGAGCGGTTAGTTTTACCCATAGCCGGTGACAATGTCGCCGTTTTTAGAATGAATTCCAGTTTCTGTGGTCGACAATCATGTTGTTTAAATACCAAAACGACTGATTGCCGACTTTTGCAAGAAAAAAAAATATAAATGACAACTGTAAGATGGATCTGACTAGTTTTGAGGAATATGATAGCGTAAGGCATCATTTTCAGTTGCGGTTTGTTTGGTGGTAAAATTGATCACCTGATAAAGGATCAGGTGATTTAGGAAAAAGCCAAGAGTCGAAGAGAAAGGTTTTGCCATGTCTATTGCGCCTGTTTACAGACCCCAGGCGTCAGGGATGAAAAAAAAAAAACAGAATAGAGCTTTATTTGAAAAATCTTAAAGAGAGCAACTTTCCAACTACAATCGGTCCCACTGGTTTTCCCAAGGTGGTCTGGCCCGCGTGCTGACCATCTCGGTAGACAAGTTGAACTGTTCCCAAATCTTTCATGTCCCCTCGAGAGCTATGAGCGGTACGTATCTTAAAAATGAGACCGGCACTCCAAGTTCCCTAAGGAACTTTACTGAAGAGCCAGCCCATACTCCACGCATCGATACCGTAATCGCTCCATACGACACGTTGGCTTTCTTATATCGCTGTTTCAAGTAAGTGGATATATGCGGGATATTGGCATACTTTGCCACCTTGGCTTCGTCTGACTTTCTCAGATCCCAGAACTCGTTTGATACTACTTGGACATCACATAATACAAGCTCATCACCTTTGAGCATTATCATGTCCGGCTTGCGTGTTCCCAGTGTAGTACGTAGGTTCGGTTCCTCCTTAACATCCCATCCGCGCCTTCGGAATGTCTCTGCTGCCGCCCGGCATATGTCGTCATGCCTCTTAAGTCGAGCGCTCTGCGTCCTATGACACCGTTGTGTCACGTGGCTGGAGGTCTCTGGGACCCCGGGTTATCCTCGATCGAGTAGGCAAGCAGTTTATCCGAATTTTATTGTGCCGTCCGCAGTGTTTTCCACTTAGGGTGTCCGCGCCCGTCATAACCCACCATGAGCTGGCAGGCGTCTGTCTGGCATCGCGTAGCCCTTTACCATCAACACTACCGTACAACCGCCCCGCATAATAGCGTTTAACATCGCCAAGAGATCCCAACAGTTGTCCTCCAACAGTGCATTGGTCCCTACTCCATTTGCGTTGCTGTTGCAACAAAAATGTTTCGGAGGCCGCTCGCACATGTGGAGCCGTCGAAACCTCGAGGGAGTCCAGGCGGTTCAGGCGCATTACCGGTACAATAAAGCGAATGCTAGGTATTCCCAAACCTCCGTCCTTCACGCAAGCATGAAAGTATCCTATCGGAACATCGTGAGGTAAATGCAGCCATACTCTCACAGCGCCCCGGACCTCACGGTCTAGGTTTTCTAATACACCCGCACTCACACGCCCCATTACCCACACATGATAAAACTTCGGAATGAGGTATGTGCGCAAGATGCATAGACGCTGCTGCGGCTTTAAGGGCGCGCTGGTCACTCGGTCCAGCAGGTCCCTCAAGCTCGCACGAAAACTACTAACTCCCGCCCCACGGAAATCCAAGCCAAGGTATCTTATGTAGCTGGCGAGTTACCACAGACCCGATAGTGAGTGGCCGGTAATCGCTAGCTTGTAGTGGCTCATCCTTTTTAGGAATAAATACAGTCCTCGAGTCATTCAAGGCAGATGGTAATCTCCCCTCACGTAATATGCAATTGAAGAAGATAGCCTTCGAGACAGGGTTGACCAGTGACCAGCTCTTTACACTAATCCCGTCTGGTCCACTAGTTGTACCCTGCTTGGTGGTAACCTGCTCAACTTCTTCGGTGGTAATGGGCGACCACAATTTGCTCATTTCCTGGCTAATAGGAGGATACTTGTCGGCAGGAGTCACCTTAGCGCCTTCGGCCTCAAATATGGGCTTCCAGTGGCTAGTTAAATCAGATAGTTCGATCTGTGACGTCCTTGTCTTCAGCGTTCCACTTAGAACCATTCGAGCGAGCTCTCCGAAGTCCCTATCAGCCAGATTCTGAGCATAAGTGTAGTCCCTCTGCTTCTCTTTACGTTTCGGGGTTTCTCCTTGACCATTATTGTTTGCTTTTCTTTGACCATTTCTCTTGCGAGTCGGACGAGGCTTCATAGGCTCTGATTCTGGACACACCTCAGTTAACCACTGAATTATGTGCCCGTCCTCGAAAGAATCGATTATTCGTCGTAGCGATTCCCGACCTTTAACTCTAGCATTGAGTTCTTCGAGAAGAGACTCAATCTTTTCGGTGAACTGATCGTGACCTAATTCCTCTCGACCCCGGGGTTCATCGACTATCGGGCACAGCCTGGGAGGACTGGGCTCGTAACCGCTTCCTTCCACAGTACTTTCCACTGATTCCGACGAAACAGTTTCCGGTATCGTTTCCAGATTTGGCCCTCGTTCGTCGCAAACACTTGGGTTGTCCCTTAAATATTAGAGAATATCTCGATACCGCCGCGATTTGCGTTGGCTCTTGATAGACTCCTTCGTACGACCTTTGTGTTTGGACAAGAGGTAGTCATTAATACCCGCGGCAGACTTCGGTGGTGCAGCTAACTCTGCCTCAGCTAGTAGCTTCAGCTCTTCCTCTGACCACCTATTCTTCTTCCTCGTAATGTCAATGGCTTCGTTGGCTTCACACGGATGCGCACTTTTGACGTGCAATCCTAAACCTTTAGTCGTCATAAATAGCCTCCCGCAGGATTCACAGCGAACCTGGGGATTGTTGTCCAAGTTACCCGTGTTAACTACGGAACTGTCCTCGCAGGCGAGGGCAGTGTTATATTCATTGATATTTGTATCGTTACCAAGTTAAATCTCGAGGGCCACGGGGCGGGTAACCCCGATTGTGGCCCCCGTATCGCTTTGTACCCTACGCCAAACCCTTGTCCCCTACCTAGTAAGGCGGATACGTGTCCATAACTCCAAGGTGTTCAGGATACTATGGATGGGTCCTCGATAAACCTGGACCCAGAGAGCTCGGGCAACTTTCGTTAAGGCACAGTAAGTTTGTCTTGCTTTCGCGGTCAGCAAGTACGGATTAGCACAAATAAGAGACTACAAACGGCTAATCTCGCTGTATGGGATAAACAAATCGTGAGACCTATAATCATGGTATAGAGCGTCTCAAGGCTAGCAGATTTGTTATACCAAGATCTTATGAATACCGTCGGATTTTGCCCCCTGTTCACGACCTCAAGGGAGATAGGGCCCCTCATAGCGGAGTCGTGCCGCGAGAAAAGGAGTCTTCCGTCACGTCAGCCAGCACTCGTCACGGAATCTGTCCCCAGATCCAGGTCCGAGTCAGACCATATAACCCTGGGTACTCCTTTCGCTTGAGACGTATCAAGCGAACCCCTTTGATTTATTTTCGAGCTTCTCTGCTCTAGATCCCCCATATTGTGATTTTTTAAGCCTTAGGAGGGTGAGCCGCAATGCTGCAATACCTGAGCGACTCGTACGGTGGGTCTTAAACATTAATTATGCTCTGTGTGCTCTTTCCGTCAGGATCGGGTTGAGTTTCGCAAACGTTAAGTTCCTATAAAGTTACACTAGATGAAATTTATCTTATGCCCCTAGAATCATAACAGGCAATGATTTCTAGGGGTATCGTCTCTATTAGCCATTTAGCCGGAGATGATAATAATGCCACTTCATTATGAGTTGTACGTCACCCTAGGGTGCGTACCTAGAAAGCCAAGAGGTCATATGACCTGGTCTGTCTGCTCAGACTCCAGTAAGGGAAAGTAGATGCTCCGACACAATCTACATCCCATAAACCTTCGAAAGGTGCAAAAAGAGGGTTCCAATCTACCTTGCCCTTCACCCCACCTCCATGTGCTTCGTGGTAGGATATGTTTAACCCCCGTCCTACCAGTCGGGTCGATCCGTTTGACACTTCGCTTGCATTAATGCGTGACAGCGTCGCCATCGAGAAGGCGTGCCAATCCGGTCTAGGGCGAACCCCTGCCCCCTTGGATATTCAATCCGGTGGGGCTTCGAGCTCGAAATACACCCTGAGGTTTAACTCGAGTGGAGTCTATGATTCTCTTACATGTAAATGATCTATAGTTTTTACTAAAGTTCGTCAAACCCGCGACACAGCAGGTAGGAAGCACTACGAACTCTGAGTCACGCTGGGATGGCTCCCGCTGGCATACTCATGCGAGCATGCCGTTGATCCTAGGATCTACGCAGCCATCCGGGGCGTTAGCCCGGTTTGCCTGTGTCCCTTTGCCTTGCCGTACGGTCCATCGGGCGAACCCTTTGGACGAACACCATTCCGTTTGTTGCCACGTACTACGGTCAATACGGCCGACGCCAGGCGGCGAGTAGGAGTGCGAATAGACAATACCTGACTTCAACCTAACCGTCACACCATACACCTCTGAGATAACACAGAGGGATGGTGATCAGCTCCTTGTTACCGGAGGGGGTTCACCCGTGCATCTTGGGCCCTGTACGCGCCTAATTCGCTACAACCTACTCAACTCCTCTTAGAGTCATAGCCGCTTTAAGAGACCAGCCAGTGTTGAGTGGGTCTACCAACGAGTTGGGGCCACTCTTCTTTGCCGCGGTCCTACTCAGATTACATGCTTACAAGAGAGTCATAGTTACTCCCGCCGTTTACCCGTTGGGTTTATCGCAATGCTTTGTTTTAATTAGACACTAGTGACAGCGGTGCTTAAAGCACCATAAGTAGACAGGGGCCGTTCAAGTATTACGTAAGCACTATAGGGGGGTGGGGGGGTGTTTGTTTTGCTTATTTTGGATGACATGAGGGGTAGGGGAGTCTAGATGATGGTTTCGTCATCGGTAGCTCTAGCTATTAACTTTTTAACACGAATGGCAACCCTCACATTGGCTAAGTTCCGAATCGTGCAAAGCGAAAAAGATTATAATATTTTGTCCCTTACTCTATCTTGAATACTGTATCAGTAAAATCTAATCTCCATTCTAAATCTATTTTCTTTTTTTTAATTTATAATAATTATAACATTTTAATTATATTAAAAAAAATAATTGAAAAATGTTTACGTAAGCATGGGGGGAGGGGGTAAGAGCTTACTTTTGCTGACAAGGGGGATGGGGGGGTAAATAATTGTAATAAATCTGCTTACGTAATATTTGAACGGCCCCACATTGGTACGCTGGGAACTCGAATTATAGACAGTGGTTCGTTGAGAACTCGAAACATAAAATTCATTCAAAGTGTAAATAAATTATTATATCATGTATAAATTGTTTGTAAAAAAAAAATATTTATTTCCACTTAATAAAAATGAAACAACTAATATATATATTCCGACTCCGTTGGTAGCTTTCTTCCGATGGCGATGCAGATATCTCTTGATCGTAAGCCAGCTTGATGGAGACTTGTCGTCTTGTAAACTTGAACGGAATCTTGAAGTTCGATGGGTCGCACTCTGCATCAAAACGTAATATGTAAACTCGACGTCCAGCTGTGTAACCTGTACATAAAAAGAAATAGTTTAGTAATAGCAAAACATCAAAATGTGTAATTATAAACCTATCAGTATTTCGTTGCAATTATTTCATTTATCTCAAAAAAAAATATATTATATTAGTTCGTTTCTTGTGAGAATGATATCACTTGGTATTTATTTATACTGGTTTGGTAAGGCAAGATTTCTATCATGTCTTCCTTATCCTATATTTAAGAAATAAGTTACGAAATCTCATTCATTTTATTTTATGCCTTTGATTTATTATAAAAATTGGATAGCAGTTAGACATCAACTGACTGCTATTTGTTTGTTTCTTTGGTAAAAAATATATACATATATATACATAGGAATTCAAGGTAACTTTATAAATTAATACATATATTTAATAAAAACATTTATTTATTAAAAAAATTAGTACATATTACTAAAAATTATATAAATGACTTATTCTATATAACAAATTTTTGAGTTGCTTAAACACACTTATTTTAGCACATTCTATATTAAACAAAGATAAATCAAATTGTCCTGCCTTAACGAATACTAATTTTTGTTTTTGAAAAAATAGATTAGTCCATCAATGTAACGAAATACTCCATCAATATTTGTAGGTATTTCTGGAAATTTCTTATAAAGATATGAATTTTCTTTAATAGCTAAATTACATTCGTTTAATTCAGAACAAAATGTACTACTATAAAAAATAAATGTATGACCTTGATATGAATTGAATATACCTGTAATATTTGGTAAGGAAATATAATTTTCTATTTCAAATGATGGAAACTTAATATTATAAATTTATCAGCAACAATTACAATATTACCGTTTGGCCTCTGATAAATTGCTGAAATGTCACTAAAATGTTTAATAAACGGTAACCATGTTTTTAAATGAGCAGGTTTGTAATTAAAAGTATAATCTACCAATTTTTTATCCATACCCGTTCATTATATATTAGGGAAAAGGGGGGTAGGTTGTTACAAATTTTATATTTATTTTTTTCTACACAACCATCTTTATTGTATAATGTAACAGATGTGTTAATATTGAAGTACAAACATTATACATTGAATGTAAAAAAAAGAAACTGCTTTAACACCGGCTAATAAACACTAAAAACATTTTTAGTTTTCCCCTGTGTGTGGGGCACGTTGTTACACATTGTGGGGTAAATTGTTACAAATAGAAAACACCAATAAATACCTCTGTTAGCTAGTTACCTACATGAAAATAGTAATGAATATTATTCAGAATCAGAGATACAATGAATGCACTCATAAAACTCATTATTCAAATACGTGCACCCACTCTTTGCACGTTATGCACTGAATTCATTTTTCGTTGCTCTTTGTTTCTGAAAATGGCGCCAGATATCCAAAACAAAACGTTTCTTCCTCGGTACCTTTTTCTTCTGAATCAAAAACTTGTTCTTTTATCTTTTTAACTTTCTTCTTATTTTCGCTAAAATTTTTCTTAACTTTGGACATTTTCTTTTTGCGGTCTTCTTTTTCGCGAGCTTCTTCTTCCAAGGCATTCTTTTCGGAGGTGTTTCTTTACGTGAAGCTGTTTTGGGAAATGGTTTTAATTCATTTGGTGATATATAACTGGCAATCCAGCAGATGATGTCGATGGCTTTGGTGAGGGAGTTTTATCGTGTATTGCTGTCGAAGTAGGTTCAGTTAAGTCAGGTGGCATTTCTTTTTCAATATTGCTGCCACAGTTATTTTCGTGATTGTTACCTGTTCCTTGCACATTTATTTCACGGTTCGTTACTTCAAATCCTTTCTGGATATTACTAGGCGTGGCAGCAAGAGGAAGAGCGTCTTTTAAAATTGTAGGAATGTCATAAATACTCATTAGAACTCCTGGATGTGATTTGAGCCACCCATCTGCATGTAGGTTAAAATAGGTCTTTAGTGGGCCATACACCGTCCTATCCAACGGCTGGAGGCGATGGGACGTGTGTGGGGGAAAATTTAAAAGCACTACACCATTCTTTTTGCAATAATCTAAAGATGGAATTGACAAATGCGATGAATGATTTTTTGTAGAACACCGGGTAAACTTTACAAAGTGTTCAATAAAAAGAAAAAAATTTTCAGCCGTCATCTACCCTGAGGGATAAACAGCTCCAATGGAACCTGGCATCAGCATCATAAAAAGCCGTAGTTTTTTGCGTGGAAAAATTTTAAAAGGAGGCATGTTGTTTCCGGTTGCATTAACTGCCAACGCTATGGTTATTAGAGTTCCTCTCTCTCCTGATGTTACAGCCCCGACCTGTTTTGAACCTTTTTTTGCAATTATCTTCGATGGTAGCTAAACAGTCGTCAACCCCGTTTCATCCATATTGTACACGTCACTTGGCCCAAAGCTATATTTGTCATAACCCTTGCCAAGGTTGTCAAAAAACAAATTTACATACTGGTATGAAAATGTATAAATGGGTATGCCGCTTTAGGAATCCTTGTAACCTGTCTTTGTACGCCATTTCATATATTTTCCAGGTTTCGGGAAATTTATTTTTGTTTGTTACGGCTAAATCAAATGCGAATTTTCTTAAATCCTTTGTGGTCACTCCATAATATATTTTTGAACAATCTTCCACATACTTTGCTAAGTCTAGTTCTTGAGCTTTGGTAAAAACCATGGACGGTTTCGCGTAGCCCACAGTTAGTTGAACATTACCCGGATTCAACTTACGTTTTTTAATATACCGGTAAAGGGTCATGAAATTAATTTCATACCGGTTAGCGGCATCTTTTAACGAAAGCTTGTCATTTTGCACTGAATCGGCAGCTTCTTCGAAACGCTCCTTCGGTATATTACCTCGATGAGTTAGTCTTTTATAAGTCCTGACCATGACTGAGCCTAAGAGAGGGGACGAAGATTATATTTACATGTAACAACGTGCCCCATATGTTTATGTAACAATATGTCTCTCTAAGTGAATAGTAGGTTATGATCGATTTAAAATGTCAGATGTACCTTTAGGCAAAAAAATATATTGTACAAAAGGTAGCAAAATATACACACTAAACAACCTACATTCTGCTAGAATTTGATCGCTTACCTACTCGAAGATATTCACCGATAACGTCGGAGAGTCTAAATTTGTCACGCTGTATCAAAATATATTTGAGGTTATGAAATAGTCAAGCAACGCACCACAAACTTAAATGTTCGTTCACAGATGGCTCTGATATATCTACCCACTAATTTAAAATATTAGGCAGCTACATCAATCGTGAGTTAAAAATAAATAGAATGTAACAACATGCCCCCTATAACAACCTGCCCCTCTTTCCCCTATATATAGATTTTGTTTAATAACTAAAAATTTATTTAATTTTTCATTATTGTTGCAAATATTTGGTATTTTAAAGTACATTATAATTATATGTTCGATACATAATTAATTCTTCATCATATATGTGCCCTAAACCGATAGCATGCCCAATTTCATGCACCGCAACTTTAAAAAAGTTATAATAATCGTTATCTGAATAACGTAACTCATAATCCCAATTTTCATCTATGTCAAAATGAATTTCTATAGGTGATTTTTGATAGTTCGGTAAATTTGCATGTGTTAATACTTTTCCACGTCCATCGAAAACATCAGGGCAATATTGATACCTATTTGCTTTTAAATGTTTTCCTCCTTCAAATGAAATACTTATATTTGGATTGTAAATATCTCTAGTAAAATTTATATCTGCTACTTTAGATCACATTCTAAACGCTTCTTCTAGCAAATAGTTTTGCTGTACGGACATATAGTATGAATTCCATCTTACTAATGTATTACGCCATTTTATGTTATTATTAAGAGCGTTTAAATTGTCTGAAACACCACATCTTGGAAGTTCATAAATGTTAATGTTTTGTTGTTCATTGTTCCATTTCCAGGTACACCAAATCTTTGTTGATATAAGTTTAAAGCATGTTTGTGCTCAAATGTTTTTAAATTTGAACTATTTTCATTGGTGAAATTTAAGTAGGCATAAGTATTCAAATATATTATGGTTTCAGTTTCATCAAATGTGTAAACATATTGTATAAATAAAATAAATACTAAAAAGAGCACCCTCATATTTCAATAGTTAGTGAATAACTAAAGTTTTTTTCAATAATTTTAAACAATACCTATTAATGGGATGTACTCAACCAATTTGTCATGTAATCTTAAACAGTATGCTATTGTTGAAACTGGAAATATTTTCATTGCTTCAAATTGTAATTTAATATCGACCGTAGAAGATTTAAGTTTCTCACTTAGTTTTGAACAGTCAATTACAATTAAAGATGCAGTTTCCTTAAAAGATTTCCAATTTAATAAGGGATGACTAGTCTCGTTATAATATGAAACTTGAAACATTTCATATAGTACTGAGTATTGATTCTTTTCAAAATTAATATTCATGTTTTCATAGGGGTACGTTTCAAAGTTTAGAATTAACTCGATATTTCTAATTTTACAATGATTAAATGTGCTAATATCAACATTAGATTTATTTCTGTGATCTGTTTGGAAACCAATAATAACATATCGAGGAATTTCTAATTGACTAGATGATTTTATCTGCCATGTTTGTTGTGATGTAACTTGTAACACTGGAAACTCATGTAACTCCCAACTTCTAAACGGGATATATTAGGGATTATTTTTATTATTAACAATTTTAATTTTTCCTCATCATTAGGATAAATATGTTTATTATGCCACTGTATTTTATATATCTTAATTTTTAATTCTTGTTCACTAACATAGACGTTAGTGTCATTTCTACGGACTGTTTTCGAAAAGTCTCAGTTGGACGAAGCGGTCCATACAGACCGCTCTTTACATACTAGATATAAATACCTTAATGTCGTTGCGGTCCACTAGTAGCAGTAGTTTTATACGTAGTGTGGACCGCCACAGTGTTGTGTACAAAACACACCAAAGAGTTTTCTAAAAAAAAAATATTTTTGGTCAATTTTTATTACATTTTCTTTATTTTTTAAACTAACAGTATTGTACAAGTGATATAAATTAACAAAATAGTAATGGCTTTGTTCGAAACAATTAAAACAGAAGTGTGGTTCTCCATCACATGTATTGCAATAGGTTGTGACTTTTGGAACCTTATTTTTCGAAATTAAACCCTGCGATTTTTTCATGACAACTTTTGCAGCATTTTCTGTCTTTGTGCGACTTCCCTTCCTTTTTCTTGAGTATATGAGTTTTTATCTTTCTTTTTTTACTTGATGATGGTTCTTCATTGTGTTCTTCCAACTCTAAATTGTTTTCAATATTATTGTTTTTAAAGAGAAGATCTGATATAATGCTCCTTCTAAAATATGTTATTGATATGCGTGTTTGTTTGATATTTTTATAAAGAAAATGTGCATTTACATTAGCAGTACCGAGAAGCAGTTCGAGTGCAATTTTTCGATACCATTTGATTGTTTTACGAAGAGCGCTATTATAACTAGCCATTTGGTCGGATATATCTATAGAATTTTTTGCTTTATTATAGTCACATATCGTCGCCTTAATAAGATAACTGCCAATCTCCATTTTCCAAAGTTTTGCAAGAGAGAGAAAAAACTTGTTTGGTAATGCAAAATTTGTTTGATTTATTTATAATTCCATTTTTTAATTATAATTAGCCAAATATATAATATTTTGATACTAACAATAATAAGTTTTTATTTTATTTATTGTTATTGGAGATAGGCAATTTTCTTTCAAAATGTATCTAAAAATATGGAGTTAGGCATTTATCAATTATTATAAGGAAAACATTAAAAAGCAAAATTAAAAAATTTTATTTAAAGTATTATCGCAAATACAAAAAAATATAAGTTTACTCATGAGATAGATTATTATAAAAGTCATGGTACTCTTGGTTCAAACCTTGGAGTAACGATTGAAGGTGGTCGTATTTTTCTTTTTTAATTTTTCTTCTGCTAATATAAAGTGATGGTAGATCTTTGTACGACTTTATTTAGCTAAATTAAGGTTATTTTTCATTCTGCGGGGCAATTCGTTCCAAATATCACAAGAATGGCGAAGTTGATAACTTAATTTACACTTTTCATATTTAAGAGCCTCTATGTCCATTACAGTTGGATCTCCTACAGATCTTCCAGGACGGATAGAATTAAAATACTGCAGCGAAGTAAAATTTTTAAAGAAAACGTGAATAAAGTATTCCACTTCGTATGGAAATGGATTTTTTCTCGCATTTCTACAAACTTCAACATAGTCTGCGGGCAAATTGATTTTTGTTCTTTTTAAAACCCGTTCAATAGAGGAATGCATAGAATCCACTTCCATTTGAGTGTGCCCTTTCTGCAGATATTTCTGTATTATTGTTACATCATTAAAACTAGCAAAATGATAAAGGGCATTTGAAAGTACATTATTTCTATTCTGTCCTGTGCATCCATCACTGTAAATAATGATTGTCTTACTACTTTCTTTTGCCTTCGGAATTACCTTTTCTTCCAAAAAATAAATCACAACGGAAGTGAATTTTTGTGCGGTAAGTTTGTCCTTCAACTTCGTTCCAAAGGAAACAATAGCCTTCTCTGGTTTGAAGGTTGTAAATTGTAAAATTATGTACTATAAGTTTAGTCTTGTAGTACATAGTGGAAACATTGGTCTTTGGACTTAAAAGAACGGACTGAAGATCAACGGTAAAAGTCATGGCATCTTCAGACTGCTTATCCTTCTCTTTTTCTGCCCTAGCTTCCTCTTTTAAAAGTTGGTGTTGTTGATATGCTTCATCACCTACATTTTTAGTCCGATGACCGACGCAGATATCGCACTCGTCCTTCTTTGGTCTAAATAGAGACAGTTTCATTTCTTGCATTGTACTATAAAATTTAGCATCAGATACCGGGTTTACATCTTTTTCTTTACAATATTGATTTTTATAAAATTGAAATCGGTGACTTTTTGATCTCCAAATGAGTTCTAAGTATAGTCTATTGATAGAAGAACGGCAATAGTGGGTTTCCATTTTAGGCAGACTTTCTAAAAAGCTCTGAACAGCAGATACTTTTTCTTTGAACCTTTTGTTTCTGGCTTCACTTTTTTTGTTCAATTCCTCATTCTTATGACTAGGCTTTTTTAGATCTTGCTTCACCCAATTAACAATTATACGCTCTTTTAAACCCAAGGTACCTGCAAACATTTTCTTACATACTCTTATAACCTGAATCCCATGTTTAAGAAAATATGTCATCGAATAATTCCTTCTTGAGTTTTCCTCTGTTCCTCTTCTTCTATTTACACCATCAATTTTAACTAAATCTCTAACGTACATCTCCTTTTTATCCCAAGACATTTTCAACCAGAACCTATTAAAAATGTGCTGCCTAATTTGTAAACTAAACAGGTTACATTTAAATTTTGATTTTTCGCATTTGCTACTTAATTTACAATTACAGGGTTCTGATATACACCTAGCTGACTTTTCTATATTATAGTCCCATTGTGCTGCTGTATTTTTCTTTTTACCTCTATAGTCTAGTCCCTGTTCCCTTCTCTTCTTATTTTTGAGTTGGTCCCAATTAGTATCTTTATTTTTGTTATTTAAAACCTTTTTCTAATATGAATTGATTCTAATTCTTTTTCTGTACCACTGATTTCTGATCCCGTGTCAAATAATAATAATAATAATAATAATAATAATAATAATAATAATAATAATAATAGACTTTATTGACATCAGTCAATGGCGGGGTTCAGCCAAAGGCTGCTTTTCAACCCAACCCATACAAAGAATATACAAATAAACCAATAAGGAACGCCGATAATAATACATATAACATAAAACTATCAAAAATACATAGAAGAATAAGAATACCTTAGTAGTTAATGTTGAATGCATAGAAAATAATTTTAAGCAATAAAAAGTCGCAGATAAAATCACAGAAGTATACATACTGAATTATTGTACACATAGATCATCACATTTTCTTTACATGGTGTTTAAAAGAATTTATAGAAAGAGATTTCATATTGTCTGGTAAAGTGTTGTATAATGTAGGGGCTAAATAGGAGAATGAGCACTTAAATTTTTGTTTTTTAAATGATGGCACAATGTATAAATTCTTAATACGTAAACTATAATTATAAAATTTTGGAATGAGTTTATCGTACAGATAGCGAGGCATGCTAGTAGTTAAAATTTTATGAATTAGAACTAAATATATTTTTCTCATACGAGTCTCAATATTATCCATTTTTGCTAACTGTCTATAACTTGATATGTGATCAAATTTACGCATCTTGTAGACAAACCGTAAACATGAATTTTGAAAAACTTGAATTCTGCGCTTATCTTCTTGTGATAAATTAGGTACATACACACATAATCAAAAATTGGAAGAACAAGCGTGTTAATTAAACGTAATTTTACATCGGGTGATAGGATGTCACGAAACTGATACAGGTGCTTCATTTTAATCATTGCTGACTTTAATTTAGCCTGTAAATGGAACTTGAAGTTCAGATCAGAATCAAAATATACACCCAGACTTTTACAGAATTTATCAGGGAGAAGTTGGGTTCCATCCAGCTTTATTATAGGAATTTCACAATTACCTATAACTAACATTGTAGATTTCTTAGGATTAATACTAAGACCATTATCCATAACCCATTGAACTAGATGATTAAGATCCGAGTTAATATTTTCAGCAACAACAGACATATCCGAGGGAACACATGATGCTAAGATTTGAACGTCATCAGCATACGAGTGAAATTCACAGTGTCTTAACCTTGCAGGTAAATCCGCGACATATAGTAAAAAGAACAATGGCCCCAGAATGGAACCTTGGGGTACCCCGCGTATTAACTGAAATGAGATAGAATCTGACGTTAAACTGTTTTTTGTCATATTAACATGAAATTTCCTGTTACTAAAGTAATTTTTACACAACTTCAATGCACTCTCAGAGAATTTATAGTATTTTAGTTTAGCCAATAAAAGAGCATGGTCCACCATGTCAAAAGCCTTAGAGAAATCTATTTGAATCAGGAAGGATATTTTTGATTCATCGTAATTTTTAATTAAGGTATCTAAAATATTAATTAGACATGTATTAGTACTATGACCATATCTAAACCTGGATTGGTTTTGAGGAATAATTCCATTTTGTGTCACATAATCCATAATTTGTTCGCAACATATTTTCTCTAAGACTTTTGACAATGTTGGCAGAATGCTTATAGGTCGCAGGTCATTGAATGATGAGGGTTTATCATTTTTCGGGAGAGGTTTTACAATGGCTGTTTTCCATAAGTCAGGTATTGTTCCCATTAGCAAACAGGTATTGATTATGTGTGTGATGTACTTAATAATGACTGGGAAGATTAGTTCTATCATTTTTTTAGATATACCGTCAATTCCAATTGCGTTGGACTTCAAGTTTTTAAATATAAATTCAATTTTTTCATTATTCACGCACGTAAAATCAAATGAATCGGTAGGTAAATTAGAATAACAGTTAGTATTATAATATGCTTTAGTATTAGGGTTGGGGTATGTTGTATCAGTTTGACTTAGTAAGTAATTACCATATTCGTATGGTTTAAATAGTTCATCAGAAAGAGTATACTCTGAGGTATTATTAATTACTCGGGCACGTTGTGACCGAACATGGCCTGAGAACTGATCCAGACAAAGTGCTCGCCATCACGCAGATGCCTACACCAACAACCGTCAGAGAGGTGCGCCGCTTGCTGGGAGCAGCATCATGGTACCGGCGTTTTGTTCCCAACTTCGCTCAGAAGACGGCGCCGCTGACCAAACTGCTACGGAAAAGACGGGTGTGGCAATGGGGGCCAGCCCAGGAAAACGCGTATCAAGAACTCAAGGTAATCCTCACTTCAACACCCGTGTTAAGCTGCCCGAACTTCGAGGAACCGTTTATTCTCCAAACGGACGCATCGGATCAGGGATCGGCGCAGCCCTTGTACAAGGAAGCCTCGAAGAACTACGGGCAATTGCCTACATTAGCAGGTCGCTCTCGGCGGGGGAAAAGAACTACTCGGTCATCGAGAAGAAGTGCCTGGCCATAGTATGGGCGATTAAGAAGTTAAGGGGGTATCTGGAAGGGTATCACTTCACCATCGTCACTGACCACAAGGCGTTGAAGTGGTTAGACAGCTTGAGAGAGCCATCTGGGAGGTTGGCCCGGTGGGCGGTGACGTTACAACACGAATTGTGTACTGTTTCGCCTCTCGGCACTACAGTCGGCAAACCTGCAACTGCAGGGATGAGTTACGCTCATCGGACGCGTCAAAGCGAATCGCAATGACTACCAGTTCGCTGCCGAGCGATTCCTGTTCCCGGGTGCAAGCCCAGTAGAAGACCCACTGGTGGGGCGGGCCACTATCCAAAGCCCTACTAGCTATGCAGGCTAGCGCCCGAGTTCATTGGCACGCAACTCACACGCCGGGATGAACGAAGCACCCCTAGGCAGCAATTGCCTGTTGAAACCTTTTGCCCTCCGCCTTCGCGCATGCTGCAGACCACAGCGCGCCTCCCGTTACGCCAACCAAGGTATGAAAACCCCGGGTCTGGTCAGCCCCACGGAGTACCGGTTTAGCCTCCCGGTTGAGGTTCGCTGATACAGGGCGAAGCCTTTCCCCTAACAGCTCCTTAATTAGGCTCTTACACGCCAGGCATAAGTATCGCCAGCACCAGGAGGGGGAGTTGCCACCTCCAAGTTTCCCCAAGGCAGCCCATAGGAGAAGACGAAGCTAATCCACCCGGAACTGCTATGGTTCCACATCCTGGCCCTAATAGGTGTCCAGATCCCCACCACTGCAGCATGGTGGCATTCTGACCCACCATCGCACATTCGTGCCGCACAACATTCACCCTTCATTCACGCCAACATAGATACACGTCTGAATCATTCAACTAGCATCCATCATCAGACAGTCCCAACCTCGATCCTCGACCTAGCCCACCCCCTGTCGTACACCCCGTAACCTCTCCTCACGTCTAGTGAAGGCCGTCGCTGCGAAGTCCTCCGCTAACCTGTATGTTTCTTCGTCCCGAAGGACACCTGCAAAAATAAACCCATCCCCCCTCTGAATGACCCCTAGGCGACGGAGATCCCTTACGTCCCCTAACAACGGACACCTCACCAACACGTGGAGCCAGGTTTCCTCACCCATACCGCAATCACACTCACTTCCATCCGCCAAATTCCTAGCATGCAAGAAAGCCCTCATGCTCCCGTGGCCTGTTAAGAGAAACGTCAGCTTAAGGCTTGGATCGAACCACCGATTCTGAGAGGCGAATGACACGTCTGGGACAAAGGAGTAGGTAACCCTACCCTTGTCCGAGGCGTCCCACTCACGCTGCCAGATCTCCATGGCTCTTTCCGCCAGCAGGGATTTCACCTGGCCCAGGTTACGTCCCCTAACCTCTTCTTCTCTTAGCAGATCCGCGGGTGTTAGTAAAACCCCATGCCTCACGCGGTACATGCAAGCCCTACGCTTAGCCTCTAACCACCACGGCAACTCACCCATTAACACCTGCATCGCATGCGTAGATACAGTTCTACAAACACGTAAACATGCATACAACGCAACACGCTCACACCTATCTAGCAATTCTACCCCGTAATCAAACTGAAGAACATCAACCCAGACACTGCATGCATACAAGACACTATTAACAAACAGTCCCTTAAACAAAATACGACATGCACGACGTGACAAACCCCATTCCCTGCGCAAAACCCTACGCATCATGCCTACCACCCTGACAATCTTACCATGCAGTTCCTCCACATGCAATCGGAACTTCATGCCTTCACTCACTCGCACACCTAAATATTTCACACTTGGCACGTGACGCAGACTCATACCCCCCGATCGTACCACTGGAGGCCGATTCGCCGACAACTTTCCTTTTAGCAGCATGGTAACCGACTTAGAGCCAGAGACTGGCACACCGACTCGATCCCCCCACCCAGTGACGAGTGAGAGGAATCTTGACGCTTCCGTTTCGAGCTCAAGTCGACTACCACCTTCCACTAAAAGCAAGAGGTCATCGGCGTAAGCCACAAACTTGCAACCTGCAACCTCCAGTTCCCACAGAAGCACATCCATACAAGCATTCCAGCATACAGGACCACTAATACTACCCTGTGGACAACCCCGTTCTACATCATGCCATGCAACCCCACTACGTCCCCAAATACATACGCGTCTGTCCCGGAAAAAATCCCGCCAGATCGCGATATCCGCGCTACCCAATTCACGAAACCTGCCAAGGATCGAATTCCAAGACAGGTTATCGAACGCGCCTTTAAAATCTACAAATACCCCCAACACATACTTCTTTCCGGAATCACGAACCGTGGACTTCACGTCGCTCCACGCGTCCTCGACTGACTTCCCTTTCTGAAACCCATACTGCTGCCTGTGAAGACCGTCCAACAGAGGAGACAATCTCCCAACAAGTAACCGCTCGAGTACCTTACCGAAGACATTCAGTAAGGTAATCGATCGGTACGAGCTGGGATCATCCCTCACTCTATCTTCCGACTTCAGCAGTACAACCACACGTCCATGCTTCCACTGTACAGGAAAACAGCATGACAACAGGCAGGTGTCAAACATCGACTTCACGTAGATTGACAATGCAGCCCATACGTGCCGAAGCATAATCGCGTCTACCCCATCTAAGCCAGGCGACTTACCGACAGACATTGAAAAGACTGCCGACTCGACGTCATCCCAGCTGAACTCGCGTTCCCCACGAATGGCATCGACTGCCATTGTCGGTTCAACCGCGGCCGGAAAGAAGCTATCCAACAAAACGTTCGCGTTTTCATCCCACGACTCGGCAACCCGATTCCCATGCCTAATCATGGGAATATTTGCGTCCCCTCTCAAACCGCGACAGATACGATACAACGCCCCCCATGGATCATCGCGACCTTGCTCGCGAACAAACTCCCTCCAGTGCTTATCCTTCTCTTCCCTAAGCAACTGTCGGTACGTTCGAACACTAGCTCGGTATTCGGCCTCGCATAGATTCAAAGAATCTGACTGGGTACGTCTGGCAAGCTGGAAAGCCCTACGTTTGCGCCGTGAAATCCTTCGTAGGGCCGACAACTCCTGTGTCCACCAATGGACCGCTCTCCGTCGAGTAACTCTCGTTCTCCTTTTCAGGAGTCGGTCATTGGTACTGGTTACCCAGCCCAAGAGGACCTCCGATTGTCTGTCAGCTGACATCTCAACGAAGTCGGAGTAGTCGACATCTACTAGTGATTTCAGTTCCGTCTCATACGTATCCCAATCTACATTCTTTGTCACCCAGCCTACACGATTGACCACGTCACGTGTATCTACCTCCCTCCCTGTTACCGTGATGCGAATGGCATTGTGATCCGAGATCCCCCAATCATCAATGACCTCCCACGACCACGTTAACCGATCCCCCATCCTATTAGTAAACGTAACATCTATGTCGCTCATCCCGCCCGGACCATTGTACGTGAATACGCGACTCGGTTGGTTTAGCACAACTAACCCGAACGTATGGACTAGGTCCTCGATTAGTCTGCCTCGCTCAACCCGATCACCGTACCGAAACGTTTCCCCTTTACTAAACCATAGCGGCGATACGGCGTTCGCATCTAACCCCACAATAACTGGACAATCATTCGCTCTCACTATCACACGTCGAAGGTAATCGATATCATGTCCAATTTCCCCCCCAAATTGACAATATAGCGAACAAACAAAGATTTGACCTACTGGCCCAACGACGGCCACGCAGACTTCCGTGGTTGTAACGAGCTCAGGGACCTCCAACACGTCGAGGCTATCATCTAAGACAACCACAGCCGCCTTGGGCGGTCCCTCCCCCGTACGTGCGTAAACGCGCGACGAGGTTGTCATGCCATAAACACGAGAATTTACCGTATAGGGCTCCTGTAGTAGGGCTACCCCAATACGTTCTGCCAACAACCCTTGACTCGCGTCAGACATGATTTCTCTTCCCCGACCACAATTCAATTGGATGATGCGCATGCAACCCATCAATCAATTGTTACACGCGACCTCGTTCTTACAACCGCCTTCTTGTATTCCGGACATTCACTACTAATCACATTGTGTTTAACATGCTCCCTCTTCGCTGACCTACAATTCATGCAAACCTCATCATTCTTGCAATCTACGTAAGAGTGCCCACTCTTACCACACCTACGGCATAAATTCTCTTTCTCCTTACATTTCCTCGCCACGTGCCCATACGCGAAGCAACGGTAGCATCTTAGCACGACGTCAATCTCGCGGACCCGGCAGCAGTGCCATCCCAGGTACAGTTTACCCTCCTGAACCATAGCGTCCCGCATCTTAAGTGACACCTCTAAGACATATGTACCCTTTGGAGAAACCGACACAACCCGCGTGCGCGCTTCATATTCCTCCTCCCCAATCTTTCCTACCAAATTCTCAATTCTCAAATATGTCCCTCATGACCTCTTCCCGACTTAAGGTAGACGGAACGTCGTAAATAGCTACCTTTGGTCCGACCTTACGGGGATCTTCTAACTTCAGTCCCTTCTCCCTAAATGTCGCACATTTACGAATGTCGTCGAGGTCTCCCTGAGACGCTGCCTCAATAGCTACCCCGTTCCTAACCCTCCTTACCGCGCTAACTTTGACGTGTGCCACCGCCTTCGCCACACATTCCACCCGGCTCTTTACCTCGTCGGCTGCCAGTGGCTCATCAGAGCTAGACCGCACGATGACAGAATAGCTCGTATTCTTACGTCTCGTGACCTTGACCATCGGGAGGCTCACCGTCTTTTTTGCCGAACTTTTACCCGGTTGGCTCAAAGCTGGCCACTCACGCCCGTCCAGCCCACTATCCTCCCGCTCATACGACCTAACCACGTCCTTCAGCCTATCCTGCTCAACTAGCCTGCCTCTGATGTGTTCCGACTCCATCACCATAGACATGAATACTGTCTCTACTAAGCGCGACCGTCTTTGAAGCTCGAGAATGCTCTCCTTGCTTACTTGCTTCGAAATACTTCCTAAGAAGTCGTAGAAACCGTCCCATGCTGTCCGGAACTCAGCAACATAGTCCGCCGTTGTAGCGCTACCCACCCTCTTCCTCTTACTTGGCTGACCGGAGCCACTGGCAGACAGCTCGCCCGACATACCGTCTTCCGTCGCCATACTCACGACCTCAACGTCACCTGTCAGTGACATCCCAACTACTAGCCCTAGCGGGCACTTACTGAACAATTGACTATCAGCGCCACCTGTCGGTAAATCGCTGAAATAGCCACCTACTGAAGCTAGGCGCAACTAACGCCACCTGTCGGGCAGTAGCCTAACTAAAGCCACCTATCGGAGGTTTACGAACTACCGGCTTAGACCGGCTTATGCCGGCGAGCGAACCTCGTGGAAAGCAAATACAAAACTAGATATGTAGAGAGGCTACCAGAAAATATATATCATGTATAAATCCCCCAAAAAAGACTAATAAAAAAAGACTCTACCAAGTCAAAGACAAGGCAGAGTCTAATTACAAAAAAAAAGAACCTAAAAACAAACTTACCCCGGTTTCCCGGCGATCCGGCGGGACACAGACACACACCCACGCAGCAACACTCACCACGTGTAAAAATGTCCCGAAACACTCCTTCACCACTCCAGAAAACCCGGAAGAGTCTTGAAAAAGACATTTTTAAAAAAACGTGAACTCGACCTTGAGGCAAAAGAAACGTACAAGTACACAGCAGCGCGCTAGCACATCCGTTCAACTCGACAGTCACGACACGAATGGTGACGTTACAACAGTACGACTTCGACACCGTCTACCGGAAGGGTACTCTAAACCACATGGCTGATATGTTAAGTCGAACTCCGTTACCCGCCATCGCCGCCGTCACCGAATCGTGTGCATGGTACAAGCGCATGACCCAGGCGGTGCAAGACCACCCAACGCAGTATCCAGAGTACCGACTAATTCGGGGGAAATTATATCGCCACTTCTGGGATCCCGCCGACCTAACCGAAGCAGATCCTGACCGACAATGAAAGCTCTGTGTCCCAAAGGAACAGTGACATCAGGTACTACAGAACAACCATGACCGACCGGAAGCCGGACATATGGGGATAGCCAAAACCATCGCACGGCTCGCCCTACACTGGCCTGGGATGTTCCGGGATGCGACTCAATACGTCCGTCGCTGCATTGGCTGCCAAAGATATAAGGCAGACCAGCGAGGGGCGGCTGGAAAGATGGGTCCACCGAAAATCGGACAGCCCTGGGAAACCGTTTCCATGGACATCATGGGTCCCCTGCCCCGAACCGCCAAGGGTTACGAGTACCTGATCTGCTTTCAAGACCGGATGACTAAATGTGTGGAAGGTCGACCCATCCGGAAGGCGAATGCGCCAACCATAGCGCAAGCAATCCGAGAGCTGATAATATGCCGGTATGGATGCCCGCGGGTACTGATATCGGACAATGGTACTGAATTCGACAACCGCACTATAAAGAAGATGCTCGCCGAATACCAGATACATCACCTTCTAACACCCCCGTACACACCGCAAGCCAACCCCGTAGAGCGGGTTAACCGGGAAACCCATACTGGCACAGTTCTGCGGAGAGCAACACCGGACGTGGGACCGCTATATCCCGGAGCTCATGATGGCTATTAATAGTAGCCGTCACAGCTCGACGGGGTACTCTCCGGCATACCTCAACTTCGGACGGGAGTTAGCACTACCAGCAAACGACGAAACGGAAGTCCCCGCCGATAATCGAGATGGAGGCCAAATATCCGAGGAACACCTGGCACGAATGCAAGCCCTAAAAGACGCTCAGGAGCTAGCCCGGATTAACATCGCACGGGCAGCGACCCAACAGGCCCACCACTATAACCTGCGCAAACGTGAGCACACCTATTACCCGGGCGATAAAGTGATGCGTCGAGAACACCCACTTTCATCGGCTCTCAAAGGAGTGGCGGCTAAGCTAGCACCGAAATACTCGGGACCGTGGACGGTACACAAACGCGTATCCCCTAACGTATACAACCTTCGCGGCGACCTCGGAAAGATGCTTACTCGAATCCATATAAAAGACCTTAAACCGGCTTTTACAGATGAAGACGCCACCGAATCGGTTCCAACCGTGGAAGCCCTCACCGCCGAGGCTGGGGCCACCAGCCCAACACCTTCGCAGCCAGGCACCTCCGGGCCCGTCACGATACAGTCGGAGGATTCGACCGGTTGGATCTCCACTGAAGTACGCCCGCCGACCCGACCCGCGTTCTCTGGGGGCGCGCCCAAGGAAGCCCTCACCCAAGAAACCGCCAACGCCCAAGAGCGAGCCAGTGAACTCCCCCACACGAGAGCAGATTCTCCAGGAGGCCCTCCTACAGCGTTACGGGCCAAATCCGGTGAAAGGCAGCCCCGGGTTCTACCTGCGCCTGGACACCTCCCCCAGCCTGTCGGCGACGCCTCTGTACCCTCGTACTCCCCGAACCCCGCAACGAGGAACACCGGTGGCGCGAGGGAACCGCACAGACAGTCCGGGCCTCTATTTCCAGCTGGATACCGCGCCTCTGCCGCGGACACCTCGCACGCCGAAGAACGACGCAACGGGCCTGAAAACCGCACGCCCGTCCATGTCACTGGAGGACATGCAGGCGGAGTTGCTCAAGGTCCTCCACGCTTTGTCTCCGCCGCCAACCCCCCGGATCGACCAACCAAGACCCCCGAACCTGCTGTGTCACTGGAGCCCGACGCCCGCCATGCTGACCCCCCTCCCGATGACTCCACGAGCCCCTGGCACGCCCGGCGACTACATGCGGCTGGACGCATCTCCGTTGCCGCGCCTGACGCCCCCTGCAGACGTCACGCCAGCACCGCCCCCTCCAGCGCCGATATCCAGAGCCCCCCAGAATCGTCTCGTGAGCCTCGTCGAAGGCATCCGACCCCTAGCGCCGAAAACACCCGTGGCCGAACGACCTCCCCCCACTCGGCCCACACTCCCACCGCATAGCAACCAACCGCCGCCCCGCCGCGTTCGCTGCCTGGTACCCCGACCAGGAGGAGGGGTTATGTGGAAGACATTTATAAACCCCGAAGGTAAAAGGTCTCCCAGGAGACGCCGGAGAGGGAAAAAGAACTGATTTTATGTTAGGTTAAGTTTTGTAATGTATTGGGTTCGTGTATGTTATGTATATTTTCTTGTATGTTGTATGTGTATTTTTCATCAGGGTATATAGGGAAGAACTGGTATTTTTTTTTCCTCTGTTTTTTTGGTAAAGTAAGAGGGGGGTGTGACGAAGCAATGTCGCAAACTGAAATAAAAACTACACAAGTCACCGTGGTGTAGTGGATACGTGCTCGGTCTGGCAATGCGAAGATTGCGCGTTCAAGTCCACTGGGCGGCAATCGAGTTTTTTTTCATCGTATCTCAGCAGAGTCAAGAGTAACGGTGCTTATCTCACGCGCACACTCCCACCACAAATCACGCGCAATCTCTCCCACCGTGACGAGCGGAGATAAAAGCAAGGGCACAGCACTCAAACGGCATTAAGCTGGAAACAGTCAGACCGAGGTTCTCCCGGACTAACTGTGACCAGTGCCTTGCGACCAGCGTAGTGTCTTTCGACCAGCGAGCGGAAATTCGTGGTGAGTTTACCGTTTTGTCTCTGTCTCTGCCGTGGCTTTCCCGGCGAGTACTGAGTATCCGTACCGTTACCGTTTTCCCCGGTCTCTGTCTCTGCCGTGGTTTTCCCGGCGAGTACTGAGTATCCGTACCGTTACCATTTTCCCCGGTCCTTGTCTCTGCCGTGGTTTTCCCGGCGAGTGCTGAATATCCGTACCATTACCGTTTTCTCCGGTCTGTCTCTGCCGTGGTTTTCCTGGCGAGTACAGAGTATCCGTACCGTTACCATTACCAAGAGGCCCGTCCCGTTCAGTGTAGACTTCGGAACCGTTAAAAACTCGAATCGGTAAAATTACCGGTTCGGAACTTTTTCATCCTCAGCCCGTGAGGACTTTATTGCGACTATTCCCGCTTATTTTCCGTTAACCGCTACCTCGTTTTCGGTATACCGGTTCATTTATACGCACCGTTTTGTAGCATAGACGTTAGCCGTGGTATCCCTGGCAAGCGTAGACTTTAGAACCGTTAAAATTTCGAACCGGTAAAAATACCAGTTCGGCACTTTTTCATCCTCAGCCCGTGAGGACTTTATTGCGACTATTCCCGCTTGTTTTCCGTTAACCGCTACCTCGTTTCCGGTATACCGGTTCATTTATACGCACCAATTTGTAGCATAGACGTTAGCCGTGGTATCCCTGGCAAGCGTAGACTTCAGAACCGTTAAAAACTCGAACCGGTAAAATTACCGGTTCGGCACTTTTTCATCCTCAGCTCGTGAGGACTTTATTGCGACTATTCCCGCTTGTTTTCCGTTAACCGCTACCGCGTTTTAGGTGTACCGGTTCATTCATAAGCACCGATTTGTAGCATAGACGTTTGCCGTTGTATCCCTGGCAAACGAAGATTTAAAGCAAGTTCGTCAGACTCACGCACCGTTTTCGCGGACACGCAACAACCACTAGCTAGCCGTGACCTACAACGCTTCGTCACCAGCACATCGACTAGCCACTAAAAACACCTAAACCTGTATCGCTGCAGCCAGGAATCAAACCACAGTGAATTTACCCTGCGTGTTTTATTTTACAAAACGACCCTACCCTTCTTCACTGAGTTATCTAGGCACCCTAGGACCTCCAACGTGAATCAGCCGTACCGAAAGGCGCCCGAGCAACCCCGATACCGCCGATACATCCACGAGGTCGAGGCGAAGGCAGACGTAACAATGATTTTGAAGATGGTCTCGTTGGTTTAGTAATTATTTGATTCATGTTGTTAGCAGATAAAAGATCAGAGAAATATTGTGATTTATAATCCATAGATAATAAATTAATATTTATATCACCGGTGCAAATCAAGTAATCACACAGTAAACTAAATTCTGTTAAAACTGTATCAAGAATTGGGAGTTCATGGTAATATTGATTGTTAGGATTATATACAACGCCTAAACATAATTTTGTATTTTGAATGGTACATAAGATCCATGCATGTTCAATGTTATTTCTGGGAACGAAAGTAGTGTCTAATACTTTGAAATTAATACCATTACGTACATAAAATGCTACTCCTCCACCAACAGCATGAGTTCTATTACAGAAACGACTCAATTTACCCATAAAAATAATTCCATCATATTGCAAAACAAGGTGGTGGTCATTTCTGAAGTTAGTAGAAGTTGTTGTAGAACAGAATTTTGCTCTGACAGAATTATTTTCTAATTATGAAAAAGGCAAAAATAAAAAGTACATTTTAAATACCGATGAAATAGATATATTAAAAATGATCTGTTCCACATTCAAACCGTTGGAACAAATGTCAGAACATATGTCAGGAGAGAAATATATAACTGCTTCGACTTTACTGCCGATATGTAATACTATATTTAGTCATCATGAAAACAGTGATGCTCAGATAGACAATGATTCAAATATTTCAGATATTCGCAAAAATATTTTATTAAAAATTAAAAATACAATCACTGACCGATACTATTCAGAGAATATTCTGAAAATTTTGCAGATAGCAATGTTTGTTGACCCAAGATTTCGCCAAAATTTTGAAAGTGATAAAAACAGTGATGAAATAATTAATTACGTAAAGAAAGAAATGAGTACGATTCAGTTAGAATTTGTACCTTTACATGTAGATAAACAACCTAAAGTTCAGACAGGTCTCTCCGCAATTTTAGGAAGAGGTAGAAAACAACGGGATTCGGCAGAATGTATTGATTCCGAAATAGAAAAATATTTGAAGATCGCAGAACCAGATTTAGAAGATAATGTTTTGGAATGGTGGAAATTGAATGAAAAATTTTTTCCCAGGTTATCTAAAGTCGCCAAAAAATTTTTATGTATACAGGGAACAAGCGTTCCTTCTGAACGTGTTTTTAGTAGAGGAGGATTAATTGTAACGGATCTACGTTCAAGTTTATCGAGTGAACATGCCGAACAATTAATATTCCTCGCTATGAACAAGAATATTGTACCACGTTCTTAAATATTTTTTTTTATGATATAAGCATTTGTTATAATATTTTTTTTTGTATTTTCCATACATATATATAAGTGAATAAATTTTGTGTTAAGACTACATTTTTTATGATCTTGAATTAAAATTCACACTAAAAAATTATTCACAGGTATGAAAAGCTATATTTTCAATTGTTCCATTTCCTTCAACTGTATCGACCGACACTCGACTTTTCTGACTTAAATATTTCGACTTTTTCGACTTTTAATTATTTCGACTTATTCGACTTTTTCGACTTTTCAACTTTATCAACTTTTTCGACTTTTTCGACTTTTCAATATTTTCGACTTTTTTAAATAGTTGATGTTTTCGACTAGTCGATTAAAATCGATTTTTCAAAAAGTCGAAAATCGACTTTCTGTTTCCAAAGTCTGCCAGCCCTACTTAGGACTACCACTCACTGATTGTTTATTGACCCCAGAAACCGCAATCATTGGTATCCACATTCCTATACTCAGACAGGGAATCAAATCCGTAAGTTTGAGAAGGTTGGTGCCTGCACCCTTAGCTTGGAAGAATCTTACCTGTGCGTTGGAGGCTGAACAGGTTGATCTGGGTATTATTCATTATGCTAATGATCAGATTGTAACAAGATAAGTTTTACCGAATTATTTTAAATTTAATAAAATATTGTTATGACTAAATGAGTACTCTCAATAACACACGTAGACTGAAAGTGATGAGCACGTGGTCTAAATTTCGGGAAACAGCGGGAAGCAAAATAATACTATTGATGAGCAGTTACATAAAACTATAATTAAAAAATAATATTGCAAACAAGTATAGAACAAGAGACACTTTACAACTTAAGACAATTGAGTTTACTATTTACAGAACATTCTAACATGCAGTTGCTAGAAAATGATAGGCGACTTACGCAATAGTTACAGCATATTTCTTTCTTCCTCGAATAATTTATGAACATTACTAACACTGACTCTAACAACTAATTTTAACACGTCTGATCTCAAGGAAGTCTCGCTGGCGAAAGAGGCCGAGCATTCTTCCAAATTTTTTATAATTTGGCGTTAGTCGTATATCCTTTTCTAGCAATAATTAACAAATATTGGCTGGTGAGGGTTGATAATACCCTTGCCCTTTGGGAACAGGTTTTTTCCCCGCGGTTACAGTGCTTGTCCGCTTTCCTATCGCGTCTCTCCCACGCACTAAAAGTATCTAGTCCTACAAACTATCACACTGTCCGATTGTTATTAATTTATTCAGCGTCCTGTGACATCTCCTTCCACCTTAAGATTGTCTTATATTCTTTCAAATTGAAAGTAAAGTCATGCAAACTACGTTGTCGGGCGAGTTTTGGTCGAATATTCTTTATTGCTCTTATTAGACACAAGAGGTTGCGAATATTGGTGGAGAACAATTTCTCCGAAAGGATCACCTGTTGGCTTCCTTCATTGGCTGGTCTCTTTTTTTTCTCAATGGCGCATTGCGATGATTGATGCCGACCTGAGTCTCTTGCTCTAATTCCAAGTAGTATGTCCCAATTGATCGTGGTTGGAACTTTCTGTCACGAGGGCGCTGAAACAATTTATATACTGGCAATACCTCCTTCTTTTTTTATATAACTACTAAAGCCTACTTATTGAATCTTATATAATTCTAAGGAGAAACGTAAAACTGTAACCACTAATTTATCTATTATCTATCTTATTATAACATAACTAGTCACCAAGGTTTTACATAACACGAATCTGCTAACGTACAGCCAACATAGCATCCATGTAAAATATTGGTTGGCTACCAGTGGATAGGAGCGCCAAATTCCTAAGTCAACAAACACTTTTTTTTAACTCTGGCATCCTTTACTCTAATCTGTAAAATTTTAAAATACTGGCCGCCCCAGAATAGCATTTAAAGGGAACGAAACTTGAGATGTGGTCGGCTGCGGCGGTTGCTGTACTTGACTCTCATAAGTTAGTGGATATGTGATTTCTTTAGGTTGCTTATATCGGTTTATCGGTTTCCGCTTCCAGCAACGTATTGTTTTATAAATTAAATATACTACACATAATATAAATACAGTAACGCTCGTGAAAATTGAAAGATAATGCGTATGTTCTTGCTTCCGACCATTTCTCAGGTTTTGAACCTGCTGATGCCACACGTCAATATCCACCCCACGATTCAATTCATCTGTGTGAATATTTACCACCAGTTTGTTAATTTAATCGTCATTTTCAATTTTATGTGTAGAATTACTTAAATGTTCAATGTTTACTTCCACAGGTGGTACGAAAAGTTGTGTCATTTGTTCAGAATTTATTTTAGAAGTTGCTAAAGTATGTGACAAAAGGAAATAATTAGACGTATATACTGTACAAGCGGATGGGATAGTCAATATTCCCGTTCCTGTGATAACCCGTTTGGTGATGATAACTTGATTTTTCATGTTTAAATTTGGACAATTATATGTTAGTTAATCTTTAGTGACACTATAAATCCACGTATTTGAATTCTTTGGCCGATATAATACTGACTTTGTTTCGGTTGTTACCTTATGCTGACACATTTTTGCGAATATTCTGCGTTTCCTGCATATAAAGCAGATAAGTAAGTAATGTCGGAGATTCGACGGACGGGTCTGGTTAGCGGACAAATGGTGATAGAACCCCATTTACAAGTCATTAAATCAGGAGTGTCTAATTCCATGAAAAATTGCCCATCTTCAGACATGGCACGAAAGTTTGATTCTAGTTGAATATATAATTTTACTTTCATATACGTTAATAAATAGACTTACATTTAAAAGTGTGGCTCTCAGATATATGTTTTTCCATATTATCCGGAATATTTGTAGAAAAATTACAAAGAGTACAGACAAACTATATTTTCCATTTTCTAGCTTTTTAAGGTTAACGTCTACTGGCCACATGTAAAAGACGCGCCAAAATGCTGTTAGCACAACAAGCCCAACAGATGCAGATCGGTCGTTCTGTGCATGCACAACGTGCAGAGCGCATGATTTAACAAACGATACCGTTAGTACATTGTGTGCACAAGAAAGTGTTTTCGAACGCTTAGTGTGCAGAATATTCAAACTGTGTACACTGTTTTCATTTACCGAACGCACCTTAAATCTACTTTGAAAATGTATCCAACAGGTGATTCATTACTTACATTCATTAAATCAATTTTGTATATGTTTAAATTATTAACCCATTCAAAATCTGCATACGGTAAATAATTATTCATTGCTGCACCATACAAGTTACCTACATCAAAATACATAAGAAAAGAGTCTGGTTGATTTGGATCATACATATCACCCATATATTTATTATTTGCTTTTGCATATCGATTACAGCATTGTGACACTCCACCCCGGATTCTCTTTTCAATAAACAAAATTTTATGAATGTCTGTTAAAAGTTCCAATTGAATTTTACTGCATTTTGCAACATGCTTTTAAAAGCTAAACCGGGTGCTGTATAGTAATGTAATGTGTCTAAGGGCCGGTTTTTCCACCTCTGGTTAAAGTGTCACTTACCTTAACCAACGATTAATAGAAAAATATCGCATCGAAAAATTAATGTAAGTTGTCAAAATGTACGTTGTTTACTATTTCGATGCGATATTTTTCTATTAACCGACGGTTAAGGTAACCGGCACTTTAACCATACATGGAATAAATAATATGTTTCTAAACAATTTTCACTAAAAAATTTCAAATATGTCAGTTAATAACTAAATATTTATTAAAAATAAATTGTAATTTTTACATTCTATAGTATCGATGTACGTACTTATGTAGATACAAAAAATGATTTTAATATAAAAAGCAGAAAATAAAATGAATTTAATATTAAACATAATTTACATTAATTTAATAAATCAATATTTTTATGTAAGAAGATTAAATTATCGATATTTTCCGATTTTAAGCAGGATCTTCGTTCTTCGAGCAATCTACCCGATAGTGAAAATATTCTTTCGCTTGAAGCCGAACTTTTTTTTCGAAGTAGGAAATTTTTTGCAGTTTTTCCAAAATTCCAAAACATGTTTCTTCTATTTTTGAAGAAAAATACTTCTTTACTTCATCGTCAATAGAACATGCTTCCGGGTCTGAATCAGAACTATCTGCAAATTCTTTAAAATAGTCTACTTTAGATTTCTTTCCGGAATTTCCACGCGTTTCATTATTATGCGTGAATGACGTCACTGTGGAAAACGGAGGCATAACTATTTCATCTTTTAATTCTTTTGCTGCACACCTAATCATATCTATAATAATTGTTTCGTCGTTTATGTTTAAAATTTTTAAGTTTTTAAAGTTCGGATCCAGCTAGAGCCATTTTATGCAGGTCGTCAACATGAAAACGTTTATTTAAAAATTTTTTAGCATTGTGTTTTAAATCAGATACCATAGAAGAATCTTCTGGTCCAATATTACAATGTTTCAGTAATTTTATTGTCCGTAAATAAACTAAATTTGCAGTTCAATTCAAGTCACTTGATAAGTTTTCGGAGCAGTCTTTAAAAGGTTTTAGAAAATCAAGTAGTCTTAATTATTGCCATATTAATGTCTGTTAGTTTATGTAATTCTTTTCTTTGGTATAATATATGTTCAATTTCCTCATACATTTCGTTTATGCTATTTAACATAATAAACATAGAGTTCCATCTTGTAATAACTTCTTGTTTTAATGTTTTCGTTAATTTAGAATTCAATCCTGAATGTTTGAAATATTTAACTAATTTTTTTGCAGATTCTATTGTTACATTTTGTTCATCTGTAAATTTTTTAATTATGTCTTGAACAATTAGATTGATATTATGACAAGCACATGCTATTCTTTTATACGTTTTAAAGGCATTTATAACATTTGCTCCATTGTCAGTAACAATTACATTATTTATTAAAAATTCTTCAGGATTGGACACAAAAAATTTTAATATGTCACAAACAAAAAAATTTATGTTTTCGCCAGTTTTTTGTAATTTAATTTCTTTGGTAGCGAAAACAAATGATTTTAGTTCAAATATTTCAGTGATGATATGACCAGTTAAATTTAAAAAACTTCTTTTTTATGGTCGTCGGTCCATAGATCTGTTGTCATTGCTACTGATGTATTAATGATTAGACTCTGAATTACCTGTTTAATTTCTTCAATCTTTTGTGGAAGTACTGTTCTTGTTAATGTGCGTCTGCTACATAACACGTCGCCAATACCAATTTTTCCAAAATCAGATCCTTTGTATATTAATTCTTGACAAAAATTACGAAATCCGTCACCTTCCATTATATCAAGCGGTCGGAGATCTTTTGATATAAGGTATAGATGCTTAGCGTTAACAAGATCTCTTCTCTGCCCGGGTATATTTTTTATCCTAGTAAAATTATCTAATGTAGATTGATTGGCACTTGATTTTGTTATACTACATTTATGCCGTATTAAACTTGCAGTTCCAGTTTTACTGCGATAGGCTAATATTATGTTACACGACTTACATTTAACGAAATTTTGTTTTTGGTTTTTATAAATAATTTTGTAAAATTTTTGCCAAATATTTGATTTTGCTTTATCACTTTCCTTTGTTTTAAACTGAAAATGTTGTTTTTCATCAGTATCTTTTAATTTCACATCTAATTCTTTTTTTGTAAGAATAATATCTTCTTCGACGCTCATTTTGATATCAATACAACGCAGCTGTAACTATAACTATTAACTGAATGTGAAAACTACGAAATTACAGACGGAGCACTGTTCTCAGTAGGTATAATTAGCGGGTACGAGTTCACTTCCGCTTCCGGTCTTGGTATTAAGCTAGTGTTCGCGCGCCTAGGTTGTATGCAACCCACATGCGCTTGGTGTGTTGCGGTGTGTGCTGCTGTTGTTCTGTTGAATTTTATTTTTTCTATGTAACCCACATGCGTTGTGTGTGTGTGTGTGTGTATAGTGCAGATAAATAATATAGATCTCACTCTTGCCGCCCTCTCCCTCCGCCCCTGCCGCCCTCTCCCTCCGCCCCTGCCGCCCTCTCCCTCCGCCCCTGCCGCCCTCTCCAACCGCCCCTGCCGCCCTCTAACCCTCCCCCCCCCCAATTGTTACTGACACCTGGATCTGGGGGATGGTGCTGCAGGGATGGGGGTTGAATAAAAAAAATGTTTTATATTTATTTATATAGGACAACAACAATTAGAGTGATTTATATCTGTACACAATTCAAAATTACAATTGTTTATATACATTTTTATTTTATTTTTTAAAACAGAGTACGCTTTATAAAAGTAAAATCTGCTGAGATATATGGTAAAAGTATACAATCCTGTAAAAAAGTAAAAATTAAAATAATACAATATTTTTTTAAATAAATAATACATACCTTTTCTCTTGTTCATTATTATTGTCTGACACATTCTTGTTTATTCCATGATGTAAATAATTCACATTCGCAATTATGACAACGATAGTAGTCTTGTGGTATAGTTTCTAAATCATATAAATTTATATTATGACATTCTTTTTTATAAAAATATACAAATTTGGGCTCAGTAACCCAAGTTTTATCTACAGAATTTTCTCGAAAACAATATTCAAATAATTTTAAAGGTCCCACGTCCATAATTCGTTCATCGTCAAGCCAAGCATGATTTAAACAATAAAATACGACTTCATAGCAGTACCGGGCGTCATCGTTTGAATCTTGTGGTGTTCCACATAAAGGATATAAATTATTTGTATTTGATACTTCACTGTCCTCTATATCCCTGATTGCGTGTGACTACTAAAAAAAATAACAAAAAAATATATTTATTTATACAAACATATTATGAAATTGTTTGGGAATATTAGGAGTGTGATAACAAAAAGAATATACAATGATAAAATTGATTTGTGATATTTATATATATTTCATTTCTGTAACAAAAGAAAAAATATTAAATTAATTTGAAATATTTTTTAAATATAATTACTCGTAATTTACAATATTTAAAAAAAATAGATAATACATACATTTATACATAAATAACATAGACAACCTTGCCACTGCTCCATAATTGAAGTAGCCACAGGATGTCATCTACTTCACCCGCATAGATGAAGGTAACTTAACTCTATGTACCCGATGTCAAGCACCTGAAATATATATAATAAATAAAGTCAAATTATAAATGTTAAGTCAAATTATAAATGATACATTTAAAATACTAATAAATTTATAACTTACATAAGAGTCAAAAACCTTTAATACATATAGGTAACATGCAGGAAAACACAAATTATAAATAGTATTAATATTTATTTGAAAATATGTAACAAGTTCGTTGATGTTACAATGGTTATATATAAGTTACATCGCTGTTCCCACCATTAAACTGCATAGGTTGCAGTTCCCACCGAGCAACCCTACACCCAACTTAGTTTAAGTATAAAATAGCTCTCTTGTAGTTTTATGTTAGTCTTTATCTGCTGTTACTATGCTAGATTTGTTGTAACTTAGAATTGTAAATTAGCAATAAACAACATTGTAATAAATAATAAACAATAAATTGTTTTTAAAAAACGCAACGTCGGAAAATTAACTTATTATTGGCGCAGTCGGTAGGATCCGTCGCGACGGTATTAACGAATATAATACCGGTTCATTTTGATTTACCCGACAACGGACCCAAAAACTTCGTCGTTGTGCCATTTATTGCCGCGAATAAAATTCGTCCGCCGAGCCAGCTGAACGTACATCAGCACCCATCGACGTACCGCCGCTGAACGAACATCAGCACCAGGACATCGAGGCCGAGCGACTTCACGACATCGCAGTACCACCCCAAGGACCAATGTACTGGATTCTCTTGTGAGTACATGTCGTTAAGAGGCAATATTTATTACGCTAGCGAATCATCAGATTCAAATAATAGCGATTCTGACTCCGATCATAACGATCGTATTCCAAATTATTCAAACAGAATAAATTTAATTCGTAACCCCACATTACAAGTAACAAACAAAATGGAATTAAAGAAGGAATACTTAGATATGGTTCCTGAGTTCCATGGGCAGAGAGAACTCTTGCCTAGATTCTTAGAAATAAGTGAAAAATTAGTCAAAAAATTCTTCAATGCTGCTAATCCCAATGATTTTCAAAATGAATATTTAATGCTCAGCTTGTATTCAAAAATTAAAGGTAAAGCCGCAGTAAACATAACTGCGTGCAATATAAAAACTTGGAACGATTTGAAAAGTGCACTAATCAACACGTACGCTGATAAACGCGATCTCTTTACTTTAAATATTGAGTTAAATGACGCCAAACAAGGACATAATGAATCTGTATTTGAATATTTTAATAGAATACAACACATATTAAATTTAATAATTAGTTATATTAATACTCAAAAAACCGCTGACGAGCAAACAATATTAGGCAATTATTTCAAAGATTTTGCATTGCGAATATTATTAAGAGGATTAAAAGATCCAATTGGCCAGCTTATGCGAACCAAAAACCCCACTGATCTTAATACAGCCTTAAATATGCTCACTAATGATTTTCAATACGAATCACCAAAATCTAATAAAATAATAATACCGTTTAAAGCAAATAACCCGTCGTTTCATTCAAATAAAAAACCAACACACATTAATAATACTCCCAAAGTTCCCATACAAAATCAATTTCCTAGAATTACACATCAAACACAACCTCAGACACACATACGAAGCCAGCCATTCTTTAAACAAAATAATTCAAATCCTAGACCATTTAATAACCAAAGCTATCAGCCCACACCCATGAGTATTAGTACAAACAATACTTATCAACAAAGACCAAAAAGACCTCGAAATGAATTGTTTAATATAAATCATGGCCAATCATCACAAGAACCTTTTGATCAAAATTATGAATTTGACGAACAAAATTCCGATTTACCCTTAGAACAATCAGAAGTACTTTCTGATCAACAGTTCGATGACCCTAATAATTTTTTAGAGATCGATGCCTCGGAAACCGAACAAAATATTTACCAAATTTCGAATTAATGAATCTCACGAATCAAAGCAAATTGCCTTACATTATATTCCCTGAAAATAATTTAAAAGTGCTCATTGACACCGGCAGTACCAAATCGTTTATTAATCCCAATATAGCGGAAAAATATTATAAAGATTCAATAATTAGTGACCCATTCAAAATTGCCACCGCACACGGGACTTCCATTGAAAATTTCAGTACCTTTGTACCAATTTCTAAAATATTTAAAATCAACAAAAAAGTAAGTTTAAAATATCACATTTTCGATTTCCACGACGAATTTGATTTACTATTAGGTCTTGACAACCTTAAATTCTTAAAAGTTGTAATCGATCTCAGTCAAAATTTAATATCAACACCTACAACTGAAATAAAAATTTATCATCAAAATTTAGAACGCGAAACAAACTCAAACATCGTTACTCACACAAATACTTATACCACATTAAAATCGAATTCTGAAAATGTAGTAAAATTATTAGTTGACCAAGAAAACGGAACTATTTTAATTCCCGAACACACGACAGATACACTGATAATTCCTGAATGCGTTGCGACAGCAAAAAATTATCATGCATTCTGCACTATCACAAACACTACCGATTCAGATATTAAATTCCAACAGTTAAAACCATTTCACGTTGAAAATTTTGAAAATTACGAAACACGCACAAGTCAAAATTTAAACCTAATTGATTCAGAAAAATTTAAATTCGATATATCACAGATTCGGACCAATCATATGAACAATGAAGAGAAATCAGCTATTACCAAATTAATTCGCGAATTTTCAAATATTTTCCATTTGGATAACGCCCCACTCACTTTCACGAACCAAATAAAGCACTCTATTAAGACCAAAGACGAAATTCCCACCTATACTAAATCGTATAGATACCCAGAAATTCATAAAGAGGAAGTGCGATCACAGATACAAAAAATGCTCGAACAAAACATTATTAGACCGTCTTGTTCCCCGTGGTCGTCACCCATATGGGTAGTCCCCAAGAAGCTTGATGCTTCAGGGAAAAGAAAGTGGCGAATAGTGGTTGATTATCGGAAGTTAAACGATAAAACAATCGATGACAAATACCCTTTACCAAACATCACGGACTTGCTTGACAAATTAGGACGTTGTCACTATTTTACTACTCTGGACTTAGCCTCTGGTTTTCACCAGATAGAAATGGACAAAGACGATATTCAAAAGACGGCATTCAACACTGAGGAAGGGCATTACGAATACACGCGCATGCCTTTCGGCCTTAAAAACGCGCCGGCAACCTTCCAACGCGTAATGGATAATGTTCTACGTGGACTAAACAACGACAAGTGTTTAGTTTACTTAGACGATATTATCGTGTTTAGTACCAGTCTTCAAGAGCATATTGGAAATTTAAAATTAGTGTTCGAAAGATTACAAAATTCAAATTTCAAAATTCAACTAGATAAGTGTGAGTTCCTGAAAAAGGAAGTCTCATATCTTGGCCATATTGTTACTCCAGACGGCGTAAAACCCAATCCAGATAAAATTATAGCAATTCAAAATTATCCAATACCCAAAACCACGAAACAAATTAAAGGATTTTTAAGCTTGTTAGGATATTATCGAAAATTTATTAAAGATTTCGCGAAAATAACAAAACCATTTACAAAATGCCTGAAAAAAGACGCAACTATTGACATTAAAGACCCCGACTATATAAAATGTTTCGAAACGTGTAAGACCTTACTAACAAATGAACCACTATTACAATATCCCGACTTCTCAAAAAATTTTAATATAACATGCGATGCCAGTGACACCGCGATAGGAGCTGTTCTATCTCAAGGAACAGTAGGTCAAGATCTCCCTGTTGCCTACGCCAGCAGAACCTTGAACTCAACTGAGTCAAGCTATGCAGCTGTAGAGAAAGACATGTTAGCAATCATATGGGCCGTCCAATATTTTCGTCCCTACATTTTTGGCAGACCGTTCAAAATCTACACTGATCACAAACCCTTACAATGGCTATTATCTATGAAACAGTGTAACCAAAAATTAATCAGGTGGAGACTAAAATTAGCCGAATACGACTACGAAATTATTTACAAAAAAGGTAAAACAAATACAAGTCGCTGTCATTACACCAAGCTTCAAATCACCAGCCATATCGAACTAATTCCCCAAACCAATAAATATTTGGCAGTGTTTCCACAAATAGAAACAATTAAAACGAAGTGTCCCGACAAAACTAATATCAAATCCCTCATAGGTGTTTATTTAATACAACAAAACCAATGTGAAATTATATTCAAAAATAAACAATTAATATATCTTGATAAGACATTTGGAAAACCAATATTGATACCAAATTTGAACTTCGAAATAAAACAGAATAAATTATCCAACATGACAATCAAATTAAAAACAATCAAATTAGAGGACATTGCCTTAAAACCCCCAGTGGAAATCACTAGTGTGCCTGTAATATATCAAGTGCCAAGTATTTGGACAGTATTAATCTATTGTGGACTTTTAATAATTATTATGTACTACGCCTGGAGATGTTTCATAGCAAAACGAGCCAGACCAACCCCACCAGGCCAGCAACCCGATGGACCTCACCTTCCAGGGGAAGCTTCATTCTAGGGATGGAGGAGTTACATCGCTGTTCCCACCATTAAACTGCATAGGTTGCAGTTCCCACCGAGCAACCCTACACCCAACTTAGTTTAAGTATAAAATAGCTCTCTTGTAGTTTTATGTTAGTCTTTATCTGCTGTTACTATGCTAGATTTGTTGTAACTTAGAATTGTAAATTAGCAATAAACAACATTGTAATAAATAATAAACAATAAATTGTTTTTAAAAAACGCAACGTCGGAAAATTAACTTATTATTTATATATATATATATATATATATATATATACATATATATATATATATATACATATATATATATATATATATATATATATATATATATAATACAATGGAAAGTAACAGAAAACTGGAATAACTTTTTATATAATTTTAATTGAATAAATAGTTTGTTCTTGAATTTAGAGCTTATTTAAGTTTATCAAATGGATCTACAAAGATTCTACCTAGTAAAAGCTAAGAGTAACGAAGACTCTTCTGCGAAAGGTTTCATAAATATTTTTAATTTTCTTAAAACTATTTTTTTGCACCGGTAAGTAATTTACATACCGTTCACTAAATTAGTACAAACGCACAGAAAGGATTTTCTAAATTCATTTAGTGTGCTACAAATGATTTTCGTTGTTATTTCTTACACAAAAGCACAACCACAAATGAAAGGAGTTTGACATATTGTAAAATGAAACGTGTATTTGAAAAACACCATGTGAACGGACTTTAGTTTTCCATTAACGAATTCCGTCAGGTGTAGCCCCTAAAAAACAGAATTTATCGTCTACAAATAAAACACAGGGTTCAATTTTTATATCTTCCTCTATTTCTAGTTGCTGTAAAGGTTGTCGTTCATTATTTCTTCCATGACACAATGATGTTATATTATTTAAATTTGTTTTGTATAACAACTGCTTTACTAATGTGCCGGATTTTGTGTCGATACGACGTTTGCAGACAATTCCAAAATTGGACGCTGTTAAAATTTGTCTTCTTGTCTCAAGCCAGATCCCACTATCAGCTTGTAATATGGTATCTCTTTCTAACTGAATTAGTTCTTCTCTGGTTCTTTTCATTTTAAATAAAAAGTTTTTCATCTCTTCCTTTAGTTCTTCATCTGTCATATCGGGTTTCTCGCAGTTTTCTCCATAGTCTGGATCATTTTTAGTTATCGTTTTTCTTCTTTTATTTTTGTTTTTAGATATAGAACATAAACGTTTTTTCTTAATCTGCAATCAACGTCGTATCTCTAATTGTTTTGTAAATTTACCTGGACTTTTATTATACATCGTTTTATGCAATTCATAGTGAGGACGTTTCGAATTAAAAGATACTACTGCAGCATAACATCGAGATTCGTATGATCCACGGCTGGAATAATTAATTCTTTTCCCTCCCACAAATTTTGCAATAATCGAATTAAATTGTTCTATTCTATTGCTGTTAACATTGTGTATCAAACTTCTTGAATTTAGGGATAATTGTTTAACAATTTTTTCTAGTCTTGTGTAAACGGCTTTATAATCTTTTTTAAGTTTTTCATAAAGATTAGGCTCGGTTTCTTTTTACAAAAATAATCAGCACATTTCGAATGCTCTCCGAAAATGTGACATAAGGAATTATTAATATCGTCTTTTAAATTTAATATTGCATTCTCTTAAATATTTTCAACTTTTCGGAAATTTATGGCTCCTACTATTGCGTTTCGGAATCTAATAATTCTATTTGCAATTTCCTTTCTTATTGTTTTATCGTGTCTAGTGTCTTGACTCAAAGTTAATAGTTACAAAAGTTACGTAGAAGATGGTTTACGCATTCAATTTTTTTTACTGTTAAATCTTTGTAAGGTCTCCTTTCCAATATTTTTTTATAGGTGCTGCTATCTCCATCAGCTATCATTTTGTCATACTTTATCCCATACATTTCTAGACTGGACTCAAATCCCTGCGATAATATAGCACTTTCCATACTAGTTGAACTACCATTATAATTCTTAAAGCAAATATGTTGTTTAGGATCTTTATTATTTGTAGCTGCTCGTGCGCATACACAACAAAATTTATTTTTAACTCCAATATACAACACTTCACCAAATTTTTCTCAAACTATAGCTGCTACACTTGAAAGGGCGTTGTAATTCTTTTTATAAGATCGTTTCGACCAACAGCCATCTGCAATAACAGTTACTAAAGGAATTCCATTAGCATCCACATTATTTTGTTCTCGGGCATATTCAGCTTCTCTCATAGCAGCCTCCTCCATATTTCGTACAGCAGCTTTGTGCCATCCTTCATTGACAATATTGTGATATTTTTGATATGTCTTTGATGACATAGGAGGAATATTTACTGCACTTAAAAATTCTTCCAAATTGGACTGTCCACATCCAATACTCATTATGCCAGATATAGTAGCTGTATTAATATCCATTTCATCGGCACTTTGTTTATCAGTAGATATTTTGAATGTATGATTGCACATGTTACATTTTAAGGAAATAATTGAAATTAAGCCATTTCGTTTTTCACCAGTTATTTTTAAATTATTAAAAATGCAGCCAAATTCTGCAGAATGATTTCAAATATTAAACAACATTTCAAAAATGTGCGCTAAATTTACGATTCTTCTACCAGTAAACTGAAATTCAGAATCATTTGTGGCGGTCTGAGATGAATATTCAAGCGTTTCCATATTATCAATGTTTGCGTTTGTGTTCGATTGTTCTGACAATTCATCGTCAATTATTTCATTTCTGTAACAACAAATTATATAACCCATTATGCGGCATTATAGAAGAAAAAAATTATTTACGTACCCAGAATTCGTATTTTGCAAAGATACTTCATTTGACGTGTTTCCGGGTACATTGTCTGAGAAATTTGAAGCAACGAACGGAATATTCAGTTTTTTACATCTAGAAAAAAATTATAAAATATGTATCACATATGCTAAATGCCTTTTCAAATTTAAAATTGAACACTTACCTTAAATATTTTTTCAAATTGGAATTTTGCACTTAGGTAGAGTTTTGTCTTCTTAACACGTCGACAATCCATTTTTATGTATATGTAGGTATATGTATTACACCAAAACGTAAACCAAATCAAATCCAAAAAATAGCCACAAAAGTCGTCTATGTATAAATTTATCCAGAACAAATCAACAAATCAAGTCCAGAACAAAGCAAAGTCAATATAATATATCACAATAAATCCATATCGCAAACCAAAAATCAAATCAAAAACGTAACCAAATCAGAAAACTAAGAAAACCAAAATTCGCAAACGACACAGCACTGACAAAAGACAAAACCGAAATAAAAATATGTGTGGTTCTTTACGATCATGTGTACAAAATTCGATGAAATTAGGGTAAGCTGCAATTTAATTAATTTGGAGAATGTTTTAGCACCCTTTCTTTTCCATCTTCCATGTATAAATAAAATTGATTTGTAAATTATTGTAAAATAATAGAAAAATATTATTCATTTTAATAACAATAACAAGGATACTATAAGAAATATATATATATATATATATATATATATATATATATATATATATATATATATATATATATATTGAAACGATTTCATTCGTTTCGCGGTTTTTTTATTTAAATCTTTTATATTTTAATTAACCATACGACATCTCTAGTGCGGCTGACTGCTTGAGAGAGAGAGGCGAGCGCGGTCTGTACAGGGAGTTGAGTTTCTGCAAGCTGAGACAACGGACGTATGTTGATAGCATTTTGTTTGTTCTAAAAATTTTTATCTAAAGTTGTAACGTCTCTCATTCCCCGCCGGTCGGGTGCTCAGGAGTTACCAGGGTTCAGGAGCGAGGATGGGAGTCAGGACGGACTGGTACTAGTGGAATAAGCAAACACTTCTGTTTCTACCCAAAAATATAAATAAATATATATTCTAAAAAAATAAATTAAATACAATCTATTGTAATATCAATATAAAAATGAACGAGACTGTGGATGGCCGTTTAGGGTTTGGCTGCTGCCGAATCTAATTCTCTGGGCCGGGGCAACCTGTAACAAAGCAGACACGGTGATACGGCGAGGCGGCGGTTACGGTCCCGGATATGATAGTACGCGTTCGCGATAGAGCTAATGGCGCACCTTGCCGTACTGTACTCGGGTGTTGACGAACGCGATATGGTTCCCACGCGGTGACTCGGGGCCGACGCGGTATCGCCGGTGGAGTGGATAGTGAGGGAACGTTCGGCTCAATACGCCTTAGGAAGGTAAGAACGCCTCAGTACGGCTTAGGAACGGCTCAGTACGCCGTATAGCGGGATCGGTTCAGTTCGGTCTGGGTACGAACGCCTCAATACGGCTTAGGAACGGCTCAGTACGCCGTATAGCGGGATCGGTTCAGTTCGGTCTGGGTACGAACGCCTCAATACGGCTTAGGAACGGCTCAGTACGCCGTATAGCGGGATCGGTTCAGTTTGATCTGGGTGCGAACGCCTCAATACGGCTTAGGAACGGCTCAGTACGCCGTATAGCGGGATCGGTTCAGTTCGGTCTGGGTGCGAACGCCTCAGTACGGCTTAGGAACGGCTCAGTACGCCGTATAGCGGGATCGGCTGAGTGCGGTGCAGGTAAGAACGCCTCAATACGGCTTAGGAACGGCTCAGTACGCCGTATAGCGGGATCGGCTGAGTGCGGTGCAGGTAAGAACGCCTCAATACGGCTTAGGAACGGCTCAGTACGCCGTATAGCGGGATCGGCTGAGTGCGGTGCAGGTAAGAACGCCTCAATACGGCTTAGGAACGGCTCAGTACGCCGTATAGCGGGATCGGCTGAGTGCGGTGCAGGTAAGAACGCCTCAATACGGCTTAGGAACGGCTCAGTACGCCGTATAGCGGGATCGGCTGAGTGCGGTGCAGGTAAGAACGCCTCAATACGGCTTAGGAACGGCTCAGTACGCCGTATAGCGGGATCGGCTGAGTGCGGTGCAGGTAAGAACGCCTCAATACGGCTTAGGAACGGCTCAGTACGCCGTATAGCGGGATCGGCTGAGTGCGGTGCAGGTAAGAACGCCTCAATACGGCTTAGGAACGGCTCAGTACGCCGTATGTTAGGTAGTTAGGCTGGAGGCGGATGGGAAGGAAAGGTGCTCGCCGGACTAGTGTCCGTGCTTTTATAGCCGCAGCTACGGAGTGGGGGACGACAGCGCTAGTAGTGGGATCGGGGCCCGACGCGACCCGATGTGTTCCGAAGACTAGCCGGACAGCTAGTACAGCGCTAGTAGTGGGATCGGGGCCCGACGTGGCCCGATGGTTCCCGAGACTAGCCGGACAGCCAGTTAGCAACGTTAGCTTCGTGCTATGAAGATGCTGACGTTACATCCCCCCCTTTCTTTCGGAGCGTGAAACGTTCACGCGTAATGACCTAATACTCACGCTGGACGGTAGCGGACCTGGTGGCTTTTGCCGTCTTCGGCAAAAGTAAGCACATATGTGCCATGGGTGCGCTGCACCCGGTAGCGTCGGCTGCCCTGGACGGTGGCTGCCGGAACATCTACCGTTGTATTGTCCGGTAGGGTGATCCTCCGGTTCTCTGGCCGCGCCGGCCTGTATCTGTCTCCCCTTGCAGGGCGCATGACCGACCTTGCTGGCGGGGTTATAGCCGCAACGGCTCTGTCTACGGGTTTCTCGCGGCCTGGGTCCGGTGTTGGTGTAGCGGTGTATTTGTTGACGGCTTGCACGGGTGGCAAAATGCGGTGAGCCGCTGGTTTCAGCATTCCCAGCTCCCTTTTGCGGGCTTCGCAAAGCCGCCGGATGGTCCGGCAGGTTGCACTCTCGTGCCGATCCGTGCGGGTCTTGCGGCTGGTCGGAGGCACTAGAGGCATCGCCTTGATGAGGATGGCTTTCTTGCCTCTGCCATCTATTGTAGCGGGCCCCGTCATTGTAGGGGTTACGATGGCCGGCTCCGTTTCTGCTGGTAGTCGGCTCCGTGTCGGTGGTTTGCGGGGGCGAGTCGGATGGCGTTCCCATGCCGGGCAGCTGTCGGTGGCTGCCTGCCTCTCGCGTGGCATCGGGACAGGTTGCTGGGACGGTGCTAGGGTCGGTTTGATGGTTTCCCCGACCGGTTGCTTCATGGCCGGCGGCTGTTCCAGGGCCACGGGCTGCTCCATGGCTGGGGCTGGCTCGTCGAGCCACTGCAGCATTTCTTGGAGTGCTGCGTCGAGCGTGTCGTTGCTCACTGCCATGATGCGGGTTACTGACTGATGCAGCGTGACGCGCTGCTGGCTCGTCACCCCCACCCTGGCGACTGCTCCCCTCTCCACATGGTTTCAGCTCGCTCACATGTATATGGCGTAAGTAGCGCCCTCCGGTAGTTCGCAAATCAACTATTACTGGTGAGAGGATGCGGTGCACTCTATACGGGCCAGAATAAACGGGAGCTAGCTTGGCGTTAAAGCCTTGCCTTTTGTCGGATAAATGGTGTTCTTTCTTCATCACCTGTTCTCCGATGGAGGGACGCCAATCACGGTGCCGTAGATTGTAATAGCGTTGTTGCTTTTGGAACGCTCGGGCAAGGTTGATTCGTACTAGTTCATACGCTTCCTGTAATGTACGGAATCTGGTTTCTTGGGACGGTTGTTGGTTATCTACCTGCATGCTACCGGGTGTCGGCGGTTTCCGACCGTAGACGAGGTAGGCTGGTGAATAGCCCGTCGATTCATGGTCTGCTGTGTTAAACGCAAACGCGAGTTCTGGAAGATGTTCATCCCACGTTCGGTGTGACTTGGTAATGTACTGAGATATCATCGTTTTGATGACTTTGTTGGCCCGCTCGACTGGGTTGCACTGGGGTGTATACGGTGGGGTCAATCGGTGTGTTACGCCGGCTTTACGAAGGAGGTCCTCAAATTCTTTGCTTCGGAATTGTTTGCCGTTATCACTGATCACGGTTTTCGGTCGGCCGTATCGCAGCAGGATTCGGGTTCGGAGTGCGTAGCATATCGCTCCAGCGCTTGCCTTGCGTATCGGTTGCAATTCAATAAATTTTGAAAATTTATCTTGTAGCACGGCGAGCCATACGTGTCCTTGTTTGGATCGCGGTAAAGGTCCAATCAAGTCATAGGAGACCGTCTCCCAGGGTTGCTCGACTGGCGTTGCATACATTCGCCCCGCGGGTTGTTGTTGCGATGCTTTATGCGATAGACAGTTTTGGCAGTGGCGTACATATTTAGCGGCATCCTGGAACATTCCCGGCCAGTAATAATGTGGTGCAAGGCGGGTTATAGTCTTAGCGATGCCGAGATGTCCTGCCGTTGGGTCGTCATGTGCTTCTTTTAGTATTTCGGGTCGCTGGTATGTGGGTATGCATAGTTTCCAGTCTTCGTCCGGTGTCGTCTCATAAAAATTTAGTGTGTGCAGGATATGGCGGTAAAGTTTCCCGCTGCGGATACAATACTCAGGATTCTCGGCTGCATTTTGTTGAACAGCGGCCATTTTTCGGTCGTACCACTTGCAACGTTCGGCCGGTCGTGCGGCGCTTACGGTGGTCGGTTCGGGTTGCCGTGAAAGGGTGTCCGCAACTCGGTTTAGCGTTCCCTTACGGTATGTAATGTCGTAGTCATATTGTTGGAGCTCCAGCGCCCATCGAGCTAGTCGTCCGGAAGGGTTATCGATTCGCTGGAGCCATTTGAGCGACTGGTGGTCCGTAATTACGGTGAATTTATACCCTTCTAAATACGGTCGCATCTTTCGGATTCCCCAAACCACCGCCAGGCATTCTTTTTCGGTTACGGAATAGTTACGCTCAGCTCCGTTAAGCGTGCGGCTGGCGTATGCTATTACTTTTTCATGCCCGTCGTCTTCTTGGGTTAATACGGCGGCTAACCCTTCGTTACTCGCATCGGTCTGAAGGGTAAACTTTCTGGTGAAATCGGGGCAGGTGAGAACGGGAGCTTCGGCAAGTTTTCGGCAGAGTTCTTTATATGCGGTCTGTTGCTCGTCTTCCCACTTCCATTTCGCGTTCTTTCGGAGAAGTTTTGTAAGCGGGCGGGCCTGGTCGGAGAAATTAGCTATGAATCGCCTATACCAGGAGACCATGCCTAGGAATTGCCGCAATTGTCTCAAATTGGTGGGTGGTGTTAATGTCGTGATAGCGCTCACTTTCGCTGGGTCGGTATTGATGCCGTCGCGGTTAATAACGTGGCCCAGGTATTGAAGATGCCCTCGACAGAACTGGCATTTATCGGGATTGATGCGGAGGTTTGCGGCGCGAAGACGTCGGAAGACTTCAGCGAGATGTTGAAGATGCTCTTTGAACGAGCGGCTGGCTACGACGATATCATCCAGGTAGGCTAGGGCGAAAGACTCTATTTCTGGACTGATGATTCGGTCGAGTAGGCGCTGGAAGGTTGCGGGTGCGGAATGCAATCCGAAAGGCATCACTCGGAATTGCATAAGTCCACGTCCGGGCACGGTGAACGCCGTTATCGGCTTGCTGTCGGCAGAGAGTGGAATTTGCCAATAGCCGCTCTTTAAGTCGATCGTAGATAAATATCGCGCTCCGCGAAGCTTATCTAGAGTGGCGTTTATCTGTGGTAAAGGGTAAGCGTCTTTCTGGGTGACAGAATTCACTTTGCGGAAGTCAATACAGAAGCGCGGTTTTCCGTCTTTCTTCCGCACAATTACAACCGGTGAGCTCCAGGGGCTTTCGGACGGTTCGATGACTCCTTGCCGTAGCATTTCATCTACCTCTTTGTCGATAATCGCTTGCATAGCGGGGTTGCGCGGTCGGTAACGTTGTTTGATCGGTTCGGGATTTACTATGCGGATTTTATGTTCGACCAGGTGCGTGGTTCCTTGGAGCTGATTAAACCGCGGTAGTTCTTGCTCTAGGAATTCTTGAAGTAGATCTTGTTCTTCCGGAGATATGGTTTGCAGCCCTGGACTCATGCTAGCTACGTGGGGGCCGGTGACAACACGGAATTGTGCTCCAATACGGCACTCGAGAGTTATCTGGCTTAATATGTCGACTCCGAGTATAACGGCAGATTCGAGGGTCTCCATAACAAGAAATGAGTGGCTTGTCTTCTGGCCGGCGATCTTAACCCGTAGAGTCATATGTCCTGTTATTTGTACCTCGGTGCCGTCAGCTAATCGTGCGTTGGTATCCTCGCGGTCCAGAACGTATCCCCTTTTCTGGCAGCGCGCGGCGGTTGTGCCACTGATATATGACACTACTGAGCCAGTGTCTATCAGCGCGTTAACGGTTACGCCGCACAACATTATGGAAATATGTGGTCGCGGGTCGGTTGGTTGATTGCTCCCTTCTGGGCGATGGCGTTCGGCAGTCGGTCGGTAGCGGTACCTCTGCCCGCCAACGCGTTTCCCGGCCGGTGGCAACGACAATCTTTGGTAAGCGTGTCTGCTGTACCACAATATGAGCAAAATATTTTCCCGGGTCTGCGGCAGTCTCGGCGGGTATGTCCTCTCTGCCCGCATCTCCAACAGCATTCATTCCGCTGATAAACCATGCTAATAGAGGTGCGTGGAGTTTGGGTTCTCGCCGACGGCTGGCTCCGATAAGCGGTCTCAGGCATAAGCGACTGGGCAGCAGAGGGTGGTGGTCGGAAGACTGATTGCTGTCGTCGGATTTCTTCGTATTCATCTGCCCTTGCAACCAGGTCGGAGATGCTGGAAATTTCGGCTCTACGGATGTAAAGTTGGTATTCGGGGCGTAGATTTCGATACAGGCGATCTAACTGACTTTTCTCGCTCATTTCTCCAAGACGGCGCATCAGTGTACGGAGAGCTGTGACGTATGGACGGACTGGTTCATCTGCCCCTTGAGTTCGGTCTCGGACAGCGTCTTCGAGTTGAATCCGTAATCCGGTGGGGAGATAATAGAGTCGTAAGTCTTGGAGAAAATCTTTCCATCCGGTCCAGCTATCGCGGCTATTACGGTACCAGAGCAGGGCTTCGCCTCGTAGCAATTCAGGTAACGCGGTCAGCATCTGGGAATCAGAAAAATGGTAGCCCGCTCTTAGTTCTTCTACGCGCTCGATGAATGTCAGGACATTCTTGCCGTCGAACTGGCAGTTCCATTTGCGGACGGTATCAAGAATACATGCAGCAGCCGGAGGTGCGCTCATTAGCCCGGTCGTGGTGGGAACATAAGCCGCGGGATTTAATTTTACATCGGTTCTATTGGTATTTTCAAGTTCGCGCACTTGATCGGTTTGATTTAGCGGTACTTTATCGGTAGGTGCTAATAAAGGTGTGTCGGGATTATCTTTAATAAAGCTACAAAGACGCTTTCTTAATTCCTCCACTGTTCCCGTGGAATCCAACTGGGCAGCAGTGAGTTGCTCGATCAACTCATCTTTGGATAATCGGTAAATCCACGATGTTGGGTTTTCGTTCGGCATTTTTAGAAATAATTTAATAGGTGACCAAAAATTTAGAAAAGACTACAGAAGTGTTTACTTTAACGGTCCCTGCTCGGGCGCCATGTAACGTCTCTCATTCCCCGCCGGTCGGGTGCTCAGGAGTTACCAGGGTTCAGGAGCGAGGATGGGAGTCAGGACGGACTGGTACTAGTGGAATAAGCAAACACTTCTGTTTCTACCCAAAAATATAAATAAATATATATTCTATAAAAATAAATTAAATACAATCTATTGTAATATCAATATAAAAATGAACGAGACTGTGGATGGCCGTTTAGGGTTTGGCTGCTGCCGAATCTAATTCTCTGGGCCGGGGCAACCTGTAACAAAGCAGACACGGTGATACGGCGAGGCGGCGGTTACGGTCCCGGATATGATAGTACGCGTTCGCGATAGAGCTAATGGCGCACCTTGCCGTACTGTACTCGGGTGTTGACGAACGCGATATGGTTCCCACGCGGTGACTCGGGGCCGACGCGGTATCGCCGGTGGAGTGGATAGTGAGGGAACGTTCGGCTCAATACGCCTTAGGAAGGTAAGAACGCCTCAGTACGGCTTAGGAACGGCTCAGTACGCCGTATAGCGGGATCGGTTCAGTTCGGTCTGGGTACGAACGCCTCAATACGGCTTAGGAACGGCTCAGTACGCCGTATAGCGGGATCGGTTCAGTTCGGTCTGGGTACGAACGCCTCAATACGGCTTAGAAACGGCTCAGTACGCCGTATAGCGGGATCGGTTCAGTTTGATCTGGGTGCGAACGCCTCAATACGGCTTAGGAACGGCTCAGTACGCCGTATAGCGGGATCGGTTCAGTTCGGTCTGGGTGCGAACGCCTCAGTACGGCTTAGGAACGGCTCAGTACGCCGTATAGCGGGATCGGCTGAGTGCGGTGCAGGTAAGAACGCCTCAATACGGCTTAGGAACGGCTCAGTACGCCGTATAGCGGGATCGGCTGAGTGCGGTGCAGGTAAGAACGCCTCAATACGGCTTAGGAACGGCTCAGTACGCCGTATAGCGGGATCGGCTGAGTGCGGTGCAGGTAAGAACGCCTCAATACGGCTTAGGAACGGCTCAGTACGCCGTATAGCGGGATCGGCTGAGTGCGGTGCAGGTAAGAACGCCTCAATACGGCTTAGGAACGGCTCAGTACGCCGTATGTTAGGTAGTTAGGCTGGAGGCGGATGGGAAGGAAAGGTGCTCGCCGGACTAGTGTCCGTGCTTTTATAGCCGCAGCTACGGAGTGGGGGACGACAGCGCTAGTAGTGGGATCGGGGCCCGACGCGACCCGATGTGTTCCGAAGACTAGCCGGACAGCTAGTACAGCGCTAGTAGTGGGATCGGGGCCCGACGTGGCCCGATGGTTCCCGAGACTAGCCGGACAGCCAGTTAGCAACGTTAGCTTCGTGCTATGAAGATGCTGACGTTACAAAGTTATTTTTAAAATCTTGAAGATTTTATTTAAAATATTCTTATTCCGGATTTTTTATTTCACTGATTTTGGTGAGGAAAGTGATATTTTTTATTTTATTCGAACCTTTTGTTTTAATTAAATATTTAGATAACCACGTGTTGTCAAAGCTTGCGAGGAAACCTCCTCAACTTTTTCTTTTTTTGATAGATCTTATTTTCAAAATTCCTCGTGTATCTTTCACAGGAAAGATTCATTTTTTATTAGTTTGCTTAATATTTTTTTGAATAAGATTTAGGTTATTTTTTATACTGTGGGATTTAGACAGAGCTCATGCTGATTTACTGTCGTAAGTAGAATTTTTATCGTTCCAATTTTATTTTTCTCTTTGTTTTTTGGATGCCATTAGTTACCTTTTTATCGTTAATTATTTTTTTGGCAGTCAAAAAGTAAGTAATAAATTTTACAAGTCCCGCAGTTAAAAACGTTAGTTTTTGAAAACCGTTCAAGTCTGTTATATTCTTTCTTTCTCTATTTTTTGTGCACAAATTTTTTGTAAATAATAATTTTTGCATTTATTTATTGTTAAATAAATTATTTGTTCATTTTTTATTATAAAGATTTTTTTGTATTTTTGCCACGGCAAGTTATTTTTTGGGATCAATTATCTGCTAAAAATTTTTATGTTTTATATTTCCTCCTGGTCCTGGATGGTCGAGGTTTGTTAGTAGTGGAGTGTGGAGTTCCAATCTCAGCTGAATAGTACTGCGACACGTGCACACGTACACAGTACCAACTTACACACAGTACTCAGGCATCACGCACAAAAACAGCAGTTTGCACTTACACACGAACAACTCACGCAACCGCCAGACACGCTTAGTCCGGTGACACCACGCATTATCCTGCTATCCTGCTTTACGCTACTACACTGCTTGTGTCCGACATCCTGCGGTGCTGCTTAATACTAACACGAACAGTACATATTCCGTCGACAAGCCGAACCTCGGTACCAAGACGTCCAGGGACTCACTCCAACGACCTAGCCATTCCAGACCCATCGATATTTTGTTACCCCACAAAAGGTATTTTCTTAATTTTTTTGTAATAGGCAATAATTGTCCCCGTTAAGTTTCGTATTGTAGTTTACTAGCTGTAAATAAAATTAGTTTTATTTTCAATTTGTTATTTTCGGTGTTGTTGTGTCCACCATTTTTCCTGTCGGCACAACTGGCGCCCTTCCCTATTATTGTTATTACAAAGATCTTAGTGACCCACGACCTAGCGATACCACGACCAATTCTGAGGTGTCGAGGTAAGTGTGTGACGCGTGATTTCTCTTACAAGTTACAAGTTTGGTTAAATGAGCAAAAATGTTACCAGTGGTTCCCAAAATATGGGACAAAATATATATTTTTTAAATGGAAACATATATTTTTTATTTTTTAATTAGAAAGAGTTTTTTTTTTTTTTTTCAAAAAAGTAATGTTGTTTATGTACAATTTTTACAAATCGGTGATTTATTAACATTTAAACTCCGCCTGTGGTCAGCTGAAGGGTGGATTGAGTAACTCAGCAGCAGCCACTGCCGGTCCCAAGCCCGGGTAAAGGAGGAGGGTTCGTGGGCCAGGCCAGCAACCTACCCACGGTAAAAACCTATGAACGCTAAAAACTCTAATAGAAGCCTCGGAAACGGAAGGACAAAAATGGTGACGAATAAGCAAACGGATAGGAAAAAACGATTTCTAGCAAAACAAATGGTAAGAATCGCAACATGGAACATAATGTCTTGGAATTCTCGAGATCAAGAAATAATAGATGAAATAACTGAAAAGAAGATCGACATATGTGCACTACAGGAGACAAAAAAGAAAGGGAAAGGAACAGGATACTATGGAGAATATATGCTAGTTTACTCTGGAAAAAACAAGGAAGATTATGCGAAAGAAGGCGTGGGGATGCTCGTACACAAAACGATTGAATCTGACATCACAAATATCACGTACACCAGTGAGAGAATTTTGAAAGTACAAATAAAAACAAGAAATAAACTTGTAAATCTCATCAGTGTATATGCACCAGATATTAGCAAACCTAAACACCAAAGAGAGCAATTTTATGATGAATTGCAGGATCTGATCAATTCAATCCCAAATACAGAATATACAGTCATAATGGGAGACTTAAACGCACGAATTGGCACAACCATCGTTCCTGGAATAAAGCAAAGATTCAACGAGAACATTGAAAATGAAAACGGAGATCTCTTAGTGGACTTCTGCGGTCAAAATAACATGCGCATAAACAATACCTTCTTCGACCATGACATGAAATATAAACTAACGTGGCAAAACAGCCGTGGCCAAACGTCTGTAATTGACTATATAATAACTAGTCGATCAATACACCCGAAACAAATAATAGATGTGAGAACTCTTAACTCCGCAAATATCGGAAGCGATCACAGCTTACTCCTATGCAAGCTTAGACTATATATCTATGGAGGAAAGAAGAAACGGAAAGAGGAACTAACAACAGAAAGAATAAATATAGAAAGCCTAAAAAACGAAAGTACACGGATACTCTACCAAGATCGCCTAAGACAAAAAATATCAATAAACGAAATAAAAAATAACGACACAGGTGAAATAGCTTGGGAAAAACTTAAGAAGAATATAATAGAAGCCTCGGAGGAAGCATGTGGCAGAAGAAGAAAAGGAATGGGAAAGACTAGCAAGACCCCATGGTTCACAGAAGAAATCAAAGAATTAAGCAAGGAAAAGAAAATCGCTTATCTCAGATATAAAACTATGAAAACTGCAGCAAGCCTAAATAGTTATAGAAATACACGTAATAGAATCAATATGCGTATTCGAAACATAAAAGAAGAATATTGGGAAAAGTTCACTAAAGATATGGAAAGAGACCTGACCGGAGCCCAAACAAAAGTGTGGAAATTAATCAGAAATAGAAAGGTCGAAATAAATGAAACAAGACCAGCAAACACAATAAAAGAAGAGGAATGGATCAGATACTTTAAAAGCATGTACGACATTAATGACAGCATAAGGAATACAACAATAATGGAAGAAGAGGATACGAATAACAACACGGAAATAACGATAGAAGATATCCAAACAACAATATTAAAATTAAGGAACAATAAGGCGCCGGGAATAGATGGAATAGCCAACGAGATGTTGAAGTACGGTGGAGAGGCATTACAAGAACAGTTATTCAGATTCATAGGAATTGTTCTGAAAACTCAAAAAATCCCCACTGAAATGAAAATCAGTATCACAGTACCAATATTTAAGAAAGGTGATAAACGAAAACCAGAAAACTACCGAGGAATTACATTACTAAGTACAATACTCAAATTAATAACCAAAATAATACTCACAAAATTAGATACCATAATTGAAAACTGTGAAGAACAAATGGGATTCAGAACAAATAGATCAATTACCGACGCCTTATTTGTCATTCGCCAGATATGCGAAAAATCCATTGAATACAACAAGCCAGTTTACATGTGCTTCGTTGATCTCACACAAGCATTCGATCGAATAAAGTTATACGATGTATTAGATGTATTGAAGAAGCACAACGTCCCAATAGACTTGAGAAACCTGATTCAAAACATCTATGAAGACACAAGAACACGCATAAGAACCGCTGAAACATTAACCGACGAAATAACGGTAAACTCAGGGATCAGACAGGGTGATTCACTGAGTCCAATGCTGTTTAACATAATAATGGACGAAATCATCAGAGATGTAAGAGCAATGGAGGGATACAGTATGGGACAAAAACAAGTGAACATAGTATGCTATGCAGATGATGTGGTCCTCATCGCCAATAGTGAGGATAACCTGCAGAGATTGCTGCATCGATTTGTTGAATCAGCCAAAAGATATAACATGGAGGTATCAAAACAGAAGACAAAATGCCTCACAACATCAAAAGAACCCATAAGATGCAAGCTAGAAATAGAAGGGGCAATGGTGGAACAGGTCATGAACTTCAAATACCTGGGCATAAACATATCCAGTGCGAGAGATATACAAGCAGAAGTGAAAGAGCAAGCGATTAAGGGTGCTGTGGCGTCGGGATGCTTGCGAGATGTTATATGGCGGAACAAATACATGTCAGTGGAAAACAAAGTTAGAATATATAAAACATGTATCAGACCAGTCTTGACATATGCTGCAGAGACAAGATCCGAAACCAGCAAAACAAAACAAATGCTGAGAACAACAGAAATGAGAACGCTACGATGCATCGCTGGTAAAACACTACGAGACCGAATACCTAATATCCAAATACGAGAACTATGTAAGATGAAAGAATGGAACGCCCATATAGAGAGAATGGATTGCAAGAGACCACCCAAACTTGCAAGAGACGGGAAACCGAGAGGGAAACGACCACCGGGCAGACCACCAAAGCGCTGGGCCCAAAGCTGGATCTCGTCATCCGTAGAATCCCCCCCCAAGACAAACATGAAGACTTCTATTAATGAAATGAACAGGCATTGCCTTAATTAAGTGAAAGAAGAAGAAGAACATTTAAAAATAAAATTGGTCAATTTGGCCAAGTAAGCCATGGAATCAATTGAATCTTTTTTCAATGTTTATGCTTTGTGTTTTGTTTCTTTCGTTGACGTTTAATTACTACGCTGTTGTTAATAGCAATTATGTTTAATAATTTTACAAACGAAGAAAAGGTAGATATGTTATTGTTGTATGGAAAGTGTAATAAGAATTCCGTGCTAGCTTGTGCCGAATATCGAAGATTGTTTCCGCAGCGGAATCAACCCCATAGGACAATGTTTAAGTGATTGGAATTGGCACTAAAACTTCTGGTTCATTCTGTAAAGAGAACAACACTAGGGCTAGAATTGTTAATAATGAAGAAAATGAAATAAATGTGTTAGCTTTTGTGATGGCAAATCCAACATCATCTACAAGAGAGATAAATCAACATTGTGCTTCTGCAAATCTTCTGTCCACAGAATTTTAAGAAAACATAAATTCAGGCCATTTAAAATCAATTTAGTACATAATCTAAGACCGGGTGATGAAATCAGACGGACCGAATTTTGTAACTGGTTTTTACAACAAAATCAGGCAGATCCACAATTTTATCAAAAAATACTTTGGTCTGATGAAAGTAGATTCACTAATAATGGATTGTATAATAGACATAATCACCATTTTTACTCCGTGGAAAATCCTCACCAAATTAGAACTACCAGATTTCAAGAACGGTTTGGATTTAATGTCTAATGTGGTATTTTAAATAATTGTTTGATAGGCCCCATAATTTTTGAAGAGACATTAAATGCAAATCGATACCTTGCTTTACTCCAAAATGATGTAGAGCCCTTACTGGAAAATATCCCATTAATGTACATACGACATTTAAAATACTTTCAGCAAGACGGTGCTCCCGCACATAATTCCCATATTATTAGAAATTATTTAAATTTAAATTATCCTGGTTGTTGGATTGGAACTCATGGTCCTATTGCTTGGCCGGTGAGATCACCTGATATTACGCCAATGGACTTTTTTTTATGGGGACACCTCAAAGATCAAGTTTATATTAACGAAGTTAATAGCGTTGAAGAATTACAAGAAAGAGTTTTTCAGGCTTGTCAAGATGTAACTAGACATCAGTTACGAAGAGCGGTCAGATCTGTTTCCAAAACATGTGAAATGTGCTTAAGAAATAATGGTTTTCAATTTGAATATTTAAATTAATTATTTTTTTATTTGTATTATTTTAGTCATATTATTGTAAAATAAGTTAATAAAATAAAAAGATGGTGTAAAACAATTGATTCCATGGCTTACTTGGCCAAATTGACCAATTTTATTTTTTAATGTTAATAACTCGTTTATTTGTAAAAATTGTACATAAACAATATTAGCTTTTTGAAAAGAGAAAAAAAAACTCTTTCTAATTAGAAAATAAAAAATATATGATTCCATTTAAAAAATATATATTATCCCATATTTTGGCAACCACTGGTAATATTTTATTTTTTCAAGAACCATTAAATTTCTTGTTTAAAATGGCACATTTTTGCTCATTTAACCAAACTTGTAACTCTTCAAATAAAAAAGTTAGCAATAGTGAGCAAGCTTATAGGGACACCCTGTATATATATATATATATATATATATATATATATATATATATATATATATATATATATATATATATATATATATATATATATCTATATATATATATATATATATATATATATATATATATATATATATATATATATATATACAGGGTGAATACTGAAAACCTTGACATAGGGAAATAACATGGGAAAACAGTTTTTTGCTGTTTCCATCTGTCCCGCTAAATAAAATCGGGTGTATATGGTATCGTTAGTTGGATTACTTAATTTTGCATCTAATAAAACTAAATGTTGTTTAATAAGACCTTTTCTAACTGAAATATTTGATAAAATAAATTGTATTTTGAAGTTTATCCTTCATATTTTCGAATAAGAAACGTCAAAAACAAAATGCTCCATAGCCGAGTGGATACGAGAGCTGTTTCATAACATAAATAACCTACAAGACCTGGTTTGAGACCACCTCAGCTCTACTTTTTTTTAATTAAATTATGCTTAAAATATCTTTATTATATCAGACTATTTTAATAAAATAGCAATATTCATATTTTTATAAATAAAAAAATCCAAATATTTAATAGAATTATTATTTGCTGTCTGTCAAACTTAACAATTAATTCGAATTTAGTTTTTGGTGTATAATTTTGTATTTCATGTTTCGAAACATGATATTTTAAGTATAATTTAATTTAAAAAAAAATAGGGCCGAGGTGGTCTCGAACAAGGTCTTGTAGATTATTTATGTTATGAAACAGCCCTCGTATCCACTCGGCTATGGAGCATTTTGTTTTTGACGTTTCTTATTCGAAAATATGAAGGATAAACTTCAAAATACAATTTATTTTATCAAATATTTCAGTTAGAAAAGGTCTTATTAAACAACATTTAGTTTTATTAGATGCAAAATTAAGTAATCTAACTAACGATACCATATACACCCGATTTTATTTAGCGGGACAGATGGAAACAGCAAAAAACTGTTTTCCCATGTTATTTCCCTATGTCAAGGTTTTCAGTATTCACCCTGTATATATATATATATATATATATATATATATATATATATATATATATATATACAGGGTGATCATGCGAGAATGAACCAGCTATTATCTCCGTTAATAAGGGAGATAGCGATTATCTTCTTATAAGCTAATTTACTATAGATAACATGGGCTATAAGATGCGGTAGTTAAAACTGTTCTATTACTTCCGGTTCCGGAGTATCTGATATCAACTTTGAAATTTCAAATGGCACATACTACTTTGTTTTATATTTTTGAAAAGTACACAAAATTTTGTTTACAATGGTGGTAAATAAGTAGTATGTTATGTTACTAAAAAATAAAATGGCGGGCGTTTAAAATATTTTATTAAATAAGTGTTTACTGTTTGAGATTTGGTTGTTTCTAGTTCATGGATGATGTGATATTTAAAATTAATTTCATTTATTTAAAGCCATGAATTCCCTATTCTTCTTATTCAATCAAGTATATCCATATTTAGAAGAATTTAACGCTAAATAAATGAAATTACAGAGAACTAGATTTATATATTATCTTTCATTTAAAACTTATTTCACTTTTATAACTTTAATAGTTTTCATGTTATTAGAATAGAGCGAAGTCAAGTTTTAATACAGTACGGTAGCTATACACAATGCTCTTATACACCGCCATGGATATTTTAAAAAGTTGCATTGAAGTCATTGTGTTAGTAATGTATACAACAGCAGTTGCTTTTATACAATATGATAATCTTTTATCAAGTTGTGGTCATTTGATTAAAATTTCTCATTTTAATATAGAATAAAGTATAAGAAAGTTTGATTTTATATTTTATCAATTTGTTGTGGTATTGGTTAAACACAATTTATGACAATGTACATAAAAGAAAATACAATATGTTACATATAAAAGGTAATACAAAAATAATATAAGTTATGTTACTATTCGCATAAGTCACACCACATTTCAGATTCTTATTTCATATTTCCTATGGAATATGAGAATCTGCAATATCAGCTTCCTTTGTGAGAAACTGTATTTTAGACGTTAACATTAGAATTAGAATGTATCTGGCATCCAAACAGAACAGTTGTAATCCGTTTTTAACTTTAAAATAAATTTTTAAAAACTTGGTTGTTGTTTCCATAATCTTAACTGGCGCAGTCGGTAGGATAGTTAAGAGGTTTGCTACACCGAAATTCAATAAGAATCAATTCGTTAAAGTGTGCAAATCGTTGGTTTCAACCATTTACTTAACAACTCCAATTTTAAAATAAATTTCCAACGGCAAGTGCAAAACCTGCAATCCTGAGGAATCAACCTACGGGTCAGCAACCACAGGCGATACAACCAGATTGGCGATCATCCGAGGGCCTCCAGAGGTACAACTCGTTGAAGGTGACCATCTGCAGTTCTGTACGAGCATTCTCCTGGTCCGGCAGCTCAACGCCCCCAGTCCCATCCCCCTCAGCAACAAGCAGCCCCATGAAGTTCTTACCCTTACTTTTATTGTAAGTAAATTTTTATTTATTGTAAAAATTGTTAAATACTTAGTGCAGTCAAAATTGACCAATTAATTAATTCACTAAATACCTTAAATATTAATAATACCACCAGAATGACTCCCCCGGTAACTGTACCAGGTGTTCTGGCTAATCTTGACACCAGTGTGTTAAGAATAGTAGATTTAATCCCTGAATATAATGGAGAAAAGAAAACCTTATCCCATTTTATAAAACCTACAGAGGAAATTTTAGAAATTATAAATCAAACCAATCCCTCTGAAATAACTAAATCACTAACACTTATAACTATTAAAAAGAAAATAACTGGAAAAGCTAGTGAATATTTAACAACCTGTCCATCCATTCAAACATGGAAAGACTTGAAAGACTTTTTAATTTCACAATACCAAGACAAAAGGAATGAATGTACTTTGATGATTGAATTGTGTCAATTACAACAGACTAAAGAATCAATCTTCGATTTTCTGAAAAGGTACAATGATTTATTTCTACTCTATGTCAATAATATTGAAAATAAATATTGTGCGCAATCAGTACAAGATTTCAAAAAGTTTGGCCATAAATTTGCGACACAATGTTTTATAAGAAATTGTAAAGAACCTTTTAAATCCCAATTAGCAGCAAGAAATCCGTCCACTTTGGATGAAATCAATAACTTAATTACAAACGATTTTCAATATTATAAAATAAATACAACTCAACATAACTCTAACGCGACAAACACTCAACCCAGACAGTACACATCTCCCATGGTGAAATATCCTCAAAATAAGCCAACGCAACAGCAAACAACATACCAATCTCAACCCGGCCCATCCAAATTCCCTTCACAACCAATTAAAATTCAACGCTCATCACAACCTACACCAATGTCAATTTCAACTCGCTCGTTTAGACCAAACCCAAATTATTTTAAACCTACGGGAAGACCAAATTTTATTTCGGAAGAAATTAATAATGTAGAAAATTACGATGAATTCGATCCAGAAAATCCGGACGAATTAGAAGACAATACAGAATACACAAATGAGGAAAATTGCAATGAATCAAACGAGCATGAAAATTTTTACATAGACCCGTGTCTCAACTTGAATCCTTAGCTATTAATATGATTTCAAAATTGCCATACATTAAACTACAAGACTTATTTATTCTTATCGATACTGGATCATCCCAAAATTTTATAAATAAAAACTACGTTTATAAAAATAGAGCAAAATTTAAAATATTTAAAGAACACTTCAAAATTCAAACGATGAACGGAGAGTCAGAAGGTTCAGAATACACATTTATTAAATATAAAACTAAAAATATTAAATGTTATTTATATAATTTCCACAAATCATTTCATATCTTACTTGGTTTCAACGCTTTAAAATTATTGCAAGCACAAATTAATTTAAATAAAGAAGAAATAAAACTATTAAACAATAAACATAAATTTAATTATTTTAATGAAAAGTCTAAACCAGTCTTTAATACAGAAATATTAAACACATTAAAAATAAGACACGAACATTTAAATCGGGAAGAATTAAACGAATTAACTAAAGTATTAAATCAATATAAGGATCTGACCATTTTAGAAAACGAGAAACTGACATTCACATCTAAAATAAAACACAAAATCTTAACAACCGATGATATTCCGTGTTATGCTAAAAATTATAAATTCCCCGAAATTTATAAAAAACAAGTAGAGGAGGAAGTTGATAAATTACTACATGATGGTATTATACAACACAGCTATTCACCGTGGAACAGTCCCATTTGGGTGGTTGAAAAGAAACCAGACGCCTCCGGTATAAAAAAAATCCGCATTGTAAACGATTTTAGAAAATTAAATGAAAAAACTGTCGATGATCGGTTTCCCATACCTGACATAACTGAAATTTTAAATAAACTTGGTACATCTGCATATTTCACTACTCTCGATCTCACTAGTGGATTCCACCAAATCGAAATGGATCCCAATGACACAGAAAAGACAGCATTCTCCACTGAAAAAGGTCATTTTGAATATAAACGCATGCCATTCGGCCTAAAGAACGCCCCCGCGACGTTTCAAAGACTAATGAATTTTATTCTTAGAGACGTAATTAACAAAATTTGTTATGTCTACTTGGATGACATTATTGTATTAGGTTCATCACTTCAGGAGCACATACAAAATTTAAAAATAATATTTAACTTATTGCGTGAGGCAAATCTAAAAATTCAACTAAATAAATGTGAATTTCTGCGGAAAGAGGTAGCCTATCTGGGGCATATCATAACAACAAACGGCATTAAGCCAAACCCGGAAAAAATAAGAGCCGTACAAAATTTTCCACTACCAAAAACGACTAAGCAAATAAAATCATTTTTAGGCTTATTAGGTTATTATAGGCGTTTTATACAGGATTTTGCCCGAATAACAAAACCATTCACAAATTGTTTAAAGAAAAATAGCAAAATTAACTATGAAAGTAAAGAGTATCAGCAATGCTTTGAAAAATGTAAATCTCTTCTTATTAATAGCCCGATTCTACAATACCCAAATTTTAATCACGATTTTATTTTAACCACAGACGCGAGTGATTACGCATTAGGCGCTGTTTTATCACAAAGTATAAATGGCAAAGATCTTCCCATTGCGTACGCTTCTCGGACTCTGAATAATCATGAAGAAAATTATGCCGCAATAGAAAAAGAATTGTTAGCTATTGTGTGGGCGACGAAACATTTTAGGACCTATTTGTATGGTAGAAAATTCAAAATTGTCACCGACCACAAACCTTTGACTTGGCTAGAATCATTAAAGGAACCTAATCAAAAATTAATCCGGTGGAAATTGAAATTAAAAGAATATGATTATTCCATTGAGTATAAACAGGAAAAGCAAAATTATGTTGCTGATGCGCTTTCCAGAATAAAACCAGATTTCGAAATCATTTATAAAAGCGAAGATATTTTTGAAAATAAATTACCGCTGGTTCACTGTATCTCAAAGGATTTTCACATGTCGCAAGGATTTGCCTTACAAGTAAATAATTTATATAAAACAAAACAATTGCAGGATAAAATCAAAATTATTGATAATAAAATAGCTATTCAAAATTATAATAATCAAATTATAATTCATTTAATAACAAAAGATAACTATAATTCTAAACCGTCTTTAGCAAAAATAAAAAAATGTTTAAATAAATTATTAGAGTATCTTATTGAAAACGATATTTACGAAATTAAAATGCCAAAAATTTGTTCGGGACACGATAAAAAGAACTGGTCAACAATAGAAAATTTAATAAAGGAAACATTTGGAAATTCTCATATCAAAATTAATATTCATGAATTAAATGTAACCCAAAAAGTGATGAATAATGAGAATGATAAGGACAATGATAACCAGTCACTCCAAGTAGAACACTCAGATACGGACTCAGTTACAATTCATTCGGACGATGAACGCCCCATTAATGGACTCTCATATTTAGACGGTCCTATAAACTACGGCTATAACCAAATTATTGTAAAAGAATCTGATCGAAATTCCGTTGACATAGAAAAATTATTTGACACAAAACAACGAATATATTTGTACCTTAACAAAATTAACTCCAATAAAGCTATTTTAGAATTTATAAAAACTTATTGTCAGCCTCATGTAAATTATCATTGTTTAATTCCTGAAACATTCAAATTAAACTTTAATACTGTTTTACAAACCTATTTCAAAGCTGGATTTTACAAATTCATACAATGTACAAATTTACTTGTTGATGTCCAAGATAGAGATGAACAATTAATGATAATAAGAAACTACTACGAAGGAAAATCTATTCATAAAGGAATTTCTGAAACATATGCTAAATTAAAATCAATTTATTACTTCCCTAACATGATAAAAGAGATTCAAAATTTCATTAATAAATGTGAAACCTGTTTAAAAAATAAGTACGAAAGAAGACCGATCCAAGTTCCTAATATTCTAACCCCAACTGCAGATAAACCACTACAAATAATTCATTTAGATATTTTATCATTAGAAAAACAGAAATTTCTTCCTATCATTGACAGCTTTTCGAAATTCGCACAGGCTTATAAAATTAAAGATCAAAATTCAATTACTATCATATCTAAATTAATTAAATTTTTCTCACATTTTGGCTTACCCGAAAAGGTAATAACCGATAAAGGAACAGAATTCAATAACAAATTATTAACAGAATTTTTACTTAATAGAAATATAACATTACATATTACTAGTACCAATAATCCGAAAGCAAATGGAAATATAGAACGATTTCATAGCTCTCTAATTGAAACTATTCGAATTTTAAACAATGAATCAAATTTCAAATCCTTACCTTTAAAAGAGAAAGTAATCTATAGTTTAATTGCATATAATAATAGTATACATTCTTCAACAAAAAATTCACCCTTCCAGATCCTTTTGGGTCACATAAACAATAACCAAATATGTCAACCAGAAGAAGTAGTGATTGAGGAATATAATATTAAACATTCGCGTGTAATGGAGGAATTGTTTAAACAGATTAAACAAAATATTATAAATAAAAAGGAAAAGTATAGCGGACCCATAAAAATGAACGTAGAAATCCCTCAAACTGTCTATATTAAACAACATAAACGAAATAGCGGAAAGGTAGAGAAGCCTAAATATAAAAAACAAATTTTAAAAGAAATAATTCCTGAACGCGGACAAATTATAACAACTAAAAATATAAAAACTAAAATAGATCAACTAAAGAAACCTCGTATAATTTCAGATATTTTAATATCGAAGGGTCACGGGGAGAACACTTCCTCAACGTAACCGAGAATGCCGGAATTAACATAATTAATTTAGGTAATGCATATATTATTAATAATTATAATTATATTTATGCTAACATATCATTTAATAATATTAATAATAATTATAATAATTTAATTAGCTATAAAAATGACTTGTATACTCAAATGGATAACCTAACTATATATTATGAAAATGATAAAACTTTATTGGATAACTCCATTAACAATATCGAAACGAAAATCCATATTATTCAAAAACCCAACAGGGTTAAAAGAGGCCTTATAAACGGACTCGGTACCGTGGTAAAAAGTATAACCGGTCTTTTGGATCAAGAAGATAGAGAAAATTATGATAAAATAATTAACAAAATAAGAAGTAATCAAGGAAATATAATAAGTAGTATAAATGAACAAATCGAAATTAATCAAAATTTCACTAAACAATTTAACACACAAATACAATTGATGAATAAAAATAATTTACTAATAGAACAAGAATTAAAATCAATGAATATAGCGATGAAACAAATTTATAATGAAATGGACATAATAGCTATACATCAATTATTTCAAAATTTATTAACCTTGAGTAATCAAATTTATTTAGCACTTTTGCAAATCGAAGAAACTCTTTCTTTCTGCAGTCTAAATACACTATACTTCGGATTAATTTCTCGTGAAGAAATAAATCATTACATGAACAAACACACCAAAGAACCAATAAAATCATTGCTACAAGAAAATTACATGAATAATAAAATTTTGAAAACAGTCTGTTATCTTAATACACAATTGGAAATTCTAATTGAGATTCCTATTCTGGAACAAAGAACTAATATTCATCAAGTTACTCGTATTCCTACAATAAAAAATGAGAATTTAATAACGTTAAATATTCCCACTGGCTTCTATTCAATTGTTAATAAAGAAGTTTATAAATTAGAACATTGCATTTATATAAATGATAGACTATTTATCTGTAAGGAAATTAATAATATTAACGAAAATTGTCTGTCTGAGATATATTTTAATAAATTAAATACTCACTGTAAGCAAGTCATTCTTGAAAAGCATAATTATATTATAAAGATAGATTTTACTAATATTAAGTATATAATATCTCCATTTGAAGGAGAATATAAAATAGAATGTGAGAGCGAAATTATTAATAAAAATTTACGTGGTATATTTTTCACACATAATTGTAAAATCAATAATGTAAATGAGAAATATTCTCTCAGTTTTGGAAAAATGATAAATTTAAAAGTAGATCGCAATAAACACGAATTTCTTCCTACTATTAGAACATTCGAGAAATTACAAAATTTAGAACTAATAACTATAAAACCTATAAAACCTATAATAGAAAATAATGATAGCTCACACTCTATTTTCAATAGTGTAGTTATAAGTATTGTTTTAATTATAATATTAATAATTATCATAAGGAAATTATTTAAGAAATATTGTAACAAGGGAGCTGACAATGAACAAAATTCAACAAATATTATTCAAACATAAATTGTTTAAATAATATCTAACTTAAGGGGGAAGGAGTTATGTTACTATTCGCATAAGTCACACCACATTTCAGATTCTTATTTCATATTTCCTATGGAATATGAGAATCTGCAATATCAGCTTCCTTTGTGAGAAACTGTATTTTAGACGTTAACATTAGAATTAGAATGTATCTGGCATCCAAACAGAATAGTTGTAATCCGTTTTTAACTTTAAAATAAATTTTTAAAAACTTGGTTGTTGTTTCCATAATCTTAACTTATATATAAATATTATAAAAATTATAACCAATAACATTAGAAAAATTATATACATTTTTTAATGAAAAATAATAGTTACAAAGAAATGATAATACCAAATTAGGACATATCGTGAACAATTAAAGTTCCAATTTGGGATGAAATTGAAACACATTTCCGCATCCAGTGTAATAAATGCAGGATGTTTTGTAGCATGAAATTTTCCCGGAAAATTCGCAGCTTGAGGGTGTGAAAACTCATGTTGTTTTGCCTTTACACCCCGGGCACTTTTTTGGAAGTCCCAAGCGTTCGGGTTTTCGACAGTATTTGCATTTTGGATGATCCATACTTATACAGAAATGATATTATTAGGATAATGGTTTGGGAATATTATGAGTAATAAAAAAAAATATGAAGAAATGTATATATTATAAAATAATAAAGGTTACAAATGTTTCAGATTTATATGTTTGTTTTTTATAATACGTTGAAGATAACATGAATATATTTTGTCTTTCAATAGTTGAACTTCTCAGTTAGAGTGTTATAGCGATTTGGTAGGAATATTGAAAATTCTTCTAATTAACAAAAAATAATTTGCTTTTCCATATTTTGTTGCAATTATTCGAGTTTCACAATTTTTTTTAACTTCTTCAGTTTAAAGCGATTTGGTAGGAATATTGAAAAAAATCTTCTAATTCACAAATAATTTGTTTTAACCATATTTTGTTGGAATTATTCGAGTTTCACAAGTTTTATATTTCGAACTATCGAGTTCTGTTAATGATTTTATAAATTTTTGTTCTAATTTCGTTCTAATACTTCACAAGCTATTTTCCATAGCATTTAATTCAATACAGGGACAAGTAACAGAAGAATTCCATTGAAACAATTGTGTATTACATTCATAACAATAATAATTGTCAAAATCTTTTAAAAATTCTAACATTTCACAATTTTTTAATATTAAATGATCTTTAAAAAGTGGTTTCAAATACCAAATACCACTACTTTTTCCTTGCATTTGTAGAAAACTTTGTTCCTTACATATTTTTACAAATGATTTTTGCATCCAAGATCTTGCACATACACGACAAAAATGTTTACAAATCCAAGAAAAATTACCATTTGATAAAAAGAACGGATAATATTTTATATTTATATGATTATTATCATTAAAGCAATATGGTATAATATTTTCTGAAGTTCCATATTTCCATATTTTGTAATGATCTAAATTAAAATAATGTAAACTAACTTTTTCTCTTTGTAATGGCCCAGATTGGATTTTGTTAGAGCTAGTACGGTCCTGGAAAAAATGGTTGAGGGGATGGCCGTGTGTGGCACTGCGGTAGGGAAGCGAAAAGAGAGCGGGAAAAAGAGGTTAAGAGAAGAACAAGGGAGGTTTTGGTTGATGGTAGAAAAACGTGTTCAAGAAGTGTGGAAGCAGTGTTAAAAGAAAAAGTTAGTGACAGTTGGAGAGACGGAACGAGAAAGACTAAGGTGCGCGCTGAAGGACGTTGCGACACCCATGGTTTTGTATCCTGGCCAAGCAGTAGAAGACCACGAGGTGGCCAAGACACAGAAGAAAGAACGGACGGAGAGAAAAGTAAACGAGGTGGTGTTTACGAACGTTAGTTTATTGTAAAATTAGAATTTAAGGTTTGTTGTATTAGCATCAAATAAAACATTAAAAAGAAAAAATAGTAATGTACTTGGTAGTGGATGGGGTCTGAGGGAAACCCAGGTCATTGCATCTTTTTTCTGTTTTTTTTTTCTTCTATTAACTGGTTAAAACAAATTTCATCATCGCTTGAAATGGACAAATATATAATTTCAGACATTTTTTTTACTGCAAATCGCAAATCTGAAACTAAAATAATACTTATTTATAGTTTTTCTTATTTTTTTGAATCATTTAATTGACAATTTCTTAGTAATATTTTATTTCAAATCAATTTCTTAGTAAAATTTTATTTCAGCATAATTGTCTTTATTGAAGTTAACTTGAATGTATTTGTCTTTCAAAACTTCAACTTCTTCTTCAGTTACAGTGTTATAACGATTTGGTAGGAATATTGAAAACTCTTCTAATTCACAAATAATAGCTTTCCCATATTTGGTTTTAATTACTCGAGCTTAATAAATTTTATATTTTGAACTATCGAGTTCCGTTAATGATTTTAAAATTTTTCGTTCTAAACATCCAATTTTGTTAATTTTGTTTAAAAAATCCATTTCTAAAAGAATTCACAAAATACAAATAAGTAACGATAAAGTAATAAAGATATAATAATTACTTACTTGTAGTAGAATAGTTAGATCTTTGCAACTGTTATTTTAACAATTTATATAAATGTAATGTTTTTTTATGAATATTTTACGTCTTTATATACATATTTTTATCATCTATATATGGTTTAGAAACCATTATTTCCTTTAAAATAGTTATTTTTACATTTTTTTCTTTGTTTAAACAATGATAAATTTATTGTTATATTGGTTATGTTTTCTTTTAATCTACATACGTTAATCAGTATTTCCTTTTTTTAAATTTTTAATCTTGGTTTGGTTTTTTTAAATTTACATAGGTTTACCAATATTACCTTTTTTTAAATTTTTAATCAATATACATTGGTTTGGTTTTTTCAATCTACAAAGGTTTACCAATATTTCCTTCTTTTAAATTTTTAGTCTTTATGATTATTTTTGTTTTATTTCACTTATTAACATTTTCAAATATTAACTAAGTACAAAAAAATATCCAATCACAATAGTTGTTATAAAAACCAATCAGAGTAGCTTTTATTATAACCAATGAAAAAAACTATTGATATTTGGTACGACCAATATAAAATAGTGTAGATAAAAACATTTTTTGTACAAAAGCAGGTAATTTTTTACATTTTTCTATGATTTGTTTGTTGATATTCTTTAACATACAATATACAAAGCAAGTAGAAAATATTCTAATGTAAGTATACTTATAAATATTAAATTGCTAATATATTTTAATGAAATATTTAATTATTTTAGATTAGTATGAAACAGATCAGTGAAAAGATATCTCAAAGAAGTGTTGGACTGGGAATAAATAAAAAAAAAACTAAACACTCCTAAAAATACGAAAAAAACAATTATCATCAAAATGTTTGAAAAATCTTCATGTTACCAATAAAGAAAATATAGAACCCAGTAATTAGCAGACACATAAAGAATCTGTAAATTGACAACGAGACCAAGAACTAGAACAAGGACAACTACAACAGTCTAATATTACTTTTTTCAACAATGAGAATTTTGTGAGAACTATTATAAATTTTCAACAAATTAATAAAAATAATAGAAATTTTTTATTAGAATACAAATATTCATTAAATTCAAAAATAAATAAGTGGATAAGCATATGTTTTGATCCAACTAAAAATTTTGAAATTGTTGTAAGACTTTCAAATACAAATTATTCTAATAATATAATTTGTTTTAGTTTAACAGATTGGTTTGAATTTTGTCATTTAAAAAAAATTATTCTAAGTTACTTTTATAATCAAAGTAATATTGAATATCGCAATTTAAAAGAACATCACTTAATATTTGATAGTGTTAATTATATAAAATTATTATTTATAAAATGATGTGGTGAAAATATATGTCTGAATTTAGAATCTGTTGAAAATTTATTTAGATTGTCAGATATTATAAATAATTATATAAATGTTTTACAAAATTTAAACTTTTATAATTATTATTTAGATAGAATTGGTACGACATAATTGTTAGTGGAAAGTAAAACAGAAACTATTAATAATATTATTAATATTTATAGCATTGCTATGAAAGAATTTTTACAGGAATATTCCGATATTATAGAAGATATCGTATTATATTAATATAATATATATTGTTTTATTTATTAAGTATATAAATAGTATTTATTGTAAGAAATATTTTTTAATTTAAAATTAAGAGGGAGTTTATTTCCTAGTGCTTCAATACGGACGTGTTTTTTTGACCGCGGCGATAAGCTATAGCTTTATAAAGCAAATATCACGCGTACAAAACCGTGTTTATAATTAAAGTGTGCGTAAAGAAAAGTGAAACAAAAGTGTTGTAGGTGTTAAGTTGCAAACTTGGAACTAAAAGAGATAAAATCAATAAAAAGTGAGTGAAGGTCACACAAAACCGGCGGACTTTGCTGTGCGGGGTGACGAAGAAGGATCAGACAAGTCTGTACGAAACCAGTGTGCAAGATTGTCAAGAGATAAACATAAGACAGGATTGTATTCAGTAAAAGTGAATACAACAAAAGAGAGAGAGCCTTAAATTCAAGCTCAGAAGAAGAAAAAATATTCAGCAGGAGTAAAAAAGTAATTAGATCTCCCCATAAAATAAAATCATCCCATCAAACATTAGACCAAACGAAAAAAGAAGACAGCAAAGAGAGTGAAATGCAAATGCAGGAAGTAAGGGAAATGTTTAAACAATTATTAACGGAAGTAAGGAAAAATTCAGATGATATAAAGTCAAACTCTGACGAAATTAGATCCCTGAAAAAATAACTTCAAACGAAAGAAAAAATATAGACAGAGGAAAAAGAGTTGCTAAATGCAATAACCGGATTAGAAAACAAGCTAGAAATACACAAAAAGACAAAAGAAAACTTAACATAGGTAATCATAAAAGGTGAAATAACAGCAGAACAAGATAAAAATAACATCACTTAAACACTAATAAAAGAAAAATTTGATGTAGAAACAAATAAAGAAAACATATTAAAAATTAATGAGAAGGAAAACTGGAGAACATATCTAGTAAAACTAGAGTCCTGGGAACAAAAGATGAAGATCATAAAAAATACATACAAATTAAAAAATAAAAAAACTATATTGAAAGCGACTATATCACAGATGAAAGAAAAATATGAAACGAACTGAGAAAAATTGCAAAACATCAAAAGACTACCGGCAAAAGAGTGAAGATACGCTATAGAAAGATAACAATTCACGATTGCGAATACAGATGGGACGATAATGAAAAAGGTGTTGTCCAAACCAGTAACGAATCAAAAAACTAACCAAATTTAAACAAAAACCTGCACAAAAATTTAAGATGAAACAAGCTACGAAAAAGGTCATGAGAGAATAATATAAAATTGGAACATGGAACATTAGATCAATCAAGGGTAAAGAGGAGGAATTGGTTGAAGAAATGATAAAGGCAAAAATAGACATATTAGGTATCACAGAAACTAAAAAGAAAGAAAAGGGATTAATGCCATTAACAAAAGGATACTAAATGTTCTGGTCAGGAGTAGAAACTACAAAGAGAGCTGCCGAAGGTGTAGGGCTCCTAATACATGAAAAAAATTAAAAACAAAAATCTTCAATAAACAAATAAAGAAAACTTCATGGTGGACAACAGAAGTCAAGCAAGCAGTGAAAAGTAAAAAACACAAATGGAAAAAATATCACACTAACAAAACTGAAAAAAAATACGAAGAATACGAACTAGCAAGACAAGAAGCTAAAAATAAAATTAAAAAGGAGAAGCAAAAGAGTTGGATTGTGTTCGAAGAGAAAATGAAAGAATCTTTTGAATCTAACCAAAAGCTTTTCTACGGAATGCTAAGAAACATGAAACAAACCAAACCCAGAACAATCTTAAGCATAAAAAACAGAAATGGAAAACTGATAGATAAGGAAGAAAATATTATGGAAAGATGGAAAGAGTACTTCATGGAATTATTAGAAGGAAAGGACGAAACGAAACCCCTGAAACACAATTGACGAACATATCAGAAATTGACGAACAAGTGGAAGAAATACAATGGATGAACTGCAAAAAGTAGTAAATAAACTGAAAAACGGAAGAGCACCTGGACACGACAAAATCACACCGGAAATGATAAAATACATAGGAGATAAAGGATTAGAAAGAATATTGAAAATACTTAATATGGCAGTAATAAAACAACAGACACCTCTGGACTGGCAAAAAGGAATAATAAACCCAATATATAAAAAAGGAGATGTAAAGAAATGCAGAAACAACAGAGGAATAACATTACTGAGTGTAGTCGGGAAAATATATGCCAAGATATTGGAGAGCAAAATACGACCTCAATTAGAAACAACGCTAGAAGACACACAATGCGGATTTAGACCAGGCAGAGGAGTTCAAGACCACATTTTCACTTTGCGACAAACAATAGAAAAAAGCGACTTAATAGACATAGAAAAAGCTTTTGACCGAATAGAAAGGGAAGATGTATGAGATAGTCTAAGAACAAGAGGAATAAAAGTAAAACTTGTTCAACAAATAAAAAGTCTGTAAGAAAAATGTCAGAACTACGTAACAATGAGAAATGAAACATCAGAAGAGTTTATAACGGAAACCGGACTTAGACAAGGCTGTCCACTTAATCCAATATTGTTCTCAGTAGTACTGGATGACGTGTTAAAAAACTGTAGAAAAAGGTTCAAAACACTGGACATGGGATATTGGAAAATGAACAATGTAGAACTGACAGAGCTGTGCTATGCAGATGACATGGTAGTACTCGGAGCAACAGAAGAAGACATACAACACAACATGGACGTATTAAATAATGAATTGCAGAAGAAAAACATGAAGATAAACAATGAAAAAACCAAAATAATGACATTAAATAATGACCATAATGAAACAAACGTATATATAGATGGAAAAAGACTAGAACAAGTAAAAACGTTTAAATACCTCGGAGTAGTTATAAATGATAAAGGAAATTTAGACGATGAGATAAGAGAAAGAGTTAGCACAACTGCTAGAATCTATAATGCAACAAAAAATAAATTTCTAGGCAAAAAAAGGAAGTACCAAAAGAAACAAAAGTGCAAGTAGTTAGAAAAGTAGTAACACCGGCTCTTACATATGGATGCGAATCATGGACAACGACTGAAAAAATCAAAAGCAGCATAAAAAGTATGGAAATGTTATTCTTAAGAAAGATACAAGGAAAAACGAAACTAGATAAAATAAGGAACACAACATACAGAGAACAACTAAATATAAAACCGATAACACAAACTATTCAAGAGGGATTAATAAGATGGTTAGGAAACACACAAAGGATGGGAGACGAGAGGACAACGAAACAGATATACGAAGCAAGAGAAACAGGAAAAAGATAAAGGGAAAGACCTATTAAAACATGGAACCAAGACGTTCAAAAAGCGGTAGAAGACAGAGGTGAACAATGGTATAACGTCAAAAACTTGCAGCAGATAGAAGCATATGGAAGAAATTTTGGAAAACAACACCAGAGGAACACAACTCAACTTCACAAGCCTGACACCGAAAGGTACAAAGGCACTGGAGTAGTCTCTATTCTGTTGCTGAGAAAACAGCGTGCTTGGAGAACACGCTGACTAATCAGCACCAAAATAGAGACTACTACACCTCTCGAAAAATCTGACTATTCTCTCTTAATGTATAATATACTATTTTAATGTGCACCTATTAACGAACTCACATATGCCAGATGCAATTGGGGGACGCCACCTCATTTTGTGAGATTCGGGAGATGCAAATTTAGCTTGTTTTTAGCACTTTCTTTGCTTAAAATACATAAAAACTTACAAATTTTTTATTTAATAAATGTATTGTTGTGATTTGAAATGTTTTGTTGTCCCAGACGATCAAGTAGATGGTATGGCTTGCAGAAAATGTAAATCATATGGTTTTTGCAAATGTAAGTGTAAATCACATAATAATATTTTTATAAAAGTATTTAATAAGTTACATTCTCTAATTAGCAACTAACGAATAATGTCCATGAGCCAATGTATCTGTAGAATTTTCTAGTAAGTATCTTTTATCATCCTTCCAACTTAAAGATTTTTTATTTACTTCTTCAGTGAAGATATCATGTTTGTAACTTCTAATTACTGTTTGTTTATTATAAAATTCTTTTTGCTCAAATAAGCATGTTTTATAATTTTCAAAACTAATTTCTTTTTTTAACACGGATTTCTTAATTCCTTTTAATTTTTTTTCAATTGAGTCATTCGTTCTGTAACTGTACATTTTTGATCGTAATCCTATAAATTCCAACATTTTCACAGATTTCAACTCATCTTTAAATTTGCCTATTACTTTTTTATTTACGTCAGAATATAGGGGGTGATCTTTTGGATAATCAGAGGTATCAAAGTAATTGGAATTTTCCCCCATAAATTTATAGAAATCAGCATTTTTAAACTCATATATAAAACTATCTGTATCTGTATATAATAATTTTACTTTATTGCTAAATTCTTTTTTAATTACATTATAATGAAAATCATACATTAATAATTTCGATAAATCCAACACGGCCTGTCCAATATAAATAGGTTTATTAAACAGTACTTTGGTTTTATATCTATGAACTGCTACCAGATTCTCACTAAATATTGTTCTACGTTTAAAATTAGGTTTATTTATTGCTTTCTGTAATTTTTGCTCATCTGAATATAATTTAATATTTTGCTGGTTTCTAACTGATTGCATAGACTTTCCAAACACTGCATTGGATACTAGTTTCCAGTAATCTTTTTCAAACTCATTTTTTGATTTTTGTCTTTGCTCCGTATTAAATTTTATGTATGGTGCTATGAAATTTGATTGTGTGAATTTTAAACCTCTATGAATTTTATCAATTCTCATTCCTAAACTTACATAAAGCTGTAATATTTTATAATGTACTATATAGTTTGTTTTATCATAGAAATGACAAAGTAGTTTTGATACTTTACCACCAGGAGGTTTTCTTTTCTCTGGAGCTAGAGGAATATCGTTAAATTTATCGTGGAGATCTTGTGGAAATGATAAGTCAACTTCTAAAACATATCCTGTATCATCATCTGACACTAATATTTTATTAATATCTTGAAGCTCTTCAAAAGTCATCCACTCAAAGTCTTTTTGAGGTAATTTTTGGGATAAGGAATGACCATATAAATTATTTGCATCAATATATGCAAGTTGTGTGTTTTCATCTGCTTTTGCATACCTATTACTACATTGTGATATTCCCCCTCTAATTCCCTTCTCAAAAAACATGTACATTTCATAATCAGTTAATAACTCCAATTCAATTTTTGTATATTTTAACATACAATCCCACGCAAATCCTGGTGTTGCATAATACCAAGCAGGATCTAATCCATAACTTTTATTCAAACACAAATCTCTAAAATTCTCAAATACATCAGCCAATAACAAAACATCTAATTTTAAGTATAAATCATGCCATTCTCCTAAATTTTTAATTTTAAAATATGCCCAGATTTTCTGTGCATGTTCATATTCTTCTTGCGAAATTCCTTCTGATGTTAGCGAAGAATAAAATTTATCTATTGGTGGTAATTTTAATTCTTCAAATTTTTCCCAAGAATTCATATATTCATAGGGGTAAATTCCTTTTCTAATTAACTTATTTTTATCTTTTCTAAACAAAATATCTAAATCATTATTTGAAAAATATTTAGCTGCTTCCCTTATTTGTTCCGGTTCTAAATTAGATGATAAAGTATCTAAACTACTTGCTAAAAACCTAAATGAATCAATAAACCTTAAATGAATATACTCTTTATGTCCCACTTTCAAAATCTTGCTGAAAGATATATACTTCTCTTCATTACTAGGAATTAAATTCAAGTTACTCTTATCTTCACCCAAATTCTTTACAAACAAGTGACAGTCCTATGCAGACAAATTATGAAATACAATTGGAATAAATATGGGTTGTTTACACTTTAAATTACAGTTGTTACATGCTGCCCCTCTATATTTTCCAGTTATATGATCATGGTCGTTAACTTTTGAATTTTGAGCTGTAAATTCATTTTCACAAAGATAACATTTTTTTGCTTTTTCATATTCCTTTAAATCTATATCTGTTATAGGTCTATTTGATTCTAATAACTCATATATTGTTTTAGCATGGTTTGTTATTGAATTTATAAAATGTTTATCAGCATTTTCTCCTCTATAACTTTCAAATGGATTATCATAATCATTAATACTCTTAACATATAATCCATATCCACAGGGGGTATGAGATTGTTTTTTAATTGTATACGGTTTTTCAGGATCAGGGATGCATGTTTGAATAGGTTTTAAAAGTGATTCAAAATCCGCATAAATTACATAGGGATGTCTTTGCATTCTTTGAATGTTTTTAAATTTTATTGCTGGTTTAATTGTTATAATCTCATCTAAACCTTTAGTTTTAAGTTTTTGCAATATGCTAGTTTTAAGTTTTCTCAATATATTAGTTTCAGTGCATTTTTCCATATGCTCTTTTATTTCATTTTGATTATTACTATTAGCTCCAGTGCATTTTTCCATATGCTCTTTTATTTCATTTTGGTTATTACTATAGTCTCCACACTTACTACAAGCATATCTAATTGAAGGCATTACTGGAACACATGGTTCATTGCTAAAACAAATTTCTTGATGCTTCTTCAAATATTCTTTATTTCTTGCATTATAATTCAAACATCTTCTGCAGATATATTTTCTATTTCTATTTATTTCCAGTTGATCATTTAATAGCGCACTCAAATTTTTTATCCAACAATAATGGTTCTTTTCTTTATTTCCAAAATATAACAAGTCGATATTCCTATCATAGATATCCTTATTATTATGATATAAAGGGTAAAATGTTTTACCTTCATAACTAAACACAATAATATTTATTTTGTTAAGTGTCTCAAATTTTGGTATGTCTTGAATTTTAACAGGGAAACTTATTCCTTCAAAATTTAATTCATATATATATTCCGCTTTATTATATTTAGACACTCTGTATGGATTATAACTTACAGGATGTAAGCAAGATATTACGCTATACATGAAACACTTGTCGTCATTATTTTTAACATTAACACAGGCTTGTTTGTTTTTAATCCATTTAGGTAATTCAATATATGATTTCCCACTTAACGGTTTATATTTATTTATATTAATTCTTATACAAATTAAAGATTCTAGAACCCAGTCTGAACCTTTTACTTCCATTTCATCACATTTTGCTATAAATAAAACCTTCTGATTATCCCAATATTGGGATAAATCATCCGCTTCTCCTAATATCACATTCTCCAACTGGAATGCATTGGTCATTGTTGTACTAGGATCTAATAATTTCTTAAATTTACATTCCATATTTAAATTAATTTTAATATTCTTATGTATACTCAAAGCGTTTTGAATTAAATTTATTGCTTTTTCTTTTCTTCTATTCATATATGTCTCTATGTCTATATTCATTTCTGTATTATTATGCTGATAGGTTAATAATCGACTCTTAAAAACACATTCCACTAAAATAAAGTCTAGTTCAAGATTATGGAGTACTTTATGCGATTGCATACGGGATTCCTTAATATATTCTCCACACACATCACACTTTACTCTTTGCACTCTTTCTTTCTTCGGTTTTTCATATAACTCATCATCGAATGGAAAAATGTTATTGATTTTTTGCTCTCTTTTATATAACTCATTATCGAATGGAAAAAAGTTATTGATTTCTCCATCTTGACTTTGTTGGTCTTTAATCTTATTAATTAATTCTGCTTTCTTATACTTTGCAATTTCCTTTATTCCCAATGATTTTGCTATGTTGTATAACTCAGACAATCGGAGATCTTCCCATTGAAGTGTTAGTGGGGGCACATGTGTTTTAATTTTATGTACTAGATCAGATTTCTTTAGTTTTGAATACCCTTTTATATTTTTATTTTTACATATTACTCGTAAATCTTTAACAGTTTTTTTACTTAGACAATCATGATGTGGGGGTACATGTGTTTTAATTTTATGTACTAGATCAGATTTCTTTAGTTTTGAATACCCTTTTATATTTTTATTTTTACATATTACTCGTAAATCTTTAACAGTTTTTTTACTTAGACAATCATGATGTGGGGGTACATGTGTTTTAATTTTATGTACTAGATCAGATTTCTTTAGTTTTGAATACCCTTTTATATTTTTATTTTTACATATTACACGTAAATCTTTAACAGTTTTTTTACTTAGACAATCATGATTATTACTTTGATCATAATCAATACCACAGAAATCACATTTTGCATATTGAATAATATTTGTAGAGGTGTTTATCTGAGATGTACTCGGCTCATTCATCTCCATTTATTACAAAATAAATTTGTTAATACTTTTCCATCTTTAAATTTTAGGTACTAATTAGAGAATGCACTTTAGATTTTTGTATTATATTACTCACTCCTGATTCTGCTTTTTTAATAAGAGAAAGAGATGTGATATCACAGTCTATTATAAAAGAAGATGACAATGACGATAAAGATAAAATTAAGAAAATTTTAACCCCATTCACACAAAATTAAGCATATCTTTAAGTGCGGACTCCTTTTCTTTTAAGTACAATTTACCATAGTGTTTATTACTTTCTTTATGAAGTTTTAAATGTTGTTTTTTTACTGTTTCACCACAAGTACACACTTCGGTGTTTTCATTATAATATTTACTCATATATTTATTTATTTTGTCTTTATTTTTCTTGCGATAATCTTGCATGTAACTATTGACATTATTTTCAGTAGTCATTTATAAGAGAAAAATTTTGTTAATATTTTTCATAAGAAAACATATATTTAATCAAAAATTCATTCCACAACTTATCCTTTTTATTGTTAATTTTCTGTGGCTTGTGATTTGAGTCTAATTCAGCTAACGCTATGAATTTGTTTATGAAATATTTATGTGATACATTATTTCTATAACCACTTGCATATAAAAAGCTAAGCAAATATGGATATTTTTTAATTATTTCATCTTTAGTAGTAGCATTAAGAGATGTATAAAAATTAGGTTTAATTACAATTCGATAATTATGAACTAATTTCTCAACATATTTCATTTTATCTACGTGCTTAATAAATAATTTCTTATTTTGTTTATTAATTACATGAAAATTACAATTAACGCATTGTGGTACATGAGCTGAATTATCGAATGAATATTCTAGACACTGTCTACATTTTTCATAGACTTGTTCATCAATATCTATAACCCGAGCATCTGGAATACTAAAAATGTCATTTATTTAATTTATTTTTTAACACTGGAGTAATAATAATTGAACATTTATTAATATGTTGTTGAAATCTTTCACGATCTACAGCATATAGATGCCAAATACCTTTACGACTTGCTCTATAAGCATAATTCCAAGTAAACATATAATGTATTTTAACATTATCACTAAATCTAACACTTAAAAACCTCTTAGCGCTCCTAGAAAAAATTCTGGAGTTATTGTATTTTTTTCAGTAACTGATTCCTCAACTACTGGTGTCTCGGTAACTGATTCCTCAACTACTGGTGTCTCAGTAACTGTTTCCTCAACAGACTCTTCAGTAACTGATTCCTCAACCGATTCTTCATTATTAGCAACTGCGACTGATTCTACGTCTGATTCACTTTCAAAATTCGTATACAAATACTTTTCTATTGCTGTTACTCGAACATTGGTATCTTTAACAGTGTTACTAATATCTTCAATCTGTGTTCTCAATGGATTTGAATTATCATTTGTCATATCTAGTTGATTTATTAAGTTTCTACAAACGTTTAAATCGTCGTTATTAAGCTCTCCACCTTTAGTATCAATTAGTTCATAAACAAACTGTTTTAAGCTATTACGATATTCGGTTAGATTTGTTTCATTTGTTCTGTCTAATAGAATTATAAAATCAGTAATTTGTTTCTTAATATCTTTAAAATTGTTATTAGACCAATCAGTTTCATTTTCAATTAGTTTAACTATACGTCTTAAGATAAACGCACATTCTGACAGTTTCTCCTTATTCGCCATTTATTAGAGAAAAATTAATTTGATTTGAAAACAATATCCCAATGAATTTTATTATGAAAGTCTTCCAAAAATTGTTGACTATACCGTTTCCAATAATATGATAATACAGTCCAATCTAATTTGTCCTGAAACTCTCTAATAAACTCTTCATCTAAGTTTGGTTGATACGATATTTCAATAAAGTCAAGTTTATCCTTAAACATTCTAATAAAATCTAAACTTAAATTCTTCCTGGTTGAAATTATGTGCCATGGAAGTTTTTCAGCATATTTAGTCATAAAGTATTCACTTAAATTATTTCTTTTAGCAACAACATTAAAGTCAATATACTCAATCATATCTTCTAAAAAGTCATCACTTAAATTTTCATGACTTGATATTTCAGGCCAGTCTAACTTATGTAAATACCTCATACAGATATCTTCACTCAAATCTTTCCGCTTTGATAATATAGTAAAATTCACATACTCTTCGTATTTTACAATATGATTCTCATCAAAATCATAACGACCTGATATTTCATCCCACTTAACTTTACTATGATCAATTTCCATTGGAAAACCATAATCATTCACAAACTCAACAAAGTAAATATGTGAAAGACCTGTTAGAAAACTATCAATCAATCGAAGTTGCAAGTACTGACTCATCATTTATTAGATAGAAATTATACGTTTATAATTTTTGTTATCTCAAACAATAGTTCGTTTTGAGAAAGATGTGTTTTAAAATGATTTCCATAATATATCATAACAATAGTTTCTTTAATTTTGTTGTATAAATTAATACTGTTTGGATTATACTCAAGTCTAAGTATAACTTCCATGTCTGGGTAGACAGTTCTTAGCATCTTGATGCGATTATTAGCTGTATGCTTTTGAACTCTAAGCACATAATAAGGATATTCCCACATGTGATTTTTTTCAATAAGTATAAACTGATGATGTTTGTTTGTATTGTTTGGTTTAGAAACTACATCACGCTGTATTTCTTCAACCTTTTCTGCTAAAGATTCTACTTTACTTTTCAGATTGTTTACTATAGCCTTGTACTTGGACTCTATCTTGTATTCTCCATATTTTCTTAATGATGGCAATACTTCTTCTACAACCCAGTCTTGAAACTTTTGAGCAATGGGCATATTTGATTTCAAAATCACCGAGTATATACCTGGTTCACTTATATAAACAGTATTTTGTTGATTATTTAAAGGGGTGAACGAATCGTTCACCCCTATACTAGCATAAGTTTTACAATGCTTTTCTCGTACATGGTCACGTATTGCTTTCTGTGGGTTTGTATATCCCAATATCTCAGCAACATCTTTTGCTTTGAACCATATATTGTTATCTTTATCTGCTAGATAATTGATTTTATTATTGTTGAATATTAAATTGTTGTTTATAAGGTCTACAACTGATTCCATTTATTACAAATAAAATTTGTTAATATTTTATACTATTAAAATGATTCATTGTTTTTATATACATTTTACCATCTGGTTTATATAAATACTCTTTTATTAATCTTTGCAAAGATATTATTTTATTGTATTTACTTTATAATCTGTTATATTCATCACTAGGTATCTTGTCTTTAAATTCAGTTAAAAATTCTATTGAGAAAATATAGTTTTTGTAAGGTATAATTTCCCAAGCAACTTTATCTTGGAACATGACAATAAACTTTTGATATTTTGATATACATTTCCAATCAACTTTATCTTGAAACTCTCTAATAAAAGGTTCTGATAATTTTTGACAATATGATATTGCATCCCAGTTAACTTTATCTTGAAACTCTCTTATAAAAGGTTCTGATAATTTTTGACAACATGATATAATTTCCCAAGCAACTTTATCTTGAAACTCTCTAATAAAAGGTTCTGATAATTTTTTACGTGATATGTAATACCAATTAACTTTATCTTGAAACTCTCTAATAAAAGGTTCTGATAATTTTTGACGTGATATGTAATACCAATCAACTTTATCTTGAAACTCTCTTATAAAAGGTTCTGATAATTTTTGATAATATGATATGTCATACCAATCAACTTTATTTTGAAACTCTCTTATAAAAGGTTCTGATAATTTTTGATAATATGATATACATTTCCAATCAACTTTATCTTGAAACTCTCTTATAAAAGGTTCTGATAATTTTTGACTTGATATTTGAACCCAATCAACTTTATCTTGAAACTCTCTTATAAAATCTTCTGATAATGTTTGAAATCCTGATATTAGATCCCACTTAACTTTATCTTGAAACTCTCTAATAAAAGGTTCTGATAATTTTTGACAACATGATATTTCTTTCCAATCAACTTTATCTTGAAACTCTCTTATAAAATCTTCTGATAATGTTTGAGATTCTGATATGTAATACCAATCCACTTTATCTTGAAACTCCCTAATAAAATCTTCTGATAATGTTTGAGATCTTGATATTTCTTGCCAATCAACTTTTTTATGGTTTATATTTAAATCCATGACTTTAGCAAAGTTAATATGATCCATATTATACAAGTAATCATCTATACAGCGTAATGTCCAGTAATCCATTTATTACGAAATAATTTTGTTAATAGTTTTATGTAGATAAGATTGTGATGACGTTTTGCTCAGCCGCGTGGCGGAGCAAGATTCTCATGGTCTGACTTGTCTGCGATAGACACCAGTCTGCGACTAAACAATATTCTTTGCATCAATCCAAGAATTATGAGTATTATCAAACCCTAACCATTTTACATATGCTTTATTACCTTTACGTTTAATTACTTTCTCAACCAAATATACGTCATCTCTAGCAAAATTTAATTCTTGTTCATAGAAACAACCTTTTAACTCTTGCTCTTTATAATCTTTCAAATGATAAGTTATTGGATTCGAATATATTATTTTACACACAGTGAATATCTCGTTTGTCCAATTTGGAATAACCCTTCTCAAAAACAGTTTTATATTTAAAAACTCTAACTTTATCGCCAATTTGATACTTGGGTTTATAATTAGGAATTTCTTCTTGAAACAGAGGTTTTAATTTTTCTTCATTCTTTTTCTTTGATGCTTCAATGGGTGTCATTTTTATCGTACTATGTTTTGTATGATTGTAAGTATTTACTAGCACAGGTAACATGTCAAGCCACTTGTAATTACCATTAATTGTAAATTGTTTCCACATTTTTTCTTTCAAAGTTCTATTAACACGTTCTACTACACTTGCTTTTCTTTCTGAATATGTTGAATAATGGTTAATATTATTTTCTTTCATTAACGCTTGAAAATCTTTATTGTAAAACTCTAAGCCTTGATCAGTTTGAAGATTTTTCGGTACTCGTTTCACTAGTCGCAGACTTAAGTCTGCTTCATCTGACGCTAAAATTGATTTAAATGCGTTTGTTATACTGTTACCAGTTTTATTCTCAACAGTTTTTGCCCACAAATATTTAGAAAACACATCAATTACAACTAATAAATATTTATAACCTTTATTCACTCTTGAATATGGAATCATCTTAACTAAATCAGCTTGCCACAAATCATCAATACCATATGTTATTACTTTACGTGTTGGAAAATTTCGTCTTAGTGGTTTATGTAACTCGCTTGCAATTTGTTCTCTAGCGTTATTACTTAAATTTTTTTTATAAACTTTGATTTCTTTGAACCACATTGGGAACACTTTGCCTGTAACATAGGTCGACCATTTTTAGTTACTGTTTTAGTAACGCTAGTTGAACTTGTTTGTGACTTACATTTAAGACAATATATTAATTCAGCCATTTATTACTTAAGAAAATCAAAACTATAACTTATAATCAACTCAATATGTATTGGTACAATGGCTACATTATCTTTCTTCATAAATTTTAAAGTTTCACCTTTATTAAACGGCATCCTACTTGTTACTTTATCATATTTTTGTTTACCAATATAAAATTGTTTGAAACCAATAGACGGATAACAATTAATTGCTTCAATCCAACCATTAAATGGAAAAATATATTCTGTTACTTGTGATGGCTTTGTAAAGGCTAAAATATAAAAACCATCATTAGTACACGCGTTGTAATATAAATCTTTAAACATACAAAACTTTAAATTTTTAAATGTTTCATTAGTTGTTTCCAATTTTTTATTAAGTGTATTATACTTTAAATTTATAAATCTCTCAGTGCTATCTGAAAATTCCTTTATTTTTAAATTATTCTCATTAAATTTTGTTGTTATTAAAGCATTTAATTTACTTGTTTCTGAATGATATTTGTTATCCACTTGCTGAATTTTATTCTCATATTCACCAATAATTCTTGACACAAAACCTTTTGTACAAGCATCTGTGTCTTCTTCAGGATCTTGTGTGTTGCATAATCTCTTGTTTTGAATATCATAATTACCATCACTTGTTAATTTGAAACCAATTCCTGATTCGCCTTTTACACCTCTTGAAAATATTTGATTATTAGAGTAATCATCACTCTCACCAAACTTGTTTAATACCATTTATTACACTAAAATGTTCCCGCTTCTTTTTTGTTTTTTCTTCTTCTAGTTCTTCTTCTATATTCATGATTTCATTTCCAACATTGTCATTACCAGCGGTTTGTTCAGCTTTAAGGAAATTTAAACGTTTTTCTAGTTCGCTAATAGTGTTCCAATAAACATATTCTTTTTCCTTGTTGTTATATTTTTTAAATCCTTTTCCTGTTTTCGGTGTTGAAGTTAGGTCTTTCAATGAGTAATACTGCGATACAGGTGTTGTCGGCGTAGTTGGTATATCTGAAATATCGGATAAATCTTCTGTTTGAGGAAATTCTGGTGACTTTGCTCTAGCTTCGTCATACAATTGTTGTCTTTGTTTTTTACGTGGAGATTGTTTTTTGCTTAGAGATTGATCCTTATATTTCTCCCAAATAGGTTTAATAATTTTGTTATATTTGTTGCTTCTACTTGATCTTGGTTTTGATGGTTGATGAGCTCTTTTTATACAATCAGAATATATTAAAATTTTCTTGTAATTTTCTAGATCCTCTGGTGTGTAATCTTTAGGTTCTTTTTCAGTTAATAAACTCCATATACCATGTGTAGATGGAACTTTAAATTCAACTATTTTCTCATCTTTACCAACCTTGTGGATATTAATATTATCATGATCATACGTTACTAGCACGTTTTTACTACCAATTTTACCGCTACTTCTATTAATACCAAAAGTTTCATCTATGTTTGATTTGTCTGTTTTTGAAAGATACTTATCTCCTAATGTTTCATCACCTAACGCTCTATCTCTTGATGTTCCCGGTTGAATTTCATCAATACTCAGATGTGGCCTTTGTATAGTTTTCTGTTGAGAATTATCTTGTATTTGTTTCAATATTTTAGTTTGTTCTTTACCACTTTCTGTTTGATTTAGTATGGCATTTTGTAATGGTACTAGAGCGTTTGTAATAGGTTCGTATTGTTTTAGTAATTTTTCGTGTTTAATAGAATGGCCTTCAGTTCGTTTAATGTAAGCTGCTTTAGCTTTGTTGAATGATTCTCTATACTCCTTTACTTTTTTCTCATCCATTTATTACATTAAAATTACCGTTCATGTTATATGTTGATGTTTTATGTTTCTCATGTTTCATGTTTCATGTTGATGTTTTATGTTCATGTTCCATGTTGATGTTTCATGTTCTATGTTTCATGTTTCATGTTTCATATTTCATGTTTCATGTTTATACTAAAAGCACCGCATTGAAGTTTCGACTGTATTTACCGTTGCTTACATCTTTTTCTAAATTTATTACAAGAAAATCATACTTCATTTTCCAACAAAAAGTACATAACTGTCTAAACGTTTCAAAAGACATATCTGTTCCAACATGATCATCATAGATATGTTTCAAATTAGTATTGTCGTTATGTTTAAAAACAATAAGCAAATTTAAATTATCACGTATCATTTGTTTAGGTATACGACTATATGTTTGACAAAGGTAAAAGCAACTTATTCTTTTATGTCTACCTCTATGGAAATATTCCTCTATTACTTTCTGTTTGTCGCTAGCAACGTCGTCAAATATAATTACTGATAATGGTGGGATTTCTTCAACTCGTAATACATCATCTGAATTATTATATGTGAAGAAACCAATTTTATACTGTTTCTTAATATGTTTATTTATTTCACTTACATAATTTTCAAGATACTTGTATAGTGGTTGATTTAAAGATTTTGAGTAAATGTAGATATTACTATAGATTAAACTGTTTTTATTATCAGTCAATATTCGAATTAAAATATTTGTTTTACCACAATTTGATGAACCTACTATTCCAGCTCTAATTATATTAGGATAATATTTATAATACTGTATATTTTCTTGTTCTATAACACATTTTTGCAACCCGTTACCAAGTTTTTTTATTTTAAAATTGTTGCAGACCATTTATTTATAAAAATTATTCTTTCCTTACCATGTTATCACCAGGACTATATGCTACAAATGAGTCATTCGCAATAAGACAGTGAATCATCGTGTTTGTTGGTGCTTGTTTTTCAAATGTGAATTTAATTGTAAGATTTGTAGGTCCTTCTTTAATAATTCCACTCTTATACGTTAAATCAAACACAAACAAGGGATACTTTTTAATAAAATCTTGTTTCTTAATAATGTTATTCAGTAGATCTGCATCTTTATTGGGATAGTACGTTTTCTTAAGATCGCAATACATTGAATACAATCTGCTATACATGTTTAATTTTATATTCAAATCCATATCTTCTACAGGATAATATTCAACTTCACTAAACAATAATCTTATGTTTTCTACATCACAAAAATCAAATTCTGAATTATTTTTCGTAAAGTCAAATTGTCTATTGGTTTGTAAAGCAACAATAACATATTGAGGTCTTTTAGATAAAGTGGTAATGGACCAAGAATAATTTTTGGATTGTGCCAAGAATGTTGGGTGATTTGTATAGGACCAGTCCAAGTATGGTATTGTTAAATATTTATTTGATTCAATTAATTTATTGATTTTGATTTTCTCATCTATGATTGGTGTAATATGAGGCATTTCCCAAATTATATCGGTTAAATGAATTTTCAAATTTTTATCTTTTACTTTATTTCTCGATGCCTCTGTGGTAACAATTAAACAATTTGCGTCACTGGTATTTCTTAAAAACTCTATTGATTGTGATACTCTCAATACAGGCTTATTATAATTTTCAAATAGTGAAAATATTTGTTTAACTGGTACACTTATTGAAAAATAGCCATCATCAGTAATTAAATTGGAACCATCCCAACCTTCAAGAATATAATTATTTAGTGCAACACATAATCCTTTCAATAAAATATTATAGCCTGGACTGTTTACTTCTTGTACTACTTTATTATTAATTTTGTACACTATATCACTAAACATGTGCATATAACCATTTTTCACAAATTTTATATTTTTGTAATCATCTTTTAAGTCAACACCTGTACAAATAATTTGACCATTCAAAATAATATTACTGTTAGCTGTATCAAACTGAGCATCTTGACTATTAATATTAATAGTTGTACGTCTATTTGTATCATTTATATAATCTTTCAGTTGTGGGTAATATTTATGATAGTCATATTTTTCTATTATTTGTTTCTCACTTTTCGGAGCACCAGTGAACACTAGTGACGTACTCATTTAATTAGTAAAAAATAGTGCTTATTTAATTTTTCGAATCTCAAATTGTACTTCTACATATTCGCCTCTAAAATCAATGTATTCACCATGCTGATCTTTTAATTCTAATTTAATGTAATCTATAAAATTTCTACCTTTTAACAGGTAACGATCCAAATTTTTAGGTATAAATACAATATCATAACCTGGATTAACTGTAATATAAAAATCACTAATAATGTCAGTTTGTTTTGAGTTTACGTATTGACCTATAGCTAGGGGACAGTGAATGTTAATAGATTTAATTTTGAAAATATCAATTTCGTTATCTGAAACATATTTCTTGTTTGCTTCAGTTGTTTGTTTGTTAAATCCTAATAAATTTAATATAGAAGTATCATCTATAAAAATTGAATACGGTGATTCTATTTCACATTTAAAGGTATTAGTATTGGGTGTTAAAACGAAACCATCGCCAATTTTTTCTTCAAAAATATCTTTTATATGATAAACAGAATACGTACCATCTTCAATAATAAATGTTACAAATTTACTGTTTTTAATAATTGTAAGTGTGTTATTTTTTAACTTTTTCGAAACATTGGGTATTTTAAAATTTGATTTAAATTTTCTAATACATATTTCATATTCACCATCACTGATATCTAGCGGTGGATAAAATTTTGCTTCTAACACAGATGAATCTAAGTTTGCAGAATTATTCAGTTTAAATATTCCGCTCTCCATTTATTTATCTAAAAATCTTAAGCATAATTTACCACATATTGTTTGATCATATTTCTGGTAACTGTCATAATTATAAAATATATATTTGCTTTACCTGAACTATTAAAGTATTTTATTAATTTCTTTTCTGGGTTAACGTTGCCGAACGAATCAAAATAATATATATTATTATTTATCTTCTTATAAGCAATCCAATGAGTACCAGGTCCTGAGTTTGAGTCTAGATTTACAATACCAGTTTCGTTTTTATTTATTTTCTTAGGTAATGTGTCATCCATAAATACACCTCTAAAATATGGAATTTTTAACTGTTTAGCGTAATTTATTAGTTCAATATCGGATAATGCTTTATTTGAAATTTTTATTTTTTTTTAGACTTGTTCCATTCAACATCACCTATTGAAAACATTCCTTTACCAGTTTTCTTAACACCTGAACCTTTTTTTCCTTCAATTGCTTTATTGTGACGTTTAGCCTCTTCAAGCATTTTATTTTGATATTGTTTTTTATGTACTGCTTGAGTTATACCTGCTGCTCCACCAGCAGCGGCTCCTAATGCTGCTATAATTGGCAATAAAGGTATAATGCCACCTCTTTTAATTTGACTTTGTGATAATTTTAAAGTTACTCCTTTACCGTCTTTTTTTGCTTTTTCAATATTATTAATTTGAGCTTGCGTGAGTGATAGTTTAACAGAACCTTTCAAATCTTCATTCTTTAAACGAACTGAAACAGTGTCTGTTGCGTTGGCAATTTTCTTTTGTTGATTTTCAGACAAACTCACACCATATTGTATATATGACATTTTAACTGATTTATTACTAGAAAAATTATTATTTAAACCCATACCCATTTTACGTTTAGCTTTCATAATATTTGTAACTGACCATGCCGCGGTTTTTTCACCCAGGGAAGAATCTTTACTGTTAACTCTGTCCCAAGCCTTGTATTCTAATATTTGATCTGCTTTATTTCTATTGGGTACATCTTTATACTGAGAATATGCAATATCGTGTTCCCTGCATGCTTCATCTAAAGGATTTACACCTCTATCTCCTCGAGCTAATCGTTTCTTTAATTTAGTTCCCGGCCCACAATAATTGTAACCCGGTACATGCGCTTCAAATGGCAAATTATTTATTAAATTATTCACAATACCTGATCCTTTCTTTCTCATTTATAAATGGAAGAATATTTGGAGAAAAGAAAATACGTTTACCGTAAAAGTTATAAATTTTATAGCAATATTAATATTGCACTTCATATTGGTGAGGTAATTTTTGCGGGAAGTAGTTTATCTGCTCTTGCGTTTATGCCTCTAGCTGCTTTATCTATTGGTAGTCCGGTTTTAATGGGTCTTAATGAAATATTAAACATTAAAGAAAAAATGATTGAGTTTAAAAAGTGTTATAAATTTTATAGAGACATGGTATTAATGTTAAAATCTGGTAAAATTAGTGAAGTTGAAATATACGACAAGGAACATGACTTTTTAGACAGCATTACTTATTTCGCTGTAGAAAAATATTTAAAAAAGAAAAAATTAAATGGTTATGCAACTTAAGTAATCCGGTCGTAACACTTGCGGAATTCCTGCACATGATAAACAATGAAATATGCATTGTTAGCATAAGTAGTGTCATCTCTTCAAATAGTATTAATTAGTAAATAATGGTTATGCAGTTTCCTTTAGATCGTCACCGTATACGGTGTCAAAAATCAAAGACACTGGTTTTAAAACCAGTGTCAAGACACTGCATGTAGTGTTTTCACACAGCTAACAGTGCTTTTGCAATAGTTGGTGTGCATTACACGTCGTCAAAAATTTTAGAACATTCTAGATGCATTACACGTCATAAAAAATTTTAGAACATTCTGGATCTATTTGCGCGCACTATAAAAGAAGTAACATACCACAATGCATTTTAAAATGGAAGAACCAATGCAAGTAGAAAGTGAAAATGGTAAAAACATGCATCAAAGTGCTAAAGATAATATAAATAAAAGTGTTAATAATCAATATAATAAACAATATAGTAACATTAAAAATGCTAATAATGCTGTACAAAATTTTGTAAATAAAATAACAAATAAAAATAACAGTAATATACATAATAATCTACGACTCCGTGCCAAAATTAAAAGAAGTTTAAAAAATGAAAGAGAACAAAGAAGAAAACAGAGGAACCGAATCAAAGAATTGATAGCTTCATTACAAGTTACAGAAGAAAATATAAGCAAACTAACCCAAGAATATAATGACTTAAAATATGAAGAGGAATACTTAGAATCTGATGACAATTGAAATTGTAAGTATTTTAATAAACATGTTTAACACCGTATTGAACGATTCGTTCACCATACTATTAAAAACTAATTTAATATTTTATTACAGTCTAACTTCTTCAAAAAAAAACATCTTGAAAACACGTCGATGTGAAACAGTTTTATCGAACATGTAAGTACCTTTATTTATTCTTTATAAACAACCACTAATTTAACTTTATATTTACAGATCAACATCAGCAAAAAATATCTTCGATGCTGTATTTCAAATGTAGTTATCAAATGTAGAACAATATTATATATATATATATATATATATATATATATATATATATATATATATATATATAATAAATTAAATATTGAATTAATTTTTTATAAACAATTTTTATTTTTTAAACAAATTGGATATCATGTATTTGTTTATTGTTTCTTTCTACTTTACCTTTATAAACTAAACTGGGTGGGTTTTTATTCATTTCTTTAATTTGTGGAATAAATTTATTATATCTCGCTGGTAAAGATACTTTGCAGTTTTCCAAATTTGCTATAACTTGTTGGCCGTAATTACCTGTGCTAGTTTCAAACGATATAACTTTATAAAGAGCATCTAATTCTAATTCAGATAATTTTTTAAATTGAGATGATGCACTGTTCAACATACCTGCATAGTTAGTTTTGTTCTCCATTTAGTACAATAAAATTATGTTAATATATTTATTTAATAAATTCTTCATTCCCATTTCACTGCTCCAATTCGATCAAGTATATTAATCCATCGTTGCCCACAGAATTCTTGATTCTTGGCACTATAGTTTTTAATCATTATTATTTTGTAATATAATAATTTATACTCACTCATAGATAATCTAGTTACTTATTACAAAAGATGAATCCATTCGTACTGTTTGAAAAGTTTTTAACTACTTAAAGTGCTGACGAAAGTGTTATTTGATTAAAATAAAACAGTGGCGTAGATAAACCAGTAGCGTAACTAAATATTTTTATAAAAATAGTATTATGTGATTTACACTTACATTTCCATTTTCTGCAAGCCATACCATCTACTTGATCGTCTGGGACAACAAAACATTTCAAATCACAACAATACATTTATTAAATAAAAAATTTGTAAGTTTTTATGTATTTTAAGCAAAGAAAGTGCTAAAAACAAGCTAAATTTGCATCTCCCGAATCTCACAAAATGAGGTGGCGTCCCCCAATTGCATCTGGCATATGTGAGTTCGTTAATAGGTGCACATTAAAATAGTATATTATACATTAAGAGAGAATAGTCAGATTTTTCGAGAGGTGTAGTAGTCTCTATTTTGGTGCTGATCAGTCAGCGTGCTCTCCAAGCACGCTGTTTTCTCAGCAACAGAATAGAGACTACTCACTGGATTAAGTAAGTAAGTAAATTTAAAATTAATGAAATGTAATATTGTTCATTTACTTAAAAATAATAAATAAATAATTATTTCTAAAAATTGCACTGTGTTTTTATCTTATCTATAAACTCAAGATATAAGAAATTACAAAAAAATGATATATAATGTGCTGTGAATAATACGAAAAAAAATGTTGTCATTTGACGTAATTAGTACGTCTTTTAAAAAACGTATATTTTGTGGGCGAATTATGAACACAGATGATATTATTGATCCAACAACATTTTTAACTCAGTGTTTATTTTAATAAACAAAGTGGGTGAATTTATGTTTCAATGGAAATCGAATGTGAAATTGAATTGTGAGCTTGCGTGTGAATATCTAATTAAAAAAGGTGATACTGAGATAACTACAAATATTTTTCATATCTGTAAGATGGGATATATTTGCCGAAGTGATAATTTAATGAATGATTTGAACGAAATGTAAAACAACCCATTTTAAATCAAATGTCAGAATTCCAAGAACGTGACAGTGGCAAAGCTTTGAAACGAATTCTTTATTTACAAGTAAGTTTTTTCAATTTTTTTTATATTTTTTTTATTGAAATATTTAATTTTTTACAGATGAATATAAATAAATACGATCCTACAAACTGTGGTGGTTCTTCGTATATAGAACTACTACTAAATATAAAAAATAAGCAAGCTGTGATTAATGTAAAAAACAGTGACAATAAGTGTTTTGTATGGTCACTCCTTTCCGCTATGTATCTAGTAAAAAAAACATAATGATCGTGTGTCTAAATATCCTAAAAATCATAATGAAATTTTTAATTTAAAAAACGTACATTTTCCTATGACTTTGACAAACATTGAAAAATTTGAAAAACAAAATAAAATTTCGATTAATGTTTACGGTTTAGAATATGATATGAAATTAAAATTATATGTTGTTGTTGGACCATTACATTTCACAAAATATAAGCTAGTTAATAATTTTTATCATTTATATTGGAAAAAAGATAATATGGGACATTACGCTTGGGTAAAATCGCTTTCTCGTCTTTTATCATATCAACTATCTAAAAATAAAAAAAAACATTTGTTTGTTGGAGATGTCTTCAATATTTTGGTACTGAAGCTATTTTAAAACAACATGAAAAATATTATATGAATTTCGAAGCTGTTAAAATTGAAATGCCAAATGAGGATAATAAATGGCTTAAATTTAAAAATTTTATGTACAAAGAGCGTCATCCTTTTGTCATATATGCAGATTTTAAATGTCTAACAACACCTGTTTATACCTGTCAACCAAATCCATCCAATTCTTATGTAAATATTTATCGACATCATATACCATGTGCTGTCGGGTATCAATTAAAATGTTCTTACTACAATACATTATCATTTTATGAATCATTTCGTGGACTGGAAACAGCAAAATGGTTCCTGAATCGGATGAAAGATATAGTAGGATTAATACAAACAATTTCTAAAAATATTGTTCCTTTGAAAATGACAAATGAACAATGGCAAAATTATAATCAAGCTGTGATCTGTCACATTTGTCGCAAAATCTTAGGAGAAGATAAAGTAAGAGACCATTGTCACTTTTCTGGTAAGTTGTTATTATTTAATTATTATTATTTGTTAACTATTATTGAATAATTATAGGAAAATATCGTGGAGCTGCTCATAGATCTTTTTATACGCGAATTTGGAGTAGATGAAGAAAATATTATATTAATACCTATGAATAATGAGAGATTTATTTCATTTTCCAAAAACGTGAATGGTTATTATGCTTCGTTTTTTAAATTCATTCAGGTATGTTTTATAAATTATTAGTTTTTTTTATAATTTATTAATATTTTTTTTATAGATTTCTTAATTGTTCACTTGAAAAACTTGTGAGCTATTTAGAGCCGGACGAATGTACTTTATTAAATAAGTACTACCCCACTGATTGAAAATTTAATATGTTAAAAAGAAAAGGTATATTTCCATATGATTATATTAATTCATGGGAACGTTTAGAAGAAGTACAACTATCGTCAAAATCATCCTTTTTCTCCAGATTATGTGATAAATCTGTATAAGATGATGAATACAACCATGCACTAAATGTGTGGAAATTATTTGATCATGAAAACTTAGGCGACTTAGATGTATATTCAAACAGATGTATTGCTTTTGTCTGATGTATTTGAAAATTTTGGAAATATTTGTTTAAATTCATATTAATTGGATCCTGTACATTATTATACATCTCCAGGTAAATACATTCTAAATTTCTTTTTTTGTGTTTATGTATAAGATTTATTTATTATAATTTTGTTTTGCAGGACTAGCATGGGATGCCATATTGAAAATTACAGAAGTAGAGCTGGAGTTACTGACTGATATTAATATGATATTATTTTTTGAAAGAAGTATACGTGGTAGTATTTCTCAGTGTTCAAACCGCTACGCCAAAACAAACAATATTTATATGAATTCATTTAACCCAAAAGAACCACAAGAGTTTCTTAGGTCCGTGAAGTAGGCTCGCCCTTGTTAGTACAAATAATAAAATTGGCACCAATCGTTTGTACTTCGTTTGTATAGTTTTGTGACGTTTAAGATATTTTATCTCCACCAACCCTTAAAAAGTAACACCAATTTTAAAAGGGCGAGCCTACTTCACGCCTAGCTCGCCCTCTGGAAGTACAAACGAAAAATAGGGCACCAATCGTTTGTACTCGGTTTGTATTGTTTTGTAACGTATGACAAATTTCATCTCCACCAACCCTTAAAAAGTAACACCAATTTTAAAAGGGCGAGCCTACTTCACGCCTAGCTCGCCCTTTGGAAGTACAAACGAAAAATAGGGCACCAATCGTTTGTACTCGGTTTGTATTGTTTTGTGATGTATAACAAATTTCATCTCCACCAACCCTTAAAAAGTAACACCAATTTTAAAAGGGCGAGCCTACTTCACGCCTAGCTCGCCCTCTGGAAGTACAAACGAAAAATAGGGCACCAATCGTTTGTACTTCGTTTGTATTGTTTTGTGACGTTTAAGATATTTTATCTCCACCAACCCTTAAAAAGTAACACCAATTTGAAAAGGGCGAGCCTACTTCACGCCTAGCTCGCCCTTTAGAAGTACAAACGAAAAATAGGGCACCAATCGTTTGTACTCGGTTTGTATTGTTTTGTGATGTATAACAAATTTCATCTCCACCAACCATTAAAAAGTAACACCAATTTGAAAAGGGCGAGCCTACTTCACGCCTAGCTCGCCCTTTGGAAGTACAAACGAAAAATAGGGCACCAATCGTTTGTACTCGGTTTGTATTGTTTTGTGATGTATAACAAATTTCATCTCCACCAACCCTTAAAAAGTAACACCAATTTTAAAAGGGCGAGCCTACTTCACGCCTAGCTCGCCCTCTGGAAGTACAAACGAAAAATAGGGCACCAATCGTTTGTACTCGGTTTGTATTGTTTTGTAACGTATGACAAATTTCATCTCCACCAACCCTTAAAAAGTAACACCAATTTTAAAAGGGCGAGCCTACTTCACGCCTAGCTCGCCCTTTGGAAGTACAAACGAAAAGTAGGGCACCAATCGTTTGTACTCGGTTTGTATTGTTTTGTGACGTATAACAAATTTCATCTCCACCAACCCTTAACAAGTAATACCAATTTTAAAAGGGCGAGCCTACTTCACGCCTAGCTCGCCCTTTGGAAGTACAAACGAAAAATAGGGCACCAATCGTTTGTACTCGGTTTGTATTGTTTTGTGACGTATGACAAATTTCATCTCCACCAACCCTTAACAAGTAACACCAATTTTAAAAGGGCGAGCCTACTTCACGACTAGCTCGCCCTTTGGAAGTACAAACGAAAAATAGGGCACCAATCGTTTGTACTCAGTTTGTATTGTTTTGTAACGTATGACAAATTTCATCTCCACCAACCCTTAAAAAGTAACATCAATTTTAAAAGGGCGAGCCTACTTCACGCCTAGCTCGCCCTTTGGAAGTACAAACGAAAAATAGGGCACCAATCGTTTGTACTCGGTTTGTATTGTTTTGTGACGTATAACAAATTTCATCTCCACCAACCCTTAACAAGTAATACCAATTTTAAAAGAGCAAGCCTACTTCACGCCTAGCTCGCCCTTTAAAAGTACAAACGAAAACTAGGGCGCTAATCGTTTGTACTTGGTTTGTTTTGTTTTGTGACGTATAAGAAATTTCATCTACACCAATTCTTAAAAAGTAATACCAATTTTAAATTGGCGAGCCTACTTCACGCCTGCCTAGCTCGCCCTTTGGAAGTACAAACGAAAAATAGGTCACTAATCGTTTGTACTTCATTTGTTTTGTATTGTGACGTATAACAAATTTCATCTCCACCAACCTTTAACTAGTAATAACAATTTTAAAAGGGCGAACCTACTTCACGCCTAGCTTGCCCATTGGAAGTACAAATGAAAAATTGGGCACCAATCGTTTGTACTCTGTTTTTATTGAGGGATGGGATTTTTTCGACTGTGGTGTAGTGTAGATAAAAAACAATTAATCGAAATTTCAGTCATACAGCATTTATTGCTACAAAACTGACGTTTCGGTATACACTTATACCTTCATCAGGGTCTACAAACATTCAAAAAAACATCAATATATTACAAAATCACGCATAACAATCACTTACAAGTAGAATGTAAATTCTTTACATTTCATTTACATTCCAGGATGTTCACATACACTTATTGGTGGATTGACGACCAATAAAAATCCAATTAAGTGATGTCACTTTTTTGCAAACTGGTCTGCAGGATATGTCTGGATGTGTTCTGATTTATTCGGTTGTCGTTCGTGAGACAATTTAGATGCGTATGTGCTTTTATGAAATTTGTACGATGTATGTAATACTGAATGAATCTACGAATGTATGCTGTGTACATAATTGTAATCTATAGATTCTACTTGTAAGTGATTGTTATGCGTGATTTTGTAATATATTGATGTTTTTTTGAATGTTTGTAGACCCTGATGAAGGTATAAGTGTATACCGAAACGTCGGTTTTGTAGGAATAAATGCTGTATGACTGAAATTTCGATTAATTGTTTTTTATCTGTTTTCATTGTTTAGTGACGTATAAGAAATTTCATCTCCACCAACCCTTAAAAATTTATTTCATTTTAATTCGTTGACCTATACCGGGTGGTCCATCGGTCTGTATTTTATTAATTACTAGATTATTTTTAATATAACGAAAGTACGAAAAAACACGTGTATTATATTTTTAAAAAAGCTTTCTAATTATACCGCATTTAACCCCCCAGATTCCCTTCTATGGGTAGAGCGGAGTTTAACTTTAGAATCTTAAATGGAAACTCCAATTTTTTATTGCAAATTTGGATTCTGCGACTAGAACTGTATAGTCCGTATACACATTTGTTTTGTTTCAAGACAGATGATGCTCTAATAGTAAATCTAATGATAGTTTACTATAATTTTATTTGCCATTACAATGCCACAAGTCCTGAATCTAAAAAAATGGTTTGGCAAACCCTACAAAGTTAGCCGCAGAGTCTAAATTTTCAAAAAAAGAAGTGTTCAGCGTGGATTTAAAGACCCAGAAAGTAAAAATCCCGAAAATATGGTCTATAAATAGGAGTGGGGGTTAAACCATAACAAGTAGTACTAGAAAATACATCATCCGAAGATAAGAATGTGCAGGCCCAAGAAAGTATAAATTTCGAAAATTGCCTGTAAGAAGAAGAAGGGGACTAAAATCCCCTCTCCCCTCCCACTCCTAATCTCTTTATCCTTCCCCTCCAGCCTTTTTTATTGACGCCTTTTTCATCATTTGTATTTTCTTGAGTCTGCTCCTTCTGTATCATTATTTTCGGAAGAAGTATTTTCTAGCGCTGCATGCGTTCCCGGTCTCAATTTAATATTTCGAAGTTGATCCCTGCTCTACCTAGAGAAGAGGATATGAGGGGTCAGTTGCACTATCATTGGGTACCTTTTCAAGAATTATCATATAAGGTTTAGCAGTTTAGGTTATTAGCAAAGGTAAGCACTTTGCCCCCCTTCCTCTGCCTCGTGCAACCCCCTCTCCTATAATATAAATAAACTCACTGTTCCACCTACTCCAGTTGCAATTAGTATTACGCAGATGTGAGCACTTCCTCCCTACCTGCGTGTCGTGTGCCGCGTGCAACTCCCCCGCCTATACAGGGTGTTCCATTTAAGCGTGCTACCATTGCTATCTCGAGAACTATAAGAGCTACGAGGTTGGTTAAATTAGCAAAGAACCACCATTTTACAAGACTAATACAATGAGCAAAACAAAATTTTTTTTTGACCAGTGGTTCTCAAAATACTGGACACTACTTTCTTATTTTAAATAGGAACATATATTTATTTTTAGCTTATTCGATAGAGTATTTTTTTCTGAATTCAACGATATAAACATATCATATACTAATATAACAAAATAACTGAGAAAAATGCATGTTAGATTTATATGTATTTTATTTATATCTGGCTGAAAGAAGAGTGCTTTGGATAGAAAACAATTCATTTTCGTCTTAAAACTGACAGTTTAAGAACATAAAATTTAACAAAAAATAAGCAAACAATGTTAAACCGAACTATATGTCTATGTTTTCTAATCATAGCATTCTTGTTTCAGCCAGATATAAATAAAATACATATAAATCTAACATAAATTTTTCGCAATTATTTTGTTATATTAGTATATGATATGTTTATATCGCTGAATTCAGAAAAAAATACTCTATCGAATAACCTAAAAATAAACATATGTTCCCATTTAAAATAAGAAAGTTGTGTCCCGTATTTTGAGAACCACAGATCAAAAAAATATATTTTTTTTCTCATTGTATTAGTCTTGTAAAATGGTGGTTCTTTGCTAATTTAACCAACCTCGTAGCTCTTATAGTTCTCGAGATAGCAATGGTGGCACGCTTAAATGGAACACTCTGTATACACAATCTCCCTATCCCTAAATTTTGAAATCTAGAAAATGTACACTAGTTCATAAAATTCATGACCACGGTAAAAATATATGTCAGATAACAAAAAAATTCATGATATATGTAAGAAAACAACATATTCAGCACCTTCTATGGTTTTAAGTTTACAAATGTAATCTGAAAATAGAAAATTTCAAAAATAAATAGGTACATAATTTCAAAGCGACCCCAATTTTCTGCTCGTAAGTGCATGTATATTTACAAAAAAAAAACATGAAATTCCAATAACAGAAGTAGGTAACAGAAAAAATATACAAGAACAATATAAAATGAATGGCATAGTAAACAATGAGGTTCAACTTCTCTGTACACCCAACGCCGATGAATCTTGGATTACCAGATTCTAGAAAGATTTATTTAACGTCATGTAGACATGTCATTTTTAGGTTAATGTAATCAAAATAGTATGAGACTAGCGAATTCTCGGCTACGCCGAGCATTCCCTAGAGCTCCGCTGTCAGTGAAAAAAACAAATGCCCAATCGACATGAAACAATTATTTCATATTTGCACATCAGGCCTCACCGAGACCTTTCATTAGATTGCAAACACGATATACTTCTAATAATATTTTGCAAAAAACAAAAGCCGGTCGACATGAAACATTTTTGTCATTTATGTACCCCAACTCTCACCGAGACCTTTCATTTGATACCATACACGACATACTTCTGACAACTTTCTGCATTAAACAAAAGTCGATCGACATGAAACATTTTTATTATATCTACACGCTAGCCCACACCCAGACTTTTCATTTGATACTAAACACTATATACTTGTGACAACCTTTTGCAAAAAACAAAAGCCGATCGACATAGCACATTTTTTGTCAATTCTGCACGCTAGCCCTCTCCGAGACCTTTCATTTGATACCAAACACGACATACTTCTGACAACTTTTTGCATAAAACAAAAGCCGATCGACATGGAACATTTTTGTCAATTCTGCACGCTAGCCCTCAACGAGACTTTTCATTTGATACCAAACACCATACACTTCTGACAACTTTTTGCAAAAAACAAATACCGATCGACATAGCACATTTTTATTAATTCTGCACGCTAGCCCTCTCCGAGACCTTTCATTTGATATCAAACACGATATACTTCTGACAACTTTTTGCAAAAAACAAAAACCGATCGATATAATACATTTTTGTCAATTCTGCAGGCTAGCCCTTTCCGAGACCTTTCATTTGATACCAAACACGACATACTTCTGACAACTTTTTGCATAAAACAAAAGCCGATCGACATGAAACATTTTTATCATATCTGCACGCTAGCCCACACCGAGACTTTTCATTTAATGCCAAACAATATATACTTGTGACAACCTTTTGCAAAAAACAAAAGCCGATCGACATTGACAATTTTTGTTAGTTCTGCACATCAGCCCTGATTGAAACCTTTAATTTGATACCAAACACAATACACTTCTGACAAGTTTTTGCAAAAAACAAAAACAGATCGACATAGCACATTTTTGTCAATTCTGCACGCTAGCCCTCTCCGAGACCTTTCATTTTATACCAAACACGACATACTTCTGATAACTTTTTGCATACAACAAAAACCGATCGACATGACACATTTTTGTTAATTCTGCACGCTAGCCCTCAATGATACCTTTTATTTGAAACCAAACTCAACATACCTTTGAGAAATTTTTGCAAAAAACAAAAGCCGATCAACATTGACCTTTTTGTTAATTCTACACGCCAGCCCTTATCGAGCCTTTTTATTTGATACCAAACACCACATACTTCTCACAACTTTTTCTAATAAACAAAAGCAGTTCGATATAGAACATTTTTGTTCATTTTGCACGCTAGCCCTCATCGTGACCTAGCCGAATATAACATTCACTGTTTTCAGTAACCTTACGTAGAACATTTTTGTCATTCGTGCACACCAGTCCGTATTGTGTCGTTTCCTTAAAACTCAATTACGACCTACTTCTAACAATTTTTACGAAAAACAAAAGCAGGTCGACATTTTAAAACTGGCTTTTACGGTTTCCTTTCTATTGATAACAAACACAGCAAAGTATTTAATTTATTTTATTTAATAATATTTGATTTTTATTTAGTTACTTTATAATTTGGCAACACTGTTTGTATTAAAAAATAGTAGTTAATTTTTAAATTTATAAATTAATATTGTCAACCCTAATACAACTGCCACCGTCGTCAGTGAAGTTAGTTTAGGAATATTTGGTTTTAATTTAGTTACTTCATCACACATTTGGCAACATTGACTTTTGACATTGGAAACGTCAAAATTTATATTAATTAAATACGTTATGTTTTAAACTTAAATTAGTTGTAACACATTTGCTCAAGTCTATTATTCATGATACTGTTTTTAAATCTTTGATATCAATGTTCTATTAAAAGATATAATCATTTAAAGTTCATAGGCAGATTGTCAAAAGTGACGGATGACGGCGTGATTCTTCTTAAAGTTAGACATGGCCTCTGGGATCCATTGTTTCAAGGCAGCATTTGTGCAAAGTTTTAATTTTTTACACGAAAATTACTAATAGTAAAAATATGAGACACTCAAAAGGCACCAGATCTCATTAGCCCCCGCATATTAAAAAAAAATTATAACAATCACTTGCATGGTTCAGGCTGTAGGCGATTACAAAAGTTTCTCGATGCTCGTGATGAATCTATAGATAGATATATAGATAGATATATAGATAGATATATATATAGTGAATCTAATCGTTTAGTATAGGGACTAGCGAATTCTCGGCTACGCCGAGCATTCCCTAGAGCTCCGCTGTCAGTGCAAAAAACAAATGCCGATCGACATATAACAATTATTTCATATTTGCACGTCAGACCTCACCAAGACCTTTCATTAGATTGCAAACACGATATACTTCCAATATTTTTTTGGGAAAAACAAAAGCCGGTCAGCATGAAACATTTTTGTCATTTATGTACCCCAACCGTAGCCGAGACCTTTCATTTGATACCAAACACGACATTTTGCTGACAACTTCTACATAAAACAAAAGTCGATCGACATGAAACATTTTTATCATATCTGCACGCTAGCCCACACCGAGACTTTTTATTTGATACCAAACACTCTATACTTCTGACAACTTTTTGCAAAAAACAAAAGCCAAACGACATTGACAATTTTTGTTAATTCTGCACACCAGCCCTCATTGAAACCTTTCATTTGATACCAAACACCATACACTTCTGACAACTTTTTGCAAAAAACAAAAACCGATCGGCATAACACATTTTTGACAATTCTGTACGTTAGCACTCTCCGAGACCTTTCATTTGATACCAAACACGACATACTTCTGACAACTTTTTGCATAAAACAAAAGCCGATCGACATGGAACATTTTTATCAATTCTGCACGCTAGCCCTCAAGAAAACCTTTCATTTGAGACCAAACTCGTCGTACCTTTGAGAATTTTTTGCAAAAAACAAAAGCCGATCAACATTGAACTTTTTTGTTAATTCTACACGCCAGTCCTTATCTAACCTTTTCATTTGATACCAAACACCACATACTTCTCACAACTTTTTCCAAAAAACAAAAGCCGTTTGATATAGAACATTTTTGTTTATTTTGCACCCTAGCCCTCATCGTGACCTTGCCTAATATAACATTCACTGTCTTCAGTAACGTTCATTTGGGAATATTTGTTCTTTGTTTAGTTACTTTGTTAAACATTTGGCAATATTGACTTATGTAATTCGAAAATACCCAAACACGACATTTTTCTGTCAACATTTTGCGAAAAACAAATTCTAATCTACGTAGAACATTTTTGTCATTCGTGCACACCAGTCCGTATTGTGTCGTTACCTTAAAACCCAAGGACGACCTACTTCTAACAACTTTTTGCGAAAAACAAATGCAGATCGACATGACACATTTTTTTTGTCATACCAAAACAGGCTCTTATGGTTTTCTTTTGATATCAAATATTTGATTTTTATTTAGTTACTTTATAATTTGGCAACACTGTTTGTATTAAAAAATAGTAGTTATTTTTTAAATTTATAAATTAATTTTGTCAACCCTAATACAACTGCCACCGTCTTCAGTGAAGTTAGTTTAGGAATATTTGGTTTTAATTTAGTTACTTCATCACACTTTTGGCAACATTGACTTTTGACAATGGAAACGTCAAAATTTATGTTAATTAATTACGTTATGTTTTAAACTTAAATTAGTTGTAACACCTTTGCTCAAGTCTATTATTCATGAAATTATTTTTAAATCTTTGATATCAATGTTCTATTAAAAGATATACTCAGTTAAAGTTCATAGACAGATTGTCGAAAGTGACGGATTCCGGCGTGATTCTTCTTAAAGTTAGACATGGCCTCTGGGATCCATTGTTTCAAGGTACTAATTATGCACAGTTTTTATTTTTTTACATGAAAACCACTCACAGTAAAAATATGAGACCCCAAAAGGATCGTAATTCACATTATTCCCTACAATCTAAAAAAAAATTACATCAATCTCTAGTATGGTTCAGGCTGTAGCTACTTATAAAAGTTAATCGTTTGTCGTGATGAATCCATAGAGAGGGAGATATATTAAAAATAGTGAATCTAATCGTTTAGTATAGGAGACTATCGAATACTCAGCTACGCTGAGCGTTCCCTAGGCCACCGACGTCAGTGAAATATTAACATTTGAAAGCTAATTTTATTTCTGCAAGGCAGGTCTTGTCGAATGCTTTCATTTAATATCAAATACGGTGTACTTCCGGCAAGTAATTGTAAAAAAAACAAATGCAGAACAACTTGGCAATTTTTTGTCACTTCTGCACATCAGCCCTCACCAAGACATTTAATTTGATACCAAACACGACATATTTCTAACATCTTTTTCCAAAAAACAAAAACGGGTCAACATGAACCATTTCTGTCAATTTTACATGTAAGCTCTCATCAAGACCTTTCATTTTATACCAAAAACGATATACTTCCGACAACTTTCTGCAAAAAAGAAAAGCCGATCGACATGAAACATTTTTGTTAATTCTCGATATCAGCACTCAATGAGACCTTTCATTAGATACCAAACACGACATACTTCGATTAACTTTTTGCATAAAACAAAAGCCGATCAACATAGACCGTTTTTGTCAGTTCTGCACGCGAGCCCTCAACAAGACCTTTTATTTGAGACCAAACATGATATACTTTATACAACTTTTTGCATAAAACAAAAGCCGATCAACATAGACCGTTTTTGTCAGTTCTGCACGCGAGCCCTCAACAAGACCTTTTATTTGAGACCAAACATGATATACTTTATACAACTTTTTGCATAAAACAAAAGCAGATCGACATAGATCATTTTTGTCAAATTTTTACGCGAGCCCTCGCCGAGACCTTTCATTAGATACCAAACACGACATATGTCTATTAACTTTTTGCATAAAACAAAAGCCGATCAACAAGGAAAATTTTCTTTTTTGTACACCAGCCCTCACCGAGACTTTTCATTCGATACATAACACATATTTCTGATAACATTTTGCAAAAAACAAATTCTAATCGACGTAGAATATTTTTGTCATTCGTGCACTCCAATCTACATTGTGTCGTTTCATTAAAATCCAAGGACGACCTACTTGTAACAACTTTTTGCGCAAAACAAATGCAGATCGACGTAACATTTTTTTTTTTGTCATTTCAAAACCGGCCCTTATGGTTTCTTTTATTTTGATATCAAACACAGCAAAGTGTTTAGGAATATTCGGTTTTAATTTAGTTATTTCATCACACATTTGGCAACATTGACTTTTGACATTGGAAACGTCAAAATTTATATTAATTAAATACGTTATGTTTTAAACTTAAATTAGTTGTAACACCTTTGCTCAAGACTAATATACTTGATACTGTATTTACTTCTTTAATATCAATGTTCTAATAGTTATTTGTATATCAAGTGCTGAAAGTCTATCTTTGTCGAACCAAAACGAAAGTTGCAGCCTGAGCGAAGCGAAGGTTGCAATCGTTTGTGTTCGACAAAGGACTTTCAACACGTGTTATACACACTATTTTTTCTACTCCTGCAAGATAAAAAATAAGGAAATAAGAAATTATGTTTTAAACATAATTTGACATTTATTGCAAATTTTGTTTTTATGATGCGCAAGTGATGCATATCCATGGCAGCAACAATGCAATAAACATTTATCAGTGCTGCAAAGTTTTGCAGCACTGCGTGCTGCAAAGAGACACTTTCAACATGAAAAACAAACCAGAAAATTGTATTTTCAAAGCAGGAGTAGAAAAAAAATGTTATAATCGTTTAAAGTTCATAGACAGATTGTCAAAAGTGACAGATGACCTCGTGACTCTTCTTAAATTTAAACATGGCTACTAGGAACCGTTGTTTCAAGTTATTAATTTTGAACAGTTTTTATTTTTTTACACAAGAACCACTCACAGTAAAAATATGAGACCCCCAAAAGGCACAACTACACATTATTCCCAGCAATCTAAAAGAAAATTTACAACAATCCCTTTGATGGTTCAGGCAGTTTGGCTTGTGACAAAATTTGGCGATCGTCGTGATGAAAATAAATAAACATCACGACACATAAATACGTTATGTTTTAAACTTAAATTAATTGTAACACCTTTGCTCAAGACTATTATACATGATACTGTATTCATTTCTCTAATATCAATGTTCTATTTGAAAATACAATCGTTTAAAGTTCACAGACTATTTGTCAAAAGTGACAGATTACAGCGTGATTCTTTTTAAATTTAGACATGGCTACTAGGATCCTTATAGAATTTTTTGTTTCAAAATGACAAAAGTGTGTGGTTTTTATTAATTTACGCAAAAACTGCTCGACGTAAAAATATGAAACACCAAAAAGGCACACCTACGCATCATTCTCTACAACTTGATATTATTATACATATCAATTTCATAAATGGTTAAGGCTGTAGGTTTGTCCGAAAATTTGGCGATCGTCGTGATGAAAATAAATATAGATTAGGACACATGCCTTTTTAGTATATAGGACTAGCGAATTCTCGGCTACGCCGAGCATTCCCTAGAGCTCCGCTGTCAGTGTAAAAAAACAAATGCCGATCGACATGAAACAATTTTTTCATATCTGCACATTCCAAACACAATATACTTCTAATACCTTTTTGAATAAAACAAAAGTCGATCGAAATGGAACATTTTTGTCAATTCTGCACGCTAGCCCTCAACCAGACGTTTTGTTTGAGACCAAACTCGACATACTTTTAAATTTTTTTTGCAGAAAACAAAAGCCGATCAGAATGGCACATTTTGGCAATTCTGCACGCTAGGCCTCAACGAGACCTTTCATTTGAGACCATACTCGTAATATTTCTAAAAACTTTTTGCAAAAAACAAAAGCCAATCTACATTAACCATTCTTGTTAATTCTGCACATCAGCCGTTATCGAAACCTTTCATATGATACCAAACACCACACACTTCTGACAACTCTTTGCAAAAAACAAAAACCGATCGACATTGACCATTTTTGTTAATTCTACACGCCAGCCTTTATCGAGCTCTTTCATTTGATACTAAACACCACATACTTCTAACAACTTTTTCCAAAAAACAAAAGCCGTTCGATATGGAACATTTTTGTTCATTCTGCACGCAAGCCTTTAACAAAACGTTTAATTTAAGACCAAACTCGACATACCTTTGAGAACTTTTTGCAGAAAACAAAAGCTGATCGGAATAGAACATTTTTGTCAATTCTGCACGCTAGCCCTCAACAAGACCTTTCATTTGAGACCAAACACGATATACTTCTAATAATTTTTTGCAAGAAATAAAAGCCGGTCGACATGAAATATTTTTGTCATTTATGTACTCCAGCTCTCACCGAGACTTTTCATTTGATACCATACACGACATCCTTGTGACAACTTTCTGCATAAAACAAAAGTCGATCGACATGAAATATTTTTATCATATCTACACGCTAGCCCACACCGAGACTTTCCATTTGATACCAAACACTATATACTTGTGACAACCTTTTGCAAAAAACAAAAGCCGATCAACATTGACCATTTTCGTTAATTCTGTACATCAGCCTCCATTGAAACCTTTCATTTGATACCAAACACCTCACACTTCTAGTAACTTTTTGCAAAAAACAAATATCGAACGACATAGCACATTTTTATCAATTCTGCACGCTAGGCCTCTCCGAGACCTTTCATTTGATATCAAACACGACCTACTTCTGACAACTTTTTGCAAAAAACAAAAACCGATCGACATAGTACATTTTTGTCAATTCTGCAGGCTAGCCCTCTCCGAGACCTTTCATTTTCATACCAAACACGACATACTTCTGACAACTTTTTGCATAAAACAAAAGCCGATCGACATGGAACATTTTTGTCAATTCTGCACGCTAGCCCTCAACGAGACTTTTCATTTGATACCAAACACCACACACTTCTGACAACTTTTTGCAGAAAACAAATACCGATCGACATAGCACATTTTTATCAATTCTGCACGCTAGCCCTCTCCGAGACCTTTCATTTGATACCAAACACGACATACTTCTGACAACTTTATGCATAAAACAAAAGCCGATCGACATGGAACATTTTTGCCAATTCTGCACGCTAGCCCTCAACGAGACCTTTCATTTGAGACCAAACTCGACATACCTTTGAGAAATTTTTGCAAAAAACAAAAGCCGATCAACATTGACCTTTTTTGTTAATTCTACACGCCAGCCCTTATTGAGTCTTTTCATTTGATACCAAACACCATATACATCTCACAAGTTTTTGCAAAATACAAAAACCGATCGACATGGCACATTTTTGTCAATTCTGCACGCTAGCCATCGACAAGACGTTTCATTTGAGACCAAACTCGACATACTTTTGACAACTTTTTGCATAAAACAAAAGCCGATCGACATGGAACATTTTTTGTCAATTCTGCACGCTAGCCCTCAACGAGACCTTTCATTTGAGACCAAACTCGACATACCTTTGAGAAATTTTTGCAAAAACAAAAGCTGATCAACATTGACCTTTTTTGTTCTACACGCCAGCCCTTATCGAGCCTTTTCATTTGATACCACATGCCACATATTTCTCACAACTTTTTCCAAAAAACAAAAGCCGTTCGATATAGAACATTTTTGTTCATTTTGCACGCTAGCCCTCATCGTGACCTAACCTAATATAACATTCACGGTCTTCAGTAACCTTTCATTTGGGAATATTTGTTCTTTGTTTAGTTACTTTATTAAACAATTGGCAATATTGTCTTATGTAATTCGAAAATACCCAAACACGACATTTTTCTAACAACATTTTGCAAAAAACAAATTCTAATATACGTAGAACATTTTTGTCATTCGTGCACACCAGTCCGTATTGTGTCGCTTCCTTAAAACCCAAGGACGACCTACTTCTAACATCTTTTTACGAAAAACAAATGCAGATCGACATGACACATTTTTTTGGACATTTTAAAACTGGCTTTTATGGTTTCCTTTCTTTTGATAACAAACACAGCAAAGTATTCAATTTATTTTATTTGGGAATATTTGATTTTTATTTAGTTACTTCATAATTTGGCAACACTGTTTGTATTAAAAAAATAGTAGTTAATTTTAAAATTTATAAATTAGTATTGTCAATCCTAATACCACTGCCACTGTCTTCAGTGAAGTTAGTTTAGGAATATTTGGTTTTAATTTAGTTAATTCATCACACATTTGGCAACATTGACTTTTGACATTGGAAACGTCAAAATTTATATTAATTAAATACGTTATGTTTTAAAATTAAATTAATTGTAACACATTTGCTCATGTCTATTATTCATGATACTGTTTTTAAATCTTTGATATCAATGTTCTATTAAAAGATATAATCATTTAAAGTTCATAGGCAGATTGTCAAAAGTGACGGATGACGGCGTGATTCTTCTTACATTTAGACATGGCCTCTGGGATCCATTGTTTCCAGGCAGCATTTGTGCACAGTTTTAATTTGTTGTACGAAAACTACTAACGGTAAAAATATGAGACACCCAAAAGGCACCAGATCTCATTAGCCCCCACATATTAAAAAAAAAATTATAACAATCACTTGCATGGTTCAGGCTGCAGGCGTTTACAAATGTTACTTGATGCTCGTGATGAATCTATAGATAGATAGATAGATAGATAGATAGATAGATAGATAGATATATAGTGAATGTAATCGTTTAGTATAGTGATAGCGAATTCTCGGCTACGCCGAGTATTCCCTAGAGCTCCGCTATCAGTGCAAAAAACAAATGCAGATCGACATGAAACAATTATTTCATATTTGCACGTCAGGCCTCACCAAGACCCTTCATTAGATTGCAAACACGATATACTACCAATAATTTTTTGCAAAAAACTAAAGCCGGTCGACATGAAACATTTTTGTCATTTATGTACCCCAACCCTAGCCGAGACCTTTCATTTGATACCAAACACGACATACTTCTGACAACTTTCTACATAAAACAAAAGTCGATTAACATGAAACATTTTTATCATTTCTGCACGCTAGCCCACACCGAGACTTTTTATTTGATACCAAACACTCTATACTTCTGACAACCTTTTGCAAAAAACAATAGCCGATCGACATTGACAATTTTTGTTAATTCTGCACACCAGTCCTCATTGAAACCTTTCATTTGATACCAAACACCATACACTTCTGACAACCTTTTGCAAAAAACAAAACCCGATCGACATAGCACATTTTTGTCAATTCTGCTCGCTAGCCCTCAACAAGACGTTTTATTTGAGACCAAACACGGCATACTTTTGAGAAATTTTTGCATAAAACAAAAGCCGATCGGAATGGAACATTCCTGTCAATTCTGCACGCTAGCCCTCAACGAGACCTTTTAACCATAAAACAAACGCCGATCGACATAGAGCATTTTTGTCAATTCTTTACGCGAGCCCTTTCATTTGAGACCAAACACAACATATTTCTGATATCTTTTTGCATAAAACAAAAGTCAATCGACATAAAATATTTCTGAAATTTCTACAGGCTAGCCCACACCGAGAACTTTCATTTAATACCAAACACTATAAACTTCTGAAAACTTTTTGTAAAAAGAAAAGCAGATCGTAATGGATTATTTTTGTCAATTCTGCATGCTAGCCGTCAACGAGACCTTTCTTTTGACACTATACTCGACATATTTCTGAGATCTTTTCGCAAAAAACAAAAGCCGATCAAGATTGAGCAATTTTGTTATTTTTTCACGCAAACCCTCATCGAGACCTTTATTTTGATACTAACCACCACATACTTCTGACAACTATTGACGAAAAACAAAAGCCGATTGGCATGGAACATTTTTGTCAATTCTGCACGCTAGCCCTCAACGAAACCTTTCATTTGAGATCAAACACCACACACTTCTGACAACTTTTTGCAAAAAACAAAAGGCGATTGACATTTCACATTTTTGTCAACTCTGCACGCTAGCTCTCAACGAGACTTTTCTTTTGAGACCAAACTCGACATACCTTTGAGAACTTTTTGCAGAAAACAAAAGCCGATCGGAATGGAACATTTTTGTCAATTCTGCTCGCTAGCCCTCAACGAGACCTTTCATTTGAAATCAAACTCGACGTACCTTTGAGAAAGTTTTGCAAAAAACAAAAGCCGATCAACATAGCACATTTTTGTCAATTCTGCACGCTAGCCCTCAACGAGACCTTCCATTTGAGACCAAACACCACACACTTATGACAACTTTTTGCAAAAAAAACAAAAGCCGATTGACTTGATCAAAAGCAAGTGATAATCACGGGACCACCAATTTTCTTTAAAAATAACAAAACTATATGTCTAGGAAGAAAATTTTAAATTTATGTTCGTGTACTTTCGAATTTTTATTATACCGTATTTTTATTTTAGTAATTTGATTAAATTCAAAACGAAGCAGATAATGAAGAAGATAATAATAAATAATGAATGTAAGGTATATTTGAAGTATAGACATCAAATTGATTGTACAAAAAAATAATAACAATAAACGCCTATGGAAGCAAATGTTAATATTTATTTCCAGGAAATAAAATTTAAGAACTTCACAGTTTGGCTATAACCAATCATACTATTAATACTACTTTTAATAATATATAATGACGATGATGAAATTAATAAAAATTTGTTGTAATGTATATTATTTATTTATAACAATTTCAAAGCGGCACGCGAGACCGTTTAGGAAATAAATAAAAATATATGTTGAATTTGTCAAGTTTTGAACTTGAGGAATTTTTTTCACACCCTCTTACGGCAGGCGCTACTATGTGTTATACCTAGAAACATTTGTTGTAATGTATATTATTTATTTATAACAAATTTCAAAGCGGCACGCGAGACCGTTTAGAAAATAAATAATAATAACTTACCACTTGCTCTGGTTTGAGACCACCTCGATCCTAATTTTTTTTTTAATATTTATATTTATTATTTATATCATACGTTGAAAAAAATTATTCAAAGATGAATTTAACTAATTTTCATACATTCTTTTTTATTATATTTTAGCAAAATTTGTATTTTCATACAATACATTAAGTTTGACAGCATAACTGTCATCACTTGACACAATAAGTATGAAGTTAGTTAAAGAATGTAAAAAAATATATTATTTTGAAAATAATTATCTATTTTATAAATATAAATAATGTGAAATAACATATCGAAATTTATAAACTAATACATTTTTATATTACTAAAAAACATGATTGTTTTTCTGTTCCTATGTTCATTTATATGTTTATGAACCTGAATTATATATGTATTTATCTACAACTATTTATAAATAATATATTTTTGATTATAAATATCAATACAAATGATTATGAAAGTATAATATATACAATTTGAATAGTTATTTGGAATTTAAGTGCTACTGTCGCGCCATCTGTTGTGGTATATATGAACTACTCACACATAACTGAAAATTTATCAAATATCAGATTTTTTATATGCCTGTTAGTTGTAGATAATGTAACTAATTTTTATACGTTCTCTTGCATTATTTCTTAATGAAAACATGAATTTTCGTGCAGTACAATCACATTCAAGTTCGACTAAGAGCAAATGCCATCAGCTGGTAATCAGACGCACTACTCGGTGAATATTTGGTTTGAAAAGGTGTTTATTGTTTCATACATCAGTTACAAATAGATAAATGGATAGATACTTTGTTTATATAAACGTTTACATCAGAGAAATCATCTCATTTTATTATAAAATACTACAGAATTTTGAAAAATGTAATCTCTATTGTAATCAAATGTTTTCTTCAGAAATGTTAAGAAATGCGTAAAGAAAGAGTAAATTGCAACTAATAAAAGTTTAATAAAGTCCAGATACATCATTTATTTATATACTAATTATTGTACATTAAACTGTTAAACAATTCCCTCCAAAACTGTATGAAATAAAGGCTTGTCAGTTTTTCCACGTAATCAGACAAAATCTATAGTCTAACTATTTAAAATATGTATAAATTATATTTAAAAAGTATTTTTATATAAGGGAAGAATACTGTACAGTATGAATTTACCTTTGGAAGTGTTTGAATAGTAATCAAATTTAGTTTTTTAAAGGTCAGATTGTAAATCAATTTTGAAATGCAGTTTTCTTGATTTAATAATCCATTCTGTTATATTATTTAGTTTGCATTTAATAAAGAATATGTTTTACTATGACTTATTTTTATAATTATTGTCCAATAGATTGTTTTACTTTATTAAAAATTCCATGTTAGAGTATCTGAGTACGTGTAGGTTATAGTCTCATCTAAAAAATAAAATATTTAACTATTAATATATAAATATTTATATTCTATATAAAAGTACCTGTATTAGAGATGATTTCTTATTAAATTTCGTACAATATTTCATTATACATTTTAGTAAATATGACATTTTTCACTTAGTTGTCTCCAACTCAAGTGTCAACCATTTTTGTTAAATTTTATAATATCGTGCAATTTTTCTGGTTTCATTTTCAAGGATACGTTATAATAATGATTTTCATCCAACGAATTGCCTGACTATAGAAAACACATTATTATGTACAATGCACTTTTATGATAATCAGTTACACTTCAGTAGTGTTATTACCAGTAATTTTATGTTATTTCTCTTCTATAAATGTACTCTTGTTTGGGTAACCAATTAAAAATTGTAACTGAAAAGAAAATACATCTTTAAATACAACGAAACAAATTTAAAATGATATACTTACATCACAAAGTGTCTTGTACGTATTCTTTTAAGCAAAGTTTACTTTATATTTCTGTATATTTCTCTTTGAAAATATAAAACTTGTGTAACGAATATTTTGGTTATAGCCCAACGGATGATTAGACGTCAGATGTCATAAAATTAAATATTTTAAATACACCATACTTAACATTCAATGTATTTGTATATATTTCGCTCACTATTATAATGTGTAAAAATATAATTACCTTTACAATATCTCTTTTCATTTTCAAAATAAATCAATTAAAAGTTTCATATTGAATTGTCAAAAATGACGGATGGCACAGTAATTCTTTTTAAATTTAAACCTGGCATCTAGGATATTTTTTTCAGTTTTGTTCCAGTTTTCCTTTTTGGCTTAGTTTTTGATTTTTTACACAAAAACTATGTACGGTAAAAATATGGGATACCCAAAAGCGATTGGTCCTCATTAAACCGCATCTAATAAAATAATATTAAAATTATTACATGAATGGTTTGACCTGTACTTGTGAGCAAAGTTTTTGCGATGCTCGAGATGAATCCAAATATAGATAGAGCATTCCCTAGAGCTCCGCTGTCAGTGCAAAAAACAAATGCCGATCGACATGAAACAATTATTTCATATTTGCACTTCAGGCCTCTCCAGGACCTTTCATTAGATTGCAAACACGATATATTTCCAACAATTTTTTGCAAAAAACAAAAGCCGGTCGGCATGAATCATTTTTGTCATTTATGTACCCCAGCCCACACCGAGACCTTTCATTTGATACCAAACACGATATACTTCTGACAACTTTCTACATAAAACAAAAGTCGATCGACGTGAAACATTTTTATCATATCTGCACGCTAGTCCACACCAAGACTTTTCATTTGATACCAAACACTATATACTTGTGACAACCTTTTGCAAAAAACAAAAGCTGATCGACATTGACATTTTTTGTTAATTCTGCACACCAGCCCTCATTGAAACCTTTCATTTGATACCAAACACCATACACTTCTGACAACTTTTTGCAAAAAACAAAAACCGATCGAAGTAGCACATTTTTGTCAATTCTGCACGCTAGCCTTCTCCGAGACCTTTTATTTGATACCAAACACGACATACTTCTGACAACTTTTTGCATAAAACAAAAGTCGATCGACATGGAACATTTTTGTCAATTCTGCACGCTAGCCCTCAACGAGACCTTTCATTTGGGACCAAACTAGACATACCTTTGAGAACTTTTTGCAGAAAACAAAAGCCGATCAACATTGAACTTTTTTGTTAATTCTACACGCCAGCCCTCATCGAGCCTTTCCATTTGATACTAAACACCACATACTTCTCACAACTTTTTCCAAAAAACAAAAGCCGTTCGATATAGAACATTTTTGTTCATTCTGCACGCTAGCCCTCATCGTGACCTAGCCTAATATAACATTCACTGACTTCAGTAACGTTCATTTGGGAATATTTGTTCTTTGTTTAGTTACTTTATTAAACATTTGGCAATATTGACATGTAATTCGAAAATACCCAAACACGACATTTTTCTTACAACATTTTGCAAAAAACAAATTCTAATCTACGTAGAACATTTTTGTCGTTCGTGCAAACCAGTCCGTATTGTGTCGTTTCCTTAAAATCCAATTACGACCTACTTCTAACAACTTTTTACGAAAAACAAAAGCAGATCGACATGACACATTTTTTTTGTCATTTTAAAACTGGCCCTTACGGTTTCCTTTCTTTTAATAACAAACACAGCAAAGTATTCAATTTATTTTATTTAATAATATTTGATTTTTATTTAGTTACTTTATAATTTGGCAACACTGTTTGTATTAAAAAATAGTAGTTAATTTTTAAATTTATAAATTAATATTGTCAACCCTACTACAACTGTCATCATCTTCATTGAAGTTAGTTTAGGAATATTTGATTTTAATTTAGTTACTTCATCACACATTTGGCAACATTGACTTTTGACATTGGAAACGTCAAAATTTATATTAATTAAATACGTTATGTTTTAAACTTCAATTAGTTGTAACACCTTTGCTCAAGTCTATTATTCATGAAATTGTTTTTAAATCTTTCATATCAATGTTCTATTAAAAGATATAATCATTTAAAGTTCATAGACAGATTGTCAAAAGTGACGGATGACGGCGTGATTCTTCTTAAATGTAGACATGGCCTCTGGGATCCATTGTTTCAATGTACCAATTTTACGCAGTTTTTATTTTTTTAAACAAAAACCACTCACAGTAAAAATATGAGACCCCCAAAAGGCACTCCGGCACAATAGACACTACAACTTGGAAAAAAAATTACAGCAATTACTTAAATGGGCCAGGAGTTTAAGCTGGACACAGGATCGGAGATCGTCGAGATGAATCCAAATATATATATATAGATAGTGAATCTATCAAAATAGTATATGATAGCGAATTTTCGGCTACGCCGAGCATTCCCTAGAGCTCCGCTGTCAGTGCAACAAACAAATGCCGATTGACATGAAACAATTATTTCATATTTGCACGTCAGGCCTCACCGAGACCTTTCATTAGATTGCAAACACGATATACTTCCAATAATTTTTTGCAAAAAACAAAAGCCGGTCAGCATGAATCATTTTTGTCATTTATGTACCCCAGCCCTCACCGAGACCTTTCATTTGATACCAAACACGATATACTTCTGACAACTTTCTACATAAAACAAAAGTCGATCGACGTGAATCATTTTTATCATATTTGCACGCTGGCCCACACCAAGACTTTTCATTTGATACCAAACACTATATACTTGTGACAACCTTTTGCAAAAAACAAAAGCCGATCGACATTGACATTTTTTGTTAATTCTGCAGACCAGCCCTCATTGAAACCTTTCATTTGATACCATACACCATACACTTCTGACAACTTTTTGCAAAAAACAAAAACCGATCGACATAGCACATTTTTGTCAATTCTGCAAGGTAGCCATCTCCGAGACCTTTTATTTGATACTAAACACGACATACTTCTGACAACTTTTATCATAAAACAAAAGCCGATCAACATTAAACTTTTTTGTTAATTCTACACGCCAGCCCTTATCGAGCCTTTTCATTTGATACCAAACACGATATACTTCTGACAACTTTCTACATAAAACACAAGTCGATCGACGTGAATCATTTTTATCATATTTGCACGCTGGCCCACACCAAGACTTTTCATTTGATACCAAACACTATATACTTGTGACAACCTTTTGCAAAAAACAAAAGCCGATCGACATTGACATTTTTTGTTAATTCTGCAGACCTGCCCTCATTGAAATCTTTCATTTGATACCATACACCATACACTTCTGACAACTTTTTGCAAAAAACAAAAACCGATCGGCATAGCACATTTTTGTCAATTCTGCAAGCTAGCCCTCTCCGAGACTTTTTATTTGATACTAAACACGACATACTTCTGACAACTTTTTGCATAAAACAAAATCCGATCAACATTAAAATTTTTTGTTATTTCTACACGCCAGCCCTTATCGAGCCTTTTCATTTGATACCAAACACCATATACTTCTCACAACTTTTTGCAAAAAACAAAAACCGATCGACATACCACATTTTTGTCAATTCTGCACGCTAGCCCTCAACAAGACGTTTCATTTGAGACCAAACTCGACATACCTTTGAGAACTTTTTGCAGAAAACAAAAGCCGATCGGAATGGAACATTTTTGTCAATTCTGCACGCTAGCCCTCAACGAGACCTTTCATTAGAGACCAAACTCGACATACTTTTGAGAAATTTTTGCAAAAAACAAAAGCCGGTCGACATGAAACATTTTTGTCATTTATGTACCCCAACTCTCACCGAGACCTTTCATTTGATTCCAAACAGGACATACTTCTGACAACTTTCTGCGTAAAACAAAAGTCGATCGACGTGAAACATTTTTATCATATTTGCACGCTGGCCCACACCAAGACTTTTCATTTGATACCAAACACTATATACTTGTGACAACCTTTTGCAAAAAACAAAAGCCGATCGACATTGACATTTTTTGTTAATTCTGCAGACCTGCCCTCATTGAAATCTTTCATTTGATACCATACACCATACACTTCTGACAACTTTTTGCAAAAAACAAAAACCGATCGGCATAGCACGTTTTTGTCAATTCTGCAAGCTAGCCCTCTCCGAGACTTTTTATTTGATACTAAACACGACATACTTCTGACAACTTTTTGCATGAAACAAAATCCGATCGACATGGAACATTTTTGTCAATTCTACACGCTAGCCCTCAACGAGACCTTTCATTTGAGACCAAACTCGACATATCTTTGAGAAATTTTTGCAAAAACAAAAGCCGATCAACATTGACCTTTTTCCTTAATTCTACACGCCAGCCCTTATCGAGGCTTTTCATTTGACACCAAACACCACATACTTCTCACAACATTTTCCAAAAAACAATAGCCGTTCTATATAGAACATTTTTGTTCATTCTGCACGCTAGCCCTCATCGTGACCTAGCCTAATATAACATTCACTGTCTTCAGTAACCTTTCATTTGGGAATATTTGTTTTTTGCTTAGTTTTTTTGTCATTTTAAAACTGGCCCTTATGGTTTCCTTTCTTTTGATAACAAACACAGCAAAGTATTCAATTTATTTTATTTAGGAATATTTGATTTTTATTTAGTTACTTTATAATTTGGCAACACTGTTTGCATTAAAAAATAGTAGTTAATTTTTAAATTTATAAATTAATATTGTCAACCCTAATACAACTGCCACCGTTTTCAGTGAAGTTAGTTTAGGAATATTTGGTTTTAATTTAGTTACTTCATCACACATTTGGCAACATTAACTTTTGACATTGGAAACGTCAAAATTTATATTAATTAAATACGTTATGTTTTAAACTTAAATTAGTTGTAACACATTTGCTCAAGTCTATTATTCATGATACTGTTTTTAAATCTTTGATATCAATGTTCTATTAAAAGATATAATCATTTAAAGTTCATAAGCAGATTGTCAAAAGTGACGGATGACTACGTGATTCTTCTTAAAGTTAGACATGGCCTCTGGGATCCATTGTTTCAAGGCAGCATTTGTGCAAAGTTTTAATTTTTTACACGAAAACTACTAATAGTAAAAATATGAGACACCCAAAAGGCACCAGATCTCATTAGCCCCCACATATTAAAGAAAAAATTATAACAATCACTTGCATGGTTCAGGCTGCAGGCGATTACAAAAGTTACTCAATGCTCGTGATGAATCTATAGATATATATATAGTGAATCTAATCGTTTAGTATATGGATAGCGAATTCTCGGCTACGCCGAGTATTCCCTAGAGCTCCGCTATCAGTGCAAAAAACAAATGCAGATCGACATGAAACAATTATTTCATATTTGCACGTCAGGCCTCACCAAGACCCTTCATTAGATTGCAAACACGATATACTACCAATAATTTTTTGCAAAAAACTAAAGCCGGTCGACATGAAACATTTTTGTCATTTATGTACCCCAACCCTAGCCGAGACCTTTCATTTGATACCAAACACGACATACTTCTGACAACTTTCTACATAAAACAAAAGTCGATTAACATGAAACATTTTTATCATTTCTGCACGCTAGCCCACACCGAGACTTTTTATTTGATACCAAACACTCTATACTTCTGACAACCTTTTGCAAAAAACAATAGCCGATCGACATTGACAATTTTTGTTAATTCTGCACACCAGTCCTCATTGAAACCTTTCATTTGATACCAAACACCATACACTTCTGACAACCTTTTGCAAAAAACAAAACCCGATCGACATAGCACATTTTTGTCAATTCTGCTCGCTAGCCCTCAACAAGACGTTTTATTTGAGACCAAACACGGCATACTTTTGAGAAATTTTTGCATAAAACAAAAGCCGATCGGAATGGAACATTCCTGTCAATTCTGCACGCTAGCCCTCAACGAGACCTTTTAACCATAAAACAAACGCCGATCGACATAGAGCATTTTTGTCAATTCTTTACGCGAGCCCTTTCATTTGAGACCAAACACAACATATTTCTGATATCTTTTTGCATAAAACAAAAGTCAATCGACATAAAATATTTCTGAAATTTCTACAGGCTAGCCCACACCGAGAACTTTCATTTAATACCAAACACTATAAACTTCTGAAAACTTTTTGTAAAAAGAAAAGCAGATCGTAATGGATTATTTTTGTCAATTCTGCATGCTAGCCGTCAACGAGACCTTTCTTTTGACACTATACTCGACATATTTCTGAGATCTTTTCGCAAAAAACAAAAGCCGATCAAGATTGAGCAATTTTGTTATTTTTTCACGCAAACCCTCATCGAGACCTTTATTTTGATACTAACCACCACATACTTCTGACAACTATTGACGAAAAACAAAAGCCGATTGGCATGGAACATTTTTGTCAATTCTGCACGCTAGCCCTCAACGAAACCTTTCATTTGAGATCAAACACCACACACTTCTGACAACTTTTTGCAAAAAACAAAAGGCGATTGACATTTCACATTTTTGTCAACTCTGCACGCTAGCTCTCAACGAGACTTTTCTTTTGAGACCAAACTCGACATACCTTTGAGAACTTTTTGCAGAAAACAAAAGCCGATCGGAATGGAACATTTTTGTCAATTCTGCTCGCTAGCCCTCAACGAGACCTTTCATTTGAAATCAAACTCGACGTACCTTTGAGAAAGTTTTGCAAAAAACAAAAGCCGATCAACATTGATAATTTTTGTTAATTCTAAACGCCAGCCCTTATCGAGCCCTTTCATTTGATACTAAACACCACATACTTCTCACAACTTTTTCCAAACAACATTTTTCTGACAACATTTTGCAAAAAACAAATTCAAATTTACGTAGAACATTTTTGTCATTCGTGCACACCCGTCCACATTGTGTAGTTTCCTTAAAACCCAAAGACAACCTACTTCAAACAACTTTTTCCGAAAAACAAATGCAGATCGACATGACACATTTTTTTTGTCATTTCAAAACCGGCCATTATGGTTTTCTTTCTTTTGATATCAAACACAGCAAAGTGTTCCATATAATTAGGTACATTTGATTTTTATTTAGTTACTTCATAATTTGGCAACACTGTTTGTATTAAAAAATAGTAGTTAATTTTTAAATTTATAAATTAATATTGTCAACCCTAATACAACTGCCACCGTCTTCAGTAAAGTTAGGTTAGGAATATTTGGTTTTCATTTAGTTACTTCATCACACATTTGGCAACATTGACTTTTGACAATGGAAACGTCAAAATTTATATTAATTAAATACGTTATGTTTTAAACTTAAATTAATTGTAACACCTTTGCTCGAGACTATTATACATGATACTGTATTTACTTCTTTAATATCAATGTTCTATAAAAAGTTATAATCGTTTAAATTTCATAGACAGATTGTCAAAAGTGACAGATGACCTCGTGACTCTTTTTAAATTTAGACATGGCTACTAGGATCCATTGTTTCAAGTTATTAATTTTGCACAGTTTTTATTTTTTTACACAAGAACCACTCACAGTAAAAATATGAGACCCCCAAAAGGCACAACTACACATTATTCCCTGCAACTTAAAAAAAAAATTACAACAATCTCTTTAATGGTTCAGGCAGTTACGCTGTCCACAAAATTTGGCGATCGTCGTGATGAAAATAAATGAACATCACGGACACATGCCTTTTAGTATATAGGACTAGCGAATGCTCAGCTACGCTGAGCGTTCCCTAGGCCTTCGGCGTCAGTGAAATATTAACATTTGAAAGCTAATTTTATTTCTGCAAGGCAGGTCTGGTCGAATGCTTTCATTTAATATCAAATACGGTGTACTTCCGGCAAGTAATTGTAAAAAAACAAATGCAGAACAACTTGGCAATTTTTTGTCACTTCTGCACATCAGCCCTCATCAAGACATTTAATTTGATACCAAACACGACATATTTCTAACAGCTTTTTCCAAAAAACAAAAACGGGTCAACATTAACCATTTCTGTTAATTTTACATGTCAGCTCTCATCAAGACCTTTCATTTTATACCAAACACGATATACTTCTGACAACTTTCTGCAAAAAAGAAAAGCCGATCGACATGAAACATTTTTGTTAATTCTCGACATCAGCACTCAATGAGACCTTTCATTAGATACCAAACACGACATACTTCGATTAACTTTTTGCATAAAACAAAAGCCGATCAACATATACCGATTTTGTCAGTTCTGCACGCGAGCCCTCAACAAGATCTTTTATTTGAGACCAAACATGATATACTTTATACAACTTTTTGCAAAAAACAAAAGCCGATCGACATAGATCATTTTTGTCAAATTTCTACGCAAACCCTCGCCGAGACCTTTCATTAGATACCAAACACGACATATGTCTATTAACTTTTTGCATAAAACAAAAGCCGATCAACATGGAAAATTTTCTTTTTTGTACACCAGCCCTCACCGAGACTTTTCATTCGATACAAAACACAACATATTTCTGATAACATTTTGCAAAAAACAAATTCTAATCGACGTAGAATATTTTTGTCATTCGTTCACACCAATCCACATTGTGTCGTTTCATTAAAATCCAGGGACGACCTACTTGTAACAACTTTTTGCGCAAAACAAATGCAGATCGACGTGACATATTTTTTTTTGTCATTTCAAAACCGGCCCATATGGTTTTTTTTCTTTTGATATCAAACACAGCAAAGTGTACAATTTATTTTATTTACGAATATTTTATTTTTATTTAGTTACCTACTTCATAATTTGGCAACACTGTTTGTGTTAAAAAGTAGTAGTTAATTCTTAAATTTATAAATTAATATTGTCAATCCTAATACAACTGCCACCGTCATCACTGAAGTTAGTTTAGGAATATTCGGTTTTAATTTAGTTACTTCATCACACATTTGGCAACATTGACTTTTGACATTGGAAACGTCAAAATTTATATTAATTAAATACGTTATGTTTCAAACTTAAATTAATTGTAACACCTTTGCTCAAGACTATTATACATGATACTGTATTTACTTCTTTAATATCAATGTTCTATAAAAAGTTATAATCGTTTAAAGTTCATAGACAGATTGTCAAAAGTGACGGATGACCTCGTGACTTTTCTTAAATTTAGACATGGCTACTAGGATCAATTGTTTCAAGTTATTAATTTTTAACAGTTTTTATTTTTATTTTTAGACTTTTTATTTGATACCAAACACCATACACTTCTGACAACTTTTTGCAAAAAACAAAAACCGATCGACATAGCACATTTTTGTCAATTCTGCACGCTAGCCCTCAACAAGACGTTTCATTTGAGACCAAACTCGGCATACTTTTGAGAAATTTTTGCATAAAACAAAAGCCTATCGACATAGATCATTTTTGTCAATTCTCTACGCGAGCCCTCGCCAAGACCTTTCATTCGATACCAAACACGACATATTTCTGACAACTTTTTGCAAAAAACAAAAGCCGATCGACATGGAACATTTTTGTCAATTCTGCACGCTATCCCTCTACAAGACGTTTCATTTGAGACCAAACTCGACATACTTTTAAGAACTTTTTGCAGAAAACAAAAGCCGATCGAAATAGAACATTTCTGTCAATTCCACACGCTAGCCCTCAACGAGACCTTTCATTTGAGACCAAACTCGACATACTTTTGAGAATTTTTTGCATAAAACAAAAGCAGATCGACATAGATCATTTTTGTCAATTCTCTACGCGAGCCCTCGCCAAGACCTTTCATTCGATACCGAACACGACATATTTCTGACAAATTTTTACAAAAAAACAAAAGCCGATCGACATGGAACATTTTTGTCAATTTTGCATTTCAGCCCGCTACGAAACCTTTCATTAGATACCAAACACGACATACTTCTATTATCTTTTTGCATAAAACAAAAGCCGATCAACAAGGAAAATTTTCTTTTTTGTACACCAGCCCTCACCGAGACATTTCATTCGATACAAAACACATATTTTTGATAACATTTTGCAAAAAACAAATTCTAATCGACGTAGAATATTTTTGTCATTCGTGCACTCCAATCCACATTGTGTCGTTTCATTAAAATCCAAGGACGACCTACTTGTAACAACTTTTTGTGCAAAACAAATGCAGATCGACGTGACATATTTTTTTTTGTCATTTCAAAACCAGCCCTTATGGTTTTTTTTCTTTTGATATCAAACACAGCAAAGTGTTTAGGAATATTCGGTTTAAATTTAGTTACTTCATCACACATTTGGCAACATTGACTTTTGACATTGGAAACGTCAAAATTTATATTAATTAAATACGTTATGTTTTCAACTTAAATTAGTTGTAACACCTTTGCTCAAGACTAATATACTTGATACTGTATTTACTTCTTTAATATCAATGTTCTAAAAAAAGTTATAATCGTTTAAAGTTCATAGACAGATTGTCAAAAGTGACAGATGACCTCGTGACTCTTTTTAAATTTAGACATGGCTACTAAGATCCATTGTTTCAAGTTATTAATTTTGCACAGTTTTTATTTTTTTACACAAGAACCACCCACAGTAAAAATATGAGACCCCAAAAGGCACAACTACACATTATTCCCTGCAATCTAAAAAAAAAATTACAACAATCCCTTTGATGGTTCAGGCAGTTTGGCTTGTGACAAAATTTGGCGATCGTCGTGATGAAAATAAACATCACGACACATAAATACGTTATGTTTTAAACTTAAATTAATTGTAACACCTTTGCTCAAGATTATTATTCATGATACTGTATTCACTTCTTTAATATCAATGTTCTATTTGAAAATACAATCATTTAAAGTTCATAGACTGATTGTCATAAGTGACAGATAACAGCTTGTTTCTTTTTAAATTTAGACATGGCTACTAGGATCCTTAAACAATTTTTTGTTTCAAAATGAAAAAAATGTGTGGTTTTTATTAATTTACGCAAAAACTGCTCGACGTAAAAATATGAAACACCAAAAAGGCACACCTACGCATCATTCTCTACAATTTGATATTATTATACATATCAATTTCATAAATGGTTAAGGCTGTAGGTTTGTCCGAAAATTTGGCGATCGTCGTGATGAAAATAAATATAGATTGGGACACATGCCTTTTAGTATATAGGACTAGCGAATTCTCGGCTACGCCGAGCATTCCCTAGAGCTCCGCTGTCAGTGCAAAAAACAAATGCCGATCGACATGAAACAATTATTTCATATTTGCACTTCAGGCCTCTCCAAGACCTTTCATTAGATTGCAAACACGATATACTTCCAATAATTTTTTGCAAAAAACAAAAGCCGGTCGGCATGAAACATTTTTGTCATTTATGTACCCCAGCCCTCACCGAGACCTTTTATTTGATACCAAAAACGACATACTTCTGACAACTTTCTACATAAAACAAAAGTCGATCGACAGGAAACATTTTTATCATATCTGTATGCTAGCCCACACCAAGACTTTTCATTTGATACCAAACACTATATACTTGTGACAACCTTTTGCAAAAAACAAAAGCCGATTGACATTGACAATTTTTGTTAATTCTGCACACCAGCCCTCATTGAAACCTTTCATTTGATACCAAATACCATTCACTTCTGACAACTTTTTGCAAAAAACAAAAACCGATCGACATAGCACATTTTTGTCAATTCTGCACGCTAGCCCTCAACGAGACCTTTTATTCGATACCAAACACGACATATTTCTGACAACTTTTTGCAAAAAACAAAAGCCGATCGACATGGAACATTTCTGTCAATTCTGCACGCTATCCCTCTACAAGACGTTTCATTTGAGACCAAACTCGACATACTTTTAAGAACTTTTTGCAGAAAACAAAAGCCGATCGAAATGGAACATTTCTGTCAATTCTGCACGCTAGCCCTCAACGAGACCTTTCATTTGAGACCAAACTCGACATACTTTTGAGAATTTTTTGCATAAAACAATAGCAGATCGACATAGATTATTTTTGTCAATTCTCTACGCGAGCCCTCGCCAAGACCTTTCATTCGATACCAAACACGACATATTTCTGACAACTTTTTGCAAAAAACAAAAGCCGATGGAGATGGAACATTTTTGTCAATTCTGCACGCTATCCCTCAATAAGACGTTTCATTTGAGACCAAACTCGACATACTTTTAAGAACTTTTTGCAGAAAACAAAAGCCGATCGAAATGGAACATTTCTGTCCATTCTGCACGCTAGCCCTCAACGAGACCTTTCATTTGAGACCAAACTCGACATACTTTTGAGAATTTTTTGCATAAAACAAAAGCAGATCGACATAGATCATTTTTATGAATTCTCTACGCGAGCCCTCGCCAAGACCTTTTATTTGATACCAAACACGACATATTTCTGACAACTTTTTGCAAAAAACAAAAGCCGATCGACATAGAACATTTTTGTCAATTTTGCATTTCAGCCCTCAACGAGACCTTTCATTAGATACCAAACAAGACATACTTCTATTAACTTTTTGCATAAAACAAAAGCCGATCAACATAGACCGTTTTTGTCAGTTCTGCACGTGAGCCCTCAACAAGACTTTTATTTGAGACCAAACATGATATACTTTATACTACTTTTTGCAAAAAACAAAAGCCGATCGACATAGATCATTTTTGTCAAATCTCTACGCGAGCCCTCGCCGAGACCTTTCATTAGATACCAAACACGACATACCGTCTATTAACTTTTTGCATAAAACAAAAGCCGATCAACATGGAAAATTTTCTTTTTTGTACACCAGCCCTCACCGAGACTTTTCATTCGATACAAAACACATATTTCTGATAACATTTTGCAAAAAACAAATTCTAATCGACGTAGAATATTTTTGTCATTCGTGCACTCCAATCCACATTGTGTCGTTTCATTAAAATCCAAGGACGACCTACTTGTAACAACTTTTTGCGCAAAACAAATGCAGATCGACGTGACATATTTTTTTTTGTCATTTCAAAACCGGCCCTTATGTTTTTTTTTTCTTTTGATATCAAACACAGCAAAGTGTTTAGGAATATTCGGTTTTAATGTAGTTACTTTATCACACATCTGGCAACATTGACTTTTGACATTGGAAACGTCAAAATTTATATTAATTAAATACATTATGTTTTAAACTTAAATTAGTTGTAACACCTTTGCTCAAGACTAATATACTTGATACTGTATTTACTTCTTCAATATCAATGTTCTAAAAAAAGTTATAATCGTTTAAAGTTCATAGACAGATTGTCAAAAGTGACGGATGACAGCGTGACTCTTCTTAAATTTAGACATGGCTACTGGGATCCATTGTTTCAAGTTATTAGTTTTGCACAGTTTTTATTTTTTTACACAAGAACCACTCACAGTAAAAATATGAGACCCCCAAAAGGCATAACTACACATTATTCCCTGCAACCTAAAAAAAAATTACAACAATACCTTTCATAGTTAATGTAGTTAGGCTTCTGACAAAGTTTGGCGATCGTCATGATGAAAATAAATAAACATCACTGACATGTTTTAAACTTAAATTAGTTGTAAAACCTTTGCTCATGATTATTAATCATGATACTGTATTCACTTCTTTAATATCAATGTTCTTATTTGAAAATACAATCCTTTAAAGTTCATAGACTGATTGTCATAAGTGACAGATGAAAGGTTGTTTCTTTTTTAATTTAGACATGGCTACTAGGATCCTTCTAAAAAATTTTGTTTTAAAATGAAAAAAGTGAGTGGTTTTTATTAATTTACGCAAAAACTGCTGGACGTAAAAATATGAAATACCAAAAAGGCACACCTACGCATCATTCTCTACAACTTGATATTATTATACATATCAATTTCATAAATGGTTAAGACTGTAGGTTTGTCCGAAAATTTGGCGATCGTCGTGATGAAAATAAATATAGATTGGGACACATGCCTTTTAGTATATAGGACTAGCGAATTCTCGGCTACGCCGAGCATTCCCTAGAGCTCCGCTGTCAGTGCAAAAAAACAAATGCCGAACGACCTGAAACAATTATTTCATATTTGTACTTCAGGCCTCTCCAAGACCTTTCATTAGATTTCAAACACGATATACTTCCAATAATTTTTTACAAAAAACAAAAGCCGGTCGGCATGAAACATTTTTGTCATTTATGTACCCCAGCTCTCACCGAGACCTTTCATTTGATACCAAACACGACATATTTCTGATAACTTTCTATATAAAACAAAAGTCGATTGATATGAAATATTTTTATTATATCTGTATGCTAGCCTATACCAAGACTTTTTATTTGATACCAAACCCTATATACTTTTAACAACCTTTTGGAAAAAAACAATAGCCGATCGACATTGACAATTTTTGTTAATTCTGCACACCAGCCCTCATTGAAACCTTTCATTTGATACCAAACACCATACACTTCTAACAACTTTTTGCAAAAAACAAAAACCGATCGACATAGCACATTTTTGTCTATTCTACACGCAAGTTCTCAACAAGACGTTTCATTTGAGACCAAACTCGACATACTTTTGAGAACTTTTTGCAGAAAACAAAAGCCGATCGGAATGGAACATTTCTGTCAATTCTGCACGCTAGCCCTCAACGAGACCTTTTATTCGATACCAAACACGACATACTTCTGACAACTTTTTGCAAAAAACAAAAGCCGATCGACATGGAACTTTTTTGTCAATTCTGCACGCTATCCCTCTACAAGACTTTTCATTTGAGACCAAACTCGACATACTTTTAAGAACTTTTTGCAGAAAACAAAAGCCGATCGAAATGGAACATTTCTGTCAATTCTGCACGCTAGCCCTCTCCGAGACCTTTCATTTGAGACCAAACTCGACATACTTCTGAGAATTTTTTGCATAAAACAAAAGCAGATCGACATAGATCATTTTTGTCAATTTTCTACGCGAGTCCTCGCAAAGACCTTTCATTCGATACCAAACACGACATATTTCTGACAACTTTTTGCAAAAAACAAAAGCCGATTGACATGGAACATTTTTGTCAATTCTGCACGCTATCCCTCTACAAGACTTTTCATTTGAGACCAAACTCGACATACTTTTAAGAACTTTTTGCAGAAAACAAAAGCCGATCGAAATGGAACATTTCTGTTAATTCTGCACGCTAGCCCTCTCCGAGACCTTTCATTTGAGACCAAACTCGACACACTTCTGAGAATTTTTTGCATAAAACAAAAGCAGATCGACATAGATCATTTTTGTGAATTCTCTACGCGAGCCCTCGCCAAGACCTTTCATTCGATACCAAACACGACATATTTCTGATAACTTTTTGCAAAAATCAAAAGCCGATCGACATATAACATTTTTGTCAATTTTGCATTTCAGCCCTCAACGAGACCTTTCATTAGATACCAAACACGACATACTTCTATTAACTTTTTGCATAAAACAAAAGCCGATCAACATAGATCGTTTCCGTCAGTTCTGCACGCGAGCCCTCAACAAGACCTTTTATTTGAGACCAAACATGATATACTTTATACTACTTTTTGCAAAAAACAAAAGCCGATCGACATAGATCATTTTTGTCAAATCTCTACGCGAGGCCTCGCCGAGACCTTTCATTAGATACCAAACACGACATACGTCTATTAACTTTTTGCATTAAACAAAAGCCGATCAACAAGGAAAATTTTCTTTTTTGTACACCAGCCCTCACCGAGACTTTTCATTCGATACAAAACACATATTTCTGATAACATTTTGCAAAAAACAAATTCTAATCGACGTAGAATATTTTTGTCATTCGTGCACTCCAATCCACATTGTGTCGTTTCATTAAAATCCAAGGACGACCTACTTGTAACAACTTTTTGCGCAAAACATATGCAGATCGACGTGACATATTTTTTTGTCATTTCAAAACCGGCCCTTATGGTTTTTTTTCTTTTGATATCATACACAGCAAAGTGTGTAGGAATATTCTGTTTTAATTTGGTTACTTCATCACACATTTGGCAACATTGACTTTTGACATTGGAAACGTAAAAATTTATATTAATTAAATAAGTTATGTTTTAAACTTAAATTAGTTGTAACACCTTTGCTCAAGACTAATATACTTGATACTGTATTTACTTCTTTAATATCAATGTTCTAAAAAAAGTTATAATCGTTTAAAGTTCATAGACAGATTGTCAAAAGTGACGGATGACAGCGTGACTCTTCTTAAATTTAGACATGGCTACTGGGATCCATTGTTAAGTTATTAGTTTTGCACAGTTTTTATTTTTTTACACAAGAACCACTCACAGTAAAAATATGAGACCCCCAAAAGGCATAACTACACATTATTCCCTGCAACCTAAAAAAAATTACAACAATACCTTTCATAGTTAATGTAGTTAGGCTTGTCACAAAGTTTGGCGATCGTCATGATGAAAATAAATAAACATCACCGACATGTTTTAAACTTAAATTAGTTGTAAAACCTTTGCTCAAGATTATTAATCATGATACTGTATTCACTTCTTTAATATCAATGTTCTTATTTGAAAATACAATCCTTTAAAGTTCATAGACTGATTGTCATAAGTGACAGATGAAAGGTTGTTTCTTTTTTAATTTAGACATGGCTACTAGGATCCTTCTAAAAATTTTTGTTTCAAAATGAAAAAAGTGTGTAGTTTTTATTAATTTACGCAAAAACTGCTCGACGTAAAAATATGAAACACCAAAAAGGCACACCTACGCATCATTCTCTACAATTTGATATTATTATACATATCAATTTCATAAATGGTTAAGGCTGTAGGTTTGTCCGAAAATTTGGCGATCGTCGTGATGAAAATAAATATAGATTGGGACACATGCCTTTTAGTATATAGGACTAGCGAATTCTCGGCTACGCCGAGCATTCCCTAGAGCTCCGCTGTCAGTGCAAAAAACAAATGCCGATCGACATGAAACAATTATTTCATATTTGCACTTCAGGCCTCTCCAAGACCTTTCATTAGATTGCAAACACGATATACTTCCAATAATTTTTTGCAAAAAACAAAAGCCGGTCGGCATGAAACATTTTTGTCATTTATGTACCCCAGCCCTCACCGAGACCTTTTATTTGATACCAAAAACGACATCTGACAACTTTCTACATAAAACAAAAGTCGATCGACAGGAAACATTTTTATCATATCTGTATGCTAGCCCACACCAAGACTTTTCATTTGATACCAAACACTATATACTTGTGACAACCTTTTGCAAAAAACAAAAGCCGATTGACATTGACAATTTTTATTAATTCTGCACACCAGCCCTCATTGAAACCTTTCATTTGTTACCAAATACCATTCACTTCTGACAACTTTTTGCAAAAAACAAAAACCGATCGACATAGCACATTTTTGTCTACAAGACGTTTCATTTGAGACCAAACTCGACATACTTTTAAGAACTTTTTGCAGAAAACAAAAGCCGATCGAAATGGAACATTTCTGTCAATTCTGCACGCTAGCCCTCAACGAGACCTTTCATTTGAGACCAAACTCGACATACTTTTGAGAATTTTTTGCATAAAACAATAGCAGATCGACATAGATTATTTTTGTCAATTCTCTACGCGAGCCCTCGCCAAGACCTTTCATTCGATACCAAACACGACATATTTCTGACAACTTTTTGCAAAAAACAAAAGCCGATCGACATGGAACATTTTTGTCAATTCTGCACGCTATCCCTCAATAAGACGTTTCATTTGAGACCAAACTCGACATACTTTTAAGAACTTTTTGCAGAAAACAAAAGCCGATCGAAATGGAACATTTCTGTCCATTCTGCACGCTAGCCCTCAACGAGACCTTTCATTTGAGACCAAACTCGACATACTTTTGAGAATTTTTTGCATAAAACAAAAGCAGATCGACATAGATCATTTTTATGAATTCTCTACGCGAGCCCTCGCCAAGACCTTTTATTTGATACCAAACACGACATATTTCTGACAACTTTTTGCAAAAAACAAAAGCCGATCGACATAGAACATTTTAGTCAATTTTGCATTTCAGCCCTCAACGAGACCTTTCATTAGATACCAAACAAGACATACTTCTATTAACTTTTTGCATAAAACAAAAGCCGATCAACATAGACCGTTTTTGTCAGTTCTGCACGTGAGCCCTCAACAAGACCTTTCATTCGATACCAAACACGACATATTTCTGACAACTTTTTGCAAAAAACAAAAGCCGATCGACATGGAACATTTTTGTCAATTCTGCACGCTATCCCTCAATAAGACGTTTCATTTGAGACCAAACTCGACATACTTTTAAGAACTTTTTGCAGAAAACAAAAGCCGATCGAAATGGAACATTTCTGTCCATTCTGCACGCTAGCCCTCAACGAGACCTTTCATTTGAGACCAAACTCGACATACTTTTGAGAATTTTTTGCAAAAAACAAAAGCCGATCGACATAGATCATTTTTGTCAAATCTCTACGCGAGCCCTCGCCAAGACCTTTCATTAGATACCAAACACGACATACCGTCTATTAACTTTTTGCATAAAACAAAAGCCGATCAACATGGAAAATTTTCTTTTTTGTACACCAGCCCTCACCGAGACTTTTCATTCGATACAAAACACATATTTCTGATAACATTTTGCAAAAAACAAATTCTAATCGACGTAGAATATTTTTGTCATTCGTGCACTCCAATCCACATTGTGTCGTTTCATTAAAATCCAAGGACGACCTACTTGTAACAACTTTTTGCGCAAAACAAATGCAGATCGACGTGACATATTTTTTTTTTGTCATTTCAAAACCGACCCTTATGTTTTTTTTTTTCTTTTGATATCAAACACAGCAAAGTGTTTAGGAATATTCGGTTTTAATGTAGTTACTTTATCACACATCTGGCAACATTGACTTTTGACATTGGAAACGTCAAAATTTATATTAATTAAATACATTATGTTTTAAACTTAAATTAGTTGTAACACCTTTGCTCAAGACTAATATACTTGATACTGTATTTACTTCTTTAATATCAATGTTCTAAAAAAAGTTATAATCGTTTAAAGTTCATAGACAGATTGTCAAAAGTGACGGATGACAGCGTGACTCTTCTTAAATTTAGACATGGCTACTGGGATCCATTGTTTCAAGTTATTAGTTTTGCACAGTTTTTATTTTTTTACACAAGAACCACTCACAGTAAAAATATGAGACCCCCAAAAGGCATAACTACACATTATTCCCTGCAACCTAAAAAAAAATTACAACAATACCTTTCATAGTTAATGTAGTTATGCTTCTGACAAAGTTTGGCGATCGTCATGATGAAAATAAATAAACATCACCGACATGTTTTAAACTTAAATTAGTTGTAAAACCTTTGCTCATGATTATTAATCATGATACTGTATTCACTTCTTTAATATCAATGTTCTTATTTGAAAATACAATCCTTTAAAGTTCATAGACTGATTGTCATAAGTGACAGATGAAAGGTTGTTTCTTTTTTAATTTAGACATGGCTACTAGGATCCTTCTAAAAAATTTTGTTTTAAAATGAAAAAAGTGAGTGGTTTTTATTAATTTACGCAAAAACTGCTGGACGTAAAAATATGAAATACCAAAAAGGCACACCTACGCATCATTCTCTACAACTTGATATTATTATACATATCAATTTCATAAATGGTTAAGGCTGTAGGTTTGTCCGAAAATTTGGCGATCGTCGTGATGAAAATAAATATAGATTGGGACACATGCCTTTTAGTATATAGGACTAGCGAATTCTCGGCTACGCCGAGCATTCCCTAGAGCTCCGCTGTCAGTGCAAAAAACAAATGCCGATCGATATGCCGGTGGGCATGAAACATTTTTGTCATTTATGTACCCCAGCCTTCATCGAGACCTTTCATTTCATACCAAACACGACATACTTCTGACAAATTTCTACATAAAACAAAAGTCGATCGACATGAAACATTTTTATCATATCTGTACGCTAGCCCACACCAAGACTTTTCATTCAATACCAAACACTATATACTTGTGACAACCTTTTGCAAAAAACAAAAGCTGATCAACATTGACAATTTTTGTTAATTCTGCCCACAAGCCCTCATTGAAACCTTTCATTTGATACCAAACACCATACACTTCTGACAACTTTTTGCAAAAAACAAAAACCGATCGACATAGCACATTTTTGTCAATTCTGCACGCTAGTTCTCAACTAGACGTTTCATTTGAGACTAAACTCGACATACTTTTGATAATTTTTTGCAGAAAACAAAAGCCGACCGGAATGGAACATTTCTGTCAATTCTGCACGCTAGCCCTCAACGAGACCTTTTATTCGATACCAAACATGACATATTTCTGACAACTTGTTGCATAAAACAAAAGCCGATCAACATAGACCATTTTTGTCAATTCTCTACGCGAGCCCTTATCGAGCCCTTTCATTTGAGACCAAACACAACATACTTCTGATATCTTTTTGCATAAAACAAAAGTCAATCGACATGGAATATTTTTGAAATTTCTACAGGCTAGCCCACACCGAGAACTCAAACACTATAAACTTCTGAAAACTTTTTGTAAAAAGAAAAGCAGATCGTAATGGATTATTTTTGTCAATTCTGCATGCTAGCCCTCAACGAGACCTTTCTTTTGAGACCAAACTCGACATACCTTTGAGAACTTTTTGCAGAAAACAAAAACTGATCGGAATGGAACATTTTTGTCAATTCTGCTCGCTAACCCTCAACGAGACCTTTCATTTGAAATCAAACTCGACGTACCTTTGAGAAAGTTTTGCAAAAAACAAAAGCCGATCAACATTGATCATTTTTGTTAATTCTAAACGCCAGCCCTTATCGAGCCCTTTCATTTGATACTAAACACCACATACTTCTCACAACTTTTTCCAAACAACATTTTTCTGACAACATTTTGCAAAAAACATTCTAATTTACGTAGAACATTTTTGTCGTTCGTGCACACCCGTCCACATTGTGTAGTTTCCTTAAAACCCAAAGACAACCTACTTCTAACAACATTTTTCTGACAACATTTTGCAAAAAACAAATTCTAATTTACGTAGAACATTTTTGTCATTCGTGCACACCCGTCCACATTGTGTAGTTTCCTTAAAACCCAAAGACAACCTACTTCTAACAACTTTTTCCGAAAAACAAATGCAGATCGACATGACACATTTTTTTTGTCATTTCAAAACCGGCCATTATGGTTTTCTTTCTTTTGATAACAAACACAGCAAAGTGTTCCATTTAATTAGGTACATTTGATTTTTATTTAGTTACTTCATAATTTGGCAACACTGTTTGTATTAAAAAATAGTAGTTAATTTTTAAATTTATAAATTAATATTGTCAATCCTAATAAAACTGTCACCGTCTTCAGAGAAGTTAATTTAGGAATATTTGGTTTTAATTTAGTTACGTCATCACACATTTGGCAACATTATTGTTAATTAAATACGTTATATTTTAAACTTAAATTAATTGTAACACCTTTGCTCGAGACTATTATACATGATACTGTATTTACTTCTTTAATATCAATGTTCTATAAAAAGTTATAATCGTTTAAAGTTCATAGACAGATTGCCAAAAGTGACAGATGACCTCGTGACTCTTTTTAAATTTAGACATGGCTACTAGGATCCATTGTTTCAAGTTATTAATTTTGCACAGTTTTTATTTTTTTACACAAGAACCACTCACAGTAAAAATATGAGACCCCCAAAAGGCACAACTACACATTATTCCCTGCAATCTAAAAAAAAATTTACAACAATCCCTTTCATGGTTCAGGCAGTTACGCTGTCCACAAAATTTGGCGATCGTCGTGATGAAAATAAATAAACATCACGACACATACCTTTTTAGTATATAGGAAATTAAATACGTTATATTTTAAACTTAAATTAATTGTAATACCTTTGCTCGAGACTATTATACATGATACTGTATTTACTTCTTTAATATCAATGTTCTATAAAAAGTTATAATCGTTTAAAGTTCATAGACAGATTGTCAAAAGTGACAGATGACCTCGTGACTCTTTTTAAATTTAGACATGGCTACTAGGATCCATTGTTTCAAGTTATTAATTTTGCACAGTTTTTATTTTTTTACACAAGAACCACTCACAGTAAAAATATGAGACCCCCAAAAGGCACAACTACACATTATTCCCTGCAATCTAAAAAAAAATTTACAACAATCCCTTTCATGGTTCAGGCAGTTACGCTGTCCACAAAATTTGGCGATCGTCGTGATGAAAATAAATAAACATCACGACACATACCTTTTTAGTATATAGGATGTATAATGTCGCTACTGTGAATACATGAATATAAATGAAAAAACACTGAAATCAACAGAAAACTTAACATTTAATGTTGCTTATTTTCGGCCTTCAATCTGAAGCATGCGCTCCACTGGTATTGCCAACTTAAGTTAGAACTTACTAGAATCTAGTTTTCCACGATTCATTGGCATTGGGTGTACATGTATAACCTTATTACACAAATCGTCATACAAATCCTATATAAACAAAGTTGACACTACTTGAGTGACAAGTGTAATGTCTTACTTACAAATACAATATGATATAATATTAACAAACAAAATTAACATATAATTCCAAAAATATAAGTAATAAATAAAATAAACAAGAACAATATATATTTATACAGTGTATAATAACAAATGAGGTTCAACTTCAACAGTTCCCTGTACATTTGTAACCTTTTTACACAAATCGTCGTACAATTCCCAAACCGAATCGATACGACGTGAATAACAAGTGTAATGTCCAATTCCACTCAATTTTGATTCGTTACCAATAAAATTTATTACTGCTCGCAGAATAAATTTTTTATTAAATATATTTAAACAAATAGGAACATCTTTTAGAAATGTCGTTCCACAATTATTTGTATCTATAAATATATTATCAGAAACAATTATAGTATGTTTAATTTTGTTGCCACATTTACATATGGATTCTTTCAATATTCCATTATTTATCGCAGAATGAAGATCGGAAAAATTATTTTTTAACAAATATATGTTAATTGGCAAAACGTCCATCGATTTTATTGGAAGTACTTCTTTGCAGTCATTTGATACACATTTACGAATATCGGACGCACTATTGTATTGTTCGTAAAAATATTTAATAATATTAACTACATTGCATGCACATTCTATTTGAATTGTATTGTTCAGCAATGTTTTTGAATTAAATGTGTTTATTTTTTCTAAGAATAATGTTGATCTTATTCTATATATTTCATATTTACTTCCTAAGGTCACAAATGATTGAATAAATTCTGAAATTGAATCATTTTTGTTATTAAGATAGTTTTTATATTCTGTACTATCACAAGAAGCACTGGCTATAGCTTGCGCGACGGCATCAAACGCGCAAGTATTTGTAATTCTAATTTTTTGTTTATTTATTGTAATTGGTCTTTTTCTAATTGCTCCATTTTCTAACAAACTTAGTTTAATTTTTTTTCCTTCCACAATTTGCAATATTTCTGGACAAGGGCGACCGTAATAGGAACCTTCCTTTATTTTCCTTAATTTTTTTGGATGTTCTAGAGCTTTTCCTCGCCAATTATCATGCAAATCAAGACGAGTTTCTAAAAAATATTTTGGTAATTTGTACTATATTAACTTATTTCTTAGGGGAACGTATTAAGCGTGCACATTTTTAAAGATTTTATGCTCGAATAAATGCATATGCTCAAAAGCCACAAAATTATATATTCTTCTTATATCTAAATGCTCAAAAATGCATTTTTTACCAACGCAAATCTCTTTCTTCGTATATCTTCGTATACTCAAAAACCTCTGCGTAATGTTGGGTGCAGCTGGTGCGACGCAAGATGGTTCAGAAGGTGCGGAGGAGAAGAGGAAAATGTGCATAATAATTTGGTTACTTTTGAGCATACGAAAATATGCATTTACGGATATTTGAGCATAAAGAGGTTTGAAAATGTGCACTCTGCGACCACACCCACCAATAGTTTAATGTAACCATTTTACCATTTAGAGAAATATAGTTATTTATTATACATGCGGATTAAATGAATGTTTAATGAGCGGTACATTTAAGTACGCGAGCGTCTTAATGCCGCGAGTTAAACATTTATTTTAACCGCGAGTGTAATACAACTGATTATTTAATTATGTCATAATAAATTTGTAAGATTTTTATAAATGAAATTTATGAATTTGATATTAAAATAAGGTCATTTGTGTCAAATTAAATGAGTCATTATATCACAAAGAAATTAATGAAATCAAACATACTTTACACAAGATTATAACATTCATTTTCTTCTCGACGAAACAGCGCTTATAAGTTAAATATTTATATTTATTCCTACATTTTCACATTTTTAAACTGAAATAAAATCCTTTAAAATGCTAGCGAAATAAAATTATTTATAAAACAACAACTTTAATGGCCCGTAACTGAGGAATTAAACATGCTTTTATAAGGCAAAATTAAATAAATTATATTAATGATGTAATATAATACATATTATTTCTAAGAAAAATGTACTTTTTTATAAAGTTTAGATACTTAAAATAATTAAATAAAACGTTACTCATTATTACTCCTAAATTAATTTTGATGTGATTTACAGGATGAATCAGGACTAGTGTAGCAAACTTTAACAGCTTATTGCTAAGGGCATTCTAATAAGGAAATGTCATACAAGCAATATATTTTTGGCAATTAAGACACTTTGGAGACAAGAGTGGTATAGAAAAGTCTAAATCTTATTATCTGTCGTGCACAATGTCATGGTATTTTGTGGATACGTAACAGTCATTACCAGTATAATATCCGTAAATAAAAATCATATCTACGCATTCAGTCGAACTAAAACTATCTATAATGAAATAAAGAGTTAATCAAAGATAAAAAAATAATAATTACGACAAATAAGATGCGTTGTTTCCTGTTTTAAAAGTTGTTGTTACAAATATAAAAATAAAATTTTGCTAAGTTACACTTTTTTTACAAGTAATAAAATTCATACGCTACTGTTAAAGAATTTCTTGATAGTCGTAAATTTGTTAGCTATTTTATTAAATTAATGAATTAATTGGTAACAAGTTTCATGTGAAGAAAAATAAGTACCTAAGAAGTGTGTTTCAATATAAAAATAAGTACCTAGACAGGAAATTCAAAGGATTGATAATGATGAGGGCATAAATAGCGGTAGCGGTATAAATAGCTTTAAATTTCTTAAAATAGTATTAATTGAGTATTTATCAATATTGTTATGCATATATTTTATATATTTACTTTTTAATAACTATTTTCTTTGACAGAAACTACTTATTATTTTGATAAAAAGCCTGCTGCTCTTGATAAATATTAAAATTATATTAAATAATTTTGGATAACTCTGATTTTAACAGCTAATGTACATTTCTTTATATGTAAAAAAAGTTTACTCGTATTTACAATTAAGTATCAACAAAATTTGACATTATTTACATGTAGTTTTTTTGGTTAAAGAAAAATTAGTTATTCAGATTAAACGTGATCTTTTTTGATTCGCAATTTTTGCTTCTCAACAAAAAAGGTCCCACTTTTAACCTTAATAACACAATATACCATTTTTCAAAAGTATCTTAGAAAATTTTTGCTATTTACTTCATCCTCTTGTATTTTTGTAACTAGACCAGATAGGACCCATGTTCACATAACATTTTTTGCTTAGAAGCTAATAGATTAATAAAATATTATTTCAGTTGAAAAAGTTCCAGATGGATATTATTTTGATACGATTATAACATACTTATCAAGGTCTTTATATTCCGCAGTGTTTTTATAATCCAGATGAAGATTTATTGGAGATATAACTTTTACATCATCATAATTTTTAGTTTGACTTCTTTCGACCTCATCATTATGTTCATATTTACTGCTTTCTGATATACCTATATCCAAAATAATTTAATAGATAGTCATTGAAATGTCAATATCAAAAAGAGGCATTTCGCTGAAAAAACAAGCATAACCCTCTACTTTTCGATCTTGGAGAAAACTTAATTATAACACTAGATCAATAATTTCTGCGTAACTCGAACTTATACAGTAAAAGAAACAAATTATATTACTTTTTCTTTGTCTTATGAGACATTTGCCGATTATTTGCTGTTCTAGTAATATAGATAATTTTTGTCTTTTGTGCATTCAGTTAAATGAACTTAAAATTCGCATTATAAATTAATTTAACAATTAAATTAATCGTCATTGCTACACGTTAAAAGGGTGATTTTTATTTTCACTATATTACTGGGATCAGCAAATGTCACTTTATTAGCTTGTTGTATCATTTTACCAACGTAGGCCGCCTGATCGATTGCACAAAAACAGAATATCTTCTATATAGAGATATATTAATACTTACTGTTGACATTAATTGCACAATTTTCAAATTCGGTAATGTTTTCATCATTTATTTTTTTATTAGAAATAGACTTCGTGGTTTCTTTTGTAACTTTTTCATTATTTTTATCTACATCTAATATGTCTGTAAAGAAATAACCTACTATTAAAAATATTCAATAAAACAAAATTATTTATACTTAGTTACCCTTATTTTTTACATCAAAGTTTTTTGTTTTGCTATCTTCTTTTGGATTCAAATTTGCTAATTTTAACATGCCTTGTATAGCTTCAATATGAGCCACCAAAAATTTATCCACTTTTATGGGTAGCATATAGTTTCTAAAAGTTCTATTTTTTACATCCTGGAAATAACTTTCTACTATAGCTGATGATGCGGTAATTTTATGTGTCATAAAGTATTGATTCATTATATTTGACCATAATAGTATAGTTTTAATTAAATATTGTAAATCATTAGTAAATTCCGGGCAATAATGAAAATTTTCATCTTCAGTTATGATATTACATTGTATCAGAGCTCTGTCTTTAATATTTTCAAACCATATATTTAATGGATTGTTGTTATCAATCATAAAGAAATCGTAGTAACTTAACTTCTCACCGAATTGTTCTTCTTCTCTATTACTTGTAGGAACTGAATCAACATCAATTATTGCCAGTCCAGAAATAAATAGTTTTAATTTTCTTTTATGCCGTTCACAAGGACTTGGTTCGTCATTATGCATACCTGAGTATTCACTATTTGCTACCACAAGTAGACTTTCAATTATTGATTCTGCTTTTTGAATGTTTTCGGCTTTGATTAATAAAGTCATTGACCGTGTATAAAACTCATGTAATAATTTTGGTTTACGAATACTATTCCACTTCGAAATTAGTTTCATTATATGTGAGTAATCAACCCTTAAAAATGTAGTCGGAATATCTAACTGTACACCATTTGATATTTTAAAACAATGTGAGATGTAAGATTTTAAAGTCATATTCATAAATGACCAACAAATAGCATTCAAGAGAGCCAAGGAATGATCGCAGCCAATGGTCTTTGGAACATGAGCCCCAGACTTTATCCATTTATTTAACCAGAATGAGATGCTGTTCGAATCATGAGATTCTGACAGCATCTGACAGACTGGTATTTGTCCATGTTTCTTATTTAAATGTATTACAATGGAATATAAAAATATATGCCCAGATGACAAATCATAAGGTCTTCTCAATTTTTTCACTAGCGTACCGGTTGCATCAATTGCAATCATAGAGTTATTTTTCGCATTTTTAATATAGGAGTTATAAATTTCTTGTTGTTCGGGAGTCCAATAATGGACAAAAAATTTGTCTACTCCAATTGATTGTATCGTTTCTATATAAGGTTGAGTATATTTTAATAAAAGAATATTATGGATTGGATCTTTGGTGTTATGTATCGACTGCAATTTCTTATTAGAATATTCTTGTTTACATTTTCGCAAAACTGCTAAGGAATACAAAGTACTGGGTTCGACTTCTGAATGACTTTTCATTATTTTATTTGCTTGTTCTCTTTTCCAATTTATTGCAAGTTTTCCATCACTTAAACTTTTCCCAATTTCATTTCTCATACATCCAGTTAATTTTCTTTTTTTAGCACCTTTATGTAGACTATTATTTACATTAGATATTTTAGCGGTCATACTTAATATATTATCTGTTGGACCAGCTATATTATAAATAAATAGAGAAGCGTTACATTCTACACATAGTCCCTTTATTGTTAAATAGTATTTGCCATTTGGGTATATATAATGATTTATAAACTTCCAAACGCAATTATTTTCATTAATGTTATTATTTATTTGATAATTAATTACGTCTGTCCAGCCTTTCTTAAGTCTCATTCTTTGTTTTTTATCAGCATACATTCTTTCCTCCGGTTCAATTTTCTTCCAATTATCATCATCCAATATAAAATTAAAATATTCTGAGCTCAATTGTTCGCAATCCTTTTCAAATTCTGAATCTGTTTCAATTTTTGATAATTCTGCAGGTACATTTTTTGTTATATTTAAAATATCACAGCAATTGTATCTGTTCATTTTTACTATTGTGTAAAATGCGCGGGCAGAAATTTTCTCATCGACTTCTTTACTAATTGTTTTCCAAATATCATCTGAAGGTTTTGTGATATTTAACTCTATTTCTTTTTTATATTTTTGTAACAAATTTATAATTATATCAGATGATATTTTTGATACACGTGGCATTTTTAGGCTGAATTGCACTGAAAATACACACGAACATCCTTATCTACATATTCTCAAATATTTGTAAGCTAGTGTAAAATAAAATAATTGTATGAAGTGAAATATTTCAGATACAAAATACCAAACAAAAGTATTTCAAGTGGTCGATAAACTACACTATATTTCTTTGTATTTGTAAGGTACTGTATAAATACGAAAATATAAAATTATTTGAATTGCTAACATACCAAAAGTATTTAATATAATTAAAGTATTTGAAATACTTCAATACTTAATACTGTGTTTTAAATATTTTTAATTATTTCCTATCCAGTTAATTAGATATGTTGTAAATAATGCGAAGTCTAAGAAACTATTTAACAATTAACTATAATTATATATATATATATATATATATATATATATATATATATATATATATATATATATATATATACAGGGTGAATACTGAAAACCTTGACATAGGGAAATAACATGGGAAAACAGTTTTTTGCTGTTTCTATCTGTCCCGCTAAATAAAATCGGGTGTATATGGTATCGTTAGTTAGATTACTTAATTTTGCTTCTAATAAAACTAAATGTTGTGTAATAAGGCCTTTTCTAACTGAAATATTTGATAAAATAAATTGTATTTTGAAGGTTATGCTTCATATTTTCGAATAAGAAACGTCAAAAACAAAATGCTCCATAGCCGAGTGGATACGAGGGCTGTTTCATAACATAAATAATCTACAAGACCTGGTTCGAGACCTCCTCGGCCCTATTTTTTTTTAATTAAATTATGCTTAAAATATCTTTATTATATCAGACTATTTTAATAAAATAGCAATATTCATATTTTTATAAATAAAAAAATCCAAATATTTAATAGAATTATTATTTGCTGTCTGTCAAACTTAACAATTAATTCGAATTTAGTTTTTGGTGTATAATTTTGTATTTCATGTTTTGAAACATGATATTTTAAGTATAATTTAATTAAAAAAAAATAGGGCCGAGGTGGTCTCGAACCAGGTCTTGTAGATTATTTATGTTATGAAACTGCCCTCGTATCCACTCGGCTATGGAGCATTTTGTTTTTGACGTTTCTTATTCGAAAATATGAAGGATAACCTTCAAAATACAATTTATTTTATCAAATATTACAGTTAGAAAAGGCCATATTACACAACATTTGGTTTTATTAGATGCAAAATTAAGTACTCTAACTAACGATACCACATACACCCGATTTTATTTAGCGGGACAGATGGAAACAGCAAAAAACTGTTTTCCCATGTTATTTCCCTATGTCAAGGTTTTCAGTATTTACCCTGTATATATATATACATATTGCAAATACTTATACTTACATAAATTTATTTCAAATAATTAATAAAAATACTTAATTTTGTTTCAAAAACTTATTTCAATTACTTATATTTAAAACAATATACAACACTGTTAAGCACCAATTAAAATATTTAACTGCAAAAAATACCCACCTATATTTTTCAGTTAAAAATAAAAGTAATAGTTTTATTTTATTAAGACACTGTTAAGCACCAATTAAAATATTTAACTGCAAAAAATACCCACCTATATTTTCCAGTTAAAAATAAAAGTAATAGTTTTATTTTATTAAGAGCTGTAGAAGTTATATAAGCATCAAAGAACAATATAGAATTACCACAGCTACACGCTAACCGCTTGTATTCTGTAGTATAACAGACCCGCGTTAAGTTGAGTTGACCTTGTGTGCGCAGAACCCATAATTCGTACTTGGACGGGTCCAAATGTAATAGTAGGGGCGTTGCGCATGTTGACGTTTACTGATATTGCAACCTATTTATACAAATAATAATTATAAGTTTACAATTATTACAATAAGTGAAAACATTCCATCAACATCAAAAATAGGAATAAAAGGGAAGACGATACATTCACAAGCCAAAGAAATTATAGCACGTGTTTTTATCAACTAATATTTTCAGGTTTAATAGTAACTGCAGTTCGCGCAGCTGTAAGTCTCAACTTAACGCGGCTCTGCTATTCGCGAGGATTAACTCGTAGCCACCTAGCGACAAAATCTGGAAACCGGCAAAGTAGTACTCGTCAGCTGATAGCAGCATGGCCGCATAGTGTTCTTACCGCGTTGTGTATCGTAGCAGGGCCGTAGCCAGAACGAAATAATGGACAGAGCTGAATTTTTTCTAACCAGGGCTGTTATACCGGGTGTTTTTTTTCAAGGTGTACATAGGACATTAATATAGAAATAAGTTTTTGCAGGTTCTTATCCCCCTGACAATAATGGTTGTCTATACGAAAATAAAAATAAAATGCATCAAATGACACTAAATACAAGTACATTATGTTGTATTTTAATCGTATAAATTAATTTTTAGTTTTATTCAATTTCTTAATAATCGACGTTTGACTTTTATGTGTCAAAATTCGGTAAGCAAAACATTCATAGCTAGGTACCTATATTTTTTTCATAAAAAATAATAAATTCTCGATATTTAAAAATTAATTTATATTATAAAAATAGGACAATCTCCATGTAATGATTTTCCTCTCTAACACGTACGATTATTAGATAGCAAATAAAAGTCTCATCTATGCCATGCGTATACGACAAAGATGCAAGATAAAAGTTTAATAATTCTTGTAACAGAAATTGATGACATGAGAATCAACTGCGGGAAATATAGTGTATATAATACAATTTTTTTGTGAATTTAGGGCTGATTATTTTTACCAGGGCTCAATTAATTTTTACCAGGGCTTAGCCCTGGTCAGCCCCCCCTGGCTACGGCCCTGTATCGTAGTCTTCATAATTATTTTCTTAGTTAGTGGTTGTGGTTCGGCTGAAATTCTCAATTAAATTCTGTCCTTTATGAATAAAATGTGGACTGTGCTGGTTTTATACATATATTTGAAACTGAGCGATGTATATAATGCTATGTCTACATCTTGACTCTTACTATGTACAAAATATTTCTTACAGCTATGTTTACAAATACTCTTAAATTTCGGGGGTGATAAACATCAAAACAAAAAAATGTGAAGCGGTTTGGGTCACGAAACACTTATGGCAGGGGTAGTATGATTTTCTTAGAATTGACACTTGCACAGGAAAATAACACAAGCGACACGACCAGTTAGTATCTTGTTAGACCTCTACCGTTAAAATCATATTTTTTTAATATCCGTTTACTATAATTATTTTTTCATTCCTTTTCTTTTTAGATTTTATCCACATTTTTACAAAAATTCTAACCTAAACCTTATCTAAAAATCAATCTTTATGTAGACTTGTGTATGGCTGCCACTCTATGAAGACAGCACAAAGATCAGTTTCCATTTTTTTTTAATGAAAGGAAAGTCCGCTTGTGCAATAAATTCGGTGGAAAGGAACTACCTGATACACGAAAAACATGAATTAAACTTACTTGAAAAAGATAAGTTATAAAAGAAAAAGAATAAATATATATGTATATACTTGCCCTGAAATATGTAAAATAATATTATAATAAGATGATTTTTATTCGTATTTAGTTAAAAAAGATAGATTACAGGGTAAAAAGAACACCAAATCTTTGAAATGAAACAAAATCACACGTTTGCAAGGCAACTAAAGTCAGCAAAGTACTACAAAGATCCTCCATTTTGAAATTAGCATTAGCGCCGCCAACGGTAATGTTCATCGCGAATACGAAGAGACATACATTAGCCGAGACATGTCTCGCCGCCTGTGAATCGTAAATACATAAATGTAATAGTTTACAGTTCCACAACATTTCTGCACGAGCCGCCTGTGTTTTTATTCCTATTCAATACGGCTATTGTATTCTTAAAGGCAAAATATTTATTAATTTACAACTGGTCCCAGTTCTCTATTTATTAATGTTGAAACATTACACGATTAATACGATTATAACGCGATCGATAATTTCAATGCATTTTATTTAAAACAAATTTTTAATTTTAAAAATAATAACATAATCAAAGGCCAATACCATAAAATTTAATGCACATTTACCTAACTAGAAGCTATGCAAATTTACCGGTAAATGTGCACATTTCATAATTACCATAATACCTACATTTTAGGACTAATTTGTAATACTTTTTTTATTTTTGCACTAAATTAATAAAACACTTTACTTTATTACTTATGACTCGACATTTATCATCAACACTGCAGGAATTTATTACTTATGTCCTGTTTTATTTATAAAAATTAATCGTAATCGTACGATTATTGTTTCATATATCGTTATCGTAATCACAAAAGTGTTAATCGTTTCATCACTGCTATTTATATTACTCTCATAAAAATATAAACGTATTTATAAATTTGCAAATTATTTTATATAAACTTTGATTGAAAAAAAATTCGCTAAAATTTAAAATAATAGCTTAAAACAAAAATACTGACGATGCAAACCAATGGATCACTCGGTATGGGTCGGGAAAGTAAAATTGGTATTCCTTTTTAATGGTTGGTGGAGATGAAATTTTTTATACGTCACAAAACAATACAAACCGAGTACAAACGATTGGTGCCCTATTTTTCGTTTGTACTTCTAAAGGGCGAGCTAGGCGTGAAGTAGGCTCGCCCTTTTCAAATTGGTGTTACTTTTTAAGGGTTGGTGGAGATAAAATATCTTAAACGTCACAAAACAATACAAACGAAGTACAAACGATTGGTGCCCTATTTTTCGTTTGTACTTCCAGAGGGCGAGCTAGGCGTGAAGTAGGCTCGCCCTTTTAAAATTGGTGTTACTTTTTAAGGGTTGGTGGAGATGAAATTTGTTATACATCACAAAACAATACAAACCGAGTACAAACGATTGGTGCCCTATTTTTCGTTTGTACTTCCAAAGGGCGAGCTAGGCGTGAAGTAGGCTCGCCCTTTTAAAATTGGTGTTACTTTTTAAGGGTTGGTGGAGATAAAATATCTTAAACGTCACAAAACAATACAAACGAAGTACAAACGATTGGTGCCAATTTTATTATTTGTACTAACAAGGGCGAGCCTACTTCACGGACCTGAGTTTCTTATGTACTTCGACGCTTGTAATTTGTATGGTTGGGCAATGACACAATGTTTACCACATGGTGGCTTTACATGGTTATGTGACGAGAATATTAAAACACTAGACATTACTAATATACCTGACAATGGATTCGATGGATACATTTTTGAAGTTGACTTGAAATATCCAATAAACTTATATGACCTACATAAGCATTTGCCCGTATGTGCAGAACAACAAAAACCTCCAAATTCGAAATTTAAGAAACTTCTTACAACACTATATGATAAAAAAAAATGTAATACATCATAAAAATTCAAAACAAGTATTGGAATTTGGGCTATATTGACAAAAATGCAAATTTTCGAAAAAACGCAAAAAACAATTTTGAAAAAAACTTCTTCAAACAAATGAATAACGCAGTTTACGGAAAAAGTATGGAAAATATTAGAAATAGACATGATATAAAATTAGTTTTGAAATGGAATGGAAAGGGTGGGGCACGGAAGTTAATTGCCAAACCAAATTTAAAGAAGGTTGTAATATTAACAGAAAATTTAGTTTCAATCGAACTAAGTAAAATAAAAATTTTGTTTAATAAACCTAATTATATTGGTATGGCTATATTAGATATATCCAAAACACTTATGTATGACTTTCATTACAATTACATACATAAAACTTATACAGCGCCAAAATTACTGTACATGGACACTGACTCATTTATTTATAAATTTAATGAAGACCCATACGTACAAGTTATATAGTGTAATAGGATAATTATATAAACAATATTAATCATAAGTAGCGTAAGATTACTGTCTAGCCTTTAGTTTAGTATAAATACAGGTCTGATAACACATATTGGACATTCTGTAACTAGTCTTCTTGTGATAAAGTTCTTTTTAAAAACGACACGTCTCGAATTTATAATTTAACTGGCGACGAGGATGGGAATACATCTCCAAAAACTAAAACGAGAGTATCTCTATTGATAGTTAGTAAGACCAGCATAACAGAGGGGAAATAAACCTACTCTGGTTCGTTTCAACGATTAAATTGCAATCAACGCAGCCACGAGCCTTCACCCAGGTGCTGACCCAAGGTGTGTCCAGGGAACCAAGAACGGCATTGTGTCGTCCCATCCACAACGGGATTCGTAAGCGGCGCACAACTACAGAATCACCACCACCCTGCTTTGCTGCCCAATCCACGTAGGGAAACATAAGCGACAGCAGGGAAACCAACAACCCCATGATAATCGCAACCATACTGTGAGTACAGTTTGTATTGCAATAAATAAAATTTTATATTATTATTTATATAAATTAAATTAAACAAAATAAAATGGCACCATTGGAACAAAGATACTTAGATACGGTCCCAATTTTCAATGGGAACCCCAATGAGTTGGCATATTTCATTAGAATGAGCGAAGCTCTAATAAATAATTTTTACGATTCTACCAATACTGCAAATTACGAAAATTTCGTATTGCTAGCTAAAATTAGGAATAAGGTAAGAGGAGACGCTGCGAGAGCGATCTCCCATTATAATATAAATAGTTGGAATGATTTGAAGACTGCTTTATTAACTGCATACGCAGATAAGCGCGACTGCTATACATTAGCAATCGAAATTGCAAACCTAAAACAAGGATCGGAGAATGCCTTCGATTACTATAACAAAATGTTAAGTTTATTAAATGCCCATACGGCATATGTTGAAACACAAATAGACGTCGTAGCATACCGACCGGCAATGATAACATACGGTCAAAATTTAGCCATAAGATCTTTCTTGAGAGGACTTTGAGATCCGTTACGATCATTCCTCCAAACGAGGAATCCACAAAATTTAAATTCAGCTCTCAAAATTTTAATGAATGATTTTCAAATGAAAGCGTCTAGAACAAGTTCAACCCTCCCCTACAAAAAACAAACACCAACCAAACATACGGGCGCATTCCCTAAACAACCACAATACATACCACAAATACAACAACCCATCAATATACCAAGATTTGATCCACCTAAACAGACAAACAACTTCCCGAAAGGTCCCATAAACATAAAAAATACCAACATCAACAACAGCCAAGACCTACTCCAATGTCGATTTCACCTCGACAAAGCTTAGTACAACAACCAGGACATAGACACACGTTCCAATCTCAGTCCAGTCCTACATTCTTTTCACAAGAACTACATAATTTAGAAAATTTAGATCCCTGCATTTCAGAAGAGATTTATAACGCGACTTCAACTGACTATGACGATAATACCATGAATTACTACCAAGAATATGACGCACAAAATTCGGAAAAAACTCAAACCTTTGAGAACGATTCTTTTTTAGACTCAATCCCACCTCCATTTTCGGAGAAATAATGGATATTGACAGCCCTACAAAATTACCTTACCTAGAACTAGACAAATACAAATGTTTAGTAGATACCGGAAGCACTAGATCTTTCATTAACCCGGACATAATTGAAAAAATTCCAAATCAGTTTAAATTGCACAAAGAAAACTTTACTTTAGCAACAGCACACGGTATATCAAAAGGAGACAGCCACATATTACTTTATTTTGATAATATCCCTATAAAATTTTACGTTTTTCAATTTCATAATCAATTTAATTTATTAATCGGCTTGGAAGATTTAAAATCATTACAATGTCAATACGATGTAGTAAATGATAAAATATAGTTGTTAGGACATGAATATAATCTTAACCCATATATGCCTACTGTTCTATATTTAGAACACCTATTTTTAAGTCTGTTTAATTAGTTCTGCTACTGGAATCTACGCGGCGGTGTTGGTAATGGCTTCTATAATGTCCATGCTTTCTTCAAATGTCAGTTAATCTTAACTACTCTCGTGTATACCTTTGTAATATTTATTTAAATACAGCGATTTTCGCGAAATAATAATAATAATAATAATAATAATAATTTCTTTATTGAGTTATTCTCAAAGGCGAGGTTCAGCCAAAGGCTGGTCTTCCACCTAACCCAGATACAAATACATATGTAAATTTATAATTGTCTATAAAAGAGAAAATAGTTACAATTAATACAATATGAAATAAATATTAATCTACTAAATTGAACATATTCCTAATATGCAGCTTAAAAGTTGGCAGTGACAGTGATTTTAAATAATTTGGGATATCATTATAGAGTGAAGGAGCAATGTATGAGAAACATCCTTTAAATTTAGATTTATTAAAACCAGGAATATCAAATGCATCTTTATCACGTAGACTGTAAGTATGTCTTTTTATTGTAAGTTTTTCCCGTAAGTACGATGGAGTCTCCGTAAGGATTATTTTATGTACTAAACATAGATACAGATACTTCATACGTTCATCAATATAATTCATGTTGGCAGAAATTCTATACTCAGAGATGTGGTCAAATTTACGCACATTATACACGAAACGCAAACAAGAGTTTTGAAAAAGAGTAATCCTGCCAATATCCTTCTGTGTAAGATTAGGTACATAAACACAAGCGTAGTAATCGAACAAGGGCATAATAAGTGTGTTTATTAAACGTAACTTTAGTTCAGATGATAAAAATGATCGAAACTGATAAAGAAATTTAAGTTTTAATCTAGCAGCTGTTAATTTCTTATTAATGTGAGATTTAAATTTCAAATCTTCATCTAAAGATAACCCTAATACGTCGATAGCTGGGCTGATGTTTATGACTTTGTTTTCGACATTAATAGTTGGTTTGATGGTATAGTTTCCAACAGCTAGTAATTTGGTTTTCTCGGAGTTAATTAGTAAACCATTATTTTTGACCCAGACAATTAGATTTTGTAAATCTGCATTGAAAATGGACATTTTTTCCACCATTTCATTTGGTTTGAAAGATGTTAAAATCTGAGTGTCATCTGCATAAGAAAAAGCAAAGGAATCTTTTAATACGGATGGCAAGTCAGCAACAAAAATAATAAAAAATAATGGCCCTAAAATAGACCCTTGTACTACTCCACGATTAAGAGGAAAAGAAGTGGAAATGTGGGTGTTTTCATCAGAGGTCATGTGAACATAAAATACTCTGTTGCAAAAATAATTGCTACATAGTTTAATTGCATCGTCTGAAAAACCATAGTAACGCAATTTAGCCAACAATAAATCGTGATCAACTAGATCAAAAGCCTTGGACAAATCAATTTGCGCGATTACACTGACTTCGGATTTATCAAAATTTGAAATAAGATTGTCTATCAAATTTAATAAACATGTTTGGGTGCTAAAACCTTTCCTAAATCCTGACTGGTTAGGAGGTAAGATTTGTGTATAAGTAGCATACGACATAATTTGGTCAAAACAAACTTTTTCAAGAACTTTTGATAAAGTTGGCAATATATTTATTGGTCTTAGATGGTCAAATGAAGTGGGATTGTCTTGCTTGACTATGGGTTTTACTATGGCGGATTTCCATACATCGGGGATTACTCCTTCCATCAAACAGCAGTTTACAATATGAGTAATCGGCTTGATAATGGATGGCAAAACAAGAACTAACATTTTTATAGAAATTCCATCAGCACCAACTGCATTAGATTTAACTTTTCTGAGTATAGAGTCGACCACAGATTCATCAACACAAGAAAATTCGAAAAAAGCACCACCTTGATTTATGAAAGAATTGTTTAAATAGAATTCCCGAGTATCTGAATTAATGGAAGCTGTTCCAATTTTGTTAAGCATGTATTCACCGTATTTTGTTGGGTTACAAAGATCTTCAGGTAACATTTTGTTTGGTTTGGTATTAATACCTACTTTTTTGAGACTACTCCAAAGTTTAGTGGAATTATTAATATTTTTATTAATACTATGTTGAAAAAATGCATTTTTTTCTCTACGTATGGCAGCAGTAGTATAGTTTCTTAAATCTTTATAATACTTCCATTTCGCTTCAGTTTTATTCTTTTTGTAATCTAATAGAGCTTTATTACGTTTTTTTTTGCATAATTTTGATTACTGGAGTGATCCAAGGGCAATAATTCTTACTGGTTTTAATTGTTTTTAAAGGTGCATGTTTATCATATAAATTCAGAATGTTATCATTCAGGTACTGTAATTTATCGTTAATATTATTGAGTTGGAAAATTCGATCCCATACAATATTGTCCACGTCTTCATAAAAACGGTCCATATCCAAATTTTTAAAATCTCTGTATGTAATAGTTTTTTTTGGAATGTCTGGACTGGGGATATTTAGTTCACAATATACAATTTTATGATCCGAGAGATTAGATGGAATAGCACCAGAAACTGCGCAAACTGAAGGATCCGATATTAATATTATATCAATTAGAGTATTCGATGCAGGTCTCGTGCATTCATTGATTAATTGGTGCATGTTATTTGATACAATAATATCTTGAAAAAACTTGGAATGAAAATCATTAGAGAACATATCAATGTTTATATCTCCAGTACAGATCATTACATCACAGTGAATATTAAATTCTGCAAATATTCTATCTAAAATGGACAAATCTTTATACATATTTACGTGTGGATTATAAACAACACCTAAGCATACTTTTTGACTTAAAATACTAAATTGTATCCACAAATGTTCAACATTATTAGCCTGCACGAAACTGGTGTCCAAAACCGAAAAACGAATATTTTTTCGTACATAATATGCAACACCGCCTCCACGTTTATGTTTTCTCTCACAGCTAATTAGTGTATAATCATCGATGTGAAATAAACATTCAGGTGAATTTGAACTAATCCACGTTTCCGTGACTGCAACAATATCAAATTTATTTTCGAAGACAAGTTCTTTAAATTCTAAGAAGCATGAATTCAACGATCGTACATTTATCTGTGCAATTTTAAGTTTATTGTCAGCAAGTTCAACGACCTCCATATTTACTACACACAGGGTTTGAACAAGTTATCGTGCAGGTTTGCAAACAGGTGATTTAAATTAACAACAATTGGCAGTGTCCAAACTTAAATTTAGGAAATAGATTCTTATTTATTTTATACAAGTAACAAAAGAAAAGAAGAAAAAAATAATTTTTAGTGCTAAACTTAATTTAATACTAAGTAACAACAAGAAAATAGATATTGAAAAACTGGATTTCCACAGCTCCGTTAGACCAAAAATGAAAACAATTTTAATTTAATTAGCGTCACTCTCGGTGTCCTTTAAATCAGTGCGATAGTCAATTTTTTTAACAATACCGTCGACTTTAGCATAAATGAAACCGTCTCTTGTCCACACATTCCTAAAACCATATTGCTTTGAAGCACGCGTAAATAAATTCAGTCTGTCTTTAGTAAGATCTTCCTTAATTGAAATTTTGGAACCCTGCAATTTCTTACGGTGACTCATGACAAGTTGGCGGGATTTGTAGGAGACGAATTTTACAATTATGGAACGCGGTTTTGAATGGGATGGAAGTCTCTTACCGATCCGGTGACAGCGATCTATATTCTTTGGTTCAACATTCACTTCACACATATTTTTAAACACATCACACACTTTGGCTTCAACGTCCTCGTCGACACTCTCTTGAACTCCGAAGATGCGGATGCAGTTGCGCCTTGAATATTGTTCCTGTTGATCCAATTTCTCCTTCAGGATACGGTTGTGGTCAGTCAATTCCGATATTACACTTTCATAATGCACCCTTTGTTCTTCTAGTTTATCATCTAATTTTGTTTGTTCTCCGGGAAAGTGAGTTTTTAAAAAGAATTAAAATTACAACGGGTCTAATCTACGTTCTTTATTCGTGTTAGAAGTACAAAAGACAAGATACATAACATGTACAGGCTGTTTTATAATGTACGTTATCTCTACAAGTAGGTTTCATGTTCATGTTGATAGTCGGCAGATTGTGTTTCTTAACTCCTCCGGCCTTAGATGAGAACTATGGGGTTTTAGCCACAAAGTTCGATGAAAATGACATATTTGGGGGTGCGGACGTTGAAGCCTCGATGTTCCTTGGCTGTAGTATTCTGGACTTCCTTCTTTTATTAACAAAATATAGTATTATACATACAAAGCAAATAATTATGAAACAATACAAAACAATGGTAAAAATACTTATTCTATTATAATAAATGGGTTCATTATTTATTTCTTTTAAATTATTCTTATGTCTATTAATAAGGGACAATATGTGATCTGTGTCATCTAGGTTTACAGAATCTAACTTAAATGTTTTAAAATTAAAAATGTCTTTATCACTAAAATTGTTCGAAAGGGGTATATTGGGTAAATTAATGTTTTTGAAATTTGTTTTTTGGGACTGATATGTTTTGAGCACGGAATCTTTCACTTTCACTTCACATTCACTATTTAGTTCAAGGAGGTAGCTGCCAAATAGGGGGATGTTGTCGACGTTTTTGCCGCATCTTTGGGTGGCTACGATGCTGTTCGGGGCGATGATGATCCATTGATGTCCTTCGATTTTTCGGATGGTGGTGTTTGGAATATTGACGGCTATTTGTTTGCAATTAGTGGAATTTTTTATGTAATTCAATAGTTGAACTTCACATGGGGTGTCGGAATTTATTGTTGCTGTATGCGCCTCATAACACAGGAACTCTTCTGGGATAATTTCCTGGCATTTGGTCTCGAAGAATGCGTAAGCATGCTCATTGGAAGCAAGGAATTTATTTCGGGGTATAATGGTTTTAAATATATTCTGATGTGGGGTTGGTAAAGGATACAGATGATAGTAGGTGAAGCTTTCAGTTTCGACTATTGGAATTTCGATTAAAAATGTGATTTGATTATTTTTACTAAAACTTTTGATTTCAATAATTTTTTCGAATAAAAGAAGGTTTTCTAAAGATGGTTCAAATGGGAATTTATTGTCGTTTAAAAGTTTATTTATTTGGATAATTTCAGATAGTAAATCCTTTGGTTCAATGATTGAATTATGAAAGGTGTTAAGTTTCGAAAAGGAAATAGCCACTTCAATTTTTTCTAATAAATCGTAAATAATTTGTAGGCTTGTTATGTATTGAGTAAGGACGGTTTGGAGGAAAAAGCAATTAGCTGTTTCAACTCTTTTTATGTATGTACTATTTATGAATTTTTCTAATTCGTTAATTTTGGAATTAAGGGATTGTTGATTTTTTGAAAGAATTTTTACATTGTTGTCAAATTTTGATATTGAGGTTTGTAAGATAGTTATTTGATCATCCATTAAAGTTTTAAATTTATTTTGATTGTTTGTCAGCCTTGATATAGCTTTATCGTATTTTTCAGCATCGTTTTGATCGAGATTGCCCGTTATGGATTTTATTACGGATCCGAGACCATCGATTATACCTCTCTTTTTTCTATGCGATAGTGGGTTTAGTTGTTGAATTTGTAATGACACTTTATCTTCCAAAATTGTTGTAATCTGATAATTTTCTTTATTTTGTTTTGAGGTTTGAATTTCATGTTTTATTTTTGAGAAGGAATTACATAAGTTATTATACTCATTTATGATATCTGTAATATCGTAAATTTGTACGAAAGTCCATTGATCTGTTTTAATCTGAGCATGTCCAAGTTTTAATGGTAACAGTCCGGGGTTGGTGTTCAGGTTGTGGAATTTTGGGATTTCGAGAGTTGCGGTGGTGATGATGAGGATAAGGGATCTGAAACAGGTGGTTGTCTCAGTTCTTTTATATGTATAATTTCTACCTTATTCTTTTTCTTTTCATTGCAAATTTCAACTTTATTTTTGTCCAAAAGTTTAGTTATTTTAAATGGTCCTAAAAATTTCAATGACTTTTTACTTCTATTTAAAGGATTTTGTTTATAAACGGTTTGTCCTATTTTAAAAGCGTAATTTGTATCACCATGGGTGTTATGTTTCGTTACTATCTTCTTTTTATCGGAATGTAGTTTATCAGAGACTTCTTGATAAACATGTTTTAATTTGTCTTTATGATTCTGAATGTACTCGTTGTAAAAGGAATTGGGAAGGAATATTTCGTTTGGATTTCTGGAATTTGTGTGTCCGAATGCTAATTCAAAGGGGGTGTAATTTGTAGCGCTGTGAATAGAGTTATTGTAACCAATTATTGCATATTGCATTTGATCAGTGTTATCGTCCGGATACATTTCTTTTAGAATTCTTAGATGTTCGATTATTGTTGAATGAAATCGTTCTACAATGGAATTTGATTCGTGATGTAAAGGGGTTGTAAAATGGACATTAATTTTATGCAATTTTAAAAGTTCTTTGGTTGTGTTGTTATTGAACTCTTTACCGTTATCCAAAATTAAATTTTCAGGTATGCCAAATGAAGCAAAATATTTTATTAAAGCATTACTAGTATGAATAGCAGTTTTTCCTTCTATGAAAATAGCTTGTGCGAATTTTGTAAAGGCATCTACAAGAGTAAGATAATTTTTATTATCAAACATAAAGATATCTACGTGTATTATCTGAAAAGGTCGTGAGGCTGTTTCAGTAAGCATGAGCGGAACATATGGTTTTTTCCTAGCATATTTCGCTCTTTGACAAATTTCACATGCGTTTATAAAATTTGTTATTGTTGTTTTCATATGTTTCCAATAATAATTTCTTTTAAGATATTCGAAAGTTTCATTAATGCCTCTATGGTTACTACTACCTTCGTGATGATTTTTTATAAGCAAAATTTGTTCTTCTTTGTCAGTTACGGTGTTAATAATTTTAGTGCATTTAATTAATTTCGGACCTTTCATTGAAAATTTATCTAAATAGACTTTTGAAAAATCGCGGAAAAGTTTGTCAGTGTGAAAATAAAGATGATAAATATTTTTTGAGTCAGTATAGTCTCTTAAGAATTCAAATATAAATTGGTGATTATTTTGTTCCGGTAATTTGATTTTAATAATTTTTTGATGTTCATAATTGTTATGTGTAATTGAAGGTTTGTTATATATATGAGGAAAAACGTGAATCTGATTTGTTTTATTGTTTATAATTTCGTCTAATATTGTTATGCCGGTGTTTGTATTGTCATTTTCAGTGGAGTGTTGTGTAATAGATTCAGAGTCTGTGTCTACGCCTATGTCTTCGTTATCAATGTTTTGTTGGGAATTAGTATATGTAGTGTTTGGGGGTTTAATTTGGATGTTGGATAAGATTTTGATTTTTGGTTTAGTCGGTTTACTAGTGGAAGGTTGGGGATGCAATTCATTTTTGTCAGGTGTAAAATTTTCAGCAAGATTTCTAAAATATTCGATAATGTCGTTATTAATTTCGCCGGGATTATTAATTGTGGATTCTGTTTCAATGGCATTTAATTTTATTCTAGAAAGACAGTCCGCGTTGGTGTTAAATTTTCCTTTTTTGTATTGTATGTCATAGTCGTATTCTTCTAACTTTAATCGCCATCTAACAAGTTTGGAATTTGGTTCTTTAATATTAAATAACCAAGTAAGAGGACGGTGGTCAGTCATTATTGTGAACTTTCTACCATAAAGATACGGACGGAAATGCTTACAAGCCCAAACTATCGCTAATAGTTCTTTTTCGATAGCGGAGTAGCGTGTCTCGGTATCATTCAAAGTTCTAGATGCGTAAGCTATAGGTTTGTCACGTGAAATTTCGCCTTGCGAAAGAACGGCACCTATTGCGAAATCGCTGGCGTCTGTCGTTAGTACAAAAGGTTTGTCAAAATCAGGGTATTGTAATATGGGGTCGTTTGTAAGTAGTTCTTTACATGTATTAAAACTGTCTATGAATTCTTTGTCGTGAATAATTTTGGCGTCTTTTTTCAAACATTTGGTCATGGGTTTCGTTATTTTTGCAAAGTCTTTGATGAAACGTCTATAGTAACCTAGTAATCCTAAAAAGCTTTTAATTTCTTTTGGTGTTCGAGGTATGGGGAAATTTTTGATTGCCGAAATTTTTTCTGGGTTAGGTTTTACACCATCTGAGGTAATTACATGTCCTAAATATTGAACGGTTTTTTGAAGAAATTCGCTTTTGTCAAGTTGAATTTTGAAGTTACTGATTCGTAAACGATTAAATACTGATTTTAGTCTTTCAATATGCTCCTGAAGGGATGAACTAAAAATAATGATGTCATCGAGATATACTAAACATGTCTCGTGCTGAAGGCCGCGAAGAACATTGTCCATAACTCGTTGAAATGTTGATGGGGCGTTTTTTAAACCGAATGGCATGCGTTTAAATTCGTAATGCCCGCCTTCTACAGAAAATGCAGTTTTTTGAATATCATTAGGATCTACTTCTATCTGATGGAAGCCGCTAGCTAGGTCTAAAGTCGAAAAGTAAGTTGCTTTGCCAAGTTTGTCTAGTATGTCAGAAATGTTTGGTAATGGATACTTGTCGTCAATGGTTTGTTCGTTCAATTTTCGGTAGTCTATAACTACGCGCCACTTCTTCTTACCAGAAGCGTCGAGTTTCTTCGGCACTATCCAGATAGGACTGGACCAAGGGGATACGCTGTCTTGTATTATACCTTGTTCAAGCATTTTATTAATTTGAGACTTGACTTCGTTTTTATGAATTTCGGGGAATCGATATGATTTTACATGAATTGGTGTATCGTCTTTCAATTTAATTTTGTGGGTTATTTCGTTCGAAAAACTCAAAGGTGTTTTCTCGCAATAAAATATATCTCTATATTCAAAACATAATTTTCTAATTGATTCTTTTTCTTCTTTATTACAATGATCTATTCTAATATTTTTTAAATTTTGTTTTAAAAGATTATCGTATTCTATATCGGGTTCTTCATCAATTTCCATTTTTTCAACAAAATTAATTTCGATAGGGTCTAAAGGTTCAATTTCTAATGGTTCTAATATGTTTATCTGAACAGGGTTCTCATTAATATTTGTTAATGTAGTTATAGCAAAATTGTGTGAAACGTTTACAACTGCTTTTGGCATTTGTACGCCATTTTCAAAATTTGTATGATTTAAAATTCCTATACCGTTTCTCATTTTAACAGGTAATTTTACTACAAATGATGTTCGAGGTGGTACAATAATGGAATGTAACAGGGCTGAATTATTATGGACTTTTGTTTCGTTGTCGGGATTGAAAATTATGGGTATAACGGCATATGGTGTTGTTAGTTGTTTGTTTGTGACGTTTACATTTGCGTTTAATTGTCTTAAAAGATCAACACCGATGAGGCCATCGTATTTGTTACTGAATTTAAACAAATAGAATTTATGAGTTTCGGGAATATTAAAAATTTCGAAAATAGGGATTTCTGCAACTTCATTGTGATATGATACATTATGTGCTGTTTGAATATTAAAATTTTGATTATAAATGTAATTTGGATAAAATGTGTATGCTAATTCCGGATTTATTAAACTTTTAGTGCTACCAGTATCTATCAAAAAATTGGCATTTAATTCGGGGATATATATGTGGGGCAAATTTGCTTTTATTGTGTTTAATTGTACTACGTCTGATTGTTGGCATTGTTGGTCATAGGAAAATTTACATTTGATTCAGCATTGTTGATAACGGGTTCTTCATACGTGATGTTATCATCATTGTTGTAATAGGAATCGTCGTAAGTTAAAGTGTGTGAATAGTCATAATACGTGCCATATTCATAGTCTACGGGATTGTTCTCATAGGTTTCATATTCGGTGTTATAGGATATGTCTTGGGAAGTTTGGGGTGATTGTTCGGTGTCAGACTGGATATTCTGATTAAATAATTGGGTTGATGTGAATGTTTTTTGAGGGTTACTTCTTCTGGAATGGATTGATGAGGTGTCCATCGGTTCGGATTTAAATGGTTGGGGTTGATTTGGACGTGTAAAATTTTGTTGGAAATTAGGACGGAAGGTATTTTGTTGTATATTTGGACGTGAGAAATTCTGTGGGAAATTTACTGGTCTCTGGATATGTTGAAATGTAGGTGGACGCATTTGGATTTGTGGTTGTCTTTGTGCATAATGCACGGGTCTGTAATTGGGTTGAGTAGTATTTTGGAAAGGATTCATTTTTGGAGGTAAATGTAATGTAGGACGTTGTTGAGAGATTTGGTAATTTGGTGTAGGAATTGGATTTGGTCGGTATTGGTAATTTTGGCTATAATTGGACGTTATTTGTTGTCTGGCTGGTAAAATTCTATGATCAGGTTTAAAATTTGATTGCGAATTTATTGAACTTTGCCTCTGTGTAGAATAGAGGAAATTTTCTTCTTCAATAACTAAACTCATCGCTTTCTCTAAACTGTCAGGGTTTCGTAGTCTGATGTTTGTTTGTATGTTAGGTGGTAAGCCGCGAATAAATGTTTTTAATGCTAAATCATTATAATTTTCTTGTTTTATCTTTCTTTCTTCAGCAGTAATTTCGAAACTATTTAATTTAGACATAATTAAGCTACGTGAATCTTGACATCTCATACCAAAATTATAGGGTGGTTCATTTTTATTTGGACGAAGCGATATCAAATCCTGAACTAGACAATCAATGTTTCTTTGATCTCCAAAACTTAATCTTAGAGCATTTTTTACTTCCTCCCATGTACTGAGTTCTGTACGGGATCCAATTAAAATAAAAGCTCTGCCTGTTAATTTTCCTAATATAGCTCTTACAAGGAAATTATTTAATGTTATATTTGTATGAGTTCCAAAAGTATTAATTAAATTTTGACAAGAATCAAGAAATATATTTAATGTGTGGGGATTGCCTTCATAGTGTGGAATCGAATCTACATACAATTTTAAGAGTTGGTAATTGACTGGGGCTGTTATTTGGGGTTGAACTTGGGTAGGTGGTGGTGACATTTCTGTATCTGTGTCTCCCAAATTAAATTGAGTTAGTATTTCAGATAAGTTTAGGATGTCGTTATTAGACATAAATATTTCGGTTGTGGCTTATTTTAAATTATTTTTATTGTAGTTGAAACTGTTACTAAGGTATGTGGGAATAGTTTTGTATAGGATATGAGCTTTGTTTGTACTTACATAAATATTTCTATTTTCATTCTTCTTAACCTAATGCCTATAGGTTTGGACGATTTTTGTTCCTCTCCCAGGTCTTCCTAGTCTAAGGTCTGGCTACGGCGATGCTGTCCTTCACCAGGTCTGGCTTTGGCGATGCTGTCCTCCACCAGGGCGTTGTATTTTCTTCTCTCTCAAGACTCGTCTCCCGATTTCGGCTGCTGGGCTCGTGGTAAACCGATATGCGTTCGATTTTCACTCCCGTACCGAAATGTGATACTCGATTAACTGTTGAGACAGAAATTACCCGTTCGATACGAATAATTTCGAGTATCCTACCGACTGCGCCAATTTTGTTTGTTCTCCGGGAAAGTGAGTTTTTAAAAAGAATTAAAATTACAACGGGTCTAATCTACGTTCTTTATTCGTGTTAGAAGTACAAAAGACAAGATACATAACATGTACAGGCTGTTTTATAATGTACGTTATCTCTACAAGTAGGTTTCATGTTCGATAGTCGGCAGATTGTGTTTCTTAACTATCTAACCGACTGATAACTTTTTCCACTAATGACTTAAGGAACGTTTCGTTTGTAAGTAGTGCATCCAGAACTTCCTTGACTGTACCACGTGTGGTTACGGTTGCGCCACCCATTTTATACTTTGATGACTTATTCAAATATTAATAAAAACTGCAAAAATACCCTGAGCTGAGCACTATTGAAAAACTTAAGACGGAGCTGCGCAAACACACGTCTACTCTCGATGACACATAGACAAGAATGGCAAGTTCCAGTGTCTCATGTGAATCAAGGTATTGTTTTTTCTTATTATTGATTTTTAATTGAATCCAAACGTCAACGGTTATTTCATAGTTAATTGATAAATATATATGTCTAACCTAAAAATAATTTCTGTTCGATGGGAGTAAACTATGACTGTTTGAAATTTGGTGTCCTACATATACATATTACAGAAAAGGATTAGGATTGAAGAAGTAAATGGAAGGAAATGGCGTAAACATGACATAAATTCAAAATTGCCTGAGTGGAATGATGAGATGAATTATAGGGTAGATGATGAAGAAAATAGAAGTGTAATAGATTGTTTCGAATTACTTTTTGATGATTTACTTATCGATAAAATCGTTGAGGAAACTAATCGATACGCGGCACAAAATAATCGCGAACTGAATGTTACAGCAGGAGAAATTCGATGTTTTATTGGTAAACTACTCTACAGTGGATATACTCAAGTTTCCAGAAGAAGAATGTACTGGGAAACTGCCAGTGATGCAAATCACCAAATAGTGACCAATGCAATGAGGCGTGATCGGTTTGAAATAATACTATGCAATTTTCATTTGGCTAATAATTACGAACTTGACAAAAATTATAAATATGCGAAAATACGTCCTTTGATAACGGCATTGAATGAAAAATTTCTTTTTTACTGTCCGAATGCTATAGTTTTGATGAATCAATGTGCAAGTATTTTGGACGACATGGACTGAAGCAGTTTATATTACAAAAAAACCGATTAGGTTTGGTGTGGAGGAACTCGATTGGGCTATGTTGTCTATATAGACCAAGGCAAAAGCTCACTCGCCGAAAATGTCAATCGAACTCTAGGTCTCGGGGAAATCTTGTGTATAATTTTGCAAATATTTTGAAAATGCAAAATTCAAATCTCTTTCATTTATTTTTTGATAATTTTTTTACCAGCAAAAAATTGCTTTCTTCTCTAAAGGATATGGGAGTAAAGACAACAGGTACTATAAGAGATCATCGCACAGAGAAATGTCCACTTATTACAAAGCAGGAAATGAAAAAGAAAAATAGAGGTTATTATGATTACAGAGTTGATGAAAACGAAGAAATAATTATTTGTAAATGGAACGACAACAGAGTTGTGAGCTTATGCTCAAATTCTGTTAGAATACATCCTATCCATTCTGCAACTCGGTACTCCCGGGCGGAACGAAAAAGGATCCAGGTTGACCAGCCCCATCTTATAAGATTATATAATGAAAACATAGGCGGAATAGACAGAATGGACCAAAATGTGAATAAATATAGAACACATATCCGTGGCAAGAAGTGGTACTGGTGTCTGATAATATTTTTTATTGATATGGCTGTAAACAACGCGTTTCAGTTGTATCGAAAAAAATATAAAGATTTTGATTTACTAGCGTTCAGAAGACGCATAGCCCGATTTTACATGGAACACTTTGTAAAACAGTCAAACAAATCCAATCGGTCAGCGCAAAAAACTACAGAAACTAGATATGATGGTTTGAATCATCTCATATGTTTCCAAGAAAAACAGACTCGATTTGGATTTTGTCATGCCAAATGTGCCACACGATGTTCCAAATGTAATATTGGTATCCATGTAAAATGCAAAATTACGGGAAAATCTACTTTACTTTAGTTTCAGGCATATATGAGTTAATTACCATAACAATTTGATTAAACTAAAACCAAAAGAAACAAAATTTTATTAACGAACAAGACTCAGATGTCCTTTTAGAAAACAATAACATAAACACTGATATAGAAATTCCTGACAGTCTAGTTAAAATTCAAAACAAACAGATTGTATTCCCTATCATAAACAACTCTGATAAGGAAATTGAATTAAATAATTTGGCAATACCTAATTTCACTAAAAATTATAAAATAACTACTGCCCCAGTAGACCCGATTGACTTTAGTAACTTTAGGACAGAACATTTAAACAATTTAAAAAAACAGGAACTCTCAAAATTAATACAAGACTTCCGTGACATATTTTACAACGAAACTGATAAGCTGACCTTCACAAGTAAAATCAAACACGCTATAAAAACAAGCGATGAAATTCCAGTTCATGTTAGGAGTTATAAATATCCCCATTGTTATAAAGAGGAAATTCAAAACCAAGTTTCAAAATTATTAGATAACGGTATAATCAGACATAGCTATTCACCGTGGTCATCACCGGTATGGATAGTTCCGAAAAAACAAGATGCATCTGGAAAAAAGAAATTTAGAATGGTCATTGACTATAGAAAACTCAATGAGAAAACGATTGACGATAAATACCCGATTCCAAATATTAACGATATACTTGACAAATTAGGCAGATGCAAATATTTTACTACCCTTGATTTAGTATCCGGCTTTCACCAAATCGAAATTGAACCAAATGATATCCCGAAAACAGCTTTCAATGTAGAAAATGGGCACTACGAATTCACTCGTATGCCGTTTGGCCTTAAGAACGCCCCAAGCACGTTCCAACGCTTGATGAATTTTGTTTTAAAGAACTTAATTGGAAAAATTTCCCTTGTTTACCTAGATGACATCATCATCTTGGGAAATAGTTTGGAAGAACATTTAGAAAATTTGAAAAAAAGTTTTTATAACCCTTAGAGAAGCCAATTTAAAAGTACAATTAAACAAATCAGAATTTTTGAGAAAAGAAGTTGAATATTTAGGACATGTTGTCACTTCAGAAGGAATTAAACCAAACCCAAATAAAATTTCGGCAATTCAAAATTTCCCTATTCCAAAAACACAAAAGGAAATTAAATCATTTCTTGGCCTAATTGGATATTACCGGAGGTTCATCCAAAATTTTGCAAAAATTACAAAACCCCTAACAAAAGCCCTTAAGAAAGGATCAGTAATAGACATTAATAACAAAGAATATAAAGACAGCTTTGAAACATGCAAAACTTTACTAATAAATGACCCGATACTTCAATACCCAGACTTTCAAAAACCTTTCATTTTGACTACTGACGCGAGTAACTACGCAATAGGTGCAGTTTTATCTCAAAATTTTGACGGAAAAGAAATACCCATAGCCTATGCTAGCAGAACATTGAATGGACATGAAATTATTTACTCAACTATTGAAAAGGAATTCCTTGCAATAGTGTGGGCGACTAAATACTTTAGGCATTACTTATATGGAACTAAATTCAAAATTGTGACTGACCATTAACCCCTGACCTGGCTTTTCAACCTAAAAGAACCAAACTCTAAATTCCTTCGCTGGAAATGTAAACTACAGGAATTCGACTATGAGATTGATTATAAAAAGGGAAAATTAAATTCAAACGCTGACGCATTATCCCGAGTTAAAATAAATAGTTTCGAAATAATGGAAAAAGAAGGAGATCTGCTTGAAGTAGATGATCATTTAGCTCATTGTATTAGTTCAGACAGAAAACTTGGCGCAGGAATAGCTGCACAGATAAATTCAAAATTTGATAGTAAAAATTATTTATCAAAATTCAAAACCCCAAGAATCACGGACGTACTTATGCAAAGACTACCAAATGAGAAATTAATATTTCATTTAGTGACTAAAGACAAATATAATCACAAACCGACATACAAACATTTAAAAGACACATTACAAAATTTAAAATTATATTTGATCAGTAATAATATAGACAGCATTTCAATACCTAGAATTGGATGTGGAAATGACAGGAAATCCTGAGAAAAAGTACTTTTAATTTTACACGAAATATTTTCGAACACAAATATCAAAATAGCGGTATTATACCCTGACTAATAAAATCGAAAATTTTGCTATGGACTCAGACAACGACAGTAACATTGCAAACAAATCTTCAACAGATAACAATACTTGTCATTTGAATGATGAATCTCCCATATCTGGAATAAAATTTTTAGAAACTTCTATTAATACGGGGAAAAACTAAATCATATTCAATATAACCGACTTCCCTCATTTAAAAGTAAATATAACGAAAGAATTTGAAAACAAAATTAGACTTGATGTTTATATTCCAAAATCAAAAGTAGCCGACAGTATTCTATCATTTTTGAAAGATTACTGTAAACCGAAAACAAAATATTTTTGCATATTTAATGACAATCTTTACTACAGCATAAACGAAATTTTACAAAAAATGTTTATAAATAAAAGAATTCAAATGTTCAGTAGTAAAAATAAATTAGAAGATGTGAAAAATCAAGACCAACAACTTGAAATTGTTAAACTTTGTCACGAAGGAAAAACAAACCACCGAAGTATCACAGAAACGATAAAACGTATTAAGGAAAAATATTATTGGCCTAATCTTCATAATTTAGTTCAAAATTATATTACCTGTGAAATTTGGCTTCAAAATAAATATGAACGAAATTCTATTCAGTTAAATTTACGTGTAACCCCTACCAGTAACAAACCTTTAGAAATCATCCACATGGATGTAATTTCATTAGAAAAGGACAAATATTTAACTATTATTGATAGTTTTTCAAAATTTGCCCGAATTTATAAATTAAAAAATATGACCTCTTTAGAAATTGCTAATAAATTACTAAAATTCCTTTCACAATATACTATCCCCGATAAGATAGTTTGTGATAACGGAACCGAATTTAATAATATGGTAGTGAAAGAATTTTTAGCTCTTTACAAAATTAACATTCACTTCGTAAGTATAGATAGTCCAAATTCGAACGGACAAATTGAACGTTTTCATTTCACTCTTGTTGAGCACTTAAGACTTTTAAAACTTCAAAAGGAAAAAAAATATTTAGATTTGAAAGATAAAATCCAATACGCAATGATCGGCTATAATAATACTATACACTCTACAACAAACTTTAAACCAGTTGATATATTATTCGGACATTTTAAAAGTAACGATATAAATATTGATTTAGAGAAACAGCTTACTCAAAATCACGTTCAGAATCATAAGGATAAAATGGGAGTAATTTACAATAACTTGCAACAAAATTTACATAATAAAAAAGAAATAATAGCAGAAAAACGTAATCAAAATAAAACTGAAAATATTCCGGAAAATTTAGAAGAGGTTAGAATTACACAAAGCATTAGACATTCAGGCAAAATAACTAAACCAAAATATGTGATTTATAAAGTTGCAAAATTAAAACCGAAATTTGGTACATTACAGACAAGTAAAGGTAAAAAACATAAATTATCCAAAATTAAAAGACCTAGAAAAATAACGCAAAACCCAACTGTTTCAGACTCAACCTGTTCGGATCAGGATCAACCACAAAATTCTTGACTGACATTACTCACAACCCTGGCGCAATCATCAATAAACTAGGTGACGCTAAAATCTACTTAAATAAATACACTATACATTTTAATTACGACTTTCACTCTCTTTATACGGAATATGAAAATTTAAACGACCAAATTGCACTGTTCAAATTAGAACTGCGAAAAAGCGACAATAAAACATTTATTGAATTTGTCAATTATTGGAAAATAGTAAATTACTATCAGAATGAAGTTCTCGAAAAATTAGAAAATTTAGAATCCAAAACTAATAAAAGATCTAAAAGAGGAATCATAAACGGCTTAGGTACTATCATAAAAGCTATTACCGGAAATTTAGACAGTGACGATGGACAAAAATATGACAAACTAATACAACAATTAAAAAGTAATCAAGAAACCCTAAACCAGAACATTTTACAAAATTACACCAGTAACACACAAATGATAAAATTATTTAAAGAAACCGTAGAAAATATCAAACATAACGAAGTAATTTTAAAGTCCAGAATTTTAAACACACAAAAATTCCTATGCGATAAATCATCACTAATAGATCATTTATTTATAAAAGACATATTTAATCAAATAATTAATTTATTAAAAATTTTACAACATACCGTATCAGAAATAGACACATCTTTAAGCTTTTGCAGCTTAGGTTTATTACACGATAGTATTATTCCTAATAAAATATTAAAAGAAAATTTATTCCAAATTAATCAGAATAATAAATTAGAGTTTCCAGTAAATTTAAATAATAATGAAATACAACAACTCATCTCAACCTATTGTAAATTGGAAAACAAAGAAATACACTACTGTAATCGAGACAAGTTCAGGGGTCTGATTTACAAATAAAAATCACTGGGATTCACACAAAACTAAGTATTTATTATGAAAGAACAAACGATAATAACAAAATATACGAATAATTTCTCAGTAGCAACGTCTGTACTCGTGCGAGGTCACAGCTCGACTGCTCAGCGGTCGGGTGCGCGCGCATTAGAGCAGGGACACTTAACTACTTAATTTTCGTGCCATTGTATTTTGAGAAACAATTAGAATTATTGCAATACACCCCTGTACCTACAGTCCAAAATAATGAACTAGTGACAATATTTGAAAACGAACATCTTCTTTTAAAAGATGAAACCAACCTATATTCAGTGTCCAGTGCGTGTGAAAAAATCAGTGATATATATTACTGCAACCACGTTAATAATGAACAAATTCCCCATGATGACTGTGATCATCAATTAATGTATTATAATAATCCAAATAAATGTAATTATATCAATGTAGTTACTAACAATAGTGGTATGCTAGAAATAAGTAATACTAACCAAATTATATTGTATTATTTTAAGGAGTATAAATTAAAAATTAAATGTCAGGATGAAAATGAAGAATTCAAAATGTTAAAGAAATTTATTGTCTGCAAAATAATAATTGTAAAATTAATAACAAACAAATTATTAGTAATTCTATTAAGGGAGAACCTGTACTAATTTCAGACTTTAAATTCAACCTAACAGACAGTCAGAAAATAGATTCTGAAATGAATTTTAGAGATTTAAAAGGTATGCAAATTATTAGGAAACAATTAAAAAATATCAATATTGTTCAGGATGATAAAATTAACAAATTTCATATAATTAGTTATAGTTTAATAATAACTATTGTGTTAGCATTTATTATAATAGCTTGTAAGAACAATTTAAAATTAATTGAAAAATGTAAAATTAATCAAAACAAAAATACAAATTCCTACATGTCATCCCTCTCCCTACCAGGTGATGCCTAACTCTAAGAGTGGAGGAGTTATATAGTGTAATAGGATAATTATATAAACAATATTAATCATAAGTAGCGTAAGATTACTGTCTAGCCTTTAGTTTAGTATAAATACAGGTCTGATAACACAAATTGGACATTCTGTAACTAGCCTTCTTGTAATAAAGTTCTTTTTAAAAACGACACGTCTAGAACTTATAATTTAACTTACACATAAAAGAAGACATACACAGATTTGACACATCGGACTATACAGTAGATAATAAGTATGGTATACCACAAGCGAACAAAAAAGTTGTTGGTTTGTATAAAGATGAGAATAGCGGGTTACTAACGACAGAATTTGCGGGTTTAAGATCAAAAATGTATTCCTTTACATTGGAAAATAACAAATCATACAATCGATCTAAGGGAATTTCGGGAATAACAACAAAAACACTCACTATTGACTGTTATAAAGACTGTTTATTTACAAATTCACATATGTACAAAAGACAACAGAATATAATATCTCAAATATTTTCATGTGAAATTAACAAACTATGTCTTACAAATAATGATAACAAAAGGTGTATCATTGATGGACAGACTGATACACTACCCTGGGAACATTATTCATTGTTGTGATTATCAGATAATATATATATTTTAAATAATATCACATTTATTTATCCACGAATTGTTTGAAACCTAACCATTTCACATAAGCTTTCGATCCCTTAGTTTTTAAAACTTTTCCTACTAAGTAAATATTTGGAAAGTTTGTTTTTTGAAGTTCATGTTCATAAAATCCACCTCTAATTTTATTCCCTTCATAGTCTTCAATAAGATAAGTAACAGGATTTGTCATATTTACTTTTACAATCTTAAATATTTCTGTACTCCAATTCGGAATATATCCTTTATCAAATATGGACTTGTATTTACTAATTCGTACAAAATGACCAATTTTATACTTACCACGACCAACGATTTTAATATTGTTATATACAGTTTTTAATAAATGATCTTTTTTCTGTGTTACATTTTTATTGTTCTATGTTTTGTATTGTTATATTTTTTAATTAATCGTGGTAACATATCTAACCATTTGTATGAACCTTGAACACTAAATTCTCGCCACATGTTAATTTTCAACGTACGATTAAATCTTTCCACTACACTTGCTTTAAGATTACTAAATGTTGAATAATGATTGATTCCATATTTTTTCATTTCTTTCGTAAATATGCTATTGTAAAATTCTTTTCCGTCGTCAGTAAATGTTTTGGTATACGACCTTGTATTAAAATTTTCACAAAAGCTGTGTTGACGTCATCACCAGATTTTGTTTTTACTGCTAAAGCCCACGCATATTTAGAAAATACATCAATTATTGTTAATAAATACTTATATCTTTTATTTTCACTTTGATATGGAATCATAATTACAAGATCACATTGCCATAAGTCATCAATACCTTTTGTTATAACTTTTTGTCTTTGAAAATTTCGACGTGCAGGTTTATGTAATTCTTTTGCAACATTTAGTTTACTCATTGTTTTATTAACTATATAATATATTTCTTAAATAATTCTTCTATTTCATAAAAATATTTTTTTCTTTAACCCGTAACTGCTGTTCTCCGGTCAATTTGACCATTGCACTATTTGAAATTTAAATAACGCGGTTAATTTTCTAGTTACAATTTCATCCGTCAGTGTATTTTCTTACATTCTGAATGTCAGTCGACTAGTATACACGCAGTTGTGTGGTCGTATAATTTGTCAAGATATTCATCAAGTCCCTGTCCTACCTGTCAATTTGACCGGACGCAGTAAGTACGTTATACATTTTTATTTTGATATTATTTAATTTTAGGTTGTTTTATAATGGAATCACGCCCCAGTTCTTCTAAACGAGTAAAGATAACAGACAAGGACTACGAAGAGACGGTTATAAAATGGTTCGAAGAGGTGGAGGACGTTACTTTACCGGATAATGACGAATTAGCAAGTGACATAGAATCTGAATGCGAAATTGTCATAGAAAGTGAGCATGACTCTGATTTGATTGAAAAGAAAGTGATACCAAATACATTGAAAGAGAGAATGAAAATGAGCATAGCAACGAAGCTACCGAAACTAATAATGAAAATATAAGTGCGGCCGACGGGAAACAATATTTTGGAAAAATAAATTTTCTTGGACAGCTGAACCAAGTAAGCCGAAAAGGAAAACACAAATGCGCAACATAATATCTCAGCGCCCTGGTTTACGAGGATCTGCTAGACTAGAAAGTGCAACTCCAGAAGAGATGTGGAATTTACTAATGGACAACAATATTTTATCTGAAGTTTTAAATTGGACTAATATTCGAATTGACAGAGAGAGAGAAAAATACAAAAAGCAAAATTGTCCAGAACTAAAAGTATTAGATATGATTGAACTAAAGGCTTTTCTAGGATTGCTCTATTTTTCTGCTGCATTCAAATCAAACCATGAAGATGTAAATGCAATTTTTGCAACTGATGGTTCAGGAAGGGACATCTTTCGAGCAGTTATAAGTAAATGTCGCTTTCTTTCATTGCTTAGTACCCTGAGATTCGACGATCCTGAAACCAGAAAGGAACGAAAAATACTGGATCCTACAGCACCAATATCCTTTATATTTGAATCTTTTGTAAGAAATTGTCAGGAACGTTACAGTGTGGGAGAATGTGCAACGATTGACAAAATGCTAGTAAGTTTTCGTGGTAGATGCAAGTTCCGTAAGTACATGCCAAATAAACCATGTAAATATGGAATAAAAATACATGTGACTTGGTACACGACATCTTTTTGTAAATGTGGGTCAATTTTGTCTTTCAAAGGTGTATATAAAATTTTTGTAGTTATCATGTTATTATTGGCTATTGTAATGTTGGTTTGGTCTAGTATTTTACGCATGGATTGATTTATGAAGCTGTCGTAAGGGATTTTGGCATATATATTTTTCTCTAGTTGTATGTTGCTCTCGCCATTGACAATATCTGTATTAGCTGATAGTTGTTTATTAAGTTTGTTTAGTCTGAGTCTAATAATGTTATTGATGATTTCGTAAGGATATCCATTATTGTGGAGTGTGTTATAAATATACTGTAAATTTTATGTATGATATCTTGGATGTGATAACAGGATTGCCCTGTCTACGAGGGATGTGACAACACTTTTTTTATATTTGAAATTAGTATGTGAATTAAAATTTAAATATCTGCCTGAAGCGGTCGGTTTAATGTACCAGTTTGTAGTTATTCTGTTATTATTTCTAATTAAAGTAGTATCTAGGAAATGTATTTGATTATTGGTTTCTATTTCTAATGTAAATAAATTTGAGTCTAGGATGGAAACTGTTAAAATCATTCAAGATATCATTCACAAAATCTTTGTTGGCAATTACTAAGCAATCGTCGACATAACGTTTGTAATAAATTATATTCCATTTTTTATTGGAAAAGACTGTTTTTTCTAAGTTTTGTAAAATGAGTTCTGCTAAGCTACTACTGATACTGGCCCCCATAGGAGAGCCATCTTTTTGAAAATAAATTTGGTTGTTAAAAGTAAAAACTGATGATTCAAAACATAGATTAATTACTTCTATAAATTGTTCTTTATTTAGCTCAGTATATTGTTCAATGGATGTCCAAATTTCTGTCAAGCAATCTATAACCAGATGTTCAGGGATAGATGGGTAGAGAGCAACTACATCTAGAGAAAAAATAATGCAGTTGTTGGGGATAGTTAATTTGGTGATGTGAACCAAGTCAAATGAATTTTTGATTATGTTTTCTGAAGCAGATGTGACTTTACTAATTATACTATGTAAATGTTTTGATAATAAATATGTGGGTGTGTTAATTGTTGATGTGATTTGGCGCAAGGGGGTGTTTTCTTTATGGATCTTAGGCTGCATGTACATACGACCCAAGGATGGGTGTTGGACTATTAATTGTGTATGTTTGATTTTAGAAAGATATTTTTTTTTTACATTTGAAATCTTATTTATTGATAGGATTTTTATTTAATTTTTGGTAAGTTGTTTGGTCTGATAAAATTTCTGAGGCTTTATTATCATATTCAGTTTTGTTCATGATTACTGTTTTTGATCCTTTATCAGCTTTGGTGATTATTAGTTTATTTGAATTTAATTTAACAAATATTTTAGCTTGACGTATCCATCTCAACAATTCTTGTTCTTGGTAAGTGAGTTTTGAATTCTTTAAGTTGGAATATCTGTAATGTAATAGTTTGGATATTTTATTTTTTTAAATGTCTTTGTTTGTAACATTACTTCTGTCTATTGCTATTGATATATTGACAAAGCATTCTGTTATTAACTGTTTATTTATTTTGGGATTAGAATCTTTAAAACTGAATTTTGGACCAAGTTCAAGAATTGCTAAGATGTTTTCGTCTATTTCCATGTCACTGTAATTGACAATCCACTGTTTGTAATATTTTAGGAGGTAGGTGCATATGCTATTGTTTAAAGCTTTGTTTTTTAACGTGTTAAGTTTTTTGTCAGTAGTAATTTTATTGGAAGTTTTTGTATTAATATAAAAAGTGTTGGCTTTATGGATCACATGGTTGTAAATATCGATGGGCAATATGTTCATGCAGTCTAAGACACATTTGGATATTTAAAAATCATAGACTTTTATTTGAAACATTTCACATTACAATCGATAACCATAATGTTCTAAATTACATCACAGATTACAACAATAATGCGCAGCACATTAAAAACATAATTAATTCTTAAGTTTGACATCGCGCCTCATTTATTTCTTTCCCTGCGCACGCAACATCAGTTGTTCTTCCTCCCATCACTATTTTTTAAACAGAGTTCCACCAGACATCATGCTGTCGACATGAGTGTGTACTATCGGGGGTACAATTATCTACGAATAATAGTCTCTTAAAAGTTTAACAAACGTACCTCATAATCGTTACAACGACTTCGCCTTTATTAAATAGAACTTACAATCTTCACAAGTTTTTTGGAATGTATTCAATCAAAATTTTTAAAAAAATGTAATTCTGCTTAACCTCTTTCATCTGGTGAGTTGTTAATAAAATTGTAATTGTAATATTGTAATTTTTGTAAAATTTATATTATAGCTGATGATGGGCTAACATTGCCCGAAACGTCCTGTATTAATTTATGATCTCGACCAATGTAATAAAACCTACATCAGGAACCTAAAGGCCTAAATAACTTCTACAACCTTAACCACCGAGTTCCTAAAAATTTTCAACAAATAAGATAGGGTGCCAGGCGAAAACATCCCTATTATCAACTCTCTAGCATTTTACACATCCACACAGAAAATAGAACATCTCATCCACCTACACAAGTTCAACAAGAATCATAATGGAGCACACCGGATTCTTCTGGAATATACAAGCCAGCTTCGGCCAACAAGCCGTTGTAACAATCAAAAGGTACTATAATCTTAAAGTTCATTTAGCCAAAACAAAAAATAGGATATTCTTCCTACATTCTTGTAAAGATAACAATTTATTACCAAAATTCATAGATAACTGTACCACCAATAGAAACACACATGCCAACAAACATAACTTTCATAAATTCAACTCTATAAATTTCAAATATAAAATCAAACTGCTCAACCTCGAAATAAATGAGGCGCATAGTCATCTTAATTATTTAAACCAACAAATATCCAAATGTGTCTTAGACTGCATGAACATATTGCCCATCGATATTTACAACCATGTGATCCATAAAGCCAACACTTTTTATATTAATACAAAAACTTCCAATAAAATTACTACTGACAAAAAACTTAACACGTTAAAAAACAAAGCTTTAAACAATAGCATATGCACCTACCTCCTAAAATATTACAAACAGTGGATTGTCAATTACAGTGACATGGAAATAGACGAAAACATCTTAGCAATTCTTGAACTTGGTCCAAAATTCAGTTTTAAAGATTCTAATCCCAAAATAAATAAACAGTTAATAACAGAATGCTTTGTCAATATATCAATAGCAATAGACAGAAGTAATGTTACAAACAAAGACATTTAAAAAATTAAAATATCCAAACTATTACATTACAGATATTCCAACTTAAAAAATTCAAAACTCACTTACCAAGAACAAGAATTGTTGAGATGGATACGTCAAGCTAAAATATTTGTTAAATTAAATTCAAATAAACTAATAATCACCAAAGCTGATAAAGGATCAAAAACAGTAATCATGAACAAAACTGAATATGATAATAAAGCCTCAGAAATTTTATCAGACCAAACAACTTACCAAAAATTAAATAAAAATCCTATCAATAAATAAGATTTCAAATGTAAAAAAAAAATATCTTTCTAAAATCAAACATACACAATTAATAGTCCAACACCCATCCTTGGGTCGTATGTACATGCAGCCTAAGATCCATAAAGAAAACACCCCCTTGCGCCAAATCACATCAACAATAAACACACCCACATATTTATTATCAAAGCATTTACATAGTATAATTAGTAAAGTCACATCTGCTTCAGAAAACATAATCAAAAATTCATATGACTTGGTTCACGACATCACCAAATTAACTATCCCCAACAACTGCATTATTTTCTCTCTAGATGTAGTTGCTCTCTACCCATCTATCCCTGAACATCTGGTTATAGATTGCTTGACAGAAATTTGGACATCCATTGAACAATATACTGAGCTAAATAAAGAACAATTTATAGAAGTAATTAATCTATGTTTTGAATCATCAGTTTTTACTTTTAACAACCAAATTTATTTTCAAAAAGATGGCTCTCCTATGGGGGCCAGTATCAGTAGTAGCTTAGCAGAACTCATTTTACAAAACTTAGAAAAAACAGTCTTTTCCAATAAAAAATGGAATATAATTTATTACAAACGTTATGTCGACGATTGCTTAGTAATTGCCAACAAAGATTTTGTGAATGATATCTTGAATGATTTTAACAGTTTCCATCCTAGACTCAAATTTATTTACATTAGAAATAGAAACCAATAATCAAATACATTTCCTAGATACGGTCCTTTCGGCAACCAACATCCGAAAGGACGTAGTGGCGGGTGTGTCTAAACTAGACACAATGGCTAAAACACTTTCAGGTGGAAAGTTCGAAGCCATGATAGAAGAGCTAAAAGTTCAGAAGGCGGCTAAAACCGCAAAAACAGTAGCCACCAAAACGGTTGGGACGGCCACATGCGAAGTCGGAACGCAATGGCCCGAACCAGGCATGGTGTGGGGAAAACCAACAAAACCTAGGTTTACCCACACAAAAGTAATAGAAGGTAGCCCACTGATCTTAGGATCAGAATGGGACCTTGCCGTCATCAGGTCAAAGGCTGATCCAAAGATGGACTCTGGAATCCAACGGCTCTTCAGAAACAGATTTGAAGAGCTAATGGAACAAGAAGGAGAGGTAGTCCATGTAAAGACCGCTACATGGGTCACCGGAAAAGAACCGGTGAAAAGGACAATATACCGGATTGATGACGGTAAAGACTTACGACAACGAGTTGAACAGGTGCTCAACGATGTCGTAAGCAACAAGAAGACTAAGTTGGCTCTCCCCTGGGACGACCAACTGTCCGGAAAAATGGAAGACCTAAGGGTAGCGTTGGAGGAAACCGAAGCCAAACATAAGGTTAAGGTGGCAATCCACACTAAACCCGGAAGTCACTCCAAAAGCAAGCCCCAAACAAGGAAGGCGAACACGGACGCCATCTTTGTTAAAAGAGCTCAAGGGGAAACATACGCTAGTACCCTAAGAACAGTTAGAGAAGAGGTCCTGAGTAAGGGCCTCAGCGATACCATTCGAGGGGTACGAGAGACCAAAACCGGCGACCTGGTCCTAACAGTCGCTAGAAAAACAGAAGGTACGGAGACAGAAAAGATCAGGGCTGCTCTCCAAACAAAACTGGGAAAGGACAAGGTGAGATCCCCAAAACCAAAACCAGAGAGGATCGTACATATAAAAGACATCGAGGTTGAAGCTACAGTCGAAGATGTCCAAAAAGCACTAGAAGGAGTGCTAGGGCAAAAAGAAGGCGACGCAAAGATCAAGGTCGTCTCTCTATGGAAAGGCTTTGCGGGGACCCAAAATGCTACGGTCCACCTTAAGAAGGAAGACTAGGAAAGGCTGCTAAAGCTAAGATCAGTCAGAATTGGGCTGCCTTCCTGCCGAGTAATACAGAACAAGCAGATACAGACCTGCTTCAAGTGCTGGTTACCCGGACACACAGCAAAAACATGCAAAGGCCCGGACAGGAGCAAGGCCTGCAGAAACTGTGGCAAGGAAGGGCACATCCGTAGAGACTGCAAAGACGAAAGCGCTTGTGCCATCTGCAGCGCGAAAGGTCACACGGCAAACAAATGCCAAGTGTACCTAAAAGCCCTTACACAACTAGGGGACAAAACACTAAAAACCTCGGGAAGGGGCTCCTGAACGCCCAAACCGAAGGTTGTAATCGACAAGCCAACCAAAAAAGCAAGACCGGCGGAGCGAGCAGCTTCCCCCCCAAAGGACAAGCCAACCAAAAAGGCAAGGCCGGCGGAGAGAGCAGCTTCCCCTCCAAAGGAGACTACCTCGAATAAAAATGTCTAAGAGAGGACCAAAACGAAACGGCAGACAGGTGCTGGATGTCGCGCTTGAAAAGGCTGAGGCAGAGGAAAGAATGAGTGAACAACGCCACCCTCCTAAGAAACGGCCAAACCAAATCAGGTTTGTTCACGGCGGAACTCTGCATCGGGAAATGGGACAAGTACCTATTCTCTATGCATCTACCGGAACAAGCACTGAAGACAATGGTGGTAGCATATCTACCGAAATAACACCAAGGCCGAAACGATGCGAGATCCCCCTAGAATACACCCGCATCAACCAGATGCAACTAGAGGGACATCTCGCAACAGCATCAGTCTTTGACATGGCAAGACTATATTTAGCATACCTGTCAAAGAATAAAGAGAGCCACTACCAGGGCCAGACATTCGTGTCGGTCAAGGTCAAACTAAGAGGGCTAGGATTCCCCGAAGACGTAAACAACGTCAAAGAGGTATACCTAAAATACTGCTGCTCCCAAGGCGTAACTAAAGAGGAGGCGGAGAGAGATCTCCAAATCCTCGAAAAACACATAAAGGAGAAAAAGATGGTTCATGCCAACACAACGGAGAGACAACGAAGAGAAGCAGCGGAACGTAGCTACGAAAGTAGAACGCCGAGCTGCGATCCGGAGTGCGTCATCTCCTAATGAACAACAACAGCAATCGCATAAGGCAATCCAGTGCCTACATGTTAACACAGGCAGGATGCGGGACTCATACGATATAACGTTAGCGACAGCCAGAAAAAGAAGGGTCGACCTCTTGATTATCAGCGAACCAAATAAGTCCTTAGCCAAACAACAGCAATGGCTAACTGATGAGGACTTGAACACCGCGATAATCATAATTAACAGGGAGATCCCAATTGGAAGGCAGGGAAAAGGAAAGGGCTTCACATGGGTCGAAATAGGAGAATACAGGATATACAGCTGCTATATCTCGCCCAATGTAGACATGAACATCTTTGAATCCTTCCTCGACGAACTAGGAAGCAGTATTCAGGGACCCAGACAAAGGCTATCCTTGGTGGTGACTTCAATGCGAAATCATTCATCTGGGGAGACAAGCAAGACCCTAGGGGAGATACCTTGACCGATTGGATGACACAATACCAATTGGTAGTGGCAAACCTGGGCACAACACCAACCTTCGTAAGAGGGACCCAGGAGTCGGTTATAGACCTGACATTAACAAAATATCCAGGCATAATCCAGCTATGGGAAGTCCTAGAAGAGGAAACCCTTAGCTGGCACAAAATGCTGTGTTTCAAGATTATGGAGGTGGACTCTTACAGCTACAAGCCAAATAAAGGTCCCAAAGGGTGGAAAATTTCCGAGGAAGCCATGCCTAGTTTTAAACAAAACCTGGCAGAACTTCTGGAGGAAGAAAGCACAACCCCTGACGCAGCCGTTTTCACGGACTGTAGAACAAAAGCATGTAACAAAACTTTCCCACGGAGGAATGCTCCAGGCAATAGAAAGCAGGCCTACTGGTGGACCTCGGAGATAGGCAGTTTAAAGAAAGACTGCCTACAGGCACGAAGGAGGTCCACAAACACCAACAGAAGAGCTACCTCCACAGAAGCAGAAAAAGAGCAGATGTGGGAACAGTATAGGGACGCCCGAAGGACCCTAAGGAAGGCCATTATCACAGCCAAACGAGATGCCTGGAACAAAGTCCTACAAGACCTAGACCAGGACATCTTTGGTCAAGGCTACAAAATAGTAGCAAACAAGATCAGATCCAACCACAATAATCTGGATGACGATAGACAGCTAGAGATTGCGAAAGGACTGTTCCCTCAAGTGGCACCGGTGGACTGGGGTCTTATGGACGAACATCTTCCATCCTCTCCACCACCACCATTTGAGGAAAACGAACTACTGGAAGCAGTCTCTAGACTGAAAACCAGAAAAGCGGCAGGCCCGGACTTAATAACACCGGAAGTAGCACGAGCCGCCACACACTCCACAATAATGGATATCCTTACGAAATCATCAATAACATTATTAGACTCAGACTAAACAAACTTAATAAACAACTATCAGCTAATACAGATATTGTCATTGGCGAGAGCAACATACAACTAGAGAAAAATATATATATGCCAAAATCCCTTACGACAGCTTCATAAATCAATCCATGCGTAAAATACTAGACCAAACCAACATTACAATAGCCAATAATAACATGATAACTACAAAATTTTTATATACACCTTTGAAAGACAAAATTAACCCACATTTACAAAAAGATGTCGTGTACCAAGTCACATGTAACACATGTAATAAAATTTATATCGGTGAAACATCTCAACCCTTGGCAAAACGTATTTACCAACATAAATATCACTGTAATAAAAACAACCCCGATCATAGCGCAATATCCAAACACAAGTGCCAAACTGGTCACGAAATAGATTTTGATAACCCCAAAATATTAGAGAAAGTACAATTTAAAAATCATAGACTTTTATTTGAAACATTTCACATTACAATCAATAACCATAATGTTCTAAATTACATCACAGATTACAACAATAATGTGCAGCACATTAAAAACATAATTAATTCTTAAGTTTGACATCGCGCCTCATTTATTTCTTTCTCTGCGCACGCAATATCAGTTGTTCTTCCTCCCATCACTATTTTTTAAACAGAGTTCCACCAGACATCATGCTGTCGACATGTATGTGTACTATCGGGGGTACAATTATCTACGAATAATAGTCTCTTAAAAGTTTAACAAACGTACCTCATAATCGTTACAACGACTTCGCCTTTATTAAATAGAACTTACAATCTTCACAAGTTTTTTGGAATGTATTCAATCAAAATTTTTAAAAAAATGTAATTCTGCTTAACCTCTTTCATCTGGTGAGTTGTTAATAAAATTGTAATTGTAATATTGTACTTTTTGTAAAATTTATATTATAGCTGATGATGGGCTAACATTGCCCGAAACGTCCTGTATTAATTTATGATCTCGACCAATGTAATAAAACCTACATCAGGAACCTAAAGGCCTAAATAACTTCTACAATGATATGTTTATATCGCTGAATTCAGAAAAAAATACTCTACCGAATAACCTAAAAATAAACATATGTTCCCATTTAAAATATGAAAGTTGTATCCGGTATTTTGAGAACCACAAGTCAAAAAAAATTTTTTTTTGCTCATTGTATTAGTATTGTAAAATGGTGGTCCTTTGCTAATTTAACCAACCTCGTAGCTCTTATAATTCTCGAGATAGCAATGGTGGCACGCTTAAATGGAACACCCTGTATTTATATATATATATATATATATATATATATATATATATATATATATATATATATATCATGTAAATACTGATATGAAATTTGAAAATTTGAAAGAATTTTGCTCAGAATGTTGGGGTAATAAATTCGGATTCGCTGTTATCGATAAAGATAGCGATATAACGAATGGACGGTTTAGGAAAGGTTTTAATAAGTATGTAAATGTAATTTGAAAATTACAAAACAGTTATATAAAAAACGTGCATATAAAATCACTCATCAGTTCTAGTTTAAACATGTAGATAGATTTAAAGATGAATATACCTTAGTGATATATATGAATAGATATACATATAGACAAGCTGATATATTGACATATAAACAAACTGATATACTAAAAGTTTGACACGTATACAGATAGACAGATAGATGAGGAAACAGACAGGTGGATAGACAGACAGACTGATAGACAGACAGACAGACAGACAGACAGACAGGCAGACAGACAGGCAGACAGCCAGACAGATAGGCCTACAGACAGACAGACAGACAGACAGACTGATAGACTAACGTTTGCATAGACTGAGACGGATATATACATTTCAATATTAAAAAAAAGCAAATTATGAACTTAACGAAACTTTTAAACCTATAACAAAACCATTGGAAGAATTTATAAAATCAAAATATATTAAAAATCAAAATATTGAAACTGATAAAGAACATGAAGAACAAATATTTGCAACACCTTTAATGAAAACTGAATCGGACATCGATAATAATAATGACTATAATTATGAATCTACATCATCAACAGTAAAAAGTAGTTCAGATAATATTAATATTGGCGATATTGCTGATAAATATTTATCATTTTATAATAATTCGAGAAAACGTGATAAAGATGTTGTGTATGGGATAAAAAAAAATGATTGGGTAATTGGTAAAACAAATGTAAACTTTAATAACAATGATATATTTATTTATGATAAATGGTATGATGGTACTATAGGTTTATATGAATTATTATTTTAAAAAAATCCTGTAAATTATAAAAAAACTGATCTAAAAAATTATATTGAAATTTTATTAAAAATAAATGTTCATAGAAAAGGAAATACGGAATTAGGTCAATTAAAAGGAACAGCTAGTAGTAAATATTTGGATATTATTAAACCTGAGTTAAATAAAAAGGTGATAACTAGAAGAAAAAGCAAACGTATTTCTGCTTCAGGTTCAGGATATAATAATAATAATAGTTTTTTATTGCCCAACAGTAGAAACAATTACAGGACAATATATAAAGAAACATGTATAAATAATTAAATAATGACGATACAATTAACAGAAATATATACAAAGAAAATAATAATTTAAGATATGTCTTCATACAATTTATTTGCATATTTAGATATAATAGTAATGGGGGAACGTTGCATTATATCGGAATGGGAGGAAGGCAGTTGAAAAATCCTGGGATACTTGGACGCCTGTCGTGGAACGTGGAACTGGACACGCATCCGGAGGAAAGGTGCATCTATTCGACCTTGCAACAGGAGCCAAAGGAACCTTGCATTGCTCACCTCTCTACGGACCGCTAGCGAGGGCATAGTGTGTCGTTGCAGGAGTGATTGTTGATCGGTACCTCTATCCGGATAAGTTCTATCAATTTTGTAGGATAAAAATTTTAAAAATCGACGATGGATTCGATCAAGTGCAAGTTGCTGATAAGCATAGTAAGGGAACCATATTAAACTTGCGTACTCAAGTTTATTTAATACGTACGAATAATAAAGTGATTTTATTACATTTGTATCATGAAAGAGATTAGTGATTCTAATAATAAATCTCAGCATTTTATGATAATATACCTAAATATATCAATATTACAAATAAATCATTTGTTGAATATATTCATTGGGATGATCCTAATGAGCTTGTTGAAAGATTAAAACTATTAATTGCTTCTAAAAGTGCCGGTCACACAGGTCATGATAATGAAATCTTATCAATAATAGAAGAATTGCATGAATCTAACATTATAATATATAAATGACTTACTACTTATTTTAGTTAGTATATTATTATTAGGGTGACCATATTTCTTTGATACGAAAGCGGGACGGAAGGCGGATTGGAGTTTATTAGAATATACATACATATATATATATATATATATATATATATATATATATATATATATATATATATATATATATATATAGATTAGATACCAAGACCGGAAGCGGAAGTAGGCTCGTGCCCGCTAATTATACCTACTGTTCTGCAATTATATCTGTTACAATAAAACAATTTATTACACTGCAAATCATTACATATTATCTACATTTTTTTTTGTTTAGGAAATGTAACAAATCGTTACACTCATAATGTTTATTTATAGGTATGTTAAAATGAAAGAAACTAATAAAGAATTGATACAATAAAACAAATTGTATCTTATTAAAACGTTTTATTATGCTTTAAATAATCCAGTATTTTATATACATTTTTTGTTGAGCATACATATGTAATTGCTTCTATGAAATAGAAATTCTTGTTGTTCCACTACTTTACGATTTCGTAGTGCTGGTGCATCATCCATATCAATGATATGAATATTTAAAATTAAAGATGATAGGATTTTTTTTTTCTGATCACCCTTTACACATCGAGGATGAAAAGGCAGTACCTCGTAAGTAACATTTTTTCCGAATTTCACTTTTTTATTGAATTTGTTTTATTACATTACTAGATATTTGAAAATTAGGCGCAGAAATTAAATAAAACGGTAACTCGTAATTCGCAAGCATAATATTTTTGACAGCAGTACCTCGTAAATGTTTATTCCAATGGTGTCAGTGCTATAGCTGCATGCGTTGTTGACTTGTCGAATTATGTGTTATTATCCTCTACAAATTTGGTAAGTTAATGGAGAACAATATGTTTTAATAATTACATAGTAAAAAAATTGGTCTAGTTTGATAATGTATGTGATAATAATTATTTTATCGCAGGTGTTAGATACGAGTACCTGCAATCTACAAATTAGTGAAGTTATGAGTTCCTGCTTTTAACAAAAATGGCAAACCGTACTGCAAAAATTTTAGAATTAGCTGCTTTGAAGTACAATTCAGATAATATCAATATCGATAATGTATCGTTTGTTATTAGTAATATCAACGATATTGATCTTGAAAATAATGTACTTTTAAATGAAGCTCTGAGTCCAGAAGATATTAGTAAAATAATTAATGATGCAGAAGTTTTGATTATAGATGGCAAATGAAAACGAATCGACTGTAAATATTAATAATTTAACTTGTTTACCGGACAATACTAATGATGTATTATATCGATGTATTGAGAAAAGCATAACCGAAACTAGTCTACAAGATATTAAATATTGCTATTACAAGAAATACAATGAGTATCCCAGTTTTCCCAGATATTGATTATAATAATTTGCTTTTGGAATTTAATAGGTTTTCTTTGTTTACTCGTAGGAGAATCAACTCTTGCCTATTTCTTTATAAAGTATTAAACAATATACTGATTGATAGTTGCATTCTTGCACTCTTACCTCTATCTGTTCCGCGTATCACTTCCAGAAGCAAATTTACTTTTCATTGTAAGAAAATGAGGACAAACTACGAAGGGAAGTCGCCGATCAGGCAAATGTGCACTGTGTTTAACTCTCTTCCATGTAACATTGCTTTTTTCAATGACTCTTACAGTGTGTTTAAGAGAGCTTTGATATTTTTCTATATGTCATGTCGTAACAATGATCTAGTGTAACCATCTCTCTCTACATTGAATTTTTGCAATATGTCTATTTGTTCTAATTTCTTACGTATGCTTTGTATTTACTTGTATGTTTGTATTTTGTTTAAGATCATCCTGTTATTGGGACTTTTGTCCTGTTGGAATGATAATAAATAAATAAATAAAACTAGCGGAACGTGCTCGGTTCGTATAATGAAAGCTCTACAGCCGTGCGTGGAAGTAAAGTTTGATATCTCATCAGGTTAAAATCGTTTATACAAAAATACTGGTGGCGCCTACGGAAAGCGTATTGCGGATGTTAGCACAAGTTCTTGATTTTACCGTGCCCTTAAATTTACCTACCGAGCAACAAAATTAGCTAGATTAAAGCAACCATACATTCCAAAGCATTGTGAATTTTCATTTTTTAGAAATTTTGGTGAAAAACAATTTTAATTAGACCATCTAAGGAATCGACTGTTACAGATATATATATATATATATATATATATATATATATATATATATATATATATATATATATAGTGGTTTAACACTCCGTTGTGGAGTTGCACCGCTTTTACTTAAGCTTTCTAGATCCTTTTTTGGAGGGGATCGGACTCCGTTTCAGTTATTTATTAAATATTCTTCGCTATGATGTTCCATTTCTTCCTATCTCTTGTTTTATTTTTACAGTTGTTAATTCCCGCTCTTCTTAAATCTTCTTCTACTTCTGCTAGCCATGTTGATCTGGGTCTTCCTCTTCTTTTCTTACTTCCAGGGCTCCATTGCATTATTACTTTTATTGGTTCTTTTTCGTCAGCTCTGCTTACGTGTCCTAGCCATTTTACTCTTTGTTTCTTGATTATTTTTGTTATATCTTCTCCTTTTAATTATTTGTCAATCTCATGTTTCATTCTTACTTTGTATTCATTATCGGATACCTTCTAAGGTCCCAGTATCGTTCTTATTATTTTCCTTTCTATTATTCTTAATTTTTCTTCGTCCTTCTTTGTAAATGTCATTGTTTCGGCTGCGTATAATGCTATTGGTCTTATTATTGTTCTATATATTCTCATTTTTGTTGTCTTGCTTAAAATTTCGTTTCGTAGTAATTTTTTGTTGGCTTGGAAAGCCATATTTGTAGCAGCTATTTTTTCTTTTATTTCTTCTTCTCTTTCGCCTCTATTTGTTAACATTACACCTAAGTATTTGAATTTGTTTACTTGTTCAAACTCTGATTCTCCTATTTTAATAGTCTTGTCTTGCACTTCTTTTCCCATTACCATTATTTTAGTCTTTTTTTGGTTGATTTCTAGTCCTATTTTCTTTCCTTCTTTTACTATCTCCTCTAGCATTTTTTTCATTACATTTCTTTTTTTCGTTATTATTACTATGTCGTCTGCATATGCTATTATTTGACTTCCTCCTGTTCTGTGGGTTCCTTTCTTTACTTTTCTCATGACATATTCCAGTGCTAAATTAAATAATGTGGCAGATAGGGCATCACCTTGTTTTACACCTTTATTTGTTAATATATCTTCCGTTTCTCCTTTTTGTGGTTTAATTTGTATTTTTGATGTTTTCATAGACATTGCTATCAATCTTCTTAATTTGCTTGGTATTTGTAGTTCTTTTAAAGCTTTCATTAGTTGCTGTCTTTTAATTGAGTCAAAGACTTGCCTGAAGTCAATGAAAAGAATCTCGGTGTTTATGTTATACTCAAGTGTTTTTTCCATTATCTGTTTAATAATATGTATTGCGTCCGAGGTAGATTTTCCTTTCATAAAACCACATTGATAATTTCCGATAATTCTTTCTGATTCATTTGTTATTCTTCTTTGTATTATTGTTGACATTATTTTATAGGTAGTGTTCAGTAACGTGATTCCTCTGTAGTTTTCGCATATTTGTTGGCTTCCTTTCTTATGTATTGTTACAACTTGTCCTGTTTCCCATTCTTTCGGCATTTCTTCCTCCCACCATATTTTTACTATAAGTTCATAGATGTGTTTCTGTATTGCTTTGCCTCCGTACTTTAGTAATTCCATATTAATATTGACGCTTCTAGGTGTTTTACCGTTGCGACTATTTTTTATAATTTCTTTTACTTCCTCTAGAGTTGGTTCTGCTATGTGTTTTTCGTTTTCTTCTGGTAATTCACTTTTTATTTCCTGTTCCTCTTCTGTGAGTAGTTCCTTAAAATAATCTGTCCATACCTTTTTGTATTGTTCTTCAGATTCTGCTAGTTGCCCATTTTTATCCTTTATTCCATTTGTCTTGGTCTTATATATTTTAGTTTTTTCTTTTATTTCCTTATAAAATCTTTTTGTGTTTCTGTTTGCTCTTTCATTCTCAATATATTTTATTGCATTTTCTATTGATATTCTTTTGTTTTTCCTAATAATTTTATTACATTCCTTTCTTTTTTTCTCATACTTCTCTTTGTCCTCTTTTTTATTTGTTCTTAAATATGTTAATCTTGCATTTCTCTTTTCATCTAGTATTATTTTAATTTCTTCATTAAACCAGGCTTTTTTATTTTTTGCATTCTTATCTTCATGTCCTATCCATTTTTGAGCAGCGTCGTTAATACATCTTTTTATCCAGCACCATTTTTTTTTCTATATCTTCCATTTTACGGTCTTCCTTTTTCATGTTTTTTTTCTACCTCCTCTTCGTATTTTTCTCTCGAGCTTTCATTGTTTATATTTTCTATATTCCATTTAATTCTCGTTATATCTTTTCTATCACTTGTTTTAATTTTGTTTCGTATCTTTGTTGTTACCATGTAGTGATCCGAGTCGGCACATGCTCCTCTGTATGTCCTTACGTTTAGTATCGAAGATTGCCTCCTTTTCATTACTAGTACGTGGTCTATTTGTGTTTGAGTCTTATTGTCTGGTGCTGTCCATGTTACTTTATGTTTTTTGGGGTGTTTATACTTCGTGCTACTTATTATCATGTTAGTCTTTATTGCTAATTCATATAATCTTTGCCCATTATCATTTGTTCTTTCATGTATTGTGTGTGTACCTGCGACTTGTTGTATGTAGTTCTCTCTTCCTATCTGTGCATTAAAGTCGCCCATTATAATGCTTAGGTCTTCCTTCGGTATTTTTTCAATTTCCTCTTCCAAATTCTCATAAAAATCTTCTTTCCTTTCATTTGTTGCATTCTCCGTAGGTGCATACACATTTAATATCGATATGATGGCAGGTGATCCTTCTATTCTAATGTATGCCAACCTTTCATTAATTGCTTTAAATTCTATTATTTTTTCTTTTAATTTTTTTAAAACTCTGAATGCTACCCCATATTTCCCCTGTTTATCTCCGGAATATAATGTTGTATAGTAATTCTTCTTGATTATACCTTCACCGCCCCATCTTGTTTCCTGAATCGCTGACAGATTAATATCATATATTTTCAATTCTTGCGCTACTTCTTCCATCTTTCCTGGTTGGAGCATCGTTCTTATATTCCATGTACTAAATTTTAACATTTTGTTCTTTTTTCTATTTACTTTTTTGTTTGAATTGTTACAGATATACGGGTTTTAAAATACTGTGATGGAAAAATAAAGTACAAATTAAACTTAATGATGACGATTTTCTAGATTTAATGACAAGACCAAAGAATATAGACTTGAACATAGTTATATTTCCACAATTGTTTAAAGGAAAATTGCCAAAAAGCAATATAAAATATTCCCACCTTCAAAGTATTAAAGAGGTCATTCCGAAAGACTGCTGGGATTTTTATGATCACTTACCTCATAAGTGAAAACATTTCACTATTATTTAGTTTTGTATTAATATTTTTGAAGTTTTACTTTAATTTTATCTTCTGACAATATTTTACTTGATGATTTCGTATCATTTAATTTTCTGTAATTTTTATTTTCGTAAGAAATGTTTCGAATATTATTTGTGGTTTTATTTTCGGATAATTCAGTACCTCGTATTTAACAATAAAATATGTGCAGTACTACGCAAGTAACATTTTTTTATATGTAATAATGAGTTAATTAAATTTGCATTAATAATTAAAATTTAATAAAGATATTTATTATTTAATTTGTATTGGATAATATTTTAATTACGTTTGTTAAAGATATAAACACTTATTTGTGTCTGCTGCAAAAGTTTGAACTTATTAGTTACGAGGTACTGCCTTTTCACTCTCGATATATTGTTGCAGAATTCTTTAATATCTTACACCCAGATTCACAAAAAAGATTAAATTCGGAGTTAGTTAACTTCAAATTTAGTCCGGATTAAATTTTTCGGGATTAGACCGATTCACAAAGCGGTGTTAAATACGTTAGTTAATACCAAATTTTAGTTACAATTTTTTCCGCTTTAACTCATGTCGCCACTACAGAATATACTTGGCGCCATAACCTGAGAGGGATCACTTGATCAGTCATAGAAAACTGATACAGTTACTCAGTTGTAATCAGTGTTCAGTAATCGACAGTACTGTTTGATATATTACATTATTAAAATGGAGGTGGAGAAAAGATTAAGAAAGAAAAATTTTTCCGATGCGGAAATAGATGTATTAGTAGGTGAAATGAAAATATATAATAATAGTTTATTTAATAAATCGAAACCTACTCTCACACCTTCAAAAAAAAATTTAATTTGGCGCACAATATGCAATAAAGTGAATGCCGTAAGCACCAGTGTGAGAACTGTCGAGGAAATAAAAATAAAATGGAAACTACACAAAAAAAATTCAAAGAATGCTTGTAAGTTTATTATTATACGTTAATCAGTAAATAGCAATCAATATTGTGTACATTTCTTTGAAGTAATGAAACAGCAACAAAGTTTGAAGAAAGCTGGAGGTGGACCGCCGGACCCTGAAAGTCTCGATGAGGATCAGTCGTAGAAAACCGATACCGGTACTCAGTGGCAATCAATGTTCAGTAATCAATTGTGTGCAGTACTGTTTGATTCGACTATAGTATACTATTACAATGGAGGTGGAGAAAATATAAAGAAAAATTAATTTTGAGGTTAACTCGAACATTTATATTCTGTGTAATACAGAAAATATTTTTAAAAATTAATTATAGAAATACTCACACTTACATATTTATTTTAGAAAATAAATAACATTGTTTAAATCACGTTTATATTAAAAAAAAAATAATTACACTATGAATGCTTCGCGCATGCTTGTAATCAACGTAATCAATGTGTTTTAATTCAAACAAAATAGTAAATATGGTCTGTGACTTCAAATATCATCACAATATTTCTCTGTCTTATTTAGAAATGCTGATAATCATCTACAAATATTGCTCACTCCATCAAACTAGTGGAGTTATCTTTTGGACTAAATAATATACTGAATCCTTTTCATGAATTGGGAATGGAGTTAGTTTGCCATTTCATGTAGTTAACAACGGGTATAAATTTAATCGGAGTTAGTGACTAATCCCTTTCATGAATTCGGAACGGAGTTAAAAACGGGAATAAATATGGTTAGTGGCTAATCCCTTTTGTGAATCTGGGGGTTAGGTAATATATTTTTATGAATTTAAAATAATTGACATAACCATCATGCCAATCCATACCATGAAAATTATTTTTTAACCAGAGAACATTATATTTTTCATTTAAGATTTAAATTTGACTGTGGATATGGTGGAAGTAATATAAAATTATCTAACTTATTTTCTTCCCAGAGAATTGTAATTTTTTTTTAATATAAACTCCTTTGGATAGAATACTTGAATATCTACTATATATTTCATTTTAAGTTATATTTCCATAAAACAAATCTATTTTGCTCAGTTATACAATTATAAAATCTAAATAATAAAAATATACCTTAAGTGTGTTTGTAGTAGTATAAAGTGAAGACAATATAAAAAAATCAAATCACTTCGTTCCACTGCTACTATTGTCAATCAAATATATTTGTATTTGCTTTTAAAAGTTTTTTTATATATTTTGAGTATAAGAACATAGTTTCGATAATTTATTATGAATTTATATTTGGTTTATTATTTTTTCCTCTTTATCAAACTAAGTTGTAAACAGGAATTCGTGGTTTTGATAATTTTATAAAATATCAATGTGGTTCATTATTTTTTTCCTCTGATTAACACGTTTTCACAACTAACTTTATATACAGTTTAAAACTAACACGTAGCAGTCCACAAAAACTACAATGCAAATTATATCATACAACAAACCAAATCACAAAGTAAATATAATTTAAAATTCTTATTACTTATTCTTATTATTTTTATTTTTTTATTTTTTCAGACTGTACAGTTGATCAACATACATAAATAAATAAATAATAGTAGAGACATATTAAATTTATTTTGTTTGTAAATATGTTTTTGTATATCTGTACTATTAAGAATAGCGCTGATATAAAAAAAATGATTTTTGAAACTATTTATAGATTTTATGTAAATAATGATAAGGTAATATTTACAACTACATACAGTACAATTGTTCTTCGTTTAAAATATAAAGAACCTATTCATAATGAACTAATTGATATACGTATTCAAGATGAAAATCACAGTAAAAAATTCATGCAAAAATACATACAACTTCAATGTAAAAAATACAACTATTAACTAAGTAATTATACATTTTCTTGAATTTATATAATAATTTTGGAAAATTACTATATGAATTTAAGAATATTCACATTTTTGAGATACAATTTTACATTTTATTATTACACTAATTAATAATGAAAAAAAAAACATATCCATGTAATTTTACTAATGTTACTAAATTTTATATTACTATTTAGTGTTATTTTTATACGGCCATATTTTGTGTACATTTTAACATTTTTTTTTTTTGTAATTTTACATAATTCCTGTAATTTTATTATTCTATGATTGGTTGCAAGAAATCGCGTATTCAAGTAGAAAAACCGTGACTTGCATTTACTTTGCGACTGTCAGTTTAGTTTATATATTATATATTTGTCTGTTGAAACAAATAGCTTTAACAATAGAAAATCAATTAATTAATCAAGCAATATTTTGTGTTGTTATGGATTTTTAATTTTATATTTTACACTTGCATAGTTAACATTGAGTATGGTTACATTTTATAATATGATTCATTATTTTCGACAAAAATTTATTGTCAATGTAACTGTAATTACACTATGATATGATAGATAATATTTTAAAATAATTTAGAAATAAAATCAATTTGTTATTCGTGTAAAATACAATATAAATATAAGGTGAATTATTAATATTATGAATAAAAAATTCAAATGAAATATTTCAAAATTGACGTATGAAGATCATTTTTGCTTTTAACGAAGAAATATATGTAATTTTACATTTCTATGTAATTTTGTCGCGACGTGATTGGTCCGTTGAAAGCGGCTAAGACTTACGCATGCGCTGTTGTTGCTCTCGCAGGGGTTTCATTTACCAACAGGCATGCGTACGTTTTATATAATTGTTTGAAGAGTTGAAAAGATATATTAGGTTATGCAACAAGTGTTTTCATTAGTTTTTGACATAATATTGATACTCAAATACTAATTCTATGGTTCAGAAACAGTTATCCGTGAGTATATTTTTTAATTGATTATTTTATTACAGATTAAAACCCTGGTTCTGATATTAAGTTCTTTTAACTCATTATCCTTTGAAATAATCATGTATAATTGTACGAATTGCTGTTTTAAAACAAAATTTATTACTACATATAATACTCATTAAATTATTCATAAAAATCAGTTAGTTCGATATAGGTGCTTGTATTCGGAATGAAATATGAAATTTAAAAGATATGGTAGTTTTAAGCAACATTTGATGAGAATCCATACAAGAAATAAACCTACTAAATACTCTTCCGAAATATTTTCATGTGAAAATTTTGAAAATCTTCAAATTATTCTTTATCAGGACACTTTTGAATTATGTAATCCATTGGAGTCATCCCGAATTAAGCACACATTAGTAGAAGTTTATTTATCGTTAGGAAATTTTGCTCCGTACTTAAGATCCAAAGTAGATAATTTACAATTAGTATTACTTTGCAAGGAAAAATATGTGAATTACTTTGAAAGATATTTGAACAACTTTTGCTGGATTTAAAACAATTGGAAAATAATGGTGTGCAAATTATAGTTAACAATAAAAAAACATTAATACATGAATCTTTAGTACCTCTAAAAATTATTGCAGATATTTTTATGCAAAACAAAAGTGATTTGATACTTGGTGATATTTCTTTTAAAAAATGTAGAACAACTGACAGTTATGATAAAGATGTACAAAGCGTAGACGAATTATATTCATCTTATAAAGGAATTAAAAGTAAATGTTGTTTACATATTTTAACATTTTATCACATTTGCAACCCAGGATTACCGCCTTGTTTAGATCACGATTTATGTGAAGGAATCATTGCCTATGACGTAATTTTAGCTATAAACTATTTTGTATTAAAAATTTGATTCTCATATCAATTTTTAAATTCGGTTTATTGGAGAGATAAATATTCAAACTGTACCGCCTGTTAAACGTTCGTCTAAATTAATTGGGTCTGCAAGTGAAAATTGAGATTATTATAAATTCTTCCATAAGCAATTTTTGATAAAGTTGTAGATTTTGATAATCAGGTCTGGACGATGGTCATTACGAAATATTTGTGAATTATTACTTGCCCCGATATATCAGTAGGGATGATTGCTTGTTTACATAATCTTATACATGAGTATTATTACTTTAACCCATTAAGTCCTAGTGTTACCATATGGTCACACTGACTTGTTCATACTTGTTACGGGTTTACAGTAGTTGCATTTCATTCTTTGGTTTGGAGTGGTGTTATTTGTATTCTAAATACTGTGCTGTACGTATTATGTAAAAATTTCGTTGCATTCTTCATTATATTTGAAAATAATCTATTCTAAAATCAGTGTACTCCACATTACATTAAAAAACATGTACCTCAATTTTGCGTAAGTATAATATTTTTTTTTGTACTACATTGCAATTACTTATAAAGTTGTTTTTTATGTTTGTTAAATATGGCGCTATAAGACAGTAATTTGGAAAATATTTATATTGGTTATAAATCTGAAATATTAATTTAAATTAGCAAACAATTTCTATTTTACAATACTATTAACATAAAACAAAAAAAAAATAAATAAAACCAGTGGTTCTCAAAATATGGGTCCCAACTTTTGTACTTTGTACTACTAGAAAAAGGCATCTGAAGTTTTATACTAACTTGATTAAAATACGACAATAATAAGAGTGCCATGACGGAAAAAACGAAGTACACTTCATTTTTTTAATATGGAATTGAATAATAAGTGAATAAAAGTATATTCTTTCTTTCAAGACACTCTAATTCCAGGTTAGAAAATGAGTGTACTCCATTTTTTCCTTCATGGCACTCTTATTATATTCATATTTTAATCAATTAATATAAAACTTAAAACGTATTTTTTTAAAAAAAATCGTTATGTTAGGGTATGATAATATTATATTATTGAATTCAGAATAAAATTCTCTATTGAATAAGCAAATAAAAAAAATAGGTTCACATTTAAAATAAGAAAGTTGGGATTGTTTGTTTCATGTTAATACTGTCGTAAAATAGAAATTGTTTGCTAATTTAACCGACCTCGTAGCTCTTATAGTTCTTGAGATAGCAATAGTGGACAAAATAAAATGAACACACTGTATAGTTCAGATGAAGATACATCTATACAAGGAATTTATATTGCACCTCCGGAACCGAATGAAATTACTGATGAGGATTCAGCAGAAGAAGATGAAGGAGGTTTAGTAGATAATTTGCCAGCTCGTCAGTTATCGGTCCCGGATGAAATTAGATATGCGGAAAGCAAAAGGCGTTTTGAAGAGATACAGAATATAGAAGAAGGAAATAAAGCAGAGACGGAATGGATGATGGGAGAAAAAACTACAACTTTTCCAAAGCCGGACTTTTCTGAATTTCGGGATAAATCACCTGTTGACTTATTTGAAATGTTTATGGATGACAACGTTTTCAATTTGCTACTTACAGAGAGTTAAAAATATGCATTATTCCTCAAGTACCCGGGTCGACAAATTACTGTAGAAGAAATAAAATGTTTCATTGGGATTCTAATACTTAGTGGTTACAATGAACTTCCAGGTAAACAAAGTTACTGGATGTGCGAAACGAAATAGTGTGTGAAGCTATGTGAAGGTATAGGTTTATTCAAATTATGAGGTTTATACACTGCGCAGATAACACAAAAATAAATAGAGAGGATAAAACCGTTCGCAGAAAAACTAAAACAAAATTTTCTTAAATATTTTATACCTGTTAAAAATATAAATTTTGATGAAAGTATGGTAAGGTATTATGGAAGGCATGGATGCATGCAGTGTATCCGAGGAAAGCTTATCCGCTTCGGCTATAAAGTGTGGTGCTTGAACGAAGGAAATGGTTACCTCATCAATTTTGAAATTTATCAGGGTAAAAATCCAAATTCAAATACAGATTATGAATTAAACTTTGGAAAAGCATCAGCACCGTTGGTTGTTATGTTGGATGAAATGCCACATAAACAATTACGATATCAGATTTACACGGATAATTTCTTCAGCACCTTCAAATTATTTGTGCATTTACGAGAACGTGGTTATGGTGGTACGATTCGATATAATCGTATTCCAAAAAGTTGTCTATTACCAGATAAAGAAACATTTACAAAACAAAGTAGAGGCTCATTTTATTCTTTAATTTCCAAAACAGATGGTATCATGTTCACCAGATGGATGGACAATGTGATGGTTTCGATGATATCTTCGACATTTGGCATTTCACCGATAGCTTCTATAAAAAGCTCAAAAAAAAAATTATTCAGGTTCAACTACCAAATGTTGTTGCGCAATACAATGAGTTTATGGGTGGAACAGACCGAATGGACGAAGATCTTAACAGATACAGAATTTGAATTCGATGTAAGAAGTGGTACTGGCCGTTATTCACCTAGCTAATAGATTCGGCTCTACAAAGTACTTGGATCTTATATATATACAGGGTGGCCCAACGAAAATTATCAGCACAATTTTTGGCCGCTTAACATCAATTTTGCAAAAAACGCTCGAACACGTCAATTTTAGTATAAAGGGGGACACCCGAAGGGATTATTACCAACCGCATAACTTCAACCCTAAAATGGGGGTAGACTGCACCTCAAAAATTTTAAATGGAAAAGGGTGTCAAACATGACACAGTTCGAAAGGCCTTTCAATTTTTTTTTTAAGTCATTCATATCTTTATTAATCATGTGCATGTTAGTTTTAAAAGTGTCTTTAATTTCATTGATTTGATTTTGAATTTCTTCTTTTATTTTATTATTTGCTGCATTGACTTACCTTGTATATTATTGTTTATATTATTAAAATATGTTGTATATTTATTTTCTATCCTAATAATATTCTTACAAAATCACCTTCTTTGTATTTACCTTTATAAACAAATCTTAATATTATAAATATTTTTTAATAAATATATCTCAACTTTCTTAGTAACATCAACAGGTTTCATATAAATTTTATTTTAAAAACGAAGAAATGCGTTTTTAAAAATTTATTTTATTTTACGAAAAGCGATTACAAGTTACAAAGTTAACATATGAACTATAACTAACTACAAAAACATTCTCACGTACATTTTATACTAAGTAAACATGACACCCTTGCAACTAAGCATCTTATGAATTATAAGATGATGTAATGTTCTTATTTATTACGAAATCAGGGTGGTTCTGCTATATAATTCCGTCCCTGTTAGATGAAGGTATCTCTTCCAAAGAGATGACTTCGTTTTTTGGTCTAAATTTTGTTTTATTCTTATAGATGTCGTATTTACTTTTACATAATTTAAAAAGCTTAATTAATATAACGATTAATATAATTATTACAACTATTAGTGTACAAATATTGTTAATGTTCGAATGCGAATAAGAATTATCTAATTTCACTGTGGCTTGATCATTTAAAGTAATTTTTTCCAAAGATTTTATGCTTATGGTTTTATTAATGATTTTTGTGGGTGACTTATTATCGAAGTTAAATTTAAGTATTTTGCCCACTGACTTGTAAAATTCGTAGTTATCATTATTGACTTTACAATTCTTTACGGAATATATTCCTTTTAATTTCTTCTGTAATACATCTTGTTCGCATTCAAGTTTTATGTCTTCTTCATTTGGTAAGTATAAATATTTTACATTCGTATTGGGAATCTGAAATATTTCGTTCTTATTGTGGACTTTAATATAATTACAATGTTTATTATCGTGATGACAATACAGGTTTGTTAAGCAAGTATCGATAACATTATTTTCTTTTTGACAGAAGTGGGTTGACATATCGATTTTAATACATTCCTTTAATTTTCTAATTTGACAATTCTGTTCTTCGTAGTATCCAGGTATAATGTTTAGAGTATGGTAATTATTGGACAAAGAAGTGGGTATTGGAGTAAATTGGATTAGGTGACTTTTATATTCAGGAATTGGAATAATTATTATCATTCTTAGGCTCAAGTTGTCATATTGGCAATATGTTTTAATTAAATGGCTACTTTCCCAGTTATTTATAATGATTTTGTTTATTGGTTCTTTAATTTTATTCTGAATCATATTAATTATTTCTTCTCGCGATAAGAGTCCAAAATGGAGGGTGTTTAAGCTACAAAAGGTGAATGTCTCTTCGATCTGAATTAGTGCGATGTATAGTTGATTCGCTATATGAATCAATTCGTTAAACAGATTTTTAACGTGTTGAATTTCGTGGGCTTCTAATATAAATCCCAATTGTTTTTTTAATGACGCTAGATTTTGCATAATATTAATATTATTCTGATTGATTAAATCTAATTGTTTATTAAATTGGTTTGTTAAATTTTTATTGTGCCAAATTAGAGAGTTTAGGTTATTTTTTAGAATTTCTTGATTGGTGGATAATTTATTTATTAAGTTATCGTATTTTTCCGCGTCTGAAGCGTCCAAATTACCGCTAATACTTTTTATGATAGAACCAAGACCATTAATAAGACCGCGTCTATGTCGTTTTGTGAATATGTATTTTTTGGAGTCTATTTTACTGATTATATTTTCTAAGATGTTCATGCTGTTATTGAAAGTGCCGTTAGAGGATGGTAGGGTTAAGGGTTGAAGTTCAATGTAAAGTTTATGTTTATTCTTTAGTAGATTATTTATTTGGTTTAATACGTTATCGAGATTTAGATTAACAAAAATGTACTTTTCATGCGTTTGAACGTACGCATCGCCTAACATTACTATGTTTATGCCGGGGTTTCCGGTTCTTTAGAATATTTCTCTTTACTTATTTTAATATTTCTTTTAATTTGATTTTCTACTTCCTCTTTATAAATCTCTGGATATTTGTAATTACGAGAATAGACAGGTGTTTCATCACTTGTTCTAATGCGATGCTTAATTTTACTTGTGAATGTTAATTTTTCATTATCTTTAGGTATTATGTCATTAAATTTATTTAATAATTTTATTACTTCTTTCTTTTCTTCGTCGTTTAAATGCTCGATATTAATGTTTGTTCCGTTTATTGTTTCCATATTAAAAACCGTGTGTTTTGAATTTTGATCGAAATATTCGAATTTATGTTTGTATTTATTTAAAAATGTTATTACCTCTTTTTGTAAATTTATGTGAGCGTTTAATATTTTTAAACCATTAAAACCGAGTAGAATATGAAAACTGGAATGAAAATTATATAGGTAACATTTTAATTCTTTATCTTTATATTTTATAAACGTATACTCGTCTCCTTTAGATTTACCGTTCATTGTATTAATGGTGAAGGATTCTTTGAAAATTTTAAACTTGGATTTATTTTTATAGACGTAATCTTTACTGATGAAATTTTGTGAGGATCCGGTGTCAATTAAAATGTATAGGTCTTGCAGTTTTAGATATGGCAAATTGCTAATCATATTGATGGTCATTGATTCAAATTGAGATCGGCTATTTTCGGAAAATTTATGTTTTCGTTATCGTTCTGTTCGTCAACTAATTCAAGATATTCGAGGTCTTCGTAATTTTGCAGATCTTGTTCTGAGTCAGGTTCGATTTCTGGGTTTTGTTCGATATTATATAGTTCTTCGGCGACAAATGTAGGTCTGGATTGTGGTGTGAATCTATTATTTTGGTTGGGTCGGAACGAGCGGGTACTGATAGACATTGGAGTTGGTTTATACATGGGTTTCTGTTGTGGGGGTTGTCTTGGGAATTGAGGTTGTTGATTTGAGACTGATGGTTTATTAACGAATTGTTGTGTTGTTCGGAAGGCATTAGATGGGACTTGGTATGGTATTGGTTTGTGTACTGTCTGTACAGAGGGTTTAGGCTGGTTTTTAACGTACTGCAAATCATTTGTTATTAAATTTGCTATTTCAGTCAATGATGTTGGGTGTCTGGCACTCAGTTGAAATTTGTAAGGTTCTCGACAATTTTTTATAAAGCATTGGGTTGCATAAATTTGACCAAAGGCGATCATGTTTTTTAATTCCTGCCCTACAAGTTTAATTTCTAATTTGCTCTTATAAATCAAATATAATTCGAATATTTTTTTATGATAGTCAAAAATGGATTCATTTAATTGTTTTAAGTCACAAATTTCTATCAAAATAGTTGCTTCATTTCTTTTATCGCCGTAATTTTGTATTAAAAATGATTTTAGTTCACCCCAAGAATTTGTTGCTGTGCCTGATAATAGTTCTCTTGCTTGGCCGGTAACTTTTTTCCTTATTGATAGCAATATTAATTTTTTAGTAATTTCTGAAGGGCTCGATTGATTAATAATATTAATAACCTCTTCAGTGGATGTAATGAAATCACTTAGAGTTTTGCTGTTACCGTCAAAATTTGGGATTATGTCTAGGAACATAAGTATGTCCTTATTGAGATGTGTGAAAATGTTTGCTGTGTCTGGAGTTGGCGGTGGAGTCATTTTAAATTAATATAATAATAACAATATTTAAATAACAATTATAAGTTCAGCTTATGAGCTTATTAAATATTAAATAGGTATAATAGTTTGAATAATGGGTTTGCGACTCACAGTAGAAGGACTATGGTGCTGATGGCAATCTTCATTTGCCCTGTTGTGGTTTCGGGGATGGAACGAACTGCGATGCTCTGATGTTCCCTCAGGCTGCTCGTTGTTCCTCGTCCTCGTAGCTGGTGGCTAGTTCTGGCTCTGGCTCGGCGACGGCTCGGACTCTGGGCACCAGGAGTTGATAGTTCCCTTGTAGTTGTACTCGGATTGTTGGAGATGGATGCTGGCTCTGACTTGGCGACGGCACGGATCGTCTCGGCAACAATGCACTTTTCGCGAGATTCGGATTTGCAAATGAACGATTGAAATCGACGGCTTAACACAGGTTTTTTTTTTGTAAATTTACTCAGTGAAGCCGTTTGCAATCCTACCGACTGCGCCAATTTTATTTTAAAAACGAAGAAATGCGTTTTTAAAAATTTATTTTATTTTACGAAAAGCGATTACAAGTTACAAAGTTAACATATGAACTATAACTATAACTACAAAAACATTCTCATGTACATTTTATACTAAGTAAACATGACACCCTTGCAACTAAGCATCTTATGAATTATAAGATGATGTAATGTTCTTATTTATTACGAAATCAGGGTGGTTCTGCTATATAATTTATATATTGTTCTATGTAATTTATTGTTATAGTAATTAATTAATTTTGATAATATCCTTAACCAGTTATGAGATCCCTGATAATTAAAATGACACCAAATATTTATTTTAAGTGTTCGATTAAACCTTTCACTTACAGATGCTTTTAAATTACTATACGTTAAATAATGTTTATTATTAATATTTTTTAAAACTTAGTATTATAAAATTCTTTCCCATTATCTGTTTGTAAATTTTTTGGACTACAACCTGGTTAAAATATTTTACTCATTGCTAAACAATATTAAAGTAAAAAAAATGTTACAAAGGACTTAATACGAGTTTATTCCCCCACTTCGTGCCTGTGATAACACCAACCGCAAAAGATACTGTTTGCTTTAAAAGTGAAGATTTTGTCTTCCCATTACTCATTACAGTTTTAAAATTTCTGATTGTATGTGTGCGTGTGTGACAACTGTAAGTAGATTTTTTATTTATTTAAGTTATTTATTAAAACTTTAATTTAAATTTATGTATACTAAATGGATCAATTAATCCGATCCGAGCAACAGATACAGAGTCATCAAAACCGGTACAAACGCAGTCCCCTATGCCGCTACATACCGATCGCGGCGATAAATTGTTGAAATAACAGTTGCAAAGATCTAACTACTCTACTACAAGTAAGTAATTATTATTTCTTTATTACTTTATCGTTACCTATTTGTATTTTGTGAATTCTTTTAGAAATGGATTTTCTAAACAAAATTAACAAAATTGGATGTTTAGAACGAAAAATTATAATATCATTATCAGAACTCGATAGTTCAAAATATAAAATTTATCAAGCTCGAATAATTCCAACCAAATATGGGAAAGCTATTATTTGTGAATTAGAAGAGTTTTCAATATTCCTACCAAATCGTTATAACACTCTAACTGAAGAAGAAGTTGAACTTTTGAAAGACAAATACATTCAAGTTACCTTCAATAAGAACAATTATGCTGAAATAAAATTTTACTAAGAAATTGATTCGAAATAAAATTTTACTAAGAAATTGTCAATTAAATGATTACAAAAAAAAATAAGAAAAAATATAAATAAGAATTATTTTAGTTTCAGATTTGCGATTTGCAGTAAAAAAATGTCTGAAATTATAATTTGTCCGTTTCAAGCGATGATGAAATTTGTTTTACCCAGTTAATAGAAGAAGAAAAAACAGAAAAAAGAGAAAAAATTAGTTTAGATTATTTTAATTTAGATCATTACAAAATATGGAAATATGGAACTTCAGAAAATATTATACTATATTGCTATGACAATAATCATATAAATATAAAATATTATACGTTCTTGCAAGAGACCCACTTTCAACCAGGTCAGCCGTATGCCCTTAGGAACTACTATGTATTTCGGAAAGATATGGACCCCAACGTCAGAGTGAGAGGAGGGGTAGCCTTCCTCGTTAGGCAGGATGTGCGGTGTGAACCAATCTTCATTGTAAGCAATCTGCAAGCAGTAGCAGTTAGAATATCGGTGCCGGTTGAGATATCAATTTGCAACCTATATCTACCCGATGACAACTGGGATGCTGGTGATATACTCAATATCATCCAGCAATTGCCGACACCGATACTGCTACTGGGCGATTTCAACGCCCATAATGAGATTTGGGGATCACTGCACAGAGACCAGAGAGGTAGGATCATGGAGCGAATACTGGAATCTCCAGATATCGCTCTCATGAACACAGGCTCCCCTACCTACTTCAACGCTCGCTCTGGGACATTTTCGTCCATTGACTTGTCCATCATATCTTCCCGACTACATAGTAGATACACCTGGAAAGCCCTTGATGACTTACATGGGAGTGACCACTTCCCTATAGTCATCGGCACCGACACCCAATCCAGGGAACAGGTGCAGCTACCTAAGTGGCATTTTGATACGGCTGACTGGTCCGCTTTCACCGCAGCATTGGAGTATCCAACTCCAACCGATGATGTGTGCCATGATATTGAAGTGCTATCTGGATGCATCTTAAAAGCTGCAGAGGCTGGCATCGTTCACACCGCCGCGAAACCCGTTAAACGGATTATACCGTGGTGGAACGAGGCAGTGAAAGATGCAGTCAAGAAGAAGAAGATAGCCTTCAATAAATTTAAGAGGTGTCCTACTCAGGACAACCTAATTTGTTTTAAAAAGGCCCGAGCTTTTGCTCGAAAAACAATGCTTGAGAGTAAGAGAGAATCCTGGAACACCTATGTATCCGGCATTTCGTCGGATACAACTATACAGGAGGTATGGAGTAGAGCTAATCGTGTGATGGGTAGAGGATACTCTCCCCCTATCACATACCTGAAATGGGATGAAGATACGGTCACAAGGGATCCAGAGCGCATTGCCGAACGTCTGGCAGATCAATTCCAATGCGCAAGTAGCTCGGAGAATTACGCTCCAGACTTTATGGCTACTAAGCAGGAAAGGGAAGTTGTGCTACACTTCGATTCACTCGAAGATCACGAGTACAACTTACCCTTTACCTTGCAAGAATTGGATCATGCGATCTCTACATCGCAATCTTCATCTCCAGGACAGGACAACGTTCACAACGAGATGCTCAAACACCTACCTCCTGCGTTCAAATCGCTCCTTCTCTCAGCATTCAATAGAATGTGGTCGATTGGTTTGTATCCTGCAATATGGAAGGAGGCTGTCGTAGTCCCCATCCTAAAAGCAGGAAAAGATGCACTCCACGCGTCAAGTTATAGGCCCATCAGTCTAACGTCATGTCTAGGGAAGCTAGTTGAACGAATGGTCAAAAACCGGCTTATGTGGTGTCTCGAAACGAGCAATCTGCTCAGCGAGCACCAGTCGGGTTTCCGGAAGTACCGTTCAACGACCGATCAACTAGTGTACCTGGAACATGCCATCAGGTTGGCGTTTAAGAACCGCGAACACTGTGTCGCAGTGTTCTTCGACCTGGAAAAGGCCTATGACATGACCTGGAGATTCCACATCTTGGAATGGCTGCACAGAAGGGGATTCCGTGGGAATCTACCGCTCTTCATCGCTTCTTTCATGCGAGATCGCAAGTTTAGAGTTCGAGTCGGTACTAGCCTGTCCACTCAGAGGGAGTTGGAAAACGGCGTACCACAAGGCTCGACTCTAAGCGTTATCTTATTTGCGATAGCAGTAGATGACTTGATATCCGGCGTCAACAACTCAGTGGGTAAATCGCTGTACGTTGATGATCTCTGCATCTTTTACTCTGCTAAAAGAATGGGAGACATCAACAAAGTACTGCAATCAGCGATTGACCAGGTTACCCGCAATGCCGACGCCATAGGATTCAAGTTTTCCCACGAGAAAACCAACTGTGTCCACTTCTGCAAGCTAAATCGACCACATTATGGGCCACTTTTATTCTTGAAGGGTGAAGGTATACGTTGCAAGGAGAGTGTAAGGTTTCTTGGTTTACAGTTTGATAGCAAACTTACCTGGCAAACACATCTTAAGGATCTCAAGGTACAATGTATCCGAACATTGAACCTCCTTAAGATGTTAGCCGGCACGAGGTGGGGTGCAGAACCAAGAACCTTACTGCGCGTATACCAATCCCTTGTTTTAGCGAAACTAGATTATGGCTGCGTTGTGTATTCTTCTGCTTCGAGGACGCTTTTGAGAACCCTAGACCCGGTGCACCATTTGGGCATCCGATATTGTATCGGTGCCTTCCCGAGCACGCCATCAGCAAATCTTTGCTGCGAATCGGGTCTAGCTCCTCTTAACATCCGACGAGAGAAGTTTGTGTTTTCTTACATAACGAAGATAGCAGCACAACGTAGTCATAAGAATTTTAACATTCTTTTTAATAGCGGATACAGGTCACAGCTCTTATGTAAACCACTGTGTAGTCGAGCTAGTGAACTTCTGGAGAATCTACAGTACGAGTTACCTGAGGTCACTCAGATTGGGTTCCTGGAAATACCACCCTGGACTGTACCCCAAGTTCAGGTAATCCAGGACCTAACTCGGTTTGACAAAGCACAAACTCCACCTGTGCTAATTCGACAGAAGTTCTTAGCGATCCTCGACGACTACAGACACTGTAGTGTCATATATACCGATGGTTCGAAAACCAACAATGGTGCCGGCTCAGCCATCGTGGCTGACCAAACTCCACACTCGTGGGCCATGCCAAAAGATACCTCCGTGTACAGTACAGAAGCATATGCCATTTGGCAAGCTCTTCTGTACTCCGTGTATGAAAGGAACTCAGTCGAGTTCATCATTGCCAGTGATTCGCTGAGCGTTCTCACTGCCATTCAGAACCCTTACACAGACGACCCACTCATCCAGATGGTACTGTGCACCATCGCACACCTGGATGATGTAGGGAAACGTGTCTCGTTTCTGTGGATCCCAAGTCACGTCGGGATAAAGGGCAATGAATTGGCAGATGAGGCAGCTCGTAACGCAGCGGACCTGGAACACTCAGATACTCAAATCCTGACATACACGGATGTCAGAAATGCTCTGCACCGGAGGTTATCTGACAAGTGGCAAAGGCAGTGGGAGATGGTCGACAACCATCTGCGGCGAGTAAAACCATCGGTAGCATCAGTGGTCCTTCCCAGAGGACTGTCCAGAACTGAGCTAGTCAAAGTCCACCGGTTAAGATTAGGTCACACGCGACTGACGCACGGGCACAGATTGGCAAGGCAAGAGCCTCGCTCATGTGAGCATTGCCAAGTGCCAGTCACTGTGCCTCACGTCCTTTTTGACTGTCCGTCATTAGAACCGGTGCGACGATTATATTCCTTTGGTAGGAATGTAGCAGAAGTTCTGGTTGAACCTGGGAAGGTAAAGGAAGTTCTACAATTCCTAAGAGCTTGTGACTTGTACCGCAAAATCTAGTTTCATTTTTTAACGTGTTAATTTATTTTGTTTTGTCAGATATATGTTAATTTATTTTGTGTTTGTCTAACAATTTATTTTTAACATTTGACAATGCCGACGGGCTTTAAACGGTGATACTTACCTGTGATATTATTTTAACATGTTGTGAAGTCCTAATATAATAATAATATTTTAACCTACCTTGTAAGGCCGACGGGCAATAAACGTAGTTTTTAAAATGTGATGTTTAAAATAATAATAAATACTTACCGCTAGAACGGCTAATGACCCTAGCAGTCGATGCCGAAAACCTAAAAAAAAAAAAAAAAAAAATTATACGTTCTTTTTATCAAATGGTAATTTTTCTTGGATTTGTAAATATTTTTGTCGTGTATGTGCAAGATCTAGGATGCAAAAATCATTTGTGAAAATATGTAAGGAACAAAGTTTTCTACAAATGCAAGGAAAAATTAGTGGTATTTGGTATTTTAAACCACTTTTTAAAGATCATTTAATATTAAAAAATTGTGAAATGATAGAATTTTTAAAAGATTTTGACAATAATTATTGTTATGAAAGTAATTCACAATTGTTTCAATGGAATTATTCTGTTACTTGTCCCTGTATTGAATTAAAAGTTATGGAAAATAGCTTGTGAAGTATTAGAACGAAATTAGAACAAAAATTTATAAAATCATTAACAAAACTCGATAGTTCGAAATATAAAATTTGTGAAACTCGAATAATTCCAACAAAATATGTTAAAGCAAATTATTTGTGAATTAGAAGAATTTTTGCAATATTCCTACCAAATCGCTATAAACTGAGGAAGAAGTTAAAAAAAATTGTGAAACTCGAATAATTCCAACAAAATATGGAAAAGCAAATTATTTTTTGTGAATTAGAAGAATTTTCAATATTCCTACCAAATCTCTATAACACTCTAACTGAGGAAGAAGTTCAACTATTGAAAGACAAATACAACTGAAGAAGAAGTTCAACTATTGAAAGACAAATACATTCATGTTATCTTCAAAGTATTATAAAAAACAAACATATAAATCTGAAACATTTGTAACTCTTATTATTTAATAATATATATATATATATATATATATATATATATATATATATATATATATATATATATATTCTTATTTTTTTGTTACTACTCATAATATTCCCAAACCATTATCCTAATAATATCATTTCTGTATAAGTATGGATCATCCAAAATGCAAATACTGTCAAAAACCCGAATGCTTGGGAAAAGTGTCCGGAGACCTATTCTGTGGCACATATCACTAGTGATAAGTGATAAGTTTTACGTGAAAGATGTGCTGCCATCTGTGAGAATTGATGTGAAACCTCGGTATGACGTCATGTTAAATGGTAGTCTTATCACCACCAAAGCAGGTAGTGTTAGATACTTATCATTAGTGATACAGAGTGGGCGTGTGATACAGTGTATTTTTCTTGGTTTTATTTTGTGGAGTTTTTGAAATTTTAGTTTAGTTTACTTGTGTTTAGATGAACGTACTATTATTTGCTTATAGGTAAGTGAAAAATATATCAAATTTTCAAAAGTATAATACTTTTTATTTTTATATTCAAGGAACTATGGCATTTTTGTACGGGCAGATAGCAGTGATTGGAAGAGTTGGATAATGAAGAAAGAAGAAAAGAAGACCGGTTGTTTAGAAGGCATGTGAGGGATATGCAAGATCCGTTCAGTATCTCAGAGTGAGAATTTAAATCTAATTTTCGACTGAATAAGGAAGCGTGCCTGTATTTGATAAATACTTTGGTTTCGCACATGGATGCTGGCCAAGGCGCGCCTACTACAATACCGAACAACATGCGAGTGAGTAGTCATATCAATAATAATATTTTAAAATAGTATTGTTATATTGTCATACTTTGTTTGTTTCAGATTCTAATTGGATTGAACTTCCTTGCGGTTGTTGGCATGTGTCAGTCAGCTGATGGTGAACTGCAGCTTGAAGGAATTTACCAATGTGTTAATAAATGTATGCGGCAGTGGATGAACGATGAGATGAACGAATTATGGACGTGGGACCTTTAAAATTATGTGAGTGTTGTTTTCGAGAAAATTGTATAGATAAAACTTGGGTTACTGAGCCCAGATTAGTATATTTTTATAAAAAAGAATGTCATAATATAAATTTACATGAATTAGAAACTATACCACAAGACTACTATCGTTGTCATAATTGCGAATGTGAATTATATACATCATGGAATAAACAAGAATATGCCAGACAATAATAATGAACAAGAGAAAAGGTATGTACCTTTTATTAAAAGAAAAAATATTGCATTATTTAAATTTTTACTTTTTTTTACAGATTTATTTACACCTCACTTACACCGAGGCTCTCGGAATGAACAGGCCAGAGTACATCCTCACTACCAGTCGCATACGTCACAGCATACGGCCGATGCACACACTTGTCGCGCCGTCACACGCTTGCATTTTACGTAGATGTTGTCTAAATCAGTTATAGTAGAAGCTCAGATACTTGAAATTCACTTTCGGATAAGCCGATTGGCCCTTATAAAGTTTTATGGGACTTGCGGTATTGGTACTTTTAGGCAGGTAGATTTTTCTGTCGCACGATGTTAAGGTCCGTACCAGAAATTTTCTTTCAAAATGTTTCCTTTTAACTTAACTTTTAAATCTAGAGTATAATATTCAAATAATAATGCATTTTAAATGCCGTCTTCTCATTTTAATTTGTATATTGAGAATATTAAATTATTAAAATAAATTCAACCGTAAATTTTAAATACAAAATTAAGTAAATATAAGAAATACTTGGTTGTTTAAAAAAATTTAATTTTATTTTTATTCATATTTCGACTTTTAAGACCATTAACACGAAATACTAATAAATGTACTTCACAGAAAATATTTAATATTTATACATAGAAAAACAAAGACAGAAACTAAGTATTAACCACCTATTCAATGGTAAGAATATCTAAAAAGGATTAAAGCTGAGATATCAATGGAGATTTGTCTAAGACAAGTTGTTCATTCATTAGATTTTTCTGTTCATTGAATTTTGGATTTCCAATTACATATTCTAAGAACTCCATTATTAGTTATTAAATATATATAAATATATTTCTGTAGTTAACTAAAATTATATATTTATTGTGTCTTATTTCTTATTATATATTTTCAGTTTACAAAATTTATACAAAGTAAGTATATTTAATACGGACCTGTTCTTACTTTTCAAGTGATACCTTTGAGTTGGGATAATTTATAACACCTGACCACGAAGCCTCTTACCCGTCCATAAAAGGTTGTAAAACCCGCTTAAGTCAGTTTCATTTATCTGAGCTTCTACTATAGTATTTTAGTAGGTATATGCTGATAAAAACGAAATATAAATTTCTCTTTTTACAAAAAACATTATTTAAAACAAAAAATGCCAAACAAATGTTGTGTACCAGGCTGCAAAAGTAACTATAAATCATGTATGGATAAAGTATCTACGTTTACATTCCCTAAAAATAAAGAACGTTGTAACTTTTGGCTGCGAAAAATTAACAGATCTAATTATACCGTAACTAAAAATTCATATGTTTGTGAAAAACATTTTGATCCACAATGTGTAATTCGGGAGGACAAAATTACTAGAGATGACGGAACAATTTTAGTTGTAAAACGACAAAGGCCAACGTTGACAGAAAATGCGTTTCCTACAATTTTTGAAGGCCAACCCTCTTATATGACTAAAAAAATGCCTTGTAAGAAAAAAAATCCAGAAATTCGACATCAAGGAATAGAGAAGAGAAAAAATATAGCGGAATCGAAAAAACTGGAACAGGATATTATTTGTAAGTACGAAGATATTGAAAAGGACCTTCAAAAAAGAATAAAAAATATTAAGGAGACTGTTGTATTTACAAATAATTTTACTTGTTTTTATAATACAGAACTAGAAAGTAAAATTCCATATTTTAAATATTGTTTAAAATTTTTTAAAGATTTTAGTACGGAAATATGTATAAAAGACTGCATTTATGAGGATAACGAAATTCGAAAAATGTTAGATAATGGAAAATGTGTAACAAATGGTCAATTCTTACAAATGTATTATTACACCTTAGCAGTTTTACAGATAATCTAATAGCTCCAGATGTTACAGAAAAATTAATAGAAAAATCAATCACATATTTAGAATTAATAAATGATACTGATACGGAGAGTAATGATACAAAAAGGTGTCCTAAAATAAAATTTCTGAAGGAACAACTCCATTTGCTTTTAATGAAAAAAGTTACATATTCTACGGATACATTACTTTACAGTTTTATATTACATTTATCGTTTCCTGGAGCGTATGTCAAATTAAGAAATCTAAATATTTTAACACTTCCTCATCCGAAATATCTTCAGCAAATGGTTATCAAATTAAGTTTACAAAATTCTTCATTGAATAGCTCACACATAAATTATCTTAAAAATAAAGCAAAATTATTAAAACAAGAAGAACTATTAGTAAATCTGATGATATATGAAATTTATGTTAATCCGGAAATAACTTACACTGGTGGTAAAATTGAAGGATTCGCAGAATCTAAACAGAAAGAAGTAGCAACAACAGTACAAGCGTTTATGATTTCATCTATTTTATCTAAGAATAAAGATATTGTTGGACTTTATCCCGTAAAAAATTTAAAAGCCGAACAGCTAATGAACCTATTAAGAGAAATTATTAGAATGTTATGTTGTGAAGCAGGTTATAATATTATAGCTGTTATATCCGACAATAATCGTGTGAATCGCAAGACCTTTGAAATTTTTTCTGATAGTAGCATTTCGGACTCAAAAACATTTGTTATGAATCCTTTTGTTCCAAATCAGAAAATATTTTTAACTTTTGACTGGGTTCACATTTTGAAATGTATTGCAAATAACTGGAGAAATCAACGTGATGACAATGAAACTTTTATAATACCAAAAATAGATATCACAGATTTTGAACATTTTAGTGAAAAAAATAAAACGGAAAAAGGATATGCTTGTTTACAAGATTTAAAAAAGTTATACAGATTAGAAGAAAATAAAATAGTGAAATTGGCACCTGAATTAACAAAAAAAGTGCTGTATCCAAGTTCAATAGAAAGACAAAATGTCAATGTCGCTGTAAATTTGTTTGATGAAAAAAATATTATATCTTTAATAGAATTAGGTATATCACATGGTAATAGTACTGTTACTTTTACGCAAATTATTTCGACCTGGTGGAAAATTGTGAATTGTAGATCTGTAGATGCAGGTACAAGAAAACGGGACAATTATATGTCACCAGTTACGGGAAACGATGATAATAAATTATTGTTTTTAAACCAGATGTTGATTTGGTTAAGTAAGTGGGATTCCTTAATTGTACAAGGGGATGCATCGAAAAATAAGAGAAACGGGAAACTAACGAAAGAAACTCATTTTGCACTTTCTCATGCCATTAAAGTATCTATTGAACTATGTGATTATCTTTTTGATGTTCTTAATTTCAAATATATTTTATTGGGAAAATTTCAGACGGATGATTTGGAAGCTAGATTTGGTCAATATCGTCAGTTAAGTGGAGCCAATTATCATATATCAGTAACACAAATTCTTCAATCTGAAAGAAAACTAAAAATGTTGAGTTTGATCAATTTAAAGTCTTCGAAAAATGGAGATTTTGAATTAAAAGATTTCCTGGATTCGTGTGAAACTATGGAAGACGATGAATCAAGTGTCAATAATGTATGTACAATTATAAATAATACTTCTGATTTGTTAAATAATGCTGAAGTGTACGAAGAAATTGAATCTTTAATGGATTGTGAACATGTTTGTGAAAACGACAACATGGTGCTTATTTATATTGGTGGTTATATTGCGTTTAAACTTTTAATAAAAATAAAATGTGATTCTTGTGCAAAACAACTTTGTTACGATCGTAAAATAGAAACTGATTGTGCAATAATTAATAATCCTATGTTCAAATAAGTAGTAAGATAACCCACTTTCTGCGTTTTGGAATGCAGACCAATATGGCTGCCGGTTTTGGAATGCAGACCAATATGGCGGCCCGAATATTATTATAGCTAGTGTTTGTGGTTATAAATAGAAGTTTTGTTTTCGAGAGTTTATTCTGTTAGAAGAGCAGTTGTCGAAAACACCTAGCTTATTCAGGTACGATTATTTCAAAATACTGTATGTATTTGTTAGTTTCTATAATCTGTTTTAATATTTATTTACAGAAATGGATTTTTCGAAGTTGAATCAGAAAGGACAATTAACCGATGTAAAACCCCGAGTGAGAGTTATCGACTTGGAAAAGGGAAAGAAATACAAGCTAGTCGACATTAAAGCAGTTAAAACGAGCTATGGAAGAAAAATAATTGCGGAGTGTGAAGAATTTATAACGTATCTCCCTGCTAGATTCGATGATTTAACTGACGAAGACATTTCTGATTTGAAAAAATCTGTGGCAAGATGGTCTATTAAATATACCGGAATAAAAGCCTATGGCACAGGAAAACAAGCTAGGTTAATAGAATTTGTTGAACATAAAATGTAATTGTATAATTTACTATACTCAATAAAAATAAATAAATTATATTACATGTTTCATTATTTCCTTAAATACCTTTTATCTTATAAATGAAACACTAAATAAAAATATGTTAGTGTTATTCTTAATTTCCAATTGTAAACATGTGCACAAAATTCAAACATCCTTTCTCGGCTATAATTGCTGGCCCCTCAGGCAGTGGAAAGTCGTATTTTGTAAACAGCTTTATTTCTAATCTAAATAATACGAGTGATACTGAGTTTACTAAAATTTATTGGCATTATGGAACATGGCAAAATTTATATAATACTATAAAAGGTGTGGAATTTGTCGAAGGATTACCAGACATCGAAAATATTAACGGAAGAGATCCTCAACTTATGATAATCGATGATTTAATGAGAGAGGCAGACGAACGAGTTGTAGATATATTTACTAAATGATCCCATCATAAAAATTTATCCGTATTTTTTCTTACGCAAAATTTATTTCATCAAGGAAAAGGCCAAAGAGATATATCTTTAAATGCAAATTATATAATTAATTTCAAAAATCCTCGAGACAAAGCGCAAATTTTACATTTATCAAGACAAATATGCCCAGAAAATGTTAAATTCATGCAGGATGCATACAATGATGCAACATCTGAACCGCATGGGTACATAATTTTTGATCTCAAACAAAGCACTCCCGATTGGCTGCGATATCGCACATCACGTGATAATCTGACATACGTTTATTTGCCCAAAAAATCGCATAAATACGGGAGTACAAATTTACCAGAGATTATTTCATGAAAATGAGTAAAACTGTCATTAACAATGCAGAGCTCTTGCGTGCCCTGCACAGATTGAGACCGAAGGATAGATTAGCTCTGTTAAAAAACGCTGATTGTAATTCAGTTAGATGTATTTGTGAATGTATTTATAATATTTTACATGGTAAAATTCCTCTCAGTCGAAAGCAGCAAGCTTCAATAGGACGTCACAAAAACATTTTAAGAAAACTAATAAAACGCGGTGATAGCTGGAAAACTAAAAAGCGTGTGTTAGTTCAATCAGGTGGAGCATTCTTACCTTTTTTGTTAGCACCCCTTTTAACCGGTGTTCTAAGTAGTTTATTTAAAAATTAAAAATGGAACATGCTAAGAAAATGATTTTAATATCTCCTGAAAATTTGAATCGCTTACGTAGCAACGTTAAAGAAGAAGAAGATTCTATAACTAGCCAGCTGGATAAAGATATGAAAAATATTTTAAGTTCCAAAATATCGGAATATGAAAAATGGATCAAGTATCAAGAAATTTTACAAAGATATTTATATTTTCAAAAACAAAGTAGAGAGCCTATAAAACTAGCTATCGAGCACGAGATTTCTTCAGAAGCCCAAGTACCTGTAAAGAAGCAAGAAGATGAAGATGATAATGCAAATATAATAAATATTATTCCTAAATCCCTTCAAGAAAAAGCTCGATTAATAGTACAAAAATTAAAACTAGATAGAACGGTTTCTTGGGATAAGAAGGGTGTTGTTTCAATTTATGAGAAACAAATTCCAAACTCAAACATATCAGACTTAGTTGCCGACATTGTTAGAAATAGAAAACGTAGTAATCCTACTGGCTGGGAAACATTTTTACATGCATTAAAAGAAATAAATTTTCCAACAGAATTAATAAATAATCCCCAAAGAAAAAAATATTTTCAGTCGAAGTCTGTTATTGACACTCCTAGAACAAAAAGTAAAAGAAGGCAATCTTTTTGGTACGACGACGCCGAAACCGACTACGAATCAGTGAAAGCCAAGTCTAGAAAAGAGTGGAAACGATATACATTTTAAAATGAATAAAATATTGTCTAATATTTATTTTAATACTTCTAATCCTGTCGGTTTTTCAGGAGTTCATAATCTTATAAATTCTGTAAAAAATAAATATAAACCAAAAGAAATACAAAAATGGATTAGTTCACAAGACGCATATACGTTACACAGACCTGTCCGAAAACATTTTATAAGAAATAAATATAAGGTTTCAAATATTAATGATATATTCCAGGCAGATCTTTGCGATATGCGCAAGCTAAGTCGCTTCAACGATAGTTACAAATACATTTTGACAGTCATTGATATATTCAGTAGATACGCGTGGGCATTTCCTTTAAAAGATAAGAAACCTGAGTCTGTCATACAAGCATTTAAAATCTTGTTTAATGAGAGAAAACCAATTTTCTTACAAACTGACAAAGGCTCAGAATTTATTGCTAAATCAGTAAGATCATTTTTAAAACAAAACGATATTAAATTTTATGTGACTCAAAATTCAGATATTAAAGCCTGTTTTGTAGAAAGATTTAACAGAACATTGAAAACAAAAATGTATCGTTACTTTACATATAAAATTACATACAGATATGTGGATGTATTACAAAATCTCGTTACTGCTTACAATATGACAAAACATCGTTCAATACAAATGGCTCCTTGTGAAGTAAATGAAACTAATGTATTGGAAATATGGAGAAATCAAAATAAAGATAAACAAAACTTAACAAAGAAACAAGGAAAATATAAAATTGGAGATATTGTTAGAATATCTAAATACAAAAAAATTTTTGAAAAGGGCTATGAATCTAACTGGAGTGAAGAATTGTTCAAAATATATGCTATTAGCAACAGACTCCCAGTCGTTTATAAATTAAAAGATTTAAATAATGAAATTATAGAGGGCACTTTCTACGAGAACGAATTACAACGAGTGTATATTGAATCTGATACAACGTATAAAATGGATAAAATATTGGAGACCAAAGGCACTGGTAACAGAAAGAAATTGTACGTTAAGTGGAGAGGATATAGTGACAAGTTTAATTCCTGGATACCGGCAAATACTGTTCGTTTATTAAACAATGAATGATAAAGAATTTTTTATAACATTACCTAGTAATAGTTCAATGCAATATTTTCCTAATAACAAAACTACACGTTTTACGACTCAATTACCGCAAAACATTAAATTAGTCGGATCCTAGGAAGTAGCATTATCTGAAATTATATATCCTTGTTCTATTTACAACGTCAATGAACGCGAAAATACAGTAAATATTTCGATAAAAAATGATAAACAACAATCAGATGCATTTATTGGCAAAGTTCCTGCAAGAAATTATGAAAGCATTGATAGTGTATTACATGAAATGAATCACCACGCCGTGATAAATAAATATGTAGCATTTTCCTATGACACCAAAGAAAAACGAGTAGCAACAAGATTCAAAGTTGCAAACGTTTGTTGTATGAAATTATCTCACCGGCTAGCACTTCAACTAGGTTATCCATCCTTTACAGACATATATCAACAAAAAACTTCAATTAATATACCTAATTTAAAATTAGGTATACCATCTCAATTATATATTTACTGTGATATCATAGAACCTCAATTAGTAGGCGACGTTGTCACTCCATTGTTAAGAATTGTCCACGTTAAAAATGACAAATATGTTTTTGGATCTAATGAAATGATTACATACCCTCAACCACATTTCATACCTGTTTTAAGAAGAGAATTTTCAAATATAGAAATTGATATAAGGACTCACGATGGATATGCAGCGCCATTTCAATTTGGGATTTTGAGTGTGAAACTTCATTTTCGACGAACATAATGAAAACTTGTCCGTATCAACAATATTATAATTTTCAAGCAGGTAGCGGTATAGGACCCGTATATAAAGGAAGTCAATTTCAACGTGGTCATTGAATAGGAAGTTTCTTCAGTGGATTGTTTAGAAATATTTTACCGTTAATACGGAAAGGTGTAGGAGCAATTGGTAAAGAAGCATTAAACACAGGAATTAATTTTTTGGGTGATTTGAGTGAGAATCAATCACCTAAAGAATCGTTTAAGTAACGCATTGGAGAGGCGGGGATTAATTTAAAAGGAAAAGTTGATGATAAAATTGAAAAGCTAATGAGTGGCTCAGGTTATAAAAAGAAGCGTTTAATTAAGAAACCTATTCATTCTACAACTTCTCGCAGTACAGTGAAGAGCAAAAAACGTTCTAGACAAGCAGATATAGTTGATTAAAATGGCATTTTTACATGCCCAATCATGTGAATGTGTGAAAACTGAATTAGATTTATTTACCGTACCTCCTACACAAACTAGTATTGAAAGTGGTCAATGGGTAAATTACAGACCTTTGTCGTCAATTACTGAAGACGGACCCATAGAATTTGTAATTCCTGGCCATGGAGAAGATTATCTTGATTTATCACAAACTATGATTTATCTAAATGCAAAAATTGTTAAAGCTGATAATACTGCTTTGTTGGAACCAGATAATGTTGCCCCCGTTAATAATTGGCTACATTCTATTTTTAGTCAAGTTGACGTATATTTAAATCAAAAACTTGTTTCTCCACCAAATAACACGTACGCATACAAATCATATATAGAAACTCTATTAAACTATGGGAAAGATGCGAAAAAATCTCACCTCACTTCAACGTTATGGTACTCTGATGACGCCGGAAAAATGAACAATACGGAGGCTGCTGGAAATTCCGGCTACAATAAGCGTAAAAAGTTTGTAGAAAAAAGTAAAAATGTTGATATGATTGGTCACCTTCATGTTGATATTTTCAATCAAGAAAAATTTTTACTACATGGTGTTGAAATGAAATTGAGGCTGGTGAGATCGAGAGACAGCTTCCACTTAATGTCACCAGATTCTAATTATAAAGTACAAATTAATGAAGCTACATTACTTGTGCGGCGTGTCAAATTAAATCCAAGTATATTATTGGCACACAATAAAGCATTGGAAATGTCTAATGCTAAGTACGCCATTACCAGATCTATTGTAAAAGCAGTTACTATTCCGACCGGTATTCAAGGAAAATCTTTAGATAACATATTCTTAGGACAGCTTCCGAAGAGATGCATAATCGGATTTGTCTCAAACAAAGCATTTAATGGCGATTATAAGTCTAACCCTTTTAATTTTGAAAATTTTAAAATAAATTATTTGTCGTTATGTGTAAATGGGCAACAATTACCATCGAAACCATTACAACCGTCATTCAGTGGCAAAAAATCCTACATACAAATGTACAATACATTGTTTTCTGGCACAGGTATTCATTTTGGTAACAGTGGCAACGAAATCGACAGAGACAGTTACCCGAATGGTTACTGTTTATCTGCATTTGATCTCACGCCTGACTTGGCTGCAAATTCTATGTTACACTGCAATTTAACACGACATGGTTCTGTCAGAATTGAAGTTGGTTTTGAAACTGCCCTTACCGAAACAGTAAATTGTGTTATTTACGCAGAATTTGACAATATTATTGAAATTGATAAAAATAGAAATGTAATTGTTGATTATGGTAGTTAGTTTATAAAAATATATCATTTATAAAACTCGTATATATATCTTGTAAAATATAACCACAGAAATTAGTTTGGCTGTGACACTCATACAGACATGGACGCTACATTTATACGTACCGTACTTCAAAAATATTTTAAGAAAAACACAAGTCACTATGGAGTGTATGCTGCGAACAAATTGCCGCAGCATGTAAATTTTCCATGTACAATAATTATAAATACTGACCCTGATACGATGCCTGGTACTCATTGGGTAGCAGTATTTATTGATCGCTCAGGACATGGAACCTACTTTGACAGTTACGGACGACCACCTTTAGTAAAGGAACACAATGAATTTTTAGAAAGAAATACACGCACATGGACATACAATACAGCCTCATTGCAAGATTATTCAACTTCAGTTTGTGGTTATTATTGTTTAGTGTATTTGTTATTTAGAATTAATTGTTATACAAATAATGATTTTGTGAAATTATTTAATAAATATTGTAAATCTGAAAATGATGAATTTATAAGATATATGTTTAATTATTACTTTAATAAAAAATGATGAATTTATAATGTATACGTTTAACTTTTACTTTATTAAAAAAAATATTTTTAATTATTTGTTTTATTTCATTCGTTTTTTATTTTCTATCATAAAGATATATATGTTCATTAGGTAGATGCTAGGTAGGTATACATACGTTGTAGAAAATATTATATTACAAACATTGAATTAAAATTTTCTAGTGATATTTTATTAAATTTACGCAATGAAATACATTTTTATTGAAATATATGATTATGTAATACATAAAAAGTATATTTAAAATATTTATACACATTTAGTTTTCTTTAAATTATTTACATACATTTCATTATTATTATTATTACAAATTAATATAATTAAAAATAAACTAATCTAATTTCATTCTTTTCACGTCATAGGAAATACTATTTACATCTTTAAATTATTTACATAGGTACATTTCATTATTATCATTATTACAAATTAATATAATTAAAAATAAACTAATCTAATTTCATTCTTTTCACGCCATAGGGGATACTATTTACATTATCTATTAGTCTACGTTTCATAAATTTTATACTAAATTTTTTTGTTTTATGTTTTGTGACAACATTGTGAGTAGATGTACATCGAATATTGTCAAAAGAAATTACTGGGCCTTTAATATTACTATCAAAAATCAAATTCTTCAAACATTCAAAATTAATGACTTGGGAATTTTTATAATTTAATGTGAAGCCTTTAACTTTACATACTTCTGTAATCTTTTCACTAGTTGGCGAATAAACTTTGTATGCATAATTCTTCGGTCCACCACACACAAATTCAGTTATATAGCTGCCTAACCCATAACAAGATAACTCATCAGTAAGATCACCCAAAAAGTTACCTGTCGGGGGCTCCCGTTGTCCTGGTGAGTGGCAGTATATAATGGAATCAGTGTCGTAGTATAATACCCTATTACCTAGCTCTTGTAAAAATTTATGGAGTTGTAAACGAGCTTGTGCCGTTGTGTAGGCTGCTATGACCACATTCACAGTTCGAAGCTGTTCGATGGCTTCATTTGCGTGAACCCAGTGTACGTACAGCATCTGGTCACCTGCTGGGATAATCCTCTGAACTTCAATTGCTGGATTCGACAATAATTCATAAAGTTCTTCAGCAGATGATACAGTTGATGTACAAGGTCTATTTTGTGTTTGTGCAAATTTACCTATTAACAAATTAAATGAATATTATAATAAAATTTATATTAATTTTTAAATAAGTTATTTATATTACCCCAGAAAGAATTCAGCATAAGTTTGGCAATTGATATTTTTCCAGCGTTCTTCTCAATCTTATTTGGATCTAGATGAATTCCTTCATTGATGTAGTAGTTCTGAATGTACTCATTCCTAGTTTCATTATCGGAACAGTCGTCGGGATAACCAGAAGCCTCTTGCTTCATTTTTAGAAATGTATTAATGTATTCGACGAATAATCCTCCTGTTTTAGTGTCTTTATTGTAAACAGTAACATTGTATTGCCAAATTTCGTGCACTTGTAAAATTTTGTAGCCAAGAGAAACCGCATACTGGACCTCGTCAGAAATGTATGTCCCAATAAATTGTCTCTCATCATCACTGTGATTGCAGTCATTTTGCTCTAAATTATCACAACATGTACGACATAATACAAACATAAGTTTCCCATGGATTTTTCGTGGTAAGACAGGGTGAAATAATTCACTGGGCGGTAAAACTGTGCATTTAATTAAGCCTTCAACCTGGCTAATATCGTTATTAGGACATAACGATTCGCATTCTGTTCGGATAAAAATTTTTGGATGGCCTACTGGATATTTTCCATACTTACATACAAATGGATAAAGAGAACAGACATCTACATATTTTATTTTTTCATCATTTTTAATTTTTTTATATAAACTGGTATTGCCTGTTCTTCCGCCAAAAAATGCATCTCGCGGTTGTAATGGCATATTGTTTAAAATTTCATGCTTTTCAAGTTGACAATTTAAATTTTTATCTTCTTTTAATAATTTTCTGAATTCGCACTCCCAAATGCTAATTACTTTATATCCTAATTTTTTAATTTTATTTAATTTTGATATTGTTCGTTCGTATCTTTCATCTAAAGTTTCTTTTGAATTACTAAATATTTTTTCTTTTCTTTTCGTTCTGTAACATAATGTACATCCATGCCAAAAACACCCCAAAAATTCAAAAACTAATTTATCTAGAGAATAATAACCATCTACCTTAAAACAATTTTCAATGACTGCTTCATTACTACGTCCTGCATGTTGAATTTGTATTCCGCGTACGTTTTCCTCATGTATCAACCATTTCAGCGCAATTTTTGATTGGTTGTCTTTCATGCGATAACCTTTTTGTGGTATAATACCAATTGTATTCGGCTTCAAAAACAAACGTCGGAACACACGATTACAGGCTGAAGCGATAGTAATCCCTTCACTGAAGGGACATACTTTACAATCTTCAATGAAATTATTTCTAAATTTTACGCATGCTCGACGCAAAATTTCAACGTCAGACACGCAATACTCGATAATTTCTTTATTCATATCAAATATCACATTATTCTCTATTTGTATATTATACCATTCCAAAAACTTTTATCGTACAGAATGATTCATGCTATCTACAGCATAATATTCAGGGGCTGGTAACGGTCCTAAGTAATTTTGATTTTCTACTTTATTAAATAAATGTGGGAAATATCCTTTTTTTAAAGAAGGTGGTAAATCCATTGCTTTAGGTAGAGCTGATAACGGCATTTGTAAATAATTTAGAGAATCTATAAATTTAATATGATTAATTTGTAATAGCATAATTTTTGAGCCATTCAAAATTAATTTTGGTTTAAGGTAGCGTTCTTCTACAAGATATTTTAAAATAAACTGACAATCAAACGATTTTGCATTATGTGCGATACAAATAACAGAAGAAAATGAAGTGCGCGGAAGTAAAACATATGTTAAAAAGTTTTGCAACGGATCCTTTTTAAATATTTGTTGACGAATGCCACAGGAGTTACATATTTGTTTCAAATCATCTATGTTGCAACAGGTAGAGCATGACTGCTATATGACACATAAATTTATTTCGTGCTCTTTATCATTACCGAGCATTTTTTCTTGATATGTCTCGAAATCATAATAAATAAATAAAGTATTACCTTTTAATACGGTTTTGTCCTTAATAATATAGCACATATGTCCCGGCTTTTTATAAGATTCACAAAAACTACAGTAAACTTCACCACAAACATGTAGCCTGCCTTTTTTACACTTGTATATTTTTAAACATTGTTCACATTTTTTAACTCTTTTACACTCAAAATTTAAATGATTGTCCAAGCACTGCTGTCCACGGAATTCTCTTTGGCAATGTTCACATTTAATTAATTGAATAGTTATACTACATGCAGGAGAATATTTGCAATAAGAACAAATATTTTTACAAGAATGACCACCCCTTACATTGTAAGCAACGTGACATTGTTCGCAAAAATATTTGCACGAAAATGCTGCAGGTAAACTTTTTATAACAGAGTAATGGTTTTGATAGTACAAAAGATTCAGTCTCTTAAGATTTTTCCCCTTTGCACCTTCAAATATTACTTTTCCACGGCTATTAAACTCATATACACATATGTTATAATTAGAATAATAACGTTGGAATTCAGTTAATTCTGGAATACCTGCGCCATTAGTACCTATATTAACTCTTGCATTTCTTAAAAGTTCATGTGTTCTTGTAGTTTGTATTCCATGTGTATTTTTAACAATATATTTTAAACATGGATCATTTTTCACTAATGATTCTGCAACTACAAGTGCACGAGGTAAACAGAAATTATCTGTATTTTCTATTTCCAATATACCATGTTTCCGTCGACAAAATTCCGAATACATTAAGCCATGTCCTTTTAATTTTCCTGAACCAGAAGGCATAGTTACCCTGGTCATCTCGACTGTGAATTGCCCTTCGGAAAATACTTCTTTATTGCTTTGCAATATTTTGGTCAATGCTTCCCACAAAACATCAACGTGAAGTTGATCTGCACGCCTGAAGCTGAGCCAAGCTGGTCCATGTTCCAGGCATGGAGTTTGAAATATAAATCCGACATAATCTTGTGGATTCACTGATTGCAACACAAAATCGGTAACGTTTTTTATGCTATCGTAGAACCATATTATAGGATCTTCTTGTACAGGTGGATCATTCAAAGAAAATGTTATTTTTCTCCCAGTTAAATTAAACTGTTTTATGTGTTTTTCAATATCGGAAGTAATGTTGAAACGTTCCCGATTTACACCACCCACACCACCTCCACCAGTTTGTACACTTTCACTTATTAAGTTTCCACAAATTTCATAAAAAGCGTCATAATCTTCTTGTTGCATTTCTACTTCTTCTTCTTCACTTAACGAAGAAATAATAATTTCCTCACAAATACGAAAAAAGTTATCGAAATTTATTTGATTTCCGCTGTCCATATTGACCCGAGTGATACTCAACGACTGAATTTTTTCCTTTGCTTTTTTTTGTTTATATGCAATCTTTTTACTACGTGATCAGGGTGGTATTAAAAAAATTTAACCAACCTGTATATTTTCAAGGGTACATTATCATAATGTTAGATTCGAACAAAATTTTTGTTACAACCCTGGGAAGAGTTTTATACCTGCGTTGAAGATGGGGATCTGAGATAAGATTTATAGCATTTAACAAATGCTTTTCTTTCTTTTAATTCCAATAGTTTAAATTTTTGTAATAACTAATGTTTGTTTGATGTTAATAAATAAATAAATAAAAGTATGCAATTTCTGCAGCGAATATTTGTAGGTACTCAGGCATCTATATAAAGTTATTTTATTATTTTATTTTATACCTTACCTTTTTACAAAATTAAACCCCCATTGGTTGACGACTCTACAAATTTTTCTCACTGGACTCTCTTATTGGAACAGGTGTAAACGGGAGGTAATTAAAAATACGAAACATGATTGTTCTTTATGTAATATATTTTTTTTCTTTTAAAATAAAAGTATTTACAGACTTTACATCCTTATATAATTTATTGTAATAATACGTATAATATTCTATAAATATTAATTTAAAATCTAAATTCTTAAAAAATAAATATTCATATAAACTATCTTTTATGTCTAACTGATTTCTTATACTAAATATTACTACATTTTGTAAAAAATTTTTATATACATAACAAAAAAATTTATATTTTACATTGTAACTATCTATTACGTTTACTATTATATTCTCTAACCTAATTAAATATCTAACATGTTCCTTATTTAACACTATAAACTGATTCTTAAATCTACACTTCAATTGTTCCCGCGGTAATATACTGAAATCAGCCCAAACGAGACTACATATTCTGTTCATATCTTTATCGCTACACTTACTTTTTAATTCAAGTTTTTTTAAATAATTCACTAATCTAACGTAATCTAAAATGTCTATATAAGTTTTTTTTATTACATTACCCACAAGCCTCACAATCACTCGCGGTACCGGATTTGGTTCTAAGCCGACCGTAATAAACACTTTCCGCGTACTATCTAGAGGAATCGGTGTTCCTATCAGTAGACGGTCATTGTTGTCGGCTACATCTTTATTAGGCGGTAGAGTAAATCTTGCAGTTTCTGCATCTCCGGTGATGAGGTCCATATTCTCTATAACCCAGTCAGATACCAACGGGCAGTCTGGTATATCCGTGATGTCCGGGGTCTCATCATCTTCGCTGCACACTAGCTGCTGGGCGTACGGCTCTCCGATCTCCGATTCCGGCGACGACGAGATCACTAGCGGCTCCAACTCCGGCGATGGTAATGAAAGGCGTTCCACACGCACCTTTTTACGAGGTACAATTTCTTCTTCATCACCAAAGTTCTCGTCGCACACTTCCTGAAGAGCCTTCTCGAAGTCTGCTGCCGTTACCGGTGATGGAGAAATACCGGAATCATAGTCACGATGCACCACATCAGCGTTCAACGAGTTTATATTTTTTATAAACTCATTAACGTTCGCCGTTGAAGTTGACGCGAATGGTTTTCTTAATACAATATTTTCAAGTATTCTAAATTTTTGTTTTGAAACAACTCCTGAAGGAGGTATAACACAGTTATCAAAATTTTGTGAAGACATTTTCAAAATGAACCACACAGTCAGAAACTATAGGTATACTGAGAAAAAATATTTTCTAGCTCCTTATATAATAGAAAATAAGGTAAGAATAGAAATCAGAAGTACCGTTAGGACACCCTTATAGCATAAGCATATCCAGCCGCGATAAAATATTTCTTAACGACGGGCTCTTTTTGTGTACCTGTACAAGGGTCAAATTTATTACCGTAGCCACATGCAGGTGCTGTATTATGTACCATTTATATGCGGCCTATTATCTAGCCAGATTCAACCCCGTGCACATAGACGTACTCAAATAAATTTACCAAATTTTATTACATTTTTTCAAATTTCCAATCAAACAGCTTATTGTAATCCACATACTTCATTTTAAAATTATGTATCATTTATTTTACATCTAAATATGTACTTAAAATTCACATACCATTCAATTAAGCCTATTAAAACTATTTATTAACCCCATTCACGAGTCGTTAATATTCCGGCCGCCATATTGGTCTGCATTCCAAAACGCAGAAAGTGGGTTATTTTACTACTCAAATATATTTCTTTAGTTGATAGGGGAGGCTTAAAATATCCGAAAGATTACTTTGTTACAATTATTGTAAATGTGTTTGTGATATTTAAAATTTTAATTTCAGAGAACTATGAACATATATTTTTAAAACAAAATAATCAAAAAAAAGCTTTTGTAAATCTAGTTACACAAATTTTAAAAAATAAGTTAATAATTAATGACACTTCTCAATGTAATAGTTGTGGAACATTATCGCTAGATAATTTAGTCATAAATAGTTTTACAAATATTCTACTAAATAATTATAGAAAACTTCAAAATAATGTTATATGTTCTGAAAATACCCAAAGAAAAGTTGCAAAATTTAGAATTTCGAAATAATATTGTTAATTTCTTTAATTTATAAAAATAGTTCTCCTTTCTATGTTAAGTACATAATGTATATTATTTTATTTTATACAAATTTTTATTTATTATTATTATTACTATATATGTAGGTACCACAACATGAATACTACGAGAAATATAGTAAGTAGGTACATTTCTGTTCATGTTCTGATTAGAATTAAATAAATATTTTGTATTGTTAATATAAAAATAATATAGTAATTTACCAATAAATATTTGTGTTAGAATAACAAAGGTTTCAGTTACCCATTACCCTAGATATTTAAATAACAATCATGCGCTTGTGTTTATATCTCATACTATCTACGGCCGGCTAGTGTGACGTCACGCTAACCAGCACTCCGGCCTGTTCATTCCGAGGGCCTCGTTTACACACACACTCTGCGTTCTTATAAAATTCACCAAGTACGAGACATCAGGCAGAGGGATAGTCACATTAGGGCATTGTATACATTTTACCATGTATCTCAGCAGATTTTACTGTGATCAAGCGTACTCTGTTTTAAAAAATATAATAAATAAAATAAAAAAGTTTATAAACAATTGTAATTTTGAATTGTGTACACATATAAATCATTCTAATTGTTGTTGTCCCATATAAATAAATATAAAAGAAAGAGAGATAGAGAGGGCGGCAGGGGCAGAGGAAGTTGGCGTCAGGGGCGGAGGGAGAGGGCGGCAAGAGTGAGATATATATTATTTATCTGCACAATACACACACACACACAACAGCAGCACACAGCGCAACACACCAAGCTCATGTGGGTTGCATACAACCTAGGCGTACGAACACTAGCTTAATACCAAGACCGGAAGCGGAAGTGATCTCGTACCCGCCAATTATACCTACTCAGGGGTGCAGATTCGAGAGGGTTGTGCAAGAAGTATGTGAAGAACTAACACACAGATAACACCGGATGTGAAGAATGGTAACTGTGGATGACCATGGTTACCGAGTTCAACCTCGGTTATAACGTGCCGCCGAACGATCCCAGCTATACTACTGTCATCAAACGACACATTTCAAAATATTCAAGACGAAACCAATGAAAATAATGATGATAATCCATGTATTTTGAGTCACAATGCTCAAAAATTTAATAATTGTTAAAGATAAAAAAGAAATGCTTGGAGAAGAAACATTTTTACCTAATTCCTTTATAAATGCTAATTATGAAGATGACTTTACTGAACTTGATTTAATAAATTATCAAACAAGTGAGAAAGAACAGATTTTATTAAATGCGTATTATGTTATGGTGTGCCAAGAAAACATTTCGAATGAAGGACTAAAATACATATCTGGTTACGTTGCCTACAGATTTACTAACAAAATATAAAAATTTAGGTACCGGGGCTAACAAATTTTTAAATAGTAATACTCCAGATTGGATTCAGTTTGTCTCTAGAGGTTTGAAATATTCAAGTAATGATCTACTATCGGCTGAAATGATTATGGAAAAAGAATTCCAAAAATTTCACAATTTTTTTCTAACGAAAAATGCATATTGGATACATTTGCCGAAAGAACACTTGAAGGTTTGAAGAATAATATTTAAATTCCTCTGGAAGTTATACTTTGTTTAGTACGAACTAGAGCATATATAAGATTAAGGAATTTAAATTCAATGATTAGTTTTGAAAATTGCAAAAAAAATTAAATAAAAAGATGGCGATGGTATATTTATATTCCTTTGCGTGCGAACCCAAGAAATTGTATAGGTAAGAACCAGCTAAGAATTATTTATTAAATTAAATGTAAAATTATTTTCCTTGTAGGTGAAAAGTTCGCCAAGGAACCAATATATATTTTATTGTAGAGGTTTATGATAGTGTTACTAGACAACCTCTACATAAATACTTCCAACCCAAGAGATGGAAGTGCAATTTGTTACTTCCAACCCAAGAGATTTGTCAATACAGTTAGGAATGACTAACTTCCAAACCTCCAAAAAGTTAGGAACCGGCATATTACTATAATGATTGTGAATAAATGATTTCTCACCCTGTCATATGGGTGACGCTATTGTTTGTTGTACATGAAAACATTTGTTAGTTATTTAAAATATTTTCAAAGCGGCACTAGAACCAGTTTGGGATATTAATAGGAATAAATGTAGAATACGTCATGTCTGAAAGTTTATAATTTTTTATATCCCCTCCTACAGGTGACGCTATTATTTGTTATAGATGAAAATAATTGTTATTTTATATACAACTTATTAATAATATTTCCAAAGCGGTATTGGAACCAATTTGAGAAATAAATAGGAATAAATGTAGAATATGTTATGTCTGGAAGTTTATACTTTTTTATACTTCCTCCTGCGGGTGACGCTATTGTTTGTTCTACAAGAAAACATTTGTTATTATTTATATTATTTATTTAAAGAATATTCAAAGCGGCACTCGAACCAGTTTGGGAAATAAATAGGAATAAATGAATACTTCATGTCTGAGACTTTATGATTTTTTTTCACCCTTCTACGGGGGGTGCTACTATGTATTATACCTGGAAATATTTCTTGTAATGTATATTATTAATTTATAACAATTTCAAAGCGGCACGCGAGGCCATTTAGGAAATATATAAGAATATGTGTTGAATTTGAGAACTTTGGAACTTGAGGAATTTTTTTCACCCCCTTCTACGGGTGGTGCTACTATGTGTTATACCACAAAACATTTGTTGGAATGTATATTATTTATTTATAATAATTTCAGAGCGGCACGCGAGGCCGTTTAGGAAATAAATAATAATAAATTTGGAATTAGCGAACTTTGGAACTTGAGAAATTTTTTTCACCCCCTTCTACAGGGGGTGCTACTATGTGTTATACCCTGAAACATTTGTTGTAATGTATATTATTTATTTATAATAATTTCAGAGCGGCACGCGAGGCCGTTTAGGAAATAAATAATAATAAATTTGGAATTAGCGAACTTTAGAACTTGAGAAATTTTTTTCACCCCCTTCTACAGGGGGTGCTACTATGTGTTATACCCTGAAACATTTGTTATAATGTATATTATTTATTTATAAAAATTTCAAAGCGGCACGCGAACGTGTTTAGGAAATAAATAATAATAAATGTGGAATTTGCGAACTTTGGAACTTGAGGAATTTTTTTCACCCCCTTCTACGGGTGGTGCTACTATGTGTTATACCATGAAACATTTGTTGTACTGTATATTATTTACTTATAATAATTTCAGAGCGGCACGCGAGGCCGTTTAGGAAATAAATAATAATAAATGTGGAATTTGCGAACTTTGAAACTTGAGGAATTTTTTTCACCCCCTTCTACGGGGGGTGCTACTATGTGTTATACCACAAAACATTTGTTGTAATATGTATTATTTATTTATAACAATTTCAAAGCGGCACGCGAACCTGTTTAGGAAATAAATAAAAATATGTATAGGCAGGTTAGATCGGGCAATCTTTATTTTTTTGTCGTACCCCTACGGGGGGTGCTATGTTTTATACATGAAAACATTTGTTATTATGTATACAATTTATTTATAATAATTTGGAAGCGGCACTCGAAGTTGTACAGGAAATAAATAAATTTATAGCTAACATAACCTATAAAAAAAATGTTAGGTTAATGTTAGAACCTTTAAAATAGATAAATGTATTACTTACCTGCATCTGATAATTTCTATATATATTATTTTAATATATCCAATTGTTTATTTTACATTTTATTGCCGTATTAAGCCAATTTCTTAATTTAATTCTATTTCATGGATGTACTTGGCCTTGGTCATGCGCAAGGCTATGTTTGTTCACAACATACTACGCTCAGGAAGTGGCTGCTAGAATTGGCTGCTAGAATCACTCTGGTGGCCTATAGACCCTTGGCTTGGAAGCACACTATTCTCCAGTGTGCTCTATCATACACTTTTTGTTTCCAGTCCCTGATACCCAATTGATTTACGTCTTCTAGTACTGCACTAAACCATTTCTTTTTCGGCCGCCCTCTTCTTCTTCGCGCACTTAGTTCACTGTTGAAAACAACTTTTATAATTATACTTTCCGTCATTCGATTTATGTGTCCGAACCACTTTAGTCTTAACGATTTACTTATCCCCACTATGTTACTATCCCCAAAAAGAGACATTACTTCTAAATTCGTTCTCCTCATTACCCGGTCTCCCTCTTTTTTCCCACCAAAAATTGTCCTCTTATTATTTTTACATCATATCTAGGAATCTGGTTTATTGTTCGCTCTACTTGTTCATAAAATTCGTCCTTCACTTCTTCAACCTTATCGTTTGTTGGCGCATGGACATTTATTAAACTGAATTTTCTGTATAAGCCTCTTATCCTCAGAACACTTATCCTTTCCGATATGGGTTTAAAATGAATGATTTTATCTTTTAGTTTTTTATTTATCATAAAACACGTTCCAAAATATTTAGTCTCATGCCCGCTATTAAAAACTATAATCTTCTAGCTCGAAAATGTCATTACCATTTTTGTTTTGTTTCTTGAAATTTTTTGAATTACCGCTACATCTATGCCATATTTTTTAAACACAGCGTGCAAATTTTTCAGTTTACCTGGTGCATTTGTTTCTTGCGCATTCCATGTTGCCATCGTTATTATTGTGGAATCTTTTAACCTTGTATTCTTAAGGCGCTACTGTAGGTGTCCCATTCAGCGCGAAAAACGGTGTTACAATATTTCGTTTCTTGACTCTATTATTTAGGCTTGTACATTGATATTTTAAAAATAAATTCTTGGATAGTACTTCAACACTGCTACAGAGAGATAAATGTAAAATTGTTAATAGAATTTGAATAATTAAATGGTAAAAGTGCCAAATTTGCCTTATATTATACCTATGTTATATTGAATTGACTAAACATTTTAAGAATTTTCTCTCTGTAGCAGTGTGATGAATGAAGTAAAGAATCGTTTGCTCCAAAGAAAGTTTATTACCTTACTTTCGTAAACTAATAATTCGAAATATTAAATTAATAAATTTAGTTATATTTTTTCATAAGAGATGCCGCTAGACGCAGTCGATGCCTGCATCGCCTCCCCTCTATATTCGTAGACCGAGTAGGGGTACTAATTTCCAAGAATTGGAAAAGGGGATGAATGATGAAAAAGTATAAAAATATTTTCATTCGTTTAGCACTGGTCGTTTGATTCAGAAATAGTTTTCGAATTTATCAGTTTTGTTAATTATTGTCTCGTATTTGGTATTTGTTATTGCTCGTTTTTGCATTTTATTGTTATTATTACGGTTGATATTACTGTTATTGTTTATTATTATTTCACTACTGTTGTTTGTTATTTCTTTGTTGTTGCATTATTGGTTGCAATTATTATGGCGAAGGGCAATAGGAATTTAACTCGTCTTCCGAAATTATCATAAAGCGCAAGTCGTTGACATTAACTCATAATGAAGCGCTATTTATCGACGCTAAAAATCACCTTAACAAATGACAGGAATGATATGAATGACATCTTCAAGTTTTTTAAATATTTGAAAATATCTGTTACCGTCTTTACGCTACTGTTCCTATTTCATTTTTGTCGTTGGTTAGACGCAGATAGCATTCCCCTCTGTAACACGTACGATAATGAGATAGCGAATAAAAGTCTCATCTATGCCATGCGTATACGACAAAGTTGCAATTCTTACGGCAAAAATTAATGACGTGAGGATCAACAGCGAAAAATAGAGTATATGTTACACCACTCTGGTAGTCATTTAATAAAGTTTTCCTTATAACAACAGGAAAATAAATAGGTACTTATTCATTCCGTTTGTCATTATCAATCGATCAACATCTAAATTTATAAATCAATTTATATTGTTGATTATATTTTATATTTTTAACATTTAAATATTCTAATTATTTTTAATAATATGTAACGGTTGATTCCGCTACACTGTCATGGGTCATGGTTATACCACGAATATTATGATTTGTAACAATTCACAATAAACTTTCGGATACCTACCTACATATATTTAAACACAACAGTAATAAATTGACAAAAATAAAATGTAACTACAACGAAAATAAATATTTCTGTAACGAAATTATAAATTAAATTTTTCAAAATTAATTACTACAAATTCAGAAAATGTTTGCTGATGATATATAAGTAAATTATTACACATGAAACGTCCCAAATTTTATCAATGTAATAGATATTTTCGAATATACTCTTATTGCAAGTATAAGGCCTAATATAATCTTCATTCATAAGTACAAGTTTCCAACATCATAAATCATTCAATTAATTTTAACATAATTCCAGTTATTTCATTAATAGTGAATAGCGTATATGTATTTTCAAACTTTAGATAGTGCATAACTGCATAGTTAATCATAAAACAATGTATAAAAGTTCAAATTTTTATTTAAATTTTATCCTCGTACGGACTAAATATAACAAATTTATTACGCAATATAAACAAATGAAAATTATATTTACTTAAACATAAAAATAGTAATTTTTCTACTCCTGCTTTGAAAATACAATTTTCTGGTTTGTTTTTCATGCTGAAAGTGACTCTTTGCAGCACTAATAAATGTTTGTTGCATTGTTGCTGCCATGGATACGCATCACTTGCGCATCACAAATACAAAATTTGCAATAAATGTCAAATTATGTTTAAAATACTATATTGTGTTATTAAGAGTAAAAGTGACACTTTGTGTGGCGAGCATGGAAGTTTGCACGACGAGCGAAGCGAGTCGGACAATTGCACGCGAGGCACACACTTTTACTCTGAATAACACATTTTATTTTTTCTTAAAACGTAGGAATTTTAAAAATTAATTACTATTTGACGTTTAATATGTAGGTTACCTGTCAGTTATTCATAATTTTTAGTAACTTTATTCTTAGGTTATCTAGTTTCTATAGTGACATTTAGGGCGATATTACAAATTTCTATTGTACAATTTACTTCTTATTGGCTGATTCTATATACGGCGGCGAAAAAATTAAACGGCGGCTACAATAAAAAATTATATTACGCCGGCATAGAAATTAAACTTCAACCTTGTCAATCACGTTACAGAAGATGTGACTTTTATGACGTTTGATGAAAAAAATAATTTTTTATTTTCTTATTTTTTATCTTGCAGGAGTAGAAAAAATAGTGTGTATAACACGTGTTGAAAGTCCTTTATCGAACACAAACGATTGCAACCTTCGCTTCGCTCAGGCTGCAACTTTCGTTTTGGTTCGACAAAGATAGACTTTCAGCACTTGATATACAAATAACTATTTTATTACTGTTATTTTCATTTTCGCGTGTTAGGTTAGAAATACATATTTCTGGAAGCTTATTTCGTAGAATGCATTCTGAACCTTGAACGAAACATGTTATCTCTCTCTCATTTCGCTTTAACACTTTGGGTGGGGGAATAGTTACGGTCCAACCCCCTAGCTACCTCACCCCTTACACTTGCAAAACCTTAGATGGTATGGGATTGCTACATTACAGCCTTAACCTTATTTCCGTTTCCGAGTCGTACCGATGAGACTGTTTTATTTTCTTCCTGTCACTTTCTCCTACTCAAAGTAACTGGACAATTTCCATTATTTTCTTTGTTCTTGTTTAGCACCAGACTTCCACACTCTTCACTCCATATGTATTCCTCATTATCTATTATAATCGTGTTATAGGAGACTTTAACATTTCTATTTTCTTTTCTAGCTTCTGCTGCTTTTTGCCTTACCACAAACTTCATTTTTCTTTCCTCCTTTGTCCAATCGTTATTGATGAATATACTTCTTCCTTTCAATTTGTTTTTATTTTCCATAATTTCTTTTTTTGCTTCTTTGTTTTCCAGTTCGACTATTATTTTTTCCCTACGTACATTAGCTCCTTTTATTTTCATAGCCTCTTTAATTTTGCACGTTACCCCTAGATCATTTTTTAACAGATCTGTTATCGCTTCTATTGGTTTTCTTCCCTCCGTTCTCAACCCTTGTATCATTATGTTGCCAGCTCTACTTTTCTTATCCGGTTCCTCCAATCTTTTCTTTAATTCTGATATTTCTTTCTTCATTTCTTCTCTTTCTTGTTGCCATTTAATTTCTTTAATTTTAAATTCATTTTTAATATCCTCTATGGTAGTTGTATTTCTCTGTATTTCTGTCTTCAGCTCATTATGGTTACGATCCATTTTCCCCTTCACTTCATCTACATTTTTTGTCAAATTTTCTATCATCGTCGTTAACCTTTCCATATCTTGAGAAATTATTTTTTCTTTTTCCGGTGATCTTCCTATTTTTTTACTTTTCTTTAAAATATCTTCTTCCTTTGTCTCTGATTTTTCCCTCTTTCTCTTTTCCACTGGATTGCTATGGTCTCTATGCAAATTCAACCTTCCCTTCTGCTACGCCACTGGTAATTGCTCTAGTGCGCATGCGCGTAGCCTCGTGTCGCCGAGCAGGGGACTGAGCGTACAGCTGACAATGACAAGGACACTCCAAAGACACAATTTTAACTATTAATTTTACTTGTTTTTCTGCACGAAAAACTTACACAAAATGTTTCTGCACTTTTCTTCTTCTATTATCTTCCTGTATTTTACACTAGTTTTATATAAAACACGATAACTCCCTAAATTTTGGGTTGTATTATCGGTGCTCACACAAAACAAACTTTTTCACACATTCACCATGGGCGGGTCTCCCAATAACCAATAAGTTCATCAAAAGACAACTCGGATTTGCAATTTAGTTATAAGAGTTACTGCCGGTTTCATAATAAATTTAAAGTCACTTCAAAATTTAAATTAATTATGATACCCGCCGTTAAAGGACCTGTATAATTTTATACTTAGGGTACATCATTAAAATATTTAACTAGATACAAATATTTTTTCTTATTTCCATTTTGCTTATTAGAGAATCTTATTTTAAATACATATTATTATTTAGTTTAACTTATTTATTTTTATACATATGTTTGCATTTAATTATTATTAAACAATTATTATAGTAAACAAATTTATTAACTCATACGTTTTAAATTATTACGTAAGTTTAAATGTTCATAGTTACAATAGAACCTCAATACAATTTATTTGTATAATTCAAAACAACTAAACAAAATTTTTGTTTAATGGCTTCATTTATTATAAATATTTAATTTATTACCATTATGCCCCATATTTATTCTAATATTCAATAATTTGAAATTACGGGTATAAAAACAAATTTCTACTGTACTACAATGGTATAGTACAGGACAAGATATTTGGTTAATCCCTTAAGCTTGGTAATAGATGCGGCTAACCCTCACAACGGGTGATGAGTCTTAAATATGTAGGGGCGGTATTAATAAAAATTTCACATTCTTATAACTGTGATGACGATCAAAAATGCAAAGAAAATTAACTATTCACCATTAGGTTGGATTAGTTTTTACATAAATAAAATAAAAAAAAATTGTTTTAGTACGTATGAACCAAACATTTTTACCTGGATTATATATACCTATTTAAAAATTTGAAATCAGTCTCTGCATTTCTGTACCATAAATTTGGGGATAATCCCATGTTTACGGTATGCTAGTAGGGGGTGATGTAATCCAATTCTCAATTATGTTGTCCAGCACTATAATTCATATTTGTCTCGCGCTACATGTCCCGCACGTGACGTCACAACTGTGAGAGCGAGATAGCACTACATGCGCGATGGTACACCATTCTTCTCCTTGCACCATGGGTGGAGTCACTTCACAGAACCAGGATAAGATCGAGGAAGTGGTGGTGGCCTCTATTTACTCAATTATTGGACATAGCCGTTGTAAACACATGGAGACTTTTTCAAATAGTTTATCCAGATGAACATGTATCCCTTCTGAATATTCGCAGAAAAATTGCTCTCGCTTATCTTGCAAAAAACACAAGCTCCGCTCCGAAAAGACCACGACCACAGAAGTCAAAATTATTAGGGGGACGTGTCTGCGTATATGTTAGATTTAATAGGGTCAATCACTTGATTATTCCAATAACTACCCAAAGAAGATGTGCTCAATGCGACAAAAAAACAAAACGTATTTGCGGAAAATGCGATGTTGCGTTACATGACTGCTGTTTTGCGCCATTCCATACAAAATATTTTTTTTAAACATACTGTAGATATATATTTTTTTGTATTAAAACATTGGCCCGTATTACGAGCTCACTTTTATAATAAAATCGCGATTTTAACGCTCACTTTTACATCAAAATCTTTTGTAAAAACGAACGTTAAAATCGCGATTTTGTTATAAAAGCGAAGTAGCTCACTTTTACAATAATATCGTGATTTTAACTTTTAATTTTACATAAGATTATGGTGTAAAGGTGGGCGTTCAAATCGCGATTTTATTATGAAAGTGAGCTAGTAATACGAGCCAATGTGTTTATTATCATAGTATGTTATTTTTGATATTCTCCAAATATTATTGGAACGTGCACATTTAAAAAATATATACCTGTTGTAACGTCTCTCATTCCCCGCCGGTCGGGTGCTCAGTAGTTACCAGGATTCAGAAGCGAGGATGGGAGTCAGGACGGACTGGTACTAGAGGAATAAGCAAACACTTCTGTTTCTACCCAAAAAGATAAATAAATATATTTTCTAGAAAAATAAATACAATTTATTGTAATACATATAAAAATGATGATGGCCGTTTAGTGCTTGGCGGCTGCCAAAGCGAGCTCTCTGGGCCGGGGCAACCTGTAACAAAGCAGACACTGTGATACGGCGGGGCTGCGGTTACGGTGCCGGATATGATAGTACGCGTTCGCGATAGAGCTAATGGTGCACCTTGTCGTGCTGTACTCGGGTGTTGACGAACGCGATACGGTTCCCACGCGGTGACTCGGGGCCGACGACGTATCGCCGATGAAGTAGATAGTGAGGGAACGTTCGGCTCAATACGCCTTAGGAACTGCTCAGTACGCCGTATAGCGGGAAAGGCTCAGTACGCCTCAGGTAAGAACGCCTCAATACGGCTTAGGAACGGCTCAGTACGCCGTATAGCGGGAACGGCTCAGTACGGTTCAGGTAAGAACGCCTCAATACGGCTTAGGAACGGCTCAGTACGCCGTATAGCGGGAACGGCTCAGTACGGTTCAGGTAAGAACGCCTCAATACGGCTTAGGAACGGCTCAGTACGCCGTATAGCGGGAACGGCTCAGTACGCCGTATAGCGGGAACGGCCCAGTACACCGTATAGCGGGAACGGCTCAGTACGCCGTATAGCGGAAACGGCTCAGTACGCCGTATAGCGGGAACGGCTCAGTACGCCTCAGGTAAGAACGCCTCAATACGGCTTAGGAACGGCTCAGTACGCCGTATAGCGGGAACGGCTCAGTACGGTTCAGGTAAGAACGCCTGAATACGGCTTAGGAACGGCTCAGTACGCCGTATAGCGGGAACGGCTCAGTACGCCGTATAGCGGGAACGGCTCAGTACGCCGTATAGCGGGAACGGCTCAGTACGCCGTATAGCGGGAACGGCTCAGTACGCCGTATAACGGGAACGGCTCAGTACGCCGTATAGCGGGAACGGCTCAGTACGGTTCAGGTAAGAACGCCTCAATACGGCTTAGGAACGGCTCAGTACGCCGTATAGCGGGAACGGCTCAGTACGCCGTATAGCGGGAACGGCTCAGTACGCCGTATAGCGGGAACAGCTCAGTACGCCGTATAGCGGGAACGGCTCAGTACGCCGTATAGCGGGAACGGCTCAGTACGGTTCAGGTAAGAACGCCTCAATACGGCTTAGGAACGGCTCAGTACGCCGTGTAGCGGGAACGGCTCAGTACGGTTCAGGTAAGAACGCCTGAATACGGCTTAGGAACGGCTCAGTACGCCGTATATCGGGAACGGCTCAGTACGGTTTAGGTAAGAACGCCTCAATACGGCTTAGGAACGGCTCAGTACGCCGTATATCGGGAACGGCTTAGTACGGTTTAGGTAAGAACGCCTTAATACGGCTTAGGAACGGCTCAGTACGCCGTATAGCGGGAACGGCTCAGTACGCCGTATAGCGGGAACGGCTCAGTACGCCGTATAGCGGGAACGGCTCAGTACGGTTCAGGTAAGAACGCCTCAATACGGCTTAGGAACAGCTCAGTGCGGTTCAGGTAAGAACGCCTCAATACGGCTTAGGAACGGCTCAGTACGTATTTTTAATTATTAAAGAAAATTTATATATTATATATAATGAATGGGTATGGATAAAAAATTTGTTAGATAATACTTTTAATTAGAAACCTGTTCATTTGAAAACATGGATACCGTTTATTAAAAATTTTAGTGACATTTCAGCAATTTATCAGAGACCAAACGGTAATATTGTAATTGTTGCTGATAAAATTTATAATATTAAGTTTCCATCATTTAAAACAGAAAATTATACATCCTTACCAAATATAAATAATATTACAGGTATATTCGATTCATATAAAGGTCATACATTTATTTTTTATAGTAATACATTTTGTTCTGAATTAAACGAATGTAATTTAGCTAATTAAGAAAATTTATATGTTTATAAGAAATTTCCAGAAATACCTACAAATATTGATGGAGTATTTCGTTACATTGATGGGCTAATCTATTTTTTCAAAAACAAAAATTACTATTCGTTTAATGAATTTACCAATAAACTTGTAAAGGCAGGACAATTTGATTTATCTTTGTTTAATATAGAATGTGCTAAAATAAGTGTGTTTAAACAACTAAAAAATTTGTTACATAGAATAAGTCATTTATATAATTTTTAGTAATATGTACTATTTCTTTAAAAAATAAATATTTTTATTAAATATATTTATGTACTTATAAACTTATACCCTGAACTCCTATATATTTTTTTACCAAAGAAACAAACAAATAGAAGTCAGTTGATGTCTAACTGCTAGACTGTAATTATAATAAATTGTTTTATAGGAAAAATTATATTATTTCTATTATGAAAGTCAAATCAGTTTTTGTAATGCTCAAACGGTGTTTGATCATTATTGCACCTGTTTTCTACCTATTTCTACAAATAACTAGTCTTCTGATTTAATATTTATGTACATTGATAACATATTAAAGTAAAATAATCTTTAAAAAAGTTTATTCCACCACTCCGTGCCTCTGATAACACTAACCACAAGAGATATAATTTGCTTTAAAAGTGCAAATTTTCTCCTCCTATTAATCATTACAGTTCTAAAAAATCTGTGTGTGTTTGTGTGGTTTATATAACAACTGTAAGTAAATTCTTTTATCTTCCTATCAAAATTTTAATTTAAATATTTATGTTTATTAGATGGATGCACAAATGAATTTATTAAAAAAAAATCACAAAAATTGAGCGTATTGAAAATGATTTAATGAAACAAAATAAAGAAGAAAAAAAATTTAGGCAGGAAGTATTATTCAAATTGAATAAAATAGAAAATGAAATAATAAAATTTAAAGAAAGCGAAGATAAAATCATAGAAAATAACTTGACAAGTCTTGAAGATCAAGAAATACTTCAAATTTTACTGTCGACAAATGTAGAGAATATCGATAAGTAATAATTTGTTCATATTAATGTTATTATTTTATTAATTATAATAATAATAATTTCAGTATCATAAATATTGATGATAATATTAATGAAAATATTACAAATAATTCTATGGAAATAGATATTAGAACAATAATTTAAAAAGAGAAAAAAAAGATGAGGAAGAAGAAACAAATTTCTTATCAAAAAAGATGAAATCACTGAATTTATATGGTGATGATGATGCATCATCTATTTATATACATTGGTAAGTAAAGTTTTGTATGTTTGTTGTTTTATTTATTTATTTTTCTTTTTTTGTTACAGAAGTAAAAAAAACAACCATATTTATTTTAAATTATAATATTATTTTAAATACATATAGATAATAAATTTTATTTTAAAATATTTTTGTATAATAATTCAAATCTCTTAATCCTTTGTTGAAATCTTTCCCTATCACGTGAATACATTTCCCAATTTCCTTTACGTGCATTCTGTGAAGCAAACTGCCACACATAAAGGTAATGTACTATTACTTTATCATTAAAACAAACTTTTTTAATATTTTTCTCCATTATTACACATTTATTATAAATATTTAAAAATCTACATCTGTTCTAAAAACACCATCAATCTTATTCATAACTCCATATTTCTGATATTCACCAACTTTCTTTTCGAAAAAATTAGTTTTACCTTCTAGTGAAATTAACTCCATAAAACTAAATGGATTTTTAGAATTGTATAGCTTTTCAAATCCTAACTCTAAGTGTAATCTATCAGCAACAAATTCAATATATTGATTCATTAGTTCACAGTTCATTCCTAACAAACGTACAGGTAATGTTTCTGTAAGAAATTCTTGTTCTATAGTAACTGCATCACGGATAATTTCAACAATTTTTTCACAAGATGGTCTCTGTTGTAAATGTTTAAACATTAAGCATGCAAAATCACAATGTAGACCTTCATCACGTGATATTAGTTCATTGCTGAATGTTAGTCCTGGCATTAATCCTCGACTTTTTAACCAAAAAATAGCAGCAAAACTACCCGAAAAAATATTCCCTCAACGGCTGTAAACGCTACAATTCTTTCACCAAATGTAGATGTACTTGATATCCATCTTAAAGCCCAATCAGCCTTCTTCTTCACACATGGAATTGTTTCTATTGCATTAAATAAAAATTGCTTCTCTTCAGAGTTTTCAATGTATGTGTCAATAAGTAAACTGTACATTTCAGAGTGAATATTTTCAATTGCAATTTGTAAACCATAAAAGCAACGTGCTTCCGTTACTTGTACTTCGTGACTGAATCTTTCAACAAGATTCTCATTCAAAATTCCATCTGAGGCTGCGAAAAACGCTAATATATGTGAAATAAAATATTTCTCATCTTTATTGAGTTTATTATTCCAATCATGTAAATCTTTTGAAAGATCGACCTCTTCAGCAACCCAGAAGGAAGCTTCAGCTTTCTTATACATAAGCCACATATCATGATACTGAATTGGAAATGTTACAAATCTATTAGGATTTTTACGTAACAATGGTTCCATATCTGAATCACAGTGTAATTGCTCACTTGTTGTTACATTCATATTGAATGAATGATTATATCTGTTTATTATTTTTATTACATTTCAAATCATTATTTATTGTCTACATACATAGTTTTTGTTTAGGAAATACAACAAATCATTTCACTCATAATGTTTATTTATATATTCAAATGAAAGGAATTAATAAAGACTTAATAAAAAAAAACAAATGTATCTTATTCAAACATTTTTATTACTTCTTTAAGTATTCTAATAGCTTATATACATTTTCTGTAGCACAAACAAAATTTTTCTTATGAAATAAACACTTTTTGTCATTAATTTTACAATTCTTTAATGATGGTGCCTCGTCAACATCTATAATAATGGAATTTATATTTAGTGAAGCTAGAAACGTTTTCTTCTGCATCCCCTTCACATATATAATTGCTGCATTTTTTAACATTTCAGGTAATATATTACTAATACATTCAAAATAATTTACATGGCCATCATGCCAATCCAAACCATGATGATTTTTTTGTAGCTATAGAATCCTTGTGTGTCGATGATATACTTCATGATACATTTTATCTTCTAAACAAAAAAATATATAACTTAAGTGCGTTTGTAATAGAATAAAATAATAAAAAATACCTTTAATATGTTTTAATAACTAACAATTGAATCTCCCCGTTTAGCTGCTACGACTGGTAATCGTAATCGTTTTATTTCTTAAACAAAAAAAAAATGTATAACTTAAGTATGTTTGTAATAGAATAAAATAATAAAAAATACCTTAAGTCTGTTTGTAGAACTGTAACAAACGAATCTCTTCGTTCAGCTGCTACGACTGATAATCAAATATATTGGAATTTGCTTTTATAAGTTTATATATGCATAATCTAAAATATAATGAAATATCAACTTGTATGTGGTTCATTATTTTTTCTCTCTATCAAACTAAGTTTTAAAAACAGGAATTCATGGTTTTGATAATTTTATGAAATATCAACTTGTATGTGGTTCATTAGTTTTGTACTGATTAACACGTGTTCCCAACTAACTTGTATACAGGAATTCATGGTTTTTCATAACATATCTATTGAAAAAATATGGTTAATTATATTTTTCTACTGATTAATACACAACATTTTGTAGTATATAATTCAAACTCAGTATTTAAAACACACAGTAGTCCACAACAGCCAGAATGCAAATTACATCGTACAACAAGCCAAGTTACGAAGTAAATATAATTTAAAATTCTTATTATTTTTATTTTATTATTATTTTTTTCAGATTATACAATTGATTAACAAACAAAGTAATTATATATTTACGTTGTATTTATTAATAACTATTTTATTTCTTATTTGTACAGGCTATGCAGATTCTACATCAAATCAAAAATGATATGACAAATGAAGAAGCACGTTTGGCTACATTTAACAGCTGGCCAAATAAATTCATAAATCCAATACATCTAGCAAAAGCTGGATTCTATTACGTAGGCTTTCTTGACATCGCTCGCTGTGCTTTCTGTACTATTGAACTATACAACTGGATACAGGGAGATGACCCTTTAAAAGAACATCAAAAATATAATTATTCATGTGAATTTATTAATAATCAAACAAACAACATCGTTACTGCAGCCACCTCAACCACCAACACTGAAGTTACCACAAACGAAGAATATTGTTGTGAACTAAAATGTTTCCCTATACCTAAAGTACAAGTTGATGGAATGGCATGCATATTATGTAAATCTTTCTGTTATTGTCGATGTAAATGTATTACATATATAATAACCAAATTAAATTTGTGTACAAATATGAATAATTGTAATTGTTGTTTTTAAGATATTTATAATACTGTTTTTACGCAAATAGATAAATAAATATGTAAAATGTATTTTTTTCATTTATTCAAACTCACCCCCAGTATTTACCATAAATCATAGTATAATATATAAAAACAGATCCCAGATCTAGATCCCAGACCCAGATCCAGATCCCAGACCCAGATCAAAAATCATAAAAATTCATATTCCAGATTCCAGACCCAGATCTAGATCCCAGATCAAAAATCATAAAAATTTATATTTCGCGCGCGACGAAATAGATCCCGGATCCAGATTCTTAACTAAAGTGGCGAGTGGGCACTGTCAACCAAAGTGGAGCGAAGTGGAGAGTGCACCCCACAAAAGACACTCCTTACTGAAGTGGAGAGTGCACCCCACAAAAGGCACTCATAACTAAAGTGGAGAGTGTACCCCATAGGCACTACTAACTGAAGTGGAGAGTGCAACCCCATAGGCACTCCTAACTGAAGTGGAGAGTACAAACCCATAGGCACTCCTAACTGAAGTGGAGAGTACAAACCCATAGGCACTCCTAACTGAAGTGGAAAGTGCACCCCATGGGCACTCCTAACTGAAGTAAAGAGTGCATCCCCAATTGAAGTGGAGTGTGCACCCCATGGGCACCCCCAACTAAAGTGGAGAGTGCAGGCCATAGGGGCGGAGCATACAGGGTGGATGAATTCGAAAGGGTTGTGCAAGAAGTGCGGGCGAAGAAGAATGGTAGGTGAGGATGACCACGGTCATCGAGAACACCGGAAGTGCCGCGAAACAGGCCTAGCTATACTACTACAACTCGTGTAAGAAATTTCATTGTAAGATGGACAACTGGTGCAAGAAATCTCAAAAAGAATCGAAACAACAAGAACAACAATAACAACAACAACCGCAACAAGAAGAAGAAGAAAATGTGGATGATTGTTGCACCGGTGTTTCTCCTCTCCACTCCAGGTTGCAGGAAGCGAAATCTAAATTATTTTTGCTTCCTGTAACCCCAGGATTAAGCAAAACCGAAAAGAAAAAATACTACGCAGCAGAGAGGCGCAGGTGGACTGCACTCAAACATAAAAAAGACGTGTAATTGCTGCTGTTCTTCTGTAAGGTTTGGTTTAGAATGTGTTCTTCTGTAAGGTTTGGTTTTTAATTTTTGTTATTGTTGAAATATATACGCATTCAGCTAGTTTACTTGATTGATAAAATGAAATATGTTATCATGAGAGTCCATGAAATGTTTTGTTAATTGTCGTTGTTATGTAATTTTTTTGATGTGTGTCTAAAATATAATTTTGCTTGTCATTTTATTAATAAAAAGGATTCTATGTTTGGTATTGCTGTTGTATTGTAATATAAAGTCTTGTCACTGGAATTCCAACAGGTTATGGGCCCAGCGTGCAGTCCCAGAGGATAGTGACGGAAATATTATATTTATCTTTATTATATACAATTTTATCATTGGTTATATTGTTATATATTTTTGCTAACAGGAGATCGTATACGAATTTTCGTGACGTGCACAAATCATGGCACATGAAAATGTCAAAATGAACATTCCCCTTTTAAATGGTGGAAACTATGTTTTCTGGAAGACAAAATTGAGAGCAATTTTGATTCGCGACGATCTGTGGAACGTTGTAAGCGAGCCAAAACCAGAAAAAGTAAATAATGATTGGCAAAAACAAAATAACAAGGCAATGGCGTATATTACACTCAGTGTGGAAGATAATCAATTAATACACTTTGCACATCTTGATGACGCATATGCAATATGGGAGATGTTAAAGAAGAAATATGAACGATCTACATTTGGTAGCCGTTTATACTTGAGAAGAAAGCTCTACGGTATTCAGTACCGGGGTGGATCAATGAGTGATCACATTGATTCAATTATGGAAGTCGTAAGTTTACTTCGTGGATCCGGTAAACCACTCGAAGACGAGGAAATAGTCGCAGTATTACTGGTAAGTTTACCAGAATCGTATTCAGGGCTTGTTACAGCGCTTGAAGGAAGAGACGAAGCTAACTTGACAATCGAGTATGTGACCGGTAAAATAATGGATGAATACCAAAGATGAGTCGAGGCAGGCGACAGCAAGAAAACTATTTCGGGGACAGCAATGAAATCATCAATTTCAACATTAAAAAGAAGTGACACATATCAAGTTGATTCAGGCAAGAGTGAAAAAGGAGGAAGAATAGGAAAAGGCGAGAAAAATAAGGAGTCCCGAGTTTGCTTCTTTTGTAAGAAACCAGGTCATTTAAAAGCAAATTGTTTTTCTTTTAAAAGACAGAAAGAAATATCTCCACAGTCAGCGAAATCATCTGTGGCTGTAAAAGAAAGTCCTGTCAACTGTCACGTCACCTTCAGAGCAAGTTGGGAAAGAAAAGACGTGAATATGACAGGATGGTGCATAGACTCCGGTGCAACAAATCACATGACCAATCAGCGCGAATTTTTCTCAGAACTTCGCAATACAGATACCTCAATTTTTCTTGCAGATGGATCGTCGGTGAAGGCAGCGGGAATTGGACATGGTTGGTTGAAATGTAAACTTCCTGATGGTTATATTCAACATATAGAATTGGTAGATGTGCTCTATGTTCCACAACTCGCTGACAGATTGCTATCCGTGCAGGGAATTACGGAAAAAGGTCATCGAATTATCTTTGAGGGGAATACTTGCAATATCTACCAAGGTCAACAAGTTGTTGCACAGGCAAATAATAGAGGAAATTTATTTAGACTCAACGTGGTAGGAAACGAAGAATCCGTTAATATTGCAAGTGTGGCAGTAAATCTTCACCAATGGCATCGTCGTTTAGGACACAAAAATTTAGCAACAATCAAACGTTTGGGAACAACAAGCCACCGGCATCAAAATTTCATCATGGTCTGATGATGTTATCTGCGAAGATTGTATCAAAGGAAAGTTGGTACCAAAGAAATTTCCAGAAAGCAGTCGCAGAGAAACAGAGCCGATGAGACTGATTCATTCCGACCTTTGTGGCCCCATGCAGACTAAAACTCCAAGTGGCAACAGGTATTTTTTGACATTAATTGATGATTATTCTCGTTTTACAGTTGTCAGATTGCTTAAGTCAAAAGATGAAGTACCCGGTGTGGTAAAGGAGTACATAGCTGCAATGACCACGAGATTTGGCAGAAAACCTGTTGCAATACGCACAGATAACGGTAAGGAGTATGTTACTCGACAGCTAGAAGATTATTTGCAGAGAGAAGGGATTCAACACCAGCTTACGGTACCATATACTCCGCAGCAGAACGGTGTGGCAGAGAGAAAGAATCGCACATTAACAGAATCGGCAAAATGTATGTTATTAGATGCTGGGCTACATAATCGATTTTGGGGCGAAGCTGTATTGACTGCAGCGTATCTACAGAACCGCACCCTAAGCAGAGTAATTGAGAAAACCCCTTTGGAGCTATTTACTGGATACAGGCCAGATTTGAGTCACATTCGTGTGTTTGGGTCAAAAGTTTACTCCCTGATACCTAAACAAAAACGAAGGAAATGGGACGACCACGCAGAAGAAGGCGTACTTATTGGCTATGATGGAAACACAAAAGGATACAGAATTCTAAATCCAAAGACGAATCGTATTTGGATTAGTCGATCAGTTCGGATTATAGAAAATGTCACCAAGCAGCCAGATCTTCGACAAATTACAAAACAAGAAGGGGCTTCGGATATAGTAGAAGATTCAGTTCAAAATATATCTAATTTTGGAGTAGAGTTTAATATTCCTGACAGAAAGAAAGAAGAAAGAGATACAGTAAGTGAACAATACCCGGACAGAATTTCTGAAGATGCAGATAATTTACAAGAAGAAGAAGTCCCTCCAGTCGAGCGTGAAAGGCGAATTTCAAGTAGGGAAAATAAAGGTATTCCTCCAAAAAGACTAATATATAAGGTAGAAGCAGGCGTTGTCATTGAACCGAATTCTTGGAATGAGATGCTAAAATTACCACTTCGAGAACGAAACTTATGGATTGCTGCTGCAGAAGAAGAAATAAGATCCCTGAATAAATATAAAGTATGGGAATTATCTGATCTTCCACAGGGAAGAAAAGCAGTGACATGTAAGTGGGTTTTCAAGGCTAAGTTGGACAGTAAGGGCCAGGTGCATACATACAAGGCTCGTTTAGTTGCACGAGGATTCTCCCAACGTTTCGGCGAAGACTATGACAATACATTTGCACCGGTAGTACGTCATGAAACCATCAGAGCGTTGTTTATCGTAGCAGCTCAGAAGAAGTTGCACGTGCGCCAGTTAGATGTAAAAAGTGCATATCTAAATGGTGAATTAGATGAGGAAATCTATATGGAACAACCTCCAGGTTTTGTGCAGACTGAATGTGAGACAAAAGTATTAAGACTACATAAGAGTCTTTACGGTTTGAAGCAGTCTGCACGAGTATGGAATAAAAAGGCTACCGAAGTACTCACTTGTTTGGGTTTTCAAAGAGGAACAGCCGATCAATGTCTTTTTATCAGAAAGGAGAAAGACGCTAATTTAAGTTATGTACTTCTTTACGTTGACGACATGTTGGTAGCCGGTGTGTCTGCCAAATTAACCGAAGAAATAAGTGAAGAAATTGCTGGCTATTTTGACATTAAAGATATGGGAAATGTCAGTCATTATCTCGGAATAGAAGTTGAACGCTCAGCAGACGGATCATTTTTTCTATGTCAGAGAGCCAAGATTGCAAGACTTCTTGAGAGCTGCGGCATGCTGGAATCAAGACCAGTAGCAACCCCGATGGAAACTGGTTTTTTGGCTAACAAGATAGAAGACAGTCCCAGATTATCCAACAATTCACAGTACAGGCAAGTAATAGGTTCATTACTTTACATTGCTACTGTTTCCAGACCTGACATCTCTTTAGCCGTTGGAATTTTATATAGAAGTGTAGAAAATCCAAGTGAAAGAGACTGGAAGGCAGTGAAACGTATTCTACGCTATTTAGCATCCACTGTCAACAAGAAGTTGAAATTATCTTCAGAAGGAAATTTGGAACTCATATGTTATACCGATGCAGATTGGGCTGGTGACAGGAAAGACCGGAAGTCAACCAGTGGTTATGTATTTCTGTTAGATAATGGAAAAGTGAAGTGGTCCAGTCGCAAACAGACTTCTGTGGCAATGTCGTCTACAGAAGCGGAATATGTGGCAGCGTCATATGCGAGCAGAGAACTTCTTTGGCTGAGACGAATGCTACAAGACATGGGTGTGCTTGCCGTAGGTCCAACAATTACCTACGAAGACAATCAAGGGTGTATCCATTTAATTGATATGGATAGAAGTGGAGCTCGAACCAAGCACATAGACGTCTGTCATCATCTGCTTCGAGATTTGAAAGAAAAAGCTGTGATCGACGTGAAGTACTGCCCGTCAACCGAAATGATGGCAGATCTTTTGACCAAACCCTTGGCAAAGGAACGTTTTCTGGAATTAACCAGAAGAATGGGACTACAATAAGTTAAACTTGCTGAAGCGAGAAGGGGTGTTGAAATATATACGCATTCAGCTAGTTTACTTGATTGATAAAATGAAATATGTTATCATGAGAGTCCATGAAATGTTTTGTTAATTGTCGTTGTTATGTAATTTTCTTGATGTGTGTCTAAAATATAATTTTGCTTGTCATTTTATTAATAAAAAGGATTCTATGTTTGGTATTGCTGTTGTATTGTAATATAAAGTCTTGTCACTGGAATTCCAACACTTTTAAGGTTTTTTTAGCCTTATCATTACATTATATAAATAAAAATCCAATGCAGTTCTTCATCTCACAAGACGAACATAATGTCAAGAAGGCTGCAGTCATCTACTTCACGAGGATCCTCACATCAGTCATCATCGTCGTCGAAGTCATCTCTAACGTCTACAGCTTCTTCGACAAATTTCGTATATGCAGATTCGGTTAAAAACAAAGTGTGGACTATTTGGAAATATAAATGTCCCGATTGTGATTTTCAATGGGAAGGTGATAAGTGCCGTGTGCCTACAACTAGTAGGTACCAGAAATATCCTGATTGCAATGAATTGTTGCATATAACATTCATAACATACAATGAGGGTGGAACAAATATATTTCAAGAAGGTATATATAATAATTAATTATATTTACAGTGATCGGCAATATGATTGGTGACTTCAAATGATATTGATAGCTGCTTAATAAATTTATGAATAATATATGTGTCTAAATAAATAAGTAATATGTAAATGAATTTTTGTATTTTATTTCATATATGTATAGAAGAATAAACAATGAATATAGTTATAATAATTTTATTCAGTTTTTATTATACAAATTATTTCGTTATAATTATTAATTTAATCCTCTTCCTCACTTGTTGGTGGTGTATTCACGTCCTGTGCCTCTTTTTCACTTGTTGGTGGTGTATTCATGTCCTGTGCTTCTTCTTCTTCTTCAGGAGACCATTTTATAACATGTTCACAATTTATGCAATCATTATAACCCAATAAACGGCATAATACTATACAATAGTTAAAATGGTAATATCTATGATCCAATAATTCATGTGGTCCATTCACATATCGATATTGATTTAAAATCCTTTTTTTATAATTTGTTGTTTCTAGCTCATTATATCTATACGATTGAGTTGGTAAAATTTTAAAATATTTTTTTAATTCTTCACAGTGTCTAATTTTATATTCATAATACAATAGATCGGATATTGTTCGTATGAAATTTAATTTGTATGAATATATTTCACCTCTGTATATTTCAATATCAAATTGTAAAAAATCACATAACCCATTTTTATCTTCCACTCGTAAATCAATCATCCCATTAATTACTGGATCTCTATATGTTATTTTAAGAACAATTGTGCGATTTGTTGAGTTACATGTTAACTTATCGTTATTAAAATGTAAACCGCAAATATTTTTGAAAATCAATTTTTTAAGATCTTCAATTTTTTGAACAGAGCATATACACAGAGACATTTTCATAAACAAAAATGATACAAGTGTGTTAGATATAAAGTTTATTATATATACATTCCCCCACAAAACTCAGATATATTTTATTACAAAACTATCTTAAAGACATAAGTAGTACAGCTATGTATGTTCTGGCTCACCTTGAACTTTGTACCCTGTTCATCCGGTTTGGACGATGACCTTGAATGTTTTTCGCTTCGGATGGCTTTTTTTGGCTTTGGGGGTAGTTTTTGTCACTGGGGTAGTTCTTGTGCGAGGTAGTTCTTGTGCGGGGTAGTTCTTTTGCGGGGGTTGTTCTTGTGTGGGGGTTGTTAGCTAGTTTTAAGAAGGACGCAACCGCAATGCACTTGATAGCGCTCGCTACTAGCATCGCCATCTATTTGATAACGGTGGTCACATTTTGAACTACTATTTGCACATGTTAGCATGCGGCTGACTAGCATGTGGTGGAGGTTAAAGGTTATCTATTTGACGACGATTTGATATTATTTTTAGGAATTTAACTTGTTTGCGTAAACAGCACATGTACAAAAGGTTAGGGGAGGTTAAGGACATGAATTTGATAGCACATTTTAAGAAATTTTGAAATTATAATAGCCTATTTGTATCCGGGTACAAGAGTTTAATGTGTTTTCGTAAACATCATATGTATGGGAAGGTTAGGGGTTAATGATATATATTTGATTACAATTTTGAGTAAACTGTATATAAGTGAAATTGTGTATGTGAATATTATCATATGTTACAATGAACTGTGAACAGACAATGATGAACGGTAAGAATATAAATATATATATTTATTTATTTATTTATTTGTACGTGTATATATCTAGATATGCACAAGAATTACAAGGTGGAAAGCACCGAAAATTGGGATAATGATCCCGTTAGACCGAGTTTTATGGCGTTTTCACCACCTTGTAAATGCCGCATATGTAGAAGAAAACGAGCAGCAGCCAGCAGTGGTAGAAGCAGCAGCAGCCAGCAGGGGCAGAAGCAGCAGCAGCCAGCAGGGGCAGAAGCAACAGCAGCCAGCAGGGCAGCAGCAGCAGCCGCAGCAGAAGCAGGGGCAGACAGAAGCAGCCTAATATGGTAAATAGCAGTCAAAACTAGTATAATCTTGTAATCAATGTATAACATAGAACTTTTCTTCTTAGCCCCACGACGACGAAGAAGAAATTAGAATTTATGTAATGTAGTAATATAAAAAAATAAACATTTTTGAATATGTATATATTTATTTTATTTCTTAATCCTATTACATAATATATTTTATTAATACAAAAATTACATTAACATTTTGTGCAGTAATGTATGAAAATATAATTATTTGTTATAAATGTAATAGTAAAATAGTAAAATAAAATATTTTATTAATGTTCATGTTTTACATTTACATTATCATTCTGATTCAGATTTAATAGCATGCTGCAGAGGTTAAAGGTTATCAATTACTCTGACCATAACGATTACTTTGAAACCTATAAAAGTGTGGAGGAGCTAATTTTGTGTGTTAATCGTACACGTTACATTTTGTAGAAAGAAAAGTAATTTTGAAAATATGAATAATCCTACTAAAAACACTGTCAGCTGTTTAAGTAGTAAAGTTGTTAATAAAATTCAAAGTGTTTTAAATCTTATTAAAACTGAAGAAGAACATGAAACCTGGCGAAAATATATCAACAGAATAATAAGAATTATCAATAAATATATTAAACAACAAAAAGAAAACTATAATACATCGGAGAACTTATTCAAACTAGAAGATAACTTAACGCTATTAAAAACTTACCGAGAGGATATAAAAAAATGGAGAAGAAATAAAATGATATCAACAGGATCAGGTTATGAAGATAAGAAGAAGGGGAAGAAGAACGTGGATAAAAAGTTAGTGTGGCAAAATATTCAATCTGTATTTAATAGCAGGATACATACAGGCAGTATAATAAATAAAGCCGGTTTTAAAGATCCAAAATTATTTTTACAAGCTGCAAGTAAAATATTTTTAAACAAAATAAAAAATGCTTTGAAAATATCTTTATTGAAGGTAAATGTGATATTTTGTTGTGAATTTATACTCCCACATACAGGGAAATTAGATATAAAACATTTTACAACAGCTAACAAAGTTATTGATTTATGTACAAATATAAAAGAATGGTATAACGATAATATTAAAGATAAAGTATTAAATAAGCTTGAAGAATTTCAAGAACGAGATTCAGGGTGGGCATTATACAGAATTTTATATTTAAAGGTAAATATTAACAAATATACACCTATAAGTGGAAATTGCTATATTGATTTACCACCAGATATAAAATCTAAAAAAGCTATTATCAACGTACAAAATAATGATAACTTTTGTTTTCTTTGGGCTGTTGTATCAGCTTTATATCCTGCTGTAAGAAACTCAGATCGCACTTCTTCATACCCCCATTTTGCAAATGTTTTAAATTATAAAGGGTTAGATTTTCCTATTAAGCTTAAGGATATTGAAAAATTTGAAGATATGAATGAATTATCAATAAATGTATACACTTTTGAAAAAGTTGGAACTAGTAAAAACACTAAAAATATTGTTGTACCGGTTAAACTAACAAAGAAACTGTTCAAAAGAAAAATACATTTATTGATGATTTCTAATTTCACAGAAATTTGTAATAAAAGCAATGAATCTGATGACGCTGATGACGATGATGATGAAATATCGAATTTTGTTGATATTGATGAAATAAGGTCACCTAAACATTATCATTATATGTGGATAAAAAAATTATCAAGATTATTACATAATCAATTAAATTTAAAACACACGCGTAAACCATTTCTTTGCGACACATGTTTAAATCATTTTTATGTAGAAAATAGTTATCTTAAACATATTGACTATTGTCAACGTGTAAATAATTGTAGGATTCAAGTACCTACAAAAAAAAATAAAATACTAAAATTTAAAAATTTTCTTTACAAAGAAATGGTACCGTTTGTTGTATATGCAGATATTGAGTCTATTTTAGAAAAAATTCATGAAAATCATGGAAATAATACTACATTCACTCAAAAACACATTCCTTTTAGTATAGCATATTACATGAAATGTAGTTACAAAAATGAATTATCAAAGTTTAATTTGCATAGTGGTAGTGATTGTTTAAAATGGTTTTGTGAAGTATTGCAAAATATTGCTAAATTTGTTAATGATATTATGAATAAAATAGTACCTATGAATTTAACACAGCATGAACAATATCAATTTTCTATTAGCTCAGTATGTCATATATGTAATAATTATTTTGAACCTAGTGATATCAAAGTAAGGGATCATTGTCATTTAACTGGAAAATACAATGGAGCAGCACATCAATCATGCAATTTAAGGTATCGAAAATCGCGTATAATTCCAATAGTTTTTCATAATTTGAGTTCATATGACGCTCATTTTATAATTAAAATAATTGCAAAACTTATTCCAGGCAGAACTCTACTACTTCCAATAAATAAAGAAAAATACATATCTTTTACAAAATATGTTGAAAACACACGAATCCAACTTAGATTTATCGATTCATTTCGTTTTATGAGCAGCAGTTTAGATAAATTATCTTCATATTTATCCAACGAACAAAAGCCTATTACTAGAAGTTTTTGTACTTCTAATGATGAATTTTAAATGTTAATTCGTAAAGGAATTTTTCCATACGAATATATTGATTCGTGGGATAAACTGAAAGAAACAAAATTGCCTGACATAGAAAAATTTTATAGCTCGATTAAAGGTCAAAGTGTATCAGACGATGATTACCAATTCGCAAAAAGTGTTTGGCATATTTTTAAAATTAAAAATTTAGGTGAATACGCTAATTTGTATTTAAAAACTGATGTTTTGTTATTAAGTGATGTGTTTGAAAACTTTCGTATTAGTTGTATGAAAACGTATGATTTGGATGCGTTGCATTATTATACAGCACCTGGATTAGCCTTTGATGCCATGCTTAAATGTACAAATGTGCAATTGGAATTATTAACGGATGTAGATAAAATTCTTTTTATTGAAAAAGGTATTCGAGGTGGTCTATCTCTGTGTTCTAATAGATATGGGAAAGCTAATAATAAATATATGGGGGATATGTACAATTCTAATGAAAAAGAATCATATTTAATGTATTATGATATTAATAATTTGTATGGCGCAGCTATGCGAATGTTTTTACCATATGGAAAATTTGAATGGGTTGATGAGAAAGATTTCAATGATATTGATTTCCTAAATTTAAGCGATGAAAGTGACACAGGTTTTATTTTCGAAGTAGATTTGGAATACCCAGTTTATTTATATGATAAACATAAAGACTTACCGCTCGCTGTGGAACATTTTACACCGCCTAGTTCAAAAAATTCTAAATTAATAGCAAATTTATATAATAAAAAAAATTATGTGATACATTATGCAAATTTAAAACAATATATAAATTTAGGATTAAAAATTATACGTATACATAAAATATTAAAATTTAAACAGAGCCCCCGGTTAAGAAAGTATATAGATCTGAATACAGAATAGCGCAAACAATCAAATAATGAGTTTCTTAAAAAATTTTATAAATTAATGAATAATTCTGTTTTCGGTAAAACAATGGAAAATGTTCGAAAACATAAAATTGTAAAATTAGTTTCAGAATATGAGGGGCGGTATGGTGCAAAGAATTTAATATCACAACCTAATTTTCATAGTTGTACTATATTAAGCGATGATTTGGTACTTATTGAACTTAAAAATCAGAATGTTATTTTTAACAAACCAATTTATGTTGGCTTTTCAATTTTGGATTTGGCAAAAATTTATATTTACGATTTTCATTTTAATTATATAAACGTTAATGTAGGTGAGAATGCAAAATTATTGTATACAGATACAGATAGCTTAATTTATAATTTTTTTAATTTTGATATTTATGAAATGATGAAACGTGATATTCATAAATTCGACAATTCTGATTATAGTAAAAATAATATTTATAATATGCCACAAGTTAATAAAAAAGTAATTGGTCTTATGAAAGATGAAAATAATGGAAAAATTATGACAGAATTTATAGGATTACGTTCAAAAATGTATAGTTATAAAGTTTTAGATAATGATATTAAAACAAAATTATATAAAAAGGCTAAAGGTGTTACAAGCGCAACTCTGAGAAATATTACGTTCGACAACTATTACGATTGTTTATTCAATAATATTTCTGTAAGTAGAAGCCAATATTGTATATTATCTAAAAAAACATGAAGTGTATACTGTAAAACAAAAAAAAAATAGTTTTAAGTCCGTACGATGATAAACGCATTGTTCAATATACTTCTACAGATACATATCCATGGGGGTATTCATTATAGTTAACTGGTAAAATTATAATAAGCAATAGTTATTGTTATATATTGTTGTATTACACACTGCTTATTTTTAAAAATATATATATATATATATATATATATATATATATCACATTATTAGTACTACTTATATTATTATTACATCATCATCCTCACTGTCTGATATTATCATTATCACCTCTTCATTGTCACAACATTCCACTTCTATCATCTCTTCTTCCTCATTGTCACTACAATCTATATTTATCAATTCTTCTACACTATTCTTATCCTCTACTTCCATTATTACCTCGTCGTCGTCTTCTTCTTCCTCGCTATCGACAATTTCAATCACAGATCCAGATCCATCCTCAGGCTCGCCATCATCCTCAACAACCATGTTATAGGTATGGGCCTCGCTATCGACAATTTCAATCTCTTTCTCGCTATCGACAATTTCAATCATCGATCCATCCTCAGGCTCGCCATCATCCTCAACAACCATGTTATAGGTATGGGCCTCGCTATCGACAATTTCAATCTCTTCCTCGCTATCGACAATTTCAATCACAGATCCAGATCCATCCTCAGGCTCGCCATCATCCTCAACAACCATGTTATAGGTATGGGGTAACGGTGATAAGAACAGCTCACCTGTATCAATATTATCTTCTTGACAACCATGTTATAGGTATGGGGTAACGGTGATAAGAACAGCTCACCTGTATCAATATTATCTTCTTGAACAGACTTCACGTTTTCAAGAGCCATACTGCTTCTCGGACACATAACTAGTATGATATGCTTACAAATATCCATTTATACAATTTAAGTAAGAATTTCTAGTCAAAACATGTCCATATTGATAAAAAGGTTAAAGATCAAATGTATCCGTGTTGATAACTTTGTGTTGCCCTATGTGAAATAATATTAATGATTTTAATTGCTAACGAATTCAACACGTGTAAACATTTTGAAAATAACAAGTTATGAAATTGTTTATCCATATTAATAACTTTGTACAATGTCAAATAATATCCGTGTAGATAACTTTGTAGCACAATGTCAAATAATATTTATCATTTTTAATTGCTGACGAAATCAAAACGTGTTAAAATTTTAAAATACTGTGTTAATAATTGTAATATTTTTTTAAAAAATAGGTATAAAAGAAAATTTATTTTATAAATTTCATTATTGTAAAATATTCATTTATATGTGTACAAATAAATATAAAATAATGAAATTATTAAATTTATTTTTAATACAAGTATATATATGTTACTTTAGTTTCTGTGAAAATACAACTACGAGTATAAACTCTAATGACTTTCTGGAATCATTAGAATTCTTAGAAACCTATGGGTATTTGGAAACTAACACAAATGAACTATCAACAATATCTAAAAACGATAGTACATACATAGAAGCGTTAAAGAAGTATCAAAAATATTATAATTTAAATATGACAGGAGCTTTAAATGAAGAATTATTAAATTCATTCAAATCTGTGTCTCTGATAATAACAGCAAATATGATAGATATTTCTGGAATAAAACTGTTATAACGTGGGATTTTATTTACGGTTATGATTATCAAATTAAAGTTGCAAAAGAAGCATTCAAAATATGGGAAAAATATATTAATATTAAATTTGAATATACTCCAAATAATAGTACTAACTATAAAAAAAACAAGCAAGCAAATATTCTAATTTCAATGGGTGGAAAACGGCATTATGCTTATTATTTATTCCAAAATTGTCCGTATAATTTTGATGGGCGTGGAAAAGTTTTAGGACATGCAAGTTCTCCACATCCACATTTAGCTTCTGTTGATATTCATATGGATCTATTTGAAATATGGAGTTACAAGTTATCAAATAACAAAGAAGATGAAAGTGTAAATTTTTTGGAAGTTTTAGTCCATGAAATTGGACACGCGTTAGGCTTAGATCATGTGCGAGAAAAAAATGCTCTTATGTATAGTCATTATAGAAACGCAGAATTTAAAAATATTTCAGATTTCAAGTTACATCCAATAGATATTGAGGTAATACAAAGTTTATATGGAAAAAAAACTACAACTCTGCCTACGAAATTATTACCTCAGCCAATACCAACGTAAGAAGCAGAAACAACGAATAAAGAACAGGCTCCCGCAGAAGAAGCACCAGAATTATGTGATATAAAAAATTTAACAAATTTTCTTATTATTAATGATAAATTATTGATATTTTATGATAACTGGGTATGGGTAAAACATATTTTAGAAGACGGTTACACTAAGCCATATTATTTATTAGATTGGGTGCATTTATTAAATGATAGTTTCAAACATTTAGCAGCTGTATATCGCAAACCTAACAGTAACATAGTATTAATAAATAATAATAAATTTTATGATATTAAGTGGCCCTTGTTGACAATATTACAAATTACAGATGGAAGTTCTGTTTCAAAGGAGATTAAAAATATTACTGCAGCAGTTCATACAAATTTAGGTCAAACTTATATATTTTTTAATAATATTCATGTAATACAGCTAGACGAGTGTAGTAATTCAATTATAAATCGCGGAACAATAAATTCAATGTTTCCAGGTATCCCACCAAATATAGATGGGGTTTTTCAATATATAAATGGATATTTGTACTTTTTAAAAAATAATATAATATATGAATACAGTGAATATTTAAAAACTGTTACAAAGGCACTACCATTTAATTTATCTTTTTTTAATATACATTGTCCAAATGAATCTATTTTAAAACAATTGAAAAATCTATTATCAAAATATTTTTCAAGTAAACATTAGCGTTTTATCACATTGAGATAACACAACAGTATAAATACCGCAGTGAAGAGTTATATACGTACTAGTAATACAGCACAACACACAAGCAGCAACATGTCCTACGCTGAAATCAACAAGTTAGCTGCAGTACTGCCGATTCGAAGACTGAGATCCTTGGAGGTATGCACACCTTACAAAGTTAATAACGTGAAGAGAGCTACCACTAAATTTGGGGAAAGGGTGTTAGTCGAGCTGGAAGAGTTCAGGGTATACCTAGGGGAGAGGTATAACAGCCTAACCGAAGAACAAATATCAATGATGAATACGGATGCTGCAGCCAACATTCTGTATATGGAATCCGAGGGAGCTGATGGACAAGCTGTTAAAATACAATTTAAAATTATAAATGCTGTTACTAGCACTAGCACTAGCACAAATTAAAATGTATTAATGGTATGTTGTAAATAAAACACTTATATTGATAATAGTTTTTTATTATAGAAAACCTTATTTCATTACATATTACATTGAGAACAATCTTTTATTAGAGTATACTCCGTAATCCAACTATCTTCTTCTTCCAAATGTCTGTGAATTCTACATCTTCGGTAAGTTTGGAAAATTTTATTATTTTGCCATTGTATTGGAAACCTATCCCAGTTAGAATCTATTTCTGTTGATGCATACAGCATTATCAATTCCATTGGTAATAATTCTATATCTTCATTACACATATAATACAAAACTTGATATGTGTTATAAAATGTTTTTATAGCATTGTATATATTAAATCTTAAACGGTACAATGCTGCTAAGTTCATAACATTTTGTGTAACACAGTTTGTAGTATTGTACTGATATCTTATTTTTTCTTCTTCTGGTTGTAGTAGTAACGGTTCCAAATTTATAATATTACAATTTAAAATATTTTCTAAACAAAATTTGCACTTTTCACCCCACACGTAAACACGTGAACATTCAAAACTGTCGATTATACTTTGCAGAAATTCTTGACGTTTAGAATATATAATATCCCCAGAGCTCCATTGGATGTTATGGATATTATTCGCTTCTTGATGTTGAATTTGTTTTCTGCTTGCATCACTTAATAAGGAATATGCAAAGGGTTGTTTAAAAATTCCGCTTTTACATTCGTTTGTGTCTAACTTTAACACTGCAAATTCTTTACAAATAAATCAATTTCTTTTACCAAAGGTAAAACCTTTCAAATCTATAATTACAGATATAGATGTAATAGTGCTCATTTTATCGAATTATGTTTCTCGAATAAAGTATGGAAAAACACTACATTATTCCAAAATATCAAAGCAGTATTTATACTCAACCGTTATCAATACTTAAACTACTCCTAAGCGATTTCATTTTTATTAACCCAACTATTATGAGTATTGTCAAATCCTAACCATTTTACAAACATTTTATTATTTTTCTTTTTTAAAATTTTTTCAACTAAATAAACATTTGGGTGTTTTACTTTTTGTAATTCCTGTTCATAAAATGCGCCATCAATTAACTGACCAAATTTATCTTGTAATATGTACGTAATTGGATTTGTTAATTTCACCTTTTTTATAATAAATATTTCATTAGACCAATTTGGCATATAACCTTTATCAAAAATTCCTCGATATTTACTAATTCGAACGTTATCATTAATTTGAAATTTTTGCTTTTTATTTGGAACTATTTTAATATTATTGTATACTGTGTTTAATTTTTTTTTTTCATTATTACGAGTTACATTAATTGGTTTCATATTAATTGTTCTATGTTTTTTATTATTATATTCTGAAATAACAATTGGTAATAATTTCAGCCATTTATAAGAACCTTGCAAGCTAAATTTTTTATACATTATATTTTTTAATGTACGGTTTACACGTTCAACAATAGAAGCTTTTGGTGTTTGTTTTGCAAAATAATGATTTATACTATATTTTTCTGTTAATTGTTTAAATTTATTATTTTTAAATTCTTTCCCCAAATCTGTGTGTAAATTTTTTGGAATACGATTGCTTAATTTGAAAATTTTCTGCATTGCATTTGCTACTTCAATTGCAGATTTGTTTTTTACCGGTTCTGCCCAAACATATTTTGAAAATATATCAATTACCACAAGAATGTAATTATAATTTTTGTTTAATTTAGCATGAGCTTTCATTTCAACTAAATCAGCTTCAAAAGTCTCATCTAATCCTTTTATAATTACACGTCTTCTTTTAAAATTTTTTCTTGCTGGTTTATGAAGCTCGTTGACTATATCTTGTTTTATTTGTGACATGTTAACTATTCATTTATATCATGAATTTTTAATTCTTTATATATGAGTGATATATCGTTTTTTATAGTATTTATTATTGTATTGGTTTTTTTCAATTTTTCATTAATAATTTTTTTACATTCATTAGCAATAATATCTTTTTGTTTTTCAAGAATAATATTTATCCGTTCTTCTAAATATTTCTTATTTACTGCATGCAAATCTGATATAGGAGTACCAACTTCAATTAAACTCTTATCACTATCTTCACTGTCACTGCTATTATAATGTTTTCGTTTTTTATTTAAATAAAAAGATTGTGAGCTGTGATGTCCAAACTTGTCAATAGACATTTTACTACTAATATTATTCGATAATGTTAGCCTCTTTTAATTCGCTAATTATAGAAATAATTTCGTTATCAAGATTATTATTACCAGCGTTCTTAGATGCTATTAATTTTTTTAATTTTTCAACTAATTCGTTAGGATTATCCCAATATTCATATTCTATCCGTTTTTTATTATAATTTTTAAGCAATAGATCTACACCAGAACCAGTTTTTTTATGTGATAAATTTGCAGCTTGTTTTGTTGGAAGGGAAACAGATGAATGTCTTTTAGGTATCATTAATGGTTTAATAATATTTCTATATTTGTATGATGTGCTTCCTTTTAATTTGTCCTGTTGGACTATTATCACGACGGGCTGCATTTGTTATATTTAAAATTTATTTATAATTATTACTATCTTCTTGAGTATATACATTATTAGGCTGTTTTTTAAAAACAAGTTCGTATAAACCTTGAGTTCCTGGGAATATATTTTTATCAACTCTTATATTTTGATTTTCAAAAGTAATTACTTTGTTACCCATTTTAAAAATTTCTCCCTTACCCCTATTTTTATTATATGTAATACCGTATATATCATCTATATACTTAGATTTTCTTTTAACGTCATCAATATATTTCTCAAGAGTAATATCCAAATTTGTTTCAGATTTTATATTTTCACTTGTAGTATAATATGGATTTAACAAAGATTTATTATGTTCTTCATATTCTTTATCCATCTCCTGTTCATCCTCTTCCTCCTTCTCATCTTCCTCTGCCTCTGTTTTAACAGTAATTTTTTTTTATTTTTTTCATCACGTATGTTTTGTAAATTTTCAGTAATTTCTTTTAGTTTTTTAGTTATAGGGTTATATGATTTTTCTAAATTAATCTCTGTTTCTACTTCACCACTTTTTAATAATTTCAGTTTTCGTCTAACATTTCGTCTAGCTTCTATTAATTGTTTTTTTAAATTTTTATCTATATTCATTTTGTAAATAGGTTTTAATACTGGTAATTAACCTTAAACAGCTTACAAACAGCTTGTAAACAGGTCTGTATACTGGTCGGTATACTGGTCGGTATACTGGTCGGTATACTGGTCGGTATACTGGTCGGTATACTGGTCAGTATACTGGTCTGTTTTATATATTTATATAATGATCGAAACCTTTACGATAACGACCTTTATTTATATCACATTCTTTATTTATAACTATAAATCCGTAATTATTATGCCAGCACATTGCACACATATATTTAAATTTATCAAAAGTCATGTCAGTTCCGACGTGATCATTATATATATGTTTTAAATTCAAATCATCTTGTTTGAATAATATTAACATATTCGCATTATCACGGATTAAATGTTTTGGCATACGTGTATATGTTTGACATAAATAAAAACAATCAACTAGTTTATGACGTCCCATAGAGAAATAATCTCTAATAATATCTTGTTTTTCACACGCAATATCATCGAATATAAAAACAGAATTATACTTTGCCTCACTAGGTTTTATTATATTTTCGCTACTATCATAAGCATGGTATCCAATAGTTTTAAAAGGTTTAAATAGTGCTTCTAAATATAAATATTTCGGTTGATAAAGAGAATTTGAATATATATAAATATTTTCAAAGTGTAATCCATTTGGGTGTTCTAGAAGTGCAATTATAACATTTGTTTTTCCACAACCGGAAGGACCGCTAATAAGACAACGAATTGTTGTTGGAAGTAACACACCATGACGTGGTTTTTCTTTTTTCTTCTTTAAATCATAATTTTTCACAGTAAGCGTATCTTTTTGCTTTAATACTTTCATTGTAACTAAGCATATAATATATAAATACTACATTTTATACAAAATATATTTCAGTTGACTACGATACTCGAATGATTAAACACTTGAAAAAATATAATCAAAAATTAACTTATGGAGGTAGTTTATTAAACACAGCTATTAATAAACTTCCAATTGAACTTCATATACCTGGATATAATTATTGCGGTCCGGGGACAAAATTACAAAAACGACTTGCACGTGGTGATAAGGGTGTTAATTTATTAGACGAAGCTTGTAAGGTTCATGATATTGCATATTCCAAGAGTGAAAATTTAGAAGATCGTCATAAAGCTGATACAATATTAGCTGATAAAGCATCTAAACGATTTCATTCCAAGGACGCTTCTATAAAAGAAAAAATAGCTGCTCTTGGTGTTACAGGAGCAATGAAAGCAAAAATTAAATTAGGTGCTGGAAATAAAATGAAAAATCAACGAAAACGTGTTAAAAAAATAATATAAAACATAAACATGTTAAAAAAATAAATAAACGTAAAAATATGCTTAATTTCAACAATGAAATTAAACGTGTTCGTTCTACATTACAAAACAATAATTCTGATAAAAAAAATATTCTCATTGCTTTAAAAGAATTTAAAAAAAATAACAAAATACTACGTAAACCTAGAGTAATATCAATACCAAAAAAGGTGGTATACTACCTCTTATACCAATATTTGCAGGGTTAAGCGCATTAGGAACATTAGCTGGGGGTGCTGCTGGCATCGTAAAAGCTGTGAATGATGCAAAATCCGCAAATAAACAACTAATAGAAAATCAACGTCATAATAAAACAATGGAAGCTTTTGCTTTAGGAAAAGGATTATATTTACAACCTTATAAGAAAGGATTAGGTTTATACTTACCAAAATTATCACAATTTTTATCTACAAAACAAACAAAAAACTATTAAAAAAACTACCAAAACGTGCCTTAACTAATATCGAATTATTGAAATATTAAAAAATTTTAAAAATATCTAATTTCAGAGGAGTTTTTATGAGAAACAATTAACCTAACCATACTAATTTTACTGAATGTGGAATAATTAATTTAGATGATTATAATAAACCAGGTACACATTGGGTTGCATATAAAAAACATGGTAGAAATGTGATATATTTTCATAGTTTTGGTAATTTAAAACCTCCAATAGAAGTAATTAAATATTTTGGTAGCTGTAATATTAAATATAATTATAATCAATATCAATTGTTTAACACTAATAATTGTGGACATCTTTGTTTACAATTTCTATGTAATATAAATTCTTTGTAAATAAATAATTTAGTGTTAACCAAACAACAATGTCGTACACATTTACCTTTTCTCAAAATAGTTCTCAATTATCAACTACTATATATCCATCTATTCAACTTGATCCTAAGAGTGAATACGTGATAGGGCTTATCAATTTTGAATCTTTTAATTCAATTCCAAACATTGATGAAAGAAATAATAAATTTTATGTTGGTGAATACTCTATTACAATACCAGATGGATCGTATGAGCTTGAAAATATAAATATGTTTTTAAAGAAAAAAATGAAAAGTTTAACAAGTGGTGGAAATATAAAATCAAATATATCAATCAAAGCAAATAATAATACTTTAAAGTGTGAAATGATATCTAATTGGGAAATAGATTTTACTAAGCCGAATACAATCAGAGAATTATTAGGATTTGAAAAGAAAAAATATGAAGCTAAAAAATATCATATCTCGGAAAATCCTATAAATATAATTAAAGTTAATGCTATTTGTATAGAATGTAACATAGTAACAGGTTCATATGATAATTCTAAACAAGTTCATAGAATTCACGAGTTTTTTCCAAATGTTCCATCTGGATTTAGAATTATTGAAAATCCATTAAATGTTATCTATTTACCTGTTAATACTAACGTAATTGATACGATAACACTTAAAATAATTGATCAGAATGGTGAGTTAGTCAATTTCAGAGGAGAAGTTATCACGGTAAGACTACATTTAAAAAAAATTTAGTACAATATGGGAATTGTATATAATAACACGAACTCGCATACTAAATCATATATAAAGAAAAAATATAGTAATACAAAACTTAGTTTGCGCCAAATATCCCAACAACTAACAAGTGAAAATAAAAACTACTTGAAAACTCTTGGTTTTAAAGTATTATCAGAAAATAAATATTTAAAAGATGAGTGTGAGTGAACAAATTTTAAATGTGCAGGAACGTATATATTTAGATGAAAGCATACAAAGTGCTGAAACGCATACTTATCAGCCATTTGCATCTACATTATTAAACAACAATGATGAAATTAGAATAGCAATACAAAGACAAGATTTATATACACTACCATCGAACAGTTACATTTATGTTGAAGGACAATTATTAGATCATGAAGATAAACCTGCACCTCATGCCAAATTCATAAATAATGGAATTATGCACCTATTTGATGAAATTCGTTATGAAATTGGTGGAATTACCATAGAACGTATACGTTATCCTGGAATTACAACAACATTTAAAGGTTATTGTTCTTATTCTCCGAATGAATCTATTACTTTACAAAATGCTTGTTGGAATCCATTAAATAGTGATAAAATGCTCGATGATAAAGGAAATTTTAGTTTTTGCATACCACTTCGAATGATATTAGGTTTTGCAGAAGATTATAAAAAAATAATTCTTAATTTACGTCAAGATTTAGTATTTTTACGTAGCAGTGCTGATAATAATGCTATAATTTCAGAGACAAGTACAGACAAGTTGAAAATAAATCTTACAAAATTACAATGGCATGTACCACATATAACAGTTGCAGATCGAGAAAAATTGAGATTATTAAAATATTTAGGTGGTGATACTGAACTACTTATTCCATTCCGAAGTTGGGACTTACAGGAATACCCCGTATTACCGCAAACTCAACATCACACTTGGATTGTAAAAACCTCTACACAACTGGAAAAACCAAGATTTATTATTTTCGGATTCCAAACAGATCGTAAAAATAATATTATAAAAAATATGAGTTTATTTGACCATTGTAATTTAAGTAATTTTAAGGTAGAGTTGAATTCAGAAGTTTTTCCTTATGATAATTTGAATTTAAATTTTAATAATAACCATTGGTCTATTTTATATAACATGTGTATTCACTTCCAATCAGCTTATTATCAAAAAAATATTGAACCCCTTTTCAACCCATTAAAATTTAAAGCTAATTGTCCTATTGTAGTAATAAATACACAACATCAAAATGAATCTTTAAAATCTGGTCCAGTTGATTTAAAATTGAATTTTGAAATAAGTGCAAATATTCCTGCAAACACTAGTGCGTACTGTTTAATAATATATGATAAGATTATCAAATATACACCTCTAACAAATAGTGTACGTTTAATGTAATTATATGGATATGAAAATAAAAAAATACATAATATTTATATACAAAATAGTTTATTTATTATTATTGTTACAAAATATTCCTTATTTTAATTATTATGTTTTATTATAGGTAGTGTGTGTAGGTAGATAATAGGATGCGTCTTCTTCTTCTTTCATTCTTCATTTTACTTTTTTTGATCTGATAAAATAATAGAGTTTGTTAGTATTTTTATTTGTTTATCATAAATATTTTCTTCTCGTATTAAATTTTCTTTGCAAAATAATTGAACATTTTTCAGTTTTGCAATTTCTTTTAAACATTCATTTTTTCTACAATAAGGTGGTGATATATGAGTACCATATATTTCACGATCAATAATTTGCTTTGGAATTGATTGCGTTTTATAAGTAATATTAAAACTTTGCATTACTTACTAATTTGTAAACCTCCTTGACGTGTAGTTATCTTTACTAATTTGTAAACCTCCTTGACGTGTAAGTTTTATAATTTTCTCGACATTCCAAACACTTTCCTACAGATGAGGGTGGACCATCTATATGAGTTTCATGTGTTGGTAAATTATAATGTTCTACACACAGTAATTTTGATATAACATCTGGATGCAACTTATATTTTAGAGGAAGTTTTTTCCACATATTTTCAATATTAATATTTTTTATATGTATTATATTAAGTAAATCTTCTTCAGAAATTTTATTACACACATATGCAATAGGTGCAAAATTTTCAATTATATGAATTAGATTTCTACTATCAACATTATTTGTTTCTATTATCATCTTATAATAATTGTTTTCTTCTTCTGATAACACCTTTAAATTAAAAGCAATAGATAACAAATTTCTAGCAAGAATTTTTCTTTCCATTTTTAGTTTTAAATATGTATGTGTGTACAAACAAAATAATGTTTATTTTCTCAATGCATTATTATATATACGTACCCCACTATTGCTTGTTTTGAAATAATAAACAAAATTTAAATTCAAATATGCTTTTATTTTTATTACAACATATATACATAAATTACATATACAACATTATTAATTTTCTTCTTCTTCTTCATTATCAGTATGTGGTGGTGTCATATCAAAGTCATTGTTATCATAGTATTTCATAACATGCGAGCAATTTATACAATCTTTATGAGTTCCAGTCAAACGGCATAACACTACACATTCATTATAAATATATGGTAGATCTTCTTCGTGAACAAAATGATTATACGATTTATATCGGAATGTATTTAATATCCAATTTCTATAAGATGATAGTCTGTCTAGATGCTATGGTTGTGGTAAAATTTTAAAAACATCATCTAAATAATCACAATGTTTGTTTGAACCAGTTTTATATTGATAATAAAGTAGATCAGTTTTAGGTCTTATATAATCTAATTTAAATTTGTACACTTGTCCTCGATAAAAGTCGATGTAGAATTTTAAAAAATCACATGTCCCATTTTCATCTTCAATACGCAAATCAATTAGTCCATTATAAATTGGAGCTTTATATTTTAAACGAAGAACAATTGTAGTATCTCTAGTTGTAAATATTACTTTATCATTATTTACATATATTCCAGAATTATTTTCAAAAATCAATTTTTTTATATCAGCACTATTCTTAATAGTACAAATATACAAAAACATTTTAGCAACAAAATAATTTTAATATCTCTCGCAAAGTAATACATTATATATATATACATACCCCCACTAATTCTTATTTAATTCCACCAATAATTGTGAACTTATGTTTGATAAGGTACTTGCGACAACATTTGGATAATATATTAAAATTTCTCTAATAGCTATATTATTCACATTGTCCGAATTATTAATTACATTATAAATATTTGTATAAATATCACCTCCAGTAGTTTTAATAGCTTGTTTCAAAATATTATTATAATAATTATATAAATTTAATGAAATTAAATAATTTATTATTTTATTAATAATATTTGATAATTGAAACAAATTATTAATGCAATTATAACCTAAGTAAATTTCATTATTTTTTGATTCAATTATAACAATTTTATTATTTTCTATATTATCAAAAAATAATTTGTGGTCGTTAAAATTATACGATTCTAAATTTGAAGTACCATTTAAATGGGATACAATCAAGTTATAGCATAAAAGAAATTCATTCCATTCTTTTATGTTAAAACAAATTTTTTTCCCCAGTTTTTCATTACACAAATTTATAATAATTTCAAAATTTTGCATTGGGTTAATACCAACATATATTGTTATATTATTACTTAAAAAATATCTATACTCTACAATTAACTTATTATTATAATTGTATGGTGAATAATGTTGATTAGGATTTTGCACATTTTGCGTTTGCGTTTGTACAGATTTTGTATTTTCCTCCTTTTCCTCATTTTCACAACTCATCATAGTCGTTGTCGTTGTAGTCATCCTCCCAACATTATTTAACATTAATAGCTCATCATTTTCTGCTACCACCGTGTTATTAACAGAAGTAGTAGTAGTCTCATAAGTATTATCATAATCACGTAAATCTTTTGTAAATTGCTTTCTTGGTGTTGGTGGTAACATTTTTGAACGTTGTAACGATATATTCGAGCATCTAGGCGTCTAAAAGTTATATTAATGAATTTATAAATAAATAAATGATAACTTTATTTACCTTCATTTTGTATTTGCACTAACATATATCATTAACACGACAAGTATAAAATGATACTACTAAATATTTTTGAAAATCTTAAAATTTATATAGAATAGCACAGGCAAAGATCACGTGAACATACAGGACAGGCGAAGATCATGTGAACATAAAATTTCAAAAATTGCATCAGCCAACATTCAAAATTCTTATGAAATTTTAGTGATAACCTTTATCCTTAACATAACAAGTATAAAATGATACTACTAAAAATTTGAAAAATCTTAAAATTTATATATAGAATAGCACATGCAAAGATCGTGTGAACATAAAATTTCAATAAATTGCATCAGCTAACATTCAAAATTCTTATAAAAATTAATGATAACATTCCTTTATACTTAAAACGCTGCTCATCTAATAAAATTATGTTTATAAATCTGAATCAGAATGATGATGTAAAACATGAATATTAATAAAATATTTTATTTTACTACTTACTATTTATGAGGAAGAACAATTGCACCATTAACCATGTTCATTGCATTATTATAATATCTCCAATATTTAATTTGTAGCATTTCGTTGCATATAGGACATCTTTTATATTTATTACTTGGTAATTTAGATTTCGAACGTTCATCATAGATATAACATGAATGACATTCATGTCTAATAATATACCAATCTTTAGACTTTAATGGCATTACTTTAAATTCTTAAAATTTACATGCAATTTCGATGAATTACAATTCATACATTACTGCACAAAATGTAGAAATGATTTGCGCTATATATATGTTTCAAAATCCGTGTACAGTATTCACCGTCGTCGTCGTCGTCGATAACCTTTAACCTCCACCACATGCTAGTCAGCCGCATGCTAACATGTACAAATAGTAGTTCAAAATGTGACCACCGTTATCAAATAGATGGCGATGCTAGTAGCGAGCGCTATCAAGTGCATTGCGGTTGCGTCCTTCTTAAAACTAGCTAACAACCCCCACACAAGAACAACCCCCGCAAAAGAACTACCCCGCACAAGAACTACCTCGCACAAGAACTACCCCAGTGACAAAAACTACCCCCAAAGCCAAAAAAAGCCATCCGAAGCGAAAAACATTCAAGGTCATCGTCCAAACCGGATGAACAGGGTACAAAGTTCAAGGTGAGCCAGAACATACATAGCTGTACTACTGACATAACATAGCAAAAATTATAGATCAATCCGCAATGAGCTCATAGTTTACGGACTAAGGAAAATTTTCTAGAAGTTCTTCATTAATTACACAACATAGCAACACAAAATTATTTAAAGGCAATATGTTTTTATCTGATAAAAATTATCAGTCGCCACTGGGACTCGAACCCAGGATCTCTGTCATTCTAAAACAGCGCTCTACCGCTGAGCCATAACGACAGGTGAAAATTATTTGTTTGCAGTTGTAATAATAAGCTGATATATTTCATCAGAAAATGTTCTAAAAGAATTTTATGTACATCCGCCAATGTGAGCTGATAAATTATTCAGATAAGTCTATAATTAGCTGATAGTGCACGCAATAAGGTTATCATATTAACTTGTTTACACTCTAAAACACCATTTCAACTTCAATTTCGCTGTGGACACAGCAACGACTAGTCGACGTCCTCGTTACATCTTAATACTTGGCCCACCGTTAATTACCTAAAAAATACACCTATATGACTGAAGACAGGTACCCCACCTGTTCATTAAACAATAGCCGAAGACAGGTACCTACCTGTTAATTAATTAAACAATACACCTACCTGATACAGGTTAATTAAAACAATACACCTACCTGATACAGGTTAATTAAAACAACACACCTACCTGACCAGTCTCCCTCACCTGGATAAACCAGGGGTTGCTGAAGAAGAGGTTAGGGGTTGCTGGAGAATGGGCTAGGGGTTGCTGAAGAACTGCCCTTAAGGGGCTAGGGGTTGCTGAAGAACTGCCTCTAAGGGGCTAGGGGTTGCTGAAGAACTGCTGAAGAAGGTGCAAGGGGTTGCTGAAGAACAGCCTCTAAGGGGCTAGGGGTTGCTGAAGAACTAAGGGGCTAGGGGTTGCTGAAGAACTGCCGAAGAAGGCGTTCAAAATCCCCTACCTGATACAGGTTAATTAAAACAACACACCTACTTGACCAGTCTCTTCCACCTGGATAAACCAGGTACTTGGGGTTGCTGAAGAAGGGGTTGCTGAAGAACTGCCTCTAAGGCGTTGCTGAAGAACTGCCGAAGAAGGGGCTAGGGGTTGCTAAAGAACTGCCGAAGAAGGGGTTCAAAATCCAAGAAATCCACCCCTAAGTCCTAAGGGGTTGCTGAAGAACTGGCTAGGGGTTGCTGAAGAACTGCCGAAGAAGGGGTTCACACAGCCAAAAAATCCAAGAAATCCACCCCTAAGTCTTAAGGGGTTGCTGAAGAACTGCTGAAGAGTGGTAGATCTGGATGACCACGGTCATCGAGCTAGGACGGTCATCGAGTTTGAGTTAGAATCCCTACAGCATATCTACTAACATGGTTTAGGAGAAAAGGTGGTGTTACGATTAATGGAAGGATTAGAACACAAAGATCATCGTTTATTTTTTGACAATTATTTTACAACCTATAATTTATTGAATAAATTGAAGAAAAAAGGTATAAATGCTTGTGACACTGTGATGGCAAAGAGAAAAAACTTACCTAAACTAAAAAAAGATAAGTACCTAAAACTAGGAGAATATGACTATAAAATAAGCAATGATGGAATTAGTATCGTTAAATGGAAAGACAAAGGAACAGTCCACATTCTTTCAAATTTCCATGATACACAATCTACAAACGAACTAAAAAGGCGAGATAAAGGCGGATCAACAAAAGAAATTCCATGCCCTTATGCTCTAACAGAATACAATAAAAACATTAATTGTGTAGATCGATTTGATCAACTTAAATCGACTTACGAAACTGATAGAAAAAGCACACAGCTGTGTTGTAAATAGTTATGTATTATATAAACTAAAGAAATTGCCGCCTATTACTTTAAAGGATTTTAGACGAAGAGTTATTGATGGTTTACTTGCGAAGAAACTGGTTGATATTAAAGCAAAAGAAGAAAACTATGAAGAACCTATAACAAGGAAAAGTTGTAAGGTGTCTCCAGAAGTTAGATTCACTTCGTCATCGCATCAACCCGTCAGATCTAGTGCATGTACTGTATGTGAAGTTGGATTATGCCTTGAAAAAGCTAAAGATTGTTTTCAAAGGTATCACACCAATACAAATTAAGTATCATTTTCATTATTTCATAATTATTGTTAAAAATAATCTTTAGTTGTTATAGCCTCAAGTTGCACAATACTGCAAAATATGGACCACCCCGTATACGCCATTTTGTTTATATTTATATTTCTTTTTGCTCAGAATAGTATATTTCGTTCATATTTCATAGAATAAACTTTTAAAAAGTACTTTTTTTGAATTTTTATTTCTCGTGCAACACGGGCCTAGAAAATAAGAAAAATCTATTGATCGAGTACGACTATATCAGGTATAAAATATATTTCTTTATTGTATACGTATAATGTACTAATAAGTAAAAACAATTTTGCAGTTTCCTAATAATGAGTGTTATTACGCCACATTCTTTGTATTATCTCGCACAAGCGCAAGTAATGACACAAATTAAGTATTTTGCCGATATGGACAGGGTAAGTGTGACGTCTGTGTATTGCGGGTTGTTGGAATTTATTTCAAACATTTCCAAACAACAGGTGAGTACATGTTATTTTGCCATAAGAGTTTCTTTTGAATTTAATTACAATTATATTAGAAATAAATAAGAAGGGAAAGGGTTTATTTCACATTTTATATATGGAGTAGACTATTTCCCAATTTTTTTATGCATTGTATAACCTATTATAAACCTATAAAACGTTATTAACTTCTGTTTTCAGGTTATGTTTTATGTTTACATGTGTCATTTTGAAATATATATGAATCAAATTTGTATTTTTAAATAATAATTGATTATGTTTATTCAAAATTGTTATTAAATAATTTCTATTTCAGTTTTTCATTATGGTAATGTGTTTTGCGCCAGACTGTAAGCATTACAGCGAACAAAGGATTTGTAATTTTTTTTTGTTTCCCAACTAATCAACAAGAAAAGAAAAAATGGATAGGATTAATTAGGTACATTGTTTATGCTATAAATACAAATCTTATTAATCAGCAATCAAGTGAATACGTAAATATTCAAGATCTTTTAATTTGTTCTAGACGTGAAAGACCACCAAGTAAGTACAGTCTCGTTTGTAGCTGTCATTTTCAGAACGGGGATAGAAATAATCGGCCAACCATCTTTGGTCATAATATTAAAAAAAGAAGTACTTTTGCGTCGCCCGAAAAACGGTAATTGTATGTTATTATTATTTATAAACATTTTATTCAAGTATGCGTTAATGTTGTGTAGGAAAAGAAATGTAAAAACAAAAACAGAGGATAATTTACGGGTATCTGATTTGACGACAGCATTCGAAGAAGCTTCACTTTCGGCAGAACTACCATCAACTTCGCAAAAGTGTATATTGATTCTTCAGACCCTATACCTTCAACTTCAAAAGAATGTACTGTTTCTTCGAATCCAATGCCATCAACATAGCAAGATTCTAGTTCATATGGAGAGGAGTCATTAGCATTAACATCTACTGGCACTAGTCATGCAGTTAGTCGACTATCAGGTGCGTCTGTAGAAGCCGAAAACTATTTTTTAAAAGAGGAGCTAGAAAATGTAACCCGACAGTTGGAGTTTTTAAAAACGTGTTTTTCTTATGAACATATTAAAAATAATGATGCTCATGTTTTGTTGTATACTGGAATTCCAACAGCTAATTTATTCAAAACATTGTTCTAATTAATGAATGGATTTCAGTTAAATTACTACTCGAAGTGGTCAGTTACTAAAATAACTAAAATAGACCAATTATTGCTAACTTTAATGAAATTACGGATAAACATGCCACATGAAGATTTAGCTGTAAGATTTAATTGTAGTAAACCAACTGTTACAAACATCGTAATGACTTGGATACATGCTCTACATGCAGTCTTATTTGAACAATTGACACATATTCCCACAAGACGTAAAAATAAAACCTACTAGCCATCGTCATTTTCCGATTTTACAAATTGTAGAATAATATTAGATTGCACAGAAGTATCTACAGCCGTGCCTAAAAATATGCAAACTCAAACATTAACATACAGTTCATATAAACATAAAAACACATGAAAGGCATTAACTGGCGTTGCTCCCAATGGCGTGGTCGCATTTGTCAGTAAACTTTATCCATCCCTCTGACAAAAAAATAGTACAGCATTTAAAAATTTTACAAAAAATGACTACTGGTGACTTTATTATTGCTGATAAAGGATTCCTTATTTCTGACATTTTACCCGACGGAGTTCATTTTAACATACCACCATTTTGAACAACTCCTCAATTTACTGAAGGACAAATTATGGAAATAAAAAGAATCGCACGGGCAAGGATACATGTCGAACGAGCTATTAGACGTATTAAATGTTATAATATATTAGATCGGATTCCACAATACTTATGCCCGCATGCGACAATTATATTTCAAACTTGCGCTGCATTGACAAATTGGCAGCACCCCTTAATTAAAGAAGTGGAAGAATATTTTAATTAAATTTAATACGTGCAATACTAACGTATTGTGAATTGTCCGTTCATGAAGATATTTATAAAATGAGATTTTTGTGATAATAATATACATATATATATATATATATATATATATATATATATATATATATATATATATATATATATATGTAGAAGATTGAATATAGCGCCATAGCACGCCATCATGTGACGCGCGCGCGAACTACGATACCGACACGAAGAACAAGAAGAAGAGGCGAACGTAGAATCGCAATGGTGGTACTTGCTTTCGTTTTTTAGCCCATGAGCATATATTTATGTTAAACATTAATAAAATTCTATTCTATTACAAATAAAAGTATTAAAAGAAGTCACTAAATCATTCATCCGCACGCATCCTATACATATATATATATATATATATATATATATATATATATATATATATATATATATATATATATATATATAGGAGAGGACATAGTACTAATTCTTGCCTATTAAATATAGTTGATGAAATGATAAAAAATTTTGACAATTGAAAAGTTACTCTCCTTATCCAGATAGACTTTTCTAGAGCTTTCGACATGGTGGATCATAATTTGTTATTAGCAAAATTAAAATATTATAACTTCGGTTGGAGTGCTTTACAATGGTGTTCTAATTACTTGGTTAATAGGTCTTTTCAAGTGTCAATGTCATCAAATATGGACTGCATCCAATCAAAAATCCTAACTTTAACTCGAGGCGTGCCTCAAGGTAGCATTTTAGGGCCACTCCTGTACTTAATTAATGTTTCTGATTTGCCAAATATTATAAAACATTGCAGTGTTCATTCTTATGCGGATGATACCCAGATATTAGCATCAATAAATAAAAATGAGGTAAACAGTAATTTAAAATTTATTAATGACGATCTTCAAAATCTTTCTGATTGGGTATATAACCATGGGCTTTTAATAAATGCAAATAAATCGTCACTGTTGGTATATGGGTCTAAAGAAACACCTACTATTATTCTTGATGGTTCTATTCTCAAACGTAGTACTGTGATCAAGAGTTTGGGTTTATTTATTGACGAAAATCTATGTTTCCGGGAACATTTAAACAAGAAATTAAGTTCCGCCAAATTTAAACTTAAAATGTTATACCAGTACCGTACTTTACTCTCTCCTGAGATAAAACTACGACTAGTAAAGTCATAATTGATTTGTTCCAAAATTGTTGCCTTAGATATGTATTTAGGATACGTAAATATGATCACATATCGCAATATCGGGCATCGACGTCATTGCATTTCATTGATACTAGGATAAAAATACTTCTTCTCTGTCTTATACATAAAATAATAATTACAGGATACCCAGAATATTTATCTGATCGACTTATAATTAAAAAAAATAAATTTAATTTACGTAATAATGATTTGTTTATAGTACCATCTTTCAATAAAATTAAATTTAAAAGCTCTTTTTCGTACTTAGCTCCTACACTTTATAACAATATTCCAAACAATTTAAAATCTCTTTCTTATAGTTCATTTGTAAACCATTTGAAAATCTTAGTTCTGTAATATTTCTTTGTAAAATAATAAATTTATTTCTTTTTCATGTACATGTAGATATATGTAGATTTATATACTTCTTTTTTATTCTTATTTTTTTCTGTATTGGTTAGGTGGAAGATCAGCCTTGGCTGAACCTCGCCTTTGAGTGTTTATCTCAATAAAGATTATTATTATTATTATTATTATTATTATTATTATATATATATATATATATATATATATATATATATATATTTCGTATTATTCTTTATTTTGTAATACTGTATTAATAAAGTGCCTTACATAAGTTTTCTAAATAATTTATGTTTGTTTTCCATTCCTCATTTCTGTGTATTTGTGTTACTACAGTTTTTTTCGTTGTCCATATAACTAAATAACAAATCTTTTTATTAACTATGTGAAGGAAGTCTTGAATCTGATCATAATAATCGTGCTGTTCATTTATAAATAATTGTCCATTGTCATTAAAATAAATAATATAATTTTCATTACTTTTTAAAACTTGTGATAAACAATCATTCCAATAACTAAATGGACATTTTACTTCTACAAGTGCGTCGTTTTGTACCAATCCATCCGGACTTGCTCCCAAAAAAACCATTTTCCCGTTGGCGTAACTGGCAAAGAAGTTGTGGCAGAAAATGCTTCTATGGCTTCTTTTTCGTGAGTGAGTGAGTAACATACATGTGTTTTGGGAGAATTTTTGTTTAATTTTTATGAATATTAATAAACTGTTTCTATATTAAAAAAAAAAAAATGAAACAACCAATTATACTTCATCGAACAACAATAGTGAAAAATAATAGAGAATAATATATATTTACCATGAAGGCGTTTAAAAAGTGAAGGAGGAAAACGATTTTTTCTGCAAGCATGCAATACCACACCAAAATTGCTGGCAGTTAAGCGATGTTTTCTTATTAACATCCATGTTTCGTTTTCACTCTGCCCAACTGTTTCAGTTGCAATATTTTTTATAGTTTCTTCATTAACTTGAAGTTTATTTTGTAAATATTCCCATTTATTAGTTGTCTTGAAATAATCCTCAAGGAAAATAATATCTTCTACTAATGGTACAAGTAAATGAAGCTGTTCTGACGGTTCCTGTTTCAGCAACCATACCAAACCAATATTTGTCCCTTGTAGTTTGTCGTGTAACTTATTTATTTCTTCATTAGTAACTTTTCTGTCTATAGCCTTGTATGGTTTAGAAGGGAAAATATCCTCACAAGTCAATACTTTTTCTTCTACATTTTTCTTTGGTACATTCCATTTACACGCTTGGTCGGTAATTGATATGTTATGGTGTCCAAATATTAACAGTGCTGCTATATGATGACATTTAATACCTTCTGGACAATTACATTTCGCTGCTATTATGTCCCAATTTTCATTAAACTCAATCTGTAATACTCAAGTGTAGTATAAAAGAATATTTATAAATAAACGTATAACTTGCCTCAACTTTATAGGCCCTTTTGTTCATGCTAGCATGTACTTCACCCTTTAATATATATAAATCAGAATTAAAATCCATTTTAATTACATGTCCAGATTCTAATGCATTTTCCCCACGACCTATACTTTTTTGTCATCAAAAAATGACATTATGGCTGATAATTTCACTACATATTTCGAACCCATGTTGTTATTAATAGATTTCAGTATAATAGTAATTATTAAGAAGCAAATATAGCTCAAATTTCAAAATAACCCATGTAAACATAAAACATAACCTGAAAACAGAAGTTAACCCGGCAACGGGTAGGTGGGGTGTAGTAAACCCCAGTCACTTTATAATTTCCGACATTGTTTTACTAACGCCCGTACGCTATCGCCTGTCCAGGTACCTTCCGCAAATATATTCAACAATCAATACGCAAAAGGATTCAGTCTCATTTCATCTGCGCTAAGAGTTACAGCGAGTCAAAGTGTCCTGGGGTGTATTAAACCCCACCTGTCTTAAACGTAACAGAAATCCTCTAAAGTGCACGAATGTAAATGTTTTGAAATATCAAGGTACATTATATTTATTTTCTTTATATTCTTGCATTTAATTTAATTTTTCTACTGTGTTAGATGTCTTACTATGAAAAGGAACAGGCGCATTTATTAGCTCTGTGGAAAGAAGTAGAGAATGAAGAATTTCTTGAGTCCGAAAGCGAGTTTTCTGTTCAAGAAGAAAGTACTTTAGCGGAACCTCTGATTGAGCACAAAGATACAGACGCGGAAACTGAAAATGAGGAAAATGAAGTTGAAGACAGAGTGGAGCAAGTATCAGAAGAAACAGAGATAGGAGATACAGAGGAATCATCCAGAAAACAAAAATTTATTTTTCTAAGGAGAACACCAAATGGCTAAAACAACTCCCTTGTCGAAATGTTAGAACTCGATAAAAAAATATAATAACGCACTTGCCAGGTGTAAAAATGTATGGAAAAGAAGCAAAAACATCTTTAGCATGTTGGGAATTATTTTTTCATGAAATTATGATTGCTGATATAGTGAAATATACTAACATGAAAATTACAGAAAAATCACCTAAGTACAGTAAGGACAATTACCATGTAAAAGAAACAACACAGTCTGAAATGAAAGCACTATTCGGTCTTCTTTATTTAGCAGGTGTATTTCGAAATAATCACAGGAATATTGAAGATCTTTATAGAACAAACGGGACAGGAATTGAAATTTTTCCAGCCACAATGGGGATTAAAAGATTCAAATTTCTTTTGAATTGCCTTCGTTTTGACAATTACACTAATTGAATTGACAGACGTAAATTTGACAAATTGCCGGCTATTCGCGGTTTATTTGACAAATTTGTTGAAAACTGTCGAGCAGCTTACTTTCCTGAGGAATATTTGACTCTTGACGAAAAATTAGAATCATTTAGGGGTAGATACTCGTTCAGGCAATATATACCCAATAAACCTGCCAAATACGGTATAAAGATTCAAGCATTAGTGGATGCTAAAAGTTTTTATGTTTTGAATATGGAAGTTTACGTAGACCAACAGCCAGAAGGGCCCTTTGAAATTAGTAATAAACCATATGATATTGTTATTCGCCTTGTAAAACCAATTGCTAATACGAACAGAAATGTCACATTTGACAACTGGTATACTAGCTATGAAGTTATGAAAGAATTGCTAAATAACCATAAACTTACAGCCGTTGGAACAATAAAGAAGAATAAGAGACAAATACCCTCTGAGCTTTTATCTGTAAAAAATAGGGAGCCTTCTACAAGTTTATTTGCCTTTCAAGAAAATATGACAACGGTGTCATACATCCCTAAAAAAGGCAAAAATGTAATACTTTTATCTACATTCCATGATAATGACGCAATAAATAAAAAGTGGGGTGGAAAACCTTCCGGAAATAATACAGTTTTACAATTAAACTAAAGGGGGTGTCGATGTTGTAGACGAACTATCGGCATCTTATAACATAGCACGAAATAGTAGAAGGTGGCCTTTGACAATTTTTTTTTCTTTGATGAATACCACTGGAGTCAATTCACAAGTAATATACCGTCTTAATAATAATGATTTTCGGTTGAAAAGAAGAGAATATTTGAAAACTTTAGGCTTGTCATTGGTGAGAGAACACATTAAAGCCAGAAAAGATAATCCAAGACTAAGTAGGGATTTGAGAAAGTCAATAAATCGTATTTGCGAAGATGACACTGAACAACCGCAACAAAAAAAAATTAAATTAAAGCAAGGTCGTTGCACAGAATGTCCTAGAGCGAGAGATAGAAAAACAAAATACGTCTGCAATTCATGTGAAACATATTTATGCTTAGAGCACGCGATATTTTTTTGTGAAAAATGCAGCACATATGATTCATCGTAACTTTTTTGTACCTGTAAGTAACCAGGTGAATATTTTTTTAGGTGATAGGTCCACTTTCCAAGTTTTAGAATATTATTTAATTTTGTTTGTTTTACTTTCCTTTATTATTTAACTTGTAATTATATGCCATTGGATTTTTTCAGTCATTAAAAATGAGTGTTTATAATTTTTTTTTCTTAATAAAGTAATTTAATTAATTTTACCTTTTTTTTACTTTTACTGACCCAGAAATGACTAAGTTAATACTAAATATATAATTTATTTGAAAAAAACAAAATTAGTTAATGCTTCATACTTATTTTTTTTTAATGGGTTTGTCACACCCCACCTGCCCTTACTTGTAATTTTTTTCACCTGCTCGCTGCCGGGTTAATAACGTTTTATAGGTTTATAATACGTTATACAACGCTTCAAAAAATTAGAAAATAATCTACTCCATATATAGAATGTGAAGTAAACCCTTTCCCATCTTATTTATTTCTAATATAATTGTAATTAAATTCAAAACAAACTCATAACATGTACTCACGAGTTGTTGGAAAGGTTTGAAGTAAATTCCAACTACCCGCAATACATTAACGTCATCACTTACCCTGTCCATTGAAGGAAGAATTACATATTTCGAAAAAATTGAAATGTGATATACAAAATTCATGGAAAGGTTTCCATTTTCGGTCGTTTCCACATATTGAAAATTTGAATTATAATAGAATAAATTTTAATAATAACAATATTACAAGAGATGATTTTCACGCACTTATGTGCCTTCAGATTATATACAACCCACATTTGCTTTTGATTCGAATCATATAATTTGGAAATGTGTTAAAAGATTGAAACATAGACAAAAGTCAAACTTTTTTTGGTTTCAATGCTTTTTGAAAACTTTCAAAATTCTAGATGTAACTAACCCCTTCTTTTTTTCATTTTAAGCAAATTTCTTTTACGAATTGAACGTCATCATATTACGCCTGGTGAGGATATTTTAAAGGATGTTATAAAAGATCAACTCAATTGGTGTAATAACTGCGTAATAACACCATTATTTAATGTATACAATAAAATAGGTTGTGAAATTGAAACCGATCTTCATAATCGAAAGAGGCCTTATGAAAATTCTGAATCCACAGATAGTGATAGTGATAGTACTGAATCAACCGCTGGACATATTATGCAACGGTCGCGAAGAATAACATGTATAACTGATTTATTTTAACGGGTACGTAATGTAAATGTATTTTTTTCTAAATTTTTTGCAACTTTTTAATTTATTCTGTGTTAGCAAGTGAAGATAACAGAGAAATTTACTTCAACAATTCTTCAGACATTTTGAATTAAACAAATAATTAATTTTAAGTAAATTTATTTCTTCATAAACACTAACCGATCTTATCATAAACATTACATGTACAGAAGTTTTTGAAGGAGAAAAAAAAAACAGTAAATATTTGCCTGTTTTTGGTAGAAGTACTTCCTTTCTTCTATACTCTTACAGGAGTAAACGAAATGCATTCTTAAAAGAGTAGTATAACTAATCTTTTAATAATTTAATTTTAATCTTATAATATAAAGATGTTTATTCTTTAAAAGTGTATAGTTCTCCACAAAAGTGTGAAATATATAATTTTCTTCAAAAATTACTCTTTATTTTAGTGTATGTATTTATAATTTGTTATAATTAACATTTACTAAATACATATGTACATGTTTGTGAATATACATATATTTTTCTTTCATCTATAATTTTTTTAAACTATAATTTTCCATTTCCTGTTTCCTTCAGTAGTATTTCTTCCGATCTTCTTTCCATTTCCAGTTCCCTACAGTATAAGCGCATATGTTCCAGGGTTTCCACTTCTCCCACAAAAAGTCTACACTCTTTTTTTAGCGATATTTATCAAATTATCTAAGCCTCCTTTTTACATTTTTTATTGTGACTTGGTAACAAAAAACATAAAGCTACTCGTATTATGGCTTTTAAACTTACTTCAATTAAAATAAAAATAATATAATAATTTATTTATTATATTGTATTTCCTTACCTTCCGCCAATTTAAGATCGATTTCAATTTTTTATTTAGTAAGTACACAGTATTGCAAAATTCTTTCTTCTAACGTCCATCAACTCCCAAGTGCGTTGATACACGAAGATTGCTTATTTTATGCAGTGCAGTATAAGGTACAAAATATACAGCGCATGCCTTTATAATATTTTTCCGCCCACCGGTTATTAATAGGTTATATTACGTGCCTCGAACGAACCAAAAATTGGTCATTAATAACATCCATTAATGCCCTGATTTTTATTAATGACCAATTTTTGGTGCGTTCGATACACGGAATATAGTTGCCGAAAATGCTAGATAAAATTAAAAGATATGATTTTTACAATTACTAGCTAGGTATATTCACGTAACATACATTTAAAATTAATTTGAACCCATAATACTTGTCAAATAAAATTTAAAAAGTATTTGTGCTACGTAGCGTTCAGTAAACTCAACGCATTCACTGAAAACAATTGACAAATTTATTGATTTTTGACGTAAAATTCTATTTAAATCTTTACAATGTCAGAGATTGATTATATTTCATTGACCCCGCCAGAAGTGGCAAAAAGTGCAAATATAGTAATACAAAGTAATACATTATTCTGAATCAGTACTTCTGGCGTATTTCTCCAAAATTGCAGAAAAAAACCTAATAGCCAGTTTATGGCCAAAATATTCAATGCTCCGAGCGACATTGAATCTAAAACAAAATGTCGATATAAGTAAATATAATAAACTTATTATGTTTATTAAACGACAAAAAGAAGGCTACATACCAAAAAAATCTAAAGTGAGAGAGACCAAATACAACAATTTATATCTGACGCACCTAATAATCTCTTCCTAACGACAAAGGTAAATTAATATACATTTTGCAATTCTTAGTCTTCACATACCAATTTGTTCCATCCATAGATTGCACTGATTTTCGGAGTAGCCGGTGCCTTGCGAAAAGATGAGCTTTTAAATTTACAAACGGATGATGTTCAAGATTTAGAATCAAAATTTTTAATTACTATTCGGGCAACTAAAACTAAAACAACTAGAATATTTACAATAATAGATAATTATAACAACACACTTTTAAATTTAATTAGACACTACATCTCATTAAGACCACCACACACACCACACAAACGATTTTTCATATATTACAAACATAATAAATGTTCAGTTCAACAAGTTGGTAAAAATACGTTTTCTAAAATACCTTCACAAATAGCAACTTATTTAAAATTGGACCAGCCTCATTTCTTCACTGGGCATTGTTTTCGCCGTTCCTCTGCTTCAATACTTTCTGACGCTGGTGCAGACTTTGCAGCAATTAAGCGACATGGTGGCTGGAAATCGACAGCAGTAGCAGAAGGCTACATCGATAATTCGGTGCAAAATAAGATGGCCATAGCACAGAAAATCTTCTCGGGTTGTCCAAATACTACCTCCATCGCTTCTGCTCCAAATACTAGCTCCATCTCGTCTGCTCCAAGTACTAGCTCTAGCTCTTTTATTGCAGAAGCTAATCAAAACTTGTTGGAGGATATCAATTTTAATGTAAATACTGTCAACACTAACACAGAAAATATAAATACCCCATCTTTAAACTTCCATAATTGTTCCATCGGTACTATCAACATTAGTATAAATAAAAAATAAAATAAAATAAGTATCTAAATCTGTAGCTTTATTTGAGTTATTTACAAGAGTTATGAATGTGAAACACTAAGAAAATAATACACAATGCTTAGTGCGCGCGCACCTATATTCTTCCGTTCTCGTGGCATGCGTTTTGGTGGGATTGCTCGTTTAGGCGCGAATTCGAAACACATGACCCGCGCAATTTGAAATTTTTGTACAAATATTGCATAAACAATTCATTTTCAAAAATTTTTAGATCATGTTGTCTAAGTGAAATGAAATGTATCAAGGTAGGTCAGTCAAATGTCAAATGTGTTACTTACCCTAACCTAAAAAAATTATCAATGAATAAAATTGGAATTTAACAAGAAACGCTTAACGGAAAAGCATTGTAATTACCTCGGATGTTAATAAGCGATTAATGATCTCAAATATTAACGCCCTCGCTTCGCTCGAGCGTTAAAATATCTCAATCATTAATCGCTTGCATTAATATCCTTGGTCATTAAATAACTATAAAACTTCAATTCTACTCTTTGTAGAGAAAATTTTAATAAATACTATAGTGAATTATTTGAATTAATTTAACCCGTTACCGGCCATTGTCCCTTTTATGGGACGCAACTTTTATTGCACATAAATATTATTTAAATGCAGAAAATTGTATCAGAGGCAGCACTGTAGTTTAATACTGACATATATATTTACAATATTTATTGTCAGATGGCGTTACTTGGAAATATTGAGGTTATGTAGCATCTCAAAGTTGACGTTTTTAAGCACTTCTGCATCATTATAGTTGAAACGTGTATAAAAGTTTTTCTGTTTTTTTCAAATATTGTACTGACTTTGGAAATATATTCTTGAATAGTCGTATTTTGTGATTTAACTAAAAAGGTAACCCACCAATTCGTTTATTTATTGAAAATTTGCTATTTATTTTCGTGTCCCATTATTAGGACATTGGCTGAAAACAACTTCAGTAAGCACGTGGATGATTTTCGAATCCAAAAAACTTTTATTTCTTTATCTTTGTAAAAATATTATACAACAAAGCCATGAGCTCGAGAAAGTATCTAAAAACAAAGCAGTTAACGGAAATTTTAGAAGACACTGAATTTTGGGAAGACATTGAGGATGTTGACGATATTGACGTTGCAATAATTCCTCCAGAACCTGATGAGCTAACTGACACAGAAAATTTTGAAGAGAATAATCTAGAAGAAGAAGAAGTGGAAGATGTTGCAGGTACCCTAGAATTATTTGTGCCTATACTCGAACATGACGAAACTGAACTGAGCAGCGATGAAGAACCACTGGCTATAAAAAAACGTAAATTGTGTAAAGCCACGAACCATCTTCCGCGAAGTGACGATACATCAATAAATTGTTCCAGCATTCCAGAATTGAACAATAAATTTGAAAGATCATATTCTGAAACAGTTCCCAGAACACCGAAGTGGACACAGAATCATATACAATATAGTGAGATGAACTGTTTATCCAAAGATAATTTTGAAAATGTTACTTGTCAGCTATACGGTAAAACAGCGGTTGAAATATTTGAAGAATTTTTCTCTCAAGTTATTGTTGATCATATAGTGCAGCAAAGCATATTGTATGCACAACAAAAAAATAACCCTAATTTTTATCTTACTGCCGATGAATTGCGAAGTTTTGTTGGCGTTTTATTATTTCGCGGTTATCACAAACTCCCTCAAGAGAATATGTACTGGGAACAAATCCCGGATGCGGGTGTACCTTTAGTATACAATTCTATGCCAAGAAGACGATTCAAAGAAATAAAAAAATATCTCCATCTAGCAGACAATGCACGCATTGATAAAAACGACAAAATGTTTAAAGTACGTCCATATTTTGATATGCTAAAGCAAAATTTTTTAAAATTCGGGGTGATTCACGGTCATTTATCAATAGATGAAATGATGGTTCGATATTATGGACGACATTCTGCAAAAATGTTTATGCGCGGAAAACCAATTAAATTTGGTTACAAACTCTGGTGCTTATGTAGTTCAAGTGGTTATTTATATAATTTTGACACATATTGTGGCAAAAATGATAAAACTGAGGGACCGCTAGGAGATCGAGTTATTACAAGCCTAATTTCTCCTGATGAATATGAAAAACATGAACTATTTTTCGATAACTTTTTCACTAGCCATGAAATTATGTGCCACCTTAGAAAGCTGAAAATGAAAGCAACCGGAACAGTTCGAGAAAACCGAACACAAAAGTGTCCATTGATTTCTAGCAAGCAAATGATAAAAGAAAACGATCGGGGCTATTATGATTATAGATTTGACCAGACAAACGAAATACTTGTGCTAAAATGGAATGATGATAAACCAGTATCACTTGCCACTAACTACAGTAGTATAGAACCAGAGGGACAAACAAAACGTTACTCTCGCAAAGAAAAAAAACAAATTCAAATTCCCATTCCAAAAGTAATACAAGAGTATAATTCACATATGGGTGCAAAAAAATGGATTGCTAAGTATAGATTGTTGAAAAGTATATCATTAAGCGAAAAATAACTATATTTGTGTTTAGTATACAAAATTATTTTCGATAGTTGTAACAGCAATATAAATATTGCTAGTTCTCAAATAATATAATATTACTGTAATATATATCTGTATATTTACAACAATAATATAATATTGCCATCGTAAGTATTATACCTATAGCAAAAATGTATATTTATATTAAATATTTTTTATTATAAAATTATTTTACAAATATATTTATATATATTACAATAGTTTTGTATATTCGTGCCAAATATACCAGATATTAAAAATATCAACTATCAACATTTCTAAGAAAAAGGCCACCCAGAAGCTACCTGCTGCGTTGTAGTAGGGCATTTTCATCAGATCACTCCGTCAGTGCGTATCGTTAGCGTCGCTGTGTGATTTTTAAAGGTTAGTAAAAAAGTAAAAACATGGACAATTTTGTCCAAAATATACTAACAGAATGGGGATTTGAATCGTACATCCCATTATTTAAAGGTATTTTGCATTACCGGTGTTTGTCATACAAATATATGTATATAATAATTATGTTTGTAGACGAAGATATTTGCGAAGAATCGTTCAAAATTTTAGATGACGAAACTATACACAAAATTTTTAGTAAAAATGGGCCAAGATTGGTATTTTCTTCTAAATATAAAAAATATTTAGAAGAAAATATACAAGAAAATAACGTAAGTAAAAAATTGGTTTTCTGCGTCACACAATTGAACAGAAATTAAAAACATGTATGTTATTATTGTTTTTTCTAGCTCTTTAATGCATTTGAAAATTCTAACGTATCAACTGATACGGCACCATCATCAATATCGACATCATCTTACGATTCTAATACATTCATCTTAGACGATTATAATTTAGAAGTCAGGGATTTGCCGATCTTTTTCATACCAATAGAACCTTTGGCAAGTAGTTCTGCAGAAAGTTCTCCAAAAATACGTAAGTTTCAAAATTTTGTAAGATAAATAAGTATTTTTTACGGTAATTTTTGTTTAGGTAAAATTTAAAAAGAAGACTGTATTTTTCCAGGGGTAATTACTTTATTTAAAAATTTAAATGTGTATGGTAATATTTTTTTTTAGGAACTAGAAAATCTTTTAAAACATACTGCAGTAGGACAATTAGTGTTACAAAAAAAATGATTTGAATAATGATAACAGACAAAAAATTTGTAGCATAATAGTTAATGAACTTTTATCGCATTTATTTTTACTTTTATTATTTAATTATTTTTTATCAGAGTATCAACAGAACAATTCGAAACAATTCGTCTAGAAATAGTAAAACTATTTCCAAACGAAAGAAAAGAGACATATTTTTTACCGTATGTATCTACCTAAAACGGATACATCACCACGAGGAAAATTATGGTCTCGTTATATCCATGTAAAGCGATCTCTACATATTGCCAAAAAAAATACTGTAAACTTAACAACACAAACCGAAAGTACGTATGATTTTAAATATAATATATAATATTATATTTTTATATATACATGGTATTTCTCCTATGTGTCAAAAAAAGTAGACACCGGTATATACTTATTTAACATTACTTTTTAATATTTTGCTTCAGAGAATACAGATGTTGAAGAAAATTTAAATTCAACGGTATATATTGACTACTTACAAGTTTGCACAGAACCAGACGCAAAAATAATAGACTTTTGGAAAAAAACTTACAAATTTAGAGCAGACAATTTGGAAAACATAACTACTGGGGAATATTTTAAGTTATATCCGGCACTGAACACTAAATGTGGATATCATTTAGTTAGTTTCGTTTATAATTATTGATATTGATCATTTTTATTTGTTAACTACATTTTTCTGATTGACTTATTTCAATTTTTAGTTATTACAATTTTTTAATATATTGCATCCAAATAAAGAAAACATTTTTTTACGAAAAATGGCCTTCATTGGCACAATTAATTGTGAAATTAGGAGAAAAAAATTATTCCATTAAATTACAAGAAGACGAAGGTAATTTCTAAATATAATTTTCAAATTTTAATTTAAAACTAAATTAATCATGTTCTAGATACAGAAATTCTGGCTTTAAAAATTTTGCCATATTTGTTTTCCCCCCATATAATTCCTAAAAACAAAAAAGTTTACAGGCCATCTAAGGTCGAAATGCAAGAAAGTTTCTTTCTGCACATAAACGTAAGTTATTTAATATGTAACCACATTATGTACAAAAAGTAATTATATTACTTTAATTTTATTCTAGAATTTTGCTGATTTAGATAAAAAGATAAAAAATAGACGAACCCAATTAGAGAAGTACCAAACATCGTTGCAACCCCTCGTAATCATAAATGGACCCTTAAACAACATCGTTTCTATACATAGATGAAATTAAATATGAGCTTGAGTCTTCTATGAAAGCGGTAAATTTATGCTTTAAAGCATTTCACTGTTTAAACTTACACTATCCACAAGAATCAAAATTAACTTGGATTTTTATTCAAAAAGAAATATATGAAATAGACACAAAGTGGGATACAGGTATTCCAGCAATTTTTACATTACAAGCAGATTTAAAATCTGTTAGTAAATAACTGTAGTATAAATTATTATATTTTTTCGTCATGATTTATTTATGTTTTCTTTGTTAATTAAAATTTAAGACAATAAATGAACTTATGTCTCATTTAAAATATATACATAATAGCATCAATTTTTTTGCTTGCGCACAGCCTAATTGTCAAAGAAATTTTACTATATTAATTCTTACAGAAAACATCTTCAGGTACATGTTTCTTTACCAGAGGAAATTTACACTACTGAAACCTCTTGTAGTTCTTCCCATACTGATTGTTTGAAAAGTAAAAAATCAGATAATATTTGTAGTAACAATAATTTAGATTCTGATGAATATGAACATGCTGACGAACAAAACAGTTTATTACTTAATAATAAAGAATTAGATATTCAGCTCCTTTCTTTTTTATCTCAATTATATGAACGTAGCTCTCTAAACAGACAAGAAATTCAAATGTTTGTAGAAAATATTTCTGATTTCATTTGTTTTCCTTTATCGAGAATCAAAGCTGAACTTAATGAAAGATCTGATAATTTATCTAATGTTAATAATATGATAGATCGTTTTTAAAATATATTCAAAGATATTAAAACAGAACACTTACGATTTAAGTTTTTAGAAAAATGTGGCACCTTTATAATACCGGAACCTATCACAATAGGTCAAAAACTGATTTCTAATAAACAAGGTACAGCTTTTTTTCAAGATATAAAAACCCAGTACATTGCTTTGAGAAGAACATTAAAATCTTTTTTTGAAATGCCTGGAGTATTAAGCTCTACTTTAAATTATATAGAAAATTTGTATGCAAATAAAGTATCTTTGTCTAATATAATTCAAGGAAACCTCTGGCAAACAAAACTAATGGCATTTAGTGACAATGATATAATTTTACCGTTACATATATACTTTGATGATTTTGAAGTTGGCAATCCTCTCGGCTCACACGCTGGAATACATAAATTAGGAGCAATATATGCTAATATACCATGTTTACCTGTGCAATATAATTCATTATTGGAAAATATATTTCTTGTTCAATTGTTTCATGCATCAGACAGAGTAGAATTCGGAAATAAAATAATGTTTGCAAAACTCATTGATGAACTTAATTTTTTACAATACAATGGAGTAACAATTTCAGATTCTACAGTAGAAAAAAAATACTTTGTTTTGCTTTTGATTATTGGAGATAATTTGGGATTGCACAGTTTATTGGGTTTTGCAGAAAGTTTCAAAGCAAATTATCCGTGTCGATTTTGTAGGTGTAATAAAGAAACTATTTTTTATCAAACCACTCAAAATGATTTATATATGAGAAATATTCATAATTATACAACTGATATTAATTTACAGAACGTCACATTAACCGGAATTAAAGAATATTGTATATTTAATGATGTAAAATTTTTTCATGTCACTAAAAACTTAGCTGTTGATATAATGCACGACCTATATGAAGGTGTTTGCCGTTATGAAATATCATTTTTATTACATCAATATATTTCAGTTGATAAATTATTCACATTTGATACCTTAAATAATAAAATTAAATATTTTAACTATTATCATGTAGAAAACATACCTCCATTATTTTCGGAAGATAATATATAAAACAAAAGAATTAATATGTCTGCATCTGAATTGGCATGTTTCATTAATTACCTTGGTTTAATTATAGGTGAATTTGTTCCAGAAAAAAATATGTATTGGAAACTTTATATTTTGCTACATGAAATTATTTAAAATATTTAATTCGGGAACATCATTTATTGTATATCAAATTATATAATATTCCTCTTAAACCAAAACATCACCACATGGTGCATTACCCTCATATAATACAAGAAGTTGGTCCTCTTATTAATATTGCCAGTTTCCGTTTTGAATCAAAACACAAATAATCCAAAATGATTGTTAATTTAAGTTCTTGTAGAAAAAATATAACTCAAACTATAGCTATTAGACATTAGTTAACATATAGTTCTAGGCTATAACAAAATATTGGATTTAATAAAATAAATTATGAACCTGGTAAAAGAACATTATTCGATGTATCTACTTTGGAAAAAAATAGTACTATTCAAGTTTTAAATTTATCTACTAATTATTACAAACTAAAATGGATGTACAAAAATGATTTCATTATAAATATATGTGATGAAGAATTACCGATATTTGGAAAAATAATTCATATAATTTCAACAGATGAAAATAAAACTTTTTTTTCTGTACAGTATATGAAAGTAATTACTTTGATAAGCATTTTAGGGCATATAAAGTACAATTAATAAATAAACATAAATTAGTACAATTTGAAAACCTACCCGATGTTTTCACTAAGGTTTTATGTATGATTGATGCTAATATGTATATAATTTAATCTGATATTTTTTATTATGCACTATAAGTATAAAAACTTCTTGTTTTGTGATGTGTATATTACCATGTACCTGTATGTAAATAAATTACTAGTATATATAAATCAAAATTAAGTGTCAAAATTATTTTATATATACCACCATATTCCATTAATATATCCCAGCAATATTTTACCGCTATAACAAATAATATAGATAAATAAATTAATGATATAAGTTTGCTACAGCAAACAATGATTATTTTACTTTTAGTTATATTTTTTCGCAGCTGTATATATTCTGTATCGCTGTTGTAATATATTTTTATTGCTATTAGTATTAATACGTATAGGTATCAGAAATATAAATAAACACAATGATAAATATACATATTATTCTGTTTATTAATCAGATTGTATTACTGTAACAATGCAATATTGTAATGCTTACAATAATAAATATTAAACGAAAGTAAACACGTATTGCTAATACATTACAATATATATATATATATATATATATATATATATATATATATATAATAACTGTTAGTATATTGTATTGCTGCAATCTATATATTTTCAAGTCAAACATACTAATTGCTGTCACTATACGTAAGATAAAATAGTGCTAGGATAATAATATTTCTATGTATCGTAACAATACATTTTTTTCCGTGTGGAGTAGACCTACTAGATAAGCAAGTTTCACTATACAAAATCAGAATTCGTTCTAAAAAATGGTGGTGGCCATTATTCACACAATTCATAGATATATGCGTAGTCAACACTTGGAGACTCTATGAAATTGCATATCCCCAAAAAAATGCATCTCTTCTGGATGTACGCAGAAAAACAGTGTTGGCCTACATTTGTAAAACAACTTCTGCTCCAAAGAGACCGGGACCACAAAATTCCAAACTTCTAGGTGGACGAGTGAGTTTGGACGTCAGATTTGATGGACAAGGACACTTGGTTGTACCAATAAAGACTCAACGAAGATGTGCTTTATGTGGTAAAAAAACAAAAAGAATTTGTGGTAAATGTGATGTTCCCCTACATGATGTGCGTTTCTTTCCCTTTCATACAAAATAATTAGCGTAAAATTTATTGTTCGATTCTGAATACATTTTTTGTATGTTCAAATTTAGCCAACGTCCCAAAAATGGGACGCACTTTTTCTCTGTAACTATTGAGTTTTTTGAATAAATTTTTTTTTAATTGTCTTAATTTGAATGCTTTTAGTTAATATTAAGCGAGAAAATGGCGATTTTCTTTCACAATTAATTATGGTCGGTAATGGGTTAATAACAGTAGCTTTTAAAGGGTATATTTTACTTCAATAAAGAGTAAATTATATTAATTAAAAAGCATATTTTAATCGTCATTTGATAACTGTAACTGGCAAATATACTTAAATAGTGTAAAAATTTTACACTTAAAGATAAAAATATTTTCACTATCAATTGAGTACTCATATTTTGCTCAATTCATGTAGATTTAATCAATTAGATGAAAGAATACTCAAATTTAACTAAAAAATATTTTACTGCGTAGAAGACAAACATTTTCGCTCTTCTGTTTTTGAGAGTGCAAGTTTACATTTATTCTGTTGTGTTCTTGTGTTATATCGAGGTAATGTCTCACCCGTGTCTCAGTAATTGTACTATCCATTTCGGAATAATCTGTTATAGACAGTAGTGTTTCGTGTATATGTCTGACGACCAAGTAAAGTATATTGGGTTGAGTGATATGACTGTCGAAAGTTATTTTTCTCACATTTAGCCGATAATGATAATTTGTTTGTTTTGTGCTGTTTGCTGATTTAGTTGAGTATTTATCTTCATTAATAGCTTTAATTTCTATTGAAAAACACTTTGTAAGTTTCAGTACTATGTCATGACACATATTTATATTATTCTTGCCCTGTATGTGATCGAAATCAGCGTCAAAAATATTAAAATATGTGTGTAATAATAAAAAAAAATATTTTTACACTATGTGTAAGAGAACCTTTGTATTTATGTATATAGACATACATATCAAGTAATAATTTTGAGTGTACACGTGGTATAAATAATTATTTATATATTATTTTTCTTATGAATTAGTATAATATTGATGGGAAATATTTTAATTTTATTAAATAATTCATGTGACGGGGGTTTCACCTTTCGGCGCTGGTTTAATATTAAATTGTATATACTATTCTTCCTTGTAAATTAAACCGGTTCACCTTCTTCGTATATTCTTCCTTCACAATTATTTTTCGCATTTTTTAAATGTAAATTTGTATGTGTAAAATAGCTGATAAGCAGATATGTACATGCATATTCTTCAATGATTATGTCGATTTATGTTGCAAATAAGACAAATCGAACGGAAAAGAAATAACACTGCTACGTATGTACCGGTATATATACAAATTCGTGCGTGTATTCCATAAGAAACAATGGTAATTTGCTTTAAATTGCAATCTGTTACATTTTAATATTTAATTACATGCAAATCAAAGCACATTGTCTTCCCCCACTACTTTTTCTCCACCAGGGATGATAACAAATACAATTCTTAGTCTGAGAGTGTGTGTACGTGGCAGGTTCCTGGAGCATAGGGGCGCAAATGGGACATTGTATAAGTATAAAAATACAGTTAACGAGTTAAAATTTGTCTTTGTGTGCTACATTTTTCAAGTTTTTGCTTTTTAAAAAATTGAACTTTGACGGCTCGACATTGAGGTCCTGTACACAGGGTGGTAATTTTTCTTAGACACTTCGGTAAGACAGGCTTCCAAAACCTACTGTGGTGTTGCTTGAAAGAAATTTATGCTCAAGTCGCTGTCGATTCTCCTTTGCACATAATCACCAAAAGTTACATATTTACCTAAAAACAGAAAAACACTCAAATGTTTCAAGGTCGTTGTATACACAACACATAATCCACAACTTTACAAAATTACGAAAAAACAAAATACATTTATTTTTCCAGCGCTCAAGTCATTGCACAGCTTATTATGCAATATGTTATTTATAATTACATTTCATAATTTTATTTCGTCTTGAAAGGGCACTAACGTTTTGAAATTTTAATATGTTATATTTTAGCTCGAAAAACGACAGGGGATGTGGGGCGTAAATTATGATTTTTATTTTTTCAAAATTCTTCACGGTTTCTGATATATTGTCACGTCCAGAGAAATGCATCATAGAATTGTGTCTTATGTGCTCTTCTAGCACATATATTCCTAATAACATAGGCCGCAGCTTATCTTTTGGTTGCTAACCGGAAGCTAAGTTGATAAATCAAAATTATAATTATACATGTTTATAACTTCATAAGGCAGTAAGCCTACGCCTAGTGCATACTCTGACGTCCGACATCTCTCAACCCGACCCCACGTGTTCCTAACCTTGTTAAGAAGAGTGGGTAACAACGAAGTATTATTTTTATCCTTCGTTTTGCCTCACTCTTTATACAAGTAAGGGAAATCCGTCTCCTGCTGAGATCACTAATCCACGTCAATCAAGTGTTGAGAAACAGTGTTGAGAAATGTAATTTCTGAGTAAAGTATCGGGTGACGACTACGTGTGGTCACCAGACATCCCCATACTTGGGAATGTTTTTTAAAATTAACCTTTAAACGCGGGAGGTTGTCATAACGGATTCAGGCTAGGGGTTCTGGAAATCTGGAATAGACGTCATGAAAAAACCACATGTTAAAATAGTATTTAAGCCTGGTAGTCTGACAAATCGAGGCAGTTATCTCTGTGCCTTGAACGAGATAAATCTCTTCGTTTTGTCCGCCTGACCAATGCGAATCTACGACGCTAGTTGACAGCATGGACCTGTTAAGACGTGAACTGTAAGTCTTTATTTCTTTATTAAAACTTGTTACTAACTCATACAACTTGTATTATTTTACATCCATGCACTGAGTATGAGTCCTTATACTTTTACTCAGTATTATCGTTTGTTTTGATACGACCCGAAATCAGGTGGATGACGTCACGCATCCGGTATGATATTAGTAGATTCAGATTAGAATCGTGACAATATATTATGAAGGTTATTTTGACGTTGTGTGATAATATTATACGACCGGAAAATTATAAGTATGCATAATAATTTATAAAAGACCTATTAGAGCATAAGCAAACTGCAATAAGACAAAATTAGAACTAAAATTCGTAATATTGTTAACAAGTTTTAAAAGCGTTTCTACAACTTTATTACAACGGGTGTTTTTTTTGCTTAGAAAGAACTTACGAAAGGGTTAACTGTCAAACGAGCTGTCATACTGCGCTCACTTTTTCACATTTATGATCAGTGTACTCTGGCAAATCATCATGAATAGACTCACGCTTAAACAACGCTACCAAATTATCAAATTTACTTTGAAAATCAGTCGTCGATTCGCGCAACTTATAGACGACTTCGTGATTTTTATGCCGCACATAATCGTCCAACTGAGCAAGCCATCCGTCGAACTGTGGATAGATTTAAAACCACATACTCTCTAAATGTTGCAATAACATCAACACGTCGGAGGAATGTGCGTACTGAAGAGAATATCGCCGCAGTAAACGAAAGTGTGGAAGAAGATCCAAATTTATCGATTCGTCGTCGTTCGCAGGAATTGGGGTTCTGTCCGTCCACTACGTGGAAAATTTTGCGCAAAGATCTTGGCCTACACCCGTATAAGATCCAGGTGATGCAGGAATTAAAGCCACGAGACCATCATATGCGTCGTTCTTTTGCGGATTGGGCTCTAGAACAGTTGGAAACTGACCCGCTGTTTTATCGCAAAATTGTGTTCAGCGATGAGGCTCATTTTTGGCTTAACGGGTTTGTTAATAAGCAAAATTGCCGCATATGGAGTGAGACCAATCCACAAGAGACCCAGCAGACTTCATTACGTCCAGAAAATGCACCGTTTGGTGCGGTTTACACGCTGGTGGCATCATCGGACCTTATTTTTTCAAAAATGAGGCCGGAGCTCGCGTTACTGTCAATGGAGATCGTTCCCGCACCTTGATCAATGACTTTTTGTTTGAAAATATGGATAACACTGATCCAGACGAGATGTGGTTTCAACAGGATGGCGCTACGTGCCATACGGGGACCGCAACCATCGACTTATTGACATCAAAATTTGGCGATAAGTTGATTTCGAGAAATGGGCCCGTCAATTGGCCTCCGAGGTCGTGCGATTTGATACCTCTCGATTATTTCCTGTGGGGCTACGTGAAGTCACTGGTTTATGCTGATAAACCAGCAACAATTGATGTCTTGGAGGCTAACATTGTTCGTGTTATTCGTGACATACGGCTAGCAGTGCTCGAAAAAGTGGAGCAAAATTGGACGTCCAGAATGCGCTTCGTCAAGAACAGCCGCGGTGGCCATATGTCCGAAATCATTTTCAAATGTTAATGCCATGTATTGATCTTTCGAAAAAATAAAAAATGTTGATTAAAATTTAATTTTTTGTGTTACTTTTTACAATTTGAAGTACTATCGGGCTTAAAAAAACACAAACGTATTTGTGTTGTATAATAGTTGTACAGTAGTTACTACAACTCCTACATGGTTGAATGACACCGGTAGAGAAGTGTGGTTATATTCTAAAGAACGTGGTCGCTAAAAATTATTGTTTTGTTTTCGTTTTCGCAATGTCTTGCTTTAGCGTAGTTAAAACAATTGAAAATAATAAGATTTTTTTGACACCTGTGTCGGATGGGTGGGTAATAAATAACAATACGCTATATTTTCCAAGAGAGGTGAATTTGAAATCTTTAAGAGTGAGTTGTGCTACTCCTGAAATTAATTGGAAAAAAATTAAATTTACGGTGAAAAGATCAAAAATAAAAAACCTTATCGATGCTCTCGAATTTGAAAAAAAATTAGTAGAATTTAAAGACACCGATGAAGAAGAAAAGTAAGTAATGCTTAAGTACCTACTTTATAAAATACTTTATTTTATGATATATTTTTGATACTAGTTACTTTGCTAATAATACTATAAAACGGATAAATCCTGAAATCCAAAATGTTTATGATTATAATGATCGTTTAAATGCCTTGCAGAATAAAAATAACCCAATAATCCAGGACCAGGCCGAAGTTTCCTGCAACATATTGCAAAACAGTAATGTATCAGAAATATTTGATGGTAACATATCAGCAGGTATGATTATTGTTTATGAAATTAATTCGTTTATTCCTATCCTGTATACAGATAATACAATTGAGGGGTCCAGTGCAAGAACCAGGTATCTCCACTTTTTGGCGAAACTGGCTTACATATATGGCGATAAACTATTTTTAATTTTACATTATTGAAGGCAAGAACAGAATTTCTCCAACGTAAGCTAAACAGAATAAACCAATATATGGAAATACCTACAATATTTTACGTTGCAATAGTCAGACATCTCTTGGATATATCTTTTTCTTGCACTGTAATAGTATATTAAAACACAAGTTGTAGAAGGCAACCTTTTCAACGAACGAACGAGTGCTTGAATTGCCTTCTATAACGAATGTTTTATACTATTTTCTCTGTTTCGGCTTTTACTTACATTATTTTTTATAATAATATTTGACAATTTCCATTAAGGGATTTTTTTGATAGAATAGTTAGGTTGGTGACAGTGATTTCTGTTTCGTTTATACATTGTAACACAAGCAATTTGTTTCATGGCCTCCCAAATAAATTAGAATTACTTTGTCAGTTGCCTAGATATTTTGTGTATTTAATGCAGTCATGCCAATCTCAAATAACAAAATATAACCAAAAATCGTTTAAGAATGAAGCTCCTTCTAACATCAATAAGCGTGCTGGAATATGACATTCTAATTCCGAAACAGAGAAAACTTGTTAAATTTGTACTGTGCATAATCGTGATCATTTGTTTCAACGTTAGGTTATGTTCAACACCATTTTGAATTGTGTGTTGATCTTTGATTTACAATTAATTGTGTTTTATTTCTGTAACATATATTTAGTGACTTGACAAGGTGTTATTTTTCAACTATTCTATGTTAACTTATGAATATGTCTAATTCCGAATCGGAAGCTGATCCAATTGAAGGCACAAACACAGACAACGATTCAAATTTTGTGTTTTCGGTGGTGGAGTTTGATTCATCTAAACAAGAAGAAATTAATGAGACATTAACACAGAAAGACAAAAAACGAATAAGATTGGAAAGTCGCTGGAAAAGATCTGTGGCGAAAAAATGTAGAACTCATGGCTTGCAGTATTTAAATACTTCTGGACATATAGTACCCGCGAAGAAAGAAGGAAATCCTTGCACTTGTAAATTTAAGTGTTTTGAAAAGGTGGAAAAAGATATAAGAAATAAACTAAGAGTCTCATTTTATAACCTAAAATCAAAAGACCTGCAGGATTCTTTTTTGGCTAGACTTGTGAAAGTCAAAAATGTGCACAGGCACAGACCAGGACCAGAAACTGGCAAACCTAAAAGTTTTGTAAGTATTTTTTTAATTTTTAAACATTTATCTTGTTGTATATTCTAACTAAATAAAATAAGGCAAAATTTACTGAAAAACACGTTGCATATTTTTGACTGGAATAGTTACATGTTTTTTTATATTTTTATATTTCAGGTAAAAAATGCTGCCGATGAATTCAAGGTTTGTAAGAAAGCAATATTCTCAATTTTCGATATAACTAAAAGTTGACTTGAAAGAGTAACTAGTCATCTAAAAACTTCCTGTACAGCCCCAACAGATAAAAGAGGAATTCACTATAATAGGCCAAACAAAATCGATGATACAGTTTTGCAGCAAATTGCACAGCATATCAATAGTTTTCCAAAATACGTCTTACACTATAGTAGAAAAGATAATATCAAACACGAATATTTATCCCCAAACTTGAATATAGCAAAAATGTATAGCATGTATATACAAAAATATGTACCCGAACAATATGTTTTGCTCCAACAAAACAAAGTAAACCCAAAAGTTATGTATGATTTTTATAGAAAATACTTCGTTGAAAACTTTAGACTTTCGTTCGGGAAACCTAAATCCGATACGTGTTTAAAATGTGATATATTGATTAAGAAAATAGAAGCTGCTGATAGTGAGGAAGAAAAACAGAAACTCAAAATTTTAAAAGAATTGCATGTAAGAAAAGCAGAAACATTCTACAAAGATTTGAAAGAAAAAACTAAGTTGGCATGTGAAGATCCATCTGTTGAAGTACTTTCCTTTGATTTTCAACAAAATATGCCACTTCCAGTAGCACCAAGCAGTGATGTATTTTATAAAAAACAACTATGGCTCTACAATTTTTGTATTTATGTTGGAAGTTCCAAAAAAAGTTACTTTTATGTTTACGACGAGACAGTGGCGAGCAAAGGTCAAAATGAAGTAATTAGTTTTTTATATCATTTCTTTAATAATTTTATCAGACCGGAAGTACGACATGTTTATTTATTCTCGGACAACTGTAGTTCACAAAACAAAAATTAGGTGTTAATTCAATTTCTTTTTACAATGGTAAGACTTGGAAAATTTGTAACCATTATCCATCGTTTTCCTGAACCAGGCCATAGCTTTCTGCCGTGTGACAGAAGTTTCGGTGTCATAGAACTAAAGAAGAGGTTATATGATAGGATGTACTTGCCAGAAGAATATCATAAAATTATTCGTGAAGCCGGAAAGAAATTTGAAATCGTAGAAGTTACTCAGAAAATGATCTTAAACTTTAAGAGTCATTTTTTACCTAAATTTCGCAAGACGGTATCTACGAAAAAGGAAGAACCATTTACCATATCAATATAGAACATTTAATTACATATCCCAGGAAATGCCTAAAATACTATGCAGTGAAAATGTTGGATTGGTAACGTATTTAAAATTCGAAATTATAAAAAAAGGTGAAAATCCTTCTATGCCAGATGATGAAATTTTGTACACCAAGAAACGTATCCTAAAACCGTAAAAGTTTAAACATGTGATGGAACTTGCTAGAGAATATATGCCGCAGTGTGATATGTGGTTTTATACCAATATTGAAGAGTCACAAAAGCAAGCATTGGCAGAAGAAACAGAAATCGCGATTTTGGAACATTCAGAATTTAGTAGTTACTCTGAATAAACCTGATAATTTCATTTGTTTGTAAAATATCGATTTAAATATACTAAGTGTTATTTCTTTCTACTTATATAATTTATTTTTAGTTATGTTCATTTGTGTTTATATATTAGTTTAACAATAATAAAAAAATATTATCACATGTGCATATATTTTTTCAGAAAAACTTGGCAATAATCAGGTATCTCCATATGTTTTTTTATTATAACATTTTTAATTTAAATGTAAAGAAAAAATAATTTAGCCAAATTTACTTCTTTTACTACTACGAATCTGTAAAAATTAAAAAAAAATCACATTTATAAAACGTAAATTTATTGCCACGTTTTTATCGCCTCCTGCAAAGTTTCATATTATGGAGATATTCTCTGTTCAAAGATATTTCGTTATGGCTTTAACTTACTAAGCCTGTGGTTAACCCATGCTATGCGCACTCTATTGGAAGTCTTGAACTTTTTAAATAGTTCTCACCGCGGCGGTTTTGGCGCTACTGTCACCGAAATTAGTTATGCGGCATCCGGCGAGTTAGGAGGACGCTCATAACCCGAACAAAGTCAGTAGTATAGCTAGACACGTACGGCGGCACTTCCGGTGTTCTCGATGACCCTGGTCATCCACATCTACCATTCTTCAGCTGAAGACATCCGGTGTGTTAGTTCTTCACGTACTTCTTGCACAACTCTTTCGAATTCGCACCCCGTTTCATTTCACCCTGTTTTCGACCTCGATGACCGTGTTCATCCTCACCTACCATTCTTCTTCACCCACTTCTTGCACAACCCTCTCGAATTCGCACCCCGTTTCATTTCACCCCGTTTTCGACCTCGATGACCGTGTTCATCCTCACCTACCATTCTTTTTCGCCCGCACTTCTTGCACAACCCTTTCGAATTCATCCACCCTGTATGCTCCGCCCCTATGGCCTGCACTCTCCACTTTCGTTTGTAGTGCCTATGGGGTGCACTCTCCACTTTAGAATGGAGTGCTCATGGGGTACACTCTCCACTTCAGTTAGGAGTGTCCGTGGGGGTGCACTCTCCACTTCAGTTAGGAGTGCGGGGGGGGGGGGGGGTGCACTCTCCACTTCAGTTCGGAGTGCCTATTTCGTGAAATATAAATTTTTATGATTTTTGATCTGGGTCTGGGATCTGGATCTCCCACATCCTTCGTAATTTTTTTTTAGTTGGGGTGATTAGGGAGAATTTTGCTCCGTATAGAAGTTGAAAAATAAAGGAAAAACAACTAAAATAAAGATTGTCAACAACGAAAGCAAAGGTGTAATAAAAGACTACAAAAGAAGATACAGATACAAAGATAAGTATCGTTAGAAAGAAAAGTAAAAAACAAATAAAAATTAACAGCTATTTATAGGTTAAGCACATGTGCTATCTTGGAAATCAGAAAGATTCATTACCGACAGAAATTAGACAGAGACATCTCTTGCTCAGTAGCAGCCAGCGACGATTTTTGTTTGTAGTGTTGGATGGCAAGATAAAGGATAAAAACGGAAACTATCTATTTTAAAGTGACATCTGACCGACGATAACGTAACTTGACCAGCACTGGGGCCGGTCGGGTGTCGAATCAAGTAGGTATCCGATTCCACGGTCTGAGTGACGTCATAGGAGCGTTAAGCGTCGGGCAACCAGCAATACAGCGAGGTAAAAAGGGAAAGTGGAGATGGAAAGATCTCCAACAAGAAAGAGGAAAGAGACAGGTGCAACACAGGATGAGATTTTAGAAATGCTAAAGAATATGAGCAGAGAGATAATTGATCTGAGAAGTGACATGATTAAAAAACTAGATGACCAGGAAATTATTAGCTTAAACCGACGCATAGAAAAGTTAGAGAGATCGGATGAGGAAAAAGAGAAAATGGAAAAAAAGAATAATATTATAATAAAAGGAGCGACACTGGAAGATGCTCAAGAGGTTGAAAACTTTATAAAAAGCAGAATGGGAATAACAACGAAAGTAACAAAGGCGTACAAAGTTGGAAAGTTAAAAGAAAAGCAAGCGATAGTAGCGACTGTAAATTCATGGGAAGACAAGAAGCTAGTGATGAGTAACAAAAATAAACTGAGAGGCACCAATATTTACATAGATCACGACATGACGTACAATGAAAGGATAATTCAAAATGAAATCTCAAAAAGAGCTAAAGAAGAAAAAGAGCTAAAAAATATAGTAAAGATAGGATACAGAAAATTAAAAATCGGTAGAGATTGGTATGAATGGAATGAAGAACAAAAAAGCTTAATTAAAAGTTCAAAAAACTAATAAATAGGAATAATAAAGAAGTAGTTAACATACAAATAGGCTTTTGGAATATAGCGGGAATAAAAAGTAAAGATAAAGATTTTTGGGATATAATAAATAAATATGATATAGTAGGGTTAACAGAAAGTTGGCTAGAGGAAAAAGATTGGAATAAGTGGAAAAATAAAATGCCCAGTGATTTCACATGGAAAATTAAATACGCAAAGAGACTAAATAAAAAAGGAAGAGCAAAGGGAGGAATGGTAACAGGTATCAAGAAACACATTCAAGAAGTAAAAGAAACCATTTTCAATGAAAACATTATGGAAAGAAAAATTAAAATTGACAACGAGACATGGAGAATACTCACGGTATATAATGACAATAGAATAAAAGAAATTCTTGTAGAAATAAGGGAGAAAATAGAAGATACTAATGAAAATAAGTTAATTATAGGAGGGGATTTCAATGCCAGAATAGACGAGGACGGAGGGCTATGGAATTCCAAAACAGGAAGACAAGAGAAAAGAAGCACAAAGGACAAAATAATAAACAAATATGGGAAAGCTTTCATTGATGAATGTGGAAACAGAGATTGGACTATTCTAAATGGAAACATAAAAGGAGACGAGGTGGGTGACTTCACATACATAGGTAAAAGAGGGGAAAAGACAGTAATTGACTATATAATAGCAAATCAAGAGAGTTGGGGGAAAATTACACACATGGAAGTAATTAATACAGTAGAATCCGACCATCAACTATTAAGCTTAGAACTAGAAAATAGTATAATAGTAAAAGAAGATGATCCAGTAATCATTCGAAAAGCGGTATGGGAAAAAAAAGACATAGAAAATTACAACATAAAAACCAGAGAGATAGCAGTAAAAGAGAGTAATGTGGAGGAACAAGTAAACGAGCTCATAAGTAAAATAAATGAAGCCACACGCAAAAAAGAAATAAGAGTGAACTCAAGAAACACAAACAGAAATGACTGGTGGAATAGTAGCTGTTTGGAAAAAAAACGAAAAATGAGAAAGAAACGTAAGCAATGGAAAGATGGGATAATCACTGAAGAAGAATACAAAAATGAATTAAAAGAATATAAAGAATTGTGTATAAAACAAAAGGAAAACAAAAAGAAAGAAATTGAGGAAGAGCTGGAGAGAATAAAGACAGAGACGGAGGCATGGAGTTTTATTAGTAAAGAGAGGAAAAAGAAATAAGAGATATCAAAACAAATATCCGAAGAGGAATGGAAAGTCCATTTCTGCACACTTTTAGATGGGAAAAATACCAAGATACTAAGAAGAGAAGAAAATAAACCGAAAATATGTGGAGATGTAGACGAGATAACACTAGAAGAAGTTAAAGTGCAAATTAGTAAACTAAAAAAACGAAAAGCGGCAGGAGAAGACGAAATCACAAATGAAGCCTGGATATATGCAGATGAGAACTTACTAAGAATATTAACAAGTATTATTAACAAAGTATGGCGCACCGCACAAATACCTACTAGATGGAGAAAAGGAATTATACAACCGATTCATAAAAACGGAGACATAGACAAAGTAGAAAATTATAGAGGAATAACATTACTAGATACAGCGTTCAAGATCTATGCGATGATTTTACAAGAAAAATTGGAGGAAGAAATAAGAGTAAAAAATCTCATACCAGAAAACCAGGCAGGTTTTCGGAAAACAAGAAGAACAACAGACAATATTTATATACTTAATCATATGATTGAAAACGAAATCCGCAAAGATAAGGGAAAGTTATACGCATTGTTTGCAGATCTGAGAGCAGCGTTCGATAATGTAAATAGAGATCACCTGTTTAAAACTTTAACAAATATGAATATAGATAAACAATTGTTAGCGAACTTAGAGAACATCTACAGAGAAACTATATCGGTGATAAAAGTAAAGGACAGAACCACAGAGGAGATCTGGACAGAAAAAGGATTAAGGCAAGGATGTCCATTAAGCCCAACTTTATTTTCACTATATATAGCGGATATAGAAGAATTCCTCAGCAAAGAGCAAACAGGCGGCATTGTAATAGGAAGAAAGAAAATATGGTCTCTAGCGTACGCGGATGACATTGTCATAGTCGCGAAAGATCCACCTGGAATGAAAGCAATGCTGAAAGCACTTGAACTGTATTTAAGAAGAAAAGATATGAATCTCAACGCGCAAAAATCAAAAATTATGAAATTCAAAAAAGGTGGAGGTAGAGAAACCTCTGAAGTATGGAAGTGGAAAAATGAAAGTATCGAAGAGGTAAAAGAATTCAGATATTTGGGATATACATTCCAGAGGAATAACCAAGCCACAAAACACTTAGAGTACCAGAAAAGGAAGGCAATTGTGACCATGAAACAAATATGGGGTATAGGCGAAAGGAAGTTCAAGACGAATATGCGAATAAGATGGATGATGTTCGAAGTAATAGTAAAAAGTATTCTAATTTATGGGGCGGAAATTTTTGGATGGACAGAGCACAAACTAATAGAAGATGTACAAGTACGCTACATAAAATGGATCCTGGGCCTCGACAAATGTACACCAGAATATATAGTACTGGAAGAAATGAAAGTGGCAAAACTTCGAGTGGAAACAGGAAAGAGAGCAGTGAAATATGAAGAAAGAGTTAGAAACTCAGAGAATTCAATACTGAAAGAATGCTGGAAAGTTATAAGGAAGGGAGAGGACGACAAAAACAAATTAACAAGATGGGGACACACAAGAAAGGTATATTACGAAAGGAATGGATACTTGGAAATGCAAATAGAGAGGAATCGAATAAATGAAGAAAGTGTGATACTCGCCGTACAACAACGAGATTGGGATATACAGAAGCAGGAACAACAGAGCAGAATAAATCAATCCAATTACAATAAAAGATACAAACTCATACAAACAACAGAGATACCACGTTACATATTAAACCCAAAGAAAAACATCAAAATGATAGCCAGATTCAGATGCGGTAACAAAGAAAGAGACAACCAGTATTGGTTACCAAAGGAAGAAAGGGGGTGCAGATTATGTGGCAGAGAAGATGAAACACTGAAGCATTTAAGGGAATATTGCAGAGAAGTAAAAAGAGAAGATAGAGGGGAAATGGAGCTGTTAGACGATCTAGGATCAGGAGAGAAGTGGATGAGCGAAATCATTAAGAAGAGAACAGTAGCATAAATGTATTACACACACACAATGTAGAATAAAAATGTAAATGTTATTTCTGTAGATTCTAAGCCACTTGGCAAGAATAAATATTAATAAATAAATAAATAGAACATTGATTTATATTTATAGTTTTATTGTTAAATAAACAATTATAGTAATCACTAAAAGTTATAGTATTGAGTGCTGCTTTTGTTATGCCCTTTGCTTTTTTATTGATTTTTTCTTTATTAACATCATGCAAGACTTTGTACGTGTACATTTTTGATCGCAAACCAATAAACTCTGTCATAATTTCGCTATTATTTTCATCCTTCATGAGACCAATAATTTTTTTGTTAACAAGAGTTATGTTGAAAATATTATTATGTGGATAATCAGAAGTATCAAATTTATAAATATCTCGTTTCATTACGTTATAGATATCAATATTTTTAAATAAGTAAATAAGACTATCTGTGTCTGTGTACAATAATTTTGTATTGTTACAAACATTTTTCTTAATATAATTGTAGTGAAAGTCATAAATGTAAGTTTTTGAAATGTCTAAAATAGAGAAACCAACATATATGGGCTTGTTAAAAGTAATATTTTTTTTACTCATATCTATTAATATAATATCATCATCTAATATGGTACAACTATAAAAATTTGGTTGTTGTATGTAAGATTTTGCACCGTATCTTCCCTCCCAATTTGAAACTATTTTTATATCTTTATATTTACGAACGTTCTCCATGGTTTTACCAAACACCGCGTTATTCATTAATTTATAAAAATTCTTTTTAAATTCATTATTTGATTGTTTTCGCATGTTTGTATTTATATCTATATATGTTTTTAACCATGGTCTTTGTTTACATTTTAGAACTTTATGAATTTTAGATATTTTTAAACCCAATTTCAAACACTGTTTTAAATTTTGATAATGAATCACATAGTTTTTTTTATCATACAAATTTGTTACTAATTTTGGTAATTTCGATTGAGGTGGTGTAAAATGTTCGTGGCATAACGGTGAATCTTTATGATCATTGTGTAATTCTTTCGGATCTCTAAATCAACTTCAAAAATGTAGCCTATGGGAAATTTATTACTTAAATTCATCAAATCTATTTTGTATATGTCTAAAATATCAACCCACTCAAATTCCGAGTAGGGTAAATAATTACTCATGGAGACACCATATAAGTTATTTACATCAAAATACATTAAATAAGAGTCAGATTCATTACAATTATATTTCTCCCCCATATATTTATTATTCGCTTTGCCATATCTATTCGAACACTGTGACACTCCACCCCGGATTCCCTTTTCAATAAACAAAATTTTATCAATGTCTGTTAAAAGTTACAATTGAATTTTACTGCATTTTAACATGGCACTAAATGCTAATCCGGGTGCAGTATAAGTAGTGTAATGCATCTAATTGATATGTTTCTAAACAACTTTCACGAAAATTTTCAAATATGTCACTTAGTAATAAAACATCAGTTTTTAAATATAAATCAGCATATTGTCCTAAATTTTGAATTTCAATTAAATTCCAAACATTTATAGCATGCTGATAGTCTTCATTTGATATGTTTTCCCCTTTGAGTGAACTGTAAAATTTGTCTATACTAGGTAGTTGTTCCTCATCTAGTTTATCCCAACTATCTAGATATTCATATGAGTAGTGTCTATTTTGTAACTTCTGGGCCACCTGGACCAGCAGTCAAATAGACACTACTACTAAGCAACCAAACCTGTACTGTATTACTGTACTGCTAGACCAGTAACATTATTACATCATGCACCTATTATTTTTAGCATAAAAATAGTAAAAAAGTGCTAAATTTCAGCTAAAAAAGATCGATTTTCCCCAATTGCAAGTATCAGATGGATTCGGGAGATTTCAACCACCGTCAGAAACCCAAATCTATAATATTTAGAAATAATTATTCTAAAAACATATAAATAGTACACATATTATTTCTAAATAAATGTTTTGTTGTCCCAGACGATCAAGTAGATGGTATGGCTTGCAGAAAATGTAAATCATATGGTTTTTGCAAATGTAAGTGTAAATCACATAATACTATTTTTATAAAAATATTTAGTTACGCTACTGGTTTATCTACGCCACTGTTTTATTTTAATCAAATAACACTTTCGTCAGCACTTTAAGTAGTTAAAAACTTTTCAAACAGTACGAATGGATTCATCTTTTGTAATAAGTAACTAGATTATCTATGAGTGAGTATAAATTATTATATTACAAAATAATAATGATTAAAAACTATAGTGTCAAGAATCAAGAATTCTGTGGGCAACGATGGATTAATATACTTGATCGAATTGGAGCGGTGAAATGGGAATGAAGAATTTATTAAATAAATATATTAACATAATTTTATTGTACTAAATGGAGAACAAAACTAACTATGCAGGTATGTTGAACAGTGCATCATCTCAATTTAAAAAATTATCTGAATTAGAATTAGACACTCTTTATAAAGTTATATCGTTTGAAACTAGCACAGGTAATTACGGCCAACAAGTTATAGCAAATTTGGAAAACTGCAAAGTATCTTTACCAGCGAGATATAATAAATTTATTCCACAAATTAAAGACATGAACAAAAATCCACCAAGTTTAGTTTATAAAGGTAAAGTAGAAAGAAACAATAAACAAATACATGACATTGAATTTTTTTTAAAATACGGAATAGAGCAAAATCACTTGAACAGAAAATCGTAGCACGCTGCGATGACGTCTCATATTCTTGGACTGATAAACTCCAACATGTTTGTTGAAAATCGTAGCACGCTGCGATGACGTCACAAAACTGTGTCATCAAGATTTTGGGACAGTGGTATGCTAATCAACATCCATATTTTCTTGTTCACTAAAAAGAAAAAAATAAATTATTACTTTATGTAATTTACTAATAATTATGAGTATTTAATAATACCTGTTAACGTTATTCCAAAAATTAAAGTATTGTGGGTTCTTCATTAACTCTTTAAATTCTTCTCCACTACGTAGAAATTCTCTTATAGAAATTGATAAATATTGAATTCGTGGATATTTATTTGCTATTACTCCTATTTTTCTTAAAGACTTTGCTTGACTGTCTTTTATTCCAAAACGTTGCACGTAGTCTTTCCATGTTATATTTAAATGTGTTTTTTTACTTTCATTTTTGTATGCTTTGTAAAATTCTTCAAGAAGATATCCAAAATAACACCTTGCTTGAAAATGTTGAGATGCACGTGTATTTAATGTCATCATTAATTTTCTAAGTTTAGAGTATAAATTCTCAAAACCATTACAATTATCCCAGGTTATTTTTTCACTATATGCATTATAATTTAAAAGTGATTTTAAATAATCATGCAATTCTTTACCACTTTTTCTTTGTATACTTGCACTTTTTTCCAAATTTAATAGTTGTTGAATTGTAAATTTTGGCCGGTTCGGTAAAACTGTTTCACCATTTATAACTTTTCTTCTTACTTCATAGTACCCATTATTAATATCAGTCACAAATAATATTTCATTGTGTAAAACTTCTATGTGCTTATCACACAACTGTGAAATATACTCAGATGTACTTTCTTTTTGACTTTCATCAGCCATAATCATAAGACTGTTGCATCACCCAATCACCCGTTCTTTTATAAAGATGATGTGTGGGGTGGGGGTAGAATGTTCTAGTAAAATAATTTCAATTATGAATTATTAAATGTTAATAATATTAAAAATTTAAATACATACCATTTTAAAGCTGTGAATGACAATTTGTACAATGTATTTTTTTTTTTTTGCTGATTTGTATATTTTGTAGATTATAAGAATCTTCTAGAAGAACTTAGTTTGCTAATTACTCACAAGATGTCATAATCATAAATCCAGAATATTCTTTTTTGAAAATTACATTTTACCAAAATTGAAGGTGAACGAATCGTTCACCATGCATCCACACACATAATATAACAGCGCTATTTACTAATTAATACTATTTGAAGAGATGACACTACTTATGCTAACAATGCATATTTCATTGTTTATCATGTGCAGGAATTCCGCAAGTGTTACGACCGGATTACTTAAGTTGCATAACCATTTAATTTTTTCTTTTTTAAATATTTTTCAACAAGAGGAATAAGTAATGCTTTCTAAAAAGTCAAGTTCCTTGTAGTATATTTCATCTTCACTAATTTTACCAGATTTTAACAATAACAACATATCTCTATAAAATTTATAACACTTTTTAAAGTCAATCATTTTTTCTTTAATGTTTAATACTTCATTAAGACCCATTAAAACCGGACTACCAAGAGATAAAGCAGCTAAAGGCACAAACGCAAGAGCAGATAAACTACTTCCCGCAAAAATTACCTCACCAATATGAAGTGCAATATTAATATTACTATTTAATTTATAACTTTTACGGTAAACGTATTTTCTGTTCTCCAAATATTCTTCCATTTATAAATGAGAAAGAAAGGATCAGGTATTGTGAATAATTTAATAAATAATTTGCCATTTGAAGCGCATGTACCGGGTTACAATTATTGTGGGCCGGGAACTAAATTAAAGAAACGATTAGCTCGAGGAGATAGAGGTGTAAATCCTTTAGATGAAGCATGCAGGGAACACGATATTGCATATTCTCAGTATAAAGATGTACCCAATAGAAATAAAGCAGATCAAATACAAGGCTTGGGACAGAGTTAACAGTAAAGATTCTTCCCTGGGTGAAAAAACCGCGGCATGGTCAGTTACAAATATTATGAAAGCTAAACGTAAAATGGGTATGGGTTTAAATAATAATTTTTCTAGTAATAAATCAGTTAAAATGTCATATATACAATATGGTGTGAGTTTGTCTGAAAATCAACAAAAGAAAATTGCCAACGCAACAGACACTGTTTCAGTTCGTTTAAAGAATGAAGATTTGAAAGGTTCTGTTAAACTATCACTCACGCAAGCTCAAATTAATAAAATTGAAAAAGCAAAAAAAGACGGTAAAGGAGTAACTTTAAAATTATCACAAAGTCAAATTAAAAGAGGTGGCATTATACCTTTATTGCCAATTATAGCAGCATTAGGAGCCGCTGCTGGTGGAGCAGCAGGTATAACTCAAGCAGTACATAAAAAACAATATCAAAATAAAATGCTTGAAGAGGCTAAACGTCACAATAAAGCAATTGAAGGAAAAAAAGGTTCAGGTGTTAAGAAAACTGGTAAAGGAATGTTTTCAATAGGTGATGTTGAATGGAACAAGTCTAAAAAAAAATAAAAATTTCAAATAAAGCATTATCCGATATTGAACTAATAAATTACGCTAAACAGTTAAAAATTCCATATTTTAGAGGTGTATTTATGGATGACACATTACCTAAGAAAATAAATAAAAACGAAACTGGTATTGTAAATCTAGACTCAAACTCAGGACCTGGTACTCATTGGATTGCTTATAAGAAGATAAATAATAATATATATTATTTTGATTCGTTCGGCAACGTTAACCCAGAAAAGAAATTAATAAAATACTTTAATAGTTCAGGTAAAGCAAATATATATTATAATTATGACAGTTACCAGAAATATGATCAAACAATATGTGGTAAATTATGCTTAAGATTTTTAGATAAATAAATGGAGAGCGGAATATTTAAACTGAATAATTCTGCAAACTTAGATTCATCTGTGTTAGAAGCAAAATTTTATCCACCGCTAGATATCAGTGATGGTGAATATGAAATATGTATTAGAAAATTTAAATCAAATTTTAAAATACCCAATGTTTCGAAAAAGTTAAAAAATAACACACTTACAATTATTAAAAACAGTAAATTTGTAACATTTATTATTGAAGATGGTACGTATTCTGTTTATCATATAAAAGATATTTTTGAAGAAAAAATTGGCGATGGTTTCGTTTTAACACCCAATACTAATACCTTTAAATGTGAAATAGAATCACCGTATTCAATTTTTATAGATGATACTTCTATATTAAATTTATTAGGATTTAACAAACAAACAACTGAAGCAAACAAGAAATATATTTCAGATAACGAAATTGATATTTTCAAAATTAAATCTATTAACATTCACTGTCCCCTAGCTATAGGTCAATACGTAAACTCAAAACAAACTGACATTATTAGTGATTTTTATATTACAGTTAATCCAGGTTATGATATTGTATTTATACCTAAAAATTTGGATCGTTACCTGTTAAAAGGTAGAAATTTTATAGATTACATTAAATTAGAATTAAAAGATCAGCATGGTGAATACATTGATTTTAGAGGCGAATATGTAGAAGTACAATTTGAGATTCGAAAAATTAAATAAGCACTATTTTTTTACTAAATAAATGAGTACATCACTAGTGTTCACTGGTGCTCCGAAAAGTGAGAAACAAATAATAGAAAAATATGACTATCATAAATATTACCCACAACTGAAAGATTATATAAATGATACAAATAGACGTACAACTATTAATATTAATAGTCAAGATGCTCAGTTTGATACAGCTAACAGTAATATTATTTTGAATGGTCAAATTATTTGTACAGATGTTGACTTAAAAGATGATTACAAAAATATAAAATTTGTGAAAAATGGTTATATGCACATGTTTAGTGATATAGTGTACAAAATTAATAATAAAGTAGTACAAGAAGTAAACAGTCCAGGCTATAATATTTTATTGAAAGGATTATGTGTTGCACTAAATAATTATATTCTTGAAGGTTGGGATGGTTCCAATTTAATTACTGATGATGGCTATTTTTCAATAAGTGTACCAGTTAAACAAATATTTTCACTATTTGAAAATTATAATAAGCCTGTATTGAGAGTATCACAATCAATAGAGTTTTTAAGAAATACCAGTGACGCAAATTGTTTAATTGTTACCACAGAGGCATCGAGAAATAAAGTAAAAGATAAAAATTTGAAAATTCATTTAACCGATATAATTTGGGAAATGCCTCATATTACACCAATCATAGATGAGAAAATCAAAATCAATAAATTAATTGAATCAAATAAATATTTAACAATACCATACTTGGACTGGTCCTATACAAATCACCCAACATTCTTGGCACAATCCAAAAATTATTCTTGGTCCATTACCACTTTATCTAAAAGACCTCAATATGTTATTGTTGCTTTACAAACCAATAGACAATTTGACTTTACGAAAAATAATTCAGAATTTGATTTTTGTGATGTAGAAAACATAAGATTATTGTTTAGTGAAGTTGAATATTATCCTGTAGAAGATATGGATTTGAATATAAAATTAAACATGTATAGCAGATTGTATTCAATGTATTGCGATCTTAAGAAAACGTACTATCCCAATAAAGATGCAGATCTACTGAATAACATTATTAAGAAACAAGATTTTATTAAAAAGTATCCCTTGTTTGTGTTTGATTTAACGTATAAGAGTGGAATTATTAAAGAAGAACCTACAAATCTTACAATTAAATTCACATTTGAAAAACAAGCACCAACAAACACGATGATTCACTGTCTTATTGCGAATGACTCATTTGTAGCATATAGTCCTGGTGATAACATGGTAAGGAAAGAATAATTTTTATAAATAAATGGTCTGCAACAATTTTAAAATAAAAAAACTTGGTAACGGGTTGCAAAAATGTGTTATAGAACAAGAAAATATACAGTATTATAAATATTATCCTAATATAATTAGAGCTGGAATAGTAGGTTCATCAAATTGTGGTAAAACAAATATTTTAATTCGAATATTGACTGATAATAAAAACAGTTTAATCTATAGTAATATCTACATTTACTCAAAATCTTTAAATCAACCACTATACAAGTATCTTGAAAATTATGTAAGTGAAATAAATAAACATATTAAGAAACAGTATAAAATTGGTTTCTTCACATATAATAATTCAGATGATGTATTACGAGTTGAAGAAATCCCACCATTATCAGTAATTATATTTGACGACGTTGCTAGCGACAAACAGAAAGTAATAGAGGAATATTTCCATAGAGGTAGACATAAAAGAATAAGTTGCTTTTACCTTTGTCAAACATATAGTCGTATACCTAAACAAATGATACGTGATAATTTAAATTTGCTTATTGTTTTTAAACATAACGACAATACTAATTTGAAACATATCTATGATGATCATGTTGGAACAGATATGTCTTTTGAAACGTTTAGACAGTTATGTACTTTTTGTTGGAAAATGAAGTATGATTTTCTTGTAATAAATTTAGAAAAAGATGTAAGCAACGGTAAATACAGTCGAAACTTCAATGAGGTGCTTTTAGTATAAACATGAAACATGAAACATAGAACATGAAACATCAACATGGAACATGAACATAAAACATCAACATGAAACATGAAACATAGAACATGAAACATCAACATGGAACATGAACGGTAATTTTAATGTAATAAATGGATGAGAAAAAAGTAAAGGAGTATAGAGAATCATTCAACAAAGCTAAAGCAGCTTACATTAAACGAACTGAAGGCCATTCTATTAAACACGAAAAATTACTAAAACAATACGAACCTATTACAAACGCTCTAGTACCATTACAAAATGCCATACTAAATCAAACAGAAAGTGGTAAAGAACAAACTAAAATATTGAAACAAATACAAGATAATTTTCAACAGAAAAAACTATACAAAAGGCCACATCTGAGTATTGATGAAATTCAACCGGGAACATCAAGAGATAGAGCGTTAGGTGATGAAACATTAGGAGATAAGTATCTTACAAAAACAGTCAAATCAAACATAGATGAAACTTTTGGTATTAATAGAAGTAGCGGTAAAATTGGTAGTAAAAACGTGCTAGTAACGTATGATCGTGATAATATTAATATCCACAAGGTTGGTGAAGATGAGAAAATAGTTGAATTTAAAGTTCCATCTACACATGGTATATGGAGTTTATTAACTGAAAAAGAACCTAAAGATTACACACCAGAGGATCTAGAAAATTACAAGAAAATTTTAATACATAGCGGTTGTATACAAAGAGTTGATGATCCGTCTAAACCGAGAGCAAGTAGAAGCAACAAATATAACAAAATTATTAAACCTATTTGGGAGAAATATAAGGATCAATCTCCAAGCAAAAAACAATCTCCACGTAAAAAACAAAGACAACAATTGTATGACGAAGCTAGAGCAAAGTCACCAGAATTTCCTCAAACAGAAGATTTATCCGATATTTCAGATATACCAACTACGCCGACAACACCTGTATCGCAGTATCACTCATTGGAAGACCTAACTTCAACACCGAAAACAGGAAAAGGATTTAAAAAATATAACAACAAGGAAAAAGAATATGTTTATTGGAACACTATTAGCGAACTAGAAAAACGTTTAAATTTCCTTAAAGCTGAACAAACCGCTGGTAATGACAATGTTGGAAATGAAATCATGAATATAGAAGAAGAACTAGAAGAAGAAAAAACAAAAAAGAAGCGGGAACATTTTAGTGTAATAAATGGTATTAAACAAGTTTGGTGAGAGTGATGATTACTCTAATAATCAAATATTTTCAAGAGGTGTAAAAGGCGAGTCAGGAATTGGTTTCAAATTAACAAGTGATTGTAATTATGATATTCAAAACAAGAGATTATGCAACACACAAGATCCTGAAGAAGACACAGATGCTTGTACAAAAGGTTTTGTGTCAAGAATTATTGGTGAATATGAGAATAAAATTCAGCAAGTTCATTCAGAAACAAGTAAATTAAATGCTTTAATAACAACAAAATTTAATGAGAATAATTTAAAAATAAAGGAATTTTCAGATAGCACTGAGAGATTTATAAATTTAAAGTATAATACACTTAATAAAAAATTGGAAAACACTAAAAATGATTTAAACAAAGCACAAAATGAATCAATTAATAGAAAAATAACAACACTTTTTTTGCATTTACATAAAGCAGTAAATGATTTATTTCAGGTATTTGCTAATAACACTAATAAAATAGTAAACGTTAACTATAGCGCAATTAATAAAAAATCAGAATTAACCAAGGAAGATTTTCTTGATTTCGTTAAAACATATAACAATGTATTCCAAATATTTGCTGAAAGTGTGATCAACACAACAAATTTAAATCATGATACAATTAATAGACTCTTGGAGTAGTCACAGACCAATTTTTTAATTAATAAATGGCTGAATTAATATATTGTCTTAAATGTAAGTCTCAAACAAATTCAACAAACGTTACTAAAACAGTAACTAAAAATGGTCGACCTATGTTACAGGCAAAGTGTTCCCAATGTGGTTCAAAGAAATCAAAGTTTATAAAAAAAATTTAAGTAATAACGCTAGAGAACAAATTGCAAGCGAGTTACATAAACCACTAAGACGAAATTTTCCAACACGTAAAGTAATAACATATGGTATTGATGATTTGTGGCAAGCTGATTTAGTTGAGATGATTCCATATTCAAGAGTGAATAAAGGTTATAAATATTTATTAGTTGTAATTGATGTGTTTTCCAAATATTTGTGGGCAAAACCTGTTGAGAATAAAATTGGTAACAGTATAACAAACGCATTTAAATCAATTTTAGCGTCAGATGAAGCAGACTTAAGTCTGCGACTAGTGAAACGAGTACCGAAAAATCTTCAAACTGATCAAGGCTTAGAGTTTTACAATAAAAATTTTCAAGCGTTAATGAAAGAAAATAATATTAACCATTATTCAACATATTCAGAAAGAAAAGCAAGTGTAGTAGAACGTGTTAATAGAACTTTGAAAGAAAAAATGTGGAAACAATTTACAATTAATGGTAATTACAAGTGGCTTGACATGTTACCTGTGCTAGTAAATACTTACAATCATACAAAACATAGTACGATAAAAATGACACCCATTGAAGCATCAAAGAAAAAGAATGAAGAAAAATTAAAACCTCTGTTTCAAGAAGAAATTCCTAATTATAAACCCAAGTATCAAATTGGCGATAAAGTTAGAGTATCTAAATATAAAACTGTTTTTGAGAAGGGTTATATTCCAAATTGGACAAACGAGATATTCACTGTGTGTAAAATAATATATTCGAATCCAATAACTTATCATTTGAAAGATTATCGAGATCAAGAGTTAAAAGGTTGCTTCTATGAAGAAGAATTAAATTTTGCTAGAGATGACGTATATTTGGTTGAAAAGGTAATTAAACGTAAAGGTAATAAAGCATATGTAAAATGGTTAGGGTTTGATAATACTCATAATTCTTGGATTGATGCAAAGAATATTGTATAGTCACAGACTGGAGTCTATCGCAGACAAGTCAGATCATGAGAATCTTGCTCCGCCGCGCGGCTGAGCAAAACGTCATCACAATCTTATCTATATAAAACTATTAACAAAATTATTTCGTAATAAATGGATTACTGGACATTACGCTGTATAGATGATTACTTGTATAATATGGATCATATTAACTTTGCTAAAGCCATGGATTTAAATATAAACCATAAAAAAGTTGATTGGCAAGAAATATCAAGATCTCAAAAATTATCAGAAGATTTTATTAGGGAGTTTCAAGATAAAGTTGATTGGTGTTACATATCATGTTATCAAAAATTATCAGAAGATTTTATTAGGGAGTTTCAAGATAAAGTTGATTGGGTATATATATCATGTAAAAAATTATCAGAAGAATTTATTAGGGAGTTCCAAGATAAATTTAACTGGAATGTAATATCACATCAAACATTATCAGAACCTTTTATAAGAGAGTTTCAAGATAAAGTTGATTGGGAATATATATCATGTGATCAAATATTATCAGAACCTTTTATAAGAGAGTTTCAAGATAAAGTTGATTGGAAATATATATCATGTGATCAAATATTATCAGAACCTTTTATAAGAGAGTTTCAAGATAAAGTTGATTGGTATTATATATCATGTGATCAAATATTATCAGAAGAATTTATTAGAGAGTTTCAAGATAAAGTTGAATGGGTATGTATATCATATTATCAAAAATTATCAGAACCTTTTATAAGAGAGTTTCAAGATAAAGTTGATTGGGAAATTATACCTTACAAAAACTATATTTTCATAATAGAATTTTTAACTGAATTTAAAGACAAGATACCTAGTGATGAATATAACAGATTATTAAGTAAATACAATAAAATAATATCATTGCAAAGATTAATAAAAGAGTATTTATATAAACCAGGTGGCAAAATGTATATAAAAACTATGAATCATTTTAATAGTATAACATATTAACAAATTTTATTCGTAATAAATGGAATCAGTTGTAGACCTTATAAACAACAACATAATATTCAATAATAATAAAATCAATTATCTAGCAGATAAAGATAACAATCCTTGGTTCAAAGCAAAAGATGTTGCTGAGATATTGGGATATACAAATTCAAGAGATGCAATTATTAAGCATATTGATAGAGAAGACCGTACAATATATGAATTTATAAGGGCGTCGCAAAACGCGACCCCCTTTAATAACCAACCAAATACTGTATATGTTAATGAATCAGGTTTATATTCACTAATACTATCTTCTAAACTTCCAAAAGCAAAAGAATTTAAGCGGTGGGTTACTTCTGAAGTCTTACCATCAATAAGAAAATATGGAGAATACAAGATAGAGTCCAAGTACAAGGCTATAGTAAACAATCTGAAAAGTAAAGTAGAATCTTTAGCAGAAAAGGTTGAAGAAATACAGCGTGATGTAGTTTCTAAACCAAACAATACAAACAAACATCATCAGTTTATACTTATTGAAAAAAATCACATGTGGGAATATCCTTATTATGTGCTTAGAGTTCAAAAGTGTAAAGCTAATAATCGCATCAAGATGCTAAGAACTGTATATCCAGACATGGTAGTTATACTTAGACTTGAGTATAATCCAAACAGTATTAATTTATACAACAAAATTAAAGAAACTATTGATATTAGATATTATGGAAATCATTTTGAAACACATCTTTCTCAAAACGAACTATTGTTTGAGATAACAAAAATTATAAACGTATAATTTCTATCTAATAAATGATGAGTCAGTACTTGCAACTTCGATTGATTGATAGTTTTCTAACAGGTCTTTCACATATTTACTTTGTTGAGTTTGTGAATGATTATGGTTTTCCAATGGAAATTGATCATAGTAAAGTTAAGTGGGATGAAATATCAGGTCGTTATGATTTTGATGAGAATCATATTGTAAAATACGAAGAGTATGTGAATTTTACTATATTATCAAAGCGAAAAGATTTGAGTGAAGATATCTGTATGAGGTATTTACATAAAGTAGATTGGCCTGAAATATCAAGTCATGAAAATTTAAGTGATGACTTTTTAGAAGATATGATTGAGTATATTGACTTTAATGTTGTTGCTAAAAGAAATAATTTAAGTGAATACTTTATGACTAAATATGCTGAAAAACTTCCATGGCACATAATTTCAACCAGAAAGAATTTAAGTTTAGATTTTATTAGAATGTTTAAGGATAAACTTGACTTTATTGAAATATCGTATCAACCAAACTTAGATGAAGAGTTTATTAGAGAGTTTCAGGACAAATTAGATTGGACTGTATTATCATATTATTGGAAACGGTATAGTCAACAATTTTTGGAAGACTTTCATAATAAAATTCATTGGGATATTGTTTTCAAATCAAATTAATTTTTCTCTAATAAATGGCGAATAAGGAGAAACTGTCAGAATGTGCGTTTATCTTAAGACGTATAGTTAAACTAATTGAAAAGCTTAATAACGACGATTTAAACGTTTGTAGAAACTTAATAAATCAACTAGATATGACAAATGATAATTCAAATCCATTGAGAACACAGATTGAAGATATTAGTAACACTGTTAAAGATACAAATGTTCGAGTAATAGCAATAGAAAAGTATTTGTATACGAATTTTGAAAGTGAATCAGACGTAGAATCAGTCGCAGTTGCTAATAACGAAGAATCGGTTGAGGAAACAGTTACTGAGACACCAGTAGTTGAGGAATCAGTTACCGAGACACCAGTAGTTGAGGAATCAGTTACTGAGACACCAGTAGTTGAGGAATCAGTTACTGAGACACCAGTAGTTGAGGAATCAGTTACTGAGACACCAGTAGTTGAGGAATCAGTTACTGAAAAAAATACAATAACTCCAGAATTTTTTCTAGGAGCGCTAAGAGGTTTTTAAGTGTTAGATTTAGTGGTAATGTTAAAATACATTATATGTTTACTTGGAATTATGCTTATAGAGCAAGTCGTAAAGGTATTTGGCATCTATATGCTGTTCAATTATTATTACTCCAGTGTTAAAAAATAAATTAAATAAATGACATTTTTAGTATTCCAGATGCTCGGGTTATAGATATTGATGAACAAGTCTATGAAAAATGTAGACAGTGTCTAGAATATTCATTCGATAATTCAGCTCATGTACCACAATGCGTTAATTGTAATTTTTATGTAATTAATAAACAAAATAAGAAATTATTTATTAAGCACGTAGATAAAATGAAATATGTTGAGAAATTAGTTCATAATTATCGAATTGTAATTAAACCTAATTTTTATACATCTCTTAATGCTACTACTAAAGATGAAATAATTCAAAAATACCCATATTTGCTTAGCTTTTTATATGCAAGTGGTTATAGAAATAATGTATCACATAAATATTTCATAAACAAATTCATAGCGTTAGCTGAAGTAGACTCCAAACACAAGCCACAGAAAATTAACAATAAAAAGGATAAGTTGTGGAATGAATTTTTGATTAAATATATGTTTTCTTATGAAAAATATTAACAAAATTTTTCTCTTATAAATGACTACTGAAAATAATGTCAATAGTTACATGCAAGATTATCGCAAGAAAAATAAAGACAAAATAAATAAATATATGCGTAAATATTATAATGAAAACACCGAAGTGTGTGCTTGTGGTGAAACAGTAAAAAAACAACATTTAAAACTTCATAAAGAAAGTAATAAACACTATGGTAAATTGTACTTAAAAGAAAAGGAGTCCGCAGTTAAAGATATGCTTAATTTGGGTTAAAATTTTCTTAATTTTATCTTTATCGTCATCTTCTTTTATAATAGACTGTGATATCACATTTCTTTCTCTTATTAAAAAAGCAGAATCAGGAGTGAGTAATATAATACAAAAATACATTCTCTAATTAGTACCTAAAATTTAAAGATTGAAAAAGTATTAACAAATTTATTTTGTAATAAATGGAAATGAATGAGCCGAGTACATCTCAGATAAACACCTCTACAAATATTATTCAATATGCAAATTGTAATTTCTGTGGTATTGATTATGATCAAAGTAATAATCATGATTGTCTAAGTAAAAAAACTGTTAAAGATTTACGTGTAATATGTAAAAATAAAAATATAAAAGGGTATTCAAATCTAAAGAAATCTGACCTAGTACATAAAATTAAAGCACATGTACCCTCACCAGCTCGAATGGATGAGTTATATGAAAGAGAGCAAAAAATCAATGACATTTTTCCATTTGATGATGAGTTATATGAAAAACCGAAGAAAAAAAGAGTGCAAAGAGTAAAGTGTGATGTGTGTGGAGAATATATTAAGGAATCTCGTATGCAATCGCATAAAGTACTCCATAGTCCTGAACTAGACTTTATTTTACTAGAAAGTGTTGTTAAGGGTCGATTATTATTAACCTATCAGCATAATAATAAACAAATGAATTTAGACATAGAGACATATATGAATTTATTAAAAGAAAAAGCAGTAAATTTAATTCAAAACGCTTTAAAGAAGCATAAGAATAGTAAAATTAATTTAAATATGTAATGTAAATTTAAGAAATTATTAGATCCTAGTATAACAATGACCAATCCATTCCAGTTGAAGAATGAGATATTAAGAGAAGCGGATGATTTATTTCAATATTGGGATAATCAGAAGGTTTTATTTATAGCAAGATGTGATGAAATGGAAGCAAAAGGTTCAGACTGGGTTCTAGAATCTGTAATTTGTATAAGAATTAATATAAATAAATATAAACCGTTAAGTGGGAAATCATATATTGAATTACCTAAATGGATTAAAAACAAAAAAGCCTGTGTTAATGTTAAAAATAATAACGACAAGTGTTTCATGTATAGCGTAATATCTTGCTTACATCCTGTAAGTAATCATTCATACAGAGTGACTAAATATAATAAAGCGGAATATATAAATGAATTAAATTTTGAAGGAATAAGTTTCCCTGTTAAAATTCAAGACATACCAAAATTTGAGGCGCATAACAAAATAAATATTACTGTGTTTAGTTATGAAGGTAAAACATTTTACCCTTTATATCATAATAATAAGGATATCTATGATAGGAATATCGACTTGTTATATTTTGGAAATAAAGAAAAGAACCATTATTGCTGGATAAAAAATTTGAGTGCACTATTAAATAATCAACTAGAAAAAAATAGAACTATAAAACATTTCTGTAGAAGATGTTTGAATTATACCACAAGAAATAAAGAATATTTGAAGAAGCATCAAGAAATTTGTTTTAGCAATGAACCATGTGTTCCAGTAATGCCTTCAATTAGATATGCTTGTAGTAAGTGTGGAGACTATAGTAATAACCAAAATGAAATAAAAGAGCATATGGAAAAATGCACTGGAACTAATAGTAATAATCAAAATGAAATAAAAGAGCATATGGAAAAATGCACTGAAACTAATATATTGAAAACACTTAAAACTAATATATTGGAAAAACTTAAAACTAAAGGTTTAGATGGGATTATAACAATTAAACCAGCAATACAATTTAAAAACATTCAAAGAATGCAAAGACATCCCTATGTAATTTATGCGGATTTTGAATCACTTTTAAAACCTATTCAAACATGCATCCCTGATCCTGAAAAACCGTATACAATTAAAAAACAATCTCATACCCCCTGTGGATATGGATTATATGTTAAGAGTATTAATGATTATGATAATCTATTTGAAAGTTATAGAGGAGAAAATGCTGATAAACATTTTATAAATTCAATATCAAAACATGCTGAAACAATATATGAGTTATTAATATCAAATAGACCTATGACAGATATAGATTTAAAGAAATATGAAAAAGCAAAAAAATGTTATCTTTGTGAAAATGAATTTACAGCTGAAAATTCAAAAGTTAAAGACCATGATCATATAACTGGAAAATATAGAGGGGCAGCATGTAACAAATGTAATTTAAAGTGTAAACAACCCATATTTATTCCAATTGTATTTCATAATTTGTCTGCATACGACTGTCACTTGTTTGTAAAGAATTTGGGTAAAGATAAGAGTAACTTGAATTTAATTCCTAGTAATGAAGAGAAGTATATATCTTTCAGCAAGATTTTGAAATTAGGAGATAAAGAATATATTCATTTAAGGTTTATTGATTCATTTAGGTTTTTAGCGAGTAGTTTAGATACTTTATCATCTAATTTGGAACCGGAACAAATAAGGGAAGCAGCTAAATATTTTTCAAATAATGATTTAGATATTTTGTTTAGAAAAGATAAAAATAAGATAATTAGAAAAGGAATTTACCCCTATGAATATATGGATTCTTGGGAAAAATTTGAAGAATTAAAATTACCACCAATAGATAAATTTTATTCTTCGCTAACATTAGAAGGAATTTCGCAAAAAGAATATGAACATGCACAGAAAATCTGGGCATATTTTAAAATTAAAAATTTAGGAGAATGGCATGATTTATACTTAAAATTAGATGTTTTGTTATTGGCTGATGTATTTGAGAATTTTAGAGATTTGTGTTTGAATAAAAGTTATGGATTAGATCCTGCTTGGTATTATACAACACCAGGATTTGCGTGGGATTGTATGTTAAAATATACAAAAATTGAGTTGGAGTTATTAACTGATTATGAAATGTACATGTTTTTTGAGAAGGGAATTAGAGGAGGAATATCACAATGTAGTAATAGGTATGCAAAAGCAGATGAAAACACACAACTTGCTTATATTGATGCAAATAATTTATATGGTCATTCCTTATCCCAAAAATTGCCTCAAAAAGACTTTGAGTGGATGACTTTTGATGAGATTAAAGATATTAATAAAATATTAGTATCAGATGATGATACAGGATATGTTTTAGAAGTTGACTTATCATTTCCACAAGATCTCCACGATAAATTTAACGATATTCCTCTAGCTCCAGAGAAAAGAAAACCTCCTGGTGGCAAAGTATCAAAACTACTTTGTCATTTCTATGATAAAACAAACTATATAGTACATTATAAAATATTACAGCTTTATTTAAGTTTAGGAATGAGAATTGATAAAATTCATAGAGGTTTAAAATTCACACAATCAAATTTCATAGCGCCATACATAAAATTTAATACGGAGCAAAGACAAAAATCAAAAAATGATTTTGAAAAAGATTACTGGAAACTAGTATCCAATGCAGTGTTCGGAAAGTCTATGCAATCAGTTAGAAACCAGCAAAATATTAAATTATATTCATATGAGCAAAAATTACAGAAAGCAATAAACAAACCTAATTTTAAACGTAGAACAATATTTAGTGACAATCTGGTAGCAGTTCATAGATATAAAACCAAAGTACTGTTTAATAAACCTATTTATATTGGACAGGCCGTGTTGGATTTATCGAAATTATTAATGTATGATTTTCATTATAATGTAATTAAAAAAGAATTTAACGATAAAGTAAAATTATTATATACAGATACAGATAGTTTTATATATGAGTTCAAAAATACTGATTTCTATAAATTTATGGGGGAAAATTCCAATTACTTTGATACCTCTGATTATCCAAAAGATCACCCCCTATATTCTGACATAAATAAAAAAGTAATAGGAAAATTTAAAGATGAGTTGAAATCTGTGAAAATGTTGGAATTTATAGGATTACGATCAAAAATGTACAGTTACAGAACGAATGACTCAATTGAAAAAAAATTAAAAGGAATTAAGAAATCCATCTTAAAAAAAGAAATTAGTTTTGAAAATTATAAAACATGCTTATTTCAGCAAAAAGAATTTTATAATAAACAAACAGTAATTAGAAGTTACAAACATGATATCTTCACTGAAGAAGTAAATAAAAAATCTTTAAGTTGGAAGGATGATAAAAGACACTTACTAGAAAATTCTACAGATACATTGGCTCATGGACATTATTCATTAGTTGCTATTTAGAGAATGTAATTTATTAAATATTTTTATAAAAATAGTATTATGTGATTTACACTTACATTTGCAAAAACCATATGATTTACATTTTCTGCAAGCCATACCATCTACTTGATCGTCTGGGACAACAAAACATTTATTTAGAAATAATATGTGTACTATTTATATGTTTTTAGAATAATTATTTCTAAATATTATAGATTTGGGTTTCTGACGGTGGTTGAAATCTCCCGAATCCATCTGATACTTGCAATTGGGGAAAATCGATCTTTTTTAGCTGAAATTTAGCACTTTTTTACTATTTTTATGCTAAAAATAATAGGTGCATGATGTAATAATGTTACTGGTCTAGCAGTACAGTAATACAGTACAGGTTTGGTTGCTTAGTAGTAGTGTCTATTTGACTGCTGGTCCAGGTGGCCCAGAAGTTACAAAATAGACACTACTCATATGGGAATATACCTTTTTTTGTAACTAATATAAATTTCTCTTCTGAATCAGTATGAGCTCTTGTTATCAACTTTTCACTATCTGTTAGATAAGAAGCTAATTTTTCTAAACTGCTTGCCATAAAGCAGAAGGAGTCTATAAATCTGAAATTAATTTTGTATTTTTTACGTATTTTGTGAAGGATATATATCGTTCTTTGTTTATTGGTAATAGCGATACATAGCCTGGAATTTTTGTAGTTATTTCTTTTATAATAAAGTGTGCATCGTACGAAGATAAATTATGAAATACAACAGGTATTGCATGTGAATTTGTATAATTTAAATTGCAATTTTGATGAGCGGCTCCTCTGTATTCTCCAGTTAAATGTGAATGATCACGTACTTTTATGTTAAGCAGAGTGAATACTTCATCGCAAATATGACATTTTTTACTATTTATAAAATTTATTTCTTCATTAGAAGTTAATTTCATCGGTTTAATATCTTTCATTATAGTGTCAATTTGGTTTGCTATATTGTTAAGTTCTTCAACAAACCAGTCAATGCAGTGTCTTCCACGGTAAATATTAAATTTTGAATATGAGTTATTGTATGAACATTTCAGGTAATACGCAATACTAAACGGTACATGTTTCTGTGTATATACCGTATTTTTGCCATGTGCTTCTTCAACTTTTTCCAAAATTGATTCTATATCAGCATATATTACAAACGGTACTTTTTCTTTGTGATTTAAAGTTCAATATTTTATTTTCTTCCGTAGGCACTGTTATTTTACACTCATTAACATTTCTACAGTTTTCTTTGTGTTTTTCTAAACTACACTCGCTTCTAAAATGATTTAAACATCTATCACAAAAGAATGGTCGATTATTTGAAATTTGACTTCTCAATAATCGTGAAAGATTTTTTATCCACATAAAATGATAATTTTCAAGAGATCTAAGTCGTCTAACATTGTCAGTGATGTCAACATCCATGCTGTCATTATCTTGAATCTGATCTTCTTTTTCCTCCTCCTCCTCTTCCTCGTTTCCGGCATACATCATCAGTAAATGTATTGTTTTATCATATTTGCATTTGGTTAGACGTACTGGTAAGACATCATGCTTTTTCTTGCCCACCTTTTCAAGTGTGTAGATATTTATGTTAAGTCCATTCATTTCTTCGAATTTCACAATATTTTTTAATTTTATTGGAAATTCTATTCCATCATACTTTAGAATTGTTGAAAAATGGGGGTATGCAGATGTACGGTTAGAATTGTTACGTACTGGATATAGCGCTGATGTAACAGCCCAAAGAAAGCAATAATCGTCATCATTGTTAACATTAATAATTGCTTGTTTTGCTTTTATGTCTGCAGGTAACGATTCATAACCCTTTCTAGAAGCAGTGATCGGTGAATAATTGTTTATGTTTACTTTCAGGTGTAGAACTTCATATAAAGCCCAACCTGAGTCTCGTTCTTGAAACTCTTCTAAATCGTTCATTATTTTATCTAATACATTTTCCTTATACCATTCTTTTATGTTTGTTGAATTGTCAATTACTTCGTTTCTTGTATTGAATGTTTTAATTTCACTTGTACCTGAACTTGGTAAAATGAAATGTCCACTAAATATAACATTCACTTTTAATATTGATGACTGTAATGCTTTCTTTATTTTATTTTTAAATATTGTAACTGCATGTTGTAGAAATATTTTAGGATCTTTAATTCCCGCTTTGTTTATTATCACACCTGTTTTAATACGTTTTTGAAAAACAGATTTTATATCTTGCCATAGTAAGTTATGTTTTGGTTTTCCGTTTTTAGATAATCCAGATCCAGTTTTAGTTTTTAAGTTTTCAATTTTTTCTTTATATGTTTTTAAAATTGTTAAATTAGCTTCAAGTTTTAATGGATTTTCTTATTTAGTAATGAAATTATTTTATTTAAATTTTTACGCCATCTATTAATTTCATCATCGGTTTTAATTATCTTTGTTGCTTTTCGAATATGAGTTATTGTTTGATCACTAAGTGAACTTAGACTACTATTCATTGTTTAGCGGTACACAAAATAGTTATTCTTCAGAACAATGCTTTCAAACAATTGATGAAAACTAAGCGGTGTTTGTTTTTTATATTTATAAAATAATATCAGATAAGTTTTAATAATCTAACGTTATTTGCTGTCTTCTTCTTCTTCTAATCTTGAATTTGATGATTTTTGTTTATTCTCTGAACAGGTTTCTCCTGCTAATAAGCAGAGAAAACATCATTATATTATTTAATTATTATTAATATTATTACTTACATGAATACTTCTTGTATTTTGATTTTGGATAAGTTTTAAATGTGTGTATATATAATGTATAAATTTTCTTCGAAACAATTGTTCTTGTTTGCGAGAATTCACTGTGAATATCGTTCTATATGAGTTGTAAACAGGAATTTGTGGTTTTGGTAATTTTATATCAACTTGTATGTGGTTCATTATCAAAGTAAATATTTTATTAGTATACATCCGTACCTAGAAATGGAAACTAGTATTTTATTTTAAAAAATACATATAGATTTCAAATAATGACTAAAATTCAAATTGTAAATGACATAAACCAGCTCGTCGAAATTATCCTCGTAGACGTGTAATAGTGAAGGGAATTGATGATTTATGGCAAGCAGATCTCGTAGAAATGATTCCTTATGCTAAGGAAAATAAGAATCATAAATATTTATTAACAGTTATTGATGTATTTTCCAAATATGCTTGGGCTGAACCGATAAAATCAAAATCGGCTGGTGATATTGTTCTAACAATGAGTAAAATTTTTAAACAAGGTCGTATTCCAAAAAATTTACAAACAGATACTGGGAAAGAATTTTATAATACTAAGTTTAATAGTTTAATGAAAAAATTTAATATAAATCATTATTCAACGTATAGTAATTTAAAAGCATCTGTATGTGAAAGGTTTAATCGAACACTCAAAACAAATATGTGGCGTCATTTTAATTATCAGGGATCTCATAACTGGTTAAAAATATTATCAAATTTAATTAATAACTATAATAATAAAGTACATAGAACAATACATATGAAACCTGTTGACGTGACTAAGAAAGTTGAGAAATATTTATTAAAAAATGTTTATAATAATATTAAGATTTGTTACAAAAGTAAATACAAAGTAGGTGATTTTGTAAGAATTAGTAAACATAAACATATATTTCAAAAGGGGTATGAACCTAATTAGACAACAGAAATTTTTGTAATCGATAAAGTTCAGTGTACAAACCCGATTACTTACAAATTAAAAGATCTACAAAATAATCCAATTGAAGGTGGTTTTTATGAATTTGAGTTACAAAAAACAAAATATCCAAATGATTACCTCGTAGAAAAAGTATTACGTAGAAAAGGTGATCAAGTGTTTGTTAAATGGCTTGGTTTTAGTAATGCCCATAATTCTTGGATCAATAAATCAGACATTTTGAAAATATAAATAAAATAAAAGTTAATTTATAATTTATAATAAAATCATATACATATATATATATATATATATATATATATATATATATATATATATATATAAAGTAAATGAAAAATTAAATTACTTCCCAACTAGCAATTTATGTTTCTTAAGAATCGTAAGAATATTATATAGTAACATATCCATAATGCATTTTTGTCATGTAATTGGTTATAAAAAATATTCTTAAAGAACTTATAAAACAGGTATACAGCGCAATTAGGCACAGCTTATACGATAAGTTATTGTATTATAACTATCACAAATAGAGCACCTATTAAACTACAGAGTTTTATAATAATATGCTTTATAAATGTGTATATAATATGTAACGGATATATTATACAATCTCTATAAAATTAGTGTTTATTATAAAGATTGTGTGCTATACTATTACAAAACTCTTCAATTATTTTATTATGTATTCTTACAAAAACATTTTTATAACCAAAATGTTTCAGTTTTGCTTCTGTCGTTATATTAATATATCAATTATTTTTATAAGAAATTTGTTCTTGTTGTAATATATAACATATTCACAGCACTGCATCTTCAAGTATTTCATTTCACTTTAGATATTGAGTGTATTCATAATATTTAAAAAATAAGTTGTAGAGTTTATTAGACATTAAAATTGTTACGAAAGAAATTTTACTGTGAAACAGAGATATTTTAGTACGAAACCAATTTATGCGCCTCCTGAAATCTTATTATATATTAGAAACATTTTGTAATAATAAAGATAAATAAAAAAATATATATTCGTGAATTAACAATTAAAAGTCAGTAATCAATGTAGAATGATAAGATATTAGCTAAAATTCATAAACATTTTAAATAAATGCATTTATTTTAGATATTTTAATAATTTTGTTGTTTATTTCCAAAATGGATGCCGTAGTTGCTGGTAAAGTTTATTAGAAAATATGGCCGGTTTGAAGTTATATAGGTAGAAATAAAAAAGACCTTACAAATTATTTGTAATACAATTATATTTTATATACGATGTAAAACAGCATTTATAAATCCTATATATTTATAGTTCATATTTATACAGCCTTTATAAAACCAAATTGTTACTTAGTTATCGTATGATGCAACAAATTTGTTGTATATTAGTTCATCACAGTACAGATGTGACTCACCGGTATTGCTTCTTGACAGTCAGATTTTTAATGCTGGACATTTTACAGCCAAGCAAAAAGCGAGAAAACATATTTATATATAATTGTGCACTTTTATAGAAAGGAATACATCACACATTTGATTTTAAAGGTAAGTAAAAGGTACAGATAATATAATTAATTTAAATGATTTTGGTTATGTTTAGATCTGCACAAATTTATAATTCCAAATGTTTCAGATGTCATATAAAATAGTCCAAACAATTGAAAAAGGTAAATTAAACCTAACAATAATTCCCAATTCATGGGAAAAAGATGGTTTGTTATTGTGGCCAAAAAACAAAATTGATAAACTTATTCAAAATAAGTTTTCTGTACCGGAAAAAGATTGGTTACAAATGCCTTGTATTTTAAAGAGAAGTAATTTAAAAACATATCGCGAAGCTGAAAATGAGGTCGAAAAGATGTGTGAAGATGACGATACAGAAGGATTATATTCAGATAAAGACGGGCCATCAAAAAAAAGATACAGATCTAGGAATAAAACATTATATTCACCAATTCCCGATTTTATTAATTTAATGGTAGGTATAATAAGCATTAATATAAAATATTTTTAATTATATGTACTTATCTTCATTTTTAGCCACAAATCTTAGAACCTTGTACTTCAGATGAAGGGACCAAAAATGAAAAAATAACTGTACAATCAGAAGAACGTGACATCAATACATATTATTTTTTTCCAGACACGAAACGTAAATCTATCTTCATCCATTGTTACAGTGGAAGATGACAAAGTTGTACAGTATGCTGAACCACAAAGTGATATATTATATCAGGGACAAGAAACACAGTCTTCGTCATATGTGATATTAGGAGAAGCGTCAGCAAATGGTTTTATACGTATAAACGAAGAAAATATTTCAATGTCTCAGGTGCAGTTAGATCAGTCAACTGAACAGAAAATAGACAACATTATAGCAAATCAAACCGTAATGATGGAGCGTTTAGCTAAATTGGAGACTATGTTTGACGAGTTAATCAAACAAATGATAAAGCAAAGTGATACTTCTCTATATATTAATAAAAAGACTACTCAAAATACTGATTTGTTGTTACCAAATCCGATTGATACCGTAGAAGAGCTAAAAGTATTTGAAGATAAATTAAAAGACAAAAACAAATTACAAAAGTTTGTGCATGATATGAGTTTTATTTGTGGAAACTCGGGAAAAGGCAATGGGATAGATCATTGCTATATGCTTATTGATAAATTTTTTACAAGAAGATTTATGACTCTTTGTTCTTGGGCAGGTAGATCAAGAGAGAAAAAAGAAAATATTGCCTTTAAATTTTACAAAAACAGTATAAATGCTTTTTTTCAAATAATTCGTTTAGCAAATAACGATTTTTCATTAGAATCTTGCCATACGTTTTTAAAAAATGTTATTAGAAATAAAACCCGGAGAAATGAAAGTGTTTTATTACGAACTTCAAAAAGCAAGAAGAGACCAAAAAAGCTTTTGTATAAGAACAATAAGAAAACAGAAGTATTATCAACTGAAGAAACACCCAAGGAAATTGAAAGAGATATGCAAAATGATGAAAACATTGAAGGGGATGATGAAGGATCAGACGGTTAAGAAGTCAGTAAAGTATAATAGTATATTGTGTTATTAAGAGTAAAAGTGACACTTTGTGTGTCGAGTATGGAAGTTTGCACGACGAGCGAAGCGAGTCGGACAATTGCATGCGAGGCACACAAAGACACTTTTACTCTGAATAACACATGCTATTTTTTCTTCAAACTTAGAAATTTTAAAAAATAAATTACTATTTGACGTTTAATATGTAGGTTACCTGTCAGTTATTCATAATTTTTAGTAACTTTATTCTTAGGTTATCTAGTTTTTATAGTGACATTTAGGTCGATATTACAGATTTCTATTGTACAAGTTACTTCTTATTGGCTATACGGCGGCGACAATATTATACGGCGCTTCTTATTGGCTATACGGCGGCGACAATATTATACGGCGGCTAGAATAAAAAATTATATTACGTTGGCATAAAAATTAAACTTCAACCTTGTCAATCACGTCACAGAAGATGTCACTTTTATGACGTTTGAAGAAAAAGTATATTTGTTGCCGCATACAAAATAATGTTCATAAATAATGAAATGATGACATGGACTTATCTGCTCTAATTTAGACCAACGGATTTGCTTTTATATGAATTATTAGAAGTTAGTTTACTGTAAAAATAAAAATTAATTCGCAGAATAGATAAAACTGTCAATACCAATATCAATGTTCGCTACGTGTCGTAGTAACAGAAGCACGAAAATTATAAATAACATAAAAAGCGGCAATAAATATACTTCATATTTTTAAAGGTTTTTTGTATTATTTTTGTAAAGGAAATGTTATTTATTTTTTATTATATTTAATATTACAATATTATTCATAACGAAAGAACAGAACTGTGATTTTCTTTTGTAAGTAAATTGTTGTAAAAGTATAAAAATAAACATTTATATGTATTGTTCAATATGCAATAAAAATAATATTTTTACAACATCAGTGCCAACAATTAGATCTGCAATGTATGAAGTAACGGTATGAATACAATATTTGTCTTATGATACTGAATGGCAACTAGTTTGCACTTTATTTCTTCCATAGTGTAAAATTTTGGTAATTTTTTTTGACAATCCGAAGCATATATATTTAAGTAACTGGATTTTATTGGTTTGTCAAAGAAAGTTTTAATGTGACTCAATGAACATCCGTATATATACAGGGTGTTTGGCGAAAGGCCGGCACCCAAAATATTTCGTTTATTTTGAGCGATACAAGAAAATGTTGAGGAGCAAAGCTAAACTAGACAAAGGGACTCATAAAATGATCCTAGTACAAATTTTGTGTCACTTCCGGTTTTAGCGGAAATGGCTCCAACTTTAATTTTAGCATAGGGAATCGGTATTTTTATATATTTTTACGGAATATACATAAAATTAGCTTTGCATTGATACCAAAACATCATAGTTTTACTTCAACCATTTCAAGATGGCGACAATTTATTTTCATATTTATGTACTTACAACTATAGGTAATTAGCGAAAAAAAAACTAATTTTAAAATACCTTACAATAATCAACACAATACAAAAACGTTCTAATTATACCAAACAAAATTAAAATTAAAAATACTCAAAATGGCCGCCTTCATTTTTTGCACAATTTGTCACATATAACAAATTGTGCCATTACATCGTCAGGAAAGGTAGATCTATTATTTTTTGACATTATTTGTTTGGTATCAGGTAACAAAATCTCAAATAGCTGGCTATGGTGTATTTTTTATGAATTTTTATTAGTAAATATTTTAAAAATAAAGAGTCGCCATTTTGAAATGGTTGAAGTAAAACAATGATATTTTGGTATCTTTGTAAAGATAATTTTATGTACATTTCGAAAAAATATATAAAAATACCGATTCCCTATGCTAGAATTAAAGTTGGACACATTTCCGCTAAAACCGGAAGTGACACAAAATTGTTACTACATCCATTTTATGAGTCCCTTTGTCTAGTTTAACTTTGGTCCTTAACATTTTCTTGTATCTTTTAAAATGAACAAAATATTCTGGGTGCCGGCCTTCCGCCAAACACCCTGTATATACTATCCAGTTTTGTAATACAGCATGTTTCATTTCAACTATTTCATTTTCACGAGTTAAAAACCATTTATTTCGAGATTCGTTACTTAATGAAAATTTTTCGAATTCTACTTTTAAGTAAAAATCATCATTAGTACTTTTACGTTTTAAAATTGGATAATTTTTTATGAATTCATTTATACTTATTTCAATTTCGGACATAGTTATTTCACCTAATCTTTTTGCAGCTTGTATTAACGGACATTTGCCATTTCTTAACAAATTCTTAATTTGATACAATTTGCTTTCGAAGGGATATGCACTAAATGTTGATAAAATAACAATTTTTTTCACTTCATCTACCATATGAGATAGATTATGAACATTACTTGCAATAAAATCTTCTCCGTATAAATCACCATAATATTCTATGTAGTAAACAAATAATGTTTCTGCCAAAGGTAACATATTAATGTAAACAGTTGAAGAACAGATAGTAATAGCACAGAAGAGTAATAAAAAATGCTCATAAATATCAGGTGGTAAGAATTCCTTTAAAATAACTATTCCAATATAGTATAAAAATGTTCTGTATTGTAATCCTTTCCAATGAGAGAGACATTCTAATCCTCGAACACTTCGGTGAATTTCTGATGGTATTTTACATTTTATTAAAAATTCAGATATTTGTATTATATCTCTCGCAGACCACTTGGCTCTATAATTACCAAAACTTCCATCTCGCCAGCCAATTAAACATTTCTTCATTATACCCAGGTCAAATGTAGAGAATCGCCAACAGGGAAATTTTCTATCATATCAATTGGAAGCTCTGTTAGTGGTGTTTCACATTTATGATGTAAACCGTATTTTCTTTCTCGAAATAATTTATCTGTTCGCTTTTCAAACTTATTACGTGGATAATAATTACAACGGGAAATATAAGAATACTCCCCAACTGTAGTGCATTTTATGCAACCATGTTGATGATTAAAATTAGCTACACCTGTACAATGAAAATACATTAAAATAATTCGTATTTAATTTATATATCTCAATTTAATAAATTACCTTTCACAAATGCTCGCGCAGGAGAATCGCAAATGAAACATCTGATTTTAACATCTATTCTCCGCATTTTCTTATGCTCGCAATAACTATTGTGTTCATTTATAATAATTCCATTTAATAATATTTCGTTCATTTCATCAACAAAAGGCTGAAGAAAATCTTTTATATTTCCAGGCTTACCAAAGCCACAATAAATACCAATAACCATTGGTTTAATTTGTGGAATTTCGTAAATGTTGCATAGAATTGGCCAAAATTCTTGAATGGAACTTTTATATATAGGTAAGCCATCGATATTGATATTCAAAGACACAGATGTTAAATTTGCGGGAATATTGGTTAGATATTTTTTCAAGCAAAATTGCACTCCTTGATGCCAATATTCGCCACCTGGTATTTTATTTACATTCACAGTTCTTGAAGTTTGAAGTAAAGTTCGAGGGTCCAAAGGTAATAAGTTTGGAATACGTTCATTCCAAATTTTAAACAATTCTCTTAAAGCAGTGTGGTTAATATTAAACGAATTGGCCCAAACTTTTAGTCCATGCCTAACATTTGCATTTTTAATTGAATCATCACTTTCAGAATGTTCACTTGAGAACTCTTCCCCATCACTGTTCTCCAGCTCTACATTCCAGTTGTTTATTGTGTGATCTTCTATTTCTAGTGCATTTTCCTGTTTTTCTGATGGTCTATTTAGAGTTGGTCCTTCTGCTAGGATGGGGTTAGTCACAAAATTAGTATTCGATTCACCTTTACAGTGTTTATTTTCAATCAATTTTTGTGTCTTGTAGAACTGTATCAGGCTTAATTGTCTTTTCTTCATTTTATTTAAATTTTCATTCACTTTTCTTCGAAAATTTCCGCTTCTCTTTAATTGTTTCCAATTTTCCATGATGAAATAATAGTTATTTGTGTATCAAGGTTCTAAAAGAACTTTTAGCCGAGGTGCACACAACATTTTTTAGGCGATTACAACAAGAAATTATGTATTTTCATCCGAAATCAATTTCTGACATCTGTCAAAATTTACTTTACGGCCGCATTTACTTTACGGCCGCATTTACCTTACGGCCGCATTTACTTTACGGCTGCTATTTTTACTCGCAAATTCATTACTTTTTCATTTATATTTGTAAAGGAATAGTTAAAATTTTACTTACATTTGTTATTATATTCTAAAATAATTAATCACATTAATATGAACTATGTAAATCAATAATGAACAAACTAGCGGCCAAAAATTTTGACTTTGACAGATGTCAAATAAAAATTGAGGTTGCCAGCAGATACGAAAAACAACAATTTATGTACCAGCCGCCTAAAAAATAAATTTGTTTCACAATCTGCTGTCTTCCTTCTAACCTTAGCAAATGTCAAATGCGTGTGTCGAAATTAATTACACAATTTGATCTTGTTAAGCTCTCGATAATAAGCAAATAGCTTTATAAAGGAAATAATGCAATTCTTACAATAATGATGATATTTCATAATGCATATTTATTATATAAAGTATTTATTAGGACATTTTAGGAACACCACTATAAAATTTTTATTCATTTATACAATTGTGTTTCTTATAGGTTTTATTAGGTATGTGATTAACTATTACAAGATACTAATAGAACATAAATGTTCATTGAAACGAAATGCTTTGTAAGCCTTATTTTAGAATGTTTTTACAGCTAATGTAAAATGTTTATATAAAACAGTTTCATTATATAGTTTTGAGAACATTTATATAAACATATTAAAATACATTTCAGCTTCTAGTGGCATTTTTGTACCAAATAGAATAGATAAAAAACACTTTTATATTTAAACAACAACAATATATACTTTATAAAATTACAATGTTATAAGATTTTGTGTTATAAAATATCTGTGCTAGTTGGGTTTCTAACTTGTATGTTGAACAGTAAACATATGTATAAAAAATGTGTTTTGCATACCACCATCGTGTGTTTCTGCCATATAGTACAGATGAAATATTAGATAACATAGAAATTAGAGTGAATGACTTTAGCCCTAATTCATATATTATAGTTTTATTTAAAAATAGAGAAGTGTATAGTGTATGTCTCTATGGCACAACATTCCTCTGAGGAATAGGGCCTCAAGTACCTGAGGTACTTGTTTCATGACAGTTTTACTTGCATTTTAGTGATGCAGGTTGTCAGCCTACAGTCTCTGCAAGGTCAGCACATACCGAGCCGTTGTGCGGTAACCCATCCAATTGGACAGGGCGGGCTATGTTGCTTATCTACACGATCAGACAAGACACGCCACAACCACACAACCGTACTGGCTGACATATAGTGTATGTAGATATAGACAATCACTTAAAGATTATCATATTATTCACATTGAAAATGTGGAGGAGACAGTGTGTACAAGTTACGTTATACTAGAACATACTGTATTTTACGAAGATTGGGGGAAACTTATTCCTGAACAAGTATTACATAGAAGAGGAGGAGAAAATGTTGACTATTAAATAATATAAAATGGATTGTTTTAATATAAAGTTAGTCATTATCAAAATGAACGTCAACAAATTTGGACAATGTTCTGAACTAACGCCTACTGCGTTATCTACAAACTTACAAAACAAATTTTTGATACTTATAAATAATTTGAATAAAAAATTATTGAGTTAGACAACAAATATTCAACAAATTTTAAAAACTTAAATATAAATTTAAATAAAGAAAGAAAAATAGAAGAACTCAAAATACAAGAACAATTTACTACAGTAAATAATAAAATTAAAGAAGAATTTATTAGGTTAGAAAACAAATATTCAACAAATTTTAAAAATGTAAATAAAACTTTACAAGGACAAATCACCATAACAAATGATAAAATCAATAGAATTATAAATAATTTTGAAGCTAATGTTCAAATGCAAGAAACAAATATGAAAAGTTCTAGAAACCAAACACAACAACATATAATTGCAACAAATCAAATGAAAGAAGAAATTCAAAGTCAAATCAATGAAATTACAAATATTATAAACAATATGAAAAATTTACAACAAAATATTAATAAAAGTATACAAGCATATTTCACTGCAACAGATTTATTGAAAAAAGGGATTGAAATTAAAATTAGCGAAATTAAAAATCAAATTATTGAATGTAAAAATAATAACAACATACGTAATATTAATGATAGTGAATTTAAAAATAGTAACAACATACGTAATATTAAAGACTCTATTAATGATGCAATTAATGACGCTATTAATATAAGTGACGATGTTAAAGAAATATTCAAGAGTAAATAATAAAAATAAATTGTATATACAGTGGCTCACAGAATTATTCGTACACCTAAGTTTTCTATTTATCATATTCTCTCATATTCCAGTAATAAAATGCAATAGCCAATTATGAAAAAAATAATATTTTTCTTATGTAAATTAAATAAAAACAAAATGCATACAAATTCGTACACTTATGAAATCTTACATATAACGAGTCAATATTAATAGTTATAAATATAAAACATCTGTGATTACATAATTATCATTTGTTTGAGTATTTTGTAAACAGGTTTTTTCAAAAATGGGTCTCAAAAACAAGAAATTACGGTAGTTGAAAGACGAATCTATGTGAAATGACTTTGCCAGTGTAAATCTTTAAGGGAGGTTGTCAAAATTGTATGAATATTGCTCTCAATTGTTAACAACATTAGAAGTAAATATAAAAATGAGCAGTAGTTGAAAAATATTTGCCGTGGGGACCGTAAGAAAATTTTTAATCAGCAGAATGAACGATTTATTGAGCATTAAATGAAATTAAATACTAAAAACTCCTGAATAAATTAACAAAAAATGTTTCTGAAATTTTTGGAGGATATATTGAAACATAGAATATTCGAAGAACTCTAAGAAATTTTGATTTTAATGGCCATATAGTCATAAGGAGCTCCTACTTATCCCCAAACTAATATGATCCTGCCGCCGTGTTTCACTGTACTACATAAATTGCAGTTATTAAGCTCAGAATTTGGATTTCTCCAATCAAGAGATTTGCCATTCCACTCAAATCCGCAAAATTACCAATTTCCAAAAAAACAATCCGTGTTAATGTACTATTTCCAAATGCGAGTCTCTTTATTTGATTTTGTTTGGAATTATAGGGCCCACTTTTTACGATCAGACCATTAGAACCAAAATTTCTTAAAGTTTTTTGAATAGTCTATGTTCCAATAGACCCTTACAAAATTTAGTTATTCTTAATATTAATTTATTCAGGGGATTTTTAGGCTTTGATTTCACTTAACGCTCAATATATAGTTTATTCTGCTGACTTAAAAATAATTTAAGGCCTCCACGGTGAATATTTTTCTACTGGTTCTCATTTTTATATTTACTTATATGGTTCTCAACATTTAGTGCGATCTTCGTTTAATTTTGTCAACCTCCCTTTAAGATTTACACTGGCAAAGTAATTTCAAGCAGATTAGCCTTTCAACTACCATAATTTCTTATTTTTGTGTACTATTTTAAAAAAAATCTTATACAAAATACTCAGACAAATGATAATTATGTAATCACAGATGTTTCATGTTTATAAATATAAATATTGACTCGTTATATGTAAGATTTCATAAGTGTACGAATAATTTGGTGTACCTAGTTCTTGTACACATTTTGTTTTTATTTAATTAACATAAGAAAAATAATATTTTTTTCATAATTGGCTATTGCATTTTGTTTCTGGAAAATAAGAGAATCTGATCCCGTCAATAATACATCAATATTTTTTTGAAAGTACTCCATTTTTCACTTTTTAAATATAAAACTTAGGTGTACGAATAATTTTGTGAGCCACTGTATATTTTATTATTATTATTTTGTAAAAATATTACATTATGTACCTATATGTATTTATATAAAAATGATATATAAATATATTTTTATAAAAACATTCTGTTACATTTTATTATAATCCATTTCATTTTTAGTTTTGAAGAAAATCTCAATGTTATCTAGCTCATTTTTTCGTACAAACAAATATTGTATTGGGAACAACGACTCCACTTCATCTATCTCCAACGTGTTGAAACGTTTTGGTAGAAATATTGTAACAAGATGGAAAATACGGCCCTGGTTTCCATCTTGTTTTGTAGACTGCATTTCTTCTGTGAACTGTGATTCTTTTATCGGCATAGACGTTGACATTTTTGGGTAATAAAAATTAGAAATTATGGGGCCATATGCCGAAAAGATCATATTTCACAGACAAACATATATATTTAGATAAGAAGTTGAGAAGGTAGATTTGCCTCTCAACAAAAATTTGTAGTCAGTCTTAGTTAGGGTTGGTTGAAGAGCAGACATAATGTAGTCTGTTAAGTTTGTTTAATTTTAAATTAGTTTAGTTTTATTTATTAATATGTAAATAAAAATAGTTTATTAAGTAAAATTAAAGTGATCATGTGCTCCCGTGCCCCCATCAGTGCGTTGTGTTCCTGTTACCATCGTCATCATCGTAAGTAATACGTAATCATCATCATCATCGCTTCTCAAAAAAATTAATTGTATACCCAATGACGATCCGAAAAGAACATACGCTCAACATGAGTAAGAAGTTAAATCAGTGAATTTGTGACATCGAGGGAGGATGTTCCCGTTTCCGACCACGACGCCGGTGATGATGGCGACGCATCAGTATCCACCATGGTTGTATCCGGTCTGTATGCCTCACAATTATTACCAGTTTAGTTACGGACATCAGGTGGTTTATCAACAATCTCAGACGCAATTAGTGTTGCCTCCATATAGTGATTGCCAGACGGCACTTAGTGGGAATGGAGTGCAACGGGTTTCCTACGGTCACGGCCCCGTCCAGGTACGTGAGTACGAAACCCAGGCGTTGCCAGTGGCAAAGATCAGCGCGGCTGAATTTGAGGCGCTGCTGGCAGCAGAGGTGCGTCCTGAGGTGGTTGGTATACCACGTCCGAAGGAAGATGTGGCAACAGTAGCCACAAAGCATATAGATGGAGGCATACAGATGCCGGAAGTATCGGAAAATCAACTGTCGGAAGAGATGACCGGGAAGGTAACTCCGACAGAAGACCAGGTGGTGGAGCTGATAGTAGAAGTTCCGATCAGCAGAGAAAGGATGACGACAAAAGATCACCAAGATGTCCATAAACATGAGGAGCACACGGATCAAGGAAACGACAAGGCAAATGACACGGATACGAGCCAGGAACACGGCGATGAATATGACCACAAAGACCAGAGCAGCATCTTCGTGGAGGAGGAAGAAGCCAAATTAGTGCCTCGTTTAAATTTTAATGAGTCCGACTCTGTTGTAACTGAAGTGATAAGAAAATATAGTGCACCCAAACAATTTTTTGTACCCGGACAGAGACCACTGTGGAACGAAAAACTCCCGCCCCTGTGTATAATGACCTACCCCAGTATTTTGAGTTGACAATGATATGCCCCGATAACTTGTTTGTGTTTAGGATAAGAATTTAGATAAGATATGCATGTTAGTTAAGATTTTTGGTATTATTTATATGAATATTTTGGAATTAAGAAAAAAAAAGATAAGCCCGCTTTGTAATTTTATTGGAAATCAATGTTGAAAATTGGAATAATGGTTTTGTATTGAGTTGTTATTAGAATGTTTTTTATAGTTAGTATTTTGTCTCAAGTGCAATGGTTTAATAACAATTTATGTTCTATGTTTTATGGTATATAATATGCATTAGTGTTATATTTTAGTGGTTTAGTTTTATTATGTTTTAAATTTTGTTGCTTGGTAGTAATAGAAAAATAAAAAGATACCCTGTCCTTTAGAAAGCCAAATTCAATTTGAATATGATATAAATAAGTCGAATGTCTGTATTATGTTTATATGTTTATATTGTTTATGTCCATTATTGTGTTTGTATTATTTGAATTTGACTTTGTCTTATGTATTTGTTCAATTTTGATATTGTCTTTAAGTATTGTAATTGGTGAAATGTTTTATGTCTTGTATTATGTTTAATTAGGTATGTACTTGTGATTGTTTTATGTATTTGTATGTTCTATGTTTATCTGTGTTTTAGGTCTTAGGTTTACCTTAGGTGCAAATTCAGGTATGTTTAGGAAATGCAGTCTCCTCTTGAGAATAAATATATCGCGGTCAAACGATATATTTATGTCTTAAGGGGAGGATAATGTAACAAGATGGAAAATACGGCCCTGGTTTCCATCTTGTTTTGTAGAATGCATTTCTTCTGTGAACTGGGATTCTTTTATCGGCATAGACGTTGATATTTTTGGGTAATAAAAATTAGAAATTATGGGGCCATATGCCGAAAAGATCATATTTCACAGACAAACATATATATTTAGATAAGAAGTTGAGAGGGTAGATTTGCCTCAACAAAAATTTGTAGTCAGTCTTAGTTAGGGTTGGTTGAAGAGCAGACATAATGTAGTCTGTTAAGTTTGTTTAATTTTAAATTAGTAAAGTTTAGTTTTATTTATTAATATGTAAATAAAAATAGTTTATTAAGTAAAATGAAGTGCGTTGTGTTCCTGTTACCATTGTCACCATCGTAAGTAATACGTAATCATCATCATCATCGCTTCTCAAGATTATCCCGCCCCGTGTTACAATATTACGAATTCACCCATGTCTAGTAGTATCGAGCGTCCAAATTTAGTAAACACATAGCGAGCTTCTTTAATGAAGTATGGTGTATTTTCTTCTAAGTCTTTTATTTTTATTATATTTTTGCTTGGATATCGTCCAAGGAGATTTAGCTTCTCAACAGCCGCAGCAGAATCCATTATTTCTAATAAGAAAAGAACAAATTTAATATAAATATATACATTATAAAATATAAATTTAATATAAATATACAAATATTACTTACCCTTCTTTTGTTTGTAGTAACTGGAGGAACCAGCAACGACAGCGGTAGCTGTTCAGTTCTTGTTATAATGAAATGTTAGCTTTATACACACATTTTATATTAGTTTATGTTAATCAGTAGAGAAAAATTACTAACCATATTTTTTCTGTAAATACTTTATCAAACCTCAGGTTCCTGTTTACAAGTTAGTTGTGAAGACGTGTTAATCAAAGGAAAACTAATGAACCACACATTTCTGATTATTTTTAACAAGATACATTTTTACTGAACCACACATTTCTGATTATTTTTAACAAGCTACATTTATAATGATATTATTTAATAATTTCTTTTGGGTTTTTTATTATTGTATGTTCGTTATGTTCACGTTTCCTTTTATAACTTTTTGTTTTATTACATTTGTTGTTGTTTAAATTTATTATTCTTTTAAAGTCTTCCATATACTGTTTTAATTCTTCTATTTTTAACAGAATTGGTTTAATTTCTTCACATATTTGTTTAAACGATTTATTTACCATTTTATTATTAGTATTATTATGTTCTAAATAAAGTTGTGTTATCCCTTTAGTTATACAATACATTTCAGTTATATATTTTAAATGTTTAAGGTTTAATAAATAATTATCAATTTTTGATAATAATTCTTTGTTTTTATTCATTGCTATAAGTATAACTGTACATATACACACTGTGTAACAGCAACTATTCAATTATATTAGCTTCACGCAACTCTTCTATAATTGATAAAATTTCATTATCATGTCCTGTGTGACCAGCCTCTTTGGAAGCAATTAACAATTGTAGTCTTTCAACAAGTTCGTTGGGATTACCCCAGTAAATATATTCACTGTGATTGGGTGTAACACTCATATATTTTGGTAAAATACCATATCCTGTAGTAGTGTCTGTAAGAGAATAACTCCTACTTTTCTCGCCTCCACCACCCGCTTCAATGGCGGGTTTAATAATATCTCTGTATTTTTTACTTCGATTATTGTTAAGTCTATTTAACTCATTATAACCATATCTGTGTGCACTTGTACTTACTACTATATATATTAATTTTTTTGATCTTCTTCAGTATAATTTTTATAATTTTTTTTGAAAAGCAACTCATATAGACCAGGTGTACCTTCATACCATTTATCTTTTATCTTTAAATCATTATTGTCAATTTCAACTTTTGAATTTCCAATCATCCAATCTCCATTTGAAGTTCGACGAATCCCATAAATATTATCCTTATCTCTATCATTTGAAGTTAAGTAGAATGTAAAATATTCTGCAGCAATGTTACCCAACAAATCTTTCAATTCTTCACGTGTTTCAATAGATTTTTCCAAATGATCTTGTATAATGAGGGATGGGATTTTTTCGACTGTGGTGTAGTGTAGATAAAAAACAATTAATCGAAATTTCAGTCATACAGCATTTATTCCCACAAAACCGACGTTTCGGTATACACTTATACCTTCATCAGGGTTTTTTTTTGATCATGTATAATTTTTGTGGGTGATTCTTCACCATCTGTTTCCGCTATAATTTCGCTGTCAAGTACAAATGGTGTTGTCCTTTGTGTTTGAAAAGGTGTCCTGCTCACTTTACGTTTTTTAGAACTTCTTGTAGGCGTAAATGTAGAATAAAATGTATCTTCATGACTTTTTTCAGGTGATTGTTTTACAGGTGACAAGTTATCTGGTAATTCTAATTTTATTTGTTCTTTTTCAACTAATTCTTCTAAAGGTTCTGTGATTGGCTTGAATGTTTTGGCAAGCTCATGCTCAGATTCAACTTGACCTCGTTTTGAACTTTGATATTTACTTCTTATATCTTTACTTACACGTATAATTTTTTTAACTGTATCTTGCTTTTCTCCATTCCTTGTTTAGTTCTTTACTTGGTAATGTTTATTATGTAACTAAGTACAATATATCATATATATAACTTTTATAGTGCATATTAAATTTTTTTCAGAAAACTATCAAATCCGTTTCTATAACGACCGTTTAACATATCACTGTCTTTATCGATAACAGCAAATCCATACTTCTTATTCCAACAGTAAGAACAAAAATCTTTAAATTTTTGAAAAGTTATATCAGTATTACAATGATCTGAATACACATGTTGTAAATTTTTTTCATCTTGCTTAAAAAGTATTATTAAATTTGCATTATCTCGTATTAAATGTTTAGGTATACGAGCATATGTCTGACAAAGATAGAAACAATCAACTGAATTATGACGTCCTTGACTAAAATATTCCCTTATGCAGTCTTGTTTATCACATGCAATATCGTCGAATATGAAAATAGAATTTTGTTTTGAATCTTGCGGTTTAACAATTTCACTGTTATCTGTATAGGGAAAAAATCTCATACCTTTAACACGTGATATGCAATTTTCTAAAAATCTATACTTTGGTTGATTTAGTGACTTTGAGTATAAGTAAATATTTTCAAATTTTAATCCATTCTTATTAGTTAATAAACTTAGAATGACATTTGTTTTACCACAATTAGAGGGACCGCAAATTATACATCTAATAGTATTTGGTAATAAATCACCATGTTTTTTATTAATATTATTGGTGTTTATATCAAAATTATCAACGTTTAAACTTTTATTTTGGTGTTTGAAATGCATTCTGTTCAGAGGTATGTTACATAATTGATATAAATAGAAGAAAACTTCTTTATTTATATTCATTTGATTTGCAACTCTTCATGATTACACATCACAGCGGACAGGGATTAATCAATTCTGTTATAAATAAATTACCTTTTGAATTACACATACCTGGGTACCAATATTGCGGACCTGGTACAAATTTACAAAAACGATTAACCCAAAGTGATCCAGGTATTAATGCTTTGGATGCCGCCTGTAAACAACATGATATAGCATATTCTAAAAGTAATAATTTAGAAGATCGGCATATAGCAGATAAAATATTACAAGAAGCTGCGATATCAAGAATTAAATCAAAAAGTGCATTTGCAGGTGAAAAGCGTGCAGCTTGGATTGTAAAGAATTCTATGAAATTAAAGAGAAAATTTGGAATGGGTTGTAATAAACGTAAAAGTAGTGCAAAACGCAGAAAGCAGGTGAAAACGGGAGGATTTTTACCATTACTGGCTCCGTTATTACCCTTAATTGGTAAGGCAATATTGGCGGGCGCCGCCACTGGTGTTGCATCGCATGGTGTGAAAAAAATGTTGGGTGGTTCAGGATTATATTTGAAACCCTATAAATATAGTAGTGGTCATTCTAAAAAAAAAAAAACCCAAAAGAGAAGGAAGAAAAAAAAAACATTAAAAAAATTACCTAATCGTTCGTTGACAAATCACGATTTATTAAAGTACACACATAAAATTCCAAATTTTCGTGGTATTTTCATGCGCAATAAATTACCTAAAAAACCATTAAAATATGAAAACGCTATCATTAATTTAGATAATTTTGATGGATCTGGAACTCATTGGGTTGCTTATAAAAAAAATGGAAATTCTGTTATTTATTATGGTAGTTTTGGTAAATTACCCCCACCCCTTGAATTAATAAAATACTTTGGTAATAATGTAAAAATAAAATACAATTACAATACTGATCAGAGTTATGATTCATTTAAATGTGGCCATTTATGTTTAAAATTTCTATATAAACAATAAACACTTTAGTTTAATTCATTTTACTCAAAATGTCGAGAACGATAACATTATCGGGAAAATCAAATATACTAAGTGTAGATTTTTTCACACCTATTGAATTAAACAATGATGAACACTATGTAATAGGTCTAATTAATTTTAGTACATATAATTCAGTACCAAATATAAATGAATCAAATAATAAATTTTATTATAAAAATAATAATAATAATAATAATAATAAAAATTATGAAGTAATAGAATTACCCACGGGTAATTATGAAATTAATGATATAAATTACTTTTTACGTTTAAAAATTGGTGACCCTAGTGCGGATGACAATTTTGAAAAAATTTTAAACTATCAGAATGAAATTAAGAAAAGACAAAAAGAAAATTTACTAACAATTAAGGCTAACACTACTACTTTAAAATGTGAAATTGCATCTACCTGTGAAATAAATTTCGAACCCCATGATAGTATTCGTGAATTACTGGGTTTTTTCAAACGAAAACTGATACCAAATGTAATTCATACTTCTGATTTTCCTGTTAGCATAATGAAAGTAAATACAAGAGCAATTGAGTGTAATATTGTTACTGGAGCATATAGAAATAACGAATTAGTTCACACAATTCATGAGTTCAATCTTTCCGTCCCCCCAGGCTATAAAATAATAGAAACACAAGGAAATATTATTTATTTACCTGTGAACGTTCGAACTATAAACAACATAACTTTACGTATTGTTGATCAAAACGGACAATTGGTAGATTTTAGGGGTGAAGAAGTTACAATCAGATTACATTTAAAAAAAGTATAAATTATGGGTATTAATTTTAATACCTGTAAAGTATATAATAAGAAGAAAAGTTCAAATAAATTCAATTCATAGTCAATTGCATACTCGTTAACACGTAAAAATATAAACTTTCTGCAATCACTCGGTTTAAAACTAAAGAAAAAAACAAAAAAAGAACAATGAATGAGCTATTAAACATCAACGAGGGAGAGAGATTCAGTACAGCTATTAGGCGTGAAAAATTACATACTTATGATCCATATGCACCCACACAGTATGATAACAATGATGAAATTCGAATACCTATACATTATCAAGATATTTACAAAGTACCCCACGATAGTTACATTGTAATAGAAGGAAAATTTTTAGAAAAGGTTGGGAAAACTCCTATCAAGGCTAAATTACCTAATAACGGTTTTGCACACCTGTTTGATGAAATACGATATGAATTATTTGGCATGGAAATAGATAAAGTAAAGAATGTTGGTATTTGCAGTACAATGAAAGCATAGGTTTCAATGAATTCTAATGAAAAATCAATATATGAAACTGCTGGATGGTACAACGACAATATTATTAATGACACTGGAGAATTCATAGTTTCGATGCCTCTAAAACTGCTTTTGGGTTTCGCAGAAGATTTTAAGAAAGTTATTGTGAATGCCAAACAAGAACTTGTTTTAATACGTGCTAGAAATGACAGTAACGTCTATATTAGTCAACAAGAATTAAAAATTAAGATAAATAAAATACAGTGGCGTATCAAACATATTTATCCAAATGATGAGGAAAAATTGAATTTATTAAAAATTGTTAATAACAAAAATAACTCCTTATATATTCCATTTAGAAGTTGGGATTTACATGAGTTTCTAGTGTTACAAGTTACATCACAACAAACATGGCAAATAAAATCATCTAGTCAATTAGAAACTCCTCGATATGTTATTATTGGTTTTCAAACAGATTATAGAAATAAGTTTAATGCCGATATTAGCAAATTTAATCATTGTAAAATTAGAAATATCAGGTTAATTCTAAACTCTGAAACGTACCCCTATGAAAACATGAATATTAATTTTGAAAAGAATCAATACTTAATACTATATGAAATGTATACTAAGTTTCAAGCGTCATATTATAATGAAACTAGTTACCCCTTACTAAATTGGAAATCTTTTAAGGAAACTGCACCTTTAATTGTAATTGACTGCTCAAAACAAAGTGAGAAACTTAAATCTTCTACGGTTGATATTAAATTACAATTTGAAGCAATGGAAATATTCCCAGCTTCAACAATAGCATACTGTTTAATATTACATGACAAATTAGTTGAGTACACCCTATTGACAGGTATTGTTAAAACTATTTAAAAGATATGTTTTTGAAAAAATACTTTAGTTATTTATTAACTGTTGTAATATGAAGGTGCTCTCTTTAATATTTATTTTATTTACACAATATGTTTACACATTTGACGAAACTGAAATCATAGTATATTTGAATATTTATGGTTACTTAAATTTCACCAATGAAAATAGTTCGAATTTGGAATCATTTGAGTACAAACATGCTTTCAACTTATATCAACAAAAATTTGGTTTACCTGGAAATGGAACAATGAACAATGAAACATTAACATTTATGCAACATCCAAGATGTGGTGTTCCGGATAATTTACAAGCTCTTAATAATAACATAAAATGGCGTAATAAATTAGTAAGATGGAATTCATATCATATGTCTGCACAACAAAACTATTTACTAGAAGAAGCGTTTAAAATGTGGTCTAAAGTAGCAGATATAAATTTTACTAGAGATATTTACAATCCAAATATACGTATTTCATTTGGAAGAGGAAAACATTTAAAAGCAAATAGTTATCAATATTGCCCTGATGTTTTCGATGGACGTGGGAAAGTATTAGCACATGCAAATTTACCTAACTATCAACAATCACCTATAGAAATTCATTTTGACATAGATGAAAATTGGGATTATGAGTTACGTTATTCAGATAACGATTATTATAAATTTTTTAAAGTTGCGGTGCATGAAATTGGGCATGCTATCGGTTTAGGACACATATATGATGAAGAATCAATTATGTATCCTACATATAATTATAATGTGCTTTATAATAATAATATACCTGTATTAAGTAATATAGACCAAAAGATAATTCAGAGTTTATATGGTACTCGTTTTACTAAAATATTAAATACAACAAAAATCATGCAGTATACTACTACTACTCCTGTTACTAAACAAACAACGAAGAACGATGAGGAGGAGGAGGATGACACTAAAATACCAAATATTTGCAACATTAATGAAAAATTAAATAAATTTTTAGTTATTAAAGAAAATTTATATATAATATATAATGAATGGGTATGGATAAAAAATTCGTTAGATAATACTTTTAATTACAAACCTGTTTATTTGAAAACATGGATACCGTTTATTAAAAATTTTAGTGACATTTCAGCAATTTATCAGAAGCCAAACGGTAATATTGTAATTGTTGCTGATAAAATTTATAATAGTTATTAAGTTTCCGTCATTTGAAATAGAAAATTATATATCCTTACCAAATATAAATAATATTACAGGTATATTCAATTCATATCAAGGTCATACATTTATTTTTTATAGTAATACATTTTGTTCTGAATTAAACGAATGTAATTTAGCTATTAAAGAAAATTCATATGTTTATAAGAAATTTCCACAAATACCTACAAATATTGATGGAATATTTCGTTACATTGATGGGCTAATCTATTTTTTCAAAAACAAAAATTACTATTCGTTTAATGAATTTACCAATAAACTTGTAAAGGCAGGATAATTTGATTTATCTTTGTTTATTATAGAATGTGCTAAAATAAGTGTGTTTAAATAACTAAAAAATTTGTTACATAGAATAAGTCATTTATATAATTTTTAATGATATGTACTATTTTTTTTTAAATAAATAATTTCAATAAATGTACGTGTATTAATTTATAAAGTTATACCCTGAATTCCTATATATGTATATATATATTTACCAAAGAAACAAACAAACAAATAGAAGTCAGTTGATGTCTAACTGCTAGACTGTAATTATAATATTATGAAAGTCAAATCTGCTTTTAAAATGCTGCAACGGTGTTCAATCATTATTGTACCTGTTTTCTACCTATTTTTACAAATAATTAGTATTCTAATTTAATATTTATGTACATTGATAACATATTAAAGTAAAAAAATCTTTAAAAAAGTTTATTCCACCACTCCATGCCTCTGATAACACTAACCACAAGAGATATAATTTGCTTTAAAAGTGCAAATTTTCTCCTCCTATTACTCATTACAGTTCTAAAAATTCTGTGTGTGTTTGTGTGGTTTGTGTAAAAAACTGTAAGTAGAATCTTTTATCTTTATATCAAAATTTTAATTTAAATATTTATGTTTAATAGATGGAGAGAATAGACACATTTAGCAAACATTTATTATTAAAAATTTATAAAAAACTGGATCGTCTAGAAAATGATTTAATGAAACAGAATGAAGAACAACATATTTTTAAAGAACAAATATTTTAAAATTAGATAAAATCGAAACAGAAATATTCAAATGTAAAGATGATGTAATAATACAAAATAATATATCATCAGTAGAAGATGATGAGGAAATATTTAAAATTCTAGAAACAGTCAACAAAGACAATATTGATAGGTAATAATTTGTTTATGTTATTGTTATTATTTTATTAATTATAATAATTTTCAGTATCATAGATAATGTCAAATTATACAATGATGATTATGATGAGGAAAAAATTCCAATTGTAGATATGATGGAAGTAGATATTTCAAATAACAAAAGAAAAGAAGATGAAGAAGAGGAAGAAAAAAAATTAACAAAAAGAATGCATCACATGACTTTAAACGATAACAATAATGATGATGATGATGATGATGCTGATGGGGTATCATCATCCATTTGTGTGCATAAGTAAATTTTTGTTTGTTTTTTTTTATTTATTTATTTATTTTTCTTCTTTTGTTACAGAACTAAGAAAATTAAAACGAACTATGCAACAGTGTGGGAGAGCGATAAAATATATTTTAAGTTGTAAATATATACACACATACATAATAATAAAAATTATTGTAAATATATATACACATAATAAATATTATAATATTTTATTTTAAAATATTTTTGTATAATAATTCAAATCTCTTAATCCTTTGTTGAAATCTTTCCCTATCACGTGAATACATTTCCCAATTTCCTTTACGTGCATTCTGTGAAGCAAACTGCCACACATAAAGGTAATGTACTATCACTTTATCATTAAAACAAACTTTTTTAATATTTTTCTCCATTATTACACATTTATTATAAATATTTAAAAATCTACATCTGTTCTAAAAACACCATCAATCTTATTCATAACTCCATCTTTCTGATATTCACCAACTTTCTTTTCGAAAAAATTAGTTTTACCTTCTAGTGAAATTAACTCCATAAAACTAAATGGATTTTTAGAATTATATAGCTTTTCAAATCCTAACTCTAAGAGTAATCTATCAGCAACAAATTCAATATATTGACTCATTAGTTCACAGTTCATTCCTAACAAACGTACAAGTAATGTTTCTGTAAGAAATTCTTGTTCTATATTAACAGCATCACGGATAATTTCAACTATTTTTTCACAAGATGGTCTCTGTTGTAAATGTTTAAACATTAAGCATGCAAAATCACAATGTAGACCTTTATCACGTGATATTAGTTCATTGCTGAATGTTAATCCGGGCATTAATCCTCGACTTTTTAACCAAAAAATAGCGGCAAAACTACCCGAGAAAAATATCCCCTCGACAGCTGCAAACGCTACAATTCTCTCACCAAATGTAGATGTACTTGATATCCATCTTAATGCCCAATCAGCCTTCTTCTTTACACATGGAATTGTTTCTATTGCATTAAATAAAAATTGCTTCTCTTCAGAGTTTTTAATTTATGTGTCAATAAGTAAACTGTTCATTTCATAGTGAATATTTTCAATTGCAATTTGTAAACCATACAAGCAACGTGCTTCCGTTACTTGTACTTCGTGACTGAATCTTTCAACAAGATTCTCATTCACAATTCCATCTGAAGCTGCGAAAAATGCTAATATATGTGAAATAAAATATTTCTCATCTTTATTGAGTTTATTATTCCAATCATTTAAATCTTTTGAAAGATCAACCTCTTCAGCTACCCAAAAGGAAGCTTCAACTTTCTTATACATAAGCCACATATGAATTGGAAATGTTACAAATCTATTAGGATTTTTATGTAACAAAAGTTCCATCTCTGATTCACCATTAAATTGTTCATCTGTTGCATTCATATTGAATGAATGATTATATCTGTTGAAATAAAACAAATTATTACCTTTCAAATTATTTATTGTTCAAATACATATATTTTTCATTTAGGAAATATAACAAATCATTACACTCATAATATTTATTTATATGTATGTTAAACTAAAAGGAATTAAAAAAAGGGTTGATAAATAATACAAATGTATTTTATTAAAACATTTTATTATGTTTTAATTATTCATATATTTTATAGACATTTTGTGTTGAACAAACGTAATTGTTTTTATGAAATATGCATTTTTGTTCAATTTTACAATGCTTTAGTGCTGGTGCATCTTCTATGTCTACAATTGTACAATTTATATTTAATGATGATAGAATTTATTTTTCTGATCCCCCTTTACATATATTATGGTTGCATTTTTTAGCATGGTAGGTAGTATATTTTGATGAACTTCAAAATAATTCACGTAGCCATCATGCCAATCAAGTCCGTGGAAATTCTTCTGCAACCAGAGTACACCATGTTTTTGTTTTTTATTTAAATATGTCCATGAATTCAAAATAAAATGTTCTGATATATTATTCTCGTCAAGCACTGTTATTTCTTTAAGGATGAATTCGTTAATATAGAATCCTTGTATATCTACGATATATTTCATATTTTGTTTATTTCCTAAACAAAAAAAATATATATAAGAAAAAATATTACTTAAATGTGTTTGTAAAAGAATAAAGTAATAAAAGAAATATACCTTAAATATGTTTGTAGAAATCTCTTCGTTCCACTGCTACGACTGTCAATCAAATATACTCGTTTTTGCCTTGCCTGCGAAGAAACAGACTGAAGTATTTATTAGTTGAAAAGGTGTTGTACTTCGTAATTACAAAAGAAAAATGAAAAGGTTGATATGCTCTGCTGTTCACAAATCAAATAATAATTAAATAAAAACCATAAAACACTTCAAATAAATACTTGTATCAGATTTATAAAAAAAAAAGTAGTGATTAACAATGAGAAAACACAGCCGACTTATATAATTTTATTTTTTGCATTATTAAGCATAAATTAAAGGCAAACTTCCACTTGTTATACATAAGTATAAAGAGAAATTGATGTAGAACCTTATTCCGTCAAAACATATAGTATATACATATCCCAATCTTTCTCGCCTAACCAAATATTAATGTGTTTGTGTGTGTATGGTTTGTGTTAGTTAACCCCTATATTGCTAGGAAACCTCAGGGCGCACTCAGAAGGTAGGTGCCGCAGTTTTTGTTTTCGGTTACAGAGTTTTATTAAGTGTTATGTGCCTCAGCTATAGTACAGGGAAAGTGCCGGTACGTATCTCAGCAGGAGCGTACTGGAAAGAACTTCCCGATACCATCACATACGAAGCGACGATTCCACTCACCTATGAGTCCGAATGGATTAAGAAACTGGATACTTTTGACGATGGACCAGCCGGATGCGATAATATAGTACAAGAATGCGCAATGCATGATAACATCCAAGACATGACCCGGACATATAATGACGTTTTTCGCCAAATCGAAACGTCTTTGGATCCCGAATATTTCATCGAGCTAGAGAAGTTAAATCCGCAACAATTAGGACAACATTTGAAGGATCACTAGGCCGATCGCGGTTCGATGGACCCCCATTCACAGACCCAAATACTGACAGAGCCGTCTCACGTTTCCGACGCGCTATTAATTTCATCGGCGACGCCTTTAACTGGTGTTGCGGCGTCATGACGGAGACCAAGATAAAGTTCGTGATGAATATAAAGGCTTTGGAACAGCGGATAGAATTACTCCAACAGAGGATGCACGAGGAGTACAAACATCTGAACTTAGTGACGGATAAATTCAAACGATATGATACACAAGTGCAAACCACTTTCAAAATTCTACTAGAACGCGTCTGAGTCTTGGAACGCGTAGAAGAAACAGAAATCAAAGCCAATGAATCTACAGAAAACAGTTAATCACTTAATGCGTAATGATGTCAGCGCATTAAAACGCCCGACCAACATGTTAAGAATTATCCGACAAAATGAAATTCTGAGCGCATGTAAAGCCAGGAATATCCCTACTGCCGTGTTGAAGCCAGGAGTGATGGTAGCCAATTTAGACAGATTATCATCAAAATTAAAGAGTTACGGCTTACAATTGGCCATCCCGCGTGACCAACCATCACAATATTACAAATTACCTATTGTCGACTGTCAACTATTGTAATACATGTCAAGGTGCCCGTCACACAGGTCGGCAAGTCATGGAAGCTGGTGGAGTTGCTAACAACGCCGTTTGTATGGGATAATGACACATGTGTGATAATGCACGATCAGTGGAAATAACATGCAGTCGATATCTGGAGCCGGATTACATCAGTGTCAGCCTTATCATGACCGTCTATGTTATCTACCACGATTCTCGTCAGACGCACTGTACGAACCGCAATGTGCATTTAAAATGTATGAAGGAGCCACGGTGGAAGCATTGCTCCTTCCGCTGTTATCAATGCCAACAAATGGTAATCTCCGAAGTTCGGCCTGACACATACGTGATTACCCATCCGCAGCCCAACATGAAAATCCATTGTCCCCGCGAAATACAGGAAGTCAACCCGCTACATATAGGCCAACCCGGAGCACTACAAGTTCAATTACCGTGTAACTGTGCTCTGTACATCAAACAGACCCGCACGATACCAGTCCGCGTACCGTGTGGTGAAGACAGCCGTCATCTACAAATTATACACGTACTTCCAGTTACGTGGTCAAACCTAAAATCGCTGAGGATTAACTCGCTAGTACCATAAACTCTTCCAGAATATAATAATCTGTCTGAGTGTCTCAACAATAACTGGACTTTACATGTGCCGCACTTGAACTTGTCAGCCATTAGCGGCACGTAGAAAAATTTACCGTACTCCGACGCATTTCCACCACTCGCATGGACAATCGACGAGAGTAGGTATGGGGACGATTGAGCCACCCCCCAACACTACTTCTTACGTCATCATGACGTCACGGCCAATCAAATTGCTAAACACAAATGGGTGGGCGTAGCTTATGAGCACATAAGGAGTAGTGGCGGGGGGTGACTCAATCGTCCCCATTGGGGCGTTTGAGCCTGGGAAAGTTTTTAATACTGTGGGAATTTTGTGGTTTCTTTGATGTTGCCGCCTTCCGATCAGGTGTTAATTACAGGTGTGTATTTGACCTTGAGTTAGAGTGGTCGTTGGCACGCGGGTTGTGTTACATGAATGTAGGATGATTGATATTAAAATATAAATGTATGCGACGGGTAGTATGGAATTTGCAGCGCGGTTCTTGAAAATATAATTTCATACACCACAGAGAGAGAGAGAGAGAGAGAGAGAAAGAGAGAGAGAGAGAGTGAGGAAGAGAAAGGGGGAGAGGGAGAGGGCACCACACAAGAGTGTATTAGGTAACTGCACAACAATACAAACAAGGCATGTGGGTTGCATAAAATTTAGGGACAACAGCACACCTATGTGCTGCGCTGTACACAACACATTGTAATGACAATTGTGATATATTAAGTTTAAAGTACACTCCCCTTCACTACCTTCAAACAAAATATCTTTTCCTTTCCCGCCATACCGATAAACACATATTTTATATTTGTTGCCGAAATGTCTTTGTAGTTTTTGAAGTTCTGGTATTCCTGCACCTTCTTCCGGTATAGTTACTGAAGCATCCTCCGTAAGTTGGATAGCTCTCTTCGTTTCTAATTTTCTGATATCTCGACGCACATCTCTGTATTCAGGATCTCCTTCCACACTAGCAATTACGACGACTAGAGCTCTTGGTAGACACAGATTCTCACTATTATTAACCGCGATAATTCCTCTTCGCATAGCGCTTTCTTCATTGAATGTATTATATTTATTTTGTCTGTTATTTCCTGTGCCTTTTGGTAAACGCACGGTTGTCACACCTAAAGTGTATTATATTAATAGTAAGCATAGCTTGTTATGTCAGCTAAATTTAAAAATTAGCTAATTATTGGTGTCTACTAGTACGAGATTTATAATTCTAAAAACATATAATTACCTAGACAAAACGTATCGGTGTTTAAACCCGTGGAATTAGATTGATAAATCCCACTAAGAACCTGCCACACATCATCAAACGTCACCTCCGATGCAGTAACAAAATTTTTCCATCCTTGACCTCTTTTAATATCCTTACTACAAAACGTAAATCCAACCTTATCAGTTCAACTTCTGACGTAACGTGTATCAGACTGTCAAAATTTAATAAATTCTGGTTGGATTGTTGATAATGAAAATATTTTGGATACGGAGGGTAGTTTTAATGTATGCATTCCCCTAAAATTGTTACTCGGATTTGCGGAAGACAACAAGAAAATTATTTTAAATGTGCGACAAGAACTTAATTTAATAAGAGCAAGAAATGATAGCGCTGCTTACACATTCACAGAAGAATTAAAATTTAATATAAACATATTGTGTGGTGCATGCCACATGTGTCAGTTAACAATGAAAATCGTTTAAAATTATTAAACATTGTAAATTCAAATGGCAAACCACTGTTCTATATTGCCCAGGAAGATCACGAATCAACAAGATAAATGGAAACTAGCTACCTGGAATGTTAAAACATTGTATCAACGAGGTAAACTAGCAAATGTTTTACAAGAAATGAAGCGGCTAAATATAAGTATTTTGGGTCTAAGCGAAGTAAGATGGATCGAAAGTGGAAAAGTACATTGTGATGATGGAATTATATATTACTCAGGTGGAACAGAGCATGAAAAAGGAGTAGCAATAATAGTCCAAAAAGAACTACAAAATAAAGTAATTAATTATATCCCAATTTCCGAACGCATTATATTGTTGAAATTACGAACTAAACATATTAATACAAACATCATACAAGTCTACGCACCAACAGGGTATTACGAAGAAGAAGACATAGATTTATTTTATGAAGAGCTTGAAAATACTAAAAAGCTTTGCAAACCCCATGAAGTTATCTACATCATAGGTGATTTCAACGCGAAAGTTGGATCAGAGAGCGACGTAGAAACTGTTGGGCCTTACGGGCTAGGTACTAGGAATCAAAGAGGTGCAAGAATGATTGGGTGGTGCAAAGCAAACGACCAAATAATTATGAACACCTGGTTCAAACAACATCCGAGACGACTATATACTTGGCGGCATCCAAATGGACATACAAAAAATCAAATCGACTTTATTACAGTTAATTCAAGATTTAAAAATAGCGTGTTAAGTGTTAAAACGTACCCGGGTGCCGACTGCAATAGCGATCATACACCAGTTGTAGCAGTCACTAGGTTGAAGTTTAAAATCCCTTACAAAAAAGAAAGCATCAGCAACAAATGGGACTTAAAAGCATTAGCTATTACAGAAATAAAAGAAAATTACAAAGAAGTAGTAAATGAAAAATGGCAACCCACAAAAATAATAGGAGACATCAACGTCCATTGGGAAAAAATGAAGACTATAATCCTAAATGCAATTGAACAAACTGTTCCTAAAGAAACAAATTCAGTTAAAAATCAACAATGGATATCTGAAGAGATACTACACAAAATGGATGAACGCAGAAGAAAGAAAAACACTTCAGAATATACTATCTTGAACAAACAAATTAAAAAAATGTGCAACGACGCAAAAGAGAAATGGCTTAATGAAAACTGTAAAGAAATAGAAGATTTATACCAAAAAAATTCGCACCAAGTTTACAAAAAGATCGAGTACATTTGTAATAAAAAGGGACTACATAACAACAACTATATTAAAAACAAGGAGGGAGAAATTTTGATGGAAAAAAATGAAATATTATGCAGATGGGAATATATAGAAGATCTCTACACAGATGAGAACAGGCCTGAAAACATAGATTATTCGCTAATCGCCTCAGAAGATAAATGGGAAGAAAAAAGTATTTTAAAAGAAGAAATAGAATCGGCCATAAAAACCATGAACAAACACAAAGCCCCGGGACCAGATGAAGTCACAATAGAAATGATTGACGCACTAGACGACAAAGGAGTTGAAATAATTACCAGCTTAGCAAACCAAATCTATAAATCTGGGGAAATTCCAGAAGAGCTTACAAAGTCTACAATTATTACAATCCCTAAAAAAAGCAGATCCAATCATTGTGATCAATATAGAATGATTAGTCTCATGAGTCATGTTCTTAAAATAATCCTGACAGTTCTCCTTGTTAGGCTCAAAAATTTCTTACTGCCCGAAATTTCAAAGTTACAATTTGGATTCACGGCGGGAAAAGGAACAAGAAATTGTTTGTTCCTGCTAAGAACAATAATAGAGAGAAGCTTAGAAGTCAACAACAAAGTATATGTCTGTTTTCTAGACTACAAAAAAGCATTTGATATGGTAAATCATGCAAAACTTATCACAACCCTAGAAAGAGCTGGCGTAGACATAAAAACAATAAAATTGATAAAAAACCTATACTGGATTCAGTCATCAGCTATAAGAATAGGGGGAAAACTGTCAAATTATACGGAAATTAAAAAAGGAGTGAGACAAGGATGTGTTCTCTCCCCCCTCTTGTTCAACTTTTACAGCGAACAAATATTTAAGGAAATTATAACGTTAGAAGGAGTAAAAGTTGGAGGCAAAACCATAAATAATCTCAGATACGCAGATGATACTATTTTGTTAGCTAATAGTTTGGAAGAACTGCAACAACTAATAAATAAAGTAGCAGAGATTAGCGACGAGTGGGGGCTACAGCTTAACACAGAGAAAACAGTATATATGGTGGTGGGAAAAGAAAGGCAAAAACAAGCTGATGACAGTGTAATAAAATTGTACAACAAGGAGATGAAACGGGTAAGCCAACACAAATACCTTGGTAGTATTATAAGTAGCAATGGCAAATGCGAAACAGATATAAATAACAGAATTGCACTAGCAAAGGTGGCCTTTAACAAAATGAAAAACTTTCTGACAAACAACAATATTAGTAATAAAACGAAAGTACGCCTGATAAAATGTTACATTTGGAGTGTGATTACTTATGGTTCTGAATCATGGACAATTAATAATAATATGATAAATAAATTAAAAGCAGTGGAAATGTGGATATATAGGAGATGTTTAAAAATAAAATGGACAAGTAAAATTAACAATAAAAAAGTGCTCCAAATGATGGGTGTAAATAGACAATTAGTGAGTAAAATAAGAAAACATCAATTTGAATTTTTGGGACATTTATTACGGAATAAAGGTGTTGAATGGGACATATTAAATGGTAAAATAGTGGGGACAGTTACACGCGGTAGAAAGCGAAATTCATCAATTACGGGTCTACAAAATGAACTGGGAGTGAAAAGTTTTGAGGACTTTGTAAGAATAGCCGAAGACCGCAACCTATGGAGATTCATGATCGCCGACGTCTGCACCAGATATGGCACCTAAATGGAATGGAAATTCAAATCGTTTTTTGCCATTAGCATATCGTTCTTGGGATATATTTGAATATCCTGTACTACCAGCAGCTAAAAAACAAACATGGTCTATTAAATCATCTACCCAGTTGGAAATACCTAGATTTGTAATTGTAGGGTTTCAAACTGATCGTAGAAATAAAAAAGATAAGGATGCAAGCATTTTCGATTCGTGTAATTTAACAAATATTAAATTGTATTTGAATTCCACATATTATCCATACAACAACTTAAATATTGTCTTTTCAAATAATAATTATGCAGTTCTGTATCACATGTATGCAAATTTCCAAAATGCTTACTATTAACAAAATTTCGGTGTATTATTAGATAGAAAGAAATTCAAAGAAATTGCGCCATTAATAGTAATTGATTGCTCAATTCATAATGAAACTCTTCAAACTTCTTCAGTTGATATTAGATTGGAATTTGAATCAGGCACTAATTTCCCGGCGAATACAACCGCGTATTGTCTGATAATACATGATAAGATTGTTGAATATAACCCGTTGTCAGGGGATGTTAGAAATTCATTTTAATTTAAACATTTAAAGCAATTAGAACATGTACTTCATTGCTCAAATCAAAAGAAAAATGAAACTTTTCAAACTTCTTCAGCTGATATTAGAATTTCCTACCATACAACCGCAAACATTCTAATAATACATGATAAGATAGTTGAATATAATCTGCTGTCAAGTGATGTTACGAGTACAAGCTCATTTTATTTCAAACATTCAAAGTAATTAGAACATCGTACAAAAACTATATATAATGGAGTTAATTATTGACATACAAGGATTTCAAGCTGATGGATATATTATAATACCAAAAGATATTTTTATACTATCAAGAGATGGAAGTAAACAACAACATTTTTATATCAAACGAACATTTACATGGGAAGAATTATGCCGAAGTTATGTCGAAATCATCACGGATTAAAATGGGATAATGGACATATAAATTATAACGAAATGTGTTGTGAGCTAATAAAATTTTAGAAGAATCAAAAACTGTTTACGTACAAGGTGCTGTCAAAAAAGAATTTTTATTATCATTCAGTGTAAAAACATGTAATATTATAGATTTAAGCGAATTTAATTATAAAGTAGCTTTAAAAAATTGTTTAATTCATAAAACATGTTTCTTACATTCTATTCCATATGTTTGTGCTGTAAGTAATGTATATAAAATTAAAAAAATTCTAGACGATGTTATATATTTTATAAATTCAGATAATTTTATGTAATATTATGTAATGAGGTATATAATAAAACAATATAATTACAAATTATTTGTGTTTTTCTTTATTTTTTCAATTACAGGTACAATGAATGTATAAAAATGTTTATAATTTTCTTTCAACAATTTTATAAATTTCTCTTTATCTTCTTCATGTATAGTCTTACTACATTTTATGTAATTTAAAATCTTAACAATACTAAGAACATAATTTGTATAATATTTATTAATTGGAACATTTGTAGTATTTTTTAATAGAAATTTACAATTTGGAGACCAACGATAATGTTCAAACAGTGCAACATCGTTTTCCTCAAAATTGCATATTTCAACATCACAAAAAGCACACTGCACAAAATCACTATAGTTTTTTAAAAGAAACCGACTGTTGCTAATTGCTTGGCACAAATATTTGTATTTGACCACGTACTGAATGTAGATAAACGATTAAATTCACTTTGAAGTGATAATTTTTTATCTTCATAACACAATGGACAATTTGTGATAAGTAAGCAATCATATGGTGAATCAGCCACAGTAAGTCTCGTATCAGGATGTTGTAAACAAGGTTCAAATTTTTTTAAAAAAATATCCTTTTTCCACTCTTCAGGTAATTTGTCCCACACAAAACTCAGTTGTCCAATATCTCCTTTATTTTTATATTTTATAAATTCCACTGGAAGATTTTTAATATCCTCATTGGTCATTGAATTTAATGGAAAAATAGATTTTCCGTCTGCTTCATAATATTTTTTCAATGTTGGATACGTTACACTATCAGGTTTAAAACTTAATATATAATTAACATCAGTAAAGTTCGAAAAATTAAAATCTGACATGATGTAGATTTACTTTATAACTAACTATTTTATTTCAAATTCAAATTATATATACTTTAGTTGACAGTGAATAATAATTACTGATTTTTGTAATTCCACAATTTTAATAATAAAATTTGAATTTGTTCTAATATACTAATGTTAGGACAATTAAAGTCAAATAAAGAAAATGTTTAAAACAAAGAAAAAATGTAAAAATAACTATTTTGAAGGAAATCATGGTTTTTAAACCATAAAAAAACCAAACCAATATAAAAATTAATTTATCATTGTTTCAAACAAAGAAAAAATGTAAAAATAGCTATTTTGAAGGAAATAATGGTTTTTTAAACAATATATAGATGATAAAAATATGTATATAAAGAGGTAATATATTCATAAAAAAATATTATATTAATAGAAATTGTTGAAATAACAACAAGTACCTAACTACTCTACTGCAAGTAAGTAATTATTATTTCTTTATTACTTTATCGTTATTTGTATTTTGGAACTCTTTTAGAAATGGATTTTCTAAAAAAAATTAACAAAATTGGATGTTTAGAATGAAAAATTATAAAATCATTAACAGAACTCGATAGTTCAAAATATAAAATTTGCGAAGCTCGAATAATTCCAACAAAATATGGAAAAGCAATTATTTGTGAATTAGAGGAATTTTCAATATTCCTACCAAATCGCTATACACTCTAACTGAAGAAGAAGTTCAACTATTGAAAGACAAATACATTCAAGTTAACTTTAACAAGGACAATTATGCTGAAATAAAATTTTACTAAGAAATTTTCAATTAAATAATTCTAGAAATATTTAAAAGCAAAAAAATAAGAAAAAATATAAATAAAAATTATATTATTTTAGTTTCAGATTTGCAGTATAAAAAGTAAACATATTGTTAAAAAAAATGTCTGAAATTATAGATTTTTTCGTTCCAAGCGATGATGAAATTTGCTTTAAACAGTTAATAGAAGAAGAGGAAAGTGAAAAAAGAGAAAACATTAGTTTAGATTATTTTAATTTAGATCATTATAAAATATGGAAATATGGAACTTCAGAAAATATTATACCATATTGCTTTAATGATAATAATCATATAAATATAAAATATTATACGTTCTTTTTATCAAATGGTAATTTTTCTTAGATGTGTCAGCATTATTGTCGTGTATGTGCAAGATATTGGATGCAAAAACCATATGTAAAAATATGTAAGGAACAAAGTTTTCTACAAATCCAAGGAAAAATTAGTGGTATTTGGTATTTTAAACCACTTTTTAAAGATCATTTAATATTAAAAAATTGTGAAATGTTACAATTTTTAAAAGATTTTGAAAATAATTAGTGTTATGAATGTAATACAAAATTGTTTCAATGGAATTCCTCTGTTACTTGTCTCTGTATTGAATTAAAAGCTATGGAAACTAGCTTGTAACTCTTATTATTTTATAATATATTTTTTTCTTATTTTTAAATGTGTTTTAAATATATATATGTATTACCTGTATTGTGTGTTCTTTTCTTTGTTGTTACTCATAATATTCCCAAACCGTTATCCTACTAATCTCATTTCTGTATAAGTATGGATCCTCCAAAATGCAAATACTGTCGAAAACCCGAATGTGTGGGACTTCCAAAAAAGTGTCCGGGGTGTAAGGGAAAAACAACATGGGTTTTCATACCACCAACCTGTGAATTTCCGGGGAAGATTTCATGCTACAAAACTTCCTGCATTTATTACACTGGATGTGGAAATGTGTTTCAATTTCATCCCAAATTGGAATTTTAATTGTTCACGATATGTCCTATAAACAAAAGTTATTAGGTTATTTAGTATTATCATTTCTTTGTAACTATTATTTTCATTTAAAAAATGTATATAATTTTTCTTATGTTACTGTTTATAATTTTTTTAATATTTACTATGTACCTTTTTTATATTACTAAATCTTATATATTATTTTTGTATTACCTTTTATATGTAACATATTGTATTTTCTTTTATGTACATTGTAATAAATTGTGTTTAACCAATACCACAAATTGATAAAAAATAAAAGCAAATTTTCTTATACGTTGTTCTATATATAAAAAATGGAAAATTTTAATCAAAAGACCACAACTTGATAAAATATTATCATATTCTATAAAAGCAACTGCTGTCTTATACATTATTCACAGAAAAAAATGGAATTTTTCAATATCAGCATGTCTGTCCACAGACATTTGATCGAAAAATTAAATGTAAGTTATAAAATTATTTAAGTATTTTAAATATAACATTCATAATTTGACTTTATTAACATATATATTTCAGATGATCGATGTAGAAATCTTCGAGTTGAACAAGTTGCCTCCCCCAGAGGCAACTTGTATATACAGCGGAATAGTGGACGGCACTCCAAATTTGGAGGAGTGGCCGCACTGTGTACGTTATGTATATAAATGTATGTATTATCAATTTTTTTAAAAAAATATTGTAAATTAATATTATTTAACAAAATATTTTAAATTAATTAATTTTTCTTACAGAACTGAAAAAATAAATTTTTATTATTTCATAATTGTGTGTTCTTTTTGTTATCACTCCTAATATTCCCAAACAATTTCATAGCATGTGAGTATAAATAAATATACAATCATGAGTCTACAAAACAATGAAGTATCAAGTACAAATAATTTATATCCAATATGTGGAACACCACAAGATTCAAACGATGACGCCCGGTACTGCTATGAAATCGTATTTTATTGTTTAAACCATGCTTGACTAGGAAATGAACGAATTATGGACGAGGGACCTTTAAAATTATGTGAATATTGTTTTCGAGAAAATTCTATAGATAGAACTGAGCCCAGATTTGTATATTTTTATAAAAAAGAATGTCATAATATAAATTTACATGAATTAGAAACTATACCACAAGACTACTATCGTTGTCATAATTGCGAATGTGAATTATATACATCATGGAATAAACAAGAATGTGCCAGACAATAATAATGAACAAGAGAGAAAAGGTATGTACTATTTATTAAAAGAAAAAATATTGTATTATTTAAATTTTTACTTTTTTCACAGATTTATTTACACCTCACACACACACTCAGCGTTCTTATAAAATGCACCAAGTACGAGACATCAGGCAGAGGGATAGTCGCATTAGGACATTGTATACTTTTAACATGTATCTCAGCAGATTTTACTGTGATAAAGTGTACTCTGTTTTAAAAAATATAATAAATAAAATAAAAATGTATATAAACAATTGTAATTTTAAATTATGTACAGATATAAATCATTCTAATTGTTGTTGTCCCACATAAATAAATATAAAAGATAGAGAGATAGAGAGGGTGGCAGGGGCAGAGGAAGATGGCGGCAGGGGCGGAGGGAGAGGGCGGCAGCTTCGGAGGGAGAGGGTTGCAGGAGTGAGATCTATATTATTTATCTGAACAATACACACACACACAAACACACACAACGCATGTGGGTTGCATAGATAAAATTCAACAGAACAACAGCAGCACACAGCGCAACACACGCATGTGGGTTGCATACAACCTAGGCGTGCGAACACTAGCTTAATACCAAGACCAGAAGCGGAAGTGGGCCAGAAACCGCCGATTATACCTACTATTATTATTATATTTTTATTATATTATTATTAGTCAAATGTGAGCGTTTTTTGTTTTTGATAGCAACAATATAATGCGACATCCGATGGGCCATCCTATCTAATTTTCAAGAATACACGATAGTATTTTTTAATATATTCTAAAAGCAATTAATATTAATTACATGTTTTTTATACAGGGTGTTAATACTAAGTTGTAACACCCGAAAACGGCAGTTATAACATATTGAAATAAACAACTTTTTTTTGTTCAAATTTTTGATTTGGAGCCCCAGTGAATAGTTATTGACATTCTTTTGTTTTTCGAAAAATCGTCATTATTCTTATTACCCTTATTTTCAGGAATAGCAACAATGTTTTGATAATTATGTACTTTTATGCACAAATTATGCAAATAACTTTTGAAGATGAAGCAGTAAATATTTTTTTTTGAAAATAAAGATATTTCTGAAAAACACGATCAAAAAGAATGTAAATTTGGACATAGGAACTAGAAGCTGTTTGAAGATAGTTTAAGGATAATCATGTTTTCAAATTTTGGTCGCCATTTTGTTATTTAATGAAATAGAAAATAATTGTAAATACAAATGTTTCAGAGAATCAAAAGCAAATGCTGAAAGTTTTTGTATTTTTTTAATTTTCTTTAAAATAAGGGATTAATGACGATTTTTCGAAAAAAAAAAGAACGCCAATAACTATGAACTGGGGCTTTAAATCAAATATTTGAACTAAGAAAAGTTGTTTGTTTCAATGAGTTCTAACTGACGTTTTCCGGTGTTACAACTTAGTATTAACACCCTGTAGAGAATGTTTCATAACTTCAGGATAAATATTAAGAGATACTACATAACATAATTATCATAAATCAAGTAATTCTTTTTTAAAATCATTTTCACTTTGCTAAAGATACACCATGCATAATTTAAATGCCATTGTTTTAATTACTATTTTATTAAAGTAACAATAATTACATTATTTTTCAAATTATACAAGTGTACCTAAACTAATGTTATACAAGTAAATGATCAAATAAATTTACTTATCTTTAAAGCAGTTGTTCGTGTCTGAATTTGTTAAATTGAAACCATTAGCACTATCAAAAAATTATGAAATACCTTACATAGGTACTTTCTATTTCTATCTCCATTAAACTATCTTGAATGAGTATGTATTATATATATATATATATATATATATATATATATATATATATTTTTGGTAGATACATTTCAAAAAGCAGAAGAAAATTTAAAAATTCACATCGAAAAAGAAACCAGTGCTTATACATCATGTGGAACTACTAACGATTTAATAATAATAAAAAAATTTCATGATAACAGTGACATTAGTAGCAGTGATTCGGAAGTATCGACCTTTAGAAAAAAAAAACAGAAATCAAATACCTCTTTCGAATCATTACATTGTTCCAGTTACAGTCCACCAGGCACACCGGCTTCATCTACTCCTGTTTGTAGTACGCCTAGCTCTGCTACTGCTAGTAAATTGGACTTGGACAGTGTAATAACTCGAAGATTGGAAAAAATTCAAGCCCAGCTTGACCAACAATCTCTTATGCTGAAGAGAATATTAGATGCAAATAAAGAAGCTAATAAATATATAAGTATAAAACCAGATAATACTCCAGAATTTCCTATGGAGTGTAAAATAAAATATGAAGAATTTGAAAAATATCTAACGAAAGAAGATGGATTGAACTATATGGTAAGTTTGTTAAATTATTATTATTGCTGACATTCTCACTATTTACATAAATAACTAGTTATAAAAACTATTTATATTTACAGAGATCTCGTCTTGCCGCCATTGGGGGATTCACAAGTAGGCAGGCTACAATGAACATCATGAAATACTTATTTACTAATAAACTAGCTATGGAATTTAATTGGGCAGGGAGAGATAAAATAGCTTTTAAGAGCACAAACACCTGCAAAGTTATATTAGGTGAGTACATAATTCTATCAATTTAAATTCATTTACCGATTGTTTACTTTTTTTAAAATAAAATTAATTAAATAATTATTTTGTTGGTTCACATATATTATATATTGTTTGTTTCTAGAATTTTAGTTTTTTGATTAGAGTCACAATTATGTTGAATTTTAGATTAGCGAACATTTTGCAAAAATCTTGTATACATGCAAATGGTATTCCCCCATTTTCACTTTAATTTGACGCAGCCTGTATTGTCATATAATTTTATAATTATTAATTTATATAGATGCGGTGCACCAGTCTTTTGGAACAGAGACCGATGAGCTAATAAGTCATGCTATTAAAGACTGGTTGAAGTTGGCGAAAACCCGGTACACATACGAGCAGGGTAAAATGGAAAAAGAAAAATCAAAATAATTACTCAGATAATTTCTTATTTTTTGCATACATTGCCACTCAGAAGTTTAGTCATAGGTAATAAAATACATATTTATTTTTATACAGATTTATAAACTTTTAAGCAATATATTTTTTATTTTTTGTATGAGTATATGTACATGTTTCTATATATGTATGTATAAGTAATAATATTTTTCTCATTAAACATTATAAAAACATATTTAATTATGGTTTTCATCTTATAGGTTTCGTTTACCCAGTACATAAATTCCAAAAAGTTTCTTTTTCATTTTGTAGATGCTTATATATTTAATATCCAATTAATTATTACTTACAAAATATTGGTTGGAAATATACGTACATTTAATCATAAATTTTATTTCAGATTGTTCGTTCCAAAAATTTCGATTTTGTTTAATTATTTCTCAATATGCCTGTAGTTAATATACCTATATTATATCAAAATTTTGTTTTATTATTCATATAAGGAGTGTGCTTTAGGAAAACCATGGCCGATGGTACTACATTAAAATGTATTAAGGATCATTTATTTTTTTGTTGAAATATTAGTAAAAACATGTATACATATATACAAATAATAACATTTTTTAGTTTATACATAATATAAACGTATGAAATAAACTTTAAGAAATAAATTTATTCAATTTGGTTATTAGACAAATATTTTTATATAAAATTAATGTATTTCATAAACGTATATTTTATTATGAATAATCGGTTATATTTTAGTTTGAAATATATGTATAATAATGTCAAAATTTATATTTAATATAAACGTATAAAATATACGTTGAGAAGTAAAAAAAATTGAAGTTTATTAGACGTATATTTTGACATAAAATAATTTAATTTCATAAACGTATATTACATTATAAATAATTGGTTATATTTTCGTTTTAAATAAATGCATTATATATCCATATTATATTTAATATAAACGTATAAAATTAGCGTTGATTAATAAACTAATTTGAAGTTTTATAAACGTAATGTATAAACATATATTATATCTATAATCATTGGTCATTTTTTCCCTTAAAATATAAGTAAAATATATCAAAATATAAATTGACTATATTCATAAGAAATATACGTTGATAAAAAAAATAATTTTAGGTTAACCCTGGAGCACTGGCGCTATGAGCATTTTGCTCACATTTGTAAATCAAAGTTTACCATTAGTGCGCAAATAATAGGGCGGAGCCAGTTCCCACTCTAGCTGACTTTATGACTTTGTTCTGTGGTTCGCTGAAATCATTTTACCATTTAGTGCGTTGTTGTTTTAGTTATTCACTATTTGCCGTTGCTACGCACGTACCGTGAGCAAACTTCTCATCGCGCCAGTGCTGCCGTTGTGATTATTTGTTCTTGTTTTTTATATTGTAAGTGTTACATTTTGACTTATTTATTTGATAGAATAATACATAGCCTATATTTTAGGTGTTTTGAAATGCTTCGTGGGCAAAAATTGCTGAGTTGGGGCGACAGCAGTATGAAATTATTCAACAACAGGAGCAAAGTATTCAAATTCCGTGGGCATCTGCACAATACGGCCAAGAAGTAATCGAGGAAATTGCGGAACAACTTGATATTGAGTCGGATGCCGAAAGTGAACACAGCGCCCACTATACCGAGTCTGAGCAATCCGAAGATGAACGTTTAGCTGAAGTTGCAAATGACGGAAGTATCACGGTATCTCCTGAATATGCTGGTGAGCCACAGTATATTGGAAAAGATGGAATTACTCGTTGGTTCGTTCACCCTTTTAGACCCAATGTTCGTACAGCCTCACGCAATATTGTAATTCGATTACCGGGTGTAAAAATGGTTGCCAAAAACGCTAAAACTCCCAGACAATGTTGGGAATTATATTTCCCTACAGATATGGTAGAACACATAGTGCATTGTACTAACATATATCTAGGCAAATTTCGACCGAATTATACTCGTGCTAGAAATTGTCAAGATACAGATGCTAACGAAATATATGCTTTTCTTAGCTTATTGTATATGGCTGGAGTAAAAAAAGCACAATATCTAAACACAAAAGAACTTTGGGCAAACGATGGAACCGCTCCAGAATGTTTTAGACTGACAATGTCTAGAGAGAGATTTCACCTTTTAATGCGGGCAATAAGGTTCGACGACATCACCACTCGAAACGAGAGAAAAAAAAATAGATAATTTAGCTCCGATTAAAGAAATATTCGAATGTTTTGTTTCCAAATGTAAAGACTGTTATCAGGTTGGAGAATTATGTACTATTGATGAAATGTTGGCAAAATTCAAAGGTCGCTGCAAATTTAGGCAGTATATTGCTAACAAGCCGGCGAAATATGGAATTAAAATTTATGCTCTTGTAGACAGCAGAATGTTTTATACTTCTAATTTAGAAATTTACGCGGGGAAGCAGCCTGAAGGTCCATTTCGGTTAGACAATAGTGCAAGAGCTGTGGTGAACAGAATTGCTGAACCAATTCTAAATACAGGTAGAAATATAACAATAAACAACTATTTTACATCTATCCCTTTGGTGCTAGAAATTGCAGAAAAAAGAACGACTATTGTGGGGACTCTAAGAAAATTTTTGTTGAGACCAAGATTAGACCAGAATGTAGCAGCATGTTTGGATACCAAAAAAATTGTGTCTTAGTTTCTTATAAGGCAAAAGCAAACAAAAATGTATTATTGCTGTCTTCTATGCACTCGGATGACAAAATAGACCCCGAGAGCGGAGATATACATAAACCGGAGATCATCACATTTTACAACCTAACAAAAGGCGGGGTCGACGTCGTCGACGAACTAGTATCAAACTACTCTGTGTCTCGATTCTGCTGCAGGTGGCCACTAAGGATTTTTTTCACAATGCTAGATGTCGGAGGCATAAATTCTCAAATAATTTATAAAGACAATTCTCAAATTGTTGAAGATCGTCGAATATATCTAAATATTTTAGCACAAGAATTGATAAAACCTCAATTGGTGTACCGTTCTTCAATTCGATCCTTATTTTTTAGTCTTCGAAGAAGAATTAAAGAAATATTGGGAATAAAAGATCCTCCAAACCTTCTAGAAGAACCTCGGCAGGAATTTTGTAAGTACTGCCCACGAAGGAAAAACAGAAAAACTAAGAAACACTGTGCACACTGTAACGCAGCAATTTGTACAGAGCATACAAAATTTATTTGTCCTGAATGTGCCAGTGATAGCACAGATGAAGAAAATAATATTAGTGAATAAAATATTAAAATATTATTTTATTTCAATTTTTGTTCTTTTTAATATTTTTAATGTAATAATATGAATTTAATTTTGTTTAATAATAAAATTTAAACAACGTTACAACTCTGTTTATTGAATATACGTGATTTGGATCCAAATAAAGAAAAAAAATCTATTAATATACGATGCGTGAGAGAATTGCTCACGCGCCAGTTCTCGCGTCCCGCTCGGAGGCGCCAGTTCTGCAGGGTTAAATAAACGTATTACATAAACCTATAATATGGGTATAATAACTATTATATTTATTTATATACAATTGGTACATAAATTAAATTGAAGTTTAATAAACGTATATTTACATATAGAATTATGGTATTAAATAAATATATAATAAACGTATATTTATATATAAATTAAATTAAAGTTAAATAAACGTGTATATTGGTATTAAATATTCGTATTTGATATACATATAATATATATATATATATATATATATATATATATATATATATATATATATATAATCGCCGGTCATTTTTCCAAGTCTTATACGGTTAGGGTAATACCAATATTATACGTTTATAAAACCAATCTGTGTTTCCTGGGATGTACTTATTTACAGACCGCTAATGATTTGCTTGGATTTAGAGTGACAGTAGACGGAGTTGCACCCGACGATAAAAAACTTAAAGCCATTAGAGAATTCCCCTTGCCTAAAAAAGTAAAAGACATACAAAGTCTTTTAGGTTTGTGTAATTATTACAGAAAATCTATTAAAGATTTTGCCAAAATAGCACGTCCTTTATATGACTTGACTAAAAAGGTGTATTATTCCAATTATCCGCGAAAGAATTAGACGCTATTAATACGCTCAAAAATAAATTATTATCAGCACCGGTGCTGACACATTTCGACCCGACCGCGGAGATTGAGATTAGGGTAGACGCGTGCAACGCAGGCCTAGGCGGTGTCTTGTTACAAAACAAAGATGACGCCTGGTACCCAGTGGCGTACATATCTCGGCGACTAACACCAGCGGAGATAAATTATTCCATCACGGAAAAGGAATGCTTAGCTTTTGTATATGCTTTGACACAATTCCGCCCTTACATCTGGGGACGACGCTTCCGTGTAGCTACCGATCATCATGGACTGTGCTGGTTACGGACCGTTAGAGACCCAGTCGGCAGGCTCGCTCGATGGAGTGTCAAATTACAAGATTTTCAATATGAAATCTTCCACAAGAGCGGCAAAACACACAAGGACGCCGACTGCCTGTCATGTTATCCTACGAGCACCGCGACAAAAGCCGACGAGGAGGACGCTACGGACATCATCACGTACTTAGCTATGCCCGTCGACATACAGGCACAACAGCACGATGACCCTAGTCTCATGGAATTAATTAAAGCCATTAACGACCCTAATTTCGGAAATGCATTACTCCAGCGGCGCGCTAAAAATTTTGATGACAACGGAATATTATATAAAAAGAATCCCTCAGTAATTTAGTAATCACGATGAACCACTCTCGGGACATTTGGGATTCGCGAAGACATTTCACCGCATCAGCGACCGCTATTATTGGGAAAATATGAGGCGCGACGTGGAAAAATACGTGCGTGGATGTAACGATTGCCAAGCCCGAAAAGGTGTTGGTAATCTGAAACCAGCCGGCCACTTGCACCCTTTGCCTGTCGGCCAGCCCTTTGATAGGGTGGGTATTGACCTGCTCGGCCCGTTTCGCCGAAGACGACAGGGTAAAACCTTCATAATAGTGGCCACGGACTACGCTACTCGCTGGGCTGAGACTCGCGCTCTACCTAGCGGGAAAACAGAGCCCGTCGCGAAATTCATATTAGAACAAATAATATGCCGCCACGGATCACCACGAACATTACTGAGCGACAGAGGCAAGGTATTTCAATCACAAGTCGTGGCTGAATTACTACGGATTATGGGAATTGAGAATAAATTCACAACGGCCTACCGCCCGCAGACAAATGGTCTGACCGAGCGGCTAAACAAAACATTGGCAGACATGAGTAGGTATAATCGGAGGTTTCTGGCTCACTTCCGCTTCCGGTCTTGGTATTAAGCTAGTGTTTGCACGCCTAGGTTGTATGCAACCCACATGCGTCCAGTGTGTTGTGTACAGCACAGCACATCGGCGTGCTGTTGTCCCTGAATTTTATGCAACCCACATGCCTTGTTTGTATTGTTGTGCAGTTTCCCAATAGAGATCTCATTCTTGTGTGGTGCCCTCTCCCTCTCCACCCTTTCTCTTCCTCACTCTCTCTCTCTCTACGGTGTATGAAATTATATTTCGATATATATATACATATATATATTGAACTCTGTACTCTTATGGTCTCTTTTTTGTCCGTTCGGTACAAAAAATCTAGTTGTTTTTTATTTACTAAAATTGTTGTCCTTATTTTTAACTGAATGGTTGAGCGTATTAATGTGTATGTCTAACTGTTATTGAAATCATTAAAACTAGAGATCTAGAGTTCAAATCCCAGCGACAGACATTATTTTTTATTTGTAACACAAATATTACAACAGATGTCTCTGGTGTACATTAAAATTACATGTGTATGTATGTGTGCGCACTAGAGAAGCAAATTAATACTTGGTATTATTATTTTTTAATTTAGTTACATTTTTGATGTTCATCAAGAATATTCCTTTTTAACAATGTATATATTATTTTTTATATTATTAAGTTCTTCACATGTTGTTTTAACTATAATTAGTGAATTTAGTGATGAATATTCACTTATATTTTTGGAACAATATGGTTATATGAACAATGATAATAATACTATTGTGTCATATAACACACAAAATAATTCAGCGTATAGAAATGGTTTAATTTTGTATCAAAAGAGACATAATTTATCAGCAGATGGAATATTAAATAACGAAACAATAAATTTTATGCGAAAACCAAGATGTGGTATGCCCGATATAGACCAATTTACCACACATCATATAAAATGGGGAAATAATACAATATATTGGTATTATCATGGACATGAAGATGGCAATATAATGAATAATATTATAGAAAAAGCATTTAATTTATGGTCTAAGTATACTAATTTAGAATTTTTCAGAACAAGTGTTTATAATAATGCTCAAATATTTATTACATTTGGTAATGCATTTCACTACAGATATAAACCTCGTGGAAGTTGTACTTCAAATTTTGATGGTCCCGGTAGTATATTGGGACATGCTGATTATCCAAATATAAATTTTTATTCAGAGATTCATTTAGATATTACAGAAAATTGGTCTTTAGAATTATCAAAACCGGATTATGAAAGTATTATTAGTTTATACCAAGTACTCATACACGAAATAGGACATGTATTAGGATTGCATCATTCTTCTGATACGAATTCCATAATGTATGCAGCGTATAACACACATCAACATATATTTACAATTTATTCAGATGAATTACCTGAAGATGATATAAGAGGAATTCAAAATTTATATGGTAGTAAATTAACACAAACTATTGTGACCGATCTTGTCAATACAACTTTAGTAACAGAAAAAGTACAACAAGTAAAAAATAAATTGCAGGAAAAAGAACAAGATGATGACAATTCTTTTCCATTGTTATGTGATTTGACAGATGTTAAGAATTTTCTTATTGTCAAGAACAAAATTTATATTTTTTATAAACATTGGGTTTGGTATAAAGAACTTAATTCAAAAATTTTTAATAATAAACCAATGTTAATAACAGATTGGTTATAGTATTTTACAATATTAGCCAGGTAAAACAGTTTTTACTGGTGATAGGAGGAATTGACTGGCGAGCCGTTTAGGCGAGCCTGTCATCTCCTTGAACCAGTAAAAACTGTTACCTGGCGTATAATGTACAATAGTTTACTTGTTATTGACTTGTAAATAAAATTAAAATTAAAACCAAATTTTGACAGTTACTAATTTTGTGTCAAAAATTGTTTTAAATGATATATCGTAAGCCTTGGAAGACAATAAACAATGGAACTACTAGCCAGTAAAACTGACAGGTGTCATCTTAACATGCTAGGTACTAGTAAATCTGACAGCTGTCATTTTTACAATGTAGTAGCTTGTAAAAATTAATTTACCTGGCAACAAAGAGTTAAGATAAATGATAGTTTACAAGTCAGTCACAAGTAAACATTTTTACCAGAAAATTTTACAGATATATCAGCTGTATATTTGAGACCTAATGGAAATGTTGTTTTAATTATAAATGATCAAAGTTACAATATAAAATATCCTTCATTTTTAGCTGATTCTTCGTATTCTGGTAATCCTTACAATAAAGCTATACATAACATACATGGAGCAGTAAATAACCATTTTGGTAAAACATATTTATTTTATAACGGTGACAGCTTTATTGAAATAGACGAGTGTAATTTTGTAACAATTAATAATGGTAAAATTAAAGATAAATTTCCAGGAATACCAGATAATATAGAAACTGTATTTAAATATACAAATGGTCGTTTGTATTTTTTTAAAAATAATATTTTTTATGAATTTAATGAATTCACAAATATGTTAGAACGAGCTGGTAAATTTAATTTTTCTTTATTTGACTTTAACTGTCCTAACATTAGTATATTAGAACAAATTCAAATTTTATTATCAAAATTGTGGAATTACAAAAATCAGTAATTATTATTCACTGTCAACTAAAGTATATATAATTTGAATTTGAAATAAAATAGTTAGTTATAAAGTAAATCTACATCATGTCAGATTTTAATTTTTCGAAGTTTACTGATGTTAATTATATATTAAGTTTTAAACCTGATAGTGTAACGTATCAAACATTGAAAAAATATTATGAAGCAGACTTAAAATCTATGTTTCCATTAAATTCAATGACCAATGAGGATATTAAAAATCTTACAGTGGAATTTATAAAATATAAAAATAAAGGAGATATTGGACAATTGAGTTTTGTGTGGGACAAATTACCTGAAGAGTGGAAAAAGGATATTTTTTTTAAAAAATTTGAACCTTGTTTACAACATCCTGATACGAGACTTACTGTGGCTGATTCACCATATGATTGCTTACTTATCACAAATTGTCCATTGTGTTATGAAGATAAAAAATTATCACTTCAGAGTGAATTTAATCGTTTATCTACATTCAGTACGTGGTCAAATACAAATATTTGTGCCAAGGAATTAGCAACAGCTGGTTTCTTTTACAAAAACTATAGTGATTTTGTGCAGTGTGCTTTTTGTGATGTTGAAATATGCAATTTTGAGGAAAACGATGTTGCACTGTTTGAACATTATCGTTGGTCTCCAAATTGTAAATTTCTATTAAAAAATACTACAAATGTTCCAATTAATAAATATTATACAAATTATGTTCTTAGTATTGTTAAGATTTTAAATTACATAAAATGTAGTAAGACTATACATGAAGAAGATAAAGAGAAATTTATAAAATTGTTGAAAGAAAATTATAAACATTTTTATACATTCATTGTACCTGTAATTGAAAAAATAAAGAAAAACACAAATAATTTGTAATTATATTGTTTTATTATATACCTCATTACATAATATTACATAAAATTATCTGAATTTATACAATATATATCATCGTCTAGAATTTTTTTAATTTTATATACATTACTTACAGCACAAACATATGGAATAGAATGTAAGAAACATGTTTTATGAATTAAACAATTTTTTAAAGCTACTTTATAATTAAATTCGCTTAAATCTATAATATTACATGTTTTTACACTGAATGATAATAAAAATTCTTTTTTGACAGCACCTTGTACGTAAACAGTTTTTGATTCTTCTAAAAAATTTTTTAGCTCACAACACATTTCGTTATAATTTATATGTCCGTTATCCCATTTTAATCCGTGATGATTTCGACATAACCATGTAGCACATCTTTTGTTATGTTGTGGTAATTCTTCCCATGTAAATGGTGGTTTGATATAAAAATGTTGTTGTTTACTTCCATCTCTTGATAGTATAAAAATTTTTTTTGGTATTATAATATATCCATCAGCTTGAAATCCTTGTATGTCAATAATTAACTCCATTATATATATTTTTTGTACGATGTTCTAATTACTTTGAATGTTTGAATTAAAATGAGCTTGTAACATCACTTGACAGCAGATTATATTCAACTATCTTATCATGTATTATTAGAATGTTTGCGGTTGTATGGTAGGAAATTCTAATATCAGCTGAAGAAGTTTGAAAAGTTTCATTTTTCTTTTGATTTGAGCAATGAAGTACGATGTTCTAATTGCTTTAAATGTTTAAATTAAAATGAATTTCTAACATCCCCTGACAACGGGTTATATTCAACAATCTTATCATGTATTATCAGACAATATGCGGTTGTATTCGCCGGGAAATTAGTGTCTGATTCAAATTCCAATCTAATATCAACTGAAGAAGTTTGAAGAGTTTCATTTTGATTTGAGCAATCAATTACTATTAATGGCGCAATTTCTTTGAATTTCTTTCTATCTAATAATACACCGAAATTTTGTTGATAGTAAGCATTTTGGAAATTTGCATACATGTGATACAGAACTGCATAATTATTATTTGAAAAGTCAATATTTAAGTTGTCGTATGGATAATATGTAGAATTCAAATACAATTTAATATTTGTTAAATTACACGAATCGAAAATGCTTGCATCCTTATCTTTTTTATTTTTACGATCAGTTTGAAATCCTACAATTACAAATCTTGGTGTTTCCAACTGTGTAGACGATTTAATAGACCATGTTTGTTTTTTAGCTGCTGGTAGTACAGGATATTCATATATATCCCAAGAACGATATGCTAATGGCAAAAAACGATTTGAATTTACAATGTTTAATAATTTTAAACGATTTTCATTGTTAACTGACACATGTGGCATGCACCAAACAATTTTTTTTATATTAAATTTTAATTCTGCTGTTGATTTGTAAGCAGCACTATCATTCCTTGCTCTTATCAAATTAAGTTCTTGTCGCACATTTAAAATAATTTTCTTGTTGTCTTCTGCAAATCCGAGTAACATTTTTAAAGGAATGCATACATTAAAATTACCCTCCTTATCCAAAATATTTTCATTATCAACAATCCAACCAGCATTTATTAAATTTTGACGTTCTGAATATGAATTAGATACATATCCTTTCATTGTGCTTGTTATTCCAAGATTTTTAATTGTATCAATTTCAACAGTGTTTAATAAATATTTTATATCTTCAAATAAATAGGAAATACCATTATTAGTAATTTTAGTATCTATAGGAGGTGCAGATCCATCTTCTTTTGTTAATTTGCCTTCAATATATAAGTAACTTTCATGTGGTAATGTATAAATATCCTGTTGTTGTATTTGTATTCGAATTTCATCACAATTATTAAAAGATGAAGCAACAATTGGTTGATAACTATGTATTTGTTTGTTTGATATTGTATTATCAAACACAATATTAGATGTAATATTTAAAATATTACTCATAGTTTATATTTTAAGTTTTAAACCCAATGACTTTAGAAATTTCTTATTTTTTGTAGATATAGTCAATTTTGAGGTTAATAGACATCTTTTTGACAACACTGACGGTACACTGAATTTTGTCTCTGATAGTTGAGTTCTTTTATAGTCAATACCCATTAGAAACTTTTTTAAGATGAAGTCTCACAGTAATTGTCTCACCACGAAAATTTACTATTCTTCCCTCTTGATCAGTAATAGTTAGAGTAATATTATTTACTCTATGAGTGTTCACTGGTAAATAAATCACATTTTTAGGTACTTCGAGTATTTTATACCCAGGTGCAACTGATGGGAAAAACTCATGAATAATATGTTCCAGTTTACCATTCTTATAAGACCCCGTAACTATATTACATTGAATAAGAATAGAGTTCACTTTAATTATATCAACTGGTAAATCACTTTCATAAATAATATTACTTTCAAGAATCCGTTTTGTAAATCCAAGCAATGCACCAATATTATTTTCCTTCGTAAAATCAATTCTAACTGAACTTTTTATTTCACATCTTAATGTATTATTGTTAGCAATTAGATTAATAAAGTTATTTTTATTTTTCTCTTTTTTTTTGGATTATATTATCAAAATAAACTATATTAGGATCGTTAAGTTCTTTCTTCAAAATTTTATCTAAATCTTCAATTTCATATGAACCCACTGGAATAGTGTATTCTTGAATTGTGTTATCAATATAATAATAAAATTTATTATTAGTTTCATCAACGTTGGGTATTGAATGAAATGTTTCAAAATTAATTAAACCAACAGCATATTCGCTACGATTATTTAGTTCAATAGGTGGAAAAAAATCTGCACTTAATTCTGATTTATTTCCAGTTAATGTAATTGTTATGGAATCCATTATGAAACTAATTTAATTAGAAATTTTCTTTTGAATTTATAAGAAAATTTAAACATAAATGACCACAATTATATGAATTTAGTCTTTGTAATCGTTTATGATTATATCTGATTTTAATCTTATCCCCAAAATAATATACTAACTCTTTAGGTGGTGGTAAATTTCCAAAACTGTCAAAATTTAATTTTAATTTAATTTAATTTATTTAATTTACAACTACACAACAGGATACAAAGTATCCCAATTACTGGTAGTTGGATATGCTACATGATTAACATACATGAAATTTGAACATAATAATATACAAAGAATCAGAAACAAGACTGTATGATAGAACAACATTACAATTTACAAGGACATCAGAAGTGTATATAAAACAGATTTTAGATGTGTGTACGAATAAGAAAGAATATCAGCATTTAATTTTAGTTCTAAACTATTAAAAAAAAAAAAAAAAAAAAAAAAAAAAAAAAAAAAATACAAAACATAATTATTTTTTTTAATATATGCAACCCAATGAGTCCCAGGACCGTAGTTGTTATCTAAGTTAACAATTGCAGCTTCATATTTTAATGGAAATTTCGGTAGTGTGTCACGCATATAGATACCACGAAAATGTTTTATATTCGAACTATATTTCTTTAAATTTTTTGATTTTTTTTTTTTTGTTCTTTTTAATTCCTGATCCTTTTTTGTACGGCTTTAAATATAAGCCATCACCAACAGTTTTCTTCAACATTTTTTGTACCCCATATGATGCAGCCCCACTTGTAGCACCAGCTATAAGTGCTTTTCCAAGAAAAGGTAATAAAGCTGCAAGTGGTAAAAATCCACCCTTCTTCTTTCGATTTTTTATGACACGACCACGGCGATGTTTTTTCACCGGTTTAGTTTTTATTCCCATACCAAATTTTCGTTTTGCTTTCATCATGTTTGTTACTGTCCAAGCAGCTGCTTTCTCTTTAAAGGATGAATCTTTTGATAATACTCTGTTCCACGCTCTTTCTTGTAAAATTTTGTCAGCTTCGTGTCTTTTTTTTAAATCATTGCTGTGGGAATAAGCAATGTCATGTTCACGACAAGCTTCATCTAACGGGTTGATACCCCGATGACCTAGAGCTAATCTTTTCCTTAATTTCGTACCAGGACCACAAAAATTATAACCAGGTATGTGTAGTTCAATAGGTAAAGAATCTATTACTTTGTTAATTATACCAGCTCCACTGTACGTAATCATTCAGTTCTGGTTTGTAACTAAAGTATAAAACAGTCTTACGTATATATTTATATATATACTCAATAAATAAAAATGTCATTTATTAAGCACAAGCAATCTTTAAAAGTAAAAAATTTTGATTTGAAATCTCTTAAAAATGATATTAGAAATCATAGTAATTTATTACCAAATAACATACGTTGTATAATTATTGGACCTAGCGGTTGTGGGAAAACCAATATTTTGCTTAGTTTACTTACTCATATAAATGGTTTAAAATTTAGAAATATTTATTTATATTCAAAATCAACACAACAACCAAAATACAAGTTTCTAAAAGAATGTGCATCCAAAGTGAAGGGAATGGGTTATTACGAATTTAATGACAATTGTGATATTATATCACCAAATGAAGCACAACATAATTCTGTTATAATTTTCGATGATGTAACTTGTGACAAACAAAATTGTATGCGTGAATATTTTAGTATGGGACGACACAATTTAATTGATTGTTTTTATCTTTCCCAGACATATGCACACATACCAAAACATTTAATTAGAGACAATACAAATTTATTATTTTATTTAAACAAGATGAAACTAATTTGCGTCATGTTTATAATGATCATGTTAACACAGATATGTCCTTCGATCAATTCAAAAATTTTTGTATAAAATGTTGGCAAGATAAATATGACTTTGCAGTCATTGATAAAGACAGTTGTGGCTTAGGTCGTTACCGGAAAGGATTAGATAAATTTTATCAAAAAGAATGAATGACAAGAACGTTCTACAAGATATTATATCAGTAAGTAAAGTATTACGAAAAAAATTTAATGCTGTAAAAAGAGGACATGTTGACACAGAAGAATTATTACAAAAAACATTTAAACCAATAATTACACCTTTAGAAGAATTCGTTAAAAACAAATCTAGTTCAGAAATAAAGGAAAAAACAGAAATTAATAACGAAACTAAAAAATTTAAACAAAAATTAAATTTTGAAGATTCTCCTAATGAACCTTTTTTGTCTCCAACAATTTCTAATGTAAAAACAGAAAATAAGTATGAAATATCACCAGAAATTTCGCCAATAACAGAAGCCAGATTATCAATCAATACACCGCAAGGACAAGAAGAATGGGAAAATTTAGAATTGAAATTTGGAAATGTAGCCTCAAAAGATCTCATGAAATATTTATTAAATCATGGTGATATTGATAAAATATATGGGTTAAAATATGATAATGGATTATTTAAATTGGGAAAAGAATATATAGAAATAGATAAAAATGATATCATAATTGACAATATTCAGTATGAAGGAACAGAAGGTTTATACGAATTAATTTTTAAAAAAGATCCACAATTATACACCGAACATGATAAAGAGGTATATATAAATATTCTAAAACAAACAGATGCACATAAAAATACAACAGGAACACGAGTCATTATATCTACATATCCTAAATATTTTAACATTATTAAACCAAATTTTGTACGTACATCGTCCCGTTCTACTAAAGCTAAAAAAAGATATTCACCATCTGTACAAACAAAAATTAAAAAGAAAGGTTATAGATTGCTTCCTACTGACATGGAATTTACAGACTATAAGCGAGAATATGTCTATTGGGATTCTGCTGATGAGTTAGTAGATCGTCTACAATTACTACTGGCCTCGAAACAAGCGGGGAATAATAATGTAAACAATGAAATTATATCCATTATTGAAGAATTAAGAGAAGCTAATATAATACAATAAATATTTAAAATTTGATATTAGTATTAAAATGTCTGTTGACAAGTTCGGTAGACGTTTTAAACGACGAAAAAATTATAGTGATCAGTTTTCGTTGCGGTTAAATAATAATACATATGACGTAAATGACAAAAGATTAGTAAATGTTGCAAATCCAATAGAGCCATTAGATGCAACTACTAAAAATTATGTTGATTTACAAATTATAAAATCTGTAAAAGATGTGCAATCACATTCAATAAATATATCAATAGAAGATAATACAGAAGTATACAATGCTAAAATGAAACCAATTGCAAATGTTGCAGTGCCAATTAACAATACAAACGCAACAAATAAAAAGTACGTAGATGAAAAAATTGACTCAGTAATAAACATAGTTCCATCAATTGTAGACTCAAAAATTAATGCAAAATTGAATATATTTAATGATCTTATAGAAACAAAATCAAATAATAATCAACAAGAAATAGAATCTAATATAATAATATTACACCGTGAAATTGACTCAGTAATAAAAGTAATTCCATCAATTTTAGACTCAAAAATTAATGAAAAATTGAATAAATTTTGTGATCTTATAGAAACAAAATCAAATAATAATCAACAAAAAATAGATGCTATAAATAGAACATTACCAGAAATTATAGACTCAAAAATAAATACTAATTTGAACAAATTTAACAAACTTGTAAAAGACATTGAAAAAAATACTAGAACCACAATTGAAACAATTGTAAAATCATTAGACTCAATTGTGGGTTCAAAATTAAATACTCATTTACACAATATTAATGAAAGAATAGAAGGAATAGTAAGAAATATTAATATTGAACAAACAAATATTCGTGACCAAAGTTCTAAAATTGAAAAACAAGATGAAAAAATCGTTAATCTTACGACTATGGTACAGAACATGATAAAAGAAAAAACTATAGTTCAAAACATGTTGAAAGAAAGAATAAAGAGTATTCAACCAGACGAATCAAAAATAGACTCAATTGTGGGTTCAAAATTAAATACTCATTTACACAATATTAATGAAAGAATAGAAGGAATAGTAAGAAATATTAATATTGAACAAACAAATATTCGTGACCAAAGTTCTAAAATTGAAAAACAAGATGAAAAAATCGTTAATCTTACGACTATGGTACAGAACATGATAAAAGAAAAAACTATAGTTCAAAACATGTTGAAAGAAAGAATAAAGAGTATTCAACCAGACGAATCAAAAATTAAATTGATTGTAGAAAAATATCTTAAAGATCATATTAAAATTGGTTTAAACAAAGACGAAATAGAATTATACAACTAAAATACCAAATAAAAAAATATTATTACGAAATTACGAAGAATTATTTAAGAAATATATTGAAAAATTAAAAAACAATGAGTAAACTAAATGTTGCAAGAGAATTACATAAACCTGCACGTCGAAATTTTCAAAGACGAAAAGTTATAACAAAAGGTATTGATGACTTATGGCAATGTGATCTTGTAATTATGATTCCATATCAACGTGAAAATAAAGGATATAAGTATTTATTAACAATAATTGATGTATTTTCTAAATATGCGTGGGCTTTACCAGTAAAAACAAAATCTGGTGATGACGTCACCAAAGCTTTTGTAAAAATTTTAAAACAAGGTCGTATACCAAAAAATTTACATACGGATGACGGAAAAGAATTTTACAATAGCACATTTACGAAAGAAATAAAAAAATATGGAATCAATCATTATTCAACATTTAGTAATCTTAAAGCAAGTGTAGTGGAAAGATTTAATCGTACGTTGAAAACTAACATGTGGCGAGAATTTAGTGTTCAAGGTTCATACAAATGGTTAGATATGTTACCACGATTAATTAAAAAATATAACAATACAAAACATAGAACAATAAAAATGAAACCTATAGATGTAACACAGAAAAAAGAAGATCATTTATTAAAAACTGTATATAACAATATTAAAATTGTTGGTCGTGGTAAGTACAAAATTGGTGATTTTGTACGAATTAGTAAATACAAGTCCATATTTGATAAAGGATATATTCCGAATTGGAGTACAGAAATATTTAAGATTGTAAAAGTAAATATTACAAATCCTGTTACTTATCTTATTGAAGACTATGAAGGGAATAAAATTAGAGGTGGATTTTATGAACACGAACTTCAAAAAACAAACTTTCCAAATATTTACTTAGTAGAAAAAGTTTTAAAAACTAAGGGATCGAAAGCTTTTGTAAAATGGTTAGGTTTCAATAAAACACACAATTCGTGGATAAATAAATCTGATATTATTTAAAAAATATATATTATCTGATCATCACAACAATGAATAATGTCCCCAGGGTAGAGTATCAGTCTGTCCATCAATGATATATCTTTTGTCATCATTATTTGTAAGACATAATTTGTTAATTTCACATGAAAATATTGTGTGATTTTTAGATATTATATTCTGTTGTCTTTTGTACATATGTGAATTTGTAAATAAACAGTCTTTATAACAGTCAATAGTCAGTGTTTTTGTTATTATTCCTGAAATTCCCTTAGCTCGATTGTATGATTTGTTATTTTCCAATGCAAAAGAATACATTTTTGATCTTAAACCCGCAAATTCTGTCATTAGTAACCCGCTATTCTCATCTTTAAACAATCCAACAACTTTTTTGTTCGCTTGTGGTATACCATACTTATTATCTACTGTGTAGTCCGATGTGTCAAATCTGTGTATGTCTTCTTTTATGTGTATGTATGGGTCTTCATTAAATTTATAAATATATGAGTCAGTGTCCATGTACAGTAATTTTGGCGTTGTATAAGTTTTATGTATGTAATTGTAATGAAAGTCATACATAAGTGTTTTGGATATATCTAATATAGCCATACCAATATAAATAGGTTTATTAAACAAAATTTTTATTTTACTTAGTTCAATTGAAACTAAATTTTCTGTTAATATTACAACTTTTTTTAAATATGGTTTGACAATTAACTTCCGTGCCCCACCCTTTCCATTCCATTTCGAAACTAATTTTATATCATATCTATTTCTAATATTTTCCATACTTTTCCCGTAAACGGCGTTATTCATTTGTTTAAAGAAGTTTTTTTCAAAATTGTTTTTTGCGTGTTTGCGAAAATTTGTATTTTTGTCAATATACTGCTTAAGCCAAAATGATTGTTTAAATTTTATAACACGATGAATTTTAATTATTTTTAGTCCAAATTCCAATACTTGTTTTAAATTTTTATAATGTATTACATATTTTTTTTTATCATATAGTGTTGTAAGAAGTTTCTTAAATTTTGAATTTGGGGTTTTTTGTTGTTCTGCACATACGGGCAAATCCTTATGTAGGTCGTGTAAGTTTATTGGATATTCCAAGTCAACTTCAAAAATGTATCCATCTAATCCATTGTCAGGTATATTAGTAATGTCTAGTGTTCTAATATTCTCGTCACTTAACCATGTAAAGCCACCATGTGGTAAACATTGTGTCATTGCCCAACCATACAAATTACAAGCGTCAAAGTACATAAGAAACTCTTGCGGTTCTTTTGGGTTAAATGAATTCATATAAATATTGTTTGCTTTGGCGTAGCGGTTTGAACACTGAGAAATACCACCACGTATGCCTCTTTCAAAAAATAATATCATATCAATATCAGTCAGTAACTCCAGCTCTACTTCTGTAATTTTCAACATGGCATCCCATGCTAGTCCTGCAAAACAAAATTATAATAAATAAATCTTATACATGAACAAAAAACATATTTAGAATATATTTACCTGGAGTTGTATAATAATGAACAGGGTCCAATTCATATGCATTTAAACAAATATTTCTAAAATTTTCAAATACATCAGACAAAAGCAATACATCTGTTTGAAGATACAACTCTAGGTAGTCGCCTAAGTTTTCATGATCAAATAATTTCCACACATTTAATGCATGGTTGTAATCATCATCTGATACAGATTTATCACATAGTCTGGAGTAAAACGATGATTTTGACGGTAGTTGTACTTCTTCTAAACATTCCCATGAATTAATATAATCATATGGAAATATACCTTTTCTTTTTAACATATTAAATTTCCAATCAGTAGGGTAGTACTTATTTAATAAAGTACATTGGGCGGGCACTAAATAGCTCACAAGTTTTTCAAGTGAACAATTAAGAAATCTATAAGAAAAAATATTAATAAATTATAAAAAACTAATCATTTATAACAATACCTGAATGAATCTAAAAAACGAAGCATAATACCATTCACGTTTTTGGAAAATGAAATAAATCTCACGTTATTCATAGGTATTAATACAATATTTTCTTCATCTACTCCAAATTCGCGTATAAAAAGGTGACTATCATAGCCACCAAGATTATGGAAGAAAATAGGAATATATTTAGGTTTTTTATAACACAAATTACATGATCTATGAGCAGCTCCTCGATATTTTCCTATAATTATTCAATAATAGTTAACAAATATTAATAATTAAATTAACAACTTACCAGAAAAATGACAATGGTCTCTTACTTTATCTTCTCCTAAGATTTTGCGACAAATGTGGCAGATCACAGCTTGATTATAATTTTCCCATTCTTCATTTGTCATTTTCAAAGGAACAATATTTTCAGAAATTGTTTGTATTAATCCTACTATATCTTTCATCCGATTCATGAACCATTTTGCTGCTTCCGGTCCACGAAATGATTCATAAAATGATAATGTATCATCGTAAGAACATTTTAATTGATACCCGACAGCACATGGTACATGATGTTGATAAATATTTGTATACGAATTGGATGAATTTGGTTGACAGGTATAAACAGGTGTTGTTAGACATTCAAAATCTGCATAAATGACAAAAGGATGACGCTCTTTGTACATAAAATTTTTAAATTTAATCCATTTATTATCCTCATTTGGCATTTCAATTTTAACAGCGTCGAAATTCATACAATCTTTTTCATGTTGTTTTAAAATAGCTTTAGTACCAAAATATTGAAGACATCTCTCACAAATAATTTTTTTTTTTTTATTTTTAGATAGTTGAGATGATAAAAGACGAGAAAGTGATTTTATCCAAGCGTAATGTCCCATATTATCTTTTTTCCAATATAAAAGATTAAAATGATTGTCTAGCTTATTTTTTGTGAAATGTAATGGTCCAACAACAACATATAATTTTAATTTCATATCATATTCTAAACCGTAAACATTAATCGAAATTTTATTTTGTTTTTCAAATTTTTCAATGTTTGTCAAATTCATAGGAAAATGTATGTTTTTTAAATTAAAAATTTCATCATGATTTTTAGGATATTTAGACACACGATCATTATTTTTTTTTACTGGATACATAGCCGAAAGGAGTGACCATACAAAACACTTATTGTCACTGTTTTTTACATTAATAACAGCATGCTTATTTTTTATATTTAGTGGTAGTTCTATATACGAAGAACCACCACAGTTTGTAGGATCGTATTTATTTATATTCACCTGTAAAAATTAAATATTTTAATAATAAAAAATATAAAAAATTTGAAAAACTTACTTGTAAATAAAGAATTCGTTTCAAAGCTTTGCCACTGTCACGTTCTTGGAATTCTGACATTTGATTTAAAATGGGTTGTTTTACATTTCGTTCAAACCATTCAGTAAAATCATCACTTAGACAAATATACCCCATCTTACAGTTATGATAAATATTTGTAGTTATCTCAGTATCACCTTTTTTAATTAGATATTCACATGCAAGCTCACAATTCAATTTCACATTTGATTTCCACTGAAACATAAATTCACCCACTTTGTTTATTAAAATAAATAAACACTGAGTTAAAAATGTTGTTGGATCAATAATATCATCTGTGTTCATAATTCGCCCACAAAATATACGTTTTTTAAAAGACGAACTGATTACGTCAAATGACAACATTTTTTTGTCGTAAAATTCAATTGTGTATTTAAATATATATAGGTATATCTATATATATATCATTTTTTGTGGTTTCTTGTATCTTGTGTTTTTACATTGTGTCATGAATGCATAATAGATAGAATAAAAACACTATTTAATTTTTTATTTATTATTTATAAGTAAATAAACAATATTACATTTCAGTAATTTAACTTAAAAATATTTTTTACAATAAATACTATTTATATACTTAATAAATAAAACAATATATAAATATATATTAATATAATACAATGTCTTCTATAATATCGGAATATTCCTGTAAAAATTCTTTCATAGCAATGCTATAAATACTATGTATAGATTCTGTCTTAATAATATTATTAATAGTTTCTGTTTTACTTTCCGCTAACAAGTATGTCGTACCAATTCTATCTAAATAATAATTATAAAAGTTTAAATGTTGTAAAACATTTATATAATTATTTATGACATCTGACAATCTAAATAAATTTTCAACAGATTCTAAATTCAGACATATATTTTCACCATACCATTTTATAAATAATAATTTTATATAATTAACACTATCAAATATTAAGTGATGTTCTTTTAAATTGCGATATTCAATATTACTTTGATTATAAAAGTAACTTAGAATAATGTTTTTTAAATGACAAAATTCAAACCAGTCTGTTAAACTAAAACAAATTATATTAGAATAATTTGTATTTGAAAGTCTTACAACAATTTCAAAATTTTTAGTTGGATCAAACCCTACGCTTATCCACTTATTTAATTCTGAATTTAATGAATATTTGTATTCTAATAAAAATTTTCTATTATTTTTATTCATTTGTTGAAAATTTAAAATAGTTGACACAAAACCATCATTGTTGAAAAAAGTAATATTAGACTGTTGTAGTTGTCCTTGTTCTAGTTCTTGTTTTTGGTCTCGTGAATTTACAGATTCTTTATGTGTCTGCTGATTACTGGGCTCTATATTTTCTTTATTGGTAACATGAAGATTTTTCAAACACTTTGATGGTAATTTTTTTTTCGTATTTTTAGGAGTGTTTAGTTTTTTTTATTCATTCCCATTCCAGTACTTCTTTGAGATTTATTTTCACTGAGCTGTTTCATACTAATATAAAATAATTAAATATTTAATTAAAATATATTAGCAATTTAATATTTATAAGTATGCTTACATTGGAATATTTTCTACTTGCTTTGTATATTGTATGTTGAACAATATCTACAAAAATTCATAGAAAAGTATCTTTTATACAAAATATTTTTATCTATCCTATTTTACATTGGTCGTACCAAATATCAGTAGTTTTTTTTATTGGTTATAATAAAAACTATTCTGATTGGTTTTTATAACAAGTATTGTGATTGGGTGATATTATTTTTGTATTTAGTTAATATTTGAAAAAATATAAAAAATGTTAAGTAAAATACAACAAAAAAAATAATCATATAGATAAAAAATATAAAAAAGGAAATATTGGTAAACCTATGTAGATTAAAAAAACCAAACCAATATAAAAATTAACTTATCATTGTTTAAAACAAAGAAAAAATGTAAAAATAACAATTTTGAAGGAAATCATGGTTTTTAAACCATAAAAAAACCAAAACCAATATAAAAATTAATTTATCATTGTTTAAAACAAAGAAAAAATGTAAAAATAGCTATTTTGAAGGAAATAATGGTTTTTTAAACCATATATAGATGATAAAATATGTATATAAAGAGGTAATATATTCATAAAAAATATTATATTAATAGAAATTGTTGAAATAACAACAAGTACCTAACTACTCTACTGCAAGTAAGTAATTATTATTTCTTTATTACTTTAGCGTTATTTGTATTTTGTGAATTCTTTTAGAAATGGATTTTCTAAACAAAATTAACAAAATTGGATGTTTAGAACGAAAAATTATAAAATCATTAACAGAACTCGATAGTTCAAAATATAAAATTTGTGAAGCTCGAATAATTCCAACAAAATATGGAAAAGCAATTATTTGTGAATTAGAGGAATTTTCAATATTCCTACCAAATCGTTATAACACTCTAACCGAAGAAGAAGTTCAACTATTGAAAGACAAATACATTCAAGTTAACTTTAACAAGGACAATTATGCTGAAATAAAATTTTACTAAAAAATTAGAAATATTTAAAAGCAAAAAATAAGAAAAAATATAAATAAAAATTATATTATTTTAGTTTCAGATTTGCAGTATAAAAAGTAAACATATTGTTAAAAAAAAATGTCTGAAATTATAGATTTTCTCGTCCCAAGCGATGATGAAATTTGCTTTAAACAGTTAATAAAAGAAGAGGAAAGAGAAAAAAGAGAAAACATTAGTTTAGATTATTTTAATTTAGATCATTATAAAATATGGAAATATGGAACTTCAGAAAATATTATACCATATTGCTTTAATGATAATAATCATATAAATATAAAATATTATACGTTCTTTTTATCAAATGGTAATTTTTCTTGGATGTGTCAACATTATTGTCGTGTATGTGCAAGATATTGGATGCAAAAACCATTTGTAAAAATATGTAAGGAACAAAGTTTTCTACAAATGCAAGAAAAAATTAGTGGTATTTGGTATTTTAAACCGCTTTTTAAAGATCATTTAATATTAAAAAATTGTGAAATGTTACAATTTTTAAAAGATTTTGAAAATAATTATTGTTATGAATGTAATACACAATTGTTTCAATGGAATTCCTCTGTTACTTGTCCCTGTATTGAATTAAAAGCTATGGAAACTAGCTTGTAACTCTTATTATTATATTATATATTTTTTCTTATTTTTAAATGTGTTTTAAATATATATGTATTACCTGTATTGTGTGTTCTTTTCTTTGTTATTACTCATAATATTCCCAAACCATTATCCTACTAATCTCATTTCTGTATAAGTATGGATCCTCCAAAATGCAAATACTGTCGAAAACCCGAATGTGTGGGACTTCCAAAAAAGTGTCCGGGGTGTAAGGGCAAAACAACATGGGTTTTCACACCTCCAACCTGTGAATTTCCGGGGAAGATTTCATGCTACAAAACTTCCTGCATTTATTACACTGGATGTGGAAATGTGTTTCAATTTCATCCCAAATTGGAACTTTAATTGTTCATGATATGTCCTATAAACAAAAGTTATTAGGTTATTTAGTATTATCATTTCTTTGTAACTATTATTTTCATTTAAAAAATGTATATAATTTTTCTTATGTTACTGTTTATAATTTTTTTAATATTTACTATGTACCTTTTTTATATTACTAAATCTTATATATTATTTTTGAATTACCTTTTATATGTAACATATTGTATTTTCTTTTATGTACATTGTAATAAATTGTGTTTAACCAATACCACAAATTGATAAAAAATAATAAGCAAATTTTCTTATACGTTGTTCTATAATGGAAAATTTTAATCAAAAGACCACAACTTGATAAATATTATCATATTCTATAAAAGCAGCTGCTGCCTTATGCATTATTATCAGAAAAATGGAATTTTTTAAAATATGCATGTCTGTTCACAAACATTTAGTTGAGAATTTGAATGTAAGTTATAAAATTATTTAAGTATTTTAAATATAACATTCATAATTTTACTTTATTTATCATATATATTTCAGATGATCGATGTAGAAATAATAGAACTTAACAAGTTGCCTCCCCCAGAGGCAACTCGTATATATAGTGGCATACTGGATGGAATCGAATGGCCACTCCAAATTTGGAGAAGTGGACAGTGCGTCTACGTTATGTATGTAAATGTATGTATTATCAATTTTTTTTGAAAAATATTGTAAATTAATATTATTTAACAAAATATTTTAAATTAATTAATTTTTCTTTTGTTACAGAACTGAAAAATAAATTTTGTTATTTCATAATTGTTTGTTCTTTTTGTTATCACTCCTAATATTCCCAAACAATTTCATAGCATGTGAGTATGAATAAATATATTTTTCTTTTGTTTTTGGTAGTCACAATCATGAGTCTACAAAACAATGAAGTATCAAGTACAAATAATTTATATCCAATATGTGGAACACCACAAGATTCAAACGATGACGCCTGGTACTGCTATGAAATCGTATTTTATTGTTTAAACCATGCTTGGCTAGGAGATGAACGAATTATGGACGTGGGACCTTTAAAATTATGTGAATATTGTTTTCGAGAAAATTCTATAGATAGAACTTGGGTTACTGAGCCCAGATTTGTATATTTTTATAAAAAAGAATGTCATAATATAAATTTACATGAATTAGAAACTATACCACAAGACTACTATCGTTGTCATAATTGCGAATGTGAATTATATACATCATGGAATAGACAAGAATGTATATACATCATGGAATAAACAAGAATGTGTCAGACAATAATAATGAACAAGAGAGAAAAGGTATGTACTATTTATTAAAAGAAAAAACTATTGTATTATTTAAATTTTTACTTTTTTCACAGATTTATTTACACCTCACACACACACTCAGTGTTCTTATAAAATTCACCAAGTACGAGACATCAGGCAGAGGGATAGTCGCATTAGGACATTGTATACTTTTAACATGTATCTCAGCAGATTTTACTGTGATAAAGCGTACTCTGTTTTAAAAAATATAATAAATAAAATAAAAATGTATATAAACAATTGTAATTTTGAATTGTGTACAGATATAAATCATTCTAATTGTTGTTGTCCCATATAAATAAATATAAAAGATAGAGAGATAGAAAGTGTCATGTATACTTTTACCATGTATCTCAGCAGATTTTACTGCGATAAAGCGTACTCTGTTTTTAAAAAATATAATAAATAAAATAAAAATGTAGCAGAGGAATATAACGGTTGGGAGCGGAGGGAGAGGGCGGCAGGTTCGGAAAATATATAAGGAAGAGAAAGGGTGGAGAGGGAGAGGGCACCACACAAGAATGAGATCTCTATTGGGAAACTGCACAACAATACAAACAAGGCATGTGGGTTGCATAAAATTCAGGGACAACAGCACGCCGATGTGCTGTGCTGTACACAACACACTGGACGCATGTGGGTTGCATACAACCTAGGCGTGCAAACACTAGCTTAATACCAAGACCGGAAGCGGAAGTGAGCCAGAAACCTCCGATTATACCTACTGACATGCTGAGTATTTACACCAATACCGCCCAGACCGACTGGGACGAGTACCTGTCTCATGTGACGTTTGCGTACAATACCGCCCGGCAGGATACTACTACGATGTCGCCGTTTTTGTTGTTATACGGCCGTGAACCCGTATTACCAACAGAGGCTCAATTAACAACGCCCATAGATACCGACATCGTGATCAAAACACAGGAACAGGTGCAACAGATCCGGTTACAGGCCAAACAAAACATAGAAAATAAACAGATTAAAGACAAAGCTCGATACGACGACCGCCATCGAGAAGTGGAATATCAGGTGGGACAGAAAGTAAAAGTTTACAGTCCCGAGCGTTTTGTAGGTAAAAGCGATAAACTACTACTTAAATGGTATGGCCCTTACGAAATAGAAAAATTATCGGATGTAAATTATGTAATTGTAAAAGAGAAAGGGAGGAAACAGAAGCGAGAAACCGTACATGTGGCCCGGCTCAAGCCCTATCACGAACCATGGCAACCAGATGTTGCAAGGCCAGTGACCCGTAGTCGGACGCGTAGTGTTAACTCGGATGATGGAGGTAGTGCCCATGAATCCGATGAGTAGAGTAGTTAGAAAACATACATTAGATATTTGTAAATAGCTACGCATGTTGAGCTAGCATGAGACTGTATATTAGGCCCAAAAATAATAATTAATTTACAAAATTATGCTAAGAAACAAAATTTTTTGGATAGTACTCTTGAGACCCTGAAGGGGGAAATCCTCCGGCGCTGCACCACCTTGCGCCGGGACGCGCGGCTGGCTATGCGCGGGCGCGCCTGCAACGAGGCAGCGAATCGGATAATTATTATTGTCCGATTCCTAATTATGCCCCTCATAGCCTACGTCGAGGACTGGATCTTGTGCCTCGACATGTTGACGGGGGATGAAACGCAGCAGTGGGCTCGCATACGAGCCCACGAATCGATTGTTTCCCGACTCGACCTGGCCCGCGATCTGATCGACGCGATTGAGGTCCCCACGTGTGCCACCGCCCAAGCAAGGGGACTCCTTTGGGAGTTCCAGCCCCAGGTGCGGCAGATGTGTGGGGAGACGGGGAGCTTCGACCTCGAGACCGCTCTCCGGCGTGGGCACGCAGACGGGTGGTCGCCCGTGTTCGCGCCTACGCCTGATGACGGCTACGAGGCCATCTTTAGGAATACCCAGACGGCACTCTACGTGCCGCCACTAAACACCTGGGTACCTCCCCGCGCCTCAACCCCGGCCAGGTACAACGACGATATCGTCTCATTAAACGAGTCCGAACATGATTCGGAAGGGGCCGGGAACATGGTCGGACTGGATTAAAAAGTGTAATACAGTACCGGCAAAATAAAGGGTCAAAACGGATTAATATTTTGTCTTTTTAATAAATTAACCCTACATAATGAAAATAAAATAAAATATATTTGAACACATATCCCAATCTTTCTCGCCTAACCAAATATTAATTGTGTGTGTGTGGTTTGTGGTTTCTAACCCTTATATTACTAGGAAACCTTAAGGCGCCCTCAGAAGGTAGGTGCCGCAGTTTTTGTTTTTTGTTACAGAATTTTATTAAGTGTTCTGTGCTTCGGCTATAGTACAGCAAAAGTGCCGGTACGCATCTCAGCAGGGGCGTACTGGAAGGAACTTCCCGATACCATTACATATGAAGCAACGATTCCACTCACCTACGAGTCCGAATGGGTTAAGAAGTTGGATATGTTTGACGATGGATTAGGTGGATGCGATAATAAAGTGCAAAAATGCGCAATGCATGACAACATCCGAGACATGACTCGGATATATGATGAAGTTTTTCGCCAAATCGAAGCGTCGCTGGATCCCGAGTATTTCATCGAGTTAGAGAAGTTAGATCCAAAACAATTAGGACAATATCTCGATGGATCACTGGGCCGATCACGATTCGATGGACCACCATTCGCAGAACCAGACGCCGGCAGAGCCATCTCACGTTTCCGACGTGCTATTAATTTCATCGGCGACGCCTTTAACTGGTGTTGCGGCGTCATGACGGAGACCAAGATGAAGTCATTCGTAATGAATGAAAAGGCTCTGGAACAGCGAATAGAATTACTCCAACAGGGAATGCATGAGGAATACAAACATCTGACCCTAGTGTTGGAAAAATTCAAACGATACGATACACAAGTGCAAACCGCTTTTAAAGTCCTACAAGAACGCGTCCGAATTTTGGAACACGTAGAATGCGTCACGATGTCAGCGCATTAAAACGCACGATTAACATGTTAAGAATTATTCGACAAAATGAAATTTTGAGCGCATGTAAAGCCAGGAATATTCCCACTGCAGTATTGACACCAGGAGTGCTGGCGGCTGATTTGGACAGATTATCATCAAAATTAAGGAGTTACGGCTTACAATTGGCCATTCCGCGGGATCAACTATCACAATATTACAAATTACCCATTGTCGACTGTGGGATCGGACCATCGGCTATTGTAATACATGTGAAGGTGCCTGTCACGCAGCTCGGCCAATCATGGAAACTAGTGGAGCTACTAACTACCCCGTTTGGATGGAATAATGACACGTGTGTGATAATGCACGATACAATGTATCTAGCGGTCAGTGGAAAAAACATGCGACCAATATCCGGGGCTGGATTACATCAGTGTCAGCCTTATCATGACCGTCTATGTTATCTACCACGATTCTCGTCAGATGCAGTGTACGGACCGCAATGTGCATTTAAAATGTATGAAGGAGCTACGGTGGAAGACATTACAAAGCACTGCTCCTTCCGCTGTTATCAATCCCAACAAATGGTAATTTCCGAAGTTCGGCCTGACACATACGTGATTACCCATCCGCAGCCCAACATGAAAATCCACTGTCCCCGCGATATACAGGAAGTCAACCCGCTACATATAGGCCAACCCGGAGCACTACAAGTTCAATTACCGTGTAACTGTGCTCTGTACATCAACCAGACCCGCACAATACCAGTCCGCGTACCGTGTGGTGAAAACAGCCGTCATCTACAAATTATACACGTTTTTCCAGCTAGGTGGTCAACTCTAAAGTCGCTAAGGATTAATCCGCTAGCACCAGAAACTCATCCAGAATATAATAATCTGTCTGAGTGTCTCAACAAAAACTGGACTTTACATGTGCCGCACTTGAATTTATCAGCTATTAGCGGCACGTACAAAAATTTACCGTACTCCAACGCATTCCCTCCGCTCACATGGACAATCGACGAGTTCTCGCATCATAAGGATGTATTAATTTACATCTGGAATATAATCTTGACAATCCTGTTGTTGAAATTACTACATCAACAAAGAGCCGTCCTGTTGGTCTTCATGCCCTTGGTAAGTGCCGAGGGCGCCACTGGAACCGAGATAATCGCATTATACCTGCTGTACATCGTCACCATAGCATTAGTTGCTATCGGGTTGACAATTTTAATTGGTTGGTACGGGATAAAGAAGTGGAAGATAGGGCGTTGCCTCTTATGCCGAAGCAAGAGGCGAGAAGAGACTGATCTTCAAGTAACTGAGTGGTCCAGATGTACGTTGAAGCTGCCTGGTGGACAGAAGGTACCCATTCGAATCGAAGAAGAAAATATAGTCGCAGGAGGGCCGTCAGAAACAGGGGACGGCAGGTGCGAAGCTTAAGATTCCGAGACATCTGCAGACTACCCCGTGTCTGCAGTAGAGGGCGACGCTCGGAATCGACCTCCTCATCAGGTGAGTGCTCTAGATACAGCTGGCCTGGGGCGACGGCCTGATTGATCACCAGATTCACGCCTTGTACGGCTAAAGGATTGTATCTATTAGGAAAGGCACGTGCAGTTTTGAAAATTTGCCGCCGGTAAGTGGCCGAGCGAGACCCCGCTGGGCAGGGTTTGTTTTGTAAACGGGTACCAGAACGCCTTAGTTTTGTGGACTGGGCGGGGCTAAGCTGCGACGGGTTAGTCTTTTAGGGATCACAGGGCGTGAGCACCGCTCGGTGGTTCAGGTAGAAGAAAAATTTAATAAAATCGGGGAAAACAAGAACAATTTAGCAGGGATAGTAAATTTTTATAAAAAAGGTTTCTTAGTAAGTAAGGAAAAAAGGAAAAACACAACATGTATCGTTTTAAAGGACCGCAAGCGTACTTACTTGCGTTATGTTTAACAATAATTGTAAATAATAACCAGGCAGGACAAGTCGAGGTAAATACAGGAGCGTATTTCCAAATTTTGCCCGAAACAATCACATATGAGACATCGTTACCATTGATCTACCGAATCATCTTCACCAAATCCCGGAACGCCACATGGCAACAGCAATGTTGTTCAGGGAACGGGACGGGCAGGAACTGTAATAATCTCATAACAGGAATTGCAGCCCCTAACACTCAAGAAGCCTTTCTGGCTAATGATGGAAATACAGCCGGATGGGATTTTCAAATAGCATCACGGAATCATGTTCAGCGTATGTTTTCAACACCCGCTGAAATAGACAATTTTATTAAAAAAGTAGAAAAATTTCCTTTTAAACTCGAGACACGGATTCTGGACCTCACGGACGCAAGTAATATTTCGGGATGCGACGCTCACCGCCTCCAAACTCACATAAACACGTTAAGGATAAAATTATTCACCTTAATCAGTGCCTGCTACGCTCGACATTTATCACCGGATGTGATAGATATGCGGACACTACAAGCAGATTTAGATAAATTCTGCGGTGAAACAAAATGGGCATAAGTTGGCTCTCAGTGATGCTGGTAAGTATTACGGGTTGCCGCTCACCGACTGTTTAGTTACACCCAGACAGCTATCGTAGGAGTACACATTCCTATACTGCGACAGGAAATCCAAACAGTGAGCCTGCGGCGGATCATACCTGCCCCACTAGCCTGGAAAAATCTTACCTGCGCTCTAGAGGCCAAGCATGAGGATCTGGCAATCATCCACTATACAAAATAGGAGTATTGATATAGTCAGTCCACTATGTGATCTCCACCGCGACAGGTTATGTCCACTGGCAAGAACTTACCAGGCTAACACAATTACGGCTACCTGCGCTGCATTGCTGTTCTCGGGGGTAAGTGAATTCACGCAATTTTTCCCAATTTCATGTAAACCCGCCGACAAAACCACGCGTATAGTCACACCGGTGAATCAAAATCAATTTTTATTGACGCATGTAAGCAAAATTACGGAGGTACGGTGCGGTGCGCCGAGAAACATTACCTACGTTCGAACCAAATTTCGGAGTAGTTTGGCTCCAATTGCCGTGTAATTGCTCTATAGAAATAGATGAGAGGGCTAGGGTAAAACTTGCATTTCCATGTATAGATCGCAACGTAACTTTTAAATATAAATAGATTATTCCAGCAGCCTGGGCCACGGTGAAGACACTGCGGCTTCCGCCGTTTGATGAAGGAAGCTATCCACGTTTCAGTATGATTTTTACAGCAAGCTCTCATTTACGCGCCTTGGCCGGTTATTATAATAATATTAATCTTTATATGTAGGAAAAATATTTGTAAGTGTATTAGACTTAGGCAGGACACCTATTTTCACAGTGCAGCACGACAGGTATTCCGGAGGCCATTACCAACCACCCCGACGCACATACAGCTGGAAGTAGTATCCAGTTCAGCAACCAGCACCTGTTCAGAGTCAGCACGGTTGCCAGCCCCCATTCCACGCCCAGGATCCCACGCAAGCGGATCCTCGTCCCCCAACCCTAGCTACATGAGACCGCTACCGCCGCCTCATTATGATGCGCCCAGAGTCACCAGGTCACCCCAGCCTCCCACGGAAGCCGGCTGCGTCCCAATAGGTGTACTTCAGCAGTTTAACCCCCAGTATATTAGTTAAGTTATGATATTGTAATCCAGACTTCCAAAACCATGTCTGGAAGCCATGGGCTAGGGGGGGGGAAGTGTCACGTCCAGAGAAATGCATCATAGAATTGTGCCTTATGTGCTTTTCTAGCACATGTATTCCTAATAACATAGGCCGCAGCTTATCTTTTGGTTGCTAACCGGAAGCTAAGTTGATAAAACAAAATTATAATTATACATGTTTATAACTTCATAAGGCAGTAAGCCTACGGCCTAGTGCATGCTCTGACGTCCGACATCACTCAACCCGACCCCACGTGTTCCTACCCTTGTTAAGAAGAGTGGGTAACAACGAAGTATTATTTTTATCCTTAGTTTTGCCTCAATCTTTATACAAGTAAGGGAAATCCGTTTCCTGCTGAGATCACTAATCCACGTCAATCAAGTGGTGAGAAACAGTGTGGAGAAATGTCATTTCTGAGTAAAGTATCGGGTGACGACAACGTGTGATTACCAGACATCCCCATATTTGGGAATGTTTTTTAAAATTAACCTTTGAACGCGGGAGGTTATAACGTATTCAGGCTAGACGTTCTGGAAATCTGGAATAGACATCACAAAAACTACATGTAAAATAGTATTTAAGCCTGGTAGCCTGACGGATTAAGGCAGTTATCTCTTGGTGTTGATCGAGATAAACTTCTCCATTCCGTCCGTCTGACCAGTGCGACTCTGCAAGCAATCACTATGGATCTGCTAAGACGTAACCTGTAAGTTATAACTATTTACTTTATTAAAGTTATTATCAACTTAAACCAACTGTATTATTTTACGCCCATACTCTGAGTATGAGTCTTCATACTTCTACTCAGTTTTATCGTTTGTTTTGATACCAACCCGTAATCACGTGCAAGACGTCACGCATCCGTTATGATATTAGAGAATACAGATTAGAACCGTGACAATATTGGACTTTTTAAATTCCAATTTTCAAATCACACAACACATACCTATGTAAACTAAAAAAAAAGTTCAACTGGACACAACTGTTTTAAAAACCAAAAATTTCAAAAGACCTTGTCAATGAAATTTTCCGCCAACTTACGTCATCATTACGTCACGACCAATTAAATTCCTAGACACAAATATGAGGGCGGAGCTTATGACCACGCAAGTAGTGGTGGGAGGTGGCTTAATCGCCGCAATACCTACTCTCAGCGGAGCAGAGACGAATAACTTTTTACTAATAAATAGAGAAGATAAATAATATAATAGAGAAAGCCCTTATTATTATAGGATATTATGGTAGGGCTATCACTCATATCACCTTTGCTGTTGATAGAAGCATATTAATAGACGGAGACAATAAAGAACTTCGAGAAAAGCTACATCTTGGAGCAGAGATATAAATAGTAGATCCTCAAAACAGAACCCTAGGGGATCAAGGCTATGATTTAAATTCTGCTGGTAGTAATTAAGTATATAATCCTATCCTCGTCGCGAATTTATTGTGTATGGAATACAATAATAATAATTATTATGCACGCTTATATAGTTATATTTATTAACAGGAAAATACAGATGTCAGTTTTTGACACTTAGGTATATATTGATTCTGTATTATATAATCATGGTAACAACTGACCATAACAGGTACTGTTATTTGTCGCTGGCAAGATACTAAAGATTAACTTGCAATAAGTAATTGATTTACCGATAATACTGCAGAGATACGTAACTTTGAAAGATGGCGCAAAGAAAAATATATCTTATCCTGAGATGCTTCAATTTCATAACAAATACATGGGCGGCGTCGATTTAACAGATCAAATTATTGATCTTTATGATTTTGAGAGGAAGTCAGGAAAGTGATGGAAGAAAGTTTTCTACAAATTATTGATGATGTCTGTTGCAAATGCTCATGTTTTATATAATGATTTGCATAGGTCTAAAACTCAATGTTTCTGATTAGCGTTGCAGAGAGTCTTATTTCACAAGGCAGGCAAAAAAAAACAATGGTATGACGAAAATCTGCTGTTTCATTAGGTCGACCATCTAGTATAAAAAAAAAACTAAGAATTTCAATGTGGATGATCATAGAAGGCCCAACGCAAAGAAGGTGCCAAAGGTGTTCTGTGCAGTTTAAGAGGGAAAAACAAACCAATACATCATGTCAAATGTGCAAAATTGCTTCTTTGCAAAAAATGCTTCATTTCGTAACTCCGAATCATTTGAAATGAAATATTACATATGTTTTTGTATTTTTCTGTGTTTTGTCTATATAATAAAGAATGATTTGTGTGACTATTGGATCAAATATATCCCAGTTCAGGTGTCTTAGTGGGACATATATGTCCCGTCCATAATGGCGTTATTTTTCCTAAAACCAATTTATTTTTATGAAATATTATGTCATGTTGGAGCAAAAAAAGTTCAAATAAAGTCTTAATTTTTGAATAAAAAAAAAATCCTACTTGAAAGGGTTAACACGTTCGCTGCGTTACGGGACAAAATTACCCCGTGAAAATTTATGCCTGGATGCGGTGGCGGCACCGCTCTATTATAACCCATAGTGCGGACATCTTAAAATGTTGTATTTTGTTCGCTGACTAATTATTATTATTTATACGTTATCAACAGACTATTATTAACTTATTTAAGCAATAAAATACATATGTACGGGACAAAGAGACCGCGTACCGCACAATAGAAAATCATAAGTGCGGTAAGGAGTCATATGCCTAAACTAACTCGTTAAGGCTAGTAATCTGTAAGTAACTGTTTAGGGTGCAGTGTCTTTGATGTTCTGACGTGTCGCGCGTTATATTTATTGTGCAAATATAGGACACAATAATGTACAGTCGTACAAAAAAAATTTAGACCTTGCTCTTTCTTGTGACATAAGTGAAAGTTCATCAGAATTTGAAGAAGACAGATGATTCTATAAGAGACAAAAACTATACACCTTCTTCAGACGAAAGTGAGTCACAAAATGATGAAGAGGTTGACAGCATGGAAACGAACGACAATCACCCACCAGAAGAAGACAACGAAGTGGAAATAAACGACACAGGAACTTGGAATGAAGTATTTATTTCTCAGCAACCACTTTTTCCTACTTTATGAGGTACAAACGATACAATAAATATTCCACCTAATATACGATGCCCTCTGGATTCTTTTCAATTGTTAGTAACTGATGAACTTATAGAAAATATGGTTATAGAAACAAATAGATATGCCTGGTCTCTAGTAGCGAATTCAAATGTAAAAGCGAAATCTCGCTTGGAACAATGGGTGCCTACTGACTCCAAAGAAATGATGTCATTTTTTGCAGTTCTCCTCAGTATGGGTCTTGTTGAATTGCCAAAACTAAATCTTTATTGGTCTAAGGATACTTTATACAATAATAAATTTGTAACGTCTGTTATGAGTCGTGATAGATTTTTGTTACTTCTGAAATGTTGGAATTTCGTCGACGATACATTAGATGACGGTTCTGACAAACTTTTTAAAATAAGATCTCTTATAAACCAACTTGTGTAAGTGTCACGCCTTGACGGAAATCCATTCTTAAACTTATTCTTTTCTTTATCTAAAGCATTCGTTCTCTCTTATTCTCAAAATATTATGTTACAAGAACTCTTTTAGCTCCTGTAACCCTAATAGCATTAACCACAGGTGTTGATTACAGGTAATACATTTAGTTCGCTTTGGTTTAATTTTTGTAAACATATTTATGTTATTTTAGCGACCAAATGGCTTCATACCAAACTTCGTTTCGTAAAGGCATCAAATGGTATAGAAAAGTTGCTGTCGATTTACTGTTTGGTGCGGGAGTTGTAAATTCATGGATTTTGTACAATCTACATCATTGCAACGATCGCCTACCTATACTTAAGTTCCGTGATGCCTTAATAAAAGCGTTAACGTCTTCTCAACCAACTCCTCGTGAGAGGACACCAAAAATAATTTACACTTTAACAAAATTTGGTCCGGAGAGCAAAAGAATAAAGTGTGTTGGATGTTACAAACGCTTAAGGAAAACAATGAGAAGTCGTGAAGCTGATAATAAAATTAAAATAGTATCCAAGCACTGTAAAGAATGTAAGGGTAAGCCGGTCTACTTCTTGCCATGCTTCAACGAATACCACAAGATATAAAAAATAATGTAAGAATTTTTTATGTTTCAATTTTTTTAATAAAGGTCATTTAAAATAAATTTCTGCTTTATTTTGATTTTTTTTATTTGAAGATATATGCGGTACGGGACATAATAACCCCGTGCGGTCAATGTTGCACATAAAACACACTCTGGAGTATAAGAACACCAGTCTAACATGGTTGTTAAATGTGATGCCTATACGACTAAGACACTAAATGTGAGACAATGCGTACGGGTCATAATGACCCCGAAACGCATTGCACAATGGACAGAGTACGGGGAAAATAAGCCCCGTACCGCAGAACAAAATCGACCACAAAATGAAAAGCCGCAGCGAACGTGTTAAAGAAATATTAGGCATTTGCGAACTAACTGACAGTGGTTTAATAGATAAATGCGCGTATACAGTATAAAAAATATCATTTTTTCATAATCACATGTTACCTTATACTTATACTTGTTTCAAAATTCATAGATTGTGTCAGGACATTTTGTAAAATAATACGGTAAAAAATTAAAGAGAAAGAAGATGATAGATATAGTGATGTGCCGGATCGTTAAAAATGTATATCCGCGGATACGGATCCGAATACGGATATTTGGTGTCAAGATCCTCGGATACAGATACGGATACGGATCTTCATTTCCTTACTCAATCGGTGTCAGCGCGCGAAACCTTGAAACGATAGTTGACGTCACGCCCACCGGAACGACAGGCAGGACATGTTTCGAGTCGAAAGGAAGACATTACAAAAAAATTGAGCTCACAGAACACATGTTTATCTGACGTTAATCCTCTAGTACGAGCATTGAATATAATCGATGATGACGATGAGATCCAGGAAAGTCTCAATATCAGTGTATCCGCTGTTCTGAATTTTGTATCTGCTTTGAAGAATGAATTAGATTATCATTTTTCTGAAATTGATAAAAATGTTTTGTTTCAAGTAGCCACATTTTTAGACCCACGGTACAAAGGTAAATTCTTCAGTGATATTCTCATAAAAGAAATAAAAGAGAAATTGCTTACAGCTTTAGAAACTGGAGAAAATCTCACAGCAGCTATAAGTATTGGAGTCAAACCAATTACTGTTAGAAAAGGACATTGCCAGAATTTAGAAGAGTCTATTGCTAATATGTTAGTTAGTGATGATGACGATGAGCAATCTGAAAATCAATTATCAGATACGAAAGCTAATTTGATCATAGAATATATGTCAGAAAAAAGATTACCAAAAGATCAAGACCAGTTAAAATATTGGCAGATTAACAGTAAAAGTTTGGAGGTCTCAGTCACATTGCTCGCACATATTTAGCATCACCTGCAACAAGCGTTCCAAGAGAGCAATTTTTCAGTGCAGCAGGTATTGTTTATGATCCTCATCGTAACAAACTTTTGGGGGACAAAGCTGCCAAGTTACTCTTTTTGAAATACAATTTACCATTACTTAATTTCAATTATAATTAATAATTTTTTCAAGTTCCTCTAATTTTCACTGTGTTTGCTCGTGTAATCTAATGTTTACACTTTATATGGTAGATAGTACCTACTAGGTACGCAGTATTAATTTAACTTTTTAGAATAATCATTCAATTAGAATTTATTTTTGGTTTTCTCATCATCTCATAGTTATAAAAGTGATCTTATAACTTATAACGCTATTATATTGATCTCATTATAATTATAAAAAAGATTTAAGTTTTGGTTTTCTCATTTTCTTATATTTATAAAAGTGATGTTATAACTTTCTATAATATTGATCTTATTATAAAGATAGTTGATTACTACCTTTGAGTTATGTACTATTGGTATAGTAACTAACTACGATAAATGTTTGTAATATAAAGATGCCAAATATTTGATTTTAAGAAATAAAAAATACTTGAATTGAATTTAATAGTTTTTTAAATCTACCTAATCACCTATATATACGAGTAGCATTTCATCCTATCAATTGAAAATTAATAAGTTAAAAGATCCGTAAAAGATCCGCGAGAAAAGTAACGGATACGGATACGGATCTTTCTGTTCCGTCGGATATCCGCGGACACGGATACGGACACGGATATCAGGAACATCACTAGATAGATACAGCAAATGGCTGCAAAACAGTAAATACGAAATTATTCAGTGTGTTAAATTTTCATAAAAATTAAATCGTGATGAATCTCAATTCCGAGTAAATAACAATGGCACTATTATCTGTCGCTGGGAAGATACGAAAGACTTACTTGCAATAAGTAATTGCTTTACCGATAATACTGTAGAAGGTACGTACTTTGAAAGATAACACGACGAAAAATATATCTTGTCCTGAGATGCTTCAATTTTATAATAAATACATAGTAATTGCTTTACCGATAATACTGTTTTTTTTTCTCGAAATTTTTTAAATACATTAATAAAAAATAATACAACGTTGAAAAGAGAACAAAATGGCGGTTTCCATAATTATTAAAATAATTATAAGTTGCCATTTGAAAAATAAAAGTTTATAATCGTATCTTGTAAACCTGACTTTATAAAAAATATCTACATCAACCATCAAATAGTATATCGATGGTGACTTGGCAATAACACGTCTGACATTTTTAGCGAAAATCATATTTTTGGTGAACTTGTTGAGAAATTTGAAAGCGCATGCGTTGGTAAAACCCTGTAAGTGAAAGAAAATTTAAAATACGTCTAAAATCCCTTTGAAATAACACGTATCTTTTCAAGTTCATAACCGACATGTAATTACACGTATCTCGCTATTTATATAACGTAATATTATTGTGTTTAAGTTCGCGGTGTATTGTCTCCACATTTCAGACTAAACCAGAGGTAAGTTGTAACAATGAAATATTTTAACTAATACAAATCATTCACAAGTTTATGGTAATCATATTTAACTAGTTATTTTTTCATTAATTTCGAATACATCGCTACTATTCAGTAAAATTAAGATACATGTTATTACAACTAAAGCATTTATGAATTTATAATAAATTGTTTCAGATACGTGGTGGTATAAAATTTTATGATGGAAAGTAGAGCCCAAAAAATTGTTGCCTGGGCTTTAAAAACCATAAGTGAAGAACAAAAAGATAACAGATTTATTACTAATTCTTCAAACAAAGATACAATTACAGCTGAAGATATAATAAATGCTGATATTGTTTTCAATAGTAGGATATCCCAACAGATTTGATCAATGAATTACCAGTTGTGAACTATTTTCAGACACCGGAATATAACATTGATGAACTATCCTTAGAAAATTTTGAATTTATTGAAGGTGGTTCTCAGGAAGAAAATATAAAGTTTTAATGAAAATGTCGAGCCACCTCCCAAATCACCATCAATTCAAGATAATAGTGACTCAGATTTTGAATTAGAAAATACAGAAACTAGCGTTTTAAATCTAGAATCTGACGAATCAAGGGAAGAAACTGATGAATTAACTAAGACTGATCTTGAGAGAAATGAAAACACTAATTCTGTTTTACAAATTAAGAGAAAGCGAGAAGTTACAAAACGGAAACGAGAAAAAGGATTACCATACGTTGGCTACAGAAGAAACAATCAAAAAGTGTTACAAGATGTATCAAGAAAACAAAGAAAAATGGAAGGCGCATGTAACTCTGCACTGTGTAAAAAATCTAAGAAACGCCACTGTAATTTATTTTCCAATAATCATCAAAAACAAATTTTTAAATGTTTTTGGAAACTGAGTTGGGAAGAAAAGGAACTATACGTTACTAGCTTAGTTGATGTAAAAACTAAAAACAGAGAAACTGTTGATCAATCCAGAAGAAATATCACTTATGTGTACCATTTAAAATGTAATAAGGAAGTGAAGAAAGAGGTTTGCAAGAAGATGTTTCTAGGAACATTGGGATTAAAGGAATGGATGGTCCATAACTGGATCCAGAAGAGTAAACATGGAATTTTCCAAGGACAGAAAAAACAATATTTAGTTGATAATTCTGTTCAAACAAAAAAAGATCATTTGACCGAGTGGTTCAATGCTCTACTTAAAATGCCCTCACATTATGCAAGGAAAGATACCAATAAGATGTATTTCCTACTGTAATGTCGGTGTTTAAACTATACAAAGAAAAATGTGAAGAAGAAGAACGTATCCCATTATCACGTTCTATGTTTAATGTTATTTTTAAGAAGCTTAATTTGTCAATATTCACTCCTCGTAAAGATCAGTGTGACCTTTGTGTATCATTTAAAACAAACCAAGTTAGTCCAGAAGAGTATTGTAAACACAGAGCTGATAAAGATCGTGCGCGACTTGAGAAAAATTGCGATAAGGAAAAAGCTAAACAAGGATTACATTACGCCTTTGTTATGGATCTGGAAGCGGTACAAATGTGTCCTAAAATTGAAGCTAGTACCTTATATTATTCACAAAGATTGAAAGTTCATTTTACACTTTACAATTTAGGAACTTCACAGTGTACCTGTTATTGGTGGCATGGATGTGAGGGTGAATTATTTTTGTCGATATTTGCATCAATATTAATTGATCATTTAAAAAACCATTGTTTAGCAGAATAAACCTATCGTTATTTTTTCTGATGGCTGCGGCTATCAAAACAGAAACGCAGTATTATCTAATGCTCTGTTACACTTTGCTGTGTCAAATAGCGTAAATGTTGAACAGAAATATTTGGTTAAAGGCCAGACGCAAAACGAGTGCGACTCAGTTCATAGTTTGTTGGAACGAAAAGTTAAGAAACGAGATATCTATCTTCCTTCAAACTTTATAAAAATTACAAAAGAAGCTCGCCTTAAACCAATGCCAATAGATGGGTGTTATTTAAATCATACAAATTTTTTAAATTATGCTGATAAGAAATTTCAAAAATACTTTTCAATAAGACCTGGATTTAAAAAAAAAACGATCTTGAAGTGAAAGATCTGCGTGCAATTTCATATTAACAGAGCGGATTAATAAAATACAAATTAAATTTCGATGAAAACTATCAAGAATTAAATCAAAGAGCCAACAAAAATGTTCAGCCTCCATATTATGAAAAGTTATATAAAAATTCTGTTAAATTAACACTTTCCAAATGGAATGATTTGCAGTAACTTAAGAAAGTTCTTCCTGTGGGTACTCATAGTTTTTATCATCAACTTCCCTATGAGTCCGCACTAAAAGACAAGAAAAAAAGCCAAATATAAATGAAACTATAATTTTTATACTTGTCTGTACCAAATAATTTAATTTATATTTAAGTAAAATAATAGTATTAAATAAATTTTAAATGTACAAATAACACGTATGTGCAGCAGAAAGTTAGTATAATGATATTTTATACTATTTCATACGTGTGTAGCTAGTAAATGTAAAAAGTTTAAATGTCAAATTATTAAAATATATTTGTATTTTGCTGATTAAAGACAAAACAGTTTTAAGCGTCTCCTGAAAACTTGTACGTTTTACACTTACGTGGTATTGCCATGTCACCATAGATATGTAAAATTATAAAACTTTTATATGAGCCATTTATTTCTATTACTTATAATAAAAAAGTTTAAAGGGGGGGAGGGGCGTCTTCCCAGACTCACCCTGTATATTTCTAACTTGTGACGAACATTCTATGTGAGATGTGTTAACCTCTGACGAACATTCCTCGGGATTATTTCACATTTGTGTCGAACATGTCTTTGTAAATAAAACGATTTAATTTGAATTGCGTCTTATTGAAGCAAAAACCCCTTACTTCACTGTTACAAATAGTTGGTCGCGAAACATCGACCACCACAAAATGTCTGTTCGACTTGCTGTACAAATATTTAGTAACACTAAGGCCGCTACCATAAATACATGTATTCATACAAATCAATTAAAAACTATTTCTGTAGAGAACACAGCATTGTTCATTAAGAACATGAATAATATTTTTGACTCTTTGAACAGCCGAAATCTGTATGATAAAAATCCATATAGATGCGCTTTATCCGATGAAAATCATACTGTAAAAAAACTCTTGAGGAAGGACTCAATCATGATACAAAATTTAATTAAACTGGATAAAAATAATAAATCAGGACTGTCTCGGCCTCCATGCTTTAGTGGATTACAACTAAGTATTATAGCAATCTTACAACTTTTTGAACGAAAAAAATGTGCATCAATTGCAAAATTTATTTTGACAATTCGTCTTAATCAAGATATTTTAGAAAACCTATTTTCTCTATTTCAGCAAAAATTTGGACATAATCACATTGCTACTACTAGAATTTTACATACTTTGTTTAGAAGTAACGTTATTAATTCATTAATGAAACCTTCTTCTGCAAATTGTGAAACTGAAGATTACCAATTTGTGAATATTCATTTTGAAGAAAATGACAACCTGTTCACAGCTCGATTCAAATGAAGAAATATGTGAACTAAATTCATTACCGAAAACGACAGAAAAGCATAAAATAAAAAATACTTTTAATGTAAAAGGAGTAAAATTAGAATATTGCGCTGTTAATTACTGTGCTGGTTATTTGGCAAAGAAATGTGTTGATGGATTCAAATGTGAAGAGTGTTCAACGAAATTATTAACCACAGAGAAATTAAGTAATAAAAATGAACTCCTAATTTTGCATAGAAATTGTGAAAACATAGATACAAATTTACCTGACAAAGGACTTAAAGCTCCGTCTATACATTTTAATAATATGGTTAATTGAATACTCAACATATTTAGTTATATTTAATACAGAGATTAAGAACTGGATAAACAGCAGCACCATTTGCGAAAACCATAAACTATTTATACTGAATAAATTGTTAAATTGCAAAATCTACCAAATATGTAAAAAAATTGATTTTATCATAGACAAAAATAATGAAAGAAAAAATGTTAAAATGAACCGAAAACTGAGAACTTTAAAAAACAAATAAAATAATATAATTAGTATACTAACTAAAACTTATGTAATTAGAATGAGCTTCTGTTAGTTTAAAAGTTCAAAGTAATTTTTCGTGGTAAATATAATTATGCTTATTTTATTTAATAACATTAATAAAAAATTAGTTTTGGACTTGTAATATACTAATCATGCATTTACCTTTTATATTTATAATTTTAATACTTAATTTTTTTATAGTTTTACATTATTTTTTCAATTATTCAATACGATATCAATAGTGAATTTATTTTATTTATTTTATGCAATATTGTTTATTGTACCCTTGTTGATATTTTAGCAGTTGTTTTATAAAATACATTATTATAAGAAAAATAATTCGCTTTTCAATTCATAACCAATTCAGCCTAGACTCTAGCAGTAGCCGCAATTCATAATTCCAGGCTTTCACAGTTTCTCGCTCTGCATACCCCCTCTGCCCGTGTCTCAGTACCCAAGGTCATAATCTATCTACCCTGTTAGCCCGAACTCCCGATACACAGTCACCACACACCGCTACCTATACTGCCATTTACTGACTTTTTTAAAAAACAGTGAGCTATTTCCTAATGCTTCATAAGAACGACGGATCTGATAGTTATGAGATCTGTGATATAACCATTCGCATGTGTGTATAGAACTCTTCTCGTTTATAAGAATGACTATAATATGTGTCAAGTAAGATTAAAGTATTTATAATCAACACGCTGTCTTTACATTTTTCAACCTCTCATTGATCGCAAATATAAAAATCGTCGGCACGCTAACGAGCAACAGCGCCCACAACAGTAATATTGGTGACATCACGCTCAATGCTTAAAAAGAGAAATCTGGAATATATGAAATAGGCCTTGTTCTGAATTTAATAACGCTGTTTATTTAATGCTTTGTTGTATTTTGTTATTTTTAACTTTAATTATTAGGGTACACTTACGAATGATGTATATAAAGACAAATGTTCTTCATAATTACTTGTTTACGACTCCTGTGCGCATACATTAGCCGTACGGGTTACGTCATTCATATAGCGTTCGTTTTGAACAGAGTGTATTTTTAATTATAATTAGTAATATCAAAATATCAATAATTGAACTTTTTTTAATTTATTAAAATTTTAACAAATACGCTCTTAAAGACACAATCCACGCTTCCCCCATCAAAAGTGCTTCTCCCTCTCAAGAATTCCAACAACCCTTAGCCGCTAAACGGTATAAAAAGGCAAGCAAATCACTCTAGGCTGCAGTTCTAAAGTCCTGATGACGACCTACAAGACATTCATCAGACCGGTAGCTGACTTTAGAGCTATTGCCTACGCCGCCGCGAAGCCCGCCAGCCTGAAGCCGCTAATGATGCTACAGCGTCGCTTCTTGTGCCGCACGCATGACCTCTCATGGTTCTACCCCTCGGCCCAAGTCTACACCACAACGGGAGCGACGCCCATCACGGACCGCATCGACCAAATGCAGCAACGTTTTGCAAACAAAACAATCCAGGAGGAGCGATTCAGCCTTCAGACCTTGTCAGCGCCGCCCCCTCGGAGACGTTGCCGCCCAAAAACTCAAAACAGATACCCCCCAGCAGTCCTGCTGGCCAAGGCCGGCGTCGACCTCCTTCCCGCCCTCCAGGACGTCTTGGAACGAACCCCAGTGGGCATGACATAGAATTTTTTACTATATTATTGTAACTATGTTTAATTTTAAGCAATAAGTGTAAATGTGTTTTTTTTATATAACAACTAGAACTACAAGTTCCAAGTGCTGAAGAGGACCTTTGTAGTCCTATAACAGCACCTAATTTTTATATTTTTGTAAATTATCTTTGTATATTTTATGTATATTACTCTTTTAAACTAATAAACTTATTTGACTTGACTTGACTTGACTGACTCGATTAGGTAGAGTTGCGCTTGCTCCGGTGACACTACTTCACTTCTCCAGATATCGGGAATGGATTTAGAGATTTCTACCTGCCTCTCGCCTTGCTGCCGAGCAGAAGGATACGTCAACCGCTGTCAGCAGAATCGCCTACCTGCCGCTCGTTGTGCCGCCGCTGCGATGCTGTCACACTACATGGCCTTACCGCCGCATCAGTCCGCCATCTCTCGCCCGTTGCATCCGCCCGACCACTGCCGTTGTCATTTCTTTTTACACTTATGATGACTGTACATATTTTCAAGCAATAAACATTTATATACGTAACAAAATCCATTTGCGAATGAAATTGATACAGTATGAAGCAGGATAATTAAACAAGCCTATTTGACTTCGCTCCAAAATATGGATATTATAATATCGAAATTTATTCAGGAAAAACTATCTGAAAAATAGAAACAAATCGTGTAAGCAAACCTAATAAAAATATAATTTCGATGTGTGGTGTTGAACTACGTAATTAATTGTCTGCAAGATATAGGCCTAGATTAAGATGAAAAAAAATTGAGGTAGAATTTCACACATGCGTCAAATTAAGTCATTGTAGTGTCCCTTTTTTATCAACATGTGAATCCCGAAAGCAACATAATGTATTTGGAATTTGGAAGAAATGAGGCAATAACACCAGATAAATGCTCCAAATCCAAAAATAAAACGACTTTATAATATAATATAAAATATTTTATATTTTGTTATTTATTTAAACGTTGTAATTAATAAAATTTTACAGAACTTAAACCCAAATATTGTCTATTGATTAAAGAAAAAAATGTTTTAATATGATTGTGAAAATCATTATGAAATAGTTTCGATATAGTAAAGAATATTTTCAATACTTTTTTATAACTGAACCAGGTAGTGTATAACGGCTGTTACCTAACCAAGAGTACCAGATTCGAATTCCGGGTAAGGTTTATTTATGAAAGCGTAAGGCAATGAATTAAAAAAAACTTTATGTTTTATAATAAACAAACAACATTAAAACTATTTACTAGACAATAAAATATTTACCGGTATAAACCGAAGGCATCAACAATTCCTGTCCCTTTATCAAATATCATAAAAGCATATATATATATATATACTCATTACATGCTTCAATATATTTGGGATTGCTCAAAATTATTTTATTATTAGATAATTCATTTTTTTCTTTTCTTATGTGTGTATTTATAATAATCTTCATCTGTCGAACAATCTGATGATTCGGAATCATTTTCTACCTTTGGATCAGATATCGAACAATTTAATGATCCGGAATTACCTTCTACCTTTAAATCATCTTTGCTTTCATTAATACGTTTGAATCTTGCATAACTTTTATCGTACCCAAAAATGTAACGTCCATAGGCAATGAAGATTTTTGAATTATAAAAAAATAAAGTCTTCGTAGTTGGACAAATTAATAATAATGTAATAACTGTAGCGTATGAATACATCTATTAACTCGTCAATCACTCACAATCATTATCCCGGTCTATTTCATTTTTGTTATTAACTTTTGCAATTTTATATTTACCTCCTAACTTTACTTCTTCCATATCATCTATATTAAGCCGTCCAATATTGTATTAAATTTTTTTGTTTGAAATTTATTTATTGATTCTGACTCTGCTGTCTGATAACCCCGTTATTACAAGGACATTAGAAAAAGTATGAATTTCTTCTTTAAACAGCTGTTAGAGTGAATAAAATGCGTGGTATCATTATAGAAAAAATAAACCAGTGGCCAGTCGCTTGCGCACTACCCGTGGAATTCTTGATGCTGGCCAAAATAAATCTGTAACAAAAAAGAGCTGTTAAAACTTGAGAATAAAAAACAAATTAAGGAACATAAATATTAAAAATAAATAAATATAAATTTATTCCAAATTTAAGGTTAAGCTATTAATGCACTATTTTTCATAAAAATGCTTATATGTAAAGTAAGTAGCTGTATTATTTTTATATTTTGTGTTTCTTACACAACCCTTTATACCTCACTCGAATCCTGTTGTAGTCTAAAACAATTAATATATTTTAAGTTGGTTGTATCATTATGTTAAAAAGTGTCAGTGCCAAAGCTCGCAATAAAAACAATTAAACAAAATTCTTCATATTTTTGCGTAATTTGAAACTTAAACGTAATAACAAGCAGAAGGAAACAAAGTATAGACAGAAAGAGACAGATATCTTAATTGGTTAATGTTAAAATATTTTTCCGAATTTCAGGGGTTATGGAGCGAATTAATAATGAGTAGTAACAAATCTGCAAATTTGTGGACAACAGCAAAGTTTTGTGTGACAAGTATTTTTTTTTTGTGTTTAACGCAGCTGTTTTAAGAAACAGGTTAAGTGCCTTGCACAGAGCAAAACTGATCTGTACTATAAAATGATAAGTAAATAAATTATTTAAGATAAATTCAGTTAAATATGAATCAGAGACTAGAAAAAGAAAACAATATGATAAATATGATGACGATAGTAAGGATAATAGATAAAAGGAATAAAAATATAGAAATTAAAAATATGGAAATTAAAAATATTGTAGTAATCCTGTTAGATGACTGCGATTCAGCTTACACATATATATTAATTAAGCAAGCATTGAAATAATTGTTTTTTTTTACAGATATTATTGTCATTCATTAGTTGATAGTACTTTCCAGCCCAGAATCCGAAGAGTGGATATCTGCTATGGCAGACGAAATGAAGGCAATGATTATCAATAACACATTAGATTTGATAAGTAGACCTGCTAACAGAAATGTTGTAGGAAGTAGATACATACTCCGAAATAAATACGGAAGTAATGGAAAATTGGAAAGACGAAAAGCAAGAATCGTGGCAAAAGAATTTTCACAGCAACCAGGTAGAGACTATCATGAGACATACGCTCCTGTAGCGCGATTAGACTCAATTCGTTTAGCAATGGTAGTGGCAGCTCGAGAAAAGATGTCAATGCGCCAGTACGATGTGACAACCGCATACCTAAATGGAGAACTTCAGGAGGAAGTATACATGGAGGTGCCAAGTATGTCAATCGAAGTTCTGAAATATATAAGTCACTGTGGAAGATATGACCACGAAATAATCAATAAAGCAAAAGACATGTAAAAGGAATTATTGGCCGGTAACAAGGTATGTCACTTGAAAAAGGCTATATACGGTCTTAAGCAAGCTGGCCGTGGAATGGAGATCCGTGTATGTATATAAAAAGAAAAGATAAAGATCTGATGATTGTAGTTATTTATGTGAACGATATGCTAGTAATGTCTAGAAACCCTGAAGACGTCAAGCTTTTTGGAGAAAATCTAGGTAAGCATTTCGACATAAAAGATGTAGGGATACCAAAGAGATATTTGGGTATGGACATTAAGATTGACACAAAAGGCATAAGCAAGGCAACGATTCGGAATGCAGGACTGCAAACCAGTTGCAACTCCTTTGAACATCGGGGACAAGTTAGGAAAAGAGGACAGCTGAACGGAGGAAGACGGAGCAAAACCGCCGTACAGAGTTGGTAGAAGGACTGCTTTACCTTGCTGTCGCTACACGTCCCGACATAGCTCATTCGACGAGCATCCTTAGTCAATTTAACGATTGCTTTGGAAGATCTCATTTGACTGCGACAAAGCGCGTTCTACGATATCTGAAAGGTACGTTATCTCTTCGAATTGGTTACAAGTCAGAAAATAAAAATTTTGAGGGATTTACTGACGCTTACTGGGCTGGTTGCTTACACGACCGAAGATCCTTTACAGGATATGCTTTCGTCATGAGTGGCGGATGCATTACATGGGAATCGAGAAAGCAACCCATCGTGGCCTTGTCTACAACAGAGACTGAATACATGGCCTTAAGTGACGCAGCGAAAGAATCTATTCACCTCCGAAATCTACCGAATGAACTCGATATTAAAGTAGATTCTAGATTCTGTGAAATTATCAAGCGACAATGTCGGCGCTCAGAAATTTGCGATGAATTGTATGTTCCATGGGCGAACGAAACACATAGACATTCGCCATCATTTCATTCGTGAAGTCGTTAAAGCTAATATAACTAAACTTCAATTTCTAGAATCAAAGAAGATGCCTGCAGACGTATTGACCAAAATTTTACCCAGAGTCGCACATGAGAACTGCATCCAACTTCTTGGATTGTCACCTGTTTCAGAGCTTGAAGCATTTGTCGAGGGAGAGTGTTAGATGACTGCGATTCAGCTTACACATATATATTAATTAAGCAAGCACTGAAATAATTGTTTTTTACAGATATTATTGTCATTCATTAGTTGATATAAATAAATGTGTTCTGTTTACAATTTGTTCAATATATTTCTTTTGAAGGTTTATAGTTATTCTCTTCTGTGTTCATCATTTACGTTAAGAGATCCGAAGGTTACGCCGCGGACGACGGCCGCAGGTAAACAGTTAGAGACACGTTATTAACGCTTCTATTTCGCATCGAAGCTTCGCTAGTATTCCAGAACGGAATTGCTCTAGTATATAAACCCGAGCAGAAAAGACCACGGGACTGTTTGATATTAACACGAGTGGTGAAAATAAATAGTTGGTGATATAAATATCGTGTAAATAAATAATGCGTATTATTAAATGTATGTATTAAAATAAATATTCTCAGTGTCTAAGTTTTTATTTATAATTATTACTTTTACATTAGTGTTTATATCTGTTTATTCATGGTGTTATTATTTTATTATCTAGTTATTATCCATTATTCGTTCATTAAACATATAGTTATATAAGTATTCGTATTTCAATTATTTTTTACACTTCACCTAAATAAACAAAAAAATTACAATTCGTGTCAGGTGTGAAGGTTAAAAACTGTGAAGTGTAAAGTAAAAATAAATAACATGGCGATGACGAAACAATTAAGTGAATTAAAAGTGATCAAGCTCAAGAGGGAGCGAGACGAACGAGAGTTGGAGACATCGGGAACCCAGTCTGTTCTACAACTACGTCCACGGCAAGCATTAGAAACTGGTGAAAATCCAGATGACTTCCTATTCGAAATTACGGGTGGTTTCGCCGATTTTGGTAAAATTCCGGAAGAATTTAAAGAACCACAGAAAGAAAATTCTAGAACATTAGAACAAAATTAAAGGAAAGTTTCATAAAATCTGAAGAAAATTCGCGAACATTGAAAGGAGAACTGATAGAAAATTCTAAAATTTCAACGAAAAATTCTAAAACCTTGGAAGAAAAATAATGAAAAATTATTGAAAATTTGAAGAAAGTTCTAGAATATTAAAAGAAAAATTAATGGAAAATTCTAGAAAGACTGAAGAAAGATTAAAAGAACAATTAGCTGCAACTTATTTATCTTTAAAAGAAGAATAAACAGAAAACTCTAGAATTTTATAAAAAGAATTAACCGATAGTACTAGAATTTTAGAAAAAAACTAAACGAACTATTAAAAACAGTTCTAAAATATTAGAAAAGAGAATAGAAACTTACGAGCTGAAAGTTGAAGACTTACAGTAAAACTTCTCTAAAATTACGTTAGCAGTATCAAATTCTGATGTGGTTAATGTAGATATAATTCTAGAAAAGAAAACTGTATACATATAGTGGCTTAACACCCCCATGAGGTTGCGCCGCTTCCTTCGAAGCTTTCTAGATCCAATTTTATTGGAGTGGATCAATCTCCGTTACTATTTCTTAGATGTTCTTTATAATCTTCCTCCACAACTCCCTATCTCTTGTTTTGTTCTTCCAGTTGCTAATTCCGGCTGCTTTTAGATCTTCTTCCACCTCTCTCAGCCATGTTGATCTGGGCCTGCCTCGTCTTCTTCTTCCGCCTGGGCTCCACTCGACTATTGATCTTATTGGTATCCCTTTCTTCTGCTCTCCATACATGGCCAAGCGATCTCATTCTTTGTTGTTTAATTTTTTTCACTATATTTTGTCCTTCTAATTCTTTTTCTACTTCATGGTTCATTCTTATTCTGTATTCATTTTCTGATACCGTGATTGGTTCTAGTATTGTTCGTATTATTTTGCGTTCCATTATTTTTAGATCTTCTTCCTCTTTTTTTGTCATTATGATTGTTGTACTGAAAACAGTACACGAAGAAAATAAATAAAAAATGCGCATTAAGACACCAGAATTCGACGGCAAGTCATCGTGGCCTAATTATGTAAAACGATTTGAAGCCGCTACTAAAGTAAATGGCTGGACTGGAAGATGAACAGGAAGACTACGACCAACTTGTCAAGCGGTTGAATATGCGATATGGCAATGCGCACCTGAGGCAAGTATACCAGAAGCAACTAAAAAACCGGTACCAGAGTTCAAAAGAAAACCTACAAGAATTTGAAGCCAACATAGTTCGTGTGGTTCGTCTCACACACCCTACAGCTCCTCTCAGCGTTTTTATCTATCGGGTCCGAGACAATGAATTGGCTCGACCAAAAACTCTAGTAGATACACTTTCATATGCCTTAGATCATGAAGCTACCAAATATCTTCACGTACCCATTCGCGAGTGCAAATTATCAATGCTGAGAGGATCGAAGGCACCGAGGACCTAGAAGATAAGAATAACATCTGTAATACATGCTGGAAGAAAGAAATTCCGCAGTTGGAATTTCGACGAAGTAGATCATCCGCAAAGGCTCTGCAGAAAACCATGAAGAAACGCAGAGGCAAGAAAACAAGAAAAGGAGTCGGCAAACTAAGTCAGGTTGATGCAAAGAGGCAATCATCGACCCGTAATCCAGTAGGCCCAGAATCCATTAGTTATGTCGCATCCCTTCATCATCAAGCTAACAGCATCTATATCAATGGCTCCATCGACAAAAGGCCGGTTAAAATGTTGATAGATATGGGTGCGACAACAATAATTAATTCCGACTTATTAAGAAAAATAAGCAGAAAACATCTACTTCCAACCAAGTGGCAGAGTAGCACAGCCACAGGAGAACTAGGTACCGCATCTGGAGGAATAGATTTTACCATCACTGTTGGAAACACGTGCATTAAACATCGTGTGCTGATAGCTAAAGTAGAGGATGAATTAATTTTCGGCATGGACATTGTGATGGTCAATGATGGAGAACTAGTATTAAATCCACGAGACAATAATACCGTGCGAGTATTGATAATAGAAGATGTAACCTTCCTAGAACGGAGTGAATCGATCGTGCAGCATACTTAGAAGGTAGCTATTGTGAGGGAAACATTAATGCTCTAGCCGAAAAATGATAACACTAAAACTAGCACTTCCATTTTAATTAGAAAAGCCTTGCACAAAACTGACAAGATAATCCCAGTTCGACTAGTGAACATCACTTTTTATCCCGTTGTAGTACAGAAAGGGACCATAGTAGGAGAATGTTCAGCGATATCATCGATTATTCGAACTGTGAAGGCCAAAGACAACATGTCCTATGAAGTTCCGGATATACTAATCAGGAGACCTATTCTAATTCAATTTGGCGTGTATTTGGACGCCATATTTGGCGTTTTTCGATCTTAATGCAATCTAGTGAGATAGTAGAACTAAACCGTAACATCATGGATGGCGTACATGCCAAGCTAACTGCGCATGTGTGACTATATTTCGTATACAGTTTTTTAAAATAACTTGTGTTATTAATTTATTTGGATTAGTTATTTGATTATTCTAAACATGCTCGTTGCTTATAATTTATTTTGAGCACACGATAAGTATAAATATAACTTACATTAAAATTATATATTTGCTAAACCTTTAGTTTACAAACTTATACACACTGAAATGCAATAAAGTCGAGGAGCAATTATTATCCTTTTTTTTAACATTCAGTTTAAGCGATTGTATCTCCGAATATTCTGAGTTTAAACAATGTTGCCAACATCAAGTTATATTTCATACCAATCCACAAAATAAAAATCCCAACCCAAATCACTGAACTTGGCGTTTGTCAAAGCCGCCATGACATGTGCTATCATTTAGAATAGGTCTCCAGGGAGCTGTATATTTACTCCTGGTAGATGAAAAAATTTAAAGATATGCAAGAGAATCGGATACGCAGTGTCGTTAGAGGACTATTACGAGATTCAGTCCTTAAAAATAGCATATTACTGAGTAAATCTATAATTATTGGAATAATTACTTAAAAAAATTACAAAAAAAGCATATGTAACATGTACGCCAATTAAGCTTTAGCGGACTCAAATAATCATCATCAATAAGATTCCAATAAATAGAAAAGGGTATAAAGAGTTTGGAATAATTTAAACGCGTGACAGCAAAACATAATAATTAATTAAAAATGGAGTATTGTATAGTTTTGGTTGGGAACTTCAGAGTAATGTTTGTAGGTAGAATTGGGCTTTATAGTTCCATGTTATTATGTATATTAATATGTTAAATTAATACATATTTGGACGTTTCGGACCTACATCAGTCCATCATCGGCTAAATAAAATTATTCATTCAGCAACTTTTTCTGGAAGCATCCTAGACATCACCAACAACAATGTCTGTATTTATACGAAACACAATCTTACAATTTTATTCAAATTGTTTGTTAACCCAACTATAACAATATTGTATAGGGATATTTTATCATTTCATATTGAGAAAGACAAAATGAAAGAAAACTACTAATGCAATAGAAGTGTATAAAATAATTATTCCATTAATTTGTAAGTGTAAGACGTGTAGCAATTTATAAATAAAATTTATGTAAAAAGAAAAAACATGTAAACATTGGTGGCTGAGTTAAATTACTCTATTTTTATTTGTAGGTAGAATTGGGCTTTATAGTTCTATGTTATTATGTTTATTAATATGTTAAATTAATACATATTTGGACGTTTCGAACCTACATCAGTCCATCATCAGCTAAATAAAATTATGACAAATGACACTGTTTATAAGGTTGAAAATACATAAAAATACAGATGAGTACATATTATACAACTCACCGGAGTTAAGAAATATGTTGAAATTCTAGTTTGAAATACAAAATCCCAGAATGTGGGCTGACATCAGGAAAGATTAAAAGTGGATCCTCTCGGCAACAATATACTCCCGAACTACGAAACTTTGCCATAGGCAACTCTTCCTAGGCGACATACCATCTTGTGGCAGATTTTGGAAGCTCTCAGATAGACATAACCAAACATAAGTCATAATGTGTATGAGTGCTACACTACAAATTTCGTGTATTTGGCCATTTATTTTTATTTTATTATAATGACAAAATTAAATTTTTATTGCTGTGTTCCACATGCAGTTCGTGGATACAGAAAGATCCGTAGGTATTTGAGACCCTGTTCGCATGTTCCATTTGAAGTGGAAATGCTCTACCTTTGATAATGATAATGATGATCAATGTAACAGTTCAAATTAGTAATAATTATTTGAGGGGGTTGGTTAACACATGCGAAAATTACAAAACGAGACGCAGGCTAGTTTTGTAAGAACATTTTTGTTAAATAACCACCCAGTTTCATTACATGTTTCATACAATATTTTTTACTGCCTTTAATAAGTACAGAAATGTATTTGAAATTATGAATTTTTGACATTTATAAAATAAACATAAAAGTCAATATTGAGGACTACTCTTAATTTTGTGCGTTAGTTACTACAATCAAACTTGGTTTTCAATTTTCCATTTTGATTTCAATTGAAATAATTATCTTATTATTTAACTACTGCAATAATGGAATTCATAATCTACTGAAATTAGTAAAAGTGTCTCTTATTTAATTTCGTACAAAAAATTAAATGTTTATTGGGAACATTCAACAAAGTGGCTGACATCTGGCGGATTTTTTTATAATCCTGCGGCTAGGGAAAACAGGTTATGTTATCATATATACAAATATGTAGTTCTAGCTAAAATTAAGAAAATATCGACTAAATCTAAATAATATTGTTCATCTTCAATTCAATAATTACGTAGGTAAAGGGATTGGCGATGCCATCCTAGCGCTCGCTATCTAGCGAGAAAAATTGGAAGCCTAATATCCGGTATTCGTTTTGTTAGGTTACAGTTATTTCTTTGTTGAAATAGACTAATTGCAGCATATACCTATTAGTAATATACCGCTGATCCTCCGCGATCCATACGTTCAACAAAGCGTAATAGAGATATATCTTGTATCGCACACAGCTGTTACAGTGCACTTGGTGCGCATGCTCAACACGCAAGAAGATAGAGTTTCAATGGCACATTTAATATTTAAAATATAATAAATAAATGTAGAAATTTGAAGAAAGTAATGAATTATTGTACATAATACTGTAATAATCATTTAATATTGTTAATTGATAATAAAATTACTACAGCGCGAAATTTTAAATATTTTAAGCTACGTTTTGTGTACTATGCACGATATGACAAAGCGAAATTTCGCGATATTGTAATTTTATTATCAATAAACAATATTAAATGATTATTACAGTATTATGTACAATAATTCATTATTTTCTTCAAATTTCTATATTTATTTATTTTATTTAAATATTAAATGTGACTTTGAAACACTATCTTCTTGGGTGATGAGCATGCGCACCAAGTGCACTGTAACAGCTGTGTGCGATGCAAGATATATCTCTATTACGCTTTCTTGAACGTATGGCAATTACATTGGGAAGATAGGGGATCAGCGGTATATTACTAATAGGTATATGAATTGCAGTGATTTATAAGTTTATGAAAGTAGTAATTGATTATTTTGAACTCAATATTATTTTATTGCATCTACATAAATATGAGTAACATGTACTGCTGTGTTCTGGGGCGTAAATGAATGCAAAAATGAATAAAGACATTTCATTTCATGAATTTCCTAAATCTGGTAAAAGTAGGGTGACCATAATTAATAAATTTGGGTTGGAAGAAAAGATAGATAAACAATTAGCATGGATGTTAAAATTACGAAATGGAAAGAAAGTACAAATTAAATGCATGTACGTGTGTTCCCGTCATTTTGATGATGATGCCTATTTTGCTGGGATAGATAAGTGAAGTGAATTATGATGAGCATTTCATTTAGTTGAAAGATAGTAACAATAATATCATGATATACCTTTTAGATATTCAAAATCATAAAAAAGTTTTGAAACGTAATGCAGTAAGTACCTTCGAAAAATATGCCGTCTAGCGTAGTTCCTTCAACGTCAGCTTTAAAATATGAACAAAACAATACGATGGCTTACGTTAACTATAAAATAACAGTTTTCACTAAAATCAGTAAAATTATTTATATGAAACAGTAATTAATGTTAAAATCATAATCTTTAACCTACAGTGCATATGTCAAATAATGTACACTATACCGGGTATTGAGCTTTCAATATTTGCCGCATACATCGCTGACATCTACGATGGCATCGCCAATAGCATTGCACTATTTTCCGAAAGACAAAAATAGAAGGAAAAAATCAGCTGCAGTCTTAAAAATTGGGAAGACGATTTTTTCATTTATGAATGTTTGTTCGGCCGATTTTTTGCCAAATAACTTCTTTTCCAGATAAGTTCAATCAGTTTATTTATTGTTTAAAACTATTTAATACAGTTAAATATTTATAAAAATTAAAATTTCGTGTTGTACTAAGTAAAAACCTCCCATTAAGACGTACAATAGAGAACGAAATAAAATCATAGTTTAGGACCAGTAGTTTAATTAAGTATTGAATGGTACTAAAAATTTGTTAAAATTTAAAAAAAAAACCTAAGCTAACCTGTTCGTTTCGGTCGCCCTAATATGATAAACAGAGAATTTATACAAAAAATTAAACAAACATTGATGTTATTTATAAATTAATATTATGTGCCAATTCTTTTGGGATGTTGGATGTCTGTAAACACAGATCTAATATTTCCACCACATTTGTTGTAGTTTGTACCTTGTGAAAATTAGTCACATTATCCGCCTGTAAACAATAGTTACATTTATATGGCGTATCAACATAACCAAACTTTATTTATTTTACCTTTATATACCACATCTCCTTCACTCATGGGATGCGTATTACCTTTTAAAAATAAATATATATCCCCCTAAAGATACAACCATAATTCTATGGTATTTAACGGGTAAAAAAATAAATAATACGGATAAAAACTTATTGTTGCACATAAAACTACATAGGATCAAATGGAATGTTGTCCCTATCTCGATGTTGATGGTGCTGCCATCTATTTTCAGTGAATTTTCCCAATTAAGTCTCTGATTCTAGGTTCTTAATTTCCTTAAATTAAACTTTTGAATTGCATCTTATGTTATCTAGCAGTAACAAAGTAAAGTAATGCATATTACTGAACATAATAAAATAAAACTAATGTGTTAAATTCAATATGATAGTATAATGCAGTTGTTCATTTTAAGTGGCTAGTTTTCGAGACTATTTCAATAAACATATTTGAACATATAATGTAGAATAATTTGAGAACAAACTTACTGTTTAAATATATTTAAATAAACACGGAATGCAGGAAAAAAAACTTAAATTTTCAACAGCAGTCAGAAAGTAAGTTCCTTGTATATGTCTATCTGGCAGCTTCCTTAACCCACAGTTTTGGCGCTGCGATCTTAATCGAGATCGCCTATTACATTAAATTTCTATTCTCCAAAAGGGTATGAGTATGTAAGGAAGCAATTTAATAACTCCTTGCCACATCCGCAAACAATTAGTAGATGGTTTAGATCAGTAAATGGTTCACCAGGTTTCATCACCGAAGCAATAAATGCCTTAAAACTAAAAGTAGCAGAAACTAATAGTGCCAACAAAATTTTTTATGTCATTTAATCGTGGATGAAATGTCAATTAGACGACAAGTAGAATGGACGGGCACCAAATTTACTGGAATTGTTGGTAATCAATTCAGTACTTCAAATATAGATTCAGATGAGCTGCAAGAAGCCAAGGGGAAGTTCTAGTTTTTATGTTGGTGGCAATAAATTCCCATTGGAAAATTCCAATTGGATACTTTTTATTAAATGGACTCAGTGGCGCAGAGAAGGCAAATTTAGTGTTATTGTGTCTGGAATTCGTACATGATTCTAGTGTGATTGTCATTTCCTTTACTTTCGATGGAGTAACATAACAGACACTGATAATATCAAAGTATCATTTAAACATCCTGTAACCGAAGATGATGTATTTATTAGACCAGATGCTTATCACATGTTGAAATTATTGAGGAACTGCTTAGCAAGTCAAGAGAGTATTGTTGATGAAGAAAGTCGTAAAATTAAATGGAATTATTTTAAAAAATTAGTCCGTTTACAAGAAAGAGGGAGGCCTGCATGCAGGGACAAAATTGCGAAAACGGCACATGGAATGGTACAGGGAGAAAATGAATGTGTTCTTAGCTTCACAAACATTTAGCGACAGTTTTGCAAACGCTTTAGAATTTTGTGCAGTGGATTTAAAATTACCTGATTTCAGTGAGGTGGAGGCCACGATTAAATTTTGTAGAATTGTGAACAATATTTTTGATATTTTCATTTCAAAAAATTTACTTAGTAAATCATTCTTCAAAAAACCTCTATCTTCGTGTAATTCAAATGAAATATTTAATTACTTAAATGAATATAAAATTAATTTAAAAAAGTTTAAAAATATCCCAGGAAATTTGCTAATTGAAAGTGGAAGAAAAACAGGATTCGTTTGTTTCATAGCCGGAATTGAAAGTTTACAAGCTTTTTATGAAAAGTTTATAAGCGCTACAGATCCTAAATTGAATTTCATTTTGACGTATAAATTAAATCAAGATCACTTGGAGTTATTTTTCAGCGCAATCAGAAGTAAAGGTGGACATAATTACAACCCAACGGGTAGACAATTTGAGGCAGCGTACAAAAAATTAATTGTACATGCTGAATTAAAAGGTTCGGAGTATGGAAATTGTATAGCCATAGATGACACATCTATATTAAATGTGTCTCAAAGAACAATCACTGTAAACATGAACACGGGAGAGAATTTAACTGCTTCAAATGAAATACTTCATGATCTAAATGACACGGATTTTTCCCCAAGAGCATGGGATCTAACATGTTTTGCAGACAATATTGTTACATACATGGCCGGCTTTGTTGTAAAAAAAATAATTAAGAATTGTGTTTTTTGTGGCATTTGTAGAATGCCCTATAATATGAAGATAATACAAAAAGACGCACAACTGAATTATAAAATATAGAGTGATCCATTTGAAAATGACGAGTTTTAGTCATTTGAAATTGAGTAAATTTGATTCGCTTTATTGAACATCCTGTATAATTACATTTAAAAAAATATATGAGAGAACATAGAATGTAGTTACAGTTGTACAGAAAAAAAAATTCTTAATTTTTACTATTAAAATAACTTCAGTACGTCATTATAAAGCAATGCGTGTATTTGGTCTTTTTTAGAGAATAAACGGAATAATTGGCAACGCCGCGGAAAACTAAAACAAAATTTATATGTCCGTATAGAGGAATGAAATACACTTGAAAAAATATAAAAATATACAGGATGTTCCATTTAATAAAAGGCAAACAATTTTCGCCGAGCCGTAACGCAACACCCTGTATATGTGAAAATAATTTTACGTTATGCTTCTTGAGTTGACCAATAACTTTTGTTAATAAATTTATGCTGTATTTCTAACGACAACGGAGATATCGAAGACGGGCATTTCGGTGACTCACCCTGTATAAACGTTGCATTTGGAGACGTCATAGTCTAGCTACAAATATGGATGACGTCTCTCCAGTCCTTAAAAATTTGACTATAATTAAACCGGACAAGGAAAAGATTAATGTCATCAATGACGTCACCTTTTTTAAGCTTTACTATTGGTTCCTAAAGTTTGTTTACGTTACCTACGTGTGCATATACCTAGGTATCGGCCTAAAATGTGTTCATAAAAATTTGTTATATTGTTACAATTTAAAGACTTCCAAAGGTAAAAACGTATTCTAAAATATTATTTAATTATATAAAAATTCTTTAATTGTATATAAATACTTCTTATAAGTATATTTAGTTATTTACAAAGAAAATAATGTATGATAAACCTGATAACCTTCAAATGTTGACAAATCTCCAATAACTATCCTGTTGAAAGAAATATTTAAAAATTTATTGTTCAATAATTATTTTAAATTATATAAATGGTTTATACTGTCATATAAGTAGTTGCATTTTATAAATTCATTATACAGTTCATTAAATTAAAGATAATATTAGTAGTATAGTCATGAGAGTTCTAAATAATTTGACAGTGCTCGAGAGCTGCCAACGGCTTAAGGACCTGGCCAGTGCCTCAGCAAATGTCTTAAGGACTTGGCCAACGTCTTAAAGTCCTAGCCAACGTCTCAACCAATGTCTTACGGATCTCAGCTAATTTCTTAAGAATCTGCGGCACACATAAAATGGTGACTCATCTTTTGCACAGGTTTTAATTATTAACCAAAATCTGATAATAAAAACTTTACAAGTCAAAGAAAGATTGAACTATGCATTAATAGCTTACAATAATAGTAATCACTCAATTACGAAAATAACTCCCTTAGAAATTATTTTCGGACGCATCTCTGAGCCAAATTTGAAACCAGAAGAAGAAGTCGACGAATATTTACAAAAACACTCCGAAATTCTTAAACAAATAAACGAACATTTAAAATCTAACAGAAAAATTTAAAGCAAAATATTCAGGAAAAATCGAAAAACAATACGAAATACCAAATCAAGCTTACGTAAAAATAAATAACAGAAATTCCGGCAAAATAGAAAAACCTAAATTTAAAATTTTAGGTGTAAAGACAATACGTCCTGCAAGAGGACATGTTGGAGACGAAAACGATAAAAAACAAAATATCAAATCTTAAAACTCCTCGACTTGTTACAGACTAATTCCTTTCAGAATGTCTCAAATCCTACAAGATGACACTAATACTGAACTTAACATACTTCTCTTAGGGACAGCCTACGTACAGGGAAACACCCAAATAATATCATTCCAAGTTACAATATCATATCTTAGAATCCAACACTAACACCCTGTATCAAAAATATAAATTTCAAGATAGTATCACAAATAACAAAAACATATTGAATAATATCATATTACATTTAAAAGACAAAGTACAACTCTTAAATACTAAAAGAAATAAACGCGGTTTAATTAACGAGCTAGGCTCAATAATCAAAAGTATAAGAGGAAACTTAGACGATACAGATAAAGAACGATACGATCAAATAATAGAAAATATAAAATTCAATGAAAATAAATTAACCAATAAAACCAACAACAATATCACCACCCAATTTAACGATAAAATTGAAATAATTAACGAAAATATCATTTTGAATAAAAAACTAGACACCTTAGAAAAAGTATTAGGAAAAATTATCGACGAAATGGACATTATAAAAACTTAAAACATTCTAAACGAATTTATACAAATAGGACAAGAACTTTATTTCTCTCTAATACTGTTGGAAGAAACTACAACTTTCTGCCAATTAAATACTTTATATTTCGTAATAATAAATTACAACGAACTAATAAACGAAATCAATAAGATTGAAAACAATTTTATAAAAACAATTTTAATTAACAATAATCATAATAACAAGCTTTTAAAAACGTATTGTTCTATAAAAGACGAGAACCTAACAATCCTTATAGAAATCCCACTAAATATCCTTACAGAAGAACTCTTGCAAGTCACCTCAATACCAACATACCAACACGAAACATACAAAACTGTAAATGTCTTATACACAAAAAGTAATTGTAAAATAAAACCAGCAAATAAATGTATTAGAATAAGTAACAAAGAATACTACTGTCTATCTCAACACAACGAATATGAAAAATGTTTAGAGAATATATATATATACTACAAAGATTTCCAATATTGTACTTATAATAACATATCATTAATCAACTCAATCATTGAAATCAAAAATTCTAATTTAAAATATCTATATTTCCCGTATAAAAAAACAAGTAAAATTTTATTGTAATAACGCGTTGCATATTAAACATTTAAAAAGCATATATTATACAAATAACTGCAAATTTAACGATCATATTAAGATAAAAGATAACTTCGGAGAATTAGTAGATATCCAAATAAATTCTACTAATACTTATATCAAAAAAATAAAAGACGAAATAAAAAATATATCTCTAATTAAACACGATATAGAAAGTAGTATTCGGCTAGATTATCCATATGATGTAAGCATTAACAATTATCATTATATTTTGATATATACTTTACGTTAATTATTATTAAGATATTAATTTGTAAGTACAAAGATTGTCTTCGAAACAAATTTAAAAATTCAAACTAATTAGAATTAAAACAAACTAATAAAAGTTCAGATATTGTAACTTCCACTCTTGAGGAGGGAGGAATTATATAGAGACACCACCCTTCTTGCGGAATGTTACTATAAATTACATCATCTCTTTCTCATAAATTCAGCACTTTTAAGTTGAGATCTCTTAAAACAAGACGATCCTTGTATATATAAAATGTAGTTAGTAAGATAAGACATTCCTTGTTCAGCTACTGCTAATGTAAGATTTCATATTGTTCAAAATAAATTTTTAAAAACTCAAATTTGAGTTCCATATTTATTATTTATTTAATATTATTGTGTATTCAAAACAATTATCTCTAAATGAAATCGGTATTATATAATGTAATTTTGATAATTAAGTTTTATTATATTGCTTTCAATAAAATACACTATTCCACAGGTAATAAAAAACTTTATTTTAAATAAAACCTCATTTTTGCGATTTTTCATAAAAATTCTTATTGTTCTGTGATCAATACAATTTTTTTTTTCCCCGAGGTATAGAAACACATAATAAGAAATAACAGAGTATACGTCACGTCAACTACATGCAGACTGAAATGTGAAAATGGAAACAACTTTTTTCTCGGAAGTTATTATAAATACCGAAAAATTGTTCAAATAAAGTTTTTAGTATTTTAAGACAGGTTTTTCCACCGTTGGTTTAAGTGCCAGTTACTTTAACTATCGGCTAATAGAAAAATGTCGCATCGAAAAAATTATTTAAATTGTCAAAAATAATAGTTATTTGTGTATCAAGGTTCTAAAAGTAATGTTTTCGGGTCGAAACCGAAGTTTGCAGCCGAGGCAAAGCCGAGGTTACAAATCAGATGAGGCCCAAAAAGAACTTTTAACCGAGGTGCGCACAACATTTTTTAGGCGATTACAACAACAAATGATGAATTTTAATTCAAAATCAATTTTTGACATGTCAAAATTTACTTTACGGTCGCATTTACCTTACGGCCGCATTTACTTTACGGCCGCTATTTTTACTGGCAAATTCATTATTTTTTTATTAATATTTGAAACGGAATAGATAAAATTTTACTTACATTTGTTATTATATTCTAAAATAATTAATCACATTAATATGAACTATGTAAATCAATAATGAACAAACTAGCGGCCAAAAATTTTGACTTTGACAGATGTTAAATAAAAATTAATACTTTAAGGTTGCCAGCAGATACGAAAAACAACAATTTATGTACCAGCCGCCTAAAAACGTTATTTATTATTACTTTATCCATTGGTTAATAGAAAAATATAGCATCAAAAAAAGATGTAAATTGTCAAAATATACGTTATATACTATTTCGATGTGATATTTTTCTATTAACCGATGGTTAAGGTAAGGTAACCGGCACTTTATCTAGAGGTGGAAAAACCAACCCTTAATTAGCTAACTAAATTTGTATATATTTAATAAAAAAAAAGTTTAATTTACGTAGATATTGCCATATTTGTACTTTTTAAATGGAATACATTGTATAATATTGTACAAATTAATAGGCAATAATATTTGCTTTAAAAAAGTTTAAGGACCCTTACCTTACTTTCTAAACTTGATAGTTTTTGAAATATTAATGAAAAAAATTAAATGTTTCTTCTCAAAATAAAACGTTCATTGTATTTGCGATAAAAAAATTCAACGCATACTTTATTTTGGGAAGAAACATTTAAATATATTCATTAATATCTCAAAAACTATCAAGTTTTGAAGATAAGAACCCTTAAACTTTCTTGAAGCAAAAATTATTTTCTATTAATTAAAAAAAGTACAAATAAGTTACCTTATTAGAAGTAATAAAAACTATATTTAAACAATTTTTCGGTATCTATAATAACTTCTGAGAAAAAAGGTGCTTCCAATTTCGCATTTCACCTGTATAAGACAATGGTGATGTCAAGATCGTTATTTTATTTATTTCATTTACACCGTCCAACACACCTAAGTCCAGTAATAGGACAGGAAACCTACAGCTTATAGTGGGTTCCGAATCCCTCGAACAAGGCAATATTTATTTAAGGTTACAGGTTTGTCGTCACTATTAAACCCGATTACAGTAAAGATACGTATTTTATTATATATTCAAATGTATAAAGCTTACTTTTAAATTTATTTATTTTTTTAAACAACTTACCTGTTTTACAAATCTTGAAATTATGGTGATCTTATAAAATAATCCATGACTTCGAATATTGGAAAAACAGAATGTATTTCTCCCTTATATTATGTATTTAACAGATAGATGTATCTGAAATATTACAATATGTTAATATGTTGTATTGTAGAAATTCAATTTAAATTAATATTTTAATATTAGGTAACAAAAATCAGAAATGTGAAATGGTTTATCGAAATGAGATAATCCATTTTTTATCTGCGGTAGGAAACCAAAACCGGAAACTATAATACAACTTCACAGACAAACAGTACCACTTGTTAATTTTCGTTTCAATTCAATACCTACCGCTATTTTTTGGGCAATTTACGTTATTTTCATACCTAATTTATGAGGCTACAAGGCAACTAAAAATAATTAGTTATTGATTCAGATATACAAATTTTATGTTCTACAATTGTTATTTGAAGCTTTTTAATGCAATATTTGCATTGTGAAATTTATATAATGATAAATAATATGCTAGAAATTTTAAAACTATCATTAAAAATGTACTCTAAAATTGTGTATTTCAATTATTTTATAGTCCCTCGGTACTTGGTGAAATTATAGAAATCTACAAAAAGTAAGAAATTTATAAGTAAAATTAACATTTTTTAACAAATCTTTAAATTTATTTTAAAAAATGTTTTTATCTTTATGCAGAAATACAGACTTAAAATAAATATTTTCAATTGAAATGTACATCCATTAAATCAAATCTTGCTATATTTGTGTTTATAGCAATGAAATTACCTAGTACCTCTCGTATATTTATGTATAAATTCTCAAATTTCTGAATTTGTAGTCATATTTCCCAAAATATAATTATGAATATATTATTTTTCTTGTAAATTACTCCTTTTAAATTTAAAATCACAAATAGCAACACTTTGTTCCAATTACTTTCATTTATTAATAAAAAAAAAGTAAATATTCCTTACCAATTTTTCTTATTGTACTTTTCCTTGAAAATTTAAGCTCTTGATAGTAGAATTGTTCGTTATATAGACTTAGTAGGTTCCCTAAATCAAACATTCGTTAGCTTCTTTATTCGATTACTTATTACTAAAAATATTTACTTATTAAATATATAGTTATATGATAATATATGACAATGTACTTAATGTATATATTTGTATCTCCCATTTACGACTCAACAAGCGAACGACACTGTCAGCTGGCAACACATGTTGTGAGCAACGCGTTGGTCTTTCAAATGTGTTGGCAATGTTACCAATATGCAAACAAAAATGTTTTAATTTCAATAAACAAATCTGAATATATTTCAACGTGAGAAACAAATGGCCAATATTTAAATTTATTAGCTCTGTAGAAAATAAAGAAATGCATATAGCATGCCATAGCTTATGTCCAAACCTGGAATACGCATCACTAGGATATGTCTATTAAACAGACTTACCGGGAGACCTATTCTGTGGCACGTATCACTTGCCACTAGTGATAAGTTGATGACGTCAGCTCGTGATAGTTTGCGGGTGATACTTTAGTTTCTTTTGAATGTTAGGTTTTTCTCAGTACATGTTTACGTTGGCAATACATTCAAATATTCAAAATATGAATCACATAATAACAAGCGGCCATTCTGGGATCTCTGTATCTCCACAAATTTTACTAATTATTTATTTAATGTATATATTGTTAATATTTTCTACGTTTTTGTAAATATTTTCTATATTTGCAAAAATACATAATACAAAAATACATTATACAAAGTACTGAATACAAAAATTACGAAAATATATAATGCAAAAATTATAAAAATACATTATACAAAATACAGAAATATACAAATTATAGAATATAAAAATTATAAAAATATAATACATAACATACAAAAATAAAAAATACAAAAATTACAAAAATTACACAAATACAAAACACAAAAATACATATATTATATATGTCGATACAAAACATCATCCTGGGCGTTGTCAGCAACTGGTGGAACTTCTAAATCAATTTCATCGTATCCTGGTTCTGGATCCTCGACATTGTAGTGTTAGGGTATATTGTGCAAAATGGTACACGCTAATACAATCCTGGATTACATTAAAACTGAAAAAATAAGATATAATATTAAATGGAACGTAAAATATATGCATACAAATAAATAGCCATGCTTCAAATCCTGTCTTTGGATATTATTTCTCGGAAATTGTATCCACTGCCGCATACATTTATTAACACATTGGTAAATTCCTTCCAGCTGCGGTTCACCATCGGCTGACTGACACATGCTAACAAATTGTTGCCAACGCTTCGTTGGTAGCTCCCAAGCGCAAGGAAGTTCAATCCAATTAGAATCTGAAACAAACAAAGTATGACAATATAACAATACTATTTTAAAATATTATTACTGATATGATTACTCACTCGCATGTTGTTCGGCATTCTAGAAGGCGCGCCTTGGCCAGTATCCATGTGCGAAACCAAAGTATTTATCAAATACAGGCACGCTTTCTTATTCAGTCGAAAATTAGATTTAAATTCTCGCTCTGAGATACTGAATGGATCTTGCATATCCCTCATATGCCTTCTAAACAACCGGTCTTCTTCTCTTCTTTCTTCATTATCCAACTTTTACAATCACTGCTATCTGCCCGTGCAAAAATGTCATACTTCCTTGAATATAAAAATAAAAAGTATTATACTTTTGAAAATTTGATTTATTTTTCACTTACCTATAAGCAAATAATAGTACATTCACCTAAACACAAGTAAACTAAACTAAAATTTCAAAAACTCCACAAAATGAAACCAAGAAAAATACACTGTATCACACGCCCACTCTGTATCTCTAGTGATAAGTATCTAACACTACCTGCTTTGGTGGTGATAAGTCTACCACTTAACATGACGTCATACCGAGGTTTCACATCAATTCTCACAGATGGCAGCACGTCTTTCACCTAAAACTTATCACTTATCACTAGTGATATGTGCCACAGAATAGGTCTCCGGCGGCGGTGAAATTCTAGCGACCAATGTAAAACAAATTCAATTGTGAACGAACCTCAGCGACTGCAGACCAAGACCCGATAGATAATGGTTTTATGATTCTAAATTTCCATTATTTGAGTTAAGCGTTACTCTATTTAGCGGATATTGCGAAAATGCTGTCAAACGTTAAGTATTGTATGCATTTTATTCGACAGGAAAATAAAAAATATATAGTTTTTATGCAATAAAAATGTCCAACCACTATAGACCACGTTAGTGAGGTTAAGATTTACATTTGGCGCGAAACCTTAATTCAAATGTGAGTGTATGCTCTTATGGGAGTACTTTCTTTAAAATATTTTTTTTAATTTATTCTTTTATTTGTACTTTTTCTGTACGGAAAGCAAAGAGTAATGTTGGCTAGGGTCGCAAATCTCTATTCTTCAGACACTGCCTTGCCCAAACTCAGTTTTATGTAATGGGGTATTCTAAGTTTTTTTTCATTTTTTAATATGTTATTCTATGCATAAAAATATTAGACCCGTATTTTTTCTTTTCGCCGAAAGGTTTCAAACACGCCAGAAATTTTTTTTTAAAGTTTCAATAAATTACACCCTAGAAAATCGGCCGTGCGTGACGTCACGGGCACTGAGAACCAGCTGAGAACATACGTTCGTAGGTCTGAGTGAGATGGATATATGACAAACGCACGGAGTACGTAGTTTCGTACATGAACGCGTAAACAAGTACATAACCTACACTTGTCGAATTCTGCTCATTCACATCTTTCATAATAAATATTTAACATTTTCAAGGATATTTAATCGAACCAGGTAAAACATGAGTGCTTTTAGAAAGTTTGGAAATAATTAATAATATTTTTCTATTTTAAGAAATGTACGAGGACGATTTATTATTTTCCTTTGATAGCACAAATTTTATTTTTCCGCTGTACTTGTACATAACCAATAGCTTCATCGCCATACACTTCGCTAGTTGCTCTGTAAATTTTATTTATTATGTATCTTATTCAATAAATTTGCGCACTAAATATTACATATCTCTGGGTTTTCACATTTCTTATTTCAGCACTAACAAAATTAGGATTTCCTTTGTAAAATAGATGCAACATAATAGCATCAATACATGGCAAATTGCGGCTGTCTGCTTTTACAAATTCAGGATCCATTTCTAAAAAAAGTAAACAAAATAATTTTTATATAAATATTATTATTACTTTTTTCTTGACTTACTTCATTTTTCAAAATATTCTTCAATAAAAATCAAAGAAATTCTATACAAATTCTGACTGCTAACCTCAAATGTCAAAAGAAACACTTGTTCTTGCTGGAATGTCACGTTCAAACTAGCGCGAAAATCAGAGGCGTGGCGCGTTCGAACAAGAGCCAATAGGTTGAAGCGAGTGCCTACTTCGTCACAACATGGCTGATACTGAATTTTACGTACTCGATTCAAATGCATTACAATTTCATTTTGATATTATGGTATTAAAAACCAGAAAAATAATGATTATATTCACTTTAATATTACTTATATATGGTAAACAATGATATCCAATAAGTATTTCTTTAAAAGCCGTAGGCTTGGAATACCCCATTCTGTAATCTTCGAAACCTGCCTTGTTCATTTCTCTACTATGACGGAACACAGCCTTATGCAAACACTGCTTTCTCATGCACCGACTTACGCATTCCTATAATCTTCAAAACTTGCCTTACGCGCGCACTGCCTTGCTCAAACACGACCTTATGCAAATCCCTAAAATGGCGGACACTCTACAAATATACCTAGTGTGTATCAACTTCACTAGATGGCACGAAGCTACTAGTGTTGCCACCTGCGAGTAAGTAAAATGCTGCTACCCGCGCAACGTGTCACAAGTTACTAATGTTAAATAAGTACGTGTTCCTAAATGTAGATGGTTTATAGACTTTGCCAATAAAAATATGCATGAAATTTTATAAGTAATGGAGTTCAATTATTTTCTTTATTAATATATAGCAATGAATACAATTATATTAATAGCGTATATCACCTGCACTTACCAAATTACAAAAAGTTTCACAATTAAATAATCTACAATATGCACTAAAAATATACATGAGATAGGAAAAAGATATGTACTAATAAAAATTTTATTATTTAATTTTACATATAAATATCCCCCCGGATACCGTAATGGTAGCGTTAGCGCTTCGTATACTAAAGGTTCCGGGTTTGAAACCAAGTAATAAAAGTTTTGCACGGACAGATTTGTTATAATATATAATACTTTCAAAGTGATATGTGGGATATTTTAGAAAATAAATAATATGGAAAAAAAAAAAATAAAGGTGACATCTGATGGTAAGAAAAAAAGCTGAGAGCTATTGATTGTTATAGATGGTATCATTTACTACTATGAATTCTATTTATTTGTAATATATTCAAAGCGGCACTCGAACTAGTTTAGGAAATAAATAAAATATAATTTATCGTTATCGTTATCCCCGTTCATGACGTATATTTAAAGTTCCCACTCTTTTCTGTTCCATGGCCACTGAGGTGAATGGGCCCGAACGATCGCAGCGCGCTCGTGCCCTATAAAAATGTACTTATTTTTTTTTTGCTCAATAATAAATATATAACCTGCAAAAAATCATATACATATATTGTGCATATAATTTATTGTAAAATATAATCTACGTCTAAAAAGTGTTTTCTTTTGTAAAGTTAATTTCACGAATCCATTCCCGATAACATAAGTAAATCAATTTATAATCGAACTAAATAATTAATTATATTTCAATAATGATATACAGTACTATCAAATCTCGTGCATAAAGATAATATATTTGATTATTAACTAATATGTATTATATACATTGATCTTGCTTTTAGTTTACTACATTGAAAAAGTTATATTTGAAAATTTGTTTATTCAGTAAATAAATATAGTAGAACCTTAGATCTAGTTCTGTATGTGATATATATGGTAGGTTTCACACATATTAATTGTTGGTATTTTTTGTAGAAAGTATTTTTTTGCAGACGTTAGGTACAAATCTAATTGGACTTCTTCTGGTGAGACTACTATTCTCTTCATAAGAACAAAAATGAAAATTCAAAGTTTTTACTGCTATACGACTCTCAAACGTGTATGGCTTTCCCCGAAATAGACTGAATGGAAATAAATCAATTGGTTGGAGATTCTTCCTACAACAAATTAACAAACAATGATAACTTCATCTCGTGCAGGGAATGGAGAATAACATAACTTGGAGACTTATGGTTTGTCGAGTCCTAGATACTTTTGGAAAATACAGAGCAAAATAAAAAAGTACGTAATTATCGTAAGTTGTATAATACTCGGAAAGTAATATTGTATGAGATTAGAATTTTTTTAAATTTTTTGATACAGAATGAAAGCTTTGAAATCTGGGAAATGTTGTTACAGTTGCTGTTGTTAGTGATACTGGAGTCCACATAAAATTAACGGCTGAACGAGTTTTGAGTACTTTGTGTCACATATCGAAAATGTGGTGTACTTCTTGTGAAAGGAATTAATGAGAATTTGTTTTTAATAGTTGTTACATATGAAATTGTTTAGTTAGTAATTATGTTCAATAAAGTGGGTTATATGGATGTAGATATCATCTACACAAAGTAATTTGCAGTTTTTTTCACCAATACAGGTAATTAGAAGAATAAGATTTGACTACAAATGTAAAACTAATAAAAAAGTAAAATTTTTGCTTTTTTATTGATGACATTTTTGAGATAGTCTGAAAAAAGTATAGGTAAGCACAAGTAAGTTAGTGTGAAATATACAATAGTTTATTTAATTATACAATAGTTATTTAGAAAAATAATTTGCATGTGTAAGATATATTGCCTACACGTTTTAAAATAATATATATGAATTAATATGTATAAATAAAAGTTCAAATAATATACTAGTCCAGTACTGGAATTGAATGATGAGAATGTACACTGACATCTAGTGGATAGTAGCAGTAACACCGAGTAACACTAACCTGTACTTTGGTAGCTATCCCTCCCATTTTTTAGGATTACGTCATTTTTTAGATTTGCACGGTTTTGGGTCTGTATATTTTATGACATTATTTTTTGGACTTGTATATTTTGGTTCTGCACTCGTTCCCATTTACCCTATTTTTAAAGCGGCATGTAAGACTTTTTATTAAATAAATAATAAAAAGATAAAAAATATTAAAGTAGGTGACATCTGCTGGTGAGAGAAAAAAGAAACTAAGAGTGTGGGAAGTTTAAACTTTGTGATATTACGTACCGTGAACTGTAAGTGACAGTTTTTAGGTCGAGAATGTTGTTTGGGAAGTCGAGACCCGAAGGGTCGAGATTTCCTAAACATTCGAGACTTCAAATATCACTTACAGTTCAAGGTTAGTAAGCTATTTTTTGCAATACCTACAAAAATAATAGAATAAAGAAAAATAGGTTTCAAAATTAACGTCTGTCAGATTGATGTCAAAAATAAAAGTTGAATTGCAATTGAGAGTAAGAGTGCCATGAATGTTTATGATGATGTGGAAACTAAATACTTACCATCCACCATGAATTGTAAGTAACACACTTACTGTCCACCGTGCACGGGAAGTGTTTACTATAATCATGGAAACCAAATCTGTCATAAAAGTTCCACTTACTGTGTTTAAATTTTGTTATTAATGGGTAACTTACTGTGCAGGTATTGCAAAAAATTGTTTCACATCCTCTTACGGAATATACATTTGTTATAATGTATATAATTTATTTATAATAATTTGGAAGCGTCACACGAAGTTATACAGGATATATATAAATTTATTTCTAACATAACCTACAAAAAATTATAGGTTAATGTTACAACCATTAAAATAAATAAATGTATCACTTAACTGCGTCTGATAATTTCTATACCTATTATTTTGATATATACAATTTTTTAATTTACGTTTCCTTGCAATTTCTTTATTTATTAAGGCCATGTTTATTCACAATATACTATGATCGAGAAGTGGCCGCTAGAATCACACTGGTAAATCTTTCGGTATTATTCACATTAAGAAATTGCCAGTTTTTCACATTATACATAAATATTTTCACTAATTTCAGATGAAACAGAAGATGCTGATAAATATAGCAATGCCATGAAAAAGGTAAATAGGCAAAAAGGACTGCCCATGCAGAAAAAAAAACTATTTTTTCCAAAATCGTTAGCAAAATACATCATTATTCAACTTAAAACAGTGAGCAAAGTAGCATATTGAATCACAAGTGAGCAAAGTAAATAAATTTCTTCACAAGTGAGCAAAGTAAATAACATTAGTGAGCAAAATACAATAACTCTGAGCACAATGTTTTCATGGGATTACAGACATTATAATACATTTTACATTAAATTACATTAAATTTGAATTGAATTTATAAACATAATTGTACTGTTGAGATTTTCATTATTAAATAAAAAAGTACAATATTTTTTTTTAATTATATTTTAAAATTGTGGAAAAAATTATGTTTAGCACACGTGAGCATGTCTTTTTCTCACTTGTCCAGTTGGCACATTCGCTTCGCTCGTGTGGCCAATTTCTGGACCCGTGAGAAAAAGACATATTTTGCTCACTTGTACTAAAAATAGCTATTATTACTACACAAGTTTTGATATTTGGGAGTGAATTAATTTTGTTGTAACACTTTTGTAACTGTTTCGTTTATTACTATCAGTTTTATGATGATGAAAGGTGAGAACAATAGCTTCAATATTCCTAGAAGTTGTGAGTGCTGCAATGGATGAGCGGCCGAAAACTATAGAAATTTGTGATGGAGAAGTGGTCATTTTGACTATTTTATTCGTTTTAAGCATGTTAGTATGTATGGGGGACAGTATTTAAGGGACGACAGTATAAGCGGAATGCTGATGGGAGTAAATAAGATTTGTTGTAATATTTTTCTAACTACTTTGTTTATTATTTATGTTTTGATGATGATGAAATGATAAAAGTACACATCATCTACAATCTCACTTGGTTTCAAACCCGGAACCTTTAGTATACGAAACGCTAACGCTACCATTACGGTATCCGAGGGGATATTTATATGTAAAATTAAATAATAAAATTTTTATTAGTACATATCTTTTTCCTATCTCATGTATATTTTTAGTGCATATTGTAGATTATTTAATTGTGAAACTTTTTGTAATTTGGTAAGTGCAGGTGATATACGCTATTAATATAATTGTATTCATTGCTATATATTAATAAAGAAAATAATTAAACTCCATTACTTATAAAATTTCATGCATATTTTTATTGGCAAAGTCTATAAACCATCTATATTTAGCAACACGTATGTTAAGTATACCTATTTATTAATTATTTTAAAATACAATTATGAAAGAAAATAACATTATGGTTAACAAATATATCTCCCAGTCGACGCTCCCTTCTCGGTCATCTAGTTCTGGGGGCCTTCTGGGCTGGACACACTCGAAATCTGAAATAAACAGAGATATGAGAGACTCTTCGCTCAGTGAGTGATCAGTACCAGTTCCTAAACCTTAAAAGAGAGAATAGGTGAGAGAAAGGATATAGGTATTAGGATGGCAGCCTCCGCAAAGTACTGCCCCACACCCCCGCAGTAAGTGTGGCAGTCCCAGCCGAACTGTAGACTCTTCCTCAACCGCAGAAGAGGGGATAGCTAAACCGCAGAATAGCCCTGTCTCAACACCGCAGCGTGAGCACGCCTCAACCAAACCTGGTATGAGGTTGACAGCCTCCGCAAAGTACTGTCCCACATCACCGCAGCGAATGTGGCAGTCCCAACCGAATTGTAGACTCTTCCTCAACCGCAGAAGAGGGGATAGCTAAACCGCAGAATAGCCCTGTCTCAACACCGCAGCGTGAGCACGCCTCAACCAAACCTGGTATGAGGTTGACAGCCTCCGCAAAGTACTGTCCCACATCACCGCAGCGAATGTGGCAGTCCCAACCGAATTGTAGACTCTTCCTCAACCGCAGAAGAGGGGATAGCTAAACCGCAGAATAGCCCTGTCTCAACACCGCAGCGTGAGCACGCCTCAACCAAACCTGGTATGAGGTTGACAGCCTCCGCAAAGTACTGTCCCACATCACCGCAGCGAATGTGGCAGTCCCAACCGAATTGTAGACTCTTCCTCAACCGCAGAAGAGGGGATAGCTAAACCGCAGAATAGCCCTGTCTCAACACCGCAGCGTGAGCACGCCTCAACCAAACCTGGTATGAGGTTGACAGCCTCCGCAAAGTACTGTCCCACATCACCGCAGCGAATGTGGCAGTCCCAACCGAATTGTAGACTCTTCCTCAACCGCAGAAGAGGGGATAGCTAAACCGCAGAATAGCCCTGTCTCAACACCGCAGCGTGAGCACGCCTCAACCAAACCTGGTATGAGGTTGACAGCCTCCGCAAAGTACTGTCCCACATCACCGCAGCGAATGTGGCAGTCCCAACCGAATTGTAGACTCTTCCTCAACCGCAGAAGAGGGGATAGCTAAACCGCAGAATAGCCCTTTCTCAACTCTCGACACTCTATACTCAACATCCGCCTCAGGGGAGGCCATTCTAGCACACACACACATATATAAAAACTGAATGCTGACACCCACCTTTTACAAATGATGAACACTCACTATCACTATTGAATACCACTGTGCTCACGTCAACAATCAAATCACAACTGACTAAATAATTAAATAGCTCCTCTCTTAAACATACCTGCTTATGTAATTCGACTCTATCATTAATAAATTTTATACTTGCATAATACCTAAATTTGCCGTTAACACGTACTTATTTAACATTAGTAACTTGTGACATGTTGCGCGGGTAGCAGCATTTTACTTACTCGCAGGTGGCAACACTATTAGCTTCGTACCATCTAGTGAAGTTGATACACACTAGGTATATTTGTAGACATATACCTATTACTAATATACCGCTGATCCTCAGCGATCCACACGGTCAACAAAGCGTAATAGAGATATATCTTGCATCGCACACAGCCGTTACAGTGCACTTTGTGCGCAGGCTCATCACGCAAGAAAATAGTGTTTCAAAGTCACATTTATTATTTAAAATAAAATAAATAAATATAGAAATTTGAAGAAAGTAATAAATTATGGTACATAATACTGTAATTATCATTTAATATTGTTTATTGATAATAAAATTACTACATCGCGAAATTTAAAATATTTTAAGCTATGTCCTTCGGTGAGACACCTAGCGGCCGTCGCACTCCCTATACAAAACAGCTTAAAATTTATCAATAAACAATATTAAATGATTATTACTGTGTTATGTACAATAATTCATTATTTTCTTCAAATTTCTATATTTATTTATTTTATTTAAATATTAAATGTGACTTTGAAACACTATCTTCTTGGGTGATGAGCATGCGCACCAAGTGCACTGTAACAGCTGTGTGCGATGCAAGATATATCTCTATTACGCTTTCTTGAACGTATAGCAATTACATTGGGAAGATAGGGGATCAACGGTATATTACTAATAGGTATATGTTAGTAGAGTGTCCGCCATTTTAGGGATTTGCATAAGGTCGTGTTTGAGCAAGGTAGAGCGCGCGTAAGGCAAGTTTTGAAGATTATAGGAATGCGTAAGTCGGTGCATGAGAAAGCAGTGTTTGCATAAGGCTGTGTTCCGTCATAGTAGAGAAATGAACAAGGCAGGTTTTGAAGATTAGAGAATGGGGTATTCCAAGCCTACGGCGTAAGAATAACGTAACATAAATATTACGGATATCTTACGTATGTTCACAATGGACGTAACGTAAGAATTATGATTTTAGTGGTATTGAAAGTAAGTTGGTACTGAAATAGGGAATTATATATTTAGCTATGATATTAGTTTGAGTGACAGGTCTACTTTCAAATAAAATTAATATTGGAGAAACAAATTCAATAAAAGAATCTACATAATTTTACCTGTTGCATTGAAAGTTTTTGCAATTTCTTTCCAAATATTTTGTTTTCTTAATATATTTTTATAATATTTACCCTTTTTATCATAAAGATATTCGTATGTCCTAATTAAATTAATAAATAACTCTATATCTATGTTAGATGACATGATAAAAAGTTTTGAAGTATTGACGCCTGCGCATTTAATGCGAGCCATACGTAAGAGCTACGTAAAGTTGAAATGATTTCTTACGGAATTCTTACGTAGCTACGTAACCGTAAGAAAAACGTAACAGCATTGTGAACACGGCCATTGATATCCTATAGCTCAACTTTACGCTTACGTCATTCTTACGCTTACGTCCATTGTGAATTGGGACTAAGGCTGTATTCCGTCATAGTAGAGAAATGAACAAGGCAGGTTTTGAAGATTAGAGAATGGGGTATTCCAAGTTTTTTTCATTTTTTAATATGTTATTCTATGCATAAAAATATTAGAGCCGTATTTTTTCTTTTCGCCGAAAGGTTTCAAACACGCCAGAAATAAATTTTTAAAGTTTCAATAAATTACACCCTAGAAAATCGGCCGTGCGTGTGACGTCACAGGCACTGAGAATCAGCTGAAAACATCATTCGTAGGTCTGAGTCAGAGGCGTGGCGCGTTCGAACAAGAGCCAATAGGCTGACGCGAGTGCCTTCTTCGTCGCAACAAGGCTGATACTGAATTTCACGTACTCGATTCAAATGCATTACAATTTCATTTTGATATTATGGTATTAAAAATCAGAAAAATAATGATTATATTCACTTTAATATTACTTATATATGGTAAACAATGATATCCAATAAGAATTTCTTTAAAAGCCGTAGGCTTGGAATACCCCATTGCATAAAACTGTGTTTGGGCAAGGCAGTGTCTGAAGAATAGAGGGATTCATACATTCCCGTAATGTTTTAGAATATAAAGAAACCCTATGTTATAATTAAGAATCGCCAAAATGCTTTAATAATGTGAATTGAAAAAGTACTCCCATAAGAAACGTATACACTCAGATTTGAATTAAGGTTTCGCGCCTAATGTAAATGTTAACCTTACTAACGTGGTCTGTACAAGATTATTAAATAATATTATGTTTTTTAGTTGTATATATTATATTAGAAGATAGATAAAACATTAGAGATTAGTATTTATAAGGTTCAATAGTTAAGATTTGCATTTTATAATACTTTCTAGCAGTTTAAAGATAGCATATTTTTATTCCCATAAGAATAACATGGCTGTATAAATCAGCATAGACGAATTAGGGTTTCAGTTTGAATTTGGTGCTATAAAATGACTGTTACACTAAAATAGCGTTTTCGATACGTGCTATTAGTGTGATGTAGCTCATTGCGTAAGGTCAGGGTCTTGTATCCAAACAAAGCATTTAGATACAGGTTGATAGAGCATTTTTTTGCTCTACAGAGTTATAGCACGTATTATTAATGAAATTTTTATTGATATATATGAAGCAACATTAATTTTACCTGAATACGTACTATCCACGGCATTTTAGTGAGTATTAATTTTTTAAAATCGTAAATATGAATGTATACATAACCTAACTTTTCATGTTTTTATCAATTAAGTATATTTTAGTATTGGGAGTCGCCACTGATAACAGATGGCAGCAGTAAAATGTGAATAGTAGCGAAAACACTGGATTTCACTGCAACTCACAGCCTTAGTTTATAGAGTTTATCTTTCAATTTAATATTATTACCGTAAATTTTAGTGAGATACAGTACATAAAATATGTTTATTGCATTAGGAGATGTATATTAATTTATTTGAATGGAGTGTTGTGCGGTCTATGGTTGAATTTATTGTACGAATTAAATTATTAGTTTTTTCAGATTAATCATTGTACAATCGAAAATTACTCTCACGTTCTTAAATTTTTAAAACCATATTGGTATATATAATATTTGCTGCAACTGTTCTCTGTAATAAAATAAAATAATTGGTTTTAATGTTAAAAATAGCCATTGCAATCTTACATAAATATATGTACGGTAGAGTGACCATTTTTTTAAGAATAGCAGTACGAAATTTATGTTCTTTAATTATTAGGTCAAATGTTAGGGCAAAATATGGAAAAATTGTAGCAATACTATTGCTATAATTTTATTGTTATTGCTACAGTTGCTAGTTATTTTGAAAAGTAAACCAAGTCACTAATTAAACGTTAAATCAATTGTGTTATTACTGGAATCTATATAGATAGATTGCATAAATTTTAGTTAATATTTAAATACCAATTCAAATTGTTTATCAGTTCAAGGGTTTAAAAATCAGAACTGTATACTGACAAAATCATTAATAAGGTATATTGAAATTCATGGAAATTACTTCAAATATTTTTTTTGCTTTTATTTTAAATAAAAAAACAATAATTTTTGTCTTACTGACATTTTGGATGTAACCAAAATATCAGATGCTTTTTGTAGGCATACATTTAGATATAAAAATATTTATTTTCTTTTACTGCTGAATGATATTAAATTAGTATCTTCTCTTATTACCACCTTCAAGAATAAATATTAATATTTTTAAGTATAAAATGCACTACAAAATACTTAGATGAACTAAAATCGTTTTACGAAATGATGGAAACAAACATTCATGAATAGCGAAGTTTTCTTCACAATGTTTAAAATTATTTTCCACAGTTTTTCAAAACTTAGTCTTTTAAGAAATAGTGCAGAGATATTTCAGAACTTAAATAATTATCGCACAGTGGTACAAAAGAATTATACAGTTAAATTTTGAAGAAAATATACAGACTCCTATGCTTTTACTATGCGCATCGACCTTATTACACTAGTGAATAAGGTCGATGAATATGCGACAGTTACAATGTTTTCCCTACTATTTTTTTGCCACCAGATGTCAGCCACTTTGTTGGCGACTCCCAATAATAAAAATTATTTTTGGATAATATTGTTGTAGTTTTCAATTATAGTATATTGTATATGACAATCATGCGATTTTTATTGTTGAATATGTAGGTTTATGAAAAATAATTATATCTTACAGAACTGTAGAAACCAGGCTTTTCGTTTTGTTGTGGTCGCATTCCTATTGTGTTAAATAAATAAGGATAAATTTTAAATAAACGCAAAATGGTGATGTGTTGGGCTCCAGATTGTAAACATTATAATGTGAGAGAAAAATGTAAATTTTTTAGATTTCCAACTGCACGAAAAGAAAGACAACAGTGGAAACGTTTGCTTAGGTAATATTTTATTTTGATTTTATATATTTATATTCATGTAATTAATATTTAGGAGAGATGTTGAACTTGGTCCTGGTGCATTTGTCTGCAGTTGCCATTTCCGAAATGGAGAAAAGAGAAATGGTCCAGAAATTTTTTTACATAATGTGAAAAAAAGATTTTAAGTAGAAATATCTTCCAAAAAGAAACGTAGACGTGTGTCATCATCTGCTGTTTCTTCTTTAAATGACCACTGGTGTAAGCATTTTCTCCTCGTTCTAGAAAACGATAGCCGTCTCCAAAAAATTTTGCAATAAAATAAAATTTTATTACATGCTTCTCACTCACTAGAATAATTTTGTTAATAACAAAATTATTAGATTTATTATTTTCTACGTACTGTTTTCGGTGCAAATATTTTTCGGGTAGAGAAGAATTGTAGCCTGGGATTCGTGGGTTCTACAATTTTGTAAGATACAATTATTTTTCATAAACCTACATATTCAACAATAAAAATCGCATGATTGTCATATACAATATATTATAATTGAAAACTACGACAATATTATCCGAAAATAATTTCTATTATAATAATAAACACTTAATTGATAAAAAAATGAAAACTTAGGTTATGTATACATTTACGATTTAAAAAAATTAATACTCACTAAGATGCCGTTGATAGTAGGAATGACGAAACCTGAAAATTTTGGTACCCGGGTACCCGACATGAATACCCGGGTAGAACCGGATACCCGATAATTACCCGTTACCCGATAATTACCCGATACCCGATAATAACCTGATACCCGATAATTACCTGATACCCTTAAAATATCCATTATTCTTCCACATTCATCTTTTTAATATAAATTTTTGTTATTTGCATATAAATTTAGTAAATGAAGAAAAAAATATTATTTTCTGGTATGGAAATAAAAAAAAACATTGTTATTTTACATAACATATGAGTACCTATATCAGCAGTATAAAATTATAAAATTAAAACTTATTAAGGAAGTATGTTTGATTTAATTATTTAGGAATATCTCATATTTCTCGCAAATATCAGCATGGATGATGTATGTGCACTCAGTCTTGATCTTCGTGTGGTTACTGGTTATAATGTTTCCAGCAGCTGAAAATTGTCTTTAACTGGCAACAACAGATTTTAGATAGATTTCGGGTAACGGGTAATAAACGGGTAACGGGTAATAAATGGGTAACGGGTACATTTCGGGTAATCGGGTACTATTTTTGATACCCGGGTACATTATTATCGGGTAGGTTCCGGGTACCCGGGTACCCATCGTCATTCCTAGTTGATAGTACTTATTCAGGTAAAATTAACGTTGCTTCACATATATCAGTAAAAATTTCACTAATAATACGTGCTATAACTCTGTAGAGAAAAAAATGCTCTATCAACCTGTATCTAAACGCTTTGTTTGGATACAAGACCCTGACCTTGCGCAATGAGCTACGTCATCACTAATAGCACGTAAGATACGATACAATTATTTTTCATAAACCTACATATTCAACAATAAAAATCGCATGATTGTCATATACAATATATTATAATTGAAAACTACGACAATATTATCCGAAAATAATTTCTATTATAATAATAAACACTTAATTGATAAAAAAATGAAAACTTAGGTTATGTATACATTTACTATTTAAAAAAATTAATACTCACTAAGATGCCGTTGATAGTACTTATTCAGGTAAAATTAACGTTGCTTCACATATATCAGTAAAAATTTCACTAATAATACGTGCTATAACTCTGTAGAGAAAAAAATGCTCTATCAACCTGTATCTAAACGCTTTGTTTGGATACAAGACCCTGACCTTGCGCAATGAGCTACGTCATCACTAATAGCACGTAAGATACGTGCTATTAGTGTGACGTAGCTCATTGCAAGGTCAGGGTCTTGTATCCAAACAAAGCGTTTAGATACAGGTTGATAGAGCATTTTTTTGCTCTACAGAGTTATAGCACGTATTATTAATGAAATTTTTATTGATATATATATATGAAGCAACATTAATTTTACCTTTTCCGTATTAGATTGGGTCAGGTATATTGTCCCCAGTGCGCACTCAGTGCAATAAATACTGCACCCAGCGCCGTATCCAGGAATTCATTTCCGGGGGGGTTCTGGTTATAAGGTTTTATATATATATATATATATATATATATATATATATATATATATATATATATATATATATACAGAGTGGCCCAGTGAAAATTATCAACGCAATTTTTGGCCACATAACATTAATTTTGCAAAAAACGCTCGAACACGTCAATTTTAATATAAAGGGGGACACCTAAATGGATTAGTACCAATGGCATAACTTCAACCCTAAAATGGGTGTGGACTGCACCTCAAAAATTTTAAATGGAAAAGGATGTCAAACATGATACAGTTCGAAAGGCCTTTCAATTCTCTTTTCAACAGTTTTTTTATTTTTCAAATCCGATCATTAGTTCCACAGAAATGTCGTTTAAAACAAATTTTATCAGGTGTTCAAAATCAAGTAGGCTAAAACAAATGACAGAAACTAAATAAACAATTCTTTCGACAAGTTGTTTGTAATAAACAAGTAATTTGTAAGTTGGATTTTTTTGTGGGGTTATTTGAAGTCTAAAGTTTATGCCACACTACCCGAATTATTAGAAGATTTACGGCAACGTATCGTATCTCCAAAATTTTGAGAAAAATCTTTATAATTGTATAGAAGTTAGAAATAGTCATTTTGAATACCTAATATACTGATATTTGAGTTTCTGTCATTTGTTTAAGCCTACTTGATTGCACTTTTTCACACCTGATAAAATTTGTTTTAAACGATATTTCTGTGGAACTAATAATCGGATTTGAAAAATAAAAAAAACTGTTGAAAAGAGAATTGAAAGGCCTTTCGAACAGTATCATGTTTGACACCCTTTTCCATTTAAAATTTTTGAGGTGCAGTCCACACCCATTTTAGGGTTGAATTTATGCCATTGGTACTAATCCATTTAGGTGTCCCCCTTTATATTAAAATTGACGTGTTCGAGCGTTTTTTGCAAAATTAATGTTATGTGGCCAAAAATTGCGCTGATAATTTTCACTGGGCCACCCTGTATACAACTTACATAGAAATTCTAAAATAAAAATAATATTGTGGCCTTTCCTTATACGTTTATTTCAATAATAAAAAAATATGCTAGTTTGTAAAAGAATGACAACACTCACAAAAAATAGAAAATAACAATAAAAGCAATAACAATTACAAGTAAAATAATAAAATACAACAATTAATAACAATGACACAGTTAATTGCTATATGCATCAAAACCGTCAAATACGAAATACAAAATGGCAACAGGATTTTAAATTTTATTTTACATTTCGGAGGGGGTTTGAACCCCCAAATCCCCCCCCCCCTTGAATACGGCCTTGACTGCACCGTCTCTAGCCGTAGTGCAGTTATTTTCGAATACTGAAAGGCGCGATGAATTTGAATCTGGAAGATATCGTTACTTTGCAAACATTACTCAAATCTTCATTTTCAAGTAGTGATGAGTGAAATATTGAAAATATTCGCGAACGAAATTACCGTTGACGTCGCTGTGTGCGTTTACAATATAGCGGCTCTAATTCGTATTCTGTTGCTATTTCCTATAGGGTTATGTACATTCTTCACTACAGAGTTACTAAGTTAAATACCAAATACGTATTAAGTTTCAATACTGCGAATTAGTATTATATACTTAGATATTTTATATTAATCTCCAATAATTCATATTTTAGCAGAAAAAATGACATTATAAATCAAAGATTTGAGATTTGAAGGCGAACAAGTGCTAAATAAAGGTCTAATTGTTTTATGTGATGTCACAAATATTAGTGATACAAAATGTGACACTTTTGCACTTTGCTTACAAACTAGTGCTTTAATGGCTTCGCCACATGAAATAAATGGCTGTTTAGTATTAAAAAACAATGTGATTTATATAGACAATTTTCTTTGTAGTTGTAAGGCTGGTAAAGGGGGTAAATACAAACATATTGCAGCCCTATTATTTTTTTTACAAGGTGTTTTAATAGTTTTAATTTTTGCTTTTGCCTGGGCATGTGCTTTTTTAGGAAGGAAAAGAGTGCCTTTTTATTTAAATTTTTTCACTTTGCTTTACTATTATCTGTTTTTGTTTGCTGTTGTTTTTGTTCGTTTCAGGAATAAAGTTTGTGTTTGTGCCAAAAATCTATAAAATTAAATTCTTTTCAACCAATGTCATGGTTAGAAACAAGTTGTTTTAAGGAGGTTTTACCAAAACACAAAAAAGATAAATCATTAGAAAGATTTATGAAGGAAATCCAGTCAGCCTTAGCTAAACATAAGTATTATTTTTTTTTAAATTTAAACAAAATAATTCCCGTGTAAAGTTTCTTTGTGATGATATATCGTAATTTTTATTTTTATTTTATCTGTGTAATAAATTATAAAAATGAACCTAACAAACAAAAGTTTGAGTCTTAGCTACCGTTATGTAACTAAAACAATTTTTTTATATGTAGGATCATTTCTCCACAACAATTTATATTATTTAGTCTAGGTTTGGAAGGATTCATATCGGAAAATAATTAAATGAAAAATAAAGGAAATAATATAAAAGTAATAAAGACAAGGTTAGATTAAAAGTAAGTAAAATCGGAAAATGGAAGTATGAATTAAATTTTTATACCAGATGTAATTTTAAATGATAACAATAAAGAAACACACTGAAATTTTAACTATAAAATCACGATGAAACAAGTACAACTACAAACAATAACAGCACATAACCATTAACCTAAAAGTGTTGACATGAAAAGTACGAATTTGAAGGGTTCTTAAATCTACCACCAGAGGGCTACGAGTTAATTGCGTTCGCGAATAGTGAAGCTATATCGAAAAAGGCCGAAAGTGAAAGATTTTATCACTGAAGTAATAAAGGAATGTAACAATGATGATGTGAGTACTAAATGTTAATATGTAAAGTAAAACAGACTTGTTATTTGAAATGAAATGATTATTTTTAATTCTTGTAAGCATTTCTAGTGCACTGAATGTTTGGTGTATTCGATTGGGGTAGTTTTAACTGCTCGACACTCGGGCAACCCGAGTGCGACACCAGTGCCGAGCATGACGTCATACAAAAATTTCCGAGCGCACTAAAATTTGTCAAAATTCAAAATACCTATATACAGGGTCATACTAACCCTATGGGATGTTTAGGCTACAGCCCAGGGGCGCCGTAACTTAAGGGGTGCCACGAACGTAAAAATAAGGAATTTTTAAATATGCTGCTACGTATAACACAATGCTGTGTGTAATGGTAGCCTTACGCATCCAAGGTGGTCAGGAATGCGGCCGCCAGCTTTTAGACAGTGGAGAAGGGGTGGTTCCCTTTTAAAAGGCAACGACTAAGATGAAAATGGAAATGAAGGGCGCCACGTAGTTGTAAATAACAAATGACACACAACTACGAAAGTGTCTCAAGACGTAACAGCAAATGATCAGTAGGGTGGGAGATTGTTATATAAAACAGCAAGCGTAGAGTCAGATAGCCAATATATTGAATATATAAGGAAAATACAGTATATATAAAAATAGGTCAACACACGCGAGGGGTTATCGAAAAATAAAGAAAACTAAAGAATAACTAGCCTCTGTATAGGGGTTCGGCGTACCGGGCGGAATAGGAACTCGCGTTAAGCAACGTACGGACAATGAATGGCGCAACAAAATTAGGGCACTTCGTCGGTTGGTATACCAAACGGTCTAGGCGCATGCGCATGTGACAATTAAGAAATAACTAACAGACAAGATCCTAATTCTCCTAGCGCGTTACAAACCCTATAAGGGAGTTGAGAAACACTAAGGTGATATAATCACTCGCATGAGCTTTCCAGAACAATAAATTCAATAAACAGTAAACAAATAAATACTATAAAGTACCAAGAGGCAATAATCACTCAGGAAATACTAACAATATATATAAAAATTCAATAAACGAAGGGCAATTCTAAATAAACTGCGAAAATAATCACTTGCAAAAATACTAACAAGATAGATAAATTCAATAAACAATGGATAATACTAAATAAACTGTGAAAATAATCACTCGCAAAAAAAAATACTAACAAAATAGATAAATTCAATAAACAATGGATAATACTAAATAAACTGTGAAAATAATCACTTGCAAAAAATACTAACAGATAAATAAATTCAATAAACAAGTAGTAATACTAAATAAACTGTGAAAAAGAATCATTTGCAAAAATACTAGAAATATAAATAAATTCAATAAACAAGCGTAATACTAAATAAATCACTTGTAAAAATGATGAAAATAAATAAATGTAATAAACAATAAAATGGGAATAAGGCTTATCTGGCTCTTCCGGTGGTGTATGGCGTGGCAACGACGCAGCACAAGATGGCGGTTCTGGTTCGCACGACGGTCTCAGATCTCTCGAAATCCTGACGGAATTTCCTGCCTGTCCTAGATGTTCTCGAATACGAACAGCAATAATATCGTCGAAAGTTCCCAGAATCGAGGAAAACGATGACTGGTATACGTGTCCGAATAAGATATTCACGTATTTAATGGACGAAATACGAATATGATAAAAAGAAGGAAACAAAAAGAACCTGAAAGAACGTTGTTAATAACCAACTTCACAACTTGTGACTTGGGCACGCCACTGGAGTAGTGTAGAGAGAGACTTTACGAATTTAATAATAAGATCAAATATTACAAAATAAGTTAAAGATAACCATTAGTTTCATGATAACCATGGAGTAAAAAAAAAGGAATTAACAACCATGTGGCTCACCTTTGATGGCGTGCGGTTCTGTAGAGTGGTTCACGTGCTAATGCCGTATAAAATCCGAGCTTAACTCGCAGGAACTATATCCCAACAGTCTCGATCTATCAAATATCCGGAACAGGTCCGTGGAATTGAAGTCAATAAAAATCCAAATTCTTCAATCACCTTCCGATAGATCTGACCACGGCAAAAGATTCAGAACAATTGTCCATCGGTCTGAAACCGACGCGTTTCGTATCAACACGCTTGTTACTTAGCCTTCACAGGCAAGTTGAAGAACAGAATTCCCGAATTACCTCCATGGAAGATGGGTTGCTAACATTTACCGTCACTGAATTATTTTAAACCGTAACAACTCCTCCCTCACCACACCAGGAAATTTTCCCAAAATTTCCGATAAGCCGAAACGAACTACGAAAGAAACAATAAACAAAATATCCGTAGCCAGAATCCAAAATCACTACACAAAACCAAGTTCAGACCTCATTATCTAAATCGTCATTAATATCCAGGGGATCGGGATGAGGTTTTAAATGTCGAGTATTCCAAGTGCCTTGAAGGACAGTGCCGTCTAAGTCTTTTAACTCGTAAGTTTCTGACGATACCTTGCGATAAACTCGAAAAGGTCCAACAAATTTTTCCGCCAACTTAGCCGAATAATGCTTTGACGCGTCTGAAAGGACAAAATTTTTCCTCCAGACCAGCTGGTTAGGCATAAACGTAATCTCCCGACGACGAAGATCATACCGAGCCTTCGACTTCACATACGCCTTCTGCAGCTTACTAGAAACCTCTCTATAAAGCTTGGGAAAGTTAGATGCTCTTTCCACTACCCGATCCTTATCAAACCCACTAACAACTTCTTCAGTGTCACCACTTTCATCAGCATTCCTAATCAAGATAGCTTCCCGCCCAAAATTAATGAAATATGGACTTAGTCCAGTGATCTCGTGCTTAGCAGTACGCAGGGCACAGGATACCTTAGGGAGAAGCTTGTCCCAGTCGCGTTGGTTATCTGAAATAAAGGAGATTAACATGGTCTTTAGCACGCGATTAACACGTTCGGCCGGATTGGCTTGCGGGTGATACAACGAAGTGAATGAACGATTGACACCGTAAGACGACAGAAGCTGAAGATACTCCCGAGAGCGATACTGCACCCCATTATCCGAAATTACCCTGCGAGGAACTCCAAACATTAGGAATACATCATCCTCTAAATGCCGAACAACGTTTTTGGCCGTAGGTTTCCGCAGCGGGAAGAATAGCGAGAATTTGCTAAAGCAATCTGCCACTACCAAAATATAAGAATATCCTTGCCGTGACGTCGGCAAAGGCCCAACCAAATCTGTACAGATTACCTCCCAAGGACGTGATATCTGGGAATGCCCTCCCATTTTCCCTGCAGGGGCTTTCTGTTCGGGTTTAGATTTTAAACAGACGGTGCAACGTCGTACGTACCTGCCGACATCTGCTCTCATTTTCGGCCAAGTATATTTCTGAAGAAGCCGATAATACGTCTTATATACTCCCAAATGCCCGCTCGTTGGCTCGTCATGACACTGTCTAAGTAAATCACTTCTTCTTTCTTTTGGGACAACCTCCTTCCACTCGTCTCCCTCATCCGCTAGACCAACGTATTCGGGTTTGACAAATTTCAATAAACGACCCTCGTTAACTCGATAGTTCGGAAACAATAACGGTTTTTCCCCGACCAGCTTACACATCTTGGTGTACCACTTATCAGTGCTAACCTTTACTTCCACAGTGTCTAAGACCGGTACCGAACGGGATAAAGCATCGGGCACTACGTGGTCTTTGCCCTTGCGGTGTACTATGTCGAAACTATATTGTTGCAAACGTACTGCCCAACGCGCTAATCTGCCAGATGGATTCTGTAAGTCTCTCAGCCATAATAGAGAGTAATGATCCGTAATTACGGTGAAATGTGAGCCCTCCACATATGGTCTCAACTTCTCTATCGCCCACAATAGTGCAAGGAGCTCTTTCTCGGTAGTTGAGAATTTTCGCTCCTGTTTAGAGAGCGAGCGACTAAGGTAACAAATCACCTGCTCACCTGACTCGTGCTTTTGAGTTAGCACGGCACCTATTCCAAAATCGGAGGCATGATTTTTAATTGATGCCGACGCATTCTCGCAACTCTCGTCCCAACTAAATCGCGCATTTTTACGCAATAGACTCGTAAGTGGAGCAACTAAAGTTGAGAATTGTGGCACAAAGCGCCGGTACCAGGACGCCATCCCTAGTAAACGTCGTACTTCAGACACGGTCGTCGGTTTCGGAATATCGAGAATAGCGCGCACCTTCTCCGGATCGACATGGAGACCACGCTTATCGACAACATAACCAAGATATCGCAACTCGTCGCGACAAAACTGACACTTCTCTTGACTAACAGTTAATCCAGCTGTCCGTAAACGAGTCAACACTTCCCTAAGTATCTCCATGTGTTTCTCAAAAGAATTCGCCACTATCACGATGTCATCGAGATATACGAAGACGTGTGGTTCCAAGTCCAACCCAATAACCCTGTCAATGAAACGTTGCCAGGTTGCCGGGGCATTGTGCAGACCAAACGGCATCCTGCGAAAATGAAATAACCCACGGTTAGGTACAGTAAACGCGGTCATAGGCCGTGAAGCCTCAGCAACGGGAATCTGCCAGTAAGCTGATTTAATGTCTAGCGACGTTAAGAACCTAGCATCGCGCAGCTTGTCCAGAGTATGCGACACTGACGGAAGAGGATACGCGTCTCGCCTCGTGACCTTATTAAGTTTACGGTAGTCCACACAGAAGCGGTATGACCCATCTTTTTTTGGCACCAATAAGATCGGCGAGGCCCAAGGGCTATCTGAACGTTCCACAATACCCTGAGCCAACATGTTATCGAGTTCTCTGTTTACATGCTTCTGAACCGCGGGGGAAATCGGGTAGTATCGCTGTTTGATCGGCGCACTATCTGTCTCTATGCGGTGTTCTACAGAATTCGCACACCCAAGCGCAGTATCGGAAGCTGGACACAGCTCATCGACCAATTTCCCCAAAGCTTCTTCCTGGGCCGTCGTCAGATTGGAACGGGCCGTAATTGCATCTAGCGAAGTTAGCGGTTCGCTTGAGAAGTGCCATTCTTTTTTTCTCAAATCTGGCACGATGCCCATGACTCGCCAAAAATCAGCCCCTAATATTAACTGGTGTGGTAACTCCGGAACGACCAAAACGTCTATTAATTTTATCTTGTCCTGCAACCTAATCGGAACTGAAACAACCCCGAGACCTGTACAACGTTGCCCATTCGCGACGGTACAACTTGTCACGACTTTACGCATCGGCAAATTTAAATCCCTTAAAATATCCCATCCCATTTTACCCACAATGGTACGCGAAGCACCCGAATCTAACAACCCTAACATTACTTGTTCAAAAATATGAACTTCCAAATATGGCCGTTCGTCTCCCTGAGCATGAGCCATAATAAAATCGAGAAGTATTTTATTTGCATCAGGTAAACGCGACTGACACTGCGGACGGCCACCCCCAGTATCTACTTTCCGTTTCCCGGACGACACGAAGGACAACTGTGTACTGTTACATCCGGTTTACCGCAGCGGTAACAATGAATCTTCTTCGGTTCCCTACAACTGTGCGCAAGGTGTCCAATCCGACCACAATTCCAACAGGAACTTGGCGGCCTGGCAATGCGTGGGCTCTCGTTATCAGAGTTCGGAGGCGACCAATCTACCGTCGCTACACGACAATCAGACCTCCCGCGTCGGTACGCTAAATCAGGCTCAAGAGATTTATGAACCGGTAGAGGTGATGGGAAGTATTGAGTACGAACCTTAATATCTTCCAGCTGTCGACACATGTCGTCCAACAAGTCCACCGAACTTATTTGTGCGAGACCTAAACCTTGTTGCATGTAGGGCAACAAGTTACGGCGAATGTGTTTAACCCGATCGATTTCCGGGGGCTTTTGACTTAAACGATTAAACAAGCCTTCCATGTTGGCGATATAGATTGAAACTCTTTCGTCGTGGCCTTGTGGTCTACGCCTAATCTCATCCCATAAACTAAAATCATAGTCGACCGGCAGAAACGTAGCCTTTAATGACGAAACTAGGTCGTCCCAATCTCTAAAATTATGGCGCTTAGCCCTAAACCAAGTCAATGCATCTCCGGTGAACAGTTCTACAGCAGACGAAAACAACTGAGATTTCGATACCCCACGCCCAGTACTCAACTCATCTACACGCTCGAGGAAATTTGACAACCCAGGGCCACCACTATACGTTAGATTCCACTTGTGGATTCCACAATTATAATTAAAGTTTGAAGAATCGCGCACCGGTGAGCAAGGTGTCGTTAAGCCCAGTGAGATGGAATTGATGGCTTGAGCCAATCGCGCTTCAAAGTCTAAAACGTCAGACCTTTGAGGACTAGACGCTGCCTCGGGACAAGCTTCCTTGTCAGGAACAACATCATCAACTGGGGTTCCTTCCCTTAGCGAGGTTTCATGTTCTTCCATAAGGAGAGCCGAAGCCTTAGCGGAAAACTTTAGGCACAATTGCCGAATATGATCCTCACAAGTTTTGGTTAGTTTATTCCTTGTCTCTGAATCGATTCCTTCCTCCGCCTTAATCCTACCAAGTCGTAACTTTACGTGGGTTAAACGAGTATTTAAACGTGCGTACTCACTTTGATATTTCTCACTATCAAACTTTTCTAACATCCCAGTTAATTCCGTCAATTTGCTGTCACAGATCTTAAGTTCCGTTTCTGCTGGAAGAAATGGAGTGACATAACCAACAGTATCGCCCGAGCGTTCCGACCGGAAGCAATCGCGTAGCCTAGCACGCTTTTCAATAACCGTACCAGCTGTTTCGCAACCACGCACTAGCAACTCATACGACAATTCGTCCGAAAGAAGCCGATTAGGATCCATTTTAAAATCCATGACTGAACACCATACAACCGTAAACAACAAAATATAACACAAGTATCTATATACCTATAACAAATTGCCTAAATTAATTTAACTAAAATTGAAAATTAATAAAGCAACGTAAGAAAAAAAGACTAAATAAACGAAACCCTCCTACGCAAATAAGAATAGGAAGACTACCAAAAATGTCGACGACTGCAACTAAGTGAACAGAATAAAATTGTTCGCAACAAAACTATATATAAACAAAAAAAAATCTCCTTTCTCAACAAGGATGCCCCACGTTGGGCGCCAAATTTGCTACGTATAACACAATGCTGTGTGTAATGGTAGCCTTACGCATCCAAGGTGGTCAGGAATGCGGCCGCCAGCTTTTAGACAGTGGAGAAGGGGTGGTTCCCTTTTAAAAGGCAACGACTAAGATGAAAATGGAAATGAAGGGCGCCACGTAGTTGTAAATAACAAATGACACACAACTACGAAAGTGTCTCAAGACGTAACAGCAAATGATCAGTAGGGTGGGAGATCGTTATATAAAACAGCAAGCGTAGAGTCAGATAGCCAATATATTGAATATATAAGGAAAATACAGTATATATAAAAATAGGTCAACACACGCGAGGGGTTATCGAAAAATAAAGAAAACTAAAGAATAACTAGCCTCCGTATAGGGGTTCGGCGTACCGGGCGGAATAGGAACTCGCGTTAAGCAACGTACGGACAATGAATGGCGCAACAAAATTAGGGCACTTCGTCGGTTGGTATACCAAACGGTCTAGGCGCATGCGCATGTGACAATTAAGAAATAACTAACAGACAAGATCCTAATTCTCCTAGCGCGTTACAAACCCTATAAGGGAGTTGAGAAACACTAAGGTGATATAATCACTCGCATGAGCTTTCCAGAACAATAAATTCAATAAACAGTAAACAAATAAATACTATAAAGTACCAAGAGGCAATAATCACTCAGGAAATACTAACAATATATATAAAAATTCAATAAACGAAGGGCAATTCTAAATAAACTGCGAAAATAATCACTTGCAAAAATACTAACAAGATAGATAAATTCAATAAACAATGGATAATACTAAATAAACTGTGAAAATAATCACTCGCAAAAAAAAATACTAACAAAATAGATAAATTCAATAAACAATGGATAATACTAAATAAACTGTGAAAATAATCACTTGCAAAAAATACTAACAGATAAATAAATTCAATAAACAAGTAGTAATACTAAATAAACTGTGAAAAAGAATCATTTGCAAAAATACTAGAAATATAAATAAATTCAATAAACAAGCGTAATACTAAATAAATCACTTGTAAAAATGATGAAAATAAATAAATGTAATAAACAATAAAATGGGAATAAGGCTTATCTGGCTCTTCCGGTGGTGTATGGCGTGGCAACGACGCAGCACAAGATGGCGGTTCTGGTTCGCACGACGGTCTCAGATCTCTCGAAATCCTGACGGAATTTCCTGCCTGTCCTAGATGTTCTCGAATACGAACAGCAATAATATCGTCGAAAGTTCCCAGAATCGAGGAAAACGATGACTGGTATACGTGTCCGAATAAGATATTCACGTATTTAATGGACGAAATACGAATATGATAAAAAGAAGGAAACAAAAAGAACCTGAAAGAACGTTGTTAATAACCAACTTCACAACTTGTGACTTGGGCACGCCACTGGAGTAGTGTAGAGAGAGACTTTACGAATTTAATAATAAGATCAAATATTACAAAATAAGTTAAAGATAACCATTAGTTTCATGATAACCATGGAGTAAAAAAAAAGGAATTAACAACCATGTGGCTCACCTTTGATGGCGTGCGGTTCTGTAGAGTGGTTCACGTGCTAATGCCGTATAAAATCCGAGCTTAACTCGCAGGAACTATATCCCAACAGTCTCGATCTATCAAATATCCGGAACAGGTCCGTGGAATTGAAGTCAATAAAAATCCAAATTCTTCAATCACCTTCCGATAGATCTGACCACGGCAAAAGATTCAGAACAATTGTCCATCGGTCTGAAACCGACGCGTTTCGTATCAACACGCTTGTTTCTTAGCCTTCACAGGCAAGTTGAAGAACAGAATTCCCGAATTACCTCCATGGAAGATGGGTTGCTAACATTTACCGTCACTGAATTATTTTAAACCGTAACAATGCTTAAATCTCTATATCTCAATAAATTCGGGAAAATATTAATGCACACGGCACACCCCGAGTAGCCTAAACTCATTGTGCGCGAGGCGAGCCTCCACTAAGCGAGACAGGTTCGCGCGGAAACCCCGTATACAACTCGGTACTCGTATTGACTCGCTCGATGTGAAAGTTTTTCCTACCTCGCTTTCCCCACCACAGTTAGAATTTTTTTTTAGAAAGAATAGATATAAATTCAATAATCAATTAATTTGCTCAAAGTAAAGCGAGGAAAAAAATTATTATTTAATACATCAATTCAATTTATGATAATAATTATTATAATTAGTATAGCTATACGAGTGTGTTTTTTTGTTAAAAATATTTTTTGATGTTAATTATAATATTTTTATTATTATAATTTCTTGTTATTATATTTTTGTTATGTAAATTTTATTTTGAGAACGAAGAAATGCGTTTTTAAAAAAATCATTTTATTTTACGAAAAACGATTACAAGTTACAAAGTTAACATATGAACTATAACTAACTACAAAAACATTCTCACGTACATTTTATACTAAGTAAACATGACACCCTTGCAACTAAGCATCTTATGAATTATAGGATGATGTAATGTTCTTACTTATTACGAAATAAGGGTGGTTATGCTACATAATTCCTCCCCTGTTAGATGAATGTATCTCTTCCAAAGAGATGACTTCATTTTTTGGTCTAAATTTTGTTTTATTCTTATAGGTGTCATATTTACTTTTATATAATTAAAAAAGCTTAATTAATATAACGATTAATATAATTATTTCAACTATTAGTGTACAAATATTGTTAATATTCGAATGCGAATAAGAATTATCTAATTTCACTGTAGCTTGATCATTTAAGGTAATTTTTTACAAAGATTTTATGCTTATGGTTTTATTAATGATTTTTGTGGGTGACTTATTATCGAAGTTAAATTTAAGTATTTTGCCCACTGACTTGTGAAATTCGTAGTTATCATTATTGACTTTACAATTCTTTACGGAATATATTCCTTTTAATTACTTCTGTAATACATCTTGTTCGCATTCAAGTTTTATGTCTTCTTCATTTGGTAAGTATAAATATTTTACATTCGTATTAGGAATCTGAAATATTTCGTTCTTATTGTGGACTTTAATATAATTAATAATTACAATGTTTATTATCGTGATGACAATACAGGTTTGTTAAGCAAGTATCGATAACATTTTTTTTTTCTTTTCATAAAATGTGTTATTCAGAGTGAAAGTGTCTTTGTGTGCTTCACATGTAATTGTCCGACTCGCTTCGCTCGTCGTGCAAACTTCCCTACTCACCACACAAAGTATGACTTTTACTCTTAATAACACAATATACTATTTTCTTCAAACGTCATAAAAGTGACATCTTCTGTGACGTGCATGACAAGGTTGAAGTTTAATGGGTCGCGTGCACGTGACGTCACGGCCATTTAAAGATGTCTGCCTGGTGGACCAACATGCCATTGTACACCACGCAGAAATTGCCAAAAATGCCTCAATTCTGTGTTGTTGTGGGATTTTAAAAAAAAAGTGGAATTGGGGATGGAATATCTTTTTATAGGTTTCTCTCAGAAAAAGATAATAGAGGTAGGATTATTCCTTTGGCGGTAGAAAGACGGAAAAAGTGGATAACTGCGGTGAAGAGACAAGACTTGACAGAAATTAAAATAAAATACGGCAGAATATGTTCGAGACATTTTAGTAAAGGTATTTTGTTGTCCTTAATACCTTAATTATTTGAATACAAACAATAGTAAATTAGTATTTGGCATTTTCATAAAGTACCTAACGAAATTATGACAAATATAGGTACAAAGTTTGTCCGGTGGTTCGAAACAAATTATTATATATATTTTTGTTTGAACTAAGTTAGAAAGAATATTATTTAAATATGATTTATATAAAACCCATATTTTTATTAATTTTAAATAGGTACTTGTGTTGTGATAAATGTTATCGTAACCAAATATGTTCAAAAATCATTGCAAAATTCAAGGGAAACCAGCTAATTTGGAAGATAAAAACAATTGTCAAATATGGACTATGCAAAAGTATGTTATATGCATGTTATGCAAATAAAAGTTTACAGCGTTATAACAGATTAACAGATCGACATGTTAAGGTTTGAAAGTTTTATTAACAAAAATATGTCGTAAATATCATTTAGTTATAAACATACATATCACTGACTTGTTTAGAATGGTAGTAGTATATGTCATGTAAATAACTTTTACTAACAACTCATAATGAATTTATCATATATAATTCATTCATTACTAAAGTTACTAATAATTAGTAAATGTTCTTTCTTTTAGAAAAAATGTTTTTATGTTGGTAAATAATTTTATTACATACATGAAAATAACAAATTTATACAAATAGACTGCATTAGTGTAACGGTTATTTTGTGGCGCCAAATTCAAACTGAAACCCTAACTCGTCTCTGCCGATTTATACGCCCATGTTATTCTTATGGGAATAAAAATATGCTATCTTTAAACTGCTAGAAAGTATTATAAACTGCAAATCTTAACTATTAAACCTTATAAATATTAATCTCTAATGTTTTATCTATCTTCTAATGTAATATACACACCCAAAAAACATAATATTATTTAATAAACTTCAATTTAAACAGTAGGTACAAATTTCTGAAAACGTATGTCGTAGCTGTCTTAGTATTCAGTTGAACCTGTCACTTTCACGCGGCGTTTTTAACCTGCTGCACCAAGTAACGACATATGTTACTATATGCGTTACTACTTTCTTTAAAATCAAATTTTTCTTAATTTATTCTTTTATTTGTACTTTTTCTGTATGGAAACCAAAAAGTAATGTTTTAGAATATACAAAAACCCTATGTTATAATTAAGAATCGTCAAAATGCTTTAATATCGTGAATTGAAAATGTACTCCCATAAGAAATGCATACACTCAGATTTGAATTAGGGTTTCGCGCCAAATGTAAATCTTAACCTCACTAACGTGGTCTATAAGTTCTCTCGTGGAGCCTATTTCTGTAAATAAGGAACAGGCTATTACTAACATTGCTAGCAATAGTTCTTGCATTAACGAAAAATTACCTCACACTGCAACTGATCATGAAACTTCTACAAATGTGACAGATTTGAAAAATGAAATAATATCTTTGAAAAATCTCTCCAAAACTCTATTAAACAAGAAACCAGGTTGTTGCACAATGGAAACGAAGCGAGTGAATTGTTTTATTGGTCCACCAATCAGGCGGGTTGCCTACTTCGAGTCCCGTGCTGCACGCGACCTATTTCAACGCCGGCGTAATATAATTTTTTATTCTAGACGCCGTTTAATTTCTTCGCCGCCGTATGTAGAATCAGCCAATAAGAAGTAATATATACAATAGAAATCTGTAATATCGACCTAAATGTCACTATAAAAACTAGATAACCTAAGAATAAAGTTACTAAAAATTATGAATAACTGACAGGTAACCTACATATTAAACGACAAATAGTAATTAATTTTTAAAATTTCTACGTTTAAAGAAAAAATAGAATGTGTCATTCAGAGTAAAAGTGTCTTTGTGTGCCTCGCATGCAATTGTGCAAACTTCCATCCTCGCCACACAAAGTATCACTTTTACTCTTAATAACACAATATACTATTCTTTTTGACAGAAATGGGTTGACATATCAATTTTAATACATTCCTTTAATTTTCCAATTTGACAATTCTGTTCTTCGTAGTATCCGGGTATAATGTGTAGAGTATGGTAATTATCGGACAAAGAAGTGGGTATTGGAGTGAATTGAATTAGGTGACTTTTATATTCAGGAATTGGAATAATTATTATCATTCTTAGGCTCAAGTTGTCATATTGGCAATATGTTTAAATTAAATGGCTACTTTCCCAGTTATAATGGTTTTGTTAATCGGTTCTTTAATTTTATTCTGAATCATATTAATTATTTCTTCTCGCGATAAGAGTCCAAAATGGAGGGTGTTTAAACTACAAGAGATGAATGTCTCTTTGATTTGAATTAGTGTGATGTGTAGTTGATTCGCTATATGATTCAATTCGTTAAAAAGATTTTTAACACGTGGAATTTCGTGGGCTTCTAATATAAATCCTAATTGTTTTTTTAATGACACTAAATTTTGCATAATATTAATATTATTCTGATTGATTAAATCTAATTGTTTATTAAATTGGTTTGTTAAATTTTTATTGTGCCAAATTAGAGAGTTTAGGCTATTTTTTAGAATTTCTTGATTGGTGGATAATTTATTTATTAAGTTATCGTATTTTCCCGCGTCTGAAGCGTCCAAATTACCGCTAATACTTTTTATGATAGAACCAAGACCATTAATAATACCGCGTCTATGTCGTTTTGTGAATATGTATTTTTTGGAGTCTATTTTACTGATTATATTTTCTAAGATGTTCATGCCGTTAGAGGATGATAGGGTTAGGGGTTGAAGTTCATAGTAAAGTTTATGTTTATTCTTTAGTAGATTATTTATTTGGTTTAATACGTTATCGAGATTTAGGTTAACAAAAATGTACTTTTCATGCGTTTGAACGTACGCATCGTCTAACATTACTATGTTTATGCCGGGGTTTCCGGTTTCATTTTTGAGCAACTCGGGATGTCCGATGGTTGTGTATCTGCAACAGCATGTGGTTTTTTAATTTGGTTTAGTTTATGTTTTTTATTTTTATTATCAATGATTTGACATCTTTCGGGAATTATTTTTTGTACGTTTATTATTTTAAATTTAGGTTTTTCGCATTTACCGACATTTCTTTTATGTTGTTTTAAATATATTTGCTCGGGTAGGTCGATTATATTCCTGGGTTCTTTAGAATATTTCTCTTTACTTATTTCAATATTTCTTTTAATTTGATTATAAACTTCCTGCATCATTTCTTTATGGTTTTGAATGTAGGAGTCTACGACTATTTCGTCGGTTTGATTAATATTATTTAAATTTAAATGTCCGAATAAAACATTAAGGGGTGTTTGTTTAGTGACCGAATGTATAGAATTATTGTATGCGATTAGTGTGTAATTTACTCTTTCTTTTAATTTTTGTTCTTTAAATATTTTATTTTGGTTAAGAATTCGAAGATGTTCGATTAAGGTACTATGAAATTTTTCTGATATTCAAATAATTAGTTAATATTTGATTGTTAAATTCTTTGCCGTTATCAGCGATTATTTCTAATGGGATACCATAGTACGAGAAATATTTCATTAATTTATTGATAAGATTTATTGCATTTTGGTATTTTAATTCGTAGGCTTGAGCGAATTTAAAGAAACTGTCTACGATGGTCAGGAACTTTGATTTTCTAGAGATAATAGATCTATGTGGATTTTTTCGAGGGGTTTATTTGCCGTGGGGGTTAAAATGATAGGTATCTGAATCGGATTTCTTTCGTATTTATTTAATAGGCACGTTTCGCATTGACTAATATAATTTTGTATGTCTTTTTGCATGTTTGGCCAGTACATTGTTTGTTTTAACTTTTGATAAGTTTCTGTGATACCACGATGGTTTGTTTTTCCCTCATGATATTGGCTAATTTTTAGTACTTGTTCGTCCCTGTCTTGTATGTCAGTAATTAAGTTTTTACAAGAGATTAGTTTATATGAATTTGATCTGAACATAATTTGGAGTACGGCATTAAAGGTTTTGATGAACTGTTCAGGTATTAGGCAGTAGTAATTTATTCTGGGCTGTAGGTACTGTTTTATGAATTCCATAATAGTTTTATTGCAATTAATTTTATTGAGGTATAGGTAAAATCTTTGAATTTTGTTGTTGAATAATTTTTCGATTTTTACGTGATTTTTAGTATTAACTTCTTTTACTACAATTTGATTTCTTCTTACATTCACGGGTGATTCGATATAAGTCAGTCCACTCAAAGGTTTCTCGTCGTCTGTATGTGCTGTTTCTGTACTTGAGGAATTTTGATCGTCTACTTCAACAACGATTGAACTAGCGTAATATTTAATTTGGATGTCTTTTGGTTCTTCAAAAACATTAAAAATTATTGAACTGTTTTGGAAAATATCTTCTATTAAGGATTTTATTTGGGGCCATTTTTTTCTTATCTAATCCCGTACAGATTGTTGGTAAGTCTATTTCGTTTATGTCATTTTGTATTAAATAGTCCAATAACGTGGTTAAACAATGCCGGATATTTTGCATGGTGGGTTTTTCATGGTATTTATTCTTTGTTAGCAGATGAATTATCGTCCTGTTGTTATCAGGTTGTATTACAACCTTATCGTTTACACATGTAATTTTATCTATCTTGTCTTTTGTCTTGTACCGGTGGTTCACTTGGTCAGCAAAACCTTGAGACATTGCATAGTCTCTTGATATGCAGTGGACGAGTGAATTTTTACTTTCAAAAATATCGTCGTTTTTGTATTTAATTTCGAAACCAGGTTTAATTCGTGACTAACAATCAGCTACATAATTTTGATTATCTTTCTGATATTCGATATAATAGTTAAATTCTTCCAATTTTAATTTCCACCTAATTAATTTTTGATTTGGTTCCTTAAGGGAATTTAACCAAATAAGCCGTCTATGATCGGTAATAATTTTGAATTTTCTTCCTAAAAGGTATTGCCTGAAATGTTTCGTGGCCCAAACGATTGCCAATAGCTCTTTCTCAACGGTACTATAATTTTGTTCATGGTTGTTAAGAGTTCGCGATGCATAAGCGACAGGTAAATCTTTGTTGTTATGTTTTTGTGACAAAACTGCTCCAAGAGCATAATTGCTGGCATCGGTGGTCAATATAAATACTTTTTCAAAATCCGGATACTGCAGTATCGGATTAGTGCTTAATAAGTTTTTACAAATTTTGAAACTTTCCAAATAGTCTTTGTTATGAATATCAATTTTGCTTCCCTTTTTCAGACAGAGTGTGAATGGTTTCGTGATTTTAGAAAAGTTGTTTATGAATCTACGATAATATCCGAGAAGGCCAAGAAAGGATTTTATTTCTTTTGGGGTTTTTGGAAGCGGGAAATTTTGAATTGTTTTAATTTTTTCAGGATTTGGTTTGATGCCTTGAGTAGTGATTATGTGTCCTAAGTAGCATACTTTTTTCCGGAAGAAGTCGTACTTGTCTGGCTGTATTTTTAAATTCGCTTCTCTAAGTTTTTGGAAAATTTTGGTAATATTTTCAGAATGTTCTTGAATGCTAGTGCCTAGTACGATGATGTCGTCTAGGTAGACAAAACAAATCTTATTAATGTAATCACGGAGAACATAGTTCATGAGCCTTTGGAACGTAGAAGGGGCGTTTTTGAGCCCAAAAGGCATGCGGGTGAATTCGTAATGGCCACTGTTGGTGTCAAAGGCCGTTTTTTCAATATCCCTCGGGTCCATTTCGATTTGATGGAACCCGCTCATGAGATCGATTGTTGTGAAATAGCAATAGGACTGTTTCACTATCCTGCTTTTTTAAAAAAAAACATGTTGCATCTTAATTTTAGTTGCAAATAAAATATAATAAAATAGAAAAATGTTAAATTATTGACATTTTAATATTACTAATTATCAATTAAAAATTCACTGTGTTCAAAACGAACGCTATTTTGCTGACGAAAGCGGTACGACTAACGCATGCGCACAACAGTCGCAAACAAGTAGTTGTGAAGAACGTTTGTCTTTTCATACATCATTCGAAATACGCCAGGCATTATCACTACGCCTGTTTCACTCATTCCAGACTTCTCTTTCTAAGCAGTGAGCGTGACGTCACTTTATATTACTGTTTTTCGCGAGAGTATATTTTTGGAACTTTGTGTTAACGGCAAATTTAGGTATTATGCAAGTATAAAATTTATTAATGATAGAGTCGAATTACATAAGCAGGTATGTTTAAGAGAGGAGCTATTTAATTATTTAGTCAGTTGTGATTTGATTGTTGACGTGAGCACAGTGGTATTTCAATAGTGATAGTGAGTGTTCATCATTTGTAAAAGGTGGGTGTCAGCATTCAGTTTTTATATATGTGTGTGTGCTAGAATGGCCTCCCCTGAGGCGGGTGTTGAGTATAGGGTGTCGAGAGTTGAGAAAGGGCTATTCTGCGGTTTAGCTATCCCCTCTTCTGCGGTTGAGGAAGAGTCTACAGTTAGGCTGGGACTGCCACATTCGCTGCGGTGATGTGGGACAGTACTTTGCGGAGGCTGTCAACCTCATACCAAGTTTGGTTGAGGCGTGCTCACGCTGCGGTGTTGAGACAGGGCTATTCTGCGGTTTAGCTATCCCCTCTTCTGCGGTTGAGGAAGAGTCTACAGTTCGGCTGGGACTGCCACACTTACTGCGGGGGTGTGGGACAGTACTTTGCGGAGGCTGTCAACCTCATACCAAGTTTGGTTGAGGCGTGCTCACGCTGCGGTGTTGAGACAGGGCTATTCTGCGGTTTAGCTATCCCCTCTTCTGCGGTTGAGGAAGAGTCTACAGTTCGGCTGGGACTGCCACACTTACTGCGGGGGTGTGGGGCAGTACTTTGCGGAGGCTGCCATCCTAATACCTATATCCTTTCTCTCACCTATTCTCTCTTTTAAGGTTTAGGAACTGGTACTGATCACTCACTGAGCGAAGAGTTTCTCATATCTCTGTTTATTTCAGATTTCGAGTGTGTCCAGCCCAGAAGGCCCCCAGAACTAGATGACCGAGAAGGGAGCGTCGACTGGGAGATATATTTGTTAACCATAATGTTATTTTCTTTCATAATTGTATTTTAAAATAATTAATAAATAGGTATACTTTACATTTCAGAAGTGGGATCTGAACACCTTTAACCTTCAGATTTATATACAGCATAACTTTTGGAGCAGTGCGGATATTTGTTACATTTATGTTCAGCTGGATAACGAAACTAGAACAACATTTCAATATGGCATTTCCTAACAACAGTCCTCAGTTTCAGTACGCAAGTTCAGTTAGAAGTCTATCACCGAATAATGTGCAACGGATGTAGGAAAAGCAATTCTCAGTTGAACCATCTAATTACTCTGTCCGTCCAGAAAGCCGTAAAACCATACCTTATTTTGATCCTTCAGATACAAGTCTTTCAAGCGAAAAATGGATTCAGAAAATAGAGGATTTGCGCGCTATGTATAAATGGGATGAAGTAACTACCATTATGTACCTATGTGACATCACGATTGAAGGGGTATGCGCAAACGTGGTATAAAGGTCTGCAAGGAATAAATCATTCTTGGGAAACATGGAAGACTATGTTGTTAGAGGCATTTCCGTCACAGAAAAATTACTTTCAGTTGCTTCAAGAAATGATGGCTCGCAATAAGAAACCGGATGAACCGATGTTGCAATATTACTATGAGAAACTGACGCTACTCAATACTTGTGACATCACAAGAGAAAGAGCCGTCTCATGCATCATTGGTGGAATTCCTGACGAAAACACCAAAACTGCTGCTCTTTCTAGAGATTACAAGAAACCGGAGTCTCTTTTATTATTTTCGAAAACGGTCAAGGATAATCTATCTACACGAAGCCTGTCTTTTCCCCATAAACGCGATTTACATCGAGTTTCTCAAAAGAACAAGCGGCCTTTCTATACTACCCAGCATCACAATGGTGGTATGGCAAACGTCCGTTGTTTTACTTGCGGAAAATTGGGACATACACGCGCACATTGTGGCATCGAACGGCAACGTACATCGAATTACGTAGGACGAAATGGAGGTGATTTCAGTGGAAATAGGAACCACCAACCACAACAACGTCAACATCTAAATGTTCAGCGTCAACAATAGCCACAACCACAATTGCCAGAAAAGAACATCTTAGTAACTTCTGCGGAGATAAGTGGAAATTGTATATTTTTTATGGATGTTGAAGTAAATGGAACGGGAGTCAAAGCATACGTCGATATGGGGTCTGCTTGCATCAATATGAAGGAATCAGTAGTACAACTAAAATTACCATTCAACAAACACAAAACAGTTACTCTGCGTGGTTTCGGAAATGGATGTGTGAAGACTTTAGGCAAAATTGAAGTTCAGAAGTTGAAAATTGATGAAGTAGAGCTAGATGTAGTATTCAACATAGTAACAGACACAGTTCAATCCATACATATAATTGTTGGACAACCTTTCACAGAATCACCGGAGGTAGTTGTTTACAAGGATTCAAATCGGCTAAGATTTTACAGGAAAAACGACTCACCATTCAGTGAAATCGAAGCGACACCCCGTAAGAAGGTAAATATCTGGACCAAACATGCAACTGTTGTACCTCCAGGACATGTAGGGCGTGTGGTCTGCTATGTAGAGGACAAAGGATAACTTTTTGTAGATTTAAGCGTACGAACACCTGAAGGAAACGAGCATGTATTCCCGCGAACAATTGTAGAAGCAGACCAGGATATGGAATGTGTAAATCTAATCAGATACGGATATAATATTTCAGAAGGATAAAATTGTAGCAAGAGGATGGAAGTGTCAAGCTGATAATAATGAAGTGCAGAAAAATGAAGGAATTGATTTTACGGAGGATGAACTACATGTAGGAACGGATATAAGTGAGGATCAACGCGAACAACTGATACGTCTATTGCAGGAATACAGAGATTGTTTTGCAAGAACTGTGAAGGATATTCGATGCACGAATGCGACTGAAGTGGATATTTTACTGACTGATGACACACCCATTACGTACAGGCCGTACAGATAATCAATTTCAGAAAGAAAACAAGTTCAGGGAATAGTACAAGAGCTTCTGGATAGCGACATTATACGCGAATCAACTTCACCCTTTTCAGAATCGATTCTACTAGTGAAGAAAAAGAACGGAGAAGCACGAATGTGTATCGACTACAGGCATTTAAATAAAGTAACCGTGAAAGACCGATATCCCTTACCAAGAATTGATGACCAATTGGATCGGTTGCAAGCAGCGAAGTTCTTCACAACTTCAGATATGAAAACAGGATACTACCAGATACCTATCGCGGAGAGTTCAAAGTATAAAACTGCATTTGTAACACCAGACGGACACTATGAGTTTAATCGTCTTCCTTTTGGATTATTCAATAATGGACCATCAGTTTTTCAGAGGCTAATCAACAAAGTTCTAGGATCATGTCGCAACACCATCGCCATGACCTACGTAGATGACATCATCTGTCCATCATCATCATTTACAGAGGGAATTCAGCGGCTGACGACACTGTTCGGCATTTTTAGGGCGAACAACTTGACACTGAATATGAAGAAATATTTCTTTTTTTTCAGAGCAGCATAAATTATTTAGGATTTGAGATTGAGCGAGATGGAGTTAGACCTGGAGCATAGAAAATAAAAGCCGTCACCGGATTTCAGGCACCGAAGAATGTACATCAAGTAAGACATGTTGTAAGATTTTTAGAGCACATCTTTAATACTCTTGGAGTCCCGACAAGATTAGTTTCCAATCAATCGAGGAACAGCCTTTACATCGAAGCAATTCATGAACTACTGTCGGGAAAAGAGCATTAAACATATAATGAACGCTTTGGCTACACCACGTGCTAACGGTCAGTGCGAAAGGGTAAATTCCACGATCTTAGCGGTACTTGCTACTTCAATACAAGAAGAAAACAAATGGGACACAAAATTGGCACAAGTACAATTTTCATTTAATAATGCAGTAAAATCGTCAACTAAGAAAACACCAAGCGAGCTTTTATTCGGTTACCGACCTAGATCTACTAGTGACGCAATTTTGAGCACCGAAGTTCAACCAGAGCAGCCAGTCATAAATGTGACTGATACTGGGCAAGAAGTGGCACAACAATTATTAAATGAACAACAACGGATTCAAAGTAATTACGACAAACACAGGTGCAAGGGGCGACCATATAAAGAAGGTGATTTAGTATTAATTAAAAAATAAGTTTCATTTGAAGGGGGTAGTAAGAAACTTCTAGCCTCGTTGGACGGACCCTTTCAAGTGAGGCAAGTCCTACCAAAGGACAGATATTTAGTTGAAGAGTTACCTGGTTCTAAACGAACTAAAAGAGGCAAGTATAGTAATGTCATTGCAATAGACCGAATGAAGCCATATGTCGAACCGGAAGGAATATCAGCGGCGTCCAGTAGTGAAGTAAGCGAGGCAGATGACGACATACACGGCATCGTAGATTAGTCCGCGAGGACGCGGAAAAGTCAGGATGGCCGAACTGTTAACGGCAAATTTAGGTATTATGCAAGTATAAAATTTATTAATGATAGAGTCGAATTACATAAGCAGGTATGTTTAAGAGAGGAGCTATTTAATTATTTAGTCAGTTGTGATTTGATTGTTGACGTGAGCACAGTGGTATTTCAATAGTGATAGTGAGTGTTCATCATTTGTAAAAGGTGGGTGTCAGCATTCAGTTTTTATATATGTGTGTGTGCTAGAATGGCCTCCCCTGAGGCGGGTGTTGAGTATAGGGTGTCGAGAGTTGAGAAAGGGCTATTCTGCGGTTTAGCTATCCCCTCTTCTGCGGTTGAGGAAGAGTCTACAGTTAGGCTGGGACTGCCACATTCGCTGCGGTGATGTGGGACAGTACTTTGCGGAGGCTGTCAACCTCATACCAAGTTTGGTTGAGGCGTGCTCACGCTGCGGTGTTGAGACAGGGCTATTCTGCGGTTTAGCTATCCCCTCTTCTGCGGTTGAGGAAGAGTCTACAGTTCGGCTGGGACTGCCACACTTACTGCGGGGGTGTGGGACAGTACTTTGCGGAGGCTGTCAACCTCATACCAAGTTTGGTTGAGGCGTGCTCACGCTGCGGTGTTGAGACAGGGCTATTCTGCGGTTTAGCTATCCCCTCTTCTACGGTTGAGGAAGAGTCTACAGTTCGGCTGGGACTGCCACACTTACTGCGGGGGTGTGGGGCAGTACTTTGCGGAGGCTGCCATCCTAATACCTATATCCTTTCTCTCACCTATTCTCTCTTTTAAGGTTTAGGAACTGGTACTGATCACTCACTGAGCGAAGAGTTTCTCATATCTCTGTTTATTTCAGATTTCGAGTGTGTCCAGCCCAGAAGGCCCCCAGAACTAGATGACCGAGAAGGGAGCGTCGACTGGGAGATATATTTGTTAACCATAATGTTATTTTCTTTCATAATTGTATTTTAAAATAATTAATAAATAGGTATACTTTACATTTGTGAATTTTTTATGGCTATATGCAGTATTTTTTTTGCAAAATAAAAAAATACGTATGTCATATTTTTAAATATAGATTAACATATAAAAAAATCAGAAAAGCATAAACAACCCTATTTTGCCTAGTTTGTTTAGAATATCGGTTGTGTCCGGGATGGGGAATTTGTCGTCTATAGTTTTCTCATTTAAACGGCGATAGTCTATCACCATTCTATATTTTTGTTGTTGGAGGAATCACTTTTTTTGGGCACCACCCAGGTCGGGGATGACCATGGGGAATACGATGGTTGGATTATATTATCTGACAGTAATTTAGAAATTTGATTTTCTACTTCCTCTTTTTAAATCTATGGATATTTGTAATTACGAGAAAAGATAGGTGTTTCATCACTTGTTCTAATGCGATGTTTAATTTTACTTGTGAATGTTAATTTCTCATTATCTTTAGGTATTATGTCATTAAATTTATTTAATAATTTTATTACTTCTTTCTTTTCTTCGTCGTTTAAGTGCTCTATATTATGTTTGTTCCGTTTATTGTTTCCATATTAAAAACCGTGTGTTTTGAATTTTGATCGAAATATTCGAATTTATGTTTGTATTTATTTAAAAATGTTATTACTTCTTTTTGTAAATTTATATGAGCATTTATATTTATTTTTTATACAAGACGATAAAATAATATTTTATCGACAAGCGGAAAGTGTTAATTCACGAGCGATATAATCGCGAGTGAATTATTTTTCGCGAGTCGATAATTTAATTTTATCGTCGTGTATAAAATTTTATTTTTTTCTATAGCAGATTTTGAAGAAAAAAGAATTAGAAAAATTAAATTATTATTTAAGAACAATTTTAAAATGTCAGTAGTGTGCGTTGTTATGGAAATGTACTTCTAATAAACAAAAGTTAAAGTACTTTATCTACCCTTGCTGATAAAGTGTTACTTTATCTACCCTTGCGGTTAAAATGCTACTTTATCCACTGTTTTGAGTTGATAAAATTGCACTTTAACATCCACTATAGAAAAAATATTTTTAAACCATTAAAACCGAGTAAAATGTGAAAACTGGAATGAAAATTATATAAGTAACATTTTAATTCTTTATCTTTATATTTTATAAACGTATACTCGTCTCCTTTAGATTTACCGTTTATTGTGTTAATGGTGAAGGAATCTTTGAAAGTTTTAAACTTGGATTTATTTTTATAGACGTAATCTTTACTGATGAAATTTTGTGAAGATCCGGTGTCAATTAAAATGTATAGGTCTTGCAGTTTTAGATATGGCAAATTGCTAATCATATTGATGGTTATTGATTCAAATTGAGATCGTCTATTTTCGGAAAATTTACGTTTTCGTTATCGTTCTGTTCGTCAACTAATTCGAGATATTCGAGGTCTTCGTAATTTTTCAAGCCTTGTTCTGAGTCAGGCTCGATTTCTGGGTTTTGTTCGATATTATACAGTTCTTCGGCGACAAATGTAGATCTGGATTGAGGTGTGAATCTATTATTTTGGTTGGATCGGAACGAGCGAGTACTGATAGACATTGGAGTTGGTTTATACATGGGTTTCTGTTGTGGGGGTTGTCTTGGGAATTGAGGTTGTTGATTTGAGACTGATGGTTTATTAACGAATTGTTGTATTGTTCGGAAGGCATTAGAAGGGACTTGGTATGGTATTGGTTTGTGTACTGTCTGTACAGAGGGTTTAGGCTGGTTTTTAACGTACTGCAAATCATTTGTTATTAAATTTCCTATTTCAGTCAATGATGTTGGGTGCCTGGCACTCAGTTGAGATTTGTAAGGTTCTCGACAATTTTTAATAAAGCATTGGGTTGCATTAATTTGACCAAAGGCGATCATATTTTTTAATTCCTCTCCTACAAGTTTAATTTCTAATTTGCTCTTATAAATCAAATATAATTCGAATATTTTTTTATGATAGTCAAAAATGGATTCATTTAATTGTTTTAAATCACAAATTTCTATCAAAATAGTTGCTTCATTTCTTTTATCGCCGTAATTTTGTATTAAAAATGTTTTTTTCTATAGCAGATGTTAAAGTGCAATTTTATCAACTCAAAATAGTGGATAAAGTAGCACTTTAACCGCAAGGGTAGATAAAGTAACACTTTAACAGCAAGGGTAGATAAAGTACTTTAACTTTTGTTTATTACAAGTACATTTCCATAACAACGCACACTACTGACATTTTAAAATTGTTCTTAAATAATAATTTAATTTTTCTAATTCTTTTCTCTTCAAAACATGCTATAGAAAAAAATAGAATTTTATACAAGACGATAAAATTAAATTATCGACTCGCGAAAAATAATTCACTCGCGATTATATCGCTCGTGAATTAACACTTTCCGCTTGTCGATAAAATATTATTTTATCGTCTTGTATAAAAAATAACTATTAGTTCACTCCAAGTATTTGTTGCTGTGCCTGATAATAGTTCTCTTGCTTGGCCGGTAACTTTTTTCCTTATTGATAGCAATATTAATTTTTTAGTAATTTCTGAAGGGCTCGATTGATTGATAATATTAATAACCTCTTCAGTGGATGTAATGAAATAACTAAGAGTTTTACTGTTACCCTCAAAATTTGGGATTATGTCTAGGAACATAAGTATGTCCTTATTGAGGTGTGTGAAAATGTTTAGTGTGCCTGGAGTTGGAGGTGGAGTCATTTTAAATTAATATAATAATTACAATATTTAAATAACAATTATAGTTTCAGCTTATGACCATATTAAATATTAAATAGGTATAATAGTTTGAATAAAGGGTTTGCGACTCACAGTAGAAGGACTATGGTGCTGATGGCAATCTTCATTTGCCCTGTTGTGGTTTCGGGGATGGAACGGACTGCGATGCTCTGATGTTCCCTCAGGCCGTTGTTCCTCGTCCTCGTAGCTGGTGGCTAGTGCTGGCTCTGGCTCGGCGACGGCTCGGATTCTGGGCACCAGGAGTTGATAGTTCCCTTGTAGTTGTACTCGGATTGTAGGAGATGGATGCTGGCTCTGACTTGACGACGGCACGGATCGTCTCGGCTACAATGCGCTTTTCGCAAGATTCGGATTTGCAAATAAACGATTGAAATCGACGGCTTAACACAGTTTTTTTTTGTAAATTTACTCAGTGAAGCCGTTTGCAATCCTACCGACTGCGCCAATTTTATTTTAAAAACGAAGATATGCGTTTTTAAAAAATTTATTTTATTTTACGAAAAGCGATTACAAGTTACAAGTTAACGTATGAACTATAACTAACTGCAAAAACATTCTTACGTACATTTTATACTAAGTAAACATGACACCCTTGCAACTAAGCATCTTATGAATTATAGGATGATGTAATGTTCTTACTTATTACGAAATAAGGGTGGTTCTGCTATATAATTTATATACTGTTTATTATGCCATGTCAATATTTGTTTGTTCGTAACAACCCCTTAACCTCATTAATAGTTTCATTTTGTAATAGACTGCATTAGTGTAACGGTCATTTTGTGGCGCCAAATTCAAACTGAAACCCTAACTCGCCTCTGCCGATTTATACGCCCATGTTATTCTTATGGGAATAAAAATATTCTATCTTTAAACTGGTGGAAAGTATTATAAAATACAAATCTTAACTATTAAACCTTATAAATACTAATCTCTAATGTTTTATCTATCTTCTAATGTAATATACACACCCAAAAAACATAATATTAAATAATAAACTTTAATTTAAACAGTAGATGCAAATTTCTGAAAACGTATGTCGTAGCTTTGTTAGTATTTAGTTGAACCTGTCACTTTAACGTGGCGTTTTTAACCTGCTGCACCAAGTAACGACATATGTTACTATTTGCGACACTACTTTCTTTAAAATCAATTTTTTCTTAATTTATTCTTTTATTTGTACATTTTCTGTACGGAAAGCAAAGAGTAATGTTTTAGAATAATAAAAAACCCTATGTTATAATTAAGAATAGCCAAAATGCATACACTCAGATTTGAATTAGGGTTTCGCGCCAAATGTAAATCTTAACCTCACTAACGTAGTCTATTCACACGAGGTTAAGTTCATAGAGCTGTGTATGAGGTTAGTTGCCATGAACTTAACCTTGTGTGAATTACAAAATGAAACTATTAATGAGGTTAAGGGGTTGTTACGAACAAACAAATATCCACATGGCATAATAAACAGTATATATAACAATTACAAAAAAAATAAAAACAATAATAACCCACAAATTACAAACAATACAATAACTCCTCAGAATAACGTAAACACAATACAACCAGAAATAAAACAATCTACCTTACCAACTTACGCATCATACATATACATAGATGGCGTCGCTTCAAAAATTTCAAAACTATTAAAAACAAATTTAAACGTACAACTAGGATACAAAACTATTAAAAACATTGGTCGTACATTCACACAATTAAAATCAAAAATTATCAAAAATTTTAGATCAAATGTAGTCTACAAAATCCCATGCAACAATAGGGTTGTTTATGCTTTTCTGATTTTTTTATATGTTACTCTATTTTTAAAAATATGACATACGTATTTTTTTATTTCGCAAAAAATACTGCATATAGCCACAAAAAATTCACAAAGTTCCAAAAATATACTCTCGCGAGAAACAGTAGTATAAAGTGACGTCACGCTCACTGCTTAGAAAGAGAAGTCTGGAATGAGTGAAACAGGCGTAGAGATAATACCTGGCGTATTTCGTTTCTTTCTGAATACACAATAACTTCTTCAAAATTAGCGGCGTCAAACACAAACATTCGAATGATGTATGAAAAGACAAACGTTCTTCACAACTACTTGTTTACGACTGTTGTGCGCATGCGTTCGTCGTACGGCTTTCGTCAGCAAAATAGCGTTCGTTTTGAACACAGTGAATTTTTAATTGATAATTAGTAATATTAAAATGTCAATAATTTGACATTTTTCTATTTTATTATATTCTATTCGCAACTAAAATTAAGATGCAACATGTTTTTTTTTAAAAAGCAGGATAGTGAAACAGGCCTATTGCGAAGCTCAATACACTGGGCAAACTAAAAGATACCTGGAAACTAGACTCAACGAACACAAACGAAATTGCATGAGAGACAGTAAAAATCCCGGAAATTGTGCGCTAGTAGAACATAGCAAATATAAAAATCACACTTTCGATTTTGAAAATATTAAAATATTAACAACAGAAACAAATCTTAATAAACGCCTCACGTTAGAAATGCTTCACATTAATAACGATGATAAAAATATGAATTTAAGATCAGACACAATGTATTTAAGTAAAATATATAACAACATTTTAAAATATAAATATACGAGGGTGGTCCGATAAGTACTTAGCCTACAAAGGAATAACAATTTTTTTTGAAAAATGACGATTTATTTTTCAACATAATCTCCTTTGAGTTCTATACACTCGATTCAGCGATGCTCCAACTTCTGTAACCCGTCTGAAAAATACATTTTCTGAAGGTGTGCAAAGTAGGCTTTCGTGGCGGTGATAACTGCCCCATTCGACTGAAATTTCTGCCCAGCGAGTGACTTTTTCAAATTTGGAAACAAAAAAAAGTCGCACAGGGCCAAATCCGGAGAATACGGTGGGTGGGATAGCAGTTCGTAGCCTAATTCTACCAATTTGGCTGTGGCGACGGCGGAGGTGAGAGCCGGTGAATTGTCACGGTGGAAAAGCATTCGTTTCTTCGACAAATGGGGCCGTTTTTTCTGCAATTCGGCGTCGAATCGGTCCAATAATTCGGCATAGTAGAGCCCTGTAATCGTTTTACCCTTCTCCAGGTAGTCGATGTAGATCACATCTTTTGAATTCCAGAAAACCGTGGCCATTACCTTTCCGGCCGATAGGACTGTCTTCGCCTTCTTTGGAGCACGTTCGCCGGGTGAAGTCCACTGTTTCGACTGTTCCTTGGTCTCTGGTGTGTACCAGTGTACCCATGTTTCGTCGACGGTCACGAAACGACTCAGAAACTCCTTCGGATTGCGCCTAAACATCGTCAAATTCTGCTCTGAAGTGGTTTCACGGATACGCATGTTGTCAGGGGTGAGCAAACGCGGCACCCATTGCGCCGACAGCTTTCTCATACCCAATAATCTATGCAAGGTATGACCCACGCGGTCTTTTGAGATGCCTACTGTGTCAGCTATCTCACGCAACTTCAATCGGCGGTCTGCCAATACGAAATCGTGGATTTTTGTTACGTTATCCTCCGTGGTAGCCGTTTTCGGGGCACCTGGGCGTGACTCATCAAAAACCACCGTGCGACCACGTTGAAACTCGTTAAACCAATTTTTGACGGTCGCCATCGAAGGAAAAGCGTCACCCTATACAGCATCCAAGCGTTCTTTAATTTCGCTGCGCGATTTCCCTTCCAAAAACAAGAATCAAATCACCGACCGATAGTGTTCTTTTTCCATTTTTCTCAAATCTGCGGACACGCTCGCTTCCACACGCGGTCAAAACAAAACTTCGCGTCCGATTCGGCTGAAAATTTGACAGTAGCTGTCTACGATGATGTTCTAAGCAATAAAAAATTGCTCTTGCGATTGTTGTCCTATAGGGCGGTGAGGCTAAGTACTTATCGGACCGCCCTCGTAAAAATAATAAATAAAACAAGTAATAAAACTAAAAATTAAAAATTATTATAAAAAAAATAAAATAACAAATTTAATACAACCAGATTTCATATTTAAACCATTTTGATAATTGTTTTTTCCCCTAAATATATCAATTTATACCTATCTTTAGTTAAGTCAACTATCCTTAATACGGCTTAATTCCACAAGTATATTTTTGTTACAATGCTTAGCTGGTTTTTACCGTAGGTGCACGAAACCACGTTTTTTGTGTAAAATAAAATTATTAAATGACACTACATTTAATATTTGCATTTATAAAAAAGTTTTACATATGTTTGACTCGTGAGTTTATTAAACATCACGATTTGATTTTTAACTGTTTTGTTACAATTTTCGACAAATGTATTTACAACACATTAACAATGTATAAAATGACTTTCACGTAAGTAAAGAACCTACCTGTAAATTACATGTAAACTAACAATATTATAAATTTTAACAAACAAAAATGAAACTATAAATCCTCCAGTATGGAAGTGTAAAAATTTGATAATTTATAATACAAAATTAAAAGAAAAAATTGATAATAAATTAAATTATCCTGTTGCCATTATACAAAATGAATTTAAAATCTTAACTGAAAAGTATAATACAAACAATAAATACCTTAATGTTTACACCGCCGGATCCAAGAAGCCTAATAAAGGTACAAGTTCAGCCTTCTATATTCCTCAGTGGAATGTAACAAAAGGAGAAACTCTCCCAAAAATAGCAAGTATTTTCACTGGCGAAGCAGTTGCTATTATGAGTGCACTAAAATTTATCAAAAATGAAATATCAAATAATACTAACTATAATAATGTGCAACCAGGGCCGTGCCAAGGCAGGGGCGCGCGGGGCCCCGGCCCAGGGCGCAAAGTCAAAGGGGCGCAAATCGACGTAAGATGCAAAAAAAATGAAATGAAAAATTAAAAATGAACTAAATTTATTATTTTATTATTACCTAAGTGTAGTTTTTTAAACTCATACAGATCGCCTTCTTCAAATTCCCTAATTTTCATAAATTTAGTAGAGTTAATTAGTCGGTATGATCCGCTTATTCGTATACACCTGAAGGGAAATGGCGGAAATATATATTTATCGAATAAAATCCAAAATGAATTTATTGCTTTAATGGGCCAGAGATTAAAACAAGAAATAATTAATAAAATAAAAAAGGCAAGATATTTTTCAATTTTGTTTGACTGTACCGCTGACGTAAGTCATATAGAACAAATGTGCCAAATAATACGATATGTAAACCAAACAGAACATGGATATAAAATCGAAGAATCTTTTGTTGATTTTCTCAATACATCTGAAAAAACAGGAGAAGGACTTGCACCAGATATTTTACAGAAATTAGACACTGATGGAATAGATTTTAAAAATGTTCGTGGCCAAAGCTATGATAATGGCGCCAATATGACTGGAAAATATAAGGGTGTTCATGTTCGACTTTTTCAAATTAACAATAAAACAATATTTGTATCATGCGCAGCTCATTCTTTGAGTTTAGTTGGAATGCATGCTGCTTTCTGTTAATATGATATATTTTTTTGGTACAGTACAACAATTCTTTAACTTCTTTTCTGGCTCTACAAGTCGATGGGAAATTTTAACAAAACATGTAAAGATGACTCTTAAAGGGCATACTGTTACAAGATGGACGTCTAAATATAATGCTGTTAAACCATTTTGACTTCCTGATGTTTTAAATGTTTTCCGGGAAATATCAAATGATAAAAAAATTTGAGACGGGCTTTCAATTGCCCGTAATTTGATTCAATTTGGGAGAAAATTTTGAATCACATATATCGTGTAAATAATTTATTACAACAAAAAAAATATTTCACTAAATAACGCTAATAAATATATTAACAAATTACAACAAGTATTTTAAACGATGAGAAACGAGAAAATATACAATATATTACAAATTGCAAAAGTGTAATGAAAATTCAATAGATATGAATTTTGATTGTATGCGGCAAAGAAAAAGAAAAAGGATGTTTGATGAAAACTTCGGAAGAAGTGTATACACCTACATCATTATTAAACGTGGAATATTATAAAATCCTGGATAATATTAATCAAAGATTTGATTTTTAAACGCTGTAGGAAACGATTTTAACTTTTTAAACGGAAAAGAATTATTGAGCTTGTCTGCAGATGAATTAAAAAAATATGCAGCTTATTTAGGAAACAAATATGCAGATGATTTAAACATTGTAGATTTTGTAAGTGAAACGGAAAGTTTTAAATTTATAATAGAAAAAATAAATCCTAATTTAAAAACAGCATTAGATATTTTGAATAATAATGCAATGTATGATTTAAGTTCATCGTACCCAAACATAGAAATAGCATATAAAATATTTTTAAGTATTCCTGTAACAGAAGCTTCTTATGAACGAGGGTTTAGTAAACAAAAATTAATAAAATCGTATACACGATCTAGTATGGGCCAAGAGAGATTATCAGGTTTAACGATTTCATCAATTGAACATGAAATTGCAAAGTCGTTCAATTTTGATGAAATAATTAATAATTTTTCTTCAATTAAAGCACGAAAAGTTAATTTATAATTAATTTATATCGATGTTTATGTTTAAATGGAATAAGTAAGCTTTTTTTGATAATTCTGTTTTAAGTATTTATTAATTTTTGTTTTTTATTATATATATATATATATATATATATATATATATATATATATATATATATTATTGTTATAAATGTACATATGTATATAAAAAAAGTAAATATATGTATCTTAGTATATTTTATATTGTCATTATTGTTATTGAGAAGTTGGGGCGCAAATAACAATATTTGCCCCGGGCGCAAAATTGGCTAGGCACGGCCCTGTGTGCAACGTATCATTGTGTACACAGATTCACTTAGCGTAATAGAATTTATGCGTAACACACACGAAAATTATGATACAAACCTATACCAGTGTTTACTTAATATTATATTTGAACTAAAAAGTAAAAACAAAATTGAGCTTACCTTATTCTGGATCCCAGGTCACACTGGTATAAAGGGAAATTAAATAGTTGACCGTTACGCAAATGAACTTCTCAATACTGAACATAAGGAAACATTCCCATGTGTTACAACTGAAGACCTATACCGCCATGCAAATGAATTTATTAAAGAATCAAGTCAACAAGAATGGGATAAAATGCCCAATAACCACCTAAAAAATATTAAAAATACGGCAAAACCGTGGGACAAGGAAAGGTATGCATCACTAACGAGAAGAGAGCAAGTTGTTATTACTAGAATATCTATCGGCCATACCATACCAGAATCAATAATTCACATTATTTAACAAACACAGAAAAACCGAAATGCCGCACTTGCAATGAAAATAACACAATTGACCATATATTATATGAATGTCCAAATTATAACAATAAGCGCACTGAATTAAAAATAAACAGAGAATGTATAAAAGAAAATGACTCAACTGCACAAAGAATAACAAATGTGTTAGAATTTTTGAAAAAAATTAATATATACAAATGCATTTAAATTAAATGGAAAAACCTAGGTACTCGAAAACAACTAATGGTGACTATGTTCGCTGGCACAATATCCATAGTTGCTCCGTGCCAAAAAAAAAAAGTCCCTGAGGAAGACCCATGTGGAGTCGAAACCGGTAGGAGAGGAAATAAAATTTTATCCCATTGACTGAATTCCAGTAGTTTTCTTTCCCTTTAACATTTTAATATCTTAGGAATTATTTTGAGATCAAATATTGCGCCAAAAAATACAAAAAAAATGTCTTTTATAAGGCGAAGTCTTTCTTCTTATTTTCAGAGTTTTTGCGACAAACATTCATTAGTAAAATTCTGAGAAAAAAATCCTTTATAAAAAATCAGGTTTTTCTCATTGCAAGAGGGAGGAGCTGGGGTGGGAGGTAAAGGTGATTTTTTTGTTATTCAAAGTATCTAATACTTAATTCTTCATTTCATGTGGGGACACTTTTGACCATCTTACTCGGCTATATACAGATAACGATGAAATAGATTTGTTTTAAATTAGTAGGCTGATATGTCATCTTTAAATGACAATTGACTTTGTTGTTAGTTACTGTCACAATTTTTATCTAAACAGAAGTTATTTATCTTTGTTGTATTAAAAATGATTAAAATTCGACCCACGAATGCTTCCAGGCATACGGGTGCAGCTTTTATAGTCTTCCAGGCGCGTTGTTGAGATCCTGCCATGTAGAATACTGCTAAATAGAAGTATGTGTGATATTGGTAAGTCTATTTCCATTCATAGTTGTGATTACATAGAACTTAATTTTTACATAAAATTGGAATGTAATAAACCATTTGAATTAATATTGTTTGTAATGTTACAATGTAGAAATATTTATGTACATAAATTCTGTTATAAATTATATACATTGTGCTTATAAAAAATTTAATTGTTGCATCACGAATATATTTTTTATTTTATGTATTTTCATTAAATAATACAAATTATTTATAATTAATTAGATAATGATTTCTTTCCTTTATTTATGTATACATATACTTGAGTTGATATTAAGTTAAAATATATTTAATTATTATTTTTTATTCTTTTCATTCTATTTAAAATTAAAAATTATGTAATTATGTTTATCTAATTCTATCTGTTTCAGTTTACTTCGCCAGGAAATATAACCAAACTAATTTCCTGTAAATTAATTCTACCGAAATCTACGGTAATTGTTCTTAGTGGTAAGTAATTTAAAAATTTGACACTGTAATTAACAATAATAACAATTCATGTTTTGTTTTTCAGATGTTTCCCCTTCTACCTCTTCACCACCTGTTCATCTAGTTCAAGCTCCGCTCTTAGAGATTGTCCCGAATAGGCCTTTCTTTAACACTTTCATTGATTTTACTGCTGGACCATATACTGTTATAGATCCAATTCCTTCTCCTCTTCCTCTTACTATTCAAATACCTTTATTTGAAATAGTACTGAATCGATCATTTATTCGTTCCTCTTTTGACTATATACGGGTCCATCAACCACAGATGATACCATTTTAATTTTCATTCCAACAATTACTCTTTGTCCTTCTAATATTTCTGAATCTTGTGCATCTCCTTCTGTCTTATTTAATGATGGTCTTTATATTAATATATTCATAAAGGTCCTAAAGGCATTATCACTAATATTCAGGAGGGTAGTCGTTCAAACACCGGAGTACCCAAACAGCATAGAAAGCTGTCGATAATGCAAAGAGAGTTATTTGATGGGGTGGTTCAAATTAAATGAAGTTGTTGCTGCTACACTTTAATATTTGTATGTTGATATAGTGAAATATTGCACTTGTGCAACACATCGTCGGTCTCTCAGCAAGGCTCATTTTAATGTATTAGCTCGTTTGCCTGATATTTGTCCTTGTTCCAGGGAATTGTTTTATTTACGTTTACTGTTAAATTATGCTCTGGGTGCGAAATCGTTCGAAGATTTACGCACAGTTCATAGCATTATTCACCCTTCTTCTTTATTCAAGCGAGCTGTGTAATGGCACGCGTTTAAAAATATTCAATATGTCTTACCATAAATAAAACCGGGCTTTATTTGTCAATAACCGTGTTTGCTCATGGCCAATATTACGTTACTTTATTTCGTGCACGCCAACCAACAGACATTGAAATTTTAGTAGATTCTCAAACAAACCAGGGTAGCATAAATCAAATAACGAAGTCCTTCAAATTGTAATCTTTTTGTTTACACTGTTTTCATATCGCTTAACGATTTTTTAATAAGTATTTTGTTTATGGCCTTTATATTTTATCATTATTCAGTGTTGCTTGAAGACACTGTTTTGTTTTATAATGTATTACATTAATATTCTGCTCTGATTTTGTCTTTAATCATAATTTCAACCAGGTATTTGGGTCGAGTTCTGCTTTGAATATTTGTTTATTTCATAATAACGTTCGTATTTTTGTCATTATTTATTTTCTGGTAATTTTGTACCAATTATTGACTCATTGTAGGTACCTGTCGAGTTCTGCTATTTGCGTTCATTTTATAATATCGTTCATGTAAACTTGCATCTTTATCCCATGATATATTTTTTGATATTTTCGTAAGGTGGATTTATACAGCCAAAATTAAAATTAAGATTAACATTTACATTTACATTAAGAAGTTAAATACACATTAATTTACAGAGTGATTTACGCAATTAACTAATATTAAAATAACATTAAAATTTAATTAGAAAGATGAGCAACTTTCAATTTTTTTAATGTTAATGTTAGTTGATTTTACTACTGCGCAAACGCAACATACGTCACTTGAAGAGATTTGAGGATAGTTTAAATTTAATTGTGCATCCTGTCTTCTTCTTGTTATCCATTTGATAATTACGTAATTGATAAAAGAACACAAGAAATAAAATGAAAACAACAATCACAAACAAAAAGAAATAGATTAACTTACAGATGTGTCAATTTAAAAAAATTTCAATTGCGCAGGCGTAATTCAAGTATTTGCAAGTCAATTTTAATGTATGTTTTAGTTTGGCTGCATAAATTCACCTTAATATGGATTGAAATTCCATTCCGTATAAACTTACATCATATAAATACTATGTGATATAATTCTTATGCCATTTAAATGCCGTCCCGTATAAATTACCGCACACTACCAGTGACGTCACGCAGAAAACAGCGAATGTCATAAAGTATAATGTGGGTTGAAATGGGACGGGATGAAACGAATTCTTAGGTTCTATTGCATATATCTACCTTATCACGATGCTACTAGTTTTAATGTAGTTACACTATTACACTACAGATGGCTACATTATATTCTTTTTGTTTAAAATAGAATAATGTTCAGTATTAAAAATAATATTGTATTTTATATAATATTTACTTGCATAGTAAATTCATTTAATTAGAAAAATTATAATCAAATTAATTTTAATAATGACATTGATGTCAAAATTTCAGTTGTCAATTGAAGGAGTAAATATTATTCACTAGGGAACTAAATTTAATTGACGTTTATAATACTGGGCATAAAAAAAAACAGTTTTAAATGTAAATGATTTAGATATTTAAAAAAACAATGTATAATAACTAGAGATGGGATTTTAGTGTTTTTACCTTTTTTTCTACGTGAGTACTATTTTTATATGTCATAGACCAAAATCCGTTTTGAGGAAAATGCTTTCATTTGAGTCCAATATGATTTTACCTATTTTACCTAAAATAATGTTTTTTTTTAAATTTGACCTAATTTACCATATTTAAAACCTAAATCATATTTTTATTTACCTAAATCGTGACTTCCAAACGATTTTTTTTTTATTTTTTAATTCTCACACATTTACAAATATTTGTAATTTTGAGGTTGGCAGTCTTGATCTTGTGCAAATATTTTCATCGCGCACAGTAACCAACATTGGTGTGGCGTATTGCAGTTATATTCATTTTGCAATGCAGCCATATTTTGTGCGAAACATTTAGATGATGTTAAAAAGGTATTTATTTTAAAATTATTAAATTTTATGTATCATATGGTTTTCTAAATTTAATGTAGTAATGGAGTTGAAGAAGCTATAAGCGTGAGAAAAGTTCAAGAATGATTTGCAAAGTCAACAATTGAACGAGATTTAATTTATATATCGAATAATTTTCAAACAGTTAGTGAAACCATCACAAAGCTAGAATAGAATCTGTAGGAACTTCACTAATGGAGTCTATGAAAATATTTAATACATTACGAGAAAAAAATAAATCATGTGAAGAAAGGATAGCACACATTGTTCAGTTAAAAATGATTCAGGTCCTAAACAAAAATCCTGGATTTCATATTATGAATACTTTATGTAAAATATATATGGGAGAGGATATAGATATGCCAGAAAATTTATCCACGAAGGAAGCCAACAACTTTAAATACGCCCCCATAACATCTTGTGACGTAGAGCGGTCATTTTCCCTTTATAAAAATGTACTAACAGACAAGCGACACAATCTTAATGTATAAAATATTGAGAAAATATTAGTTTGTTATAGTTATAAAAATAAATCAGAGTCAAATACGAAAAAGACTGCAAATGTGATTTTTAATTTTAAATCGAGCTGGAATTCTTAAAATATCTATATCTAAATGCGTAGGTATGTCTCTAGAATTATAAAAATAATTGAATTTATTTAATAATAAATGTTTTTTATGTTATATTTACAAAAGATAAATAAAATTATTAAAAATTTATAACCTAAAAATAATTTTTCGTACCTAAATCCAAAAATTTGGTACCTAAAACAAGAATTTTTTAAACCTATTTAGGTACCTATTTTTGCAAATTTTAAAACCTAAAATCCCATCTCTAATAATAACAAATAATACAAGCGGAATATGTAAGCACTCATAGTAGCCAAACTGTTATCGTAACAACGGGATTTTTATGAATTATTTGTGTATTATTTAAGGACGTAAATAATATAATATAATATAAATAATGTAGTAAATTTTTCTAAAATTTATCGTATGTTGTTTAAAGTTATAGTTAAATACGTCACCACAGGTCAACAAAAAAGTCTATATCGAAATTTTTACAGACCATTTGACGTTTCGTTTCGATATGATATTGCCAATATAAACCAATAGTTATGAATTAAACTACCTACCTTTAATCTCTGCAACTGGACATATGAGAATTTATGCTAATGAACAACAATCAAAATACAAGAAACAAACTATACCATCTACCTCCGAAGAAAACGAAACGAAATCGGTTTTTTGCTGGCTGCAGCCTCCGTTTCAATTGACAATAATGGTTTATGAAAGATAAAAATGTATACTATGCACGATGCATAGTATACAAAACATAGCTTAAAATATTTTAAATTTCGCGATGTAGTAATTTTATTATCAATAATCAATATTAAAAGATTATTACAGTATTATGTACAATAATTCATTACTTTCTTCAAATTTCTGTATTTATTTATTTTAATTTCAATATTAAATGTGACTTTGAAACACTATTTTCTTGCGTGTTGAGCATGCGCACCAAGTGCACTGTAACGACTGTGTGCGATGCAAGATATATCTCTATTACGCTTTGTTGAACGTATGGATCGCGGAGAATCAGCGGTATATTACTAATAGGTATATGTTGTAGAGTGTCCGCCATTTTAGAGATTTGCATAAGGTCGTGTTTGAGCAAGGCAGTACGCGCGTAAGGCAAGTTTTGAAGATTATTGAAATGCGTAAGTCGGTGCATGAGAAAGCAGTGTTTGCATAAGGCTGTGTGCCGTCATAGTAGAGAAATGAACAAGGCAGGTTTTGAAGATTAGAGAATGGGGTATTCCAAGCCTACGGATTTTATTTAAATACTTATTTGATATCATTGTTTACCATATATAAGTAATATTACAGTGAATATAATCATTATTTTTCTGGTTTTTAATACCATGCGTGTTGAGCAAGGGCACCAAGTGCACTGTAACGACTTATATATGCAAGATATATCTCTATTACGCTTTGTTGAACGTATGGATCGCGGAGGATCAGCGGTATATTACTAATAGGTATATGCTATGGACGGTATGCCATTGTTCACCGTTGTTATTGTTTGTTTGTGTTGCTAATAGATAGCGATAGTAGTATTAAAATGTCAAAATTAGCAATATTACATAATTTTTATTCTTTTAACTAATTGTCTTCAATTATCTTGTTCTTATATTAAATTTGTTGTAATGTGCAAAAAAAAATATAATAATATTTTTAAGCTACTCGATCAAAGTAGTTTCCGTTGAGACACTAGTGCGTGAAAGTAAAACAATAGCGGAAATATGGCCTTTTTGATTGTAAGTTGCCTGTGGGAAACATTAGTTTCTAGGTAGTGACTACGAAAAGCAAATTTTCTAAAGATTTTATGCTTATGGTTTTATTAATGATTTTTGTGGGTTACTTTGTTACTTACTTTCAAAGTTAAATTCAAGTATTTTGCCTACTGATTTGTTAAATTCATATTTATCATAATTGACTCCGCAAGTGATGTCGTCACGACCTCCATTTTGTTGAGTTTGGCGATGCCATCGTAGATGTCAGCGCCATATGCGGCAAATATTGAAAGCTCAATACCCGGTATAGTGTACACATTTGACATATGCACTGTAGGTTAAAGATTATGATTTTAACATTAGTTACTGTTTCATATAAATAATTTTATTGATTTTAGTGAAAACTAGAGTGACCATTTATTTTTTTAATGAAATCAGTACAAAACCTATGTTCTATATTTAGATTACTTATTGACTATATTACCACAGTATAGAAAACAAAACCAGTAATGACACTCTGGCATTTTTCATGTCTCAAGTAGGTATGGCTTATTCGCTACTAGGAACATGGCTGCCTGTTCCCAGCTGATTATGCGTACGCTTAGCTTGCTGAACTCCTGGCTGAACTGTCAACAGTTGTCAACAGCTGTGATTCGAATTCTTTTAAATTTTATTATTTATTTTGAGAAAATGAGTGAAAAGAAAGGAGGAAAACTTATATGCGCGATGCGAAATTGCAGAAACGTATTTGTTGTGAGTGGAATGAGTTTTTTTCGATTTCCACTGAACCCAGAAAGGTATAATCACCATAAATTTGTATTTTTTTAATTATACTGCTACATCCTTCTTTAGATCCAATTTGTGGGCAAAAGCTTGTGACCGACAAGATCTTTTGAATAAAACTTCAAAATGTCTTTATAGTAATTATAGAGTTTACGCTTTACATTTTGAAGATAACATGTTTCTTAATGATTTAAGAAATCGATTGCAAAGTCATGCAATTCTAGTTTTACATAAAGAAGCTATTGTTGAAGATACAATATCTTATTCCGACAATACAGGGTGTTCGAAAAATAGGGGACCAAATTTGGAAAATATATTAATCAAACCAAAACAAGAAAATAATCCCAATATACCAATGTCCGGAAACGAACCATTTCGGAATAAAACACTCTTTTGTTTGAATTTTGAATTTTATTTTTAGTAATGTTTTTACTCTTAAAATTACAGTAGTTGTTCAAAATGTCCTCCTTGAAGTTGCATGCAACATTCTAGAAGTCTTCTCATTGATTGTCAGACACGTTCGAATATTCCTGGTTTTAGTCTTATTCTATTGAAACAGTCTATGATTCTTTGCTGCAAATTCTCTACGTTATTAATGGGCGTCGAATAAACTAAGCTCTTTAAATGAACCCAAAAATAAAAATCAAACGGATTCAAGTCTAGTGAACGTGGAGGCCACGTAGTTGGACCACCTCTGCCTATCCACCGATCAAGAAATAAATTTTGAAGATATTGTCTTACTTCGAAACTAAAATGTGGAGGCGTGCATAAACCACATATGATGCCGTGTGAATAATGAAACATTCTCCAATAAATTTGGTAAATTATTTTTCAGATAACGTAGATACAAATTTCCCGTTAATCTGTTATGCAAAAAATAAAGCCCTATTAACTCATCTCCAACAAAACAATATTAATAGAAAAGCTTCAAAACAATATCAAAATAATTTAATTACGGTGACAACAAATTTTGACAGTTACTAAAGAAACGTGTATAAGCAAATTACAAGTATTACGTAACGTAACTATTGTAATTTTGACAGCAAAACACATTAGTAAAAATAAAATTCAAAATTCAAACAAAACAGTGTTCTATTTCGAAATGGTTCGTTTCCGAACATGGGTATATTAGGATTATTTTCTTGTTTTGGGTTGATTAATCTATTTTCCAAATTTGGTCCCCTATTTTTAAGTAGGTAATTTAAAGTTGTGTATATTTATGCTTCTTTGTATATACATATATGTATTTATTTCATACTGTTAATATGTAATTGGGATTGTACCTGTTTATTGACAGTCTAAATAAATTATTATTATTATTATTATTATTATTTTTCGAACACCCTGTATAAGTAGTGTATCAAATAATAATCAAAAAAGAAAAATTGAAGCCAGAGGTGGTACTGTTCCACAACAAAATTCAAGTTCAGATATACAAATAATATCATTACCCAGCACAAGCTTTACGTCTCCTATGTCATCAGATACTCAAACACCACTTTCCTTGTCGATTAATACTCCAAGAAAAAGTGAACTTCGGCATACAATTCGAAATTTGAAACTACAGATCCGTCGATTAAACAACAAATGTAAAAATTCTGCTAAATTTGATACAGAAAATATAACCGAAGAGCAATTTGAACAAATAATAGATAAGTTTTTACCACAGGAAATAGCAAACTTTGTAAAACTGCAATATCGTTACCAAAACAGAAAACCTAAAGGTAGAAGATACACAAATGAATATAAACAGTTTTGTTTGTCCTTATATTTTCAAGGACCCAAAGCTTATAGAGCATTAATGAAGACATTTTATCTACCTTCCAAACGTTCTTTACAAAGATGTATTGAAGACATTAAACTTAAAGCAGGTTTGGACATGAACGTTTTCAATTCTTTAAAACTGAAGGCACAGTCAGATCAATTTTGCACTCTCTGTGTAGACGAAATGTCACTGAAACCCAATTTATTTTATAATATATCCCGAGATGAGGTAATTGGTTACGAAGATTTAGGCCAGCAAAAATCATACGAGCCTGCATACCATGTAGCAGTTATAATGATTCGCGGTATAAAGCAAAACTGGAAACAACCTCTTGCATATTTTTTAGTAAACACTACATGGAACGCTACTGTAATGAAACCAGTTATTATTGACTGTATAAGAAAACTGAAAGATATTGGGTTGCACGTGAAAGCACTGATAACTGACATGGTTTCCAATTTTATAAGCCTGGCTAATATATTGGGAATAAATAATGCAGAGCCTTATTTTCTTGTAGATAATGAAAAAATTCATTATGTTTTTGACACCCCGCACTTAATGAAAGCAACGCGAAATAATTTACAAAAATATTCATATACTCTAAATAATAAAACAACTTCCTGGAGTTACATTAGACATTTTTATGAAGCAGATAGCAAATTACAATGCCGATTAGCGCCTAAATTAAGTAACTCACATATCAATCCGAATTGTTTTGAAAAAATGAAAGTCAAATATGCCACTCAAGTGTTAAGTGCAACTGTAGCAGCGGCTCTAAATACGTATGTGAGTTTAGGAGCACTATCTGCAGAAGCTAGTTGGACTGCTGAAGTAATAGATCGTTTTAATAAATTATTCGATATACTAAATCCTTCTACGCTTAAAAATCCAAATAAATACAATAGAGCGTTCTCTGGTGAAACATATCAAATTGAATTTTTAACAAATATGTTGGATTACTTAAATCAAGTACGCGTTATGACGTCAAATGGAGTAGATGTTACAAAAAGAATTAAATCTATCAATTGCTGGAAAATAACAATTAACAGTATAATTAATATTTGGCATGACTTGTATACTGAAGGATATTTATTTTTATTGACGAGGAGGATTAACCAAGATGGTTTAGAAAACTTTTTTGGGTCTACTAGACAACAAACAGGAATGCGTTTAATCCTACTCCTATTCAATTCTACAATGCATATAGGAAAACGTTTTGCATAAACTTTTTACAAACGGACACTGGAAATTGCGCTGCAGATTTGATACAGTATTAAGTGAAATAACAAACTTTCGAGAACCGTTTATAGATGAAAGTAGCGAGGAAAATGTATCAGATGAAATTGATTTATCATTACCAGACTATGACTACAGAAATGAAGATTTACCAACACAAAACTCTGTAATGTATATATGTGGGTACTTAATTAAAAAATGTCTAAATATTCACACATGTGAAATTTGTGAGGCGTATGCACATAAGTCAAAGAGTCTGAACAATGCCAATTTGTATTGTCATTTTCGAGCATACAAAACATCAACTGGAGATAGTTTTGGCAATTTATGTATGCCCGGGGAAGATTTTGTCACGTATGTAAATAAACTAGAACAATGGTTTTTTAAAAATTTTCAAGAAGTATCTACTAAAAAGGATGCAGTTAAAACTTTAATTGTCAACATTACTCATAAATTTCAATTTAGACATCCATGTATTAATTTCCTATATAAATATTTAATAAAATTGTATTGTCGAATGCGTTTATTTTATACATTGAAATTTATTAATAAAAATTTCAAAACGGGTAAAAATAAACGAAAACAAATTATATTGCAACATTTGTATTTTTTTATAAAATAGAAACATTTATTTAACTTACAATAATCTTTGTAAAATTAGAATAAACTAAAAACCTTATTCGATTGTATTATTTTAGTAGCACCATTTTTTGAAATTCCCGCCATATACGACCACCAGAAAAATGGCAGCTATGCGACACCGACATCAAAGGTTCCGACAGCAAGTGTCGCTACTGTATTAGTTATCTATACTGTGATATTACATTGAAATGTTTATAGTAAGTCATTTAATATAATATTTAAAAAAAGTGAAAAAATAAAATGAAATTTGATGCCATATGCGAAGATTAATATTTAAAAATTCTTGTATTGTGTTTAAGCAGTGTTTTAGCAAATACTGTTTTAGTTTAATTAAATTTGATTTCTTCGAGGCTTTTATTATTCTCATGCAAAACATTTATAAATTCAAACTTAACTTTTAATAGGTATATTGCTTTTTCTACATTAGCTTTAAAAACAAATAGAAAAATTATAGCGATATTACTGCTATAATTTTATTGTTATTACTACAGATTACAGTTCCTCTCAAAATCAAACCTTTTAACCAAGTCACTTTCTAATAAAATCAAACCAAGTCGAGAGATAGAAATTTTAGTTCATACTTAAATTATATGAAAATGTTTAAACAACTATCAAAAATAATTATAAAATATCTAAAATGTATGTAAAAAATCATTAAAAAATATGTTACAATTTTCTTTATCAGTACACGGGTCTGAAAATCAGTACTGTACTGACAAAATCAGTATGAATGGTCACTCTAGTGAAAACTGATATTTTATAGTTAACGTAAGCCATCGTATTGCTCATTAATTACAGGTAAGTGTTTTATTTACAACCTAGTGAATTCGCTTCACTTATCTATCCTAGCAAAATAGGCATTATCATCAAAAGGACGGGAACACATGTACATGTATTTAGTTTGTACTTTCTTTCCAATTCGTAATTTTAACACACATGTTAATTGTTTATCTATTGTTGTGTTCCGTGATGGCAAGGGTTAAGTTGCACAAAAACACACATAGACACTAAATAATTATAAATTTTATTTACGGCGATCTGTATTGGTCACTAAGAATTGTTGGAGAGATGATGGTCTGACCACTTGAAGGGCTGGATGTGGAATGCAGTGGCGTAGGCAAGGGGGGGGGGGGTTACGGGTCCGGACCCCCTCATTGACGAATTTAAAATAAAGTATTCATATATATATATATATATATATATATATATATATATATATCCATTTATTTACATTTTCTTAATAAATAAATAGATATACAATACCTATGTATTAAGTAACCTAATCTAATTTTGAACCCCCCCCTTCCAAAATTCCTGGCTACGCCACTGGTGGAATGTGTATTGCTGGAGTTTAGGTTTTGAGGAACGGTCAAGATAAGGATTTTTTGATAAAAGTACAAAGGGTCATAAAATGGACTACGTGACTTACAGGGGTGGTAAACAGATGAGTCACGTAGTGAGCATTTGGATGGGAAAATACAGGATCTGTACAAATACTTAAGAATAACAAGATAATACAAATACAAATAAGAAAAATACAACAATAAAATAGAACAAGAAAATATGTACAAAATATCAAAATATATAACTTAATATCTAACATGCATTAACCAATTGTTTAAAATACGTACAAAATTATAACTAACATGCAAATATATCTATACTCTAAAGTCTAAATAATTGTGGTACACAACACTATCTTTTCTTCCAACTCAAATTTATTAATTATGGTCACCTTACTTTTAACAGATTTAGAAAATTCATGAAATAAAATGTCTTTATTCTTTTTTGCCCACGAGTTACTCATTTATTTATTTATTTAATTATTTAAATATGAACTACCCAAACAGGCTAAGCCCAGACGAGGGTAGAGAGGTACAGAGAATGATACAAATAGAAAATAGAAAAATATAGATACATTAAACACAAATATAAAGTGAACTATTTTGAAGAAATTTTGAAAAAGATGTATAATTTAAAAGAAAAATGTCTAAATGAGAAAATTTATTGTTATATAAGTGACACATTCGATAAAAAGGTGAAGACTTTAATAGGTTAGTGCGACTGTAAGGAAGATAGCAGGTGGATAGAAGTCTGGTGGAGATAGTACGAGAGTGGAAGTTGATCATAGAAAGGCATAAAGGATCGTCAATATGATTGTTAATAAGTTTATATAAGTGAAGAATGGAATAGTTTTCTCTACGTTCGTACAGGGTTTTGAAATTGAACATAGAGCATAAATGAGAATAAGGAAAGTGGCGCTCATGGTAGTTACCCTTAACTTTAAAGTAAATGTACTTCAAAAATTTTTTCTGTACAGATTCCAAGAGGTCTTGATGTATTTCATGAGTAGGGCTCCAGATAACACTACAGTATTCAAGCTTGGATCTTACATAAGCATAATAAAGTGCAAAGATAGCTGTAATGTTATGAAAATCTTTAGTATTTCTTTTAACGAAACCTAACATTCGCAAAGCGGAATTATAGACATCATGAATGTAATTAACAAATGTGAGCTTAAGGTCAAATAGGACTCCTAAATCTTTTATTATTACAGAGCGACTTAAAATGACTGTATTTATTGAATAATCATACCTCAGTGGAACAATTTTCCTGGAGAATGACATAACAGTACATTTATTGAGATTGAGCTGCAAGTTGTTTCTAGTACACCAATGATATAAATTATTCAAATAATTTTGAAGAGTAATACAGTCATTAAAAGTAGAAACTGAATAGAAATTTTTTAAGTCGTCCGCGAATAACAGTTTGTCACAGTGGAGGATATTCGTAATGTCATTAATGAAAAGTAAAAATAGTGGTGGCCCAAGGTTAGAGCCCTGAGGAACGCCTGAAGAAGCAAAGAAAGTACGCGATTTGAAGCCTTTAAAATTCACAAACAATTCACGATGAAATAAATAGGAAGAAATAAGATCAATGAAAGAAGAAGAGAAAGAAAAAGATTGTAGTTTACTGATCAAGATGTCGTGATCTAGTCTGTCAAAAGCCTTAGCAAAGTCTGTGTAAATACAGTCAACTTGCCCGTTAGTATCAAGAACAGCAGAAACTCGTTGCGTAAAGTACATGAGATTGGTGGAAGTAGATCGTTTTCCAACGAAACCATGTTGGTAAGGAGATATATATTGCTTTATAGATGGATATATGGTGTTGTAAATAATTTTTTCGAAAATTTTGCTAAAATTAGATAAAATAGGTATTGGGCGATAATTAGAAATATTATTTGCCTCACCAGATTTATGTAACGGAGTAATACTTGATATTTTCCAGACATTGGGAAACGTACTAGTCTTTACAATAAGGTTAAAAATATGGAAAAGTGCAGTTGACAGAGGAGACACACAGTCCTTGATCAGCAAACTTGGGACAAGATCAGGACCACATGACAGAGAAGATTTGAGTGTTTTAATAGAGGTTTTTATATCGTTAAGGGAAATATGCTTAAGAGAGACAGAATCATGCGAGAGGGAAGAGGGAGTAAACGAAATAGTAGATTTATTGACTGGTGAGTTTATATAAGTAGACTGAAAGAATGAAGAGAAAGCATCAGATATGTCACTAGGGTTTGAAAAAGTTTTGTCATTAAGGAACATAGAGTTATTATGTGAAGACATTTTTCTTTTAGAATTAACATAGTTCCAGAATTTTTTTGTATTTGTTTTAAGATTATTTTACAATTTGTCACATAAACAGCATAAGAATTTTTTATTAAATACTTTAGCTCAGATCTAAGATTTTTGAAATTAATACAATAAGCTTGATTATGTGGAAAACGAGAAAGTAATTTTCTGGCGCGAATCTTGGCCTTGAGTTTACGAATAATGTTTTAGTGAACCATGGTGGATATTTAGTATTAAAATTATATTTTAAAGGAACACATGAGTCGAAGAAGGAGTACAGTATAGTATAAAAGAATTCACAGGCCTGATTAACATCAGAAAATTCCTTTAGAGTATCCCAATTAAAATTACAAATCATACTATAAAGTTTGGTGAAATCGGCTTTTTTTAAATCATAATTATGAGATGTTGCAGAATATGAGCTTTTATGAGTAGGGAGATTGATCTGAACAGAAATACTGAGTGCTGGGTGATGCAGAGGAAATTCAGCGTCAAATAATAAATCTTGAGCATGTGATATGTCGCAATGAGTGTTAGAGATAATTAAATCCAAGAGTTTATTATTGCCATTTTTTATTGAATTGAGCTGAGAAGCATCGTAAAATTCAAGTAAGTTAAGTAGTTTCTCAACTTTAGGCGAGTTAGAGTTGGTAGTGAACTCAGGGATATTGAAATCGCCGCATATTAAAAAGTTATTGTTTTGTAAGAATAGTAAATTCTCAAAAAAGTCACGTACTGCATCATAAGAACTTACAGGTTGTGCTGGTGGAATATATACGGTAAAACAAAACAAGGGTTTATTATTAATAATGATTTTCGCGCAAATAATGTCAATGTTTATAGGAATAATATCAATAAAATTACTAAGATCAACCTTTGAAGATGATAATTCATTCTCGATGAGCATAAGCACCCTTCCTCCTTTAGAAAGACGGCACGACTCAGAATCACGGTCACATCTATAAACATTGAACATGTCTGTACAGAGTTCAGCATTCAAAACATTGTCAGAGAGCCAAGTTTCAGTGAGGGCAATGATGTCGAAGTCGACTGTAGCACTGATGGACTGGAAATGACGAAGTTTTGAATTTATACCTTGGATGTTCTGGTAAAAGCAGGAGAGTCTACGATGGCCGTCTGGAAGTGAGAGACTTGGAGAGATCAGTGGTTGCTATTGTGAACCGACGATATTAGCTTTGAAGCGTTTTAAAATTTCAAGATACGTGTGACAGTTCTTGTTCCAAACATCATGTGCAGTGTTCAATTTAGTGTTATGCATGTCATTATATTTGACGCAATTGATACATTTGGGTAGAGCCGATTGACAGTTTTTAGCGTCATGATTTCCCGCACATTTTCCACATACTTGCTCAGATTTGGTGCATTGTTTAGAAGTGTGATGGAAGCCGCAGCACTTAAAACATCTACGCAGCTCAATGGCATCGTAAACAGTGCATATATCAAAGCCAAGAAACATTTTTTGGGCCTTCAGTAAGTCATATTTATATAGATGCAATAAAATAATATTGAGTTCAAAATAATCAATTACTACTATTATAAACTTATAAATCACTTGAATTATTCTATTTCAACAAAGAAATAACTATAACCTAACAAAATGAATACCGGGTATTAAGCTTCCAATTTTTCTCGCTAGATAGCGAGCGTTAGGATGGCATCGCCAATGGACAGGGTAAGTGATGACGACAATGTATTGCGGGTAGTTGGAATTTACTTCAAACCTTTCCAAAGAACTGGTGAGTACATGTTATTTTGCCATAAGAGTTTCTTTTGAATTTAATTACAATTATATTACAAATAAATAAGAGGGGAAAGGGTTTACTTCACATTGTATATATGTAGTAGATTATTTCCGAATTTTTTGAAGCGTTGTATAACGTATTATAAACCTATAAAACGTTATTAACTTCTGTTTTCAGGTTATGTTTTATGTCCATAGGTTAAGGTCTGCGTTCCAAAGAAACGATAGGTATAGGCGACTCTGATTAAGCTCGCAGCGCCAAAGTGTGAATTTGTGAAACTAACGAAGCTGTGATAATTTTTGTTTTGACATAAGAATCAGTGTTATTTAGTAGGCGATTTTCTTTATTTTTTTGAATTATAAATGTGTTAATATTTATATTAACTTCTATACAATAAAGTTTAAGTTATTTATTTTTGTTTAATAGTATAATTTTCATTGTTTAATACATATATTTGTTTTAGTAGCAGTATATAAATTATTTGATTTCTGTGCTTCATTTGAGAACGTAGAACGAAGTTTGAAATTCTTTTTAAAGAAAATATAAGATTTTTTGCCAGTAGTTATTAATATTAATAGATATTGTTTTTGAATTAAATTTTATGTCTTTACTATACGATGAATGGGTCATTAAAGCTGATTAAAAGAATATTTTAAATGTGTGTATCGATGAGAAGAATTTTTAGATTCTCAATATATTTCATTAGGTGACATTTTAAATAATAAGAATATAAAAAAAAACATTTCTAATATCCTCTAGTCAACAAACTATGGCATTACTGAAAATTTGCACAATATGTAAGGCTGGATGCTGGAAACATTTGTTACATTGGTTATAAAGCAAAAACACGAGTAAGCAAGAATGATTAAGTTAAAATTAATTATACAAATTTAAATTAGTTTTTAAGGAATTTGTTTGCGAATATTATTTTTATTTAGTTTCATTATCTTTTTATGTTTGTTTCTAGTATATTTTATAAATATATTAATAAAGGGTAATAAATATCACATTAAAAACGATATTAACTAACTTCTAGAAAAGTAGCCATTCGCTTCAAAATATAGAACACGCATTCATATAATCTGCTTACGGGTATTTTTAGTTTAAAAATCCAGGCCTTCAATTTATCTATTTTTTGTATTTTCCTAATTTATTATAAATATTTAAAGAACATTCTGCGTTTTTTGTAAAATAGTGGAAACTTATATTATTATATTGTTATAATCAATTACAAATATGTCAAATTAAATGGTCAAATAAATTTTGTAAGCAACACACGCAACTAAAACAATGCCGTCTATCACAGCTCCTGTAGTTTTAAAATTCGCCACCAGATAGAGTATCGCTTAGCAAGAGTCGCCTATATGGAACTGTGCATAAGGGAAGTGCGAAAATATCGTTTTCAATCAAAATATTAGTTTATTTTATAGATAAGTGTATATTTAAATATTGATATGATGTGAGGTAATGTTAGCGCAAACAATTTTTCAATTTTAATACATCTGATACTTAAAACAAATAATTTAATTTGGAGGTTATATGTAACACTAACTTTTTTGAACTTAATATTTATATAATTTCATTTTTTATATCTTCTTTTCTACAGCATAACTTAAAGTATACTTTGTTCAACTTAAGATAATTGATCAAGCAGCATTTTAACAGATAGGGATTTCCAGCCCAGCGATATGCCATCTGGTGGCGAATTTTAGAAACCCTCCGAGAGACATTCGCAGTTTATAACCTATGTTGACAACGTACTTTTGACGACATTTTATTTATTATTCTTGTTTAATTTCAAGTTTTAGTGATGTATTTTGGTATTTTTATATTGCTTAATTATTATATCAGTTTGATATATACCAAACAGTCTTTTTCAAGACTAATTTTCATGTGATTATCGTTTCTTTTGTCGTATTATTTCTTTGATTCTTTTGCATCTATATTTCTTTTGCAGTACGTCAAATTTACATTATTGTGTACCAATGTGCAATTCATGGAAAAAACGTAACTCAGATTTACACTTTTTTTGATAACCTAGTGCTAATTCTAACGTACAAATAAAAAATAATTTTAACAAGTACGAATTGGTCAATAGGAAAAAAGTGTGGATAAATGTTTTAAAAATTGGAAAAAAGTGAGCCCTTTCATGAAAGTGTGCTCCTTACATTTTGACGAAGGAAGCTTTACTAAATCTAGAGATAAGTGTGTACAAATTTTGTGCACATCAAATTATTTAATCAGAAATACACCTGGTACATTTTAACAAAATTGCAGAAATATTTTTGCATCTTCTACCTTTACCAGCTTTTCAAGAACAAACCATGTGTTTCACTGTACACTGATAATTTATTATTTTAAATGTTCCTTTAATAATATGCGATGATGATTGCAAAGCCGATGATTGTAAACATAATCCATATAGATTGACCTCTTCATTTGTAAACGCCAAAATACCGCATTAAATTATATGACCGGCATTAAGAACTTCTTCCCCATCATACACAGTTCTGGAATTTCCATTTCGTTTAATAAAATAAAGTATTCCGTTAAAGGAAACCTTAAATTTTGTTCATCATTAAGCTGATTCAGAACCTGAAACCCCGAAAAATAAACGAATAAATATGAAGAATGGCATGACACAGATAAACCTATATTGCTTTTTTAGAAAAAAATAGATTAAATTACAATATTTTATAATATACAACAATATTACGTGTTATTTAATTCACTCTACTGTCAGCAATGTCTCTCGGAGGGTTTCATATTTTATCCGCAGTGGCGCTGGGATCTAAACTTTAAACGCCTATAGAAAAACTAATACTTTAAGAGCAAGGTTTGTTAAAGTAATATTTTGACAGCAAGAATAGATAAATAATTTTTAATTTATATTTAATACAAATACATTTCCATAATAACTCACACTACCGAGATTTTAAAACTGTGCTTAAATAGGTATAATTTAATTATTTTTCTCTTTAAAATTTGTTATATAAAATATTGAATTTTTGTACACGACGACGACAACAAAATTAAAATATCGTGTCTAAAAGTTTAGATCTGTATTAAAATATAAATGTACTTACATTACGCAAAAAGCATAAACTATGTTGGTTGAGCCGCGTTTCTTATTGGAATCTTCCAGTGACACGGACACCGAATTGCAATGTACCCTTTGTTTGCACTTTATTTATAAGTATGACCACAATATTTAAAAGAAATATGTATTACATTACGTAATATAAGATAATGATCAACTGATCTTTCTGAATGTTTTAGAATCTACATATAAAAACTGAACATTTTGTTAGGTCTGATGGTGGAAGAAATATACTTTAATTGGCTGATTAGTGGTCAATTACAGCATAGAACTTCGTAATTCTAGAGTATCCAACTCCAAGATACTCCAGATTGTGTTTGCTGTCATTAGAATGAGCGCCTAGATGTCTGACAAGTGCCATAAATTTATGCACAAAAAAAATTCTAACCTGTACAAAGTAGTCTGAGTCCTTTTTGAGAGTATTAATTTTATTGTTCTATTCCTGAATACATTTTTTATTATTGCTTTTATGAAAGTACTCATTTTATTGTCCCAATTCTTTTTCGCAACACGGTAAGGTAACTAAAACGTTGGCATACTTGAAATGCACGTTCAGTTTGGTTTGTTTGGAACGCAAACCTCAATCAAAATGGCGTCGTGACGTCACACTTGCGGAGTCAATTGACTTTACAATTCTTTACGGAATATATTCCTTTTAATTTCTTCTGTAATACATCTTATTCGCATTCAAGTTTTATGTCTTCTTCAGTTGGTAAGGATAAGTATTTTACATCCGTATTAGGAATCTGGAATATTTCGTTTTTATTATGGACTTTAATATAATTACAATGCTTACTATCGTGATGACAATACAAGTTTGTTAAGCATGTATCGATAACATTATTTTCTTTCTGACAGAAATAGGTTGACATACCAATTTTAATACATTATTTTAATTTTCTGATTTGACAATTCTTTTACTCATACTATCCAGGTATAATGTGAAGAGTATAGTAATTATCGGTCAAAGAAGTGGGTATTAGAGTGACTTGGATTAAGTGACTTTTATGTTCGGGAATTGGAATAATAATTATTATTTTTAGGCTCAAGTATTGGCAATATGTTTTAATTAGATGATTAGTTTCTCAGTTTATTTTGTTTTTTTGTTCTTTAATTCTATTCTGAATCATATTAATTATTTCCTCGCTTGAAAAGAGGCCAAAATGGAGGGTGTTTAGACTACAAAATGTAAATGTCTTTTCAACCTGAATCAGTGTGATGTATAGTTGATTTGCTATTCGTTAATTAGATTTTTAATATGTTGAATTTCGTGTGCTTCTAATATAAATCCCAATTGTTTTTTTAATGACACTAAATTTTGCATTATTATTTACATTAGTCTTATTAATTAAATCTATTTGTTTATTAAATATGTTTTTTGAATTATTATTATGTCAAATTAATGTGTTTAGGCAGTTTTTTTATTAGGTTATCGTATTTTTCCGCGTCTGAAGCATTCAAAGTTTCGCTAATACTTGTTATGTTACAATCAAGTACATTAATAAGACCGCGTCTATGTCGTTTTGTGAATATGTATTTTTTTGAGTATTTTACTGATTATATTTTCTAAGATGTTCATGCTAATATTGAAAGTGACATTAGAGGATGATAGGGTTAAGGGTTGAAGTTCATTGTAAAGTTTATATTTATCATTTAGTAGATTATTTATTGGGTTTAATACTTTATTGAGGTTTATGTTAACAAAAATGTACTTTTCATGCGTTTAAACGTATATGTTGTCTAACATTACATGTTTATGCCGAGGTTTCAACAACAGCACCTGGTTCTTTTTAATTTGGTTTAGTTAATGTTTTTTATTTTTATTATTAATGACTTGACATCTTTCGGAAATTATTTTTTCTATTGTTATTATTTTATATTTAGGTTTTTCGCATTTACCGATTGTATTCCTGGGTTCTTTATAGTATTTCTCTTTACTTATTTCGATATTTCTTTTAATTTGATTATAAACTTCCTGCATCATCTTTATGGTTTTCTATGTAGAAGTGTACGACTATTTCTTCGATTCGGTTAATATTATTTAGATTTAAATGTCCGAATAAAACGTTAAAGGGTATTTGTTTAATGACCGAATGTATAGAATTATTATATGCGATTAATGCGTAATTTACACTTTCTTTTAATTTTTGTTCTTCAAGTATTTTATTTTGGTTTAGAATTCATAGATGTTCGATTAAAGTGCTATGGAATCTTTCGACGATTCCATTTCATTTAGGGTTGCCTATACTCGTAAAGTTGATTTTAATTTTTCTAATATTCAAATAATTAGTTAATATTTAATTGAAAAAATCCTTTCCGTTATCAGCGGTAATTTCTAATAGGATTTTATATAGAAAAATATTTCATTAATTTATTGATGATAGTTACTACATTTTGCTGTTTTAATTTGTAAGCTTGAGCGAATTTATAGAAACAATGGTCAGGAATTTTGTTGAAGAGAGGAGGTCTATGTGAATTTTTTCAAGTGGTATATTTGTCGTGGGGGTTTAAATATTAAGTACTTGAATAGGTTTTTTTTTTCATATTTGTTTAATAAACACGTTTCGCATTGATTGATATAATTTTGTATGTCTTTTTGCATGTTCGGCCAATTCATTGTTTGTTTTAAATTTTGATAAGTCTCTGTGATACTAGGGTGGTTTGTTTTACCGTCGTGATAGTGGTTAATTTTTAGTACCTAATTCAGTAATTAAGTTTTTACAACATATTAGTTTATATGAATTTGAACTGAACATAATTTGCAGTACGGCATTGAAGGTTTGGTTGAACTGTTCAGATATTAAGCAGTAGTATTTTATACCTGGCTCTAGATACTGTTTTATGAATTCCATAATAGTTTTATTGCAATTGATTTTATTGAGGTATAAGTAAAAATAAAGGATTTAAAATCTTTGAATTTTATTATTTTTTCGTGATATTTAGTACTAACTTCTTTTACTACAATTTGATTTTTTCCTACGTTCGCGGGTGATTCGATATAGGTCTGTTCATTCAAAGGGTTTTCGTCGTCTGTATATGTTGTTTCTGTACTTAAAGAATTTTGGTCGCCTACTTCAATTACGATTGAACTAGCGTAATTTTAAATTTTTATGTATATGGTTCTTCGAAAATATTAAAAGTTATTATAAGGTTAAGTTATATTAAGGATTTTATTTGGGGCCGATTTTTTCTATCTGATCCTGTGGAACTTTTTGGTAAGTCTATCTCGTTTATGTCATTGTGTATTAAATAGTCCAATATCGTATTTAAACAATGTCGGATATTTTTCATGGTGGGTTTTTCAAAGTACATATTTTTTATTTGTTATCAGACAAATTATCGTCCTGTTGTTATCGGGTTGTATTACATTCTTATAGTTTACACATGTAAACTATTTTGTCTTTTGTCTTGTGTTGTAAAGTCACATCTTATATATTATTATTATAATCAAACATATCATTATCAATTATTAACCTTATGTTACTCATATTATTTAAATAATCATATTGTTTCCCATGTATATTATATTTCATTTTCCTTATTATGGATAACAAGATATCGAATTTCGCTTCAAATATGTCTGAAGCTATTCTTCTTGAAATGAGATCACGTCCTGTTGATCATAATAAAATGCTTAGTTTTAATTCAGAATGTTCCAAGAGCTGAAGTTATCTTTTCCTTTGTTCTGTAATTTGCAAACGTAAGCCCTCTTTGGGATGAAGCTTGGCTCTCTGAGACACTTTGGAAGTCAGTCGTCAACCATCGTTCTAACTCTTCAGTCGTTTTGTTATATACTCTTACCAGAGTTATACGACTCCCCTATTGTAAATAACTTATATATTTCCGTAGTTAAGTATAATAAATCCGGGTTTCCGCATTTTCTGAGTTTTACTTAAGATCTTAACGTACCACGCAAACGTAGTTCCGCTTAACAACTTACCGCTCACTAGGCGTTACTACACTTTTACAGGTGGTTCACTTGGTCAGCAGAAGCTTGAGAATATAGCAAAATCTCTTGATATTCAACGGACAAGTGGATTTTTACTTTAAAAAATTTCGTCGTTTTTGTATTTAATTTCAAAGCCAGGTTTAACTCCTAACAAACAATCAGCTACATAATTTTAATTACTTATATTTATTTATTTATTTATACCATAACCTACAGGACTAAAGTCCCAATTACAGGATGATATACAATTAGAGAAAAATTTAATTAACAGCCTTATTGATATATATATATATATATATATATATATATATATATATATATATATATATATATATAAGTTATAGTGCCACAATTAAGCTGACCTAAACATTATCGTGTTACCCAGTACTTTTCCCCAGCTGCGTAATCATATCCTCTTAGTTTACATGTATAACATAATTTTCTTATTGTAGTTAGTCTAGATTATGAACTTGAATTGTAAACACTTATTTTACTTTGTATAATAAATAAATTCCTTTTTAAAAACCGATTCGTTCCGTTCCGAACATTAATTGGCGCAGTCGGTAGGATTTGCTAAAACGAATTAAAGAATATAATTCGGTTCACCCTAGTGATTTATTTAGCAAACGAATTATTTTCGTGGAAAAAACCAGTGTTACCGCATATAACACTGATCGCGACGAATACGCGTGTCCACAACCCGAGAACGTGAACCACCATCGGAAGCATCTTCTGGAGCCGCTGAGCGCATATCAGCCATCCAGTCCGTACTCCCAGCAAATCGAGGCTAGCGTCGACTTCAGGGCACATGAAGCGGGTGCTGCTATTTCTGCTGTGAGTATTGCACATGTCTTTTAGAGGGAATATTCAATTAAACTCAGATTCGAGTTCAAATTCTGAATCAGACTCCGATCTCGAAGATCGAAATCAATTACAAAATTCTCAATTAGCAATTTCATTGAAAAAACCTATTTTAACAAATAATATCACCCCAATCACAATGGCAGTAGAATTAAAAAAGGAATACCTCGATATGATCCCGGAATTTAAGGGAGAAAGAGAACTCTTGCCTAGGTTTCTAGAAATTTGTCAAAAACTAGTTACCAAATTTTATAACACTACAAACATATTAGATTTCCAAAATGAATATCTAATGAGTACTATTAGATCAAAAATAAAAGGAGAAGCAGCCGTAAACATTTCTAGCAGTGTCATCAAAACATTTGACGACCTAAAAACTGCTCTCGTAAATTCTTATGCAGATAAACGCGACAGTTATACCCTTTGCATTGAAATGACCGAAATTAAACAAAATGAAAAAGAATCTGTATTTGATTTTTATAATAAGTTGCAACATTTATTAAACCTACAAGTAGCCTATATTCAGACAAATTCTACAGGTACTGAACAAACCGTTTTGATAACTTATTTTCGAAATTTAGCGTTACGAATTTTACTAAGAGGGTTGAGAGAACCAATAGGGCAATTAATGCGGGCTAAAAACCCGAAAAATCTAAATGAAGCATTATCTATGCTCACGAATGATTTCCAGTATAACGACATGCCGAAATATTCAAAAAATCAAAAATTAAATTCAAAACCTAATTTCACGTATGTAGGATCCACAAACCATCACGCCTTACCCCAATTCAATAGACCTTACCCTATTCAACAAAACTCATATCCTTTTAATAGACAAACAAATTTCAATCCTAATGGTCAGAGACACAATTTCGGTAATCAATTTAGAAGACCGATTACAAATAATAATTTTCCTAAGCCGACACCGATGAGTATTTCTACTCGAAACACATCACAGAATATCGCGCTAAAACGACCCAGAATTGGATCTGCAATTCAACCACAACAATTTCAACAAAGACCTAGATTTCCTAACGAACAATTATACAATATAGATGAAACAGAGACAGACGAAAACACAGAACATCCTAACCTTCCCATTAACGAAACCTTCGACAATTTTGGTAATTATAACGAGACATTTGACCAGCCCGAATATGAATATTCAAACGAACCTCTTATTGACGAAAATCATTTTTTAGAAGAACAGGCCTCGGTACCCGATCTAGATCAAATAGCTCAACTCACTTTGAATTAATGAATTTTACTATAAATCAAAGTAAACTTCCATTCATAATATTTCCCGAAAATAATCTTAAGGTGCTAATAGATACAGGTATCACAAAATCTTTTATTAAACCAAATATCGCTTTTAAATATTATAAAAATTTTATCACACAAGATCCATTTCAAATTTCAACCGCTCATGGTACATCTACAGAATTATATAGCACACAAGTCCCTGTTTCCAACATATTTAAATTAGATAATAAAACTGTTCCCAAGCTAAAATATCACTTATTTGACTTTCACGACCAATTCGACATGTTACTCGGTATGGACAATTTAAAAAATTTAAAAATTATGATTGATACCTCGAATGATTTAATTATTACCCCAAAATCAAAAATAAAAATACTCTATCTTGACAATAAAAATTTAACAAAAACCAAAGAAATTACCCCCAAATATCTAGACGAACATATAATAAAACCAAACTCAGAACAAATAGTAAAACTTAAAATAAATATTAAAGACGGTACTGTACTAGTTCCACCTATCAAATTTCAACACTTACCTATCCCTGAGTGCGTGACTACAGCTGAGAATTATCACTGTTTATGCACTGTCATTAACCCAACCGAGTCAGAAATCAAATTAAAATTACAAAATGCAATCGCTGTGCAAGATTTTAACGAATATATAACCTACTCTAGTCCAAGTCCTAATTTCAATTGCATACAAACATGTAACAAAAACAAAACCTATTCAAATTCTAAAATACGTACTGATCATATGAACAAAGAGGAAGAAACACAAATTCTAAATTTATTGAAACAATATTCCGACCTTTTTTATTATGAAAATCAAAAATTGACTTTCACTAATCAAATTAAACATAATATAAGAACAAATGACGAAATTCCAGTCTATACTAAATCATACAAATACCCCCAAATACACAAGGAAGAAGTACAGACCCAAATTAAAAAAATGCTAGACCAGAACATTATACGTCCTTCAAACTCGCCATGGTCCAGCCCCATCTGGGTTGTTCCTAAAAAACTTGACGCTTCTGGCAAACGCAAGTGGCGTATTGTAATAGATTACAGGAAATTAAATGACAAGACTATAGGAGACAAATATCCATTACCCAACATAACCGATCTTTTAGACAAGCTTGGACGATGCCAATACTTTACGACATTAGACTTAGCATCTGGATTTCACCAGATCGAAATGAGCGAAACTGACATACAAAAGACAGCTTTCAATACCGAAGACGGACACTACGAATTCTTACGTATGCCTTTTGGTTTGAAAAATGCTCCCGCTACGTTTCAAAGGGTTATGGATAATATTTTACGCGGATTGACACATAAAATTTGTTTAGTTTACCTGGACGATATAATAATATTCAGTACCAGCCTACAAGAACACATTACCAATTTAAAGCTAGTTTTCGATAGACTCAGACAATCAAATTTCAAAATACAACTGGACAAATCGGAATTTCTAAAGAAAGAAGTCGCCTACCTTGGGCACATCGTAACTCCCGAAGGCGTTCGCCCTAACCCCGACAAAATAGTTGCTATTCAAAATTATCCCATTCCTAAAACTGTTAAACAAATCAAAGGATTTTTAGGCCTTCTCGGTTACTATAGAAAATTCATAAATAACTTTGCAAAATTGACAAAACCATTGACTAGACGTTTAAAAAGGGACGCGACTATAGACATTAATGACCCCGAATACGTACAATGTTTTAACACATGTAAAAATTTGTTAATTAATCAACCAATCTTACAATATCCGGATTTCAATAAAACTTTTATTCTGACATGTGATGCGAGCAACGTCGCTATCGGAGCCGTCTTATCTCAAGGTGATGTAGGTAACGACCTCCCGGTTGCTTACGCAAGCAGGACACTGAACGACTCGGAGACAAAATATGCCGCAATTGAAAAAGAACTTTTGGCAATTGTTTGGGCCACACAATATTTCCGTCCTTATCTTTTCGGCCGTCCATTCAAAATTTATACAGATCATAAACCGCTCCAATGGCTACTGTCAATGAAACAATGTAGTGACAAAATTATTAGATGGAGAGTCAAATTACAGGAATTTGATTACACAATTATTTATAAGAAAGGAAAATTAAACACTAATGCGGACGCACTCAGCCGCATTCCTCCTATAACAAATGAAAAAATTCAAAATTCACCAAACCAATCAGATTTACAAGACCCTTTAACCCAATACCAACAATACTTGACATCAAAACTGACCGACATACCGACACACAATAATATAATAGAAGTCGAAGGAAACTTATTTGACGCTACTCTAACTGAAAGCCTAGCCCACTGTATTAGTAAAGATTTACACATGGGAAAAGGAATCGCTAAACAATTTAAAGACACATTTGGAAACGTAGACAAATTAAAATCACAAAACCCTCAACTTTATTCTTTAGTATATTTGAAAACCAAATTCAGATACATAATTTATTTAATTACTAAAGAACACTACTACGACGAACCCACAAATCAAGACATATTTTATACACTCCTTAATCTAAAATCTTTTTGCATAGAAAATCACATAAAAAACCTTAGTATACCCAAAATTGGATGTGGACGAGATAATAAAAATTGGACAGATATTAAAACAATGTTACAATATCTTTTTAGCAACACTGACGTACTTATCACAGTCTTCAAACTGCCAGAGTTGCAAAAATTCGACCTTAATGTAAATGAATCCGATAACACACAATCTTTTATTAAGTACATGGAACATCTTAATGAACAATACATAAAAAATAAAGACGAACAAATTGACAATCAATCTCTAATCGTAGAAGTCGGTGACCAAATAAATAATGACGAGGAAACAAACAGCGAAAGCAATGCCACCATCCATTCTAGTAAAGAGAACCCGATAATAGGTATCCCAATAGTAGAATGCCCGGTCAACTACGGCAAAAATCAAATTATCATTTCAGAAACAGACCATAGTCCAAAAACGCCCACTATATTAAAATTACACGATAATACCAAACAAAGATTTCTGATAGAACTATCGAAAAACAATTTCGTAAAAGACGCTATCGAATTCCTCAAGGAATATATAGTTCCAAAAATTAAATACCATATATATTTTGAAAACGATATGTACGAAAAATTCACTTTAGTATTACAAAATTATTTTAAAAACTCTGAAATTAATTTTATTAAATGCACACAATTTTTGACCGATGTAACAGAAGATAACGAAAAATTAGAAATAATCCAAAACTACCACGAGGGCAAAACTAACCACCGCGGCGCAGATGACACAGAGGCGCGCATTAAAAGAAATTATTATTGGCCTAAATTACGTCAATCTGTACAAACTTTTATTAACTCATGTGAGATATGTCAAATAACAAAGTACGATAGGAGACCACTCAAACTAAAACTAAACATAACACCCACCGCTTCTAAACCTTTCGAGATGCTCCATATTGACAGCATAACATTAGAAAAAGTCAAGTTCTTAACAATCATTGATTCATTTTCAAAATATGCACAGGCATATAAATTAGAATCTGGACAAGGCATTGAGATTGTAAATAAATTAGTCAAATATTTCACACACCACGGCATACCCGAGCAAATAATATCAGATAATGGTTTGGAATTTAAAAATTCGGTTGTCACAGAATTACTAACTCTGCACAAAATCCAAATTAATTTTATAAGTTCACAACACCCTGAATCAAACGGAATCATCGAACGTTTCCACTCTACATTAATAGAACACATTAGGCTTTTTAATAACCAGGAAATTTACAAAAAGGAACCGATCGAAACTAAAGTAAATTACGCTCTTTTGGCCTATAATAATACGATACACTCAGTAACAAAATTAAAACCATCTGAAATTATATCCGGTCACATTGACACAAAATCCCCTTTTAACATAAACATAGACCAACAGTTAGTAAATAATTATATTCAGAATCACAAGAACAAAACTAAATTACTATATGAATCAATAAGAAATAAAATAAATCAAAATAAAGAAAAAATTATTGACAAAATAAACGAAAGTAGAGAAGAACTACCAGAAATCCCCAGTCAAGTACATGTGAAAAATAGGCAAAAACAATCCAAAACAAAAAACAAATACAAACAAGAGACTATCCAGACAGTTAACAAAAATTTAAAAACCGCTAAAATAACACCCACACACGGTAATACTGTACAAAAAATACATTTAGCAAACGTTAAACGACCTAGGAAGAAAACTTACAAATTTAAAATTCTTCCAGGTTCCTCGCGATCAGCAATGGATCAGTCATCCAAAACATAACCGAAAATTTGGGAATACTCCCAATCAAATTAGGAACCGCAAAACTCGAAAAATCATCCCATACATTTGTCCACTACTATAACCTAGATCCCCTCTTCCAGCAATACAATAACCTGAATGACGAATACGAAAAGCTAAAAATTATTATTTCCAATAATTCCCATCATGTCAACGACTCTCAAAATTATGTGAAAATAATAAATTTCATAAGAAACAATATTGACAATAAAATAACGAACATTGGAGTTCATTCAACCGCCTTAGTAAAAAGATCTAAAAGAGGCCTTATCAATGGATTGGGAACTGTTTTCAAATTCATTTCCGGAAATTTAGATGCCGAAGATGGCCAACGCTACAACGAAATTCTATCAGACCTTGCACAAAATCAACATGTACTAGAAAACCAACTACAACGGTCATATACAATAAATAACCAAATTATAAACAGATTTAATAGTACTCTACAAGACATACAACATAATGAAAATATTCTAAAATCAAAATTAATCCAACTTTCAGAAATCGTTAATAAATATATCATTGAAGATTTCACCTTCACCAAAAATATTTTCGATCAATTAATTTTCCTCTATAACCCCATTTTAAACATTTTGCAAGATGTAGAAAATTCCTTAACCTTCTGCAAATTGAGAACTCTTCACCCAAGCATTATCCAGCCAAATGAATTATTACAGGAAATCCAAAAAATATCTGACCACTATAAAACTCAGTTACCATTTGAAATTAAACTTGAAAACATTCTGGAATACGAACAATTATTAAAAATTAATTGTAAAATAGAAGCCTCACAAATAATTTATTTCATATCAATACCAATCAATTTTGAAACAAATTTCGATCTTTACCATTTAATATCAACCCCAACTAAGTATGGTTCAGAATTTGTTACAATTATTCCTAACTCGAAATACATATTGAAAAATGACAATGAAATTATTCCTCTGAACGAGATGTGCATGCAAGGCAGAATATATCAGTGCCCACATAAATTCCATGCCCATATCAACTCCAATTGCGAAAAAGAAATACTTCTTAATCAAAAAACAACTCAGTGCCACTACACCCGATTGGAACTCCAAGGGAACCATTTCGAGCTTCTGCCTGAAATTAATCAGTACCTAGCCATCCTGCCCGCCGAAGAGAGAATCACAATCAGCTGTCCCGAAAAAACCAGCATCGAATCATTAGCCGGCATCTACCTAATAAACAACGATCATAAGTGCGATATAATATTTAATAATCAAAAGTTAATATTCGTCGACAAAACGCAAGGATCACCAATAATACCCCCCAAACTAAAATTTAAACACTATATCAATAAAACATCAAACTTCACGATAAATTTAAAATCATTAAAACTTAGTGAGATAAATTTGAATCAGCTAATACCTATTAGTGATGACAAGTTGGACATTCACATTCCCAGTATTTGGACATTACTACTCTATATTATAGTTATAGTTACAGTGTTTTACTATATCATCAGACGGCTTCGAATCCGCATGAAGAAACAAACCCCAGCCAAGCAGCCAAACGACATCGAGCTTCAACTACCAGGGGGTGCTTCCTTCTAAGGGTGGAGGAGTTATAGTGCCACAATTAAGCTGACCTAAACATTATCGTGTTACCCAGTACTTTTCCCCAGCTGCGTAATCATATCCTCTTAGTTTACATGTATAACATAATTTTCTTATTGTAGTTAGTCTAGATTATGAACTTGAATTGTAAACACTTATTTTACTTTGTATAATAAATAAATTCCTTTTTAAAAACCGATTCGTTTCGTTCCGAACATTAATTTATATATATATATATATATATATATATATATATATATATATATATACAGGGTGAGTCTGGGAAGACGCCCCCCCCTTAACTTTTTTATTATACACAATAGAAAAAAATGGAATTCGAGTGTCCTGACAGAAAGAAGTGAATAAAAGTAAATTCTTTCTGTCAAGGCACTCTAATTCTTGGTTAAAAAATGACGTTTACTCCGTTTTTTCCGTCATGGCACTCTTATTATTATCATATTTTAATCAAATTAATATAAAACTTTAGATGCATTTTTCTCAAAAAAATCGTTATGTTAGGGTATGATAATATTATACTCGTATCATTGAATTCAGAATAAAATTCTCTATTGAATAAGCAAATAAAAAAAATAGGTTCACATTTAAAATAAAAAAGTTGGGACCCGTATTTTGAGAACCACTGGTTTTAAAATAATTTTGTTTGCTTCATGTTACTAGTCTTGTAAAATAGAAATTGTTTGCTAATTTAACCGACCTCGTAGCTCTTATAGTTCTCGAGTTAGCAATAGTGGACAAAATAAAATGAACACCCTGTATATACAAAGTAAATTTAAGTACTATGATTTAAATAATGAAAATGGACAAATATTTATAGGTACATATAGAATAAGACAATTTTTATAAATCGCGCTTTAGCGAGCCAAGATAAAAACTTATTAAGCCCTTTCTAAATAAATTATAAGAATCTGCGTAAATATCTAAGGTAAAAGAAATTTCATTATAAATACTGCACATTTGCCAAATTGGAGATTTTTTTTTCATAATTTGTTCTTACTCTCTTGCAATGAAAGGTATTTTTAATTATAGTAGCAGAGCGTGGAATTTTAAAAGAAAACTTGCTCAGAATGCAAAAATCAGTAATAGCATTGTTTATTATATTGTACAGAAACAGGCAGCATTGTATCTTTCTCCTATGAATTAAGGAACACATATTCGTTTCAATTAACAAACTTTCATAGGTTAAGTCAAAACTGGGATAAATATGATGTATCTTAAAGTAACAGTACTTAACGAAGCGTTTCTGAATTGAATCAATAATATTAATATATTTGTTATAAATAGGATTCCATACTTGACAGCAGTATTCGAGTTTTGACCTAACCAATGAAAAATATAATTGCTTGAGGGTAGACAACTTTTGAAAAGATTTGCAAGTATGAATAATGAAACCTAATATTCGTAACGATGATCTAGCTAGATTGCTTACGTGCAAGTTAAATGATAATTGTTTATCAAAAATTACACCGAGGTCTTTAAAATGATGTACTCGTTCAAGGTGTGTATTTTCCATGAAGTACGAGAAAGTATAAACAAATTTTTAACGAGGTAACTCATTATTTTGCACTTGCTAAAATTGAAAAATAGTTTAGATCTAATAGACCAGACTAGAATACTATTTATATAATTTTTTAAAGGTTACAGTCATCAATAGAGTTAATTTGTTTAAAAAGTTTTAAATCGTCTGCATAAAGTAGCACTTCGGAATTATTAATTACCTCAACAATATCGTTTATGAAAAAAACAAATAATAGTGGTCCTGAATTGAAGCCTTGTGGAACGCCAGAATGAATCAGATTTAACATCATTATTTTGAACTTGGAGCTCACGATTTGTCAGATAAGAATGCAAGAATTCAAGTAAATTTGACGAAAAGTTGAAGCTGTTATTTAATTTGTGAAGCAGAACGTAATGAGCAACAGTATCAAAAGCTTTTTTGAAGTCAGTGTAGATGACGTCTACCTGAGCATTATCATGGAGAGACTTCAATAAAATTTATGACTGCATTCCTGCATATTTGATTTATCTATCAACCTCATCAGTCGCTTATCCTCTACAAAGATCATCATGGAGGGAGTTCAATGTGAATTTAGTGAAATAATTAGATTCGTTGTTGTCGATCTGCCTCTTACAAATCCATGTTGCCGAGGAGAGATAATATTTTGCACGCTATTGTATATATGTTTGTACAAAATAGTTTAAAATTTTTTGAAAAGGTTCTAGAGAATAGCTATAGGACGATAGTTGGAAATGTCACTTACAACACCAGATTTAAAAATAGGACGGATAATAGATGATTTTAGAATAGAAGGAAAAGTATTGTTTGATAAAAACAAATTAAAAAGATATTTTAAATGTTTTAGAAATATATGACTGCATGCTTTCATAATATCATCATCATCAATGGCACAACATTCCTCTCTGGAACAAGGCCTCAAGTACCTGAAGTACTTGTTTCGTGACATGTTTTACTTGCATTTTAGAGATGCAGGTTGTCAGCCTACAGTCTCTGCAAGGCCAGCACACACCGAGCCGTTGTGCGGCAACCCATCCAATTGGACAGGGCGGGCTATGTTGCTTATCTACACGATCAGACAAGACACGCCACGACCACACAACCGTACTGGCTGAGCTTTTATAATATACGAAGGTAAAAGTTCGGGGCCAGGATTTCGTGTTAATTTGAGATGTTGATTTAATTTGATATATCTTCATCGGATATATTAGGAATGTTAACTATATTAGAATTAGAGGAATTCGTGTTAGAAAGAGTAGAGTAAAAAGAATGATCGGAATCAACGTAAACATTAGAGAAAAACTCAGCGAACCCTTGGATTATAATTCATAATTATTAAGCTGCATAATTTCAAGCATATTACATTTTTGTTTCTTATTGCCAACATACGACCAAAATTTACTTGGATTAACAGATAAGTTATGTTCTATGTTCGTTCTTTTTTCTTTTTTTACCCAAAGCTCTAAGACGCGTAAACTCTGATAAATAATAATAGGTTTTATGTAATTTATAGAGTGTATGAAATTCGTTTTTAAGTTTAATTGTTTGTATTATATGAGAATTAAACCATGGAGGATACTTAGAAAATCGACGTACGGTTTTAGGAATACAAATGGTAAATATATTATAAATTATGTTATAAAGTACACTGAAAGCAGCATCAACACGTTGTAATTTTCCAGTATAGTCCAATTAGCTACAGAAAGTAATTGGTAAAGTAAAGAATAGTTAGCAGAGCGAAAGTTAAATAAGAGCGCGTTGGAATAAAAAGAAAGGTTGATGGATGATGTGGATCTTCATCGACAACTGGATCAGCATGTTTAAAAATAGTACATGGTAAATTAGATATAACTACGTCTAGTAGTTTACTATTGTTGTAAGTTATATGATTATTATTATTATATTCCCCGCCACCAAAATCTCTGCCTAAGTGCCCGAATATTTTCTTCTCGGTTTAGATGACCAGCTGTCGGAGAATCATGATATTTCATGAGCTATGGATTTAGGGACAACATGTACATATAAGACTGTAGTTTGTGATTTTATTTTCTTTAACAGTAAATCATTTTTGTAAACAAAATTATCTAGAATATAATTTTCTTTATCTTTTGTTACTCCTGTCTTTTGGTTCGTTATTGTAGAAATAATATTCTTTATATAATTATCTTGCAATAAGTGTTTCTTTAATTTTTCGACCAAATCATTTTCCGAATTTAAGTTAGAGAGATGAGTAATATTATCTTGTTTAGGGATGAAGCTTTCGGGAATCGCTATGATGTCTGTATTGTCATCCAGTTCTTCATCTGGATTTTCCACTGGGTACCTTGATAATCCATCGGCAGCTAAATTTAAATTACCAGGACAATGCAATGACAAAAAAAAAATGGCGGAACACTTAGATCTACAGTGTTTTGAGTGTAAAAATAAAGTTAATATTAAGGAAGAGCTATACGTATCATGTTCGGGAAAGTGTAATAACATTTTTCACATGTCATGTGCTTCCGTGAAAAAGAGTGAACACAATTGTCTTATCGGAAATAAAAATTTAATGTGGAATTCTGACAAGTGCATTCAATCAAATAAATCAACAATCTCTACTGAAGTCAGTGTTGAAAAAATTCTAAATAATTACCTTGAAATTATAAAAAATCAAGAATCGCTTATTTTGAACCTAAATAGTGAAGTTAAATTACTAAAACAAAGTTTAAGTCACATAAATAATAACTTAACGGTCATCAATGCAACCTTGACAGCCGGCGCAAGCAAGGTCAGTGTAGGTAAAAATGTAATTAAAAATTTACCTGAGCCAGCTAGCTCTGAATTACCGGCAGCAACTAAAACTTCCTCTCTAAATAAATATCCAGAAGATGTCATCAGAAGTGCTGAATCACAAATAAGAAATAAGTAAAGCAAGAGCTAAATCTACTTCTGTGCTAAATAATATAAATGATAACATCGTCAAACATGATAGTAAACAGATTGCAACACCGCTTGAAGAACCTTTTAAAGAAGTGATAAATAAAAAAAAGCGAAATAAAATTGTTTACGGCTCTGGGTCAAAAAACTATAATTTAAATGTAATTTCTAAAGTGTCATTCGAGTACATTTTTGTGTCACGGTTTGCCCCAGATGTTACTACAAACCAAATTGATGAACATTTAAAATCACTTAATATTAAAGACTTCACCTGCACATCTTTAAATACAAAATATAACACATATTCTTCATTTAAAATCAGTGCACCGCGCATATATCGTGATGCAGTCATGAATCCGGACAACTGGCCTGAAGGAGTTCTCCTGAACAAATTTTACATCAAGAAAAATCCATCATCAGGGGATAATTTTTTACAACATCCAAGAACAATATCAACGAAAACCTAAGTGTAAGAAATACTAAATTCAATATGGACACTATTAAAATTTCTAAATTCAAATGTTTGTAGTTTACGAAATAAATGTGCTGAATTTGAAGTTCTCATAAAAATGAATGATCCTAATATAATATGTGTTACTGAACATTGGCTAAACAAGGATGAGATTTGTAATTTTAATTTAAATTTTTTCAACCTTGTTAATATGTACTGTAGGGAGACTACCTCAGGTGGGGGTACTGCTATTTATATAGCTGATTTCCTTAAATCTAAATGTATAAATTTAAAAACAAGATCAATAGAACAAGTTCTAGAGTATTGCTGCGCATCATTTACAATAAAAGACAAAAATTATATAGTACTGTGTTTATATGGTCAATCAACTGGAAATTTAATAACATTTTTTGAAAATTTAACAGAAATTTTGCACGAAATTTGTCATAACGATCATATTATTGTCTGCGGGGACTTTAATATTCATTCAGAAAATAAATCATGCCCAATTTACAAAAATGTATATAATCTTATGGTTTCATTTGGTTTAGAACCTTGCGTTGAAGGATATAGTAGAATTTCTGGCCAATCAAAATCTCAGATTGACCATATTTTTTCTAACATTCCTGCTAATGAACGAAAAGGTTGGACGTTAAAATCCACCCTTTCAGATCACTTTAGTCAAATTTTAGAAGTATCTTGTTTAAATTATTTAAATAAAAAAAAAAATTGTGTCTAGAAAATTTAATAAATTAAATAATAACTACTTCAAATATTTACTTTCTTCCGAACTATGGGCGGAAGTTTATGATACAATTGACACAGAGCACAAATTTAACTCGTTCCATGATACTCTCTTGCACTATTTCAACCTAGCATACCCACTTGAACAATGCAAGGTAAAACGTGATAATAAATCCTGGATAAGTGATAAAGTTAAATTAGAATCTCAAAAACTACAAGATTTACGAATTATTTGTAGTCAATTTCAAGATCCTATCCTTAATGAATACTATAAAGTTAAAAAACGTCATTTTAATAACCTACTAAAAATTAACAAAACACTATTTAACGAGCATTACATACTAACTTCTGCAAATAAATCGGCAGCAGTAGGGAATATTATTAAAAATGAAACTGGTAGTGGCAGTGTCCAAAAAAATATTACTCTTAAAGATCATGAAGGATGTATTATCGAGAATCCGAATGCAGTAGCAGACCTATTTAATACTCACTTCAATAAAACATCAAGTATCTCACCGTCGTCAATAAATTTTAATCAATCACAATCTGAATACTCAAATCACAATTTCTATTTAAATCCAACAAATGAATATGAAATACATTCTATCATTTCTCAAGTTTCCTCTAAAAAATCTGCAGGACCAGATTCTATACCATACACTATATTACGTATAGCTGCACAGTTTATTGCTAAACAATTAAGTAATATTATAAATTCTTCTTTTTCAAATGGAATTTTTCCAGATAAATTGAAAATAGCTAAAGTAATACCAATTTATAAAAAAGGCGATCATGAAGATGTGAACAATTATCGTCCCATTTTACTATTGCCAGCTATAAATAAAATAATTGAGAAATTAATGTATAACCGTATTATGTCCTTTTTAAGCAGATATGACATCATCTCAAAACATCAGTTCGGGTTTTTACCACAAAAATGTACAATAGATGCAATATTCAATGCTCTTTCCTATATTATAGACTGCATTGATAAGAAGGAAGATGTTGGTATGGTTTACTTTGATTTGAGTAAAGCTTTTGATTCTTTAAACCATGAAATACTGCTATATAAAATGGAAAATATGGGATTTAGGGGAATTGCAAATAAATGGTTTGAGTCGTATTTATCAAATAGAAAACAATTTGTTTCTGTCAACTATTACGACGACAAGGGCAATCATACCTTTAATTCAAATGTAACTGAACTAAAAATAGGTGTACCTCAGGGTTCAGTTTTAGGACCTATTCTATTTCTACTTTATGTGAATGATATTCACATAAACTGTGACAAAACTTGTCAGTTTGCTGACGATACATCTTGTGTTGTCAGTGCTGAATCCACAGAAAAATTATCTTCGTGTCCTTCTACAGCTATAAAATCTATGTCTGAATGGTGTATAAAGAACGAACTTCTTTTAAATTCAGGTAAAACTTGCTTCATGACATTCAACACAAGAGCCGTTCCTGATAAAATGCCACTAGTACGTATTAATAAAACATCTGTACCCGTCTCACCTAGTACTAAATTTTTAGGTGTTTATGTGGATAGTAATTTGACTTGGTTACCTGAAATTGATCATTTACACTTAGTACTGTCCAGGATTTATTATTCTTTCTACAAACTAAGAAACTTCGTAAATGTTAATACATTAAAAATTTACTATCATGCACATGTGCAAAGTAGAATAAAATACTCAATTATTTTTTGGGGAAATAGCTCCTACGCTCAAAAAATTTTTATTCTGCAAAAAAGAATAATAAGATCTATCGCAGGGGTTGTATCAACAGCGCACTGCAAACAAATTTTTATTGATTTAAAGATAATGACCGTACCGTCTCTATACATCTACGAGTTGGCAGTTTTCGTTAGAAAAAATATCTCATCATTTAAACTGAATAAAGATATATATTGTAAAATGAACACGAGGAACCAAAATGATATTAACATTCCAGTTCATAAAACGACTATGTTTTCTAAGGGCCCTTTCTACAGTGGCATTAAAATCTACAATGCTGTACCGTCACATATAAAAGAAAAAACTACGTTGTTTCAGTTTAAAGCATGTTTAAAAAATTATTTATTGTCAAAAAGTTTATACACAATTAATGAATTTTGTTGATATTAATTCTTTCTCCTTTTTTCTGACATTTGTTTACTTTGTATTTTTTTATGTAATGTAAAATCGAACAAATTGAACAATAAATAGATTATTATTATGCCTAACATCAATAGTGAATGTCATGATTTCAACAGCCCATCGTGATACCATTGAAGACATATCTTTTAATTTGTGTAGCCATAGTAACGCTCGGTTATCAGTTATTAATGTAAATTTTCGGCCTTCTAAATATATTTTAGATTTTTGAAATGCCCATAGCACTGCGAGACATTCACGTGCCGTGGCATGATTTTGTTGACTGTTTGATAATTTTAAACTTGCATAACAAATAATATTCTTTACTTTGTTATTATATTGAAATAATACAGCACCTAAACCAGTTTCACTTGCATCTGTCTGTAGAAAGAATTCTTTACAGAAATCTGGATGACTTAATAATTTTGAAGTAGTAATAGTTGTTTTTATTATTTGTAGAAGATAAACGACTGATGAGGTTGATGGATGAATCAAATATGCAGGAATGCAGTCATAAATTTTTTATTGAAATCTTAGGCCGACGTTTCGCTACTATTTGTAGCTTCCTCAGGGCAAACTGGTGAGAAAGATTATAAATTTATAAAATGTATGAATTACAAATTAAATACATTACTTACAGATTAAAGTCACACAGTATAACATGTATTAGAGTTAAAAAGTTCAAAAATAAAGTTACCGTCGAAATTTGAAATCAATTTTGAAAAAAATTTTAACACGCGTCATTCGAGAAGACTGTCTGAAATTGGTGAAAAAAACTACAATGGCGAGGGAGATGAACATGCAGAAAAATCCTTTCAGAACGAAGGAACCTGATGTAACAAGTAGTGAAGTGAGGATGTCTTCAATGAGCTATGGTGGATGATGGAACAATTTGCAGATCCTGCTGTATATTGTGCTTAAATGATCAATGTCGGTTTTGAAATTTACGTTGTTGGGGTCGTTTTTAATGTGAAACATTTCTAGGATCAGTCTTTTTTACAAGTTTGGTTCAATGTCTATGATTTTAACTGTTTCAAAATCAAAAATGTGTTGTGTTTCTATGCAGTGTTGTGTTAGTGCACAGTGTCCATTTGTATTTGAGTATGTTTGCTAGAAATTTTGACATATTAGTAGTTGGTGAATTGATGCCTGATACTATTGGACACAACAGCCCTACGCATGTACGGCCTCATAAAACTTCATAAAGAAAATATGCCCATGCGTCCAATAGTATCAGCCATCAATTCACCAACTACTAACATGTCAAAATTTCTAGCAAACATACTCAAATCTCTAGAAAAAGACGAATACTACATCCAAGACTCTTTTGAATTCATAGACCGCGTCACTAATATCAAACTAGACATGAACTACATACTTATCTCAATAGATGTCAAATCTTTATTCACAAACATCCCACTAAACCTAGTCATCCAAGCTGTACAAGAGAAATGGGAAACTATCAAACTAAAAACACATATATCACAGACCGATTTTCTAGAAATGATTACTTTTTGTTACACACAAGGATATTTCAGATTTGATGATAAATTCTACAGACAACTACTAGGATTTGCCATGGGTTCCTGTCTTGCTCCGATAGCGGCCTGGCTCGTAATGGACCAACTTTTTGATGCAACCATCAGCTTACTTCCTTTCATTTTCAAATACGTTGACGACATCATTACAGCCATCCCTGCAGACCAAATAGACATTACACTTAATACTTTCAACAATTACAATCAACACTTACAGTTCACCATTGAAACCGAATCCAACGATGAAATACCTTTCCTTGACACCATCGTCCACCACCAACCGGATGGTTCACTTAAATATAAATGGTTCAGAAAGCCCACTTCCACAACCAGATACATCAACTACAACTCCACACAGCCAAAAACACAGATTATAAACACTATGGTTAACCTCAAAAATAGAGCTCGTAAATTAACATCACCCGAATACAAAACAGAAACTGACCTTAAATTAAAAGAAATTTTAATACATAATGAATGATTTCCCAAGAAAAACAATAAATAAAATATTATACAATTCAAATAACAATAAAAAACAAAATAAAAACATCCTCCCAAACAAATATGTATCCATTCCAAATACAGGTTGTCTGGCGCGAAAAATAAAACATCTATTTGAAACAAATTTGCCAATAACAATAGCTTTAAAACCAGTGAAACCATTAAAATTACTTTTCAGTTATACAAAAGACAAAATTGACAAAAATGAACAAATAAACGTCGTATACAAAATAAAATGCAAAGATTGCCCTAAAACATACACCGGACAAACAAAAAGACACCTTAAAACGCGAATTGCAGAACATAAAAGGAACTCGACAAAAGAAAATACAAATGGACACTGCACACTAACACAACACTGCATAGAAACACAACACACGTTTGATTTTGAAACAGTTAAAATCATAGACATTGAACCAAACTTGCAAAAAAGACTGATCCTAGAAATGTTTCACATTAAAAACGACCCCAACAACGTAAATTTTAAAACCGACATTGATCATTTAAGCACAATATACAGCAGGATCTGCAAATTGTTCCATCATCCACCATAGCTCATTGAAGACATCCTCACTTCACTACTTGTTACATGCAAGGATTTTTCTGCATGTTCATCTCCCTCGCCATTGTAGTTTTTTTACCAATTTCAGACAGTCTTCTCGAATGACGCGTGTTAAAAAAAAATGATTTCAAATTTAGCGAAACGTCGGCCTAAGATTTCAATAAAAATTTTATGACTGCATTCCTGCATATTTGATTCATCCAGTTGTTTTTAAGTTTTCGAAAATAGTTTCACATTCGTTGGACTAATTCCACACAGAATTATCTTTCAGGAGATCAGTAAGAGGTGCCGTGATAATTGATAAATTTTGTATAAAGTTACCAAACCAGTTGCATAATCCTAGAGGTCTCTTTTATTTTTGGAGATGGAAATTGTTCAAATATTCGTAGTTTTTCTGGATCAGCACTAATTCCAGATTTACTTATATTATGACCTTTGTAGATTAATTCTTCTTTGGCAAAAGAACACTTTTGTAAATTGCATGTTAATTTATGTTGCTTTAATCGCATAAAAACTTTATTTAAGTGAACCGAATGTTCCTGCAAATTTTTACTATGTACAATAATATCGTTTAAGTAAACCTCGCAAAATTCATTTACAAATCCACGTAAAACTTCATTCATAAGTCTTTGAAAAGTCATTGGTGCATTTTTCAAGCAAAAAGGCATAACGTTACATTGGTATAAACCTATTGGTGTACTAAATGCTGTTAGTTCTTTAGATTTTTAAGTGTAATGTTGTGAAAATCGAAGATGCATGAAAATTGCGGAGAACGTCAAATAAATTTGGCATAGGAAATTTATCTGTGATTGTTACTGCATTTAACGGTCGATAGTCAATACGAAATCTATTACTACCGTTTTTTTTTTCTTTGCTAGTACAATAAGGGAAGCCCACGGTGATTTGCTTCTCTCTATTATACCCATAGCCTCCATTTCTCTAACATTATCAATAATTTTTCTTTTCTTTTCTAAAGAGCAAGAATAATGTTGAAGGAAAATTAGGGAATTGTTGTTAGTTTTACTTTCATGTCGTATTGTTAGAGTTCTACCTATTTCGCCAGAAAATAAATCAGGATATTTGTTTATAATGTCAAGAAGTTTAGTTCTATCATTTAAGGAAATTATGCTATTTATATTAACTTCATCTTTATTAATAGTTAATATTTTATTTGTTTCTGTTGTTGGTCTATTTATCCAACTTAACTGAAATCTATTTTCAATACCAAAAGCAAAATATTTACCAGAATAATCTATCACGCCTTTAAATTTACTAAAAAATGAATTACCCAAAATTAATTCTGAAGCTAGATTATCAAGTACAATAGCATCAAATTCGATTTCATTATTTTCAACAATAAAATAAATTTTACATATTTTATGAGATGTAACTTGAAAATTTGTAATGCCCAATTTTATTTCCATAGTTTTTTTTTATTATATATTTGTAAATTTAATTTTTGAACTATACTTGAATCAATAAAATTTTCGTCAGCTGCAGTATCTAACAAAGTTTTTATAAAATTTGATTTTATATTTAAGAATATAACAGATTTAAAATTAGAACTAGTTACTAAATTATATAAATTACAATTACTTTGAACAGAGTTCTTAACTGATTGACCGAGGCTTCGTTTCTGGATGCTGGAACTGGTACCTCTACCCCAATTTCATCCTACATGTTTCCCTGCCTGGGGTTCGTTGCAGCGTCCGACGATCTCCTCTTCGGACAGTTGTTTCTGTAATGCCCTTCCCTGTTAGCATGTTACACCCAAAGTAGATAACACGTCTATCATTTGACCCAGCTGGTGTTTTCACTATCTTTATTTCGTCTTCTACTTGCCTTGCAGTGATAACAAATTCTTCTATATTTGTAACGCAAGCAGTACGAAGGAAAGGTTTTAATTGTGGTTTCATCAGTCCAATTATTAACGTTTTAACTGTTTCGAATGATTCTTCAGGATAAAATCTTTTTTGTAAGAGGAACTTGTTTTTGATGAATTCTTCGCTGTCTTGATTTGCTTGCTGAGGTACTGTTCTTAATTTTGTCTTTAGTTCGTTTATAAGTAGGCAATTACCAAATCTTGTCAAAAATGTTTTACTGAAATCTTCCCAACTTTGTAGATTTGATTGAATAGATTTCCACTATTTTAAGGCCGATGATTTTAATCGACTTGTAATTAGTGACACCTACATATGCTTCTCTAATTTATAAGTTTCTAAGAAAGTGTTACATTGATTTAAAAATAAGCTAGGATCTTCTAAATTTCCCGAAAACTGTGGTAAAGACCAGTCAAAACACATTTAAGAGGGATATCGTTATTAATAATTTGTGGAACATTAAGCACATTTGCTGGCTGTGACGATGCTGTTTGGGTTCTATCTGAAATATTCGATACAACAGTTGTTAAATTATTCATGTTTTCTATCAATTTTTGAATTGTCATTTCGCAATGTATAATTTTGTACACTTCTATCTTCTCGCCAACCAATACAAAAATAATGTTGCCATTTTTGACAAACATCACACTGAACCCAATTTAATCACCTTCTGGATTCAAACGTACTCCAATTTCATATTTTTCTCTTTGTTCGGGCGCCATTGATGAAGTCTTTTCACAATCTTTTTATTTTCTCACACAGAATAAGATTTCAATTAATTCTCACGGAAAATTGTCAATTGTCTACATATAATTCTCTATATGACAACGAACAAAAGTATCAACTGCAGCCTACGATTAGTAATAGGTAATAATAATTATATATCAGCGTTTATGAACGAGATAAAATTTTCAAAATTAGATGTAAAAGTATTTATATTTAAACAGTTTTGATATTTCTGTATTAGATTTGTTATGTTCAAATCTGCAACTATTATGAAATTAGAATCAATTTTCGGAATAAACATTTCTAATGATTCAACTATATAATTCTGTTGTTCTAAAGAGATTGGAGGAGGTAAATAAATAACAACAATGTAAACAAAGACAGTAGGGTCTTAGCTAATTTAACGCAAACAATATCAGAATGAGAATTTGAATGTAAATTTATATCAACGGGACAAAATCTAAATTTCTTGCTGATAGCACATAACACTCCACCACCACGAAATTTACCAGTTTTTATTGCATCTCTATCTCTTCTGTAAACATTATCTTGAAGTAAAAATAATTCTGAATTGTTTATAGACTCATTTAGCCAGGTTTCTGTTAAGCAGATTATGTCTAAATCTAAAGCTGAAAGATTATTATAAATAGTATCCAATTTGATACTCAAACCTCTAACATTTTGATAATATTTTGGTAATGTAGACATTTAGTTCAATAAAGGAGAAAAATACAAAATATCTATAAATACAAAACTTTACAGATGTTTTTAAAAGTGTACTGTATACAGTCAATAACCCTAGGTGACAAATTGACAAATGTGAACAAAAGTAGTGAGATTAATTAAAGTGTGAATAAGAAATTACTTGTATCAGAAGTTCTAAAAAAATTGTTTAGTAGATAAAAAGAAATTCATAAGTTTTTATTAAAAATTAAATGTAACAAGATATACAAATGGGTTACAAATGTGCAAAATTTATAAAGGGCAAAAGAAAAATGAAAAAGTTAGACGCTTACAGTTGAAATGTAACATTATAATAATCTAAGCATCCATTAAATCAGAGTGTATTACTCTCTTTATACTGTTCCCAAGTTTATAAAAAATTACACCGTCTTTGGACCACATATTTTTGAAACTAAATTTTTCAGAAGCTTGATGCAGTAGATTGAGTCTAGTTTTGGTCAAGTTTTCTTTCATACTGATGTCACTCCCACGCAGTTTTTTACGGTTTCCAAGCACTAATGTTCTATATTTATAGGAAGTGAATTTAATAATTATTGGGCGAGGTTTAGATTTAGTGTGGGCAGCAGATTTATTAAAATTGGAGAGTCTTTTACCCGTACGATGGCAGCGATCAATCATATCGGGGGTCACAGGCACTGATAACTTATCTTTAATCACTGCACACACCACTTCTTCGGTATTTTCGTTTTCCACCCCATGGACACCAAACACACGAATACAGTTTCTTAGAGAGTACTGCTCCTGCTGGTCCAAGCGATCTTTCATCATTTTGAGATCCGCTGACAAATTGGCAATAATTCTTTAGTAGTGAAGTTTTTGTTTCTCCAACATGGTGTAGAATTTATCAACGATTTTATCAAATAATTTATCTATGAAAGTATCATTTGTCAACAGAGAGCTGATGGTCTGTTGAACAATACTAGAAGTATTTCTGGTACCCATGTTTTTGGTGATCAATAAAAAAAGCTTAAATTCAGCAACACAAAAAAAACTGCAATAGAGCGTCAACTAAACACGTCTACACGCAACAAGGCACAAGGCATATAATAATTACCTTTCTGATATTTGATATAATAATTAAATTCTTCCAATTTTAATTTTCATCCAATTTATTTTTTGATTTGGTTGGGAGTTTAACTAAATAAGTGGCTTGTGATCGGTAATAATTTTGAATTTTCTTCCTAAAAGGTATTGTCTGAAATATTTTGTGGCCCAAACAATTGCCAATAACTCTGTCTCAACGGTTCTATAATTTTGTTAATGATCGTTAAGAGTTCGTGATGTATAAGCGACAGGTAAATCTTTGTTCTTGTGTTTTTGAGACAAAACTGCTCTAAGAGCATAATTGCTGGCATCGGTGGTCAATATAAATTCTTTTTCAAAGTCCAGATACTGCAGTATCCGATTATTACTTAATATGCTTTTACAAATTTTTAAACTTTCCTAATAATCTTTGTTATGGATATCAATTTTGCTTCCTTTTTTCAGAAGGTGAAAAATTTCGTGATTTTTTTAAAATTGTTTATGAATCTACGATATCCGTATCCGAGAAGGCCAAAGGATTTTATTTCTTTAGGGGATTTTGGAAGCGGGAAATTATAATTTTTTTTCAGTATTTGGTTTGATGCCTTGAGTAGTGATTATGTGTCCTAAATAGCATACTTCGTTCCGAAAGAAGTTGCTCTTGTCTGACTGCATTTTTAGGATCTCTTCTCTAAGATTTTGGAAATTTTTTGTAATGTTTTTAGAATGTTCTTGAATACTAGTAACTAATAGGATAATATCATATAGCTACACAAAACATATCTTATTAATATAATCACAGAGGACATAATTCCTGAGCCTTTGGAACGTAGAAGGGGCTTTTTTAAGCCGGAAAGGCATACGGCCATTTTTTCGATGTCTCTTAGATCCATTTCGAATTGATCAAACCTGCTCATGCGATCAATTGTTAGTCTATAACCATATTTTTGTTGTCCGGAGTACGATGTTTAATTTTGCTTGTGAAGGTTAATTTTTCAGTATCTTTAGGTATTATGTCATTAAACTTATTTAATAATTTTCTTACTTCTTTCTTTTCTACATCATTTAAATGCTAGATATTAATGTTTGTTCCATTTATTGTTTCCATATTAAATACCGTGTGTTTTGAGTTTTGATCAAAATATTCAAATTTATGTTTACGTTTATTTAAAAATGTTACTATTCCTTTTTATAAATTTACATAAGCGTTTAATATTTTTAAACCGTTAAAACCGAGTAGAATGTTCAAACTGAAATGAAAATTATATAAATAATATTTTAATTCTTTATCTTTATATTTTATAAACGTATACCCGTCTCCTTTAGATTTACCTTTTATAGTATTAATTGTAAAAGATTCCTTAAAAAAAATGAATTTGGATTTATTTTTATACACATAATAATCAATTAAAATGTATAGGTTTTTGTATAAGTCAGATATGGCAAATTGCTAATCATAATAAATAAAATATTACCTAATGTCCTCCAATTTAAATCCAAATATGGAATTAAAAATTCCGTTGAGTTTGTTAACACATAAAAGAATATTAAAAACCATAAATTAGTTTCATTCGATGTTAGTAGCCTGTTTACATCAATATCCACAGAAGAACTGCATTAAATTATATTAAATGTACTTAATAACAATACAGAATTAACAGAAACGTACAAATTAGAAATTATGACAGTAATTGACATATGTCTTCAACAAAATTATTATATTACAAATTGAATTCAGGTCTTCCAATGGGGTCACCACTGTCTCCATTATTTGCTGAAATATATACGGATCATTTAGAGAAGAACATCGTTACAGATAAAAAATTTAGCAATTACATAAAACTTTGGTCTAAAAACATCTCTTCTTTTTCCTTTCATTCCTTATTGGAATATAGGGTGCTTCAGAGTTTCATTGGCAGTTCTAGTACAGTTATTTGTTGGTAGAGTTGCCAGCTCTAGGCAACATTAGATTGTTCTCACTTGTAGCACAATGTTTTATTTGTTTTAAATTAGTTATTATACTTATTTAGTTGAGGAGTGAGAATAGTTTTTATGTTTTTGTTATAGTACTAGTATATAGATTGGTATATGAGATGTTATGTAAGGTTTTATTTTTAAATTTTTTTTACTAATAACTTCCATTCTTCTCTGTTTGATGCTATATTCTTAGCTTGTTTCCATGTTAGGTTTTGTGTCTGTATTTCTTTGTTGATTGTTCTTCTCCATGTTTCCGTTGGTCTTCCTATTTTCCTTTTACTTCCTATATTGAAGTCTAAAGCTTGTTTTGTGATATTATGTGGTGGTTTTCTTAATGTGTGTCCTATCCATTTCCATTTCAGTTGTTTTATTGTTTCGGCAATTAATTCTTCGTTTGTTCTTTCCAAAAGTTCGTAGTTAGAGATTTTTTGAGGCCAGTGTATTTTGCATATAATTCGTAGACATTTGTTTATGAATGTTTGTATTTTGCTTTTTACATTACTTCGGAATAGTCTTAGTTTTGTACCTTCTGAGATGTTGGAGGCGGATCAGATTTTTCTTAGCATGTTAAATGCTCTCTGTGCTTCTGTTATTCTTCTTTCAATATTCTTCTGACTTCCTCCTTCGATATCTATCATACTTCCTAGGTAACAAAATTCTGTTACTTCTTCAATATCTACTCCATTTATTTTGATCATTTCGTTGTGACTTGTTTTTTTGGTTAATATTTTAGTTTTTTTTTTCATTTATTTGTAATCCTGCTTCGGAGGCTGTTTTCATAAGTTGATCTATTTTCTTTTGTGAGTGTTTCTTGTTTTCTACAAATAAGCACAGGTCGTTAGCGAATTCTAAGTCCTCTAGTTTGGTGAACGGGTTCCATGTTATGCCTGTTCTGTTGTTTATTGTATTCCTCATTATCCAGTCCATGACTACAAGAAAAAGGAGAGGTGATAAGATGCAGCCTTGTCTGACTCCACTATCTATACGAATATTTCCGATTAGTTCTCATTCGTGTTCAGTTTTGGCTGTGAAATTATCATAAAGTAATTTAATGATTCTTATATATTTCTCGGGAATATTGTAGATTTGTAGAATTTGCCACATTTTTTCTCTGTTTACTTTATCAAATGCTTTGAGGAAATCAATAAATGCTATGTGAACTTCGCTTTGCATTTCATTTATTTGTTGTAGTATAATTCGCAGTGTGCATATTTGATCAATACATGATCTCTGTGCTCTAAATCCTGCCTGGTTTTCTCGTATGCAAGTGTCTATTTTGTTTTTCATTCTCTCTAGCATTATCCTTGTGAGTATCTTAGTTGCTACACGTAGTAGTGTTATAGGTCGCTAATTCTTACAGTGTGCAAGGTTTCCTTTCTTGGGGATCTTTATTATAATTCCTGTTGTCCATTCTTGAGGAATATCTTCATCTGTCCATATTTTATTTAGGAGAACAAGCATGACTTCTGTTGTTGTTTCCAGGTACGCTTTTAGTAATTCAGCTGTTATGTTATCTATGCCAGCAGCTCTATAATCTTTGAGTTTGCAAATTTCTAGTGTTATTTCTTTTTTTGTAAATGCTTCTTCGTTTATGTTTAGTATAGTCCTGTTTTGCACTTCTTTACTGTTTATTTTATGTATTATTGGTTGTTGATATATTTCAGTAAAGTATTTTACATATCTCGATTTTATTTCTTCTTTAGTTCCACATATGTTTCCGTGTTTGTTCTTTATATTTCTTATTATTGTGTTTTTCTTTCCTGCAAGTCTTTTTGTATAGTTCTTTACTATTGTGTTTGTTTGCCGCCTGTTCTGCTTGCAGTGTTAAGTTTACAATATATTGAGTTTTATCAGCTTTTGCGTTTTTCTTTATTTCCTTATCTTTTTCTCGGTAGTCTTCTTCCAGTCTTGATTTCAAATTGTAATTCTTTGTTCTTACAAGTTTTGCCTTTATTATTTTTCTTTCTTCTATTTTCTGTTTTGTATCTGATGATATCCATGGTTTGTCATTTCTCTCTATTGGCTTAATACATGTCTTCGCTGCGTTTAATAGTGCATTTTTATATTTTCCCCATATTGTTTCAGTCTTATATTGTCTTAGTTCTTCTGTATTACCTATATTTAGTCTGAGAGTTTTTTGAAAATTGCTTAAGGTTTCCTTGTTTTCTTTGAGAGATCTAGTATTAAATTTTACCCTCCCTTCTGTGTTGAATTTATTTGCCTTCAGACATATCTTCAGTTTTGCTCTTACGAGCATGTGATCTGAGGAGATATCAGCTCCTGTCATTGTTCTAACGTCTTTTAATGAATTTTTCCATCTTCTGTCTATTATCACATAATCTATTAGATTTTTTGTTCTTCCTCCAGGAGAAATCCACGTTTCCTTGTGTATTTTTTTGTGTTGGAATAGAGGATTGCCAATGACTAGATTATTTATAGCGCAGAAATCAATTAATCTTTGTCCATTGTCATTTCGTTCTCCTATACCATGTTTTCCCATTATTTCTTCTATGTCCTTATTATTTTTTCCAACTTTTGCATTCATGTCCCCTATTAGTATTTTGATATCTCGCTTGTACATTTTCTCTATTTTAAGGAATGCTGACTGCAGTGTGTAGTAGAAGTTTTCTTTTTCTTCATCTTCGCTAGTTTCGGTTGGTGCATATATATTTAAGATAATAATGTTGCGGAATTTAGCTTTAAATCTCGCCCATATTATCGCTCCGATATTCCTTCCCAATCTAACAGTGATTTTTTAGTTCTTTTAACAAACATTATGGCTACTTCTTTCTCTTTATTCGCATTATCATCTTCATTACCCGAGTATAATATACTGGTTCCATTGTTAAGTCTCGTGCTGTTTACTCCATTCCATCTTGTTTCGTTTAGTGCTAAAATTCTTATAATATTATATTTAGCCATTTAGTGTAAAAACGTAGACGACATCTTTTGTATTTGGACAGAGACCCAGAGACAACTTAACCGGATTCTAACTTTTATAAATAACATAAACAACAAAATTAAATTCACAATAGAAATCGAAGAAAATAAAACTATTAACTTTCTAGATCTTACAATTACCAACATCAATAATCAATTATCCTTCAAAATTTATAGAAAACCTACATACTCAGACGCTATAATTCCAAATAACTCTAATCAATCAAACACCGTAAAATAGCCACATTTCATTGTCTCATTCATAGATTATTTATGATACCACTAAACAAAACAGATTATAAAACAGAACTTGACACTATAAAGATCATAGCAGCGAATAATGATTAGAAAGAAAAATAAGAAATTACTAATTAAACAAATATATTGTGATTCCGAACAGTTCAAACTTAACTTGGTACTTTCTTAACTACATCCCTAATTTAACAAGAAAAATAAGTCAGGAATTAATTAAACATCAAATTAAAACAATAACAGTAAATAAAACAAATTTAGGAAAATTACTTGTAAACAATAAAAGAAAACCAAACAAAAATAAATTGAACGGAATTTATCAAATAGAATGCCAAAACTGCGATGCTTTTTACATTGGGCAAAGCGGGAGACCTCTTAAAACTTGTATTAAAGAACATTTGAACTCAATAAATAAACAAATACCGACCACAGGGTTTGCCGAACGTATTATAGAAACAAAACATCTTTTCAATGGAAAATTTAAAATTCTCCACATAGAAGAAAAGGGATTAACGTTGAACTGTTTGGAAAACCTAGAAATTAGGAAATCCGTCAATATTGTCATTTAACAACTAGAAGTAGCGGACTACCATTACTAAATATAAATACCTGTAAACCGACAATATAATTAGTTATCTGATGATGTCCGAAAGGACGAAAGGATCGTCATTATTAAATCAATGAAAAGTGAAAAATATTTTTTTTTTGTTCAACTGAGATATTACTTTTATGTTTAATTTTACAGTGAGAGACATCAAAAACAATCGTAGTTAATTTTATTTGATTGAGTGACTAAATCTACGACATGCTCGTATCATTAGAAAATTTTATAATTCAAATTTGCTAATTGAACGACAGTCGTGCATCCCAAATTCTACTTGTATTCAAAATTTTACTATTCGGTTTTACCACTCTATCTCGAATATGCGACTTTCCTGCATAGATCCACTGGTAGGAAGAGGAATGACATGTCGGAATTTGTATTTTTGTTTGGATTAATTATATATTTTTCAATTAATTTGTTTTTATAAGTTATTATAATAAATAATAATAATAAATGCAAGCATAATGATTGTTATTAAACTATAACAAAATATATGGAATTTGTAAATTTTATCATCCTGAATAATATTGACATTTTTTTAATTGGTTTCTAATAATTTTCATACTTTTTAAATCTCTAAAATTTCAGAATCTATTTTCTGACTATCTGTTAAGTAGAATTTAAAGTCGAAAATTATGACATGGTCTCATAGAATTACTAATAACAGTTTGTTTTTTACAATTATTGTTTTTCAGAAAATAAATTCCCTATAAAAACTTAAAATTTTTAATTTTCATAAGTAATATAATAAGAGCCAAAAATTTATTGGAAAAATTTAGGAATAGTTGTTGCGTAGTAACAGACAAACGAGTGACAAAAATGACATTTAGATCATGACAGCGAAGCTGTAGTGATTTAAGAGTCATTTTTGACCCGTATCACTGTATTTTTTGACGTTTTTCATATCAACAAAATGAAACAGACAAACGAGTGACAAAAATGACATTTAGATCACGACAGCGCTTAGTTACTGGAAGGTTAAATTAAATTGCCAACTAAATTTTTGTTGTGTGCAAATAACGAAGTAAATTTGGTAGCTGTTGGTTGACTAACTCTTGGTTAAACTTACCGACCGTACACCAGATTCTAATATTGTATTGTAACGTTTTATTTATTTAGGTGAAGTGTAAAATTGATTAAAACACTAATATTTATATAACTATGTTTAATATAAGAAATATGAATTATAAAGAATAATTAAAAACAACTAACACTAAGAATTAACAAATATAAACACTAATTTAAGACTAATAATTATTAATAAAGACTCAACCACTACAAACATTTATTTAAACAATTAGAACTACGCGATATTTATTTCAACAATATTTATATTACCCTCTCTTTATTTATATCACCATGTGTTCACTACCCGTATCAATGCTTTGGCAGCAGCTTCAAACGGTTTTAAAAAATTCGGCCACGATGTCTTACCGTCAAATTCTGGTGTTTTTATATGGATTCTGGAACTATTTTCTTTTTCTGGCTTCTTTTCTTGAATCTCATCCGTCTTAACTATATCAGGATTTGAAACCGCTGGTGACGTAATTTTGGAGACATTTTTCTGTAATTCTGCAATCCTCATGTCATATTCATCTTTCAGATTTTTCAAATTTTCTTCTATTTTTTCTTTTAATTTATCTTCTAAATTTCTAGAACTTTCTTTCAATTGCTCTTTAAGTTGTTCGTTTAGTTTCCCTTCCAAAGTTCTACAATTTTCCATCAACTCTTCTTTCAATATTCTAGAACTTTCTTCAAAGTTTCTAGAATTTTCTGTTAATTCATCTTTTAGTTTTTGTTCTAAACTTTTGGAATTTTTTATTAATTTGTCTTCTAAAGTTCTAGAATTCTCTTTCATTTGTTCTTTTAATGTTCGAGAATTATCAGTCAATTTTTGTTCCAAATTTTCTATCAGTTCGGCTTTCAATGTTCTATAATTTTCTTTTAGAATTTTAATAAAATCATCAATTTCGAATAAAAAGTTATCAGGATTTTCACCAGCTTCTTCTAGGGCTTGCCGTAAACGAAGTTGTAAAACAGACTTGGTTCCCGATGTCTCCAACTCTCGTTCTTCCAGCTATCTCTTGAGATCGGCCACTTTTAATTCACTTAATTTTACTTTGTACATCGCCATATTATTTATTTTTAGATTACACTTCACAGTTTTTAACCCTCACACCTGACACCAATTGTAACGTTTTATTTATTTAGGTGAAGTGTAAAATTGATTAAAACACTAATATTTATATAACTATGTTTAATATAAGAAATATGAATTATAAAGAATAATTAAAAACAACTAACTCTAAGAATTAACAAATATAAACACTAATTTAAGACTAATAATTATTAATAAAGACTCAACCACTACAAACATTTATTTAAACAATTAGAACTACGCGATATTTATTTCAACAATATTTATATTAGCAACTATTTATATTACCCTCTCTTTATTTATATCACCATGTGTTCACTACCCGTATCAATATATGACTGTCCTCGCGATCTTTTGCTCGGGGAATTTAATTTAAAACACTTCATTCTAGAATATTCGCCAGTTCTCTGAAAAACAGAACAATGGGGAGCGGACGGACTTGTTCTAACCTGTCGGTTAGCGGCCGCCGCCCGCGCTGCGACCCTGGGATCGCTACAGTATAATGGATAGCAGTTCCCGCAATAAGCCATGATTTGTCAAATATTAGATAAAAAAAAATAAAAGTTGGTTTGAAACATAAAAGTTACATAGTTGAAGTATAAAAACGGTGTATGCTAAATAAAAATAAATAAAGAATGTGAAAATGGCTGTATTTATAAGGATATACAATTTTCATTTTGTTGTATTTGACATTTGAATATAATAATCTTCCGGCAAAGCCAAGGAATCGGTTACTTAGTGAATAATTCTGCAGACTGTCTTCGTATTACAATTTGATCTGTCATTTTCTTGTCTGTGAAAAAATCTCAGAAAAACTGAAGATCTAAAAGATCATAAAACAGATTTGTTAATTTAAAATTACAACCACATTAAACGAGACATGAAACGTAAATTCAGAGTAAAACTTGAACCATATAGATACAGTGAGTCAATTTTTGGTACGAAAATATAAGTTTACATAAATATTATTATAAAATACACAACAATTTAGAGCAGAAACCGCGCCAAATACTCGTAGATACACTGAAACAATAGTTGTACTAAAATAACAGAAAATAAAACAGGGCATAAAAATGCACATTTACATGAACGTCATTGCGAAATAAACGAAAATTCAAACTATAACCAGACCCGAATAGATATTAAGAGCAAAAAATATATACAAAAATACCAAACAAAACAAGATAAATACTGTACATGGAATAAATAAACTTATTTTAAAACAGGACATAATATAAATATATATATATATATATATATATATATATATACAGGGTGGCCCAATGAAAATTATCAGCGCAATTTTTGGCCACTTAACATTAATTTTGCAAAAAACGCTCGAACACGTCAATTTTAATATAAAGGGGGACACCTAAATGGATTAGTACCAATGGCATAACTTCAACCCTAAAATTGTAGTGGACTGCACCTTAAAAATTGTAAATGGAAAAGGGTGTCAAACATGATACAGTTCGAAAGGCCTTTCAATTCTCTTTTCAACAGTTTTTTTATTTTTCAAATCCGATCATTAGTTCCAGAGAAATATCGTTTAAAACAAATTTTATCAGGTGTTCAAAATTGCCATCAAGTAGGCTAAAACAAATGACAGAAACTAAATAAACAATTCTTTCAACAAGTTGTTTGCAATAAACAAGTAATTTGTAAGTTGGATTTTTTTTGTGGGGTTATTTGAAGTCTAAAGTTTATGCCACGCTACCCGAATTTTTAGAAGATTTACGGCAACGTACCGTATCTCCAAAATTTTGAGAAAAATCTTTATTATTGTATGGAAGTTGGAAATAGTCATTTTGAACACCTAATAAACTGATACTTGAGTTATTGTCATTTGTTTAAGCCTACTTGATTGCAGTTTTGCACGCTTGATAAATTTTGTTTTAAACGATATTTCTCTGGAACTAATGATCGGATTTGAAAAATAAAAAAACTGTTGAAAAGAGAATTGAAAGGCCTTTCGAACTGTGTCATATTTGACACCCTTTTCCATTTAAAATTTTTGAGATGCAGTCCACACCCATTTTAGGGTTGAAGTTATGCCATTGATACTAATCCATTTAGGTGTCCCCCTTTATATTAAAATTGACGTGTTTTAGCGTTTTTTGCAAAATTAATGTTAAGTGGTCAAAAATTGCGCTGATAATTTTCACTGGGCCACCCTGTATATATATATATATATATATATATATATATATATATATATATATATAATGTTTAGCGAATGTTTCAGCTTTATGTTTATCTGATCTAGCCCAGGTACCATCAGGTTTTCGAATTGGTGGAGAAGTTTTCTGGGGTCTTTTTAGGTTTTTAGTAGCTTTCCACAAAGTGTAGTCGTGCTGTAAATCGGGAGAGAGATTGCTAATGAAGTTTTGAAACGATTCATTTTTTATTTCGTATATCAATGTTTTAACCTCCATACTTAGTTTATTTAGTAGAGTCTTGTCACTAGGTAGACTGTATAAATGCCACCTTTTTCTGATTCTTCTTTTCTCTGCTATTTTTTCTTTAATGTGTTTGGGGTAGTTTAGAATTGCGTCATTACTTATTTTATGTTCAGGAGTTGATATTCAGGCTGCTTGTTGTATATTTTTTTGTTAAAATATCCACTGCCTCATCGATATTATTTTCTGTTTTTAATGGCATGTTCATGTCTGAGTTATCATTTAGGTATTTTCTAAATGTAGACCACTTTGTTTTTTTATTAAGAGAAGGTTTTTTTCCCTGTTTATTATTGTCGAGCTTAGAGTAGCTATGACAGCGGAGTGGTCTGACATGATAACGAAGCACTCGTCGATTTTTATATAGTTTGGCGATATTCCGTTCTTAACAAAGAAGTCTAGGGCATCTGGAATTTTTGCTGGATCTGTGGGCCAGTAAGTAGGTTTGCCAGTGCTTGCCTGTTCGAATCCTTTGTTGATCATAGCAGCTTGGAGCTGTCTACCTTTGGGGTTTATTAGCCTTGATCCCCATCTAGGATGTTTAGCATTGTAATCTCTTGCTGCTAGAAATCTATTTCCTAGGACTTTAAAGGCTTCTTCGAATTCTTCTTGTTTAATTGAGTGTCTTGGTGGACAGTATATTGCTGATACTACTAAAGATCCATTTGATTCTTTGATTTTGACATTTGTAGCTTGGATATAATCCTTTTCTATTTTTTCTATTTCGTAATGTGAGTTTTTTTGACTGATGATGACAGCTGTTCCACCATGAGCTGTTCCATCAGGGTGATTGGTGCAGTATACTTTGTATTTGTGTATATTAAAATAATTTCTTTCAGTGAAGTGTGTTTCAGACACTAATAATATATCGATTTTTTGCCCGCTTAGGAAAAATTCTACTTCTTGTTTGTATTGCTTTAGACCGTTTTCGTTCCATAATGCAATTCGTATAATGTTACTAGTCATTGGTAGTTTTATTGATTAGCGTGGTAAGTAAATTTAGTGTTTTTCCATTTTGATTCATTAATTGTTGAATTAGTATTTCAAATTTATTAAGGAATTTTTCTAGGGTGGTGTTGTTAGTATTTTGGTTATCCAAATTTGTTTTCTCGTTTCGTATTGCCTGGGAATAATTCGTGTGATTATTTGTTGTATGACTAAGTTGAGGAAATTCATTATTGTTGATTCTGAATTCTCGATTTTCTGTTGTAGTTTGTTTATATCTAGAATTGTTTGAATTCATTTTACCTCTTGTTTTTTGTAAATCGCGGTATACTGTACAGCCTTTATAGTTGGCTGGATGGGCTGCACCACACAGTACACATTTTGCAGCAGTAGTTTTTGGTTGTACGCAACTAGACGTTGGATGGTTTCCTGCGCACTTCACGCAGTAGAATGGTCTGGTGCAGTACGACTTTGTGTGTCCGTATCTTTGACACCTCATGCATTGAGGTATTTCCTTTCTCTTGCGCGGTTCTTCCACTGTAATTTTTGTTCCTAGCAGATGCTGAATTTTGTAGATTTCTTTGTTGTTTTCGTTGGGTTCCTGGTCGACAAAAAACATTGGAAGAGGATTTTTTGTTTTCCAGCTGCGGATATTAATAACATTGCGTATTAAAAATCCCATGTTTTCCAGTGCATCATGCAGGTCGTCAGGTGCAATCGAATGATGAAGGTTCTTGATAACGACCCTATAAGCTCTTTCTTCGCGGGATTGGTACGTATGAAACGCAATATTTTTTTAGTAGTTCGGCTAGTTTTCTATATCCTGTTGGTGTTGTGGTATTGACCTTTACTACGTCATTTGATAGTGTTTTGCATGTAAAATCATTTTCGTCAATGGCTAGTTTCAGACTTACTATCATTGCTGGATAATTTTCTACATCTTGTATGTATATTGGGGAAGGTTTGGGCTCACCTTTGGGTTTTTTTTTTTGTTCTTCTGTTCGTTGTTTACTTCTTGGTTCTTCGTGTTGATTTTCCATATCTATGTCATTACTCAGGATTGAGTAGCTATTAGAAGTTGGTATCTGGTTATTATGAGTAACATTACTCCTTTTTTTTGTTTGTTCTAAATTTGTATTTCCTGTTCTTCCTCTCTTTCTTGTGACATTTTGCCATGAGAAGTTTGGTGTGCGTGTCAAGTCAGTTGTTACCGGTGTAAAAGTATGGGTAACATGTGGAGTATTATTTGGCATGAAATACGGAGGAGGCGTTCCCAAAATATTGTTGAGAGTCCATGATCCTGGAGTTCCTGGAGTTGCGACAGCAGATGGTGTACCACTATTCGGAGTTAGTTCTTTTTGCATTGGTGTAGTAATTGGTGTAGTGAAGATGCTCGTTGTACTAGTTGTACTTATGGACATATACGTTGTTGTAACAGCTTCAATAACAGCTGTAGTAATCATGTTTGTCGAACCGTCACTATTTTCCGACATTTTAGGTTTTACGAATTGAGTGTAACCTTTTTTTGCAATATAGTTATGCGCGTAGCTCACCTCGTGGTGTCGCTTTTGTAAAGTAAAAAACTTAATTCCCACTGTTTTATGCTTCTAGTTTGGGTCTTATTATTTATTTAAAGTAAATATGCATTCTAGCACTATTTTATCAAGGGTGAGTGTATATTATTTTTAAATTTTGTTGATAATCACACTGGTAAATCAGAATATTTTACTGTACGATGCACTATCATTGACAGTTCGCGCACGACATAGTATAAATATATGATGCGAAAAATTAATCAGTCAACACTAAAAAAAATAAATAGTTATAAGAGTACAAGCGACATAGAGCTGTTCAATATAAATGTTAGAAACATATAAATTACATATAAAATGGGGACTTCAGCGTTGCGAGCTTTTCACAAAATTTTAATTGCATATTAATTCTATCTTGAAATAAGTTCGTAAAAAATTAAAAAATATATAAAATTTTAATTAGACTTAAACATTTTTAGGAAAAACTAATTTAGCAAATAGCCTTGTGACGTGTTACCCCTGAAGTTAATCTGACTTAGAGCGCATGTCTCGAAATCACTGAAATCTGCAACTAGTTCCAGCTTGTTTCATACTTCATACTTATTTACTTGTGTTTTGAGATACATATGCAATAAAATATTACCTGATAACATATTTTGTCCTTTAATAAGCACTTAATTAAGAAAATATGTTCACAAAAACAAGACTTTGATAATACACGAGCGAAATTCCACAAACAAGCGTGGTTGAAACGAGAGGTTATGTTTGCACTGGCAATATGTTTACATACAAGTTTGATTTTAACGCGCGGCATTTGTAATGCTATGTTCACATTGGTTACTATATCTATCTTTTTCTAACATCATGTCTTCTTTGTCTGTCAGGGGTAATACGTCACAAACCTATTTGCGAACATTTTTTAGCAAAACTATTAATTTATTTGCAAAATAAAAAATACGGGTCTTTTATTTTAAAATTTAGATTCATTTAAAAAAATAAAAAAAATGGCGGAAGTCCCCATTAATGTAGGCGTTGTGCAATTTTCTCTTTGGTTGATAAACTTGTCTTACTTTAATTATGAATGCTTTATTATTTTATTACATTCATTTAACAATATTGAACAATATCATTTTCACTTGTTAAAGAAAATATAATTATAATGGCTGACGGCCATATCTTCTTCTACATGAATCTAAATTCGTCACACTAGTGACATCTAGCGATACAATAATGCTACACACATAAGGCGGCAATTCAAATACACGTCAAAAAAAGACTACTAAATTATAAAACTTCTGTATAAACTATATTTTACTTCTGTGCCACTTGGATCAATTACACAAACTTTTAAGTATGCGGGACGACGAGAACGAGACAAAACGACATAAAACTGCCCATGAGCGACCACAGGAATAATAAATTATACTCGGGTTTTATTCAGAGTTTGTCTTTGGGCTTCATTAATCGTCATTGCGTACGACAAACGAACAGGAAATTGACGTCGCGTAAACTGAAACGGCAAACCAGTGTCCTTCCTTTCACATGTAAGAGTCATACGTGAAATGAACACCTGGTTGCCAGCCTTTGGTCCCATTAATATCTCTGTGAGTAACACATTGTTCCTATAATTGAATAATTTTTAACCATGTACCATTACATATTCATTCCCCAATATTTAAATTTCTTAAAAGCATGACAACGGTGTCTTTTATTAAAATGAGAACATGTGATGGACAACCCATTGGTATTTGTTTGTGCACCGTATCAAAACGTAGTCTAAAGTAGCTTGATTATGATTTAGTATTTCGTCCACTGAAATGTAATGCCGGTCAGGTTGATTAACAAGTCTCAATAGTTTTTCATTCAAACGAAAAGCGTCCTCATTGGTAGGACTTAAAATAGCCCTGTTTTCGGAAACTATTGTAGCAGGAGTACTACCAAAAATTTCTATAATGAGATGATCGGGAGAAATTAGAAGATTAGAAGGAGCGCAAAGATATTCATTTGGCATGTCAAGAACACGTTGCCAATCAGTGAACTGAAACTTTCTAATCCTTGCAAATAAGGTACTACTATTTATACAGATATTTAAAACACCCAGTTTACGACCACAACGTAAAACAGGTAAGAGTTGTTGGAAGTCTCCACCCATTACAACGACTTTACTGCCAAATGGAGTGTGCGGTATTTTCATTATGTCCCGCAGTAACACATCGACACATTCTAAAGTGTATTTACACGTCATAGAAGCGTCGCTCTGTTCAAGGTGCTGAAACCTGTGATCATCATATTTCCAATTACTCCTGGACGCATAAGTACATGGGATTGGTATGCCGAATTGTGTGTGCTGCAGTACCTGTAAATGCAACAGCAATGGTTTTTCCACCCATACCTTTAATATTATGCAACATGGCTTTGTAAAAGAAGGTTTTGCCTGTACCGATAGGACCATCAACATAAACAAGCTTAGAATTACGTTCATTGAGTGAATATTGGTTTACGAGAAATAAAATGTGATCGTACGCACGCCTTTGACAAACATTAAGGTTGTCTCGCATTTAAGCGTCTGTTTGCCGATGTAAATCCCTTGCCGTATCTACAACGTTGCCCTTGCCCAGTAAGCGTACGTTAATAGCTGGTAAACCGGCGGGGTCAGGAACAGGCAAGCCGAAAATAGTAAGGTTTTGTTGTGTTTTAAGTTTAGCATCGTCTATATTTAAAGGAGGAAAAATTTCTTCAGATGGAGGAATAGAACAACGACCCCATAAACTGACTGGATCTTGAGAGTTACAAAAAATGACAATGTTGGCGAATAACAGTCGTAAGCCGCGTGGCATCATTTTGCCAGAAACCTCTTTTACGCAGTGTTCGTATTCCCGGTCGTCATCCACCAAATGTCGGGCAATACAAGCTTCACGGAATGTAGGGTATACTAAGCCATAAACCCGCCGCAAATCTTCAAAAGAAGTGGTTCCAAGAATATAATTAACTAACATTCTCAAATAAAATAAATCGTCTGTACGAGGAAAAATATCTGGCAGACGACCAAGAACATGAAAATGTTACTTACGAACTGTCCAACATCGTCGAGTACATTGCCAAGTGTAGAACTTGATAATACTCAACTAACACATTTACTCCTCCATACAACCTAAGAATTTATTAAAAACTTTTTTATGATAGTTACTTTCACCTTTATGCTTTATTATTTATTTAAACAGTATAATAGTATAATAGCTATTATTTGTAATTCGCGGGCCAGAGCATTTGTAAAAGGTAAAGTTTTAATACGAGATAGCAATTTTTCAAAAACGAACATATTATGGATTTAGGTCTAAACAATATGAATACCATTATAAAAATAATACGACATTAATTCAGCTACCTATTGATATGATAGAGAGTAGTATATGCGCCCATTGAGCACAACGGCACGCATATACTACTCTCTCTAAAAAAATTTTCATTTAGAATTTACAATTTTATAATTTCAAGTTTACCAACTCACTCAGAAGAAGTCAAGTAAATATTATGTTGAGCACAGCGGAACGCATATACTACTACCACAAAAGGAACTTTTGAGCACAAACGGAACGAACGGAACGCGTAAGTACGAATTGTGCTGGTTGGCATTATTTTTAAAAGTGTTTTGGTTGTCCTACATGATATTTGAGTGCTAAAATACGACTGGTAATTGTTTATCGCGTTTATTTAATACCCGTACGGTAGTGTGTCTATACAATTGTTGTCTATATTGTTGATTACGCGCTTATCATATGTGAGTTGAAACGTTTTGGTCTCATTTTTATTAATTAGGTTTTTTGTTTGTTTGTCTCTAGTTATATTATTATATTTAATTTCGACAGTATCTGTTTCTTTATGAACGATTTGTCTTAGGGTTTCATGATTAAGCTTTTGTGAATTTTGGTGGTTTAATGTAAACCCTTTAATTTTGCATACGCATTTGCACATAGCATCACACGCACAGTTATTAACTTTATAGGAATAACTTTTTGGACCAGTTGATAAGAACTCCTCAATATATGTATTAGAACCAAGTTCATCTGTCCAATCGCCTAACATACAACCTGTTTCAACAGTATTTAAACCGTTGTCAACATAGAAAACGCTGTCTGTGTCAAAATAAAGAACTGTATCTCCTAGTTTGTCAAGCACATCATATAATCGTAAGCGTGCATTAGCAGTTGTGTATGACGCTATTGCTATATTGGTTGCAGTATTATTTTCAATGTAGTAGTTTTTAAATTTGTATGTGACATGTACAATATTATCATTAACAAACACACAATCAATATTTGTTAGTCTGTCATCTAAGAGAATTTCGTAAAAACGTGCTGGTTCAGTAACATATTCTGATTTGGACATGTTTAATCTTTGACCAAATTTTCCCCACAGTGAATTTAAGCATATTTTGGCTACAGCTCTTTTACCGGGGTTTTCAATAATTGATTTAGGGTTTAAGTCTATATTTAATTTGTTTTTAACTGCTACTATATAGTCTTTTATTGTTTTAAAATCATTATCCCATGATGAAGTTTCTAATTTTATTTTCATAAAGTCTTTAATATAGCCTTTAAATAAGTTATTAGATTGTTGTTTATAATGCCAAACTTCATAGATTTCTTTAATTTGATATCCTTTTTTTATTGCTTTTTTAACTTCAATTGTAGTCCACGTACCTGTTAAACAACGTTCTTCGCTACTGTGTTGACAGATATTGTTACGATTTAAAACACATTGGTAACACAATGGAAACATTAATTTTTCATTGTTGTTTATTTTTGTTTTAATAGATAGTACAGGGTGATATAATTTTTTTGGTGGTAATATTTTACATTTGATAAAACCAAACCACTGGCTATTATATTTATGAGGTTTTTCAATTATTGTAGGATGACCAACGGGAAAGTAATCATAATATTGAACTGTTGGATACAAGCTGCACACATCAATATATTTAATTTTTTCACCGGGATTAACTTTATATTTTAATTTTGTAGCATTTGTACGACCTCCAAAAAACGAGTCTCTAGGATCTAACGAAGTAATAATATTTGGTTTTGCACATTTTTTATAATTTTTCTCCCACTTACATTCCCACATTTCTATAACAGTATAACCATGTCTCTTAAGTAATTCAGTTCTCATTATTGTTTTGTTATACAAATAACTGAAATGTGTTTTTGTAACATTATTAATATTATTAGGTGTATAACATTCTTTACAACCATGCCAAAAACAGCCGTGGAATTGATATATAGTTTTATTTATACTATCATATCCATCCACTTTGTTGCCGCATATAATTTCTTCACAACCGTTTAAAGCGTGTTTTATGTTTTTGTTATTAAAACTTTCTAACCAACTAATAGATTTTTGACTATAACAGTCTGTCTGTTTTTTATCAATTACACCTATTGTGTTGTTTTGCAAATATTTTGATCTGTAAATAGCCATACACACACTAGCTATAGTTAAATATCTAAATGGATCAATGTTTGCAATTTCGAGAAATTGGTTTCTGAGTTCTATACAGCCTCTTCTTAAAATATTAATGTCTGACTGACAATATTCACGAAGTTCTTTTTTATTATCAAATATGTAATTCTTACCAAGTGATTCATACCACTTTAAAAATTCTTTGCGTTGTTTTGGTTTCATAGAATCATAACCATAGAAATCTTTATTTGGTATGGGTCCAACATAGTTATTGTTTTCAGGTGTGTTATAATAATGTGGATAATATCCTTTTTTGAGTTCTTTTAAGCCAAATGTTTTTGGGAAGTTACTAAGAGGCCCAGATACAAAATTTATGCTATCAATTATTTTTAGATTTATATTTTTAATTTCGAGTAACATGAGTTTTGAGCCATTATATATGGTGTATGGTTTTATAGTATTTTCTAAGCAATATTTTAATATGAAATGTGAATCATAAGCTTTAGTATTATGTGCTATACATGTATATCCTTTATGTTGTTTATTAATTAACCACTTACAAAATTCATCGTTATTATAAAATATAAATTCAGTTCCATCGAAATACTGAGCAATAATTAAATTAGGTACGTGTATACCTGTATTTTGCTGAGCTTCATAGTCAAAGAATATATATTTTTCTGTGTATGAACAATTTTTACATAATTCACAATTTTTACAGTTACCAGGTTTACAATTTTTACAGTTTACACAATTACATTTTCCACCATTTTGTGTTTTTGGTTGTATGTAACATTTGTGTTCTTTGGCAAGTACAGGATTTTTACAATTTGTACAAAATTCCCAACCGCAATTATGTTGTTTATCAGTTGTATATATTTTTTCACAAACTTTACATCTTTTTCTTGCATTACACACGCGGTATTTTAAATGATTATTATAACAGCTTTCATAAGAAAAACATATATTACAATTATCGCAGTACACATTTTTAGACTCTTCCTTATCTGTATGTTCAGGCTGAAGACAAAGGTGACAAAGTTGTTTTATTATTTCTTTACATTTATGATTTTTATTATAATATGCCTTATTACATATTTTACAGTAATAACTAGATCCATAGAAACCAGTCATACTATTAATTACATCAAAGTGGTTACCGATTTTATACAGATATAATGTGATATCTTTATCAATACCGCTATATATTACAGAGTTAAAATTTTCCGAACATATTATTTTAATTTGAATATTCAGTAATGTTTCCACATTTTTTATATCTTCCAGAGTAAAGCCCTCTTCGGTATATGTTTGTAGTTTGTTGCATAAATTATTTGTTAAAACTGTTTGTAGATTTCGACCCATTCTAATATACCTTAAGTTATTATTTGATACTTCTCTGTTATATAAGTTTAGTTCTTGATATATTTTTGGATTATTTTGATACGTTAATGCTACAATTATTGCTCTCGGTGCACATAAGTTATCTCTATTATTAATTCGTGTTATAGACTGTTTAGTCTTTATATTTTCTGCTAAATTTAATATTTTTGTACCACCACCCGCCCCTTGAGGTATATTAATTACTTGAGCATGAAATATTGTATTATCTAAATCAATTTCTTCTTCATACTTTAAAGCATTGTGGAAGTAGTTGATAAATTTTTGTGCATTGGTGTCTTGATTAACATTAATAGTTACATGGTTACTTAATTTTGGACTTTCTAAAGTTAGTAAAAATTTATCTCCATTTTTATAATTAGTTTTTTGTTTAACATGGCTAAGCATTTTACTTATATCACCTTCAATATCACTCAAGTCTTTTAATTTTATTTTTAAAATTATTTGATGTGTTTTGTATTTCTTTATATATTTGCTATTTATGTTTTCAATTATTAATTTGTCATTATTTCTGGGAGCGGGTGTAGGTGTTATATTTATATTATATCTAGGTGATGGTGTAGGTTTTTTATTTATATTATATCTAGGTGCTGGTATAGGTACATGTGCTTTAATTTTATGTACTAGGTCAGATTTCTTTAGATTTGAATACCCTTTTATATTTTTATTTTTACATATTACTCGTAAATCTTTAACAGTTTTTTTACTTAGACAATCATGATTATTACTTTGATCATAATCAACACCACAGAAATTACAATTTGCATATTGAATAATATTTGTAGAGGTGTTTATCTGAGATGTACTCGGCTCATTCATTTCCATTTATTACAAAATAAATTTGTTAATACTTTTTCAATCTTTAAATTTTAGGTGCTAATTATAGAGAATGTATTTTTGTATTATATTACTCACTCCTGATTCTGTTTTTTTAATAAGAGAAAGAAATGTGATATCACAGTCTATTATAAAAGAAGATGACGATAAAGATAAAATTAAGAAAATTTTAACCCAAATTAAGCATATCTTTAAGTGCGGGCTCCTTTTCTTTTAAGTACAATTTACCATAGTGTTTATTACTTTCTTTATGAAGTTTTAAATGTTGTTTTTTTACTGTTTCACCACAAGTACACACTTCGGTGTTTTCATTATAATATTTACGCATATATTTATTTATTTTGTCTTTATTTTTCTTGCGATAATCTTGCATGTAACTATTGACATTATTTTCAGTAGCCATTTATAAGAGAAAAATTTTGTTAATATTTTTTCATTTACATTTATCTTATATCTAAGGATTGTACAAAATTATGTAAAGTTAAATATGCACAATGAATAATTAGAGATTGGAGCAACGATTTATTACCATACCTATATTCCACTAAACAATTTAAATAAATATTTCTATACTCCTTGTTTTTCGGTATGTATAACGACAGAGGAACTATTGAAATTTTTTTTAATAATATTGATAATAATAATCTTGCTGTTCTTCCGTTTCCGTTTACGAATGGATGAATGTCCAAAAATTTTTCAAAGAATTGTGCTCCTATGTCGAACCAATTGTCGGAAGTAATTTCAATACTTGTAACAGATTTAAATAATTTGTCCATAGCACAGGATATTTGACTAGGATCTAAATAGTAATAATCTGTCCCACTAGGTTTTGAACAAGTTGTTCTATATATTCCTCCATTAAAAAGTTCATGTCCTATCATTTTATTTATATTTTTGGCCAACAGTATATCGAAGGCCTTGAATGAATTATTTATTATCGATTTTTCAAATAAGTAATGAGTTGCTTTTGATAAATTTCTTGTTTTCTTACTATTTCTACAATCAGTGTTCCCATTTAACGAGTTAATCGTATCTTCCAATGTCTGTGTTCCTGTATTTTCACCAATGTTACATTCTGTAATATATTGCATATGATAATCATTTTCAAAGCCACAAATATAATTATAATTATTCGGGTTTTCTATAAATTGTTTTACATGATTGAAGTATTTAGGAATTTTTTCAAACATTTCAGATATATTTTCTCCATAATCATTTATCCAATACGGTTGTTCCGCATATAATATATCATTTTTTTCATTATAATATTTATGCATATATTTATTTATTTTGTCTTTATTTTTCTTGCGATAATCTTGCATGTAACTATTGACATTATTTTCAGTAGTCATTTATAAGAGAAAAATTTTGTTAATATTTTTCATAAGAAAACATATATTTAATCAAAAATTCATTCCACAACTTATCCTTTTTATTGTTAATTTTCTGTGGCTTGAAATATTTATGTGGTACATTATTTCTATAACCACTTGCATATAAAAAGCTAAGCAAATATGGATATTTTTGAATTATTTCATCTTTAGTAGTAGCATTAAGAGATGTATAAAAATTAGGTTTAATTACAATTCGATAATTATGAACTAATTTCTCAACATATTTCATTTTATCTACGTGCTTAATAAATAATTTCTTATTTTGTTTATTAATTACATGAAAATTACAATTAACGCATTGTGGTACATGAGCTGAATTATCGAATGAATATTCTAGACACTGTCTACATTTTTCATAGACTTGTTCATCAATATCTATAACCCGAGCATCTGGAATACTAAAAATTTCATTTATTTAATTTATTTTTTAACACTGGAGTAATAATAATTGAACATTTATTAATACGTTGTTGAAATCTTTCACGATCTACAGCATATAGATGCCAAATACCTTTACGACTTGCTCTATAAGCATAATTCCAAGTAAACATATAATGTATTTTAACATTATCACTAAATCTAACACTTAAAAACCTCTTAGCGCTCCTAGAAAATATTCTGGAGTTATTGTATTTTTTTCAGTAACTGATTCCTCAACTACTGGTGTCTCAGTAACTGTTTCCTCAACTACTGGTGTCTCGGTAACTGATTCCTCAACTACTGGTGTCTCAGTAACTGTTTCCTCAACTACTGGTGTCTCGGTAACTGATTCCTCAACTACTGGTGACTCAGTAACTGATTCCTCAACTACTGGTGTCTCGGTAACTGATTCCTCAATAGACTCTTCAGTAACTGATTCCTCAACTACTGGTGTCTCAGTAACTGATTCCTCAACCGATTCTTCATTATTAGCAACTGCGACTGATTCTACGTCTGATTCACTTTCAAAATTCGTATACAAATACTTTTCTATTGCTATTACTTGAACATTTGTATCTTTAACAGTGTTACTAATATCTTCAATCTGTGTTCTCAATGGATTTGAATTATCATTTGTCATATCTAGTTGATTTATTAAGTTTCTACAAACGTTTAAATCGTCGTTATTAAGCTTTTCAATTAGTTTAACTATACGTCTTAAGATAAACGCACATTCTGACAGTTTCTCCTTATTCGCCATTTATTAGAGAAAAATTAATTTGATTTGAAAACAATATCCCAATGAATTTTATTATGAAAGTCTTCCAAAAATTGTTGACTATACCGTTTCCAATAATATGATAATACAGTCCAATCTAATTTGTCCTGAAACTCTCTAATAAACTCTTCATCTAAGTTTGGTTGATACGATATTTCAATAAAGTCAAGTTTATCCTTAAACATTCTAATAAAATTTAAACTTAAATTCTTTCTGGTTGAAATTATGTGCCATGGAAGTTTTTCAGCATATTTAGTCATAAAGTATTCACTTAAATTTTTTCTTTTAGCAACAACATTAAAGTCAATATACTCAATCATATCTTCTAAAAAGTCATCACTTAAATTTTCATGACTTGATATTTCAGGCCAATCTACTTTATGTAAATACCTCATACAGATATCTTCACTCAAATCTTTTCGCTTTGATAATATAGTAAAATTCACATACTCTTCGTATTTTACAATATGATTCTCATCAAAATCATAACGACCTGATATTTCATCCCACTTAACTTTACTATGATCAATTTCCATTGGAAAACCATAATCATTCACAAACTCAACAAAGTAAATATGTGAAAGACCTGTTAGAAAACTATCAATCAATCGAAGTTGCAAGTACTGACTCATCATTTATTAGATAGAAATTATACGTTTATAATTTTTGTTATCTCAAACAATAGTTCGTTTTGAGAAAGATGTGTTTCAAAATGATTTCCATAATATCTAATATCAATAGTTTCTTTAATTTTGTTGTATAAATTAATACTGTTTGGATTATACTCAAGTCTATGTATAACTACCATGTCTGGATATACAGTTCTTAGCATCTTGATGCGATTATTAGCTTTACACTTTTGAACTCTAAGCACATAATAAGGATATTCCCACATGTGATTTTTTTCAATAAGTATAAACTGATGATGTTTGTTTGTATTGTTTGGCTTAGAAACTACATCAAGCTGTATTTCTTCAACCTTTTCTGCTAAAGATTCTACTTTACTTTTCAGATTGTTTACTATAGCCTTGTACTTGAACTCTATCTTGTATTCTCCATATTTTCTTATTGATGGTAAGACTTCAGAAGTAACACACCGCTTAAATTCTTTTGCTTTTGGAAGTTTAGAAGATAGTATTAGTGAATATAAACCTGATTCATTAACATATACAGTATTTGGTTGGTTATTAAAGGGGGTCGCGTTTTGCGACGCCCTTATAAATTCATATATTGTACGGTCTTCTTTATCAATATGCTTAATAATTGCATCTCTTGAATTTGTATATCCCAATATCTCAGCAACATCTTTTGCTTTGAACCAAGGATTGTTATCTTTATCTGCTAGATAATTGATTTTATTATTATTGAATATTATGTTGTTGTTTATAATGATTCCATTTATTACAAATAAAATTTGTTAATATTTTATACTATTAAAATGATTCATAGTTTTTATATACATTTTGCCACCTGGTTTATATAAATACTCTTTTATTAATCTTTGCAATGATATTATTTTATTGTATTTACTTAATAATCTGTTATATTCATCACTAGGTATCTTGTCTTTAAATTCAGTTAAAAATTCTATTGAGAAAATATAGTTTTTTTTGCAAGGTATAATTTCCCAATCAACTTTATCTTGAAACTCTCTAAAAAAATCTTCTGATAATTTTTGATAATATGATATTTCTTTCCAGTTAACTTTATCTTGAAACTCCCTAATAAAATCTTCTGATAATGTTTGATATGTTGATATTCGCACCCAGTTAACTTTATCTTGAAACTCTCTAATAAAAGGTTCTGATAATTTTTGAGATCCTGATATTGCTCTCCAGTTAAATTTATCTTGAAACTCTCTAATAAAAGGTTCTGATAATTTTTGATAATATGATATACATACCCATTTAACTTTATCTTGAAACTCTCTAATAAATTCTTCTGATAATGTTTGAACACATGATATATATTCCCAATCAACTTTATCTTGAAACTCTCTTATAAAAGGTTCTGATAATTTTTGATTATATGATATTACATTCCAGTTAAATTTATCTTGAAACTCTCTAATAAATTCTTCTGATAATGTTTGAACACATGATATGTAATACCAATCAACTTTATCTTGAAACTCTCTTATAAAAGGTTCTGATAATATTTGATCACATGATATATATTTCCAATCAACTTTATCTTGAAACTCTCTTATAAAAGGTTCTGATAATGTTTTATGTGATATTACATTCCAGTTAAATTTATCTTGGAACTCCCTAATAAATTCTTCTGATAATTTTTGATAACATGATATGTAACACCAGTTAACTTTATCTTGAAACTCCCTAATAAAATCTTCTGATAATTTTTGAGATCTTGATATATTACGCCAGTTAACTTTATCTTGAAACTCCCTAATAAAATCTTCTGATAATTTTTGAGATCTTGATATATTACGCCAGTTAACTTTTTTATGGTTTATATTTAAATCCATGGCTTTAGCAAAGTTAATATGATCCATATTATACAAGTAATCATCTATACAGCGTAATGTCCAGTAATCCATTTATTACGAAATAATTTTGTTAATAGTTTTATGTAGATAAGATTGTGATGACGTTTTGCTCAGCCGCGCGGCGGAGCAAGATTCTCATGATCTGACTTGTCTGCGATAGACTCCAGTCTGTGACTATACAATATTCTTTGCATCAATCCAAGAATTATGAGTATTATCAAACCCTAACCATTTTACATATGCTTTATTACCTTTACGTTTAATTACTTTCTCAACCAAATATACGTCATCTCTAGCAAAATTTAATTCTTGTTCATAGAAGCAACCTTTTAATTCTTGCTCTTTATAATCTTTCAAATGATAAGTTATTGGATTCGAATATATTATTTTACACACAGTGAATATCTCGTTTGTCCAATTTGGAATATAACCCTTCTCAAAAACAGTTTTATATTTAGATACTTTATCGCCAATTTGATACTTGGGTTTATAATTAGGAATTTCTTCTTGAAACAGAGGTTTTAATTTTTCTTCATTCTTTTTCTTTGATGCTTCAATGGGTGTCATTTTTATCGTACTATGTTTTGTATGATTGTAAGTATTTACTAGCACAGGTAACATGTCAAGCCACTTGTAATTACCATTAATTGTAAATTGTTTCCACATTTTTTCTTTCAAAGTTCTATTAACACGTTCTACTACACTTGCTTTTCTTTCTGAATATGTTGAATAATGGTTAATATTATTTTCTTTCATTAACGCTTGAAAATTTTTATTGTAAAACTCTAAGCCTTGATCAGTTTGAAGATTTTTCGGTACTCGTTTCACTAGTCGCAGACTTAAGTCTGCTTCATCTGACGCTAAAATTGATTTAAATGCGTTTGTTATACTGTTACCAGTTTTATTCTCAACAGGTTTTGCCCACAAATATTTAGAAAACACATCAATTACAACTAATAAATATTTATAACCTTTATTCACTCTTGAATATGGAATCATCTCAACTAAATCAGCTTGCCACAAATCATCAATACCATATGTTATTACTTTACGTGTTGGAAAATTTCGTCTTAGTGGTTTATGTAACTCGCTTGCAATTTGTTCTCTAGCGTTATTACTTAAATTTTTTTTATAAACTTTGATTTCTTTGAACCACATTGGGAACACTTTGCCTGTAACATAGGTCGACCATTTTTAGTTACTGTTTTAGTAACGCTAGTTGAATTTGTTTGAGACTTACATTTAAGACAATATATTAATTCAGCCATTTATTAATTAAAAAATTGGTCTGTGACTACTCCAAGAGTCTATTAATTGTATCATGATTTAAATTTGTTGTGTTGATCACACATTCAGCAAATATTTGGAATACATCGTTATATGTTTTAACGAAATCAAGAAAATCTTCCTTGGTTAATTCTGATTTTTTATTAATTGCGCTATAGTTAACGTTTACTATTTTATTAGTGTTATTAGCAAATACCTGAAATAAATCATTTACTGCTTTATGTAAATGCAAAAAAAGTGTTGTTATTTTTCTATTAATTGATTCATTTTGTGCTTTGTTTAAATCATTTTTAGTGTTTTCCAATTTTTTATTAAGTGTATTATACTTTAAATTTATAAATCTCTCAGTGCTATCTGAAAATTCCTTTATTTTTAAATTATTCTCATTAAATTTTGTTGTTATTAAAGCATTTATTTTACTTGTTTCTGAATGAACTTGCTGAATTTTATTCTCATATTCACCAATAATTCTTGACACAAAACCTTTTGTACAAGCATCTGTGTCTTCTTCAGGATCTTGTGTGTTGCATAATCTCTTGTTTTGAATATCATAATTACCATCACTTGTTAATTTGAAACCAATTCCTGACTCGCCTTTTACACCTCTTGAAAATATTTGATTATTAGAGTAATCATCACTCTCACCAAACTTGTTTAATACCATTTATTACACTAAAATGTTCCCGCTTCTTTTTTGTTTTTTCTTCTTCTAGTTCTTCTTCTATATTCATGATTTCATTTCCAACATTGTCATTACCAGCGGTTTGTTCAGCTTTAAGGAAATTTAAACGTTTTTCTAGTTCGCTAATAGTGTTCCAATAAACATATTCTTTTTCCTTGTTGTTATATTTTTTAAATCCTTTTCCTGTTTTCGGTGTTGAAGTTAGGTCTTCCAATGAGTGATACTGCGATACAGGTGTTGTCGGCGTAGTTGGTATATTTGAAATATCGGATAAATCTTCTGTTTGAGGAAATTCTGGTGACTTTGCTCTAGCTTCGTCATACAATTGTTGTCTTTGTTTTTTACGTGGAGATTGTTTTTTGCTTGGAGATTGATCCTTATATTTCTCCCAAATAGGTTTAATAATTTTGTTATATTTGTTGCTTCTACTTGCTCTCGGTTTAGACGGATCATCAACTCTTTGTATACAACCGCTATGTATTAAAATTTTCTTGTAATTTTCTAGATCCTCTGGTGTGTAATCTTTAGGTTCTTTTTCAGTTAATAAACTCCATATACCATGTGTAGATGGAACTTTAAATTCAACTATTTTCTCATCTTCACCAACCTTGTGGATATTAATATTATCACGATCATACGTTACTAGCACGTTTTTACTACCAATTTTACCGCTACTTCTATTAATACCAAAAGTTTCATCTATGTTTGATTTGACTGTTTTTGTAAGATACTTATCTCCTAATGTTTCATCACCTAACGCTCTATCTCTTGATGTTCCCGGTTGAATTTCATCAATACTCAGATGTGGCCTTTTGTATAGTTTTTTCTGTTGAAAATTATCTTGTATTTGTTTCAATATTTTAGTTTGTTCTTTACCACTTTCAGTTTGATTTAGTATGGCATTTTGTAATGGTACTAGAGCGTTTGTAATAGGTTCGTATTGTTTTAGTAATTTTTCGTGTTTAATAGAATGGCCTTCAGTTCGTTTAATGTAAGCTGCTTTAGCTTTGTTGAATGATTCTCTATACTCCTTTACTTTTTTCTCATCCATTTATTACATTAAAATTACCGTTCATGTTCCATGTTGATGTTTTATGTTTCTCATGTTTCATGTTTCATGTTCCATGTTCCATGTTGATGTTTCATGTTGATGTTTTATGTTCATGTTCCATGTTGATGTTTCATGTTCTATGTTGCATGTTTCATATTTCATGTTTCATGTTTATACTAAAAGCACCTCATTGAAGTTTCGACTGTATTTACCGTTGCTTACATCTTTTTCTAAATTTATTACAAGAAAATCATACTTCATTTTCCAACAAAAAGTACATAACTGTCTAAACGTTTCAAAAGACATATCTGTTCCAACATGATCATCATAGATATGTTTCAAATTAGTATTGTCGTTATGTTTAAAAACAATAAGCAAATTTAAATTATCACGTATCATTTGTTTAGGTATACGACTATATGTTTGACAAAGGTAAAAGCAACTTATTCTTTTATGTCTACCTCTATGGAAATATTCCTCTATTACTTTCTGTTTGTCGCTAGCAACGTCGTCAAATATAATTACTGATAATGGTGGGATTTCTTCAACTCGTAATACATCATCTGAATTATTATATGTGAAGAAACCAATTTTATACTGTTTCTTAATATGTTTATTTATTTCACTTACATAATTTTCAAGATACTTGTATAGTGGTTGATTTAAAGATTTTGAGTAAATGTAGATATTACTATAGATTAAACTGTTTTTATTATCAGTCAATATTCGAATTAAAATATTTGTTTTACCACAATTTGATGAACCTACTATTCCAGCTCTAATTATATTAGGATAATATTTATAATACTGTATATTTTCTTGTTCTATAACACATTTTTGCAACCCGTTACCAAGTTTTTTTATTTTAAAATTGTTGCAGACCATTTATTTATAAAAATTATTCTTTCCTTACCATGTTATCACCAGGACTATATGCTACAAATGAGTCATTCGCAATAAGACAGTGAATCATCGTGTTTGTTGGTGCTTGTTTTTCAAATGTGAATTTAATTGTAAGATTTGTAGGTCCTTCTTTAATAATTCCACTCTTATACGTTAAATCAAACACAAACAAGGGATACTTTTTAATAAAATCTTGTTTCTTAATAATGTTATTCAGTAGATCTGCATCTTTATTGGGATAGTACGTTTTCTTAAGATCGCAATACATTGAATACAATCTGCTATACATGTTTAATTTTATATTCAAATCCATATCTTCTACAGGATAATATTCAACTTCACTAAACAATAATCTTATGTTTTCTACATCACAAAAATCAAATTCTGAATTATTTTTCGTAAAGTCAAATTGTCTATTGGTTTGTAAAGCAACAATAACATATTGAGGTCTTTTAGATAAAGTGGTAATGGACCAAGAATAATTTTTGGATTGTGCCAAGAATGTTGGGTGATTTGTATAGGACCAGTCCAAGTATGGTATTGTTAAATATTTATTTGATTCAATTAATTTATTGATTTTGATTTTCTCATCTATGATTGGTGTAATATGAGGCATTTCCCAAATTATATCGGTTAAATGAATTTTCAAATTTTTATCTTTTACTTTATTTCTCGATGCCTCTGTGGTAACAATTAAACAATTTGCGTCACTGGTATTTCTTAAAAACTCTATTGATTGTGATACTCTCAATACAGGCTTATTATAATTTTCAAATAGTGAAAATATTTGTTTAACTGGTACACTTATTGAAAAATAGCCATCATCAGTAATTAAATTGGAACCATCCCAACCTTCAAGAATATAATTATTTAGTGCAACACATAATCCTTTCAATAAAATATTATAGCCTGGACTGTTTACTTCTTGTACTACTTTATTATTAATTTTGTACACTATATCACTAAACATGTGCATATAACCATTTTTCACAAATTTTATGTTTTTGTAATCATCTTTTAAGTCAACATCTGTACAAATAATTTGACCATTCAAAATAATATTACTGTTAGCTGTATCAAACTGAGCATCTTGACTATTAATATTAATAGTTGTACGTCTATTTGTATCATTTATATAATCTTTCAGTTGTGGGTAATATTTATGATAGTCATATTTTTCTATTATTTGTTTCTCACTTTTCGGAGCACCAGTGAACACTAGTGATGTACTCATTTAATTAGTAAAAAATAGTGCTTATTTCATTTTTCGAATCTCAAATTGTACTTCTACATATTCGCCTCTAAAATCAATGTATTCACCATGCTGATCTTTTAATTCTAATTTAATGTAATCTATAAAATTTCTACCTTTTAACAGGTAACGATCCAAATTTTTAGGTATAAATACAATATCATAACCTGGATTAACTGTAATATAAAAATCACTAATAATGTCAGTTTGTTTTGAGTTTACGTATTGACCTATAGCTAGGGGACAGTGAATGTTAATAGATTTAATTTTGAAAATATCAATTTCGTTATCTGAAATATATTTCTTGTTTGCTTCAGTTGTTTGTTTGTTAAATCCTAATAAATTTAATATAGAAGTATCATCTATAAAAATTGAATACGGTGATTCTATTTCACATTTAAAGGTATTAGTATTGGGTGTTAAAACGAAACCATCGCCAATTTTTTCTTCAAAAATATCTTTTATATGATAAACAGAATACGTACCATCTTCAATAATAAATGTTACAAATTTACTGTTTTTAATAATTGTAAGTGTGTTATTTTTTAACTTTTTCGAAACATTGGGTATTTTAAAATTTGATTTAAATTTTCTAATACATATTTCATATTCACCATCACTGATATCTAGCGGTGGATAAAATTTTGCTTCTAACACAGATGAATCTAAGTTTGCAGAATTATTCAGTTTAAATATTCCGCTCTCCATTTATTTATCTAAAAATCTTAAGCATAATTTACCACATATTGTTTGATCATATTTCTGGTAACTGTCATAATTATAATATATATTTGCTTTACCTGAACTATTAAAGTATTTTATTAATTTCTTTTCTGGGTTAACGTTGCCGAACGAATCAAAATAATATATATTATTATTTATCTTCTTATAAGCAATCCAATGAGTACCAGGTCCTGAGTTTGAGTCTAGATTTACAATACCAGTTTCGTTTTTATTTATTTTCTTAGGTAATGTGTCATCCATAAATACACCTCTAAAATATGGAATTTTTAACTGTTTAGCGTAATTTATTAGTTCAATGTCGGATAATGCTTTATTTGAAATTTTTTTTTTTTTTTAGACTTGTTCCATTCAACATCACCTATTGAAAACATTCCTTTACCAGTTTCTTAACACCTGAACCTTTTTTTCCTTCAATTGCTTTATTGTGACGTTTAGCCTCTTCAAGCATTTTATTTTGATATTGTTTTTTATGTACTGCTTGAGTTATACCTGCTGCTCCACCAGCAGCGGCTCCTAATGCTGCTATAATTGGCAATAAATGTATAATGCCACCTCTTTTAATTTGACTTTGTGATAATTTTAAAGTTACTCCTTTACCGTCTTTTTTTGCTTTTTCAATTTTATTAATTTGAGCTTGTGTGAGTGATAGTTTAACAGAACCTTTCAAATCTTCATTCTTTAAACGAACTGAAACAGTGTCTGTTGCGTTGGCAATTTTCTTTTGTTGATTTTCAGACAAACTCACACCATATTGTATATATGACATTTTAACTGATTTATTACTAGAAAAATTATTATTTAAACCCATACCCATTTTACGTTTAGCTTTCATAATATTTGTAACTGACCATGCCGCGGTTTTTTCACCCAGGGAAGAATCTTTACTGTTAACTCTGTCCCAAGCCTTGTATTCTAATATTTGATCTGCTTTATTTCTATTGGGTACATCTTTATACTGAGAATATGCAATATCGTGTTCCCTGCATGCTTCATCTAAAGGATTTACACCTCTATCTCCTCGAGCTAATCGTTTCTTTAATTTAGTTCCCGGCCCACAATAATTGTAACCCGGTACATGCGCTTCAAATGGCAAATTATTTATTAAATTATTCACAATACCTGATCCTTTCTTTCTCATTTATAAATGGAAGAATATTTGGAGAACAGAAAATACGTTTACCGTAAAAGTTATAAATTAAATAGTAATATTAATATTGCACTTCATATTGGTGAGGTAATTTTTGCGGGAAGTAGTTTATCTGCTCTTGCGTTTGTGCCTTTAGCTGCTTTATCTCTTGGTAGTCCGGTTTTAATGGGTCTTAATGAAATATTAAACATTAAAGAAAAAATGATTGACTTTAAAAAGTGTTATAAATTTTATAGAGATATGTTGTTATTGTTAAAATCTGGTAAAATTAGGGAAGATGAAATATACTACAAGGAACTTGACTTTTTAGAAAGCATTACTTATTTTCCAGTTGAAAAATATTTAAAAAAGAAAAAATTAAATGGTTATGCAACTTAAGTAATCCGACCACTACATCTTGCGGAATCCAACTTGTTAAGACTTTATATTTAACAAACAATAATTACTAATAGAATTTTTATAAATTCTGTTAAACAAATAAATTGTTCTAGAAGATTCTTCTCATCAGCATAAATGTGGCATTACATGTATAAATGTTGTACAGTTACAAAGAGTTAGATAAAATCCCTTGTCGTTGTACTACAATATTATAAGTGCAAAATGTCATTAACATCGGAAGAGTTAAGAAACATTCATCAAGAATTGTGTAATTATCACACAAAAATGTTAGAATTATTGAACAATAGTGTTATTAGTGATCAAAACTACTTTCAATTAAAAAGACAAATTGAATTAAATAATATTCAGTTACCAAAAAAACCTAAATTCACTATAGAAGATTTTTTTCAATTAAAAACAAGAAAGAAATTAAATATATTAACAGGTCAGGACTTACATAAATATTTAAAATCGCTATTAGGAAATAATTTAGAACATTGTCATGTTGATTTACCAAGTCCTACAAATTTTGATGAATTATTAAAATATTTATTAGCCAAGAAGGAAGAAATAGTGATAGATAAAGTGAAATATTTTAGTAATGTTGTTCAATATGGATATTATTTAGAATTATTTTATCAAGAGTTTCAATTAAGAAAATTAAGTTTAAAAACTAACTGGAAAAAATATATAAAAATTCATTTTAACATGTCTGATAAATATGGAAAAATACTCAGATACATAGGATGCATATGGAAACATTATCCAAGAATTATGTATCTTTCTATATCAGTGAATGACTTTATTAAAAGAAAAGAACAACTTCAACATTTATTATTTAATGAACAATTTAAAGAAGAACAACTTTTTTGGAAAACAACGTCAGATAATATTTCGTGAGTAGATATAATATTTTAAAATTTAAATTCTGTGTTAATTTTTATTTTTTAGAAATACTGCGTCATAAAAATTAGTCATTCAATTTTTTTAAACAAATTTAATTTTGTGACGTCGTCGCAGAAGAACTGTTCGGTATGAGTCATCCATATATCTTTTTAAACAAATTTAATTTTGTGACGTCGTCGCAGAAGAACTGTTCGGTATGAGTCATCCATATATCTTTTTAAATAAACTGAATATCATGTATTTGTTTATTGTTTCTTTCTATTTTACCTTTATAAACTAAACTGGGTGGGTTTTTATTCATGTCTTTAATTTGGGGAATAAATTTATTAAATCTTTGTGGTAAAGATACTTTGCAGTTTTCCAAATTTGCTATAACTTGTTGGCCGTAATTACCTGTGCTAGTTTCAAACGATATAACTTTATAAAGAGTATTTAATTCTAATTCAGATAATTTTTTAAATTGAGATGATGCACTGTTCAACATACCTGCATAGTTAGTTTTGTTCTCCATTTAGTACAATAAAATTATGTTAATATATTTATTTAATAAATTCTTCATTCCCATTTCACCGCTCCAATTCGATCAATCCATCGTTGCCCACAGAATTCTTGATTCTTGACACTATAGTATTTTAATCATTATTATTTTGTAATATAATAATTTATACTCACTCATAGATAATCTAGTTACTTATTACAAAAGATGAATCCATTCGTACTGTTTGAAAAGTTTTTAACTACTTAAAGTGCTGACGAAAGTGTTATTTGATTAAAATAAAACAGTGGCGTAGATAAACCAGTAGCGTAACTAAATTTATTTAATAATATAATTATGCGTGCTGCATTTTTTTTTTACAGAACAACTGCTCGGTACGTATAGCATCATGCTGTAGTTATCTGTTCAATTGAAACAACATTGTTTTTATCAAGTGTATTTTAACACTCAGATATCATGTAGGACAACCAGACATAAAGAAACAGATACTGTCGAAATTAAATATAATAATATAACTAGAGACAAACAAACAAAAAACCTAATTAATAAAAATGAGACCAAAACGTTTCAACTCACATATGATAAGCGCGTAATCAACAATATAGACAACAATTGTATAGACACACTACCGTACGGGTATTAAATAAACGCGATAAACAATTACCAGTCGTATTTTAGCACTCAAATATCATGTAGGACAACCAAAACACTTTTAAAAATAATGCCAACCAGCACAATTCGTACTTACGCGTTCCGTTCGTTCCGTTTGTGCTCAAAAGTTCCTTTTGTGGTAGTAGTATATGCGTTCCGCTGTGCTCAACATAATATTTACTTGACTTCTTCTGAGTGAGTTGGTAAACTTGAAATTATAAAATTGTAAATTCTAAATGAAAAAATTTTTAGAGAGAGTAGTATATGCGTGCCGTTGTGCTCAATGGGCGCATATACTACTATAGAGGATTTCTCAGTGGCTGACAGTCTTCACTTAATAGATTTAGGAATTATGAAGAGATGTTTGCTAGGCTGAAGGCACTTTTGGAAATTACAAGACGAATTGGTCAGCTTTTGATATATCAAAGGTATCAAACTTCTTAATAATGTGCAAAATGCCTAGTGAAATCCACAGGGCTGTAAGAGCTATAGACTGTCTGTCCCATTGGAAAGGACTTGAGTATCGAACTTTTTTACTTTATATAAGTATTATTATACTTAAAGATGTATTGCCTTTAGGTGTTTATAAACATTACTTGTTATTTTTTTGCGCAGTAACTATATGTTCTTCGCAACATTATTTTCAATTTTTAGATTTGGCTGAGGCATTACTCGATAGGTATGTAGAAACATTTCGTGATTTTTATGGAGAAGATTATATAACAAGTAATGTTCACAATCTTACGCATATGGTAAACGATGTTAGAAAATTAGGAGAACTGTCAACTTTTAGCGCTTATCCATTTGAATCAAAACTATATGAGATTAAAATGTTTTTGCGTAATGACATCCGTCCTATAGTTCAAGTAGCTAACAGGTTAGCAGAAATGACGCAAGTCGTAACTGAAACTTTTATTACTAAAACGTAATATCCAATTTTGAAAAAGAAATGTAATGATTATTATTATAAAATCGAATTTGAAAATTACATATTAAGTTCCGAAGAACAAGATAAATGGTTTCTTACTAACAATAATCACATAGTTCAAATGCAATATGTGTTTGAGCGAAATGGTGAAATTTTAATTTCTGGAACGAATTTAGAGAAATATAATCCTTTTTTGAGACTCCAATTTGCTCATCTTATCTTAATATATACAGGATGTTCATTTTAAATGGGCCACCATTGCTATCTCGAGAACTATAAGAGCTACGAGGTCGGTTAAATTAGCAAACAATTTCTATTTTACAACACTATTAACAGGAGATAAACAAAATTTTTATTAAACCAGTGGTTCTCAAAATACGGGTCCCAACTTTTTTATTTTAAATGTGAACCTATATTTTTTATTTTTTTATTCAATAGAGAATTTTATTCTGAATTCAATGATATAATATTATCATACCCTAACATAACGATTTTTTTTGAGAAAAATGCATCTGAAGTTTTATATTAATTTGAATAAAATATGACAATAATAAGAGTGCCATGACGGAAAAAACGGAATAAGTCTTTTTTGTAACCTGCAATTAGAGTGCCTTGACAGAAAGAAGTGAATAAAAGTATATTCTTTCTGTCAAGGCACTCTAATTGCAGGTTAAAAAATGACTTATATTCGGTTTTTTCCGTCATGGCACTCTTATTATTGTCATATTTTATTCAAATTAATATAAAACTTCAGATGCATTTTTCTCAAAAAAATCGTTATGTTAGGGTATGATAATATTATATCATTGAATTCAGAATACAATTCTCTATTGAATAAGAAAATAAAAAATATAGGTTCACATTTAAAATAAAAAGGTTTGGACCCGTATTTTAAAAACCACTGGTTTAATAAAAATTTTGTTTATCTCATGTTAATAGTGTTGTAAAATAGAAATTGTTTGCTAATTTAACCGACCTCGTAGCTCTTACAGTTCTCGAGATAGCAATGGTGGCCCATTTAAAATGAACATCCTGTATACAGCAAATAAAAACTCTTTTAATAAAAAAAATATTTTATCACATTTCTAACATCAAATGCAAATTAGTTGCGGTTTACCATAGTTCTGAAATAGTTTTTATACCATTACTTCATTCATTTTATAAGCACTAAAAATTACACGAAATAAAAAAAAAAATATGATGCGAATTACATTAAAAAAGTAAATGTTTATATTTTAATATAATAGTGTTTATTTTATAAATTCGTGTTTATGTACACTTATTGTATAAAATTTATAAAAAAGACTAGGTACATATGGCATTTATGTAAATACTTATACTATACACAACAGTACTTTAAGAAATAAATAAAAATTCTTGTAACAAAATAAATATATACTTTTACAACATTGAAATTGGAAATTTGTGTCAAAATCATTTTTTGATTGTTTAATATCCCAGTTTGATTGTCTAATATTTTACTAATTGTTTCTGAATTGCTGTCTACTAAGTTGATCATCGGTATCATATCTTCTTCAATAATATTAGTCAGAGATTCTTCATTAATTATTTGTGGTATATTTAAAATGGTCTGGTTTACTGGTGGTTATATTGTTGATGAATTTGAAGACATCTATGGAATTATGTAATATTTAATATTTAGAAGCACTATTTTATATATTATTTTATTTACCACATTTTGTGCAGGTAAACTAAAGTTTTCAGATTCCGCATTGTTCCTTTGCGAAAGAGATGTTCTTTTTTTCGTTTGTATTACAACTTTGTCATTCTCATTATTGTCGGTGTCTGTTACATTTAACATTCTATTTAATTCATTTTCTGCTTTATCATAACTCAAGTTAAATCTTTCTAACGTGCATGGAATTTCAAATCAATTGTCTGTGTCTGAAATTGAATTCGCGTTTTTCATTAATTTATCCGCTTTCTTTTTGGGCCAGTAAAGAGTTCCTTTATTTTCCCAGCATTCGAGAATTATGGATAACTGGGTTTTGTTTTTTTCTGTGGTTTGCACAATTTTGAACATTGTGAAATATAAAACGTATTATTTAAATATTTTATATTTAATTGAAAGTTTACAGAATATTATTAATGAAAATTAACTTACATGACAAGTTTATTTCCTTTTATAACTATTTTGTCACTTATCTTTCCTTCTTCGCTGCTTTCTCCCTTCGCGGTTACTATATAACCTGTAGATTTGCGTAAGAAATATAAATAAAGCCCCGAATACAAACCTCACTTTCCAACAATTATAGAGCAATAATACAACAAAAATGTTATTTGAGCGAGTAAAATAGGTTTTTTATATTATTAAACGGTTTTTATCGACATTTTGTTATTACTTTATAAATAGTTTTTAAGTAAAATTCGTTTTAATATATACGAGTATCTAGTTTGATTTCACCATTTGACAACATAACAATAAACACCAGTTATAAATTATTTATAAAACATCTAAAAAAAACTTTTGGTGATATAAGAGCTTCTATTTTCTCTTAAAAAACTTTTTTGTTATATTATTGCTATATAATTGTGAGAAGTTTTACTCAGTATTCTGAAAAAAGTTATATAAGCGCAAATTGATTTCTGTAAAAAATTATAAGGTTTTATAAAAGCATTAAATGCCGCAAAAATATTATGTATTTGTTGCTTAAATATCGTTAATAATACCGTTCACACAAGGAATACTTATAGCATATTTATAATTACTTCGAAGATTTTATATTTGTGCGGCCATTATTGAATTAATAGATAAGTTTCGTTTGGCGGCCATTTAGCAACAAAATTTAAATAATGTTATTTTTATGCTAAAATACTTAAAATTTATATAATTATTAGTGAACAATTACTTTGCATTTTATTTTATATTAACTAACATAAGAGTTTCTTATGAAAAAACAATTGTATATTTTTTAAATACAAATATAATATTTATGTAAATTTTTATAATATTGGAGGTCCACTTATTTTTTGAGACTATTAACTTCATATTCACAGAAATATTTAATTAGCACATATATTTCTGCTCAGAAACAGTGTAAAACACATTATTTTCCTCTGTATACAGGGTGTTTCACGCCTACGGGACACCTCAAATAATTCCTATACTATTAAATATACAACAAAATTCTATAAGGATGTCTTATAGGTGACCAAGGGGGCATTCGATTAAATAAGATAAAAACAAATTAAACCAGTGGTTCTCAAGTTAGGGATCAGAGATATATTTTTTTAAATGGGATGACACATATTTTTTATACCTATGGGATAGACTTTTTTTTTCTGAATTCAACCATATAATAATATCATATCCTTACATAACAAAAATATTGAGAAAAATTCAATTTAAAGATTCGATAAATTTTATTTAACGTGACAAAAAACAGTAGGCTATGTTCAATAACAAAAAAAAACATAGGTTAAAAACCATAAACATTTGATAACCTAACACAAATTCATAATTTATTTTCAAAATTATCGCCATTTTGTTCTAAACATAAATGAATTCGTCTAATTACAGATTCCGATGTAACTTGAGTCAGAATTTCTGGTGTTAGTGAAATACATGCATTCCTAATACGTTCTTTTAAATTCTCTTTTGTGGTTACGGGCTGAGAATAGACTTTATCTTTTAAAAATCCCCACAAAAAAAAATCCATCGGTGTCAAGTCTGGAGAACGTGCTGGCCACTTGCTTGGACCATTGTTGCAAATCCAACGGTAATCAAACATGTCATCAAGTCTTGCACTAACCAACATAGTATTGTGAGCTGGAGCACCGTCTTGTTGAAACCATATAGCACTTCTTTCTTCTAGATTTAAATCTTCCAAATATTCTATTATTTCATTTTCCAAAAAGTGTAAATATCTCTCGCTAGTTAAATTTTCATCATAAAAATAGGGTCCTAATATTTTATTTCCCATCAAGCCTGCCCATACATTAAAACTCCATCTTCGCTGATGATTCCTATTTCGAAAAGAAAATTGATTTTGTGATAGCCAGATATGTTCATTGTGCCTATTAAATAGTCCATTGTTTGTGAATTTTGATTCGTCTGTCCATAATATTTTACTTGTAAAATTATTGTCATCTTGGGATTGAATTACAAACCATTCACAAAATTCAATTCTTCTTACATTATCATTTCCATGCAATGCTTGAACCAGTTTGTATGAATATGGTCTCCAAACTGAGGCGTTTGATATAAAATGATGAGATGCTATTTCTCTCGTTGATGCCATGGGCGCCCATAAGGGGGGGCAAGATGGGGCACTTGACCTCCCCTGGCTTTTCGCAAGTTTTAAAAAGACGGCACACATTACTTCGGCATCTTTATGTTATATAAGAAATTTATTAATGTTTGTTGTACTTTAGGGCTTATTTTAAGTGTCATTAGAAAGTAGAGATGTTTGAGACAATTAACTACAATAAACTTCATTTTATCAAATAATTTTCCGAGGAATTTTTGAAAAGTGGAAGGAATTTGAAAATTGCCTTACAAACCAATCAAAAAATAAATAAGAATCTTTACTTTATGTCTGTTTATTTTTTTTTTTTTTGAACAATTCTATTTCTTTACTAGTAAATATATGTTTGCAGTTTATCTCTATAATATTTAAGTTTTCCTTAAATGGACCATATCACATCGGAATAGAATGTCAAATGAAATATTCAACATTGCTATAAAAATTTCGATTAGCATTTTTTGTTGTTTTTTTTTTATTTTGCCCACTCTTGAAAAATATTTTACGGGCGCCCATGGTTGATGCAGTAGGATTCTGTTCAATAAATGCTAACACAGCCACTTCTATTTCTTCTCTATCTCGTACTGTATGCGGAAAAATCTTTTTTCGAGAAAATGCACCATGTGATTTCAAATTCCGTTCTAAACGGTAAATCATTTTCCTAGAGACGGGCGGTTTGTGTGGATATCTTTCATTAAACACAACACAATCTTGAATAGCATTTTTATGGCACTCCCCATAAATTAATAATAATTAAAATAATCTTCATGAATGAAATTCTCTATATTAAAGTTTTCTTTATCAATAAATATAACAATTAGAAATTATTATTATAAATGACTAGAACTTGTGCTGTTTAACTTATTGTTTTGTTATTTATCATGGCCTACTGTTATTTGTCTTGTTAACTACAGTTTATGGAATCTTTAAATTGAATTTTTCTCAATATTTTTGTTATGTAAAGTTATGATATTATTATATGGTTGAATTCAGAAAAAAAACTCTATCGAATCGGCATAAAAAATATGTGTCATCCCATTTAAAAAAATATATCTCTGATCCTTAACTTGAGAACCACTGGTTTAATTTGTTTTTTTTTTAATTTAATCGAATGCCCCCCCTTGGTTACCTATAAGACATCGTTATAGAATTTTGTTGTATATTTAATAGTATAGGAATTATTTGAGGTGTCCCGTAGGCGTGAAACACCCTGTATAATGTACTTCAAATAAACCATGATAACTTATTGTGGTCAATTTGGTGTACAAGTATACGAGTATTTAGAAGAATGCAGACAATATATTTCTTTTATAAAATAATTATTTCTCGTCAGGTTCTGCAAATAGACAAAAACGTTTTTTTAGAGTCTGAAAAGCGAACATTTGAAGAATGATGTAGGAAGAATAGTTATTTACATAACAAGCGTGGAAAGTGGTAAATAGCAAGCGTGTGTAAAGATTGAAGAACGAGGCGGGTAGCGCCGAGTGATTTAATACACGAGCGTTGCTATGCACTTTCAAGCGAGTTACGTACACTATTTTTCAGACGACCACAAAATATTATAATAAAAACAGGGTTTATACAAAAGTGTCAATGTCAAACACAACTCACGAAAGCATTAACGTTTGGGTTTGAGGTTAAGTATCACTAGTTAACCGGAAACTGATTTGGAAGTCTAGTACGTGTTATTTGCATGAACAATTAATAAAATTATCAGTACATTTTGACTCTTAATTTTTGTTATTAATTCACTACCAATTTTAAAATCGTAGTATTAAGCAAATTTTCATTAATTTTGTTACATTTCATTATCAAAGTTCCACCTATTGACCACTAATCGTCATATCCGGTTATATAACACACTAGTGTGTTATTATACACACGCTGTGTGCTATGTTACATTTTCTGGTGTTAATTATAGTGTAAATATGGCTACTTTCATATGTGGTCGTCTGAAAATGTATTTTATTCACTAGTATATATCTAATATATACTAGTCAGAAATTCATTTTAAAACATTTATAAACTTATTGTATAACAGAACAAACAAACTGTGTTATAAAACTGTTTTATAAGTAATGTAGCTGGACCAATATTTAGAGAAAAATGTTTTATAATGGTTTAAACAGTATGTACAATAAAACAAAGATTAGTTTTATAATACATTTACAAAATATTATATATTTCTTTTAAAAAGGTTTATAAATGATCACAAGAAGCAAAATAGTTTTATAAGTTGTGCCTATTTTGGTAATTTGATGGTTATTTTGGAGCTGAGAAAACGTTCTGGATGCAAAATGATAAATCTTGTACACTTGAAAATTAGTGTTGTAAACTTTTATACAATTGTAACAAAATAATTTTTGTTAGTTGGGTGTCTACATATAAAATATGATTATCATTAGGATCATCTCGGTTCAGCTTGAACCATATCAAGAAATAACTATCTTTAGAATCATCCAACACCTGTTGCACGTCTCTTGGATTGAATACTACAGACAGATAGAAATGTTAGAAAACGATAATTCTAAACCAAGAATACGCCATGCAGCCTCATAGAAACTAACATAACGACACTCCTGTTAAGTTTCAATTTCGTCCCAATTAAAAACACCATTATTTGATCGGCTACCCTCCATAATATTTATAACTATACCGTCATGACCTTTATGTATATATTTATAAAGGTATTTTGTGGCGGTGATACTAGCACATATTTCTACATTCACTTGGGTCTTTAATAATAACAATAAAACGGGAGAATAAGGAACAATGTTTCGATTATCATACACGTATTGCCTAATACATATCTACGACCATTGTCACGTCAGCGATATCTCGCGTATGTAGTATCTGCAAAAATTTCAGTATAATCCCTAAATTCTTTAGGGAACTTCCATCGACTTGCCCCGTTTCTAAAACAAGTGAAGCCTGCTATTCCAACATCGCCCTTTTTGTAAATTAAATGTTTTTTAACGAGTTCAAATAATAAAGGCTCCTGAATCTCGTCGGGAATTTCAGCGCGAATAAAAATAATTTACTTGTTAGATATTATGATATATAGATATTATGAGCCAAAAATATATATAAAAATACCAAACAAAACAAGATAAACATTATACATGGAATAAATAAACCTATGTTAAAACAAGACGTAATACAAATATATGATGCGAAAAATCAATCAATCAACACTAAAAAAAAATAAACAGAAATAAGAGAACAAGCGACAGCAAGTTGCTCAATGTAAATACCCGAAAAAAATAAATTACATAGAAAATTAAATTATAAAACTTATGTATAAACTATACTTTTAGTGTATGTGCCACTTAATTTATTTATTGATCCCTGGACAGCTTGATCAATTACACAAACTTTTAAGTCTGCGGGACGACGAGAACGAGACAAAGCGACATACAATTGCCCATAAGCGAACACAAGAATAGTTAAGTATAATCCTGTTTTATTCAAAGTTTGTCCTTGGGCTTTATTAATCGTCATTGCGTACGTCAAACGAACAGGAAATTAACGTCGCGTAAACTCAAACGGCAAACCAGTGTCCTTCCTTTCACATGTGAGAGTCATACGTGGAATGAACACTTGGTTGAAAGCCTTTGGTCCCATCAATATCTCTGTGAGTAACACATGGTCTTGTAACTCAATGATTTTTTACCGTGTACCATTACACATTCCTTCTCCAATTTAAATTTCTAAAAAGCATGACAACGGCGTCTTTCTTTAAAATAAGATCATGTGGTGGACAACCCATTGGTGTTTGCTTATGCACCATATATAAAAGAACATAAAAATTAGCTTCAATATGATTTAGGATTTCGTCCACTGAAATGTAATGGCGCTCAGGTTGATTGACAAGTCTCAATACTTTTTCATTAAATCGAAAAGCATCCTCATTAGTAGGAGTTAAAATAGCCCGGTTTTCGGAAACTGTTGCAGCAGGATTACTACCAAAAATTTCTTTAATAAGTTGATCGGGTGAAATTAAAATATTAGAAGGAACACGAAGATATTTATTCGGCATGTCAGCAACACGCTCATGTTGTCCGTTGCCAATTTGAAGAAGTTGAGCAGATAAATCTCGCTCTACGGGATCAGCCCGCATGTTCTCAGTGAACTGAAACTTCCTAAAGCTTGAAAATAAGGGACTACTTTTTATACAAATATTTATAACATCCTGTTTACGACCACTACGTAAAACAGGTAAGAGTTGTCGGAAATCTCCACCCATCACAACGACTTTACCGCCAAATGGAGTGTGCGGTATTTTCATTATGTCCCGCAGCAACACATCGACACATTCTAAAGTGTATCTACAAGTCATAGAAGCCTCGTCACATATGATTATATCAGCCTGTTCACGCTGCTGAACCCTATAATCGTCATATTTCAAATTACTCCTGGACGCATAAGTACATGGGATTGGTATACCAAATTGTGTGTGACTCGTCACACCGTCTAAAAGCAAAATAGCTGCAATACCTGTAAATGCAACAGCAATAATTTTTCCACCCATACCTTTAACAGTGTGCAATAAGGCGTTGTAAAAAAAGGTTTTGCCTTTACCCGCAGGACCATCAACAAAAAGAAGTTTAGAATTACGTTCACCGTGCGAATATCGGTTTACGAGAAATAAAATGTAAATGACAAACATTAAGGTTGTCTCGCATTCGAGCGCCTGTTTGCCGATGTAAATCCCTTGACGTATCTACAACGTTGCCCAGTAACTGTACATTAATAGCTTGCAAAACGACGGGATCAGGAACAGGCAAACCGAATATATTAAGATTTTTTGTTGTGTTTAATAAAAATAGATTCTAATTCAGTTAATGTCTTCAGTTTAGCATCGTTGATATTCAAAGGACGAATAAAGTCTTCAGATAGAGAAATAGAAAAACGGCCCCATAAACTGAGTGGATCTTGAGGATTACAAAAAAGAACAATGTTGGCGAATAACAGTCGTAAGCCGCGTGGCATCATTTTTCCAGAAGCCTCTTCCACGCAGTGTTTGTATTCCCGGTCGTCATCCACCAAATGTCGGGCAATACAAGCTTCACGATATGTAAAGTATACTATACCATGGACGCGTCGCAAATCTTCAAAAGAAGTGGCTCCAGGAACATAATTAATTAACATTCTTAAATAAAATAAATCCCCTGTACGAGGAGAAATATCTGGCAGACGACCAAGAACATGAAAATGCGACTTGCGAACTGTCCAACATCGCAACGAGTACGTTGCCAAGTGTAGTACTTGACAATGTCTACATATAAAAGATGATTAGCATTAGGATCTACTCGGTTCAGCTTGAACCATGCCAAGAAATGACAATCTTTAGGATCATCCACAGCCTGTTGCACGTCTCTTGGATTGAATACTACATTCTGCATATGAGGCAAATGCAAATCTAATAAAAAGACAGAAATGTTTGAAAACGATAATTCTAAACCAAGAATACGCCAAGCAGCCTCATGGTAACAAACATAACGACACTCCTGGTAAGTTTCAATCTCGTCCCAATTAAAAACACCATTATTTGATCGGCTACCCTCCATAATATTGATAACTATGCCGTCATGACCTTTATGTATATATTTATAAAGGTATTTTGTGGCGGTGATACTAGCACATATTTCTACATTTACGTGGGTCTTTAATAATAACAATAAAACGGGAGAATAAGGAACAACGTCTCGATTATCATACACGGTATTGCCTAATACACATCTACGACCATTGTCACGCCGGCGATATCTGGCATAAGTAGCTCCTGCAAAAATTTCGGTATAATCCCTAATTTCTTTAGAAAACTTCCATCGACATGCCCCATTTCTTAAGCAAATGACGCCTGGTATTCCAGCACCGCACTTTTTATGAATTAAATGTTTTTTAACGAGTTCAAATAATAATGGCTCCTGAATTTCGTCGGGAATTTTAGCACGAATAAAAGAATCCACTTGCTCAGCCGTTGTAATTTTATCAGCCCTATCTAAAATAACAAGAATATGGGCATGAGGCAAGCCGCGCTTTTGAAATTCAACGACGTACATAAGAGATTTAAGTATCCCAAAAAAAGAATTTTCCAAAATTTGGCGAATTAAAATTTTTAATTTAATGTTAAACACCCGACACACTAAATCTGGACGATGGATGGCTTCTTTACCAGGAGACAATTTACTATTTATTATTTCAGGCCATTTAGAATTACATGTAAAAGTAATAAATAAGTCTGGTTTCCCAAAGTTAGCGACAATGGTCATAGCGTCTAAATATTTATGTTGCATATATCTTGGACTACCGACAAAAGTAGGTGGTAAAACATACATTTTTCCTACACGCTCATTGCGTTGTTGTGCCTGTCTTTCAACAAATTGTAATAAGCTCCTGTAATTATCGATATGTATTTGACGCTGATGTTGTCTCAAATATTGTAAATTTAAACCCTCAATGCGACACCAAGTGTCAACTAACCACTGTTGGAATAATTTGCGACTGTAATGTAAAATGCTGAAAGAGCGACGAATAGCCAGACGGAAACACGCATACTCGCGACAAGAAACTTTATTGTACGCTACTGTAGCATTTGGCCCAACATGCCGCATGTCTATGTTCCATCCTAACTCGCCATTTGGAAACAGAAGAGGGTAGCTAAGAGGATCAATTAAAGGGCTCACATCTCGAATTGTCTGAGGCTCGCCGTGTGTGGAATATAACTTAATGTCAATAGGAAATGGCGGCTCATCGCCTATGAAAATTGCAGATATTTCATTGCACGTGGGCACGTTATACCTATTCGGGTCTAATCCTGCTTGTACAACGCGGCTATTCATGTTAGGTGCTATTGCCAATATCACCTCAGGTACATCAACATTATTTTGCTGCGCCAAATTAACCTGCTGCTCATAAACAGCAAGTAATTGTTGGTATTGCGCGGGAAAAGGATTTACCCGACGCAACATGTCATCAAGACGTCTTAATAACGCAGGACGGCACTGAAGTGAATGGCCTGCCCGAACACGGTGACAAACATCTGGATCCAAATAATATAGTTGGCCAAATTTTGCTGGAGGAGTGACTTGGGGCATAATGTGGTGAACAACACCATTAACTTTAATCACCTGCGGCCCTATACCCAGGTTTTGATAATTGCCTACCGTGGAAGCAAAAGTTAAAGAAGCATTGTAAAACCGAATATTTTCACGATATTCTCTACCGTCAACGTCGTTGTTGCATAATAAATCGAATAATTCCTGTGGACAATCGCCCAGAGCAGGAAGAAGAACTTTGCCTCTTTGGCAACATAAAGAGAAATCGTGCGTTCTATTCGCACGTTCCTCATTAAAATAAAAGGCCTGACAAAATCTACAAATATTAGAGGTTTGTAAAAGAGGAAGAGAAACGGGTGCAAAAGTAACCTCGTCTATAACACTATTTGCTACAGCCGCCCGCTTATATTGTTGTTGCACTCGACCCCTCAAAGGAGGTAATGGGGCATCGTCATCGGACAAAAGATTGGTTTGTGATAAGATGGGTTCGGTTGCAGCGATTAAACGAAGATCAAATGAGTCATGAAGCCAGGAGTTGTCTGTAATATATATATATATATATATATATATATATATATATATATATATATATATATATATATCATTAGTACGGCATTAATCACAGTTAATTTATATTTAATACAAACTATATTAATAAAAAATTACCTTGAGAAGTAGGTGCAGCAGTGGAAGTACCCGCAGTGGGTAAAACATGTGCTGCAGTTGCAGGATGCACAGTTGATGACGCAGGAGGATTAGGCGCAGTTGAAGGTCCTGCATTCCTATCAAAAGTAGTTCGGAAAAAGGGTCTGTTAGGGACAATTTGGAAGAAGGGCACTTAAGGTGGAGCACTGGGAGAAGGAAGAGAAATAAGACAAATATCTAAAAAAATTAAATCAATGTAAGTATTGTAATTAGCTTTATTATATTTTTAAATTGCTTACCATTCAAAACAATTTCATTGAGCACAATTAATAAATAGGACAGTCATTTCTCCAACTTCTGTTCTGGAAAATTATATTTCCTGTTGTAATATGCTGAAATAAAGAAATAAAATTCAATAAAATACAATATAGTATTACATTTTCATTGATCAAAATTAAATTATTTAAATTGATATTATAAATTAGTCATGCCATAAAAACAATATATCCTTATAAAAGCTTACATACATAATATAAAAATACATAAATTTTTATAATCGAAATACGAAATGTTTTAAATTAAAATTGAAGCCACGTATATGTACATTAAAGATAAAAATTTAAATTATAAAAAAAATTGTAAAACTAAAAAAATCATTTGACAACACCTCTACAAACTTTATAAAAATTTAAAATAATGATAATACTATTGCATTATATGTATTACTTTATCACAATATCATACAGAAATTAATTTACGTATCTACAAAACTACAATTATAAATTTAAACAGACTCACCAATATCACAAATGCTGCTGTCGAGTACTACTCTGCAGGGTCGAGTCTCTGCTGTTCGTTGAGTTGGGTACGGCTGTACTCTACGGCTGGAGGCACCAATATTACGAACTTCACCCATTTTTAAAGGAACACTCCAAAATTGCTGCTGCTCAAATTTTCATTAAGACAGTAAGTAACAACAAACCTTTTTGGTCTTCTAATAATTGATACATACGCCTACTAAATTGAATATAAAATTTGATGGCCGTACATATATTTTGCAAAGCTGGAATATCTGATATATTTCAATAATAATTCTATTTTACAAATTCAACAAGCAATCTATATTGTAGAAACCTGAAAACGGAGCAATTTATCTTTTAACAATTTTTCAATAGAATGCAAGGTTTAGAAGTATTGAATTAAATTTAATATTGATTTTTTTTTTAGTCACAATTTTTCTATAAATAAACATTATACTTTGCTATTAATAACATATTGGTAAAAGCTAATCAAATGGCATATTTTTTATTCAATGAATAACTAACTTTTGGAAAAACTTAAATTTATTTTATTTCTTTTTACATCAATTTATATGGTAATTTTTTTTTATTATTAATTTCTATAATAATCTATATTGTAGAAATCTAAAATAAGACAAATTTTCTCTTTTCAAATACATCCATAAAGAAATATAAATTTTTGAAAATTCTCTTGCATACAAATAATATTTTTGAAAAAATCGTATCTTTCTTATTTATATTTATTTTTGCTATTGATATCAAATCAGAATAGTGTCAAATCTTATCGAAAGGCATAATTATTTTTTCATTTTACGAAAAAATTAAAATTCCGCACCGTATCCCATATATTCTATTAAAATAAAGCTATCCAAAAATTGTTTTCGTTCTACGAAAAATTTTTTCAAATAAATTTTGTAGATCTAAAAATTCTAAGAACTTTTTCCCTAAACCGTTTTACAAAATAATCAATAGTAAAGGAGTTATGATTTTTTGAAAATTCCGCATCGTATTAGTTCTGTTATTTTGAGTTCTGTCTATTCGTGTTCCCAGCACTAGTTCATGATGATAAATTTTGTAGATCTAAAAATTCTAAGAACTTTTTCCCTAAACCGTTTTACAAAATAATCAATAGTATAGAAGTTATGATTTTTTGAAAATTCCGCACCGTATCCCACGTATTTTATTAAAACAAAGCTGTTCCAATTTTTCTTTATTTTACAAAAAAAAATTTCAAATAAACGTTGTAGATCTGAAAATTCCAAGAACTTTTTCCCTGAACCATTTTACAAAATAATCAATAGGAAAGGAGTTATGATTTTTTGAAATTTCTCACACCGTATCCCATTATATAATTCGTTCTGCATATCCTTACGAACCGCGCATACATACATGGACAGTGAAATTTTTTATTTTTTTTAAGTCCCAAAGAAATAACTGTTACCGATATCACACCTATACTTTCATTATAAACAATTATTTTTTATATTTCTATAGGATTCCTTCTTAGTGCAATATGTTTTGCATTAATAATATTATAAAGCTGTAATTTTTAACAAATTAATAATTGTTTTATAACAAATTTTGTCAAAATTACAGGGGAAAATTGTGCCACTATGTTTTGCTCAAGAGATCTAATTCTGAGTGAAATTTGAAATATATATTTTATTTTTCACTCTTATTTTATCGTTTAAACTGTATGTATTTATTCAGAATTTATTTTCATTTTATAAAATACAATTTCATAAATAAAATTACTCCACTGGATTAAAATAACGTAATATTTAAAAGATTATATGTATCTGTAGGAATCCGGAGTCCTGTGTTGATGTCATAACCTCACTAGCTGTCAATTTCAAATTGTTTTGTTTTAAATGAATTGTACGTTTTATTTACAGGTTTGTAAGATTAGTTATTACTCATTTAAGCTTATAGGAATCATGTTAAACTTTTGTTAACATATAGATTATGTATTACAGATCAACACGAAAATCAATTCCGATGAAAGTGAAGCAGGACTTTGGAAGTGATAAATATAGTCGTGAAAGATGTTATATCAACTGCATTCATATTGTAGTATATCTCTTCTCAGTGACTTACCACACAATGATCAGCTGCCGGCCTAGTACGTCACTAGCTTGTTCGGTGGCTAGCTGAAATAAATTGATGGGTTCGTCCAAGTAAAATCTATTATTTAATAAATAACAGTGAGGTTTATTGTAAAATACTTATTACGTAGTTACATTTATTTTACATTTAATTGTGCGAGACTACCGAACTACTCTACAGCTAAGTCTTCAGACTTCTGTGTCTCTACTCCCTTCTGCACGCTCTTCGTGGCCTCCTACTCATGCAAATCATAGTAGGGTTTTTAGCTGATTAATCAGTTTAGACAAAGGAACAAAGAATATTCTTGAACTTTATTTAGGACAAACAATACTAGGAACGGAACTGACGGTTGCAGAAAAGAGCTTGATAGAGCACGACTTAACAAAACAACATAATAATAAAAATGTCAAAATTTTGCTTAAATAAAGGTTAATAACTCTTCAAAGTGAAAAATAAAGTGACGTTATACAAAGACAAAGAAAATATATTGAATTTCATAAAAGATAAGCGAAATAGGAATTAAATAAAATGCTTAATAAGTAAAATACATATGACGAAATATACTAAATCAAAGTTAGTACTTATATACTAAAACATTGTATAAATGCTTAAAATTAAGGGTTAGTACATGATAATAATTACATAAATTGATAATTAAATACATAATAATTAATATGAGTAAAATATTGACAAGTAAAGTCTAGGGCTTTACTACAATATGTTATATTGATATTAGAACCAATACTGTTAAGTGATGCTATAATATTACTTCTTTACGATAAGTATTTGTATTCCAAATCTTGCAAGATGTTCCTAAAGTGAACTACCAAAAAGATAAGATTAATCATATGCTTTTACCAGTTTTGTAATAACAGCTAGCTCTCTTTCCATCATTTATGGATAACACCAATATGTGATTTAAACTGGAAAACCTTCGTTAAACCATTTTGTAACCAGATAAGCAGAGTATTAACACTGTCAAATTACAAATTGCTATACGAACAGAAAATCTACTTGACATTGTTAATTTCTTATATTTTCTTATTATTCTTTGTAATGCATGTACATACAATTACTAAACAATTGAAAGTAGCACGAATATTTGTTTAAAGCTTCATTTCAAAATACTCAAAGAAATACTGTAAGATGCATTTACAGCAAATCAGTATTTACTTCATACTTTCTATTATAAAAATAATGCGAAATATGTATATCAAAAATTGTTTAACCAACTGTGTTTCAATAAATACTGTTATGATTATTGTATATATATATATATATATATATATATATATATATATATATATATATATATATATATATATATACTATAATATAAAATTATAGTACAACAAAAACTGCCCATTCGGGCAGGGCATAAAAATACAACTTTACATAAACGTTGTTATGAAATAAATAAAATATTAGATCAGAACTCGATCCAAATTAATAAATGCAATGAGCCAATTGTATGCAGAAAAATATCAGAAATATTAGCAGGAAATATAAATACCACTTCACATGAACGTAGTCACGATTTAAATAAAAATTTATATGACTACTATATTACGTTATTTTGTAAATGAAACTAGAGCAAAATTTTCATTATAAAACCAAAAAGAATCTCGTAGAACTTCAGGGTAAGCTATATTTTTCGTGTAGGTACCCCTAACACGATCCATTGTTCCCTAGGCTGCATGTTCTACTACACAAATTTTCAAATCTGATGGTCGATGTGACCGAGATAAAGCGACATATAATTGTCCATGAACAAAAACAGGCATTGATAAATACAACCCTGTCTTGTTCAGGGTTTGCCCCTGCGATTTATTTATTGTCATTGCATAAAAGCCGGCCCCACACTACTCGCGAGTATTGACAAATATCGACAATGACGATTGGTGTGGGAGCGATATTCGTCGTACTTGGCCATGCTCGCGATTACTTGTACTCGTACTCGGCGTTTCCCATCCGTTGTCGGTAATTTTGACACGAGTCAAAGGAAAAACTACACTCGCCAATGCTTGCCTATCGTACTTGCCAATGCTCCCACACTACTCGTGAAACTTCCTACATCACTCACTTAGAAAATCACAAAATATAGGCTTATTTTAATTACCTGCTTCTGCTTCCTATTTAATGAAACCATCCACCATCTTCTTTTGCGCCTTCGTTTTTTATTTAATAAAATATATCCCCCACTTAAAATAACATACGCCGCACTAATGAGCAGTATGTCACTGTTGCCTGTTTGGTTGTCCATGTCCATAGTGATACTGATACTGACTGACAAATTTAAAGTTGGCGCGATTAAATGACTGCTTGCAAAATATTCCCAAGTCTTACCGGAGGACGCACGATCACAAATATGCACGAGTAATATGGGAGGTCGGATTCGGCATTCGTGCATGCCCTTGAATATTTGCTTATATTTGCACGAGTACACGGGGGCGAGTAATGTGGGGCCGGCTTTTAAGCCAGACGAACTGGATATTGAAGACGAGTAAATTCGAACGGTAAGGCCGTATCTTTCCGTTCGCATGTGAAAGTCATGCGTGGAATAAAAGCCTGGTTGCCTGCTTTAGGTCCCATCAATATCTCTGTGACCAAAACTTGATCACTCATGGAGACTACTTTCAAACGAGTACCATTACATAATCCTTCCCCAATATTTATGTTACGTAACAACATAATAATTGCGTCCTCTTTTGAAACCAAAACATGAGGTGGACAACCCATTGGATTCTGCTTATGCACCATGTCCAATGGCACGTAGAAATTTTGGTGATTATGATTCATGATCGTGTCTACAGAAACATAATGACGTTCAGGTTTCCTAATGAGTTTAAAACTTTCTCAATAAAACTAAAAGCATCCTCATTCGATGGCGTCAAAATTGCCCCATTTTCATTTACAATCTGCGTCGGATTGTCCTCAAAAATTTCTTTAATAAGATCACGTGCTGGTACCAACATATTTGTTGGAATTTCTAAATATTCCATTGGTAGACCAAACACACCCTCATGCTGTCCATTTCCGATTTCTAATAATTGGTTGGCAAAATCTCGTTCAACGGGATCAGCTCTCATATTTTCATTGAATTGAAATTTAGTAAATTTTGTAAACAAAGGACTGCTTTTTATACAAATATCTAAAATATCCTGCTTACGGCCACCCCGTTACACAGGTAAAAGCTGCCTAAAATCTCCACCCATTACTAGAACTTTGCCACCAAATGGCACTGGGATCTTCATAATGGGCGCGTTCGGCGGGCCGCAGCGGCTGCACAGCGGCTGTAAGAGCGCTGCGTGACGTCACACAGCGCTGGCTGATAGCCGCTGCAAGTCCGCTGAACGCATTTCCCGCGCATTTTTAGCTGTCAAGTGGAAACAATCAAATCAATTAAATTGTCAAACAAGTTTTTTTATTTATTATTTTTATATTCTTATTATTATTTAATAAAGAGTACAATTTAGTTTAATATAGATTTAGACGACATTATAAACAATTTATTACAAAGAAATCCCATTCAAAATATGATTGCACCAATAATAGAAGTGTTAAATGAAAATAATAATTTAAATGAATTATATAATGATAGAAATGTTGGTATAAGAAATGAGCATTATTATGAAGAAATAATTCCTAATTATTCTTTAAACGAGTTTCGTGAACATTTTAGAATGACAAGAGAAACTTTTCAGGTAATACTTTATTGGAACTTCAAACAAAATACAATACAAAAAGACATTTTTCTTGCATAGATACTCCTAGAACATATTTAAGCACGTAGGCAACTTAATGTAGATATAATTCCATTAGAAAAAAAATTGTTATGCTTTTTGAGGACCCTGTCGAAACAGGAATATTTTTATCAATTGGAGACCGTTCTAACTTTCCTAAAAGCACCGCACATGATTTTTTTTTTAAATAAGTCAAATAATTTGTAATTTAAAGTTGCAATATATAAAATGGTCTTATAATATTGAAAACAAATATAATTTCAAGAGACTGAAAGAAAATGTGCTAGGAACTGAAATAAAAACATGAGTATATATATATATATATATATATATATATATATATATATATATATATCATAGAATATAAATATAAATGTCATAACTGTAGGTATTTCTGAAATAATTGGATCTATTGATGGGTGCCACGTAGAAATAAAATACCCCATTAATAATTCTGTTGATTTCTACAATCGCAATAATTATCATTCAGTGATATTACAAGGAATCTGTGATTATAGAATGAAATTCACAGATATTTTTGTTGGTTGTCCAGGTCTCGTATTTATTCTGAAAATTTAAAACAATATACAGAAATCTATTATACTATAGATTCTTTTACAGTGCGAATGTATGATGCTCGTGTATTTTCCATAAGTCCTATATATAATAGATTAACAAATGACGATAATCCATTGCTTCCAGTTAACGAGCATTTAATAGGGGATGCTGCTTATCCATTATCCACGTTTCTTTTGAAACCTTATAGAGACAATGGTCACCTAACTAAAACACAATTACGTTTTAATAATATTTATAGCGTAGCAAGAGCAGTAATTGAGCGGTCATTTGGTCAGTTAAAAGGAAAATTTCGACGATTAAAATTTTTAGACATGAGCCGTGAAGATATGATTCCAATAGTTATTACTGCTGCGTGTGTTTTACACAATTTTATTTTAAGATGTAGAAAACATACTGCAGTTGATTAACCCTGAAAATGAAAATAATGATATAGAAGTAAATCACCATGAAGCAGAAGCTAAACGAAATTATATAGCACAACAATTAAATTAAAATTTATTTATTTTTAATAAAACAAACATGTTAATTATTATATTATTTAATTTTTTTTTAATTCAAAAGCCTCTCTTAATAAATTTATTTTTCCTTGTTCAATTACGTTGGCTATTTCTAACTGCATTCTAATATTTTTTAATTCTTCTAGTTTTTCTCTTTCTAAATTCAATGCTTCTTTTCTAAAAGCATTTAAATTTTTCTTTTTTCGTTTCAATGTTTGGGATCGGGAGTCGTTACAGGAGGTGGAGGATGGATTAGGTTCGGTTGTGGCGTTGATTGTATTTGGTTCTAAGATCTACAGCAAAGAATTATTAGATTACATAGCGAGTATTTCCAAACACATATTACCGGTAAATTTGTACTATTTTCCTCTATACTTGAAATTAAATGAACAGGATTAATTATTCTGTCTTCCAAAAACAGTTCCTCAAATAAAGAAAAATATTTCCATGACACAGCTCCTTTTCCGGTAGTTTTTTTATTAGTTTTAATATTTTTATAAGTGCTCTTTAAGTTTCTCATTTTTTTGTCTATACTTTCTGCGGTACAAATATATCCCGCTTCTCTCATTTTCATTTTTATTTCTTCCCAATTACATTTTTTTTTAATTTTTGGGTCGCGAAATCTATTTATATTTTGATGATATAAATTAATGAGCAATTTCGTATTTGAATCATCCACTGAAATTCTGAAAAAAAATGCGGATTTTGGAAGGACTCAGGATTAAGGATTAAAGTCAAGATTTTACATTTTAAGTTGTGAATAAGATGTTTACAAAAGTTTGAATTTAAAGGAGACTGTTGTTTATATTAAAGAATAAGAAATTTTAAAGTTTACAAACACAAAGTTATTTTGTTTGAAAAACTGTCAGATATTGGTAATGAAACTATGAACTTCAATGAAGAAATGAATGATCGTACAATAGGATACATCGTAAACAATCCAACGTGTTTAAATATAATTATCCAAGCTTTTATGTTAGAATTTGAGAAATCGTGTTATTTATAAAAAGTTGATCATTTTATGCTATTTATTTGTAACGAAAGCATTTTACTCATCATAATCTAAAATCTAAATGTACAGAAATTTTATAAGTACACATACCTATCGCAGTTTTTGATGGGTCTATTTGGTCTGACGAACTCCTTTGTGCTAAAGTAAAAAAAATGAAATATTTTAATACATATGTACAGGACAAATTCAATTTACTTACTTTCAGAATGGCCCAGCACCCTTCTAAAAAAATTTCCCGCGTATTCCGTATCTAAGAATAAATAAAATTGTATAATTTTATTGGCAAATATAAATATGAACATTATAGGCGATTTTTAGCGAGGTCTGGTCAGATGTGGTAACCTGCGGTAACCTCCGGTCAGATTTTCTGGCGAGCCAAATAGCATACCTGGTATGTTCCGGTAAGTGATCGTAGCTGACCGTGCTTGTGAGCTGGGTAAGCTGCCCGGTTACTATCTCTATTTCTTTTTAGTTTATATCTTCGTCTCACTCTTCGTCTCAGCTGTCATTTTTACAAGAGCGATTAACATTAGTTTGGTTAGAAGAATTATTGTCGTGCAGATATAGATGTAATACAGTTTTTAATTAATAATTTTTCATAAAAGTCTGCTATTCTCACATGTTTTTCACGAATAAAATTTATAGTTATATTTGAATACAAGTTTGAAAATGACAAATTAAATAATGAATTTACTAGAATAGCATTAGAAGGAAAACAAACAACACAGAGAAGAAACTCAAGAATTACGGACAGAAATACGAGAGGAAATGCAGGAATTACATAAAGGTTTCCATGAAGTAATAAATACATTAAAACAAGAAGTCAAAGATTTAAAAACAAAAGAAAAATTGATGACAGAGGAAATAAAGGTCTTAAAAGGGAAAATAATAGCTTTAGAAACAATGGAAGAGAAGAAAGAAAAAATTTAAAAACGTAACAATATCGTAATTAAGGGAGAACAGAATATAAACAACAATCAGGATGTTGAACAACATAGGAATAGATATCAAAGTTAAAGAAACCCATATGAAAGGAAAAGAGGATAAAAAAGTTACCATTGCCAAAATAAAGAATTGGGAAGATAAAATAAAAATATTAAAAAATAAAAACAAATTTACAGGGACAAAAACTTACATAGAAAGTGAAATAATAAAAAGATGCAAATACAAAAAGAAATCTTAAAATTGGCGAAAGATGAGAAAAATAAAGGAAATAGAATAAGAATAGGGTATAAAAAACTGAAAATAAATGAGACTTGGTATATATGGGATGAAGAGAAGATGAATATAGAAAAACAGGAAGATAAAGCTCCAAAAAACTTAAACAACTAACAATGGAGAACGAGGATGGCAATATGGAATACGGAAAGCGAGGAAAAGGATATAAAGATAAGGGAAAGGCAATAAATACAATTAAAACAAAAAAAGTAAATAGGAAAAAGAACAAAATGTTAAAATTTAGTACATGTAATATAAGAACGATGCTCCAACCAGGAAAGATGGAAGAAGTAGCGCAAGAATTGAAAATATATGATATTAATCTGGCAGCGATTCAGGAAACAAGATGGGGCGGTGAAGGTATAATCAAGAAGAATTACTATACAACATTATATTCCGGAGATAAACAGGGGAAATATGGGGTAGCATTCATAGTTTTAAAAAAACTAAAAGAAAAAATAATAGAATTTAAAGCAATTAATGAAAGGTTGGCATACATTAGAATAGAAGGATCACCTGTCAACATATCGATATTAAATGTGTATGCACCTACGGAGAATGCAACAAATGAAAGGAAAGAAGATTTTTATGAGAATCTGGAAGAGGAAATTGAAAAAATACCGAAGGAAGATCTAAGCATTATAATGGGCGACTTTAACGCACAGATAGGAAGAGAGAACTACATACAACAAGTAGCAGGTACACACACAATACATGAAAGAACAAATAATAATGGGCAAAGGTTATGCGAATTAGCAATAAAGACTAACATGTTAATAAGTAGCACGAAGTATAAACACCCCAAAATACATAAAGTAACATGGACAGCACCAGACAATAAGACTCAAACACAAATAGACCACGTACTAGTAACGAAAAGGAGGCAATCTTCGATACTAAACGTAAGGACATACAGAGGAGCATTACTACGAAACGGAATTTTAAGCAAGACAACAAAAATGAGAGTATATAGAACAATAATAAGACCAATAGCATTATACGCAGCCGAAACAATGACATTTACAAAGAAGGACGAAGAAAAATTAAGAATAATAGAAAGAAAATAATAAGAACGATACTGGGACCTAAGAAGATATCTGATAATGAATACAGAGTAAGAATGAACCATGAGATTGACAAAGAATTAAAAGGAGAAGATATAATAAAAATAATCAAGAAACAAAGAGTAAAATGGTTAGGACACGTAAGCAGAGCTGACGAAAAGAACCAATAAAAGTAATCATGCAATGGAGCCCTGGAAGTAAGAAAAGAAGAGGAAGACCCAGATCAACATGGCTAGCAGAAGTAGAAGAAGATTTAAGAAGAGCGGGAATTAACACCTGGAAAAATAAAACAAGAGATAGGAAGAAATGGAACATCATAGCGAAGAATATTTAATAAATAACTGAAACGGAGTCCGATCCCCTCCAAAAAAGGATCTAGAAAGCTTAAGTAAAAGCGGTGCAACTCCACAACGGAGTGTTAAACCACTATATATATATATATATATATATATATATATATATATATATATATATATATATATATTTGGTCTGACGAACTCCTTTGTGCTAAAGTAAAAAAAATGAAATATTTTAATACATATGTACAGGACAAATTCAATTTACTTACTTTCAGAATGGCCCAACACCCTTCTAAAAAAAATTTCCGCGTATTCCGTATCTAAGAATAAATAAAATTGTATAATTTTATTGGCAAATATAAATATGAACATTTATACCTGTTACCAAACGATTGTGGCTTGCTTCTGTATCAGAAACTCTGATAATATTGTTTTCAAAAGTGTACTCCACTTCATACACGTTTGCATTCGCCATTTTGATGACAATGACAATACTAGACAAGGATAGGTATAGGCTGCGTCATATACCTATTAGTAATAGGTATATGGGCTGCGTAAAGAAATCGTGGTTAGATTACGCTGCTAGGTTAGAAGTGTTTTTATTGTTCTACATTTATATATATATATATATATATATATATATATATATATATATATATATATATACATATCATTTTTTCCGACTCATGGTCGCCTGGTTCAAGCGACAGCCCTGTACAATCCTATAAGCAATGGCTAACTCAATCTGCAAGATTTATGGTTACCATTGCTTGTGGATAAGGGTCTGACGATGGACGGGAAGATAGAGATATTTATTATTATCATATGCTAAAGTTTTTCCTGGCCTTTCTTGGGCCTTACAAACTATTTGTACAGCAGCAACATAATACATTCCAAATAATAATTTACAGATGATTGATGAGGTGAGGTTATGCGTTGATGAATTGACTTTTATTTACAGGAAAAAATATAAATACAAAAAACCTGCTTTAAACTAATGAACTTAACCTAGACTTAAAACTAGTGAGTGACTTTATGATTTAATAGTGCGGTTATGATTTATACATAATTCTGATATGATTAGATGGAATGATTTTAATGTTTTGGTGAATGATTTATGTTCTTACTTTCTAATAAATGACAAAATGGTTATTTACAATGCTGTGATGATTTTTTATTTACATATTTCCAATTCTGATTTATGTGATGATTTTAATGCGTATCGATGTGTACTTATATTTAGTGAATGATTTAATGATATTTACAGCGCAGTTATGTTTATATACAATTATGGTTTGATTGAATGAGAGTGATAAAATGTTTTGGTTAGTAGCGAAATGTATGATTACTCCTGGGCACTCTGGGTGAATATGGGGAGTGACTGATACGGAAGTTCATGTTTTATGATAAATGGAGCGTTGTCATGTCTGATTTGTGTTATGTTTTTAATGAAAGGATTTGATTGTGGCAGTGATTCATAAAATTTTTGTGAAATGGAATGAATGTAATCTTTGATGAGTGGTAGTTGCCTTTTATGATGATTGTGTAAATCTTCGATTCTTGTGTATCTGTCTGCTCCAATAATTAGACGCAGACATCGATTTTGGAATCGTTGTATAGGCAGAATAGCACTGGCGGACGCTGAACACTAGGCTGGCGCTGCGTAGGTAAGGATAGAACGGAGAATTGATGTATAGATGAGTTTTTGTTTTTTGATGACATATGACTATTTTGATTAATGAGCGGATATAATGAACGAAAAGCAATGGCAGCTTTGTGAATGGCATTTTTTATATGGAGTATATGGAATAGGCGGGGCTAGAGTGTGTAGCCGAGATATTTCGCTGATTGTGTGGGTGTGATGCGGTGATTATTGAGTTTTAATGGAGTGTAGATTTTTGTGTTGGTGAATTTTCGTGAAAATATGATTGATTCTGTTTTGATATGATTGATGTGAATCTTCCATTTGGCCCAGTAGGGAGTTAGGATGTTCAGGTGTATTTGTAGCTGCTTGTTGGCGACCTCGGCGCTATGTGAACTTGCGTAGAGCGCCGTGTCGTCTGCGTACAGCGCAGAATTAGTTTGTTGGAATGTAGGGAAATCATGCAGGTATAGTGAGAATAGGATCGGCCCTAAGCAGCTTCCCTGAGGTACTCCGGCTGCTATAGGGTGCGGGGGTGAAACAGAGGATTTAACTTTCACACTGAAATGACGGTTAGTGAGATAAGAATTTATTAGTAGTGTTAGTATGACTGGAAAATTAGCACGAATCATTTTGTAAATGAGCCCTGGCTGCCATACTTTATCGAAAGCTTTTTCGATGTCCAGCAGGGCCATTACCGTGACTTTGTTTTTATTGAAATTCTTATTTATATCAGTCACGATTCGTGCTATTTGTTGAGTTGTGTTATGTTTGGGTCTGAAGCCAAATTGAAAGTCTGGAATGATTTTATGCTTAATGATATGTTTGTTTATGCGTGATAAAATTATTTTCTCGGCTACTTTGGAAAGGGTTGTGAGTAAGGAAATTGGACGGTAGCTCGAGGGTAAGTTGTGATTTTTATTTGGTTTTGGAATCGGGACTACATGGGCAGTTTTCCAGGATGTGGGGAAGTGATTTTATTATGTGTGTGAGTTGTACCAAGGCTTTCCTTGAAATATTTTTTAACACAATATTCTGAATGCTATCAGATTCGGGCGCTTTCTGGTTAGGAAATGTTTTAATTATGTTAAGGATCTCTTTAGGTTTAGTTCGGAGTTTGGCAAGCTGGTGAGGGGTGTGGTTCTGGTTTTGGTTGAGGAATTGAGTGGTTTCATTCAGGATTTGGTTTTGTTCGGGTATGTTGGCTTGGTCAAGGATATGGACGCTTTCAAAGGTTTCGGCTATTGCCTCTGCCTTCTCAGCGTCCGTGAAAAGGATAGTGTTATTATGTGAAAGTTCAGGAATAGATTTATAAGGTTTTTTGAGAGATTGTGTTAACTTCCACAGGGATTGGTCTTGAGGATTGAGTGCAAGGAGTTTGGTTTGCCAGGATTGGTTTCGGAAGTCTTTTATTTGGGATTGGATCTGTTTATTTAAGGAATTTAAGGTTTACCGGAGTGCAGGATCATAGGATTGCTGCCATTGCCTCCTAATGTGATTTCTGTAATTTATGAGCTGCGTGATATGTCATGGAAGTTGATCTTTATGGGGTTTTAGTGTTATTGTGCGTGTGTATTTATCCAGAGCGTGTGTGATGGCTTTTGTTAGTATATGAACATGATTTTCGAGCGCTTGTGGTGAATTTATGTCTGAATTAATGGTGATGAGTGAGTCGAGTGTACTTCTGAACTGTTTCCAGTTGGTGTCAGAGTACACTCGAGTGATATCATGATGTTCTGGTTGAATATGATGGCGACTGATTTTTGTATGAATGGGGAGATGGCCAGAATTTAGGTCTGTGATTGCTGTCGGGTTTGTGATGTGTGAAATGTTTTTGTGAATTATGAAATCCATGGTGCTGGGAGAGGTTTGTGCAGGTGGAAAATATGTGTGTGTGTGGGAGAGTGAAGGAGAATGACATTATGGGAATTAACATAGGAAAGTTATGTGCGGCCGTTTGTGTTTGAGGAAGTGCAGTTCCAGCTAGAAGGTCTCGCATTCCAGTCTCCAATGACTAAAACTTTTCTGCCTATATTGAATAATGAGTCGAGCTGATGAGTTGTGATTTTGTTTTGTGGACGGTTGTATATGCCGATGATATGAGTATTGTCTATGAGTTTAATGCATAATGATTCAATGGGTGATTGTGGAATGTTGATGCGAGTGTGAGATATGTTATGTTTGATAATGATAGCTACACCGCCCGCCGGCATGTTTCCTTGAAGAGGGCGATTCTGCCGGTGGACAGTGTAGCCTTTTACTTTGAATTTATGTAATGGGGTGAGACGTGATTCATTTATGATCATGATATGAACGTTGTGAGAATGTAAAAAGTGTATGAGCTGAGCTTGCTTATGAATGATACCATTAGCGTTCCAGGAGTATATGTTAGTCATTGATTATATGTTGTATAATTCAATGGATGAAGTGAAATATAACATTTTGGTAAATTTGTCTTGCGAGTTAGTGGCAGTGGCAAGTAAGTCATTTAGATCTTTTATGGCTCTTATGAAATTGTTAACATTAACTAAACTATTTAATCTTTTAATTTCTTCAAATAAATTCGTTACATTGCCACTGTCACTAACGCTTAAGACATTTGATTTTACCATGTGTTGTTGCTGCTGTACGTTCGTACATGGAGCTGGGTTGGCAGCGTCTGGGTTGGGGGTTGTGGCTGGGTAGGCTGCAGACTGGTACGGGGCTGGGATGGCTGCAGGCCGGCTGGGGGGCATGGGGGTGGTTTGGGCGCGCTGGGGGAGAGCCAGAAAGCTCTGCTGGTCCCATCTCACGGCTGCGGGCTGATGCTGCGGCACCTGGGGCTGCCTGGTCCACGCGTTCACTGCTGGTGTCGGTGCTGGCACGTATCTCGGCGTGTTTTTTGTCTGCGGCTGTCTTCTCGCTTGTAACATCTTTAGTTTATAAAGATACACCGGACATTCAGTGCTGTTTGCCGGGTGCGCACCTTGGCAGTTAGCGCACGTAGCCGGTGTATCTTTTTTTTTCTTACACGCCGATGTAAGATGATCCTCGGCGCATTTTAAACATTTCGGTTTTCTACCGCAGTTGGCCGACGCATGCGAGCACATCTGGCACCTGTGGCACTGTGTCAGTAGTTTTTTATTTACGTGCTTCTCCCAAGTGATTCTAGTATATAGTATATGTCTCACGTTTTGTTGTAATTTAGTTAGAGTCACGTCAGCGTTTGTAATAACGAGAAACAGTGGTCTATAGTTTGTCGTCATTCTGTATATTTTTATTGCTGTTATATTTAATTCTACGAGTGCTGCTTTTATTTCTTCTGGTTCCGGGTCTGCGTCAAGTCCTCTTAGTACGAATGCATGTGTTTTTTCCGTCGAGTCTGTGTATGTGTGATAGTGTGCGTTTCTTTGCTTCAAAAAGTCAATGAATTTTTCTTCCAAGTCGTCCATGTAGATGTTTGTGTTGTTTTTTGTGTAACGTAGCGTAAATCCTTTTTTAAAATCGTTACGCTACTAGCGCTGTGGCAGCCGCTGTGAGAAATCGCTGCGCACAGCAGTGCGCTGGACGCGTGACAGTTGTAAGCGCTGCAGCCGCTGCCAGCGCTGTGAGCCCGCCGAACGCGCCCACTGTCTCGCAATAAATAATCCACACATTCTAATGAGAAGCGACACGTCATAGATGCCTCATCCCATATAATTAAGTCCGCTTGCTCGATTTGTTGCTCTCTGAAATCGACGTACTTCAAATAACTACGGGATGTTGTAGTACACGGTATTGGAATACCGAACTGCGTATGACTGGTCACGCCATTTAGAAGAAGTATTGCAGCAATTCCTGTGAATGCCACAGCGATTGTTTTGCCACCCATACCTTTAACGGTATGTAACAAAGAATTATAAAAAAAAGTTTTTCCAGTACCAGTAGGGCCATCAAGGAATACGAGTTTACTACTTTGCGACACGTTCAAATTGTTGCGCATTTGAATACCATTCGCTTGATGTAGCGCTCTAGAATTGTCTACAACGTTAGCATTTAATCGATAAATAATATCCTGCAAAATCACAGGGTCCAGAGTTGGTAAACCAAAATACGCAAGATTTTTATTACACGATCTGAAAATTTTATTTAATTCTCCCAGTGCCGCAATTTTCGCATCGTCATTATTTAATGGCGGTACAAAATCTTCGGAAAGGACTGAACTAAACGTTCCCATATTCGCACAGGATTCTGTGGATTACATAAAAAGACAATGTGGGCGTATAACTGTCGCAAGTTACGTGGCATCAAACGAGAAGAAGCTTCCTCCACACAATTCTCATATTCCAGATCGTTGTCAATAAGATGTCTGGCTATACATGCTTCGCGAAAACTTGGATATAACAATCCATGTACACGACGTAAATCATCGAAACAGGTTGCTCCGCGAACATAATTCACCAGCATCCGAAGATAAAAAAGATCACCTAACTGGGGAGAAACGTCAGGAATACGACCAATTGTGCGGAAGTATGACTTGCGAACAGTCCAACAATGTCGAGTACGTTGCCAAGTATAATAATTGACAATATCAACATACAAATACTGACGAGCATTAACATCACTTTCGTTTAGTTTAAACCAAGCAAGTAAATGGCTGTCTTTCGAGTTCGTAACAGCCTGTTGTACGTCATTTGGATTGAAAACTACATTCTGCATACCGGGTAAATGTAATTGTAATAAAAATACAGAGATGTTGGAATAAGACAATTCAAAACCAAAAATGCACCATGCAGCTTCATGGGCACTGACATATCGACAATCCTGATAATTTTCTATCTCATCCCAATTAAATACACCGGTAGCAGATCTCGTACCTTGCAAAATGTTTAACACAATACCATCATGACCTTTATGTATGTATTTGTACAAATACGTAGTGGCAGTAATACTCGCACAAATTTCCATATTTACATGGGTTCGAAATAAAAGTCAAAGTGCCGGGGAATAAAGAACGACATCCCGGTTATCATAAACCGTATTCCCTAAAATGCATGTGCGTCCGTTATCACGACGGCGATACTTTGCATATGTTGAAGTACCACATAATTCAGTGACTTCTCTAAATTTTTTTGGGAACCGCCATCTACACTGTTCGTTACGTAAACAGGTAACTCCTGGCCTACCGGCTCCACATTTTTTTTGTATAAGATGTTTTTTTACTAATTCAAATAAAATTGGCTTCTGATTTTCATCAGGAATTTCTGCCCTGATAAACTGATCTACTTGCTCAGACGAAATTATTTTATCAGCTCTCTCTAAAATGACTAAAATATGAGTATGAGGTAAACCACGTTTCTGAAATTCTACAACATACATAACTGATTTTGCAACTCCGAAAAATAAGTGTTCGACAATAAATTTCAATAATTGCTGCAAATAAATATGAAATACGCGGCAAACAAGATCAGGACGATGAGCAGCTTCCTGGCCGGTTTCCAAGTTGTTAACGATGTCGAGCCATGTAGGATTACATGTAAATGTTACAAAGAGATCTGGTTTCCCAAAATTTGATACAATCGCCATAGCGTCCAAATATTTATGCTGCATATAACGGGGGCTGCCAATGAAAGTGGGGGGTAAAATATAAATTTTACCTATACGCTCATTGCGTAATTGAGCCTGTCTTTAAACATACTGCAATAGATAGATGTAATTATCTACATGAATATTTCTCTGATTGTCCCTTAGATACTGGAGTTGTAAACCTTCGATATGGCACCATGTATCAACTAACCATGGTTGGAACAATTTGCGGCTATAATGTAGAACACTAAAGTTCTGATGAACTGCCAAACGATACGAAGCGTACTCCCTACAAGTTATTGTAACCTGCAGTAGCATTCGGTTCACTATGCCGCAAATGTATATGCCAACCTAATTCACCGTTAGGAAATAGAAGTGGGTAACATAGAGGTTCAATCAGAGGACTTATATCCCTAATAGTTTGTGGCTCTTCGCGAATTGGGTACAGCTTTACATCAATTGGAAACGGTGGTTCTGCACCAACAAAAATTGCAGCAATTTCATTGCAGACTGGAATATTATACCGATTGGGATCTAATCCCCCTTGAGCAATATGCTGATCCATATTTGACGCTATGGCTAAAAGAATTTCTGGACCATCTACATTGTTCCGTTGTGCTATAGTCACCTGCTCCTCATACACATTACGTAAATTACGATATTGCGCAGGGAATGGATTTACACGACGCAACATAGAATCCAGGGACCGTAATATTTTCGGAATATATTGAGATGAAAGACCTTCGCGGACTCTATGACAGTCATCTTGATCTAAATAATATAGTTGGCCGAATTTAGCAGGCACATTTAAACGCGGTGTTACCTGTGGCATGACATGATGGACAACACCATTTACTTTTATGACTTGCGGACCACCCCCCCATATTTTGATAATTGCCAACAGTAGATGCAAAAGTGAGCGCCGCATTGTAAAACCTAATATTATCTCGATACGACCTTGCATCCGCACTATCACTGCGTAAAAGTATTTCCAATTCAGGCGGGCAATCTCCAAATGGAGGTAAAGCTACTTTGCCTCTTTGGCAGCATAACGAACACTCACGAGTTCTGCCAGCACATTCTTGAGTGAAGAAAAATGCTGGACAGTATCTACATAAATGACTGCGTTTCAGTAAACATAGAGAGAACGGCGAAAAAGATGCCTCATTAATAATTGTGTGAGCCACAGCAGCTCGTTTATAAAACATACGAGCTTGACCTCGAAGTGGAGGTAAAGAAGAATTAGATAAAGTAACGCTCGTTTGTGTCAATACAGGACCATCTACTTCAACCAATAATATATCGTCCATTGTAACATCAATTAAATCTGTAAATAAAAAAATGCCAATACTAATCATTCACTCAAAATATATTTTAAATATATGAATAAATACTATATAAATTAATTTACCTGATGTGCTATAGACTGTAGAATCCATGGGATGATCTTGTATGGCTGCTGACGAAGTGCCTACATTGTCATCAAAAGATGTTCTGTAAAAACAGGGTCTATTTGGTACTATCCAGAAATGTGGTTCTTGAACAGCGACGGTAGGTGCAATGTCTGAAATAATAAAATAACACATATTATTATTATGTTCAAAACTGCATGCAAGTTAAGCATATATTAACAAATAGTAAAATAAAAACAAACATTACAATTTTCCAACATAAAAAACAATATAAATAATTACCTGCTGATCTATCAACCACTGAAACGGTTGACAATCTGGTAGTATCAAAATTTGTAATATGAACGCGGGAGGAAGATAACGCCCCCAACTCGTCCACTCGGAAGTTGTATTTCCGTCCAAAGAAAGCTAAAAATAAAATTAATAAATTTTAGTACTTCTATCACATTTCCATATTTAAAATAATTTCAACATCAAATGTTTATATTTCTCACAAAAATCTTTTGATTTATATAATTAATTCATGTTCATAATTATTAAATGTAATATTTCATATATTCTTAATATTACCGCTTCCTGTACATATTAATGACTTAATTAACAAATATAATATATATATATATATATATATATATATATATATATATATATATATATATATATACTTGAATCTAAATGGACTAAATTTGCAAAAGGAATGTCTCTCAAAGGATATGACTCAAAAATTAAATATTACAAAAAATCTAAATCTCTGCTCAGGCTCGTTAGCTAGTGCAACAAATCAAAATTTAATAATGTCCACTAAAAGGACCAAATATTAAATAACTTCACTTCAAATGAATAAAATTTAACACAAGTAGGTTCCAAAAAAGCGTAGATCAGTTGGATCAAAAAATTACAAAAATCTCTAAAAGCGAGACGAACTCAAACTAAATTCAACTATCTACAAAAAAAACTAAAAAAAAAGAAATTCTGGAACATACCTGTGTAATTCGCCTCCACTAAGTACACCATGTGCTTAGAAAAATTTCAGACAATAAAAAATGTGCACTCAAATGCTACTAAATCTGAAGGTTACTAGCTATACGCACACGAACACCTGAGAGAGCAAGTGATAACAACTTACATTAAACAAAATCCCAAAATATAAAAAATATAATGATAATAAATATCAAAATATTGAATAAATGCTCAAATAAATGAACGATAAATTAAATAGTTAAAAGGTAAATTTTTGTTACTATATCTTTTATTAATTTAGGATTATTATTTAAATAATTTGAAATAAAAGAAAATAATCTTGAACGACTCATCAAACGACAGCGGTCGTCAAACTTTTATAAACAAAACAAAATTTAATTTGAAATAAGACAAAATCGTGAGGTACAAAAAGTGAAATGTTAATATATATATATATATATATATATATATATATATATCATCATCATTTTATATATATATATATATATATATATATATATATCATCATCATCATCAATGGCACAACATTCCTATGTGGAACAAGGCCTCAAGTACCTGAAGTACTTGTTTCATAACATGTTTTACTTGCATTTTAGAGATGCAGGTTGTAAGCCTACAGTCTCTGCAAGGCCAGCACACATCGAGCCGTTGTGCGGCAACCCATCCAATTGGACAGGGCGGGCTATGTTGCTTATCTATACGATTAGACAAGACACGCCACGACCACACAATCGAACTGGCTGACATATATATATATATATATATATATATATATATATATATATATATATATATATATATTTCTCAGTTTCTTCATATTCGCTATTGATATAATTTTTTTATTCTTCAAAAATATTACTTATATAATTAATAATTTAACTTACCAATATCAGCTAATGATCTCTTTACTATCACATCACACCGTTTGGTAGGCCGTTGTGATTTTTTTGATCTATTGTGGGTGGCTGCAGCTCATTGACCAACACTGAAACAAAGTACTTATATTAATGTTTTTCAAATTTCCTTGCTACCAATAAATTGTACTATTTTTATTCCTACGACTAAGTTCACCGTTATTTTATATAATATTATATGATACATATTCCTGTGAAACATTTTTTACACACACTATATTGTCTTTTATATACAAATTTCTATATCAAGTACAACGAATGCATATTTAGTAATATTACTATATAAAGTATACTTCATGTCGTACTATTCATTAACAGTAATTAAAACATAAATTTGAATATGCTATTAATTTTGTATTCTATAAAACTTTGTTAAAAATATACTATGCCAAGTGTAAATTAAAATCGCTTGATAACTGCTACTGTAATCATTTGTTTTAAGTAACAAACAGTTGTACAATTATGCCGGGTTAAATTACATATTTTATATAACTATTAAATTACTTCAATACTTACTATTCAAAGGGATAGAAGTTAAATCTCGAATTTTAATGCAACATCATGACAAGGTCTCCATCTCCTTGACATTAAAATTGTACTTCCTTCCAAAGAATGCTGCAAAATTAAAAATATTATTTATATGAATTCTTTATATTTACTATAAATTAATATTATTTTACGTCAACTTCATTTCAATTATAAAATGTACATTATTACTCATACTAAAAACATAAACACATTTTTGTATATTTCTACTTATTGTTAATATAAATTTTACGCCCGGTTGCATAAAGCGTTAAAACGTGTTATTAACTAATCACATGATTCACTTGAAATTTTTACCATGATTACGTATTACGTCTAAATATTTCAGCACGAATAACAGAATCCACTTGCTCAGCCGTTGTAATTTTATCAGCCCTATCTAAAATGACAAGAATATGGGCATGAGGCAAGCCGCGCTTTTGAAATTCAACGACGTACATAAGAGATTTAAGTATCCCAAAAAAAGAATTTTCCAAAATTTGGCGAATTAAAAATTTTAATTTAATGTTAAACACCCGACACACTAAATCTGGACGATGGACGGCTTCTTGACCAGGAGACAAGTTATTTACTATTTCAGGCCATTTAGAATTACATGTAAAAGTAATAAATAAGTCTGGTTTCTCAAAGTTAGCGACAATGGTCATAGCGTCTAAATATTTATGTTGCATATATCTTGGACTACCGACAAAAGTAGGTGGTAAAACATAAATTTTTCCTACACGCTCATTGTGTTGTTGTGCCTGTCTTTCAACGAATTGTAATAAGCTCATGTAATTATCGATATGTATTTGACGCTGATGTTCCCTTAAATATTGTAAATTTAAACCCTCAATGCGACACCAATTGTCAACTAACCACTGTTGGAATAATTTGCGACTGTAATGTAAAATGCTGAAAGAGCGACGAATAGCCAGACGGAAACACGCATACTCGCGACAAGAAACTTTATTGTATGCTACTGTAGCATTTGGCCCAACATGCCGCATGTCTATGTTCCATTCTAACTCGCCATTTGGAAACAAAAGAGGGTACCTGAGAGGATCAATTAAAGGGCTCACATTTCGAATTTTTTGAGGCTCGCCGTGTGTGGAATATAACTTAATGTCAATAGGAAATGGCGGTTCATAGCCTATGAAAATAGCAGATATTTCATTGCACGTGGGCACGTTATATCTATTCGGGTCTAATCCTGCTTGTACAACGCGGTTATTCATGTTAGGTGCTATTGCCAATATCACCTTAGGTACATCAACATTATTTTGCTGCGCCAAATTAAGCTGCTGTTCATAAACAGCACGCAATTGTTGGTATTGCGCGGGAAAAGGATTTACCCGACGCAACATGTCATCAAGACGTCTTAATAACGCAGGACGGCACTGAAGTGAATGGCCTGCCCGAACACGGTGACAAACATCTGGATCCAAATAATATAGTTGGCCAAATTTTGCTGGAGTATTAACAAGTGGAGTGACTTGGGGCATAATGTGGTGAACAACACCATTAACTTTAATCGCCGGCGGCCCTATACCCAGATTTTGATAATTGCCTACCGTGGAAGCAATAGTTAAAGAGGCATTGTAAAAGCGAATATTTTCACGATATTCTCTACCGTCATCGTCGTTGTTGCATAATAAATTGAATAATTCCTGTGGACAATCGCCCAGAGCAGGAAGAAAAACTTTGCCTCTTTGGCAACATAAAGAGGAATCGTGCGTTCGATTCGCACGTTCCTCATTAAAATAAAATGCCTCCCAAAATCTACAAACATTAGAGGTTTGTAAAAGAGGAAGAGAAAAGGGTGCAAAAGTAGCCTCGTCTATAACACCATTTGCTACAGCCGCCCACTTATAGTGCTGTTGCACTCGACCCCTCAAAGGAGGTAATGGGGCATCGTCATCGGACAAAAGATTGGTTTGTGATACGACGGGTTCGGTTGCAGCGATTAAACGAAGATCAAATGAGGCATGAAGCCAGGAGTTGTCTGTAATATATATATATATATATATATATATATATATATATATATATATATATATATATATATATATATATAGCGTGTCCCATTTTAGATACGAATGCATTGGTATCTCGAGAACCGTAAGAGCTACGAGGTTGGTTAAATTAGACAAAAGTTGCCCCGTTAGGAGGCTATTTTAGTAGTGTTTTGTTATTTGCGAAAAAATGCATAGATCACTAGATATAGGGGAAAATGTAAATTTAGTGATTTTCTTTTTTTGCATATAACTTTGTAATATGAAATAATATGAGATTCTGGTTTGCATTTTCTTAAGGCACTTTTGTAGGGTGAATTTGCAGAAGTACTCAATTTTTTTATATCTAACCATTTACGAGTTACTGATAGCAACTTTTATTTTTCATATGGAGGTCATATTAAGTTATGGTATTTTTAAATAGAGATTTTTTTACCTTTACAATGATATAAAACAGTAATAATTTATTTTTATAATTAACAGAAAAATTAACAAAAATTGTTATTTATACTAAAATTGCATTGAAAAAAGTAAATCGAAGGCTGCTGTGGAAGAAAAAACTATTTCATAACATATATTGCAACAAGTTTATTTAATTAAAGTTAAAAATACAAAAATAATTTGCGAAAACTTAGCAATAAATTTAGATAGAAAAAAGTAAATCGAAGGCGGCTGTGGAAGAAAATAACTAAATTTATTGTAAAGTGTGCTGCAGTTGCAGGATGCACAGTAGATGCAGGAGGATTAGGCGCAGTTGAAGGTCCTGCATTCCTATCAAAAGTAGTTCGAAAAAAGGGTCTATTAGGGACAATTTAGAAGAAGGGCACTTGAGGTGGAGGACTGGGAGAAGGAAGAGAAATAGGAGAAATATCTAAAAAAAATAAAATAAATTTAAGTATTATAATTAGCTTTATTATATTTTTAAATTACTTACCATTCAAAATAATTTCAGTTGGAACAATTAATATAAAGGACAGTAATTTCTGCAGTTCCTGCTCTGGAAATTTATATTTCCTGCCATAATATGCTGAAATAAAGAAATAAAATTCAATAAAATACAATATTTATTACATTTTTATTAAACAAAATTATTTTTATTTATATTATGAAATAGTCATTCTATGAAAACAATATATTCTATTGAAAGCTCACATACAAAATACATATTTTTTTTTCCTATGACCACTGTTAAAAATAATATTTTTAACACTTGCTTAGCATGTTAAAACAACAGTTTATAACACACTGAATTAAAAGTAGAAAACAAATTTACTTTTAACACTTATTTTCAGTTGTTCATAACAAATACATCATGACCTTTAATAAATGTGATTCGAAAATGCTTAGTTTTTATTTACAAATACATACATAACTAGGGTCGAAGGAAAAATAGTGTATGATATTTGTGTTAAAAGTGATATTTTATGAGTGAGTGGGGAAGTTTGGGAAACGAGGCAGAATTTTCTAAAAATCAAAAATCCTTCCTATTGATTATTTTGTATAACGGTTTGAGGAAAAAGTTCTTCGAATTTTTAGATCTACAACGTTCATATCAAACATTTTTTCGTAAAATGAAAAAAAATTATATAGATGTTGTAATAGAATAAATGGGAACTACTATTATATAAATAATTTTTTCACTATAGTCAATAGGAAAGGACTTATGATTTTTTGAAAATTTTGCTCCGTATCCCATATATTCTATTAACCCAGATATGCCTAAAAGTTTTCTGTACATATTTTTAAATTTTTTCTAACTGATTATCTGTCTAAATGAAATGTAAAATACACGTGCTATAGTTTGAAAACTTATTTTACCCAAAATATATTTTTTTTGCCGTACTATATTTAGTACATTAGGAAAATATACTATGCTCTCGTATGAAAGTTCAAGAAACATTTAACATGGACTCCTATGTCACATTTGTTGCACCTAGTTGTTGTTCGTTCATGACACATACCGCATCTAGTTTGTTTGTCTTGTGGAATAACAAAATGATCTACTCGATCATATCTGATATCGTCGTTTATAATAGATCTTTGTGAACTTTACCACTACGATAGTCCCTTGGTTTCTTATTTTGATGTAAAAGTGATGTAGCAATACTTCTACGAAATCGTAAAAGATCGATCTCACCACCATTTTTTTGGTGAATATGCCAAGCATTGTGGATAACCAGGTCTATGGAATGAGCTATTAGAGGAAAATACCATTTTTTCCCTCTCATTGATACACGATATAAACTAATATTCTCATCCAGTCGATCAACTCCACCCATAATAGCATTATAAAGTTTGACAATGTGAGGCTGTTCAATATAAATATTTTTTCTATCCTTGCGTGAATACCTCTTTACTGAATGAATGGGATTTATGCCAGCAAAGTTAGAAAGAAATGAGACAATACTGTTGTCGTGCCACTTTACTGCAAGTATATTTTTATCCTTGATTTTTTTGAAATCGTAGAATCCTCTCTTGTTCTTTTTCATAATTTTATTATCAAGTAATGGTCGACCTGGTAAACGATTTTCTCGTATGGTTCCTGGGGCACTAAATTCTCTTTCAGACAGTTTTTCAATCAACGGAATGGAGATGAAAAAGTTATCGAAAAAGAGATGAAAATTTATATTTGGCCATTTTTTTCTAAGTACATCTGCCTCATCAATTGAATGCATTTCTTCTAGAGGAGCATATTTCAAAAATAAATCGTTTAGTTTTGAATACAGTGGCCTTATCTTCGCAAATTTGTCTTCTTTATCAATTTTCTTGTTATCGATTAAATGAAAATTGGTGAATATGAATTCAAATTTATCTCTGGATATTGCATCGCTAACTAAATCATTATGAGTATCCCTTTCTCGTTCCCAAAATAATCGTCTTCTTGGAATTTGCATGTAGCCACTTAGTATTAGTACTCCAAGAAATGCTTTTAGTTCAGTCATATTTATAGTTTGAGTATGATTTTTTAGTTTAGCATAATTATTTGTCTCGGTTAGAATTAACTCTAATAGTTCGTCCTCAAAAAAAGGAAAAACAATTCAAGAGGAGTCATTTTTTTATAATTTTCCAAATCGCCAAAATTTTCGAATAAATTCGATCCATTTTCCAAATCTTTTTGTTCCCATTCATAAAATATTCTTTTCTTATTTTTGATTTTACGGGTACACTCTGATTCTTCTGAAACCTTTCCGGAAAGTAAATAATGTGATAAAGGTATATCGTCATCACTAGAGATGTCTTCATCAGATGAATATAATTCTAATTCAGCTGGAGCCAGTAGTTGTGAACCTGGTAAATTATTTATTGAAAAATTTTCTTCTCCACCAGAATCCTCATCCGTAATTTCACCGCATGCATTGACAGGGGGAAATAACGATATTATACCTTAGTATTATTTGCCGCAATTTCATTTTCTTCTAACAAATTTAGCGCATCTTGAAGGCAATAGAATCTGTAATTAAAAGTCCTATATGTTCCTAATGTACTATATTTAGTACACCAAATTTGAGAATAACGAAATACGATTCGGAAAATAAAAATTTTGAAATATTAATATTAAAGAAGACAAATACATGTATTAGCAATATGTTAAGTCCAAAATTTCAAAATTTAAAGTAAAATTAAGAACAAAAATTCAGTCACCTTTGTGGCGGTATACTCAAGTCAGCCATTTTTCATAAATCCACGTTTTAGAGACACTATATTTTATATTATTTATCAAACTAATGTATATAAACGCATACAGCTCGACAGATACAGCCTTACTGAACACAAAAAAAGTAAACAACACGCTCTACCATGCATAGGGTGTGCAGGATCAAACAAAATTATTGTGTACTACACATAGTACATTAGGCATATCTGGGTTAAAACATCTATTTAAATTTTTTTTCATTTTACGAAAAAATGTTTGAAATAAACGTTGCAGATCTAAAAATTCTAAGAACTTATATCAATCATAAATAATAAATTTGCATATAAATAATGCACAAAATTAATAAAAAAAAATACCTAACATATTTTAAAATTTAATGTTTAAATTAAAGATAAAAATTTAAATTATAAATATGTTCTATTAAAACATCTATCTAAATTTTTACGAAAAAATGTTTCAAATAAATGTTGTAGATAAAAAAAATACATAACATATCAACATATTTTAAAATGTAATGTTTTAAATTTAAGATAACAATTGAAATTATAAAAAAAAATGTAAAACTAAAAAAAATAAAACATACATAACTAATATTCGCATATAAATTACTTTTACACTAAAAATAATAGGAAAGGACTTGATTTTTTGAAAATTTCGCACCGTATCCCATATATTCTATTAAAACATCTATCTAATTTTTTTTCCATTTTACGAAAAAATGTTTCAAATAAACGTTGTAGATAAAAAAATACATAACATATTAACATATATTAAAATGTAATGTTTTAAATTAAAGATAAAAATTTAAATTACAAAAAAAAATATAAAACTAAAAAAATTAATCATAAATAACTAATATTAGCATATAAATAACTTTTTCACTATAATCAATAGGAAAGGAGTTATAATTTTTTGAAAATTTCGCACTGTATCCCATATATTCTATGAAAACATCAATTTTTTTTTTAATTTAACAAAAAAATATTTCAAAGAATCGTTGTAGACAAAAAAAAATACATAACATATTAACATATTTTAAAATGTAATGTTTTAAATTAAAAAAAAAAATGTAAAACTAAAAATATATATCATAAATAACTAATATTCGCATATAAATAATGCAAAAAATTAATAAAAAAATACATAACATATTAACATATTTTAAATTTCGCACCGTATCTCATATATTTTATTAAAACATCTATCTAAAATGTCACTTTTAACACCTATATCATAAATAACTAATATTCGCATATAAATAATACACAAAATTAATTTAAAAAAATAGATAACATATTAACATATTTTAAAATGTAGTGTTTTAAATTAAAGATAAAAATTTTTAATAATAAAAAAAAATTGTAAAATTAAAAAAAAATATTTCATAACACCACTACGAAGCCAGTACCGTTGTGTGGTCGTGGCGTGTCTTGTCTGATCGTGTAGATAAGCAACATAGCCCGCCCTGTCCATTTGGATGGGTTGCCGCACAACGGCTCGGTGTGTGCTGGCCTTGCAGAGACTGCAGGCTGACAACCTGCATCGCTAAAATGCAAGTAAAACATGTCACGAAACGAGTACTTCAGGTACTTGAGGCCTTGTTCCATATAGGAATGTTGTGCCACTGATGATGATGATGACTACGAAGCTTATAAAATTTTTAAATAATGATAATATTATTGCATTGTATTTTATCACAATATCATACAGAAATTAATTTACATATCCACTAAATTAAAATATAAATTTAAACAGACTAACCAATATCACAAATGCTCCTGTCGAGTACAACTCTGCAGGGTCGAGTCTCTGCTGTTCGTTGAGTTGGGTACGGCTGTACCCTACGGCTGGAGGCACCAATACTACGTATTTTAACCATTTTTATTCAACACACACAAATTGTTTGTGCTCAAATTTTCGTTAAGACAATAACTAACAACAAACTTTTTTTATTTTTAAATAATTGCTAGATGCGTCTACTAAATTAAAAATAATATTTCATGGCCAGACATTTATTTTGAAAAGCTAGAATATCTGATATACAGGTGGCCCAGTGAAAATTATCAGCGCAATTTTTGGCCACTTAACATTAATTTTGCTAAAAACGCTCGAACACGTCAATTTTAATATAAAGGGGGACACCTAAATGGATTAGTACCAATGGTATAACTTCAACCCTAAAATGGGTGTGGACTGCAGCTCAAAAATTTTAAATGGAAAAGGGTGTCAAACAAGACACAGTTCGAAAGGCCTTTCAATTCTCTTTTCAACAGTTTTTTTATTTTTCAAATCCGATCATTAGTTCTAGAGAAATATCGTTCATTTGTTTAAGCCTACTTGATTGCACTTTTGCTCACCTGATAAAATTTGTTTTAAACGATATTTCTCTGGAACTAATGATCGGATTTGAAAAATAAAAAAACTGTTGAAAAGAGAATTGAAAGGCCTTTCGAACTGTCATGTTTGACACCCTTTTCCATTTAAAATTTTTAAGGTGCAGTTTACACCCATTTTAGGGTTGAAGTTATGTCATTGGTACTAATCCATTTAGGTGTCCCCCTTCATATTAAAATTGACGTGTTTGAGCGTTTTTAGCAAAATTAGTGTTAAGTGGCCAAAAATTGCGTTGATAATTTTCACTGGGCCACCTGTATATCAGATATTCTAGCTTTTTTATATATTTTTTTCTGGCAGTGAAGATCGTGTATATCTTAAGTATTATACTTTGCTATTGATATCAAATCACTATAGTGTCAAATCCTATCGAAAGTCATATTTTTTTTTTATTTTACGAAACAATATTTCAAATAAATTTTATAGACCTAAAAATTCGAAGAAATATTTCCTCAAACCGTTTAACAAAATAATAAATAGGAAAGGATTTTTGATTTTTAGAAAATTCCGCACGGTATCCCATATTTCCTATGAAAACAGAGCGATTAATTTTTTTAATAAATGTTGTAGACCTAATAATTCTAAGAACTTTTTCACTATACCATTTTACAAAATAATCAATAGGAAAGGAGTTATGATTTTTAGAAAATTACTCACCGTATCCCTTATATTCTATTAAAACATCAATCTAATTTTTTTTTTTATTTTACGAAAAAATGTTTCAAATAAACGTTGTAGATCTAAAAATTCCAAGAACATTTTCCATAAACTATTTAAAAAAATAATCAATAGGAGAGCAGTATGATTTTTTGAATAATTCGCACCATATCCCATATATTCTATTAAAACAGAACTATTCAAAAAAATTTATCATTTTACGAAAAAATGTTACAAACAAATGTTACAGACCTAAAAACTCTTAGAACTTTTTCCCTAAACCGTTTTACAAAATAATCAATAGGAAAGGTGTTATGATTTTTAGAATATTCCGCACCGTATTTGAACTTTGTTCTCAAAGATCTGTTTAATAAAATATGCTTTGTCTATCTCGACGACATAATTATACTAGGCACATCCCTCGAAGATCATTTAAACAATAAGGAAAAAGTATTCCAAAAATTAGAGGAAGCTAACTTAAAAATCCAGCTAGATAAATGAGAATTTCTCCGCAAAGAAGTCGCATATCTCGGGCACGTTATTACTACGAAAGGAATCAAACCCAATTCGGACAAAATTCTCGCAATAAAAGATTTCCCTATTCCCAAACAACCAAAGAAATAAAATCATTTCTCGGACTTCTGGGCAGCGTTCCGATTGTTAGTGCAATTGTACTAGTTCTAGTACTTTTTTATATATTTTAGTGAGTTAGTACTCATTAAATGATATGTTGTACTTTTTTACTAAATCGATATTTAATCGTTAATTTTATCGTTTATGTCAGTTATGAGTGGGAACCTAGTTTATATTCTACTATAAATGTATCTGATAGTGAAGATGAAGACACAAATAGGGTTGATTTGACTGAAATTAGTTATAAGTAAAAATAGATATTTATTGTTAGAATATTTATACTACTCGTATATATTTATAATACAAAGATCTATTTATGTTACTGAAATATATTACAAGAATATGATCCTACTAATTTTGTATTTAATTTGACTATGATGAACAAATATAATTTAAAAAATAAGACTAATTGTTACTTTTGTTGTTTTTATATACTGAAAAACATTGTAGTTATAATTATTCAAATAAATAAACAATAATCTTTTAAAATACCGAAAATAATAAAGATCTCCCCATAGCCTATATTTCACGAACCCTCAGTAATCACGAAATTATTCAGTTGTCGAAAAAGAACTCTTGGCTATCATATGGGCAATAAAACAATTTCGGCCATATTTATAAGGACACCAATTCAAAATTGTGTAGATCGTAGACCTATAGTTTGGCTTAATTTACTTAAAGAACCAAATTCCAAATTAATAGGGTGGCGCCTGTTACGCCATAAAGTATCTCGCAACTTTGCGCGCAACTTCTCCCGCTAGGGCTTAACCAGGGAGGTATTACTGTCCTAGGTTGGAAGGTACAGGCCGCCAGCCTTTAAACATTGGAGAAAGGAGTGGGTCGGCTTCTTTATTAACAAGTGATATTTGGAGCGCCACGCATTTAAAGAAGAGAGATAAACGAAACAGGTTAAATGCGAACTCTGAACGTTGAGGGAAATTGAAGTAACACACAGTATTTAAACTACTACAACAAACGTTGTCATATATTGTAAATTAATTCAAAATAATTTTACAGAGGGTAAAATATAGTTTACGCAGCCTCGATAGGACGTTGGTACAAGTAACCTGGTTAATGGTAATAATATAAAAATAATGAACGGGACAGACCGAGTTGTAATCATTCACGACGTCGCCGAGAACCGAGCCGGAGGTCGACCAACGAACACGGGACGGTGTCGAAGCGAATTTCCGCAAATAACCTACTCGTACGTAAACCAAAATATGAACAATAAAAAAAAACTAATCACATTGAGGGCGCGAGATACAATAATTAGTTCACTCCGTACAACACATACAAAAATATTAGTGACATATATTACGTCGATACAATTCATAAATATCAATGGCAAGATTAACAATGTCTGGTAAGAGAAAATAAAATAAATTAACTTGCGGTTTTGGAACTTCTCTCTTTGGCGGCTCTGCAAGCTTCTCCGTTCTACAATTCTTTGTATAGGCTCCCAAGATAGCACGTATAGTATCCTAAGATCCTTAGGGTTAATATGCGTCCAATATAGGCACCACCGGGAGGCAAGGACGACGTAGAATATTTCCAATAAGCGACGAACGATAAACGTAAAAAGTTATGAGATAAGAAGTTCACAAAGGATGAAAACAAAAAGAAAGAAAAGAGAAGAAAAAGAAAAGAAAAAAAGAGGCTGAAATTCGAAAATATAAATTAATTTAGAGCAAAATAATTATGTAAATTTGCTTACGTCAATTATAGACCCTCCTTCCAATATTGAGACGGTGTAGAACAAAATAGTAACACTTGAAGTGAATAAAAGAGGCTGAAATACGAAAATATAAATTAATTTCGAAAAGGCAACTATGTAAAATAGCTTACGTAAAGTTTCGACCCTCTTTTCGATATTGCAAAGGTGGTTGATTTTTCCCAAATCCGCAAAATGCGTTTGATTCAATTATTGGGACGTTGGCAGAAAGGTATATCCGCTTTAAGAGTGTGTAATAACGAAAAATCTTCCAAATAACGAAAACTTGAACACTTTAACCTTCCGCAACGATATAAAAATCAACTCTAACCTTCCGTATTCCAATGCACGTGTGAAAAGAGTGCGAAAAACAACCAACGTGCTCCTGCCATGCTAATGACCCTGAGGATAGCTTGATTTATCAAACAGGTATGGAATCTATACTCTAACGTACGGCTACCTACATTACAAGGGTGATAGATTGGTATACGACTCATTGGCGCAACGAAAATCCTAAATTTAACATGACACGCCTCAAATTAGCAGAATTTGATTATATATACAGTTCAATACAAGAAAGGATGCCAAAATGTTGTAGCCGATGCCTTGTCCCGAATCAAATCAGATTTTAAAATAGAATACAAAAAAATCAAATATTTTCGAATCTGACAAACCACTCGTCCATTGTATTTCTAGTGACACAAAAACGCATAAAGATTTTGCATATCAAGTAAAACAAAATTACCCTAGTGAAACTTATTATAACATTGATAACAAAATTCTTATACAAAACGACCCACGATTAATTTGCCATTTAATTACAAAAGATAAATACCACAATAAGCCTTCAATTAGAAATATAAAAATATGTCTAAGAAAATTATTAGATTACTGCATACAGAACGAAATAAACAAAATTGACAGGCCAAAAATTTGTTCCGGCCATGATGGAAAAAATTGAAACGAAATAGAAGACATAATAAAACAAATATTTCTAAATTCTAATGTCAAAATTAATGTCTATGAACAACCTAATGACGTAGAATTAACTTAAATTCGGACACAGATTTTGTAATCGTAGAAACAGGTAGCGGAAATGATTCAAGTGATACAGCTCACTCTGATAACGAGCACCCAGTAAATGGCTTAATATATTTAGAAACACCCATAAATACATGCAAAAACCAGATAGTTGTAAAAGAAACTAATGGTAAAAACAATATCAAAATAAGCAAGCTTTTTAATAATAATATTCTACGCATTTACCTTTATTTAAACAAAATTGACAGTAATAAAACGATCCTGAAATTCATTAAAGAACTCCTAAAATCTGGTAAAACGTACTATTGCTTGATCCCTGAAAAATTCAAAACTAACTTCAACGCCGTACTGCAAACCTACTTCGATGCGAATAGCTATAAATTACTAGCATGCAGCTCGATAAATAATGACATTAAAAATAAAGAAGACCAGCAACTCACTATAAAAAACTATCATGAGGGAAAAACTAACCACAGAGGTATAACGGAAACTTACAACAAGTTAAAACAATCATATTACTGGCCTAATATGCAGAAAGATATTCTAAATTACATTAATAAATGCAACGTTTGTTTAACCACAAAATACGAAAGAAACCCTATCCAAATTACAAATATCAAAACACCCACAGAAAAACAATTTAACATATTAACCATAGTAGACTCTTTTTCAAAATTCGTATGTAATTAAAAATAAAACTGCCATAACAATTTTAAATAAATTAATTAAATATTTCATCTATGCCTTGCAGTGAATAGATGTGTTTTTCTGTCGTTTCTTTACATTGTTTTAGTGCCGTATAAATAAATATAGTGTGTGAAACTATGGGCACCCGAAATATGTCGATCATTGTTGTGCAAACAATCAGTTCTTTGTGGACTAACGACATCTTTGTCAATAAATTATTTGACAAAATTCTGGAAAAGTACAATGAGAAGTTGAAGCAACAAAAAACCTTTTATGAAGTCATCATTGCCGACTTATCAGCGAATGTCAATCTTATGGAGGACCGATTAGATCAGCAGGAGCAGTACTCCCGAAGAAACTGCTTTCGTGTTTTTGATGTACCTGAGGTGGACAATGAGAAAACTGAAGATAAATTAAGTGTTAGTGTTACCCCAGCTATGATTGACAGATGTCATCGTACTGGTAAAATTGTTATTTTAATTCTTCAATTTCTACTTTGAACACTAAATCTACCCCCGCCCTATTATTATCACATTTACCTCTTATAAACATAGATCTCTAGTTATTGGTAGTCGTAAAAAACTACGCGGTAGTGATATTAGCATTAAAGAGGACTTGACCAAAACCAGACTAGACAAATGAAAGTTAGCATCGAAGAAATTTGGTTTTAAGAACGTTTGGTCGAAAGATGGAATTATTTTTTATAAACTTGGTGGTATTATTAAAAGGGTGAATCATCTTGATTTATTGGATTTTCAGAAAGTTACTTTATAATTATTTCTTATGTAACGTCACTTGCATCTGTTTATATTACTATATATACGAGCATTCGAAATTTTCTCATACTTTTGTGGGTGTTTTTTTATATTTGGGTAAATCTCAAATAAAAATCAAATTTCTACTGTTAAAAGTTAAACTTTTTAAAACTTCTGGTTATTATTTTTATTTTAATTAAAATCTCAGTTTCTGCTACTATTTGTCACTTTATAACGTGGGTCAATAACCGCTCTCAGTAAACTGTTGTCACCTGACACACCTAAAATCTATACACTGCTAAAAAAAACTATTACTATATTTTTATATTTCTATTTTACACTTTCATGTCAACAATTAACTTATATTATCAAAATGTCAGAGGACTGAATACCAAGTTAGATACTTTCTATAACAATCTTGCCACTCGTGAGTTAAATATAGTTTGCTTAACTGAGACATGGCTCAATAATAGTGTACATACTTCCGAATTATTTCCATCACAATATGATGTTTTTAGAAAAGACTGGGACACACTTAGGAGTAGCAAAAAACGTGGTGGTGGTGTTTTGTGCGCTGTTAATAATAAATACGAATCTTCCCCAATTAATATTCCATTGCACTCTTCTTCTATTTGCGATCCTGTATGTACTAAAATGTTTCTATCATCTACTATCTTCTATATATTATTGTTTTTTATTTACCTCCACCTTTCTCTCTAGAGCAACAAAGTTATCTCTTCGATTCTCTTGAAACTTTTTTATATGCTGTAAATACTAATTTTATAATTCTTGGTAACTTAAATATAAATAAACTTGTACATTGTGATTAACAGTTAACTGCAAATATTTATACGTCAAATTTTTTAAACTTTTCCTCATTTTTAAATGCATCACAATATAATAATGTAGCAAATTCTTATGGAAGATTATTAGATGTGGTTGTGTCAAATTTACCTTGTTCTGTTGCTAAAAATATTGACCCAATTGTTGATTAAGATAAACATCATACCACACTTTCAATTTCATTAAATATTAACAGCAAAATTTCAAATTCTTCTTAAAATTACTTTATTATCATACAATTTTTCTGCACATAATTATGATTTACTATATAGTTTGCTCTCTCGGGTAGACTGAAATATTCTTAAAGAGTATAATGACGTAAACAGTGCTTTTAAAAAATTTTACCAAATAATTTATAATATCTGAGATAAATGTGTTCCAATTAACGGGTCCGTGAAGTTAGCAACCACCGGAAAACACAAACAATGAGACATATACCAAACGTTTGTGCTTCGTTTGTGCTCAATTGTGCCCCTATATAAAACCCAGCAAACCTTACCGTTCGTAAGTAAAAAACAATTTAAATGTGGTTGCCAAATTCACGCCCAGCAACCACCTGTAAAGCACAAACGATAAAACATATACCAAACGTTTGTGCTTCGTTTGTGGCCAATTGTGCCCCTATATAAAACCCAGCAAACCTTACCGTTCGTAAGTAATAAACAATTTAAATGTGGTTGCCAACTCCACGCCTAGCAACCACCTGTGAAGCACAAACAATGAAACATACACCAAACGTTTATGCTTCGTTTGTGCTCAATTGTGCCCCTATATAACACTCAGCAACCCTTGCCGTTCGTAAGTAATAAACAATTTAAATGTGGTTGCCAACTTCACGCCCAGCAACCACCTGTGAAGCACAAACGATGAAACATATACCAAACGTTTGTGCTTCGTTTGTGCTCAATTGTGCCCCTATATAAAACTCAGCAACCCTTACCGTTCGTAAATAATAAACAATTTAAATGTGGTTGCCAACTACACGCCTAGCAACCACCTGTGAAGCACAAACGATAAAACATATACCAAACGTTTGTGCTTCGTTTGTGCTCAATTGTACCCCTATATAAAACTCAGCAACCCTTACCGTTCGTAAGTAATAAACAATTTAAATGTGGTTGCCAACTTCACGCCTAGCAACTACCTGTGAAGCACAAACAATGAAACATATACCAAACGTTTGTGCTTCATTTGTGCTCAATTGTGCCCCTATATAAAACTCAGCAACCCTTGCCGTTCGTAAGTAATAAACATTTTAAATGTGGTTGGCAACTACACGCCTAGCAACCACCTGTGAAGCACAAACGATAAAACATATACCAATTGTTTGTGCTTCGTTTGTGCTCAATTGTGCCCCTTGATAAAACTCAGCAACCCTTACCGTTCGTAAGTAATAAACAATTTAAATGTGGTTGCCTACTTCACGCCTAGCAACCACCTGTGAAGCACAAACAATGAAACATATACCAAACGTTTGTGCTTCATTTGTGCTTAATTGTGCCCCTATATAAAACTCTGCAACCCTTGCCGTTCGTAAGTAATAAACAATTTAAATGTGGTTGCCAACTACACGCCTAGCAACCACCTGTGAAGTACAAACGATAAAACATATACCAAACTTTTGTGCTTCGTTTGTGCTCAATTGTGCCCCTATATAAAACTCAGCAACCCTTGCCGTTCGTAAGTAATAAACAATTTAAATGTGGTTGCCAACTTCACGCCCAGCAACCACCTGTGAAGCACAAACGATGAAACATATACCAAACGTTTGTGCTTCGTTTGTGCTCAATTGTGCCCCTATATAAAACTCAGCAACCCTTACCGTTCGTAAATAATAAACAATTTAAATGTGGTTGCCAACTACACGCCTAGCAACCACCTGTGAAGTACAAACGATAAAACATATACCAAACGTTTGTGCTTCGTTTGTGCTCAATTGTGCCCCTATATAAAACTCAGCAACCCTTACCGTTCGTAAGTAATAAACAATTTAAATGTGGTTGCCAACTTCACGCCTAGCAACCACCTGTGAAGCACAAACAATGAAACATATACCAAATGTTTGTGCTTCATTTGTGCTCAATTGTGCCCCTATATAAAACTCAGCAACCCTTGCCGTTCGTAAGTAATAAACATTTTAAATGTGGTTGCCAACTACACGCCTAGCAACCACCTGTGAAGCACAAACGATAAAACATATACCAAACGTTTGTGCTTCGTTTGTGCTCAATTGTACCCCTATATAAAACTCAGCAACCCTTACCGTTCGTAAGTAATAAACAATTTAAATGTGGTTGCCAACTTCACGCCCAGCAACCACCTGTAAAGCACAAACGATGAAACATATACCAAACGTTTGTGCTTCGTTTGTGCTCAATTTTGCCCCTATATAAAACTCAGCAACCCTTGCCGTTCGTTAGTAATAAACATTTTAAATGTGGTTGCCAACTACACGTCTAGCTACCACCTGTGAAGCACAAACAATGAAACATATACCAAACGTTTGTGCTTCGTTTGTGCTCAATTGTGCCCCTATATAAAACTCAGCAACTCTTACCATTCGTAAGTAATAAACAATTTAAATGTAGTTGCCACCTTCCTGCTCAGCGTACATTTATGAATTACAAATTTAGAAATATGTGCCAAACGTTTGTACTTCCAAAATGTGCATAAAGAACTCAACCACCCCTATCGTTCGTACGGAATGTAATATTGAAACTCTGATGTAGCCAGCACATTACTATAATCAAAATTAACCTTTTTACAAGTAGCCTAGTCAATAGAAGCAAAAAAGGCTTTGCCATGTAGAAAGTCGGGAAGAATTTATATTTGGCAATTTTGTTCATTTTGAGCCCTAATGAAATTCTGAAATTTGTAAAAATGGGAAAAGGCCACTAGCGCCCCTATCTTGAATAAAGGCGATAAAAATCTAGTTATTTGATAATATCTCGTTTCCGCAACTTTGCAAAGTAATAATATATTATACAAAATGGCTGAGAATAAAATATCCTCCAAGTTTTGTATTTTTGTTTAGATTAACTGTTAACGAGTTCTGGCAGAGGACAATTGAGCCTATATTTGTAATTCGCAACAATCCTTGAATTCTCATTACTATTTACTGTTCGTTATTGTTATTATATATCATTATTTATGTAAAAATAGTAATAATACTAGCGAATTCTCGGCTACGCCGAGCATTCCCTAGAGCTCCGCTGTCAGTGCAAAAAACAAATGCCGATCGACATGAAACAATTATTTCATATTTCCACGTCAGACCTCATCGAGACCTTTCATTAGATTGCAAACACGATATACTTCTATTATTTTTTTTGCATTTCTGCCCGCTAGTTCTCAACAAGACGTTTCATTTGAGACCAAACTCGACATACTTTTGAGAACTTTTTGCAGAAAACAAAAGCCGATCGGAATGGAACATTTCTGCCAATTCTGCACGCTAGCCCTCAATGAGACCTTTTATTCTATACCAAACACGACATATTTCTGACAACTTGTTGCACAAAACAAAAGCCGATCGACATAGACCATTTTTGTCAATTCTCTACTCGAGCCCTTATCGAGCCCTTTCATTTGATACCAAACACAACCTACTTCTGATATCTTTTTGCATAAAACAAAAGTCAATCGACATGGAATATTTTTGAAATTTCTACAGGCTAGCCCACACCGAGAACTTTCATTTGATACCAAACACTATAAACTTTTGAAAACTTTTTGTAAAAAGAAAAGCAGACCGTAATGGATCATTTTTGTCAATTCTGCATGCTAGCCCTCAACGAGACCTTTCTTTTGAGACTATACTCGACATATTTCTGAGAACTTTTCGCAAAAAACAAAAGCCGATCAAGATTGATCAATTTTGTTAATTTTTCACGCTAACCCTCATCGAGTCCTTTATTTTGATACTAACCACCACATACTTCTGACAACTATTTGTGAAAAACAAAAGCAGATTGGCATGGAACATTTTTGTCAATTCTGCACGCTAGCCCTCAACGAAACCTTTCATTTGAGATCAAACACCACACACTTCTGACAACTTTTTGCAAAAAACAAAAGGCGATTGACATGGCACATTTTTGTCAACTCTGCACGTTAGCCCTCAACGAGACCTTTCATTTGAGACCAAACTCGACATACCTTTGACAACTTTTTGCAGAAAACAAAAGCCGATCGGAATGGAACATTTTTGTCAATTTTACTTGCTAGCCCTCAACGAAACCTTTCATTTGATACCAAACTCGACATACCTTTAAGAAATTTTTGCAAAAAACAAAAGCCGATCAACTTTGACCTTTATTGTTCATTCTACACGCCAGCCCTTATCGAGCCCTTTCATTTGATACTAAACACCACATACTTCTCACAACTTTTTCCAAAAAACATTTTTCTGACAACATTTTGCAAAAAACAAATTCTAATTTACGTAGAACATTTTTGTCATTCGTTTCCTTAAAACCCAAAGACAACCTACTTCTAACAACTTTTTCCGAAAAACAAATGCAGATCGACATGACACATTTTTTTTGTCATTTCAAAACCGGCCATTATGATTTTCTTTCTTTTGATATCAAACACAGCAAAGTGTTCCATTTAATTAGGTACATTTGATTTTTATTTAGTTACTTCATAATTTGGCAACACTGTTTGTATTAAAAAATAGTAGTTAATTTTTAAATTTATAAATTAATATTGTCAACCCTAATACACATGGGCACCCATAAAATATTTTTCAAAGGGGGGCAAAATAAAAAAACATTAAAAAACATATATATTTTTATGTCCAATTGTACCGACAAAGCTTAAATTTTAAGCAACACTTAACAAAAAATGCTAATCGAAATTTTGATAGCATTGTTGAATAGTTCATTTGAGATTCTATTCCGATGTGATATTGTCCATTTAAGAAAACCGTAAATATTATAGAGATAAGCTGCAAACGTATATTTACTAATAAAGAAAGAGAAAAAAATAAACGGACAAAGTATAGGTTTCTATGGCAATTTTCAAATTCATTTCATCTTTCAAAAATTCCTCAGAAAATTCATTAGGAACCTCTTGTCTACTGTCTAATACCAGTTAAAATAACTAACTACAAATACTAACGGAATAATTTCTCCCACACATAAAAAGCATAAGCCCTAAAATATAGTAAACATTAATAAATTTCTTATAGAACATAATGGTGGTGAAATAATCAAATAATGTGCCGTCTTTTTGAAATTTGCGAAAAGGTAGGGGAGGGTAAGTGCCCCCTCTTGCCCCCCCTTATGGGCGCCCATGCTAATACAACTGCCACCGTTGTCAGTAAAGTTAGGTTAGGAATATTTGGTTTTCATTTAGTTACTTCATCACACATTTGGCAACATTGACTTTTGACAATGGAAACGTCAAAATTTATATTAATTAAATACGTTATGTTTTAAACTTAAATTAATTGTAACACCTTTGCTCGAGACTATTATACATAATACTGTATTTACTTCTTTAATATCAATGTTTTATAAAAAGTTATAATCGTTTAAAGTTCATAGACAGATTGTCAAAAGTGACAGATGACCTCGTGACTCTTTTTATATTTAGACATGGCTACTAGGATCCATTGTTTCAAGTTATTAATTTTGCACAGTTTTTATTTTTTTACACAAGAACCACTCACAGTAAAAATATGAGACCCCCAAAAGGCACAACTACACATTATTCCCTGCAACTTAAAAAAAAATTTACAACAATCTCTTTAATGGTTCAGGCAGTTAGGCTGTCCACAAAATTTGGCGATCGTCGTGATGAAAATAAATAAACATCACGACACATGCCTTTTTAGTATATAGGATACTAGCGAATTCTCGGCTACGCCGAGCATTCCCTAGAGCTCCGCTGTCAGTGCAAAAAACAAATGCCGATCGACATGAAACAATTATTTTATATATCCACGTCAGGCCTCACCGAGACCTTTCATTAGATTGCAAACACGATATACTTCCAATAATTTTTTGCAAAAAACAAAAGTCGATCGACATTCGATACCAAACACTATATACTTGTGACAACCTTTTGCAAAAAACAAAAGCCGATCAACATTGACAATTTTTGTTAATTCTGCCCACAAGCCCTCACTGAAACCTTTCATTTGATACCAAACACCATACACTTCTGACAACTTTTTGCAAAAGACAAAAACCGATCGACATAGCACATTTTTGTCAATTCTGCACGCTAGTTCTCAACAAGACGTTTCATTTGAGACCAAACTCGACATACTTTTGAGAACTTTTTGCAGAAAACAAAATCCGATTGGAATGGAACATTTCTGTCAATTCTGCACGCTAGCCCTCAACGAGACCTTTTATTCGATACCAAACAAGACATATTTCTGACAACTTGTTGCATAAAACAAAAGCCGATCGACATAGCACATTTTTGTCAATTCTGCATGCTAGCCCTCAACGAGACCTTTCTTTTGACACTATACTCGACATATTTCTGAGATCTTTTCGCAAAAAACAAAAGCCGATCAAGATTGAGCAATTTTGTTAATTTTTCACGCAAACCCTCATCGAGACCTTTATTTTGATACTAACCACCACATACTTCTGACAACTATTGGCGAAAAACAAAAGCCGATTGGCATGGAACATTTTTGTCAATTCTGCACGCTAGCCCTCAACGAAACCTTTCATTTGAGATCAAACACCACACACTTCTGACAACTTTTTGCAAAAAACAAAAGACAATTGACATTGCACATTTTTGTCAACTCTGCACGCTAGCCCTCAACGAGACGTTTCTTTTGAGACCAAACTCGACATACCTTTGAGAACATTTTGCAGAAAACAAAAGCCGATCGGAATGGAACATTTTTGTCAATTCTGCTCGCTAGCCCTCAACGAGACCTTTAATTTGAAATCAAACTCGATGTACCTTTGAGAAAGTTTTGCAAAAAAAAAAGTCGATCAACATTGATCATTTTTGTTAATTCTAAACGCCAGCCCGTGTCGAGCCCTTTCATTTGATACTATACACCACATACTTCTCACAACTTTTTCCAAACAACATTTTGCAAAAAAAAATTCTAATTTACGTAGAACATTTTTGTCATTCGTCACACCCGTCCACATTGTGTAGTTTCCTTAAAACCCAAAGACGACCTACTTCTAACAACTTTTTCCGAAAAACAAATGCAGATCGACATGACACATTTTTTTTGTCATTTCAAAACCGGCCATTATGGTTTTCTTTCTTTTGATATCAAACACAGCAAAGTGTTCCATATAATTAGGTACATTTGATTTTTATTTAGTTACTTCATAATTTGGCAACACTGTTTGTATTAAAAAATAGTAGTTAATTTTTAAATTTATAAATTAATATTGTCAACCCTAATACAACTGCCACCGTCTTCAGTAAAGTTAGGTTAGGAATATTTGGTTTTCATTTAGTTACTTCATCACACATTTGGCAACATTGACTTTTGACAATGGAAACGTCGCAAATTTATATTAATTAAATACGTTATGTTTTAAACTTAAATTAATTGTAACACCTTTGCTCGAGACTATTATACATGATACTGTATTTACTTCTTTAATATCAATGTTCTATAAAAAGTTATAATCGTTTAAAGTTCATAGACAGATTGTCAAAAGTGACAGATAACAGCGTGACTCTTCTTAAATTTAGACATGGCTACTAGGATCCATTGTTTCAAGTTATTAGTTTTGCACAGTTTTTATTTTTTTACACAAGAACCACTCACAGTAAAAATATGAGACCCCCAAAAGGCACAACTACACATTATTCCCTGCAATCTAAAAAAAAATTTACAACAATCCCTTTCATGGTTAAAGTAGTTAGGCTGTCCACAAAATTTGGCAATCGTCGTGATGAAAATAAATAAACATCACCGACACATGCCTTTTTAGTATATAGGACTAGCGAATTTTTGGCTACGCCGAGCATTCCCTAGAGCTCCGCTGTCAGTACAAAAAAAATAAATGCCAATCGACATAAAACGGTTTTTTCATATCTGCATGTCAGCCCTCACCAATACCTTTCATTAGATTCCAAACACGATGTGCATGTAATAACTTTTTGAAAAAAAACAAAAGCCGGTCGACATGAAACATTTTTCTCAATTATGCACGCCAGCCCTCACCGAGACCTTTCATTTGATACCAAACACAACATACTTCTGACATTTTTTTTGCATAAAACAAAAGTCAATCGACATAGAACATATTTGCAATTTCTACAGGCTAGCCCACACCGAGAACTTTCATTTGATACCAAACACTATAAACTTCTGACAACTTTTTATAAAAAGAAAAGCAGATCGACATGAAACACTTTTGTCTATTCTGCATGCTAGCCCTCAACGAGACCTTTCATTTGAGACCAAACTCGACATATTTCTGAAAACTTTTAACAAAAAACAAAAGCCGGTCAACAATAAGCAATTTTGTTAATTTTTCACGAAACCCTTATCAAGTCCTTTATTTTGATACCAAACACCACATACGTTTGACAACTATTTGCGAAAAACAAAAGCCGATCAGCATGGAATATTTTTGTCAATTCTGCACGCTAGCCCTCAATGAAACCTTTCATTTGAGACCAAATACCACATATTTCTGACAACTATTTGCGAAAAACAAAAGCCGATCGGCATGGAATATTTTTGTCAATTCTGCAAGCTAGCCCTCAATGAAACCTTTCATTTGAGACCAAACTCGACATATTTCTGAAAACTTTTCACAAAAAAACAAAAGCCGGTCAACAATAAGCAATTTTGTTAATTTTTCACGAAACCCTTATCAAGTCCTTTATTTTGATACCAAACACCACATACTTCTGACAACTATTTGCGAAAAACAAAAGCCGATCGGCATGGAATATTTTTGTCAATTCTGCACGCTAGCCCTCAATGAAACCTTTCATTTGAGATCGAATACCACATACTTCTGACAACTATTTGCGAAAAACAAAAGCCGATCGGCAAGGAATATTTTTGTCAATTCTGCAAGCTAGCCCTCAATGAAACCTTTTATTTGAGACCAAACACCACACACTTCTGACAACTTTTTTGCAAAAAAACAAAAGGCAATTGACATGGCGCATTTTTGTCAATTCTGCAGGCTAGCCCTCAGCTAGACGTTTTGTTTGATACCAAACTCGACATACTTATAAGAAATTTTTGCAGAAAACAAAAGCTGATCTAAATGGAACATTTTTGTCAATTCTGTACGCTAGCCATCAACGAGACCTTTCATTTGAGACCAAACTCGACATACTTCTAAAAACATTTTGCAAAAAACAAAAGCCGATCAACATTAACCATTTTTGTTAATTCTGCAAACCAGCCCTTATCGAAACCTTTCATTTGACACCAAACACCATACACTTCGGACATTTTCCAAAAAACAAAAACCGATCGACATAGCACATTTTTGTCAGTTCTGCACGCTAGCCCTCAACGAGACGTTTCATTTGAGATCAAACTCGACATACCTTTGAGAACTTTTTGCACAAAACAAAAGCCGATCGAAATGGAACAGTTTTGTCAATTCTCCTCTCTAGCTCTCAATGAGACCTTTAATTTGAGACCAAACTCGACGTACATTTGAGAAAGTTTTGCAAAAAGCAAAAGCCGATCAACATTGATCATTTTTGTTAATTCTACACGCCAGCCCTTATCGAGCCTTTTCATTTGTTACTAAATACCACATACTTCTTACAACTTTTTCCAAACACAACATATTTCTGACAACATTTTGTAAAAAACAAATTCTAATCGACGTAGAATATTTTCGTCATTCGTGCACACCAGTCCACATTGTGTCGTTTCATTAAAACCCAAGGACAATATACTTCTAACAACTTTTTGCGCAAAACAAATGCAGATCGACATAACACATTTTTTTGTCATTTTAAAACCGGCCCTTATGGTTTTCTTTCTTTTGATATCACAGCAAAGTGTTCAATTTATTTTATTTAGAAATATTTGATTTTTATTTTGTTACCTACTTCATAATTTGGCAACACTGTTTGTATTAAAAAATAGTAGTTAATTTTTAAATTTATAAATTAATATTGTCAATCCTAATAAAACTGTCACCGTCTTCAGAGAAGTTAATTTAGGAATATTTAGTTTTAATTTAGTTACTTCATCACACATTTGGCAACATTGACTTTTGACATGGGAAACGTCAAAATTTATATTAATTAAATACGTTATGTTTTAAACTTAAATTAGTTGTAACACCTTTGCTCAAGACTAATATACTAGATACTGTATTTACTTGTTTAATATCAATGTTCTATAAAAAGTTATAATCATTTAAAGTTCATAGACAGATTGTCAAAAGTGACAGATGACCTCGTGACTCTTTTTATATTTAGACATGGCTACTAGGATCCATTGTTTCAAGTTATTAATTTTGCACAGTTTTTATTTTTTTACACAAGAACCACTTACAGTAGAAATATGAGACCCCCAAAAGGCACAACTACACATTATTCCCTGCAATCTAAAAAAAAATTTACAACAATCCCTTTCATGGTTCAGGCAGTTAGGCTTGTGACAAATTTTGGCGATCGTCATGATGAAAATAAATGAACATCACGACACATGCCTTTTTAGTATATAGGACTAGCGAATGCTCAGCTACGCTGAGCGTTCCCTAGGCCTCCGGCGTCAGTGAAATATTAACATTTGAAAGCTAATTTTATTTCTGCAAGGCAGGTCTTGTCAAATGCTTTCATTTAATATCAAATACGGTGTACTTCCGGCAAGTAATTGTAAAAAAACAAATGCAAAACAACTTGGCAAGTTTTTGTCACTTTTGCACATCAGCCCTCATCAAGACATTTAATTTGATACCAAACACGACATATTTCTAACTTTTTTTTCCAAAAAACAAAAACGGGTCAACATGAACCATTTCTGTCAATTTTCCATGTCAGCTCTTATCAAGACGTTTCATTTTATACCAAACACGATACACTTCTGACAACTTTCTGCAAAAAAGAAAGCCGATCGACATGAAACATTTTTGTTGATTCTCGACATCAGCACTCAATGAGACCTTCCATTAGATACTAAACACGACATACTTCGAATAACTTTTTGCATAAAACAAAAGCCGATCAACATAGACCATTTTTGTCAGTTCTGCACGCGAGCCCTCAACAAGACCTTTTATTTGAGACCAAACATGATATACTTTATACAACTTTTTGCAAAAAACAAAAGCCGATCGACATAGATCATTTTTGTCAAATTTCTACGCGAGCCCTCGCCGAGACCTTTCATCAGATACCAAACACGACATATGTCTATTAACTTTTTGCATAAAACAAAAGCCGATCAACATGGAAAATTTTCTTTTTGTACACCAGCCCTCACCGAGACTTTTCATTCGATACAAAACACAACATATTTCTGATAACATTTTGCAAAAATAAATTCTAATCGACGTAGAATATTTTTGTCATTCGTGCACACCAATCCACATTGTGTCGTTTCATTAAAATCCAAGGACGACCTACTTGTAACAACTTTTTGCGCAAAACAAATGCAGATCGACGTGACATATTTTTTTTTGTCATTTCAAAACCGGCCCTTATGGTTTTTTTTTATATCAAACACAGCAAAGTGTACAATTTATTTTATTTACGAATATTTTATTTTTATTTAGTTACCTACTTCATAATTTGGCAATACTGTTTGTGTTAAAAAAGTAGTAGTTAATTCTTAAATTTATAAATTAATATTGTCAATCCTAATACAAATGCCACCGTCTTCAGTGAAGTTAGTTTAGGAATATTCGGTTTTAATTTAGTTACTTCATCACACGCTGAGCATTCCCTAGAGCTCCGCTGTCAGTGCAAAAAACAAATGCCGATCGACATGAAACAATTATTTTATATTTGCACGTCAGGCCTCACCAAGACCTTTCATTAGATTGCAAACACGATATACTTCCATTATTTTTTTGCAAAAAACAAAAGCCGGTCGACATGAAACATTTTTGTCATTTATGTACCCCAACCCTAGCCGAGACCTTTCATTTGATACCAAACACGACATACTTCTGACAACTTTCTACATAAAACAAAAGTCGATCAACATGAAACATTTTTATCATATCTGTACGCTAGCCCACACCAAGACTTTTCATTTGATACCAAACACTATATACTTGTGACAACCTTTTGCAAAAAACAAAAGCCGATACACTTCTGACAACTTTTTGCAAAAAACAAAAACCGATCGACGTAGCACATTTTTGTTAATTCTGCACGCTAGCCCTCAAACAAGACGTTTCATTTGAGACCAAACTCGGCATACTTTTGAGAAATTTTTGCATAAAACAAAAGCCGATCGACATAAATCATTTTTGTCCATTCTCTACGCGAGCCCTCGCCAAGACCTTTAATTCGATACCAAACACGATATATTTCTGACAACTTTTTGCAAAAAACAAAAACCGATCGACATGGAACATTTTTGTCAATTCTGCTCGCTATCCCTCTACAAGACGTTTCATTTGAGACCAAACTCGACATACTTTTAAAAACTTTTTGCAGAAAACAAATGCCGATCGAAATTGAACATTTCTGACCTTTCATTTGAGACCAAACTCGACATACTTTTGAGAATTTTTTGCATAAAACAAAAGCAGATCGACATATATCATTTTTGTCAATTCTCTACGCGAGCCCTCGTCAAGACCTTTCATTCGATACCAAACACGGCATACTTCTATTAACTTTTTGCATAAAACAAAAGCCGATCAACATAGACCGTTTTTGTCAGTTCTGCACGCGAGCCCTCAACAATACCTTTTATTTGAGACCAAACATGATCTACTTTATACTACTTTTTGCAAAAAACAAAAGCCGATCGACATAAATCATTTTTGTCAAATCTCTACGCGAGCCCTCGCCGAGACCTTTCATTAGATACCAAACACGACATACGTCTATTAACTTTTTGCATAAAACAAAAGCCGATCAACATGGAAAATTTTCTTTTTTGTACACCAGCCCTCACCGAGACTTTTCATTCGATACAAAACACATATTTCTGATAACATTTTGCAAAAAACAAATTCTAATCGACAGAATTTTTTTGTCATTCGTGCAATCCAATCCACATTGTGTCGTTTCATTAAAATCTAAGGACGACCTACTTGTAATAACTTTTTGCGCAAAACAAATGCAGATCGGCGTGACATTTTTTTTTTGTCGTTTCAAAACCGGCCCGTATGTTTTTTTTTTTGATATCAAACACAGCAAAGTGTTTAGGAATATTCGGTTTTAATTTAGTTACTTCATCACACATTTGGCAACATTGACTTTTGACATTGGGAACGTCAAAATTTATATTAATTAAATACGTTATGTTTTAAACTTAAATTAATTGTAACACTTTTGCTCAAGGCTATTATACATGATACTGTATTTACTTCTTTAATATCAATGTTCTATAAAAAGTTATAATCGTTTAAAGTTCATAGACAGATTGTCAAAAGTGACAGATGACCTCGTGACACTTTTTAAATTTAGACATGGCTACTAGGATCCATTGTTTCAAGTTATTAATTTTGCACAGTTTTTATTTTTTTTACACAAGAACCACTTACAGTAAAAATATGAGACCCCCAAAAGGCACAACTACACATTATTCCCTGCAATCTAAAAAAAAATTTACAACAATCCCTTTGATGGTTCAGGCAGTTAGGCTTGTGACAAAATTTGGCGATCGTCATGATGAAAATAAATAAACATCACGACACATGCCTTTTTAGTATATAGGATGTTAGCCAGTAGCCAGTACAGTTGTGTGATCGTGTTGTGTCTTGTCTGATCGACTAGATAAGCAACATCAAAATAACAAAATTTAAAATTTTGAATATTATAGTATTCTATATTTCAAATTTTTCATGCATTTTTCAGATTTTTTTTCTATTTCCAAAAATTTGTTGCCTAAAATAGATATAAAAATAGCCATTTTGCCTACCCATTTTTTATAATTGTAGAGCCCAAAACTCCGGTCTCTAGTAATAATAAATAAAAAATACATTGTGTAATATAGTCGTATACACATTGTTCATTTTAAGTAGAACACCATTTCTATCTTAAGAACTATAAGAAATACGAAGTTAAAGTACCTAGGAAACAATAATTCCTATATCACAAGACTAATAAAATGAGCTCAATAATTTTTTATCAAACTAATGGTTCTAAGATATGAGAAACAATATTACTACCTAAATTAATATAATTATAACTAAAGTAAGTAAACCTACAAATTTAATATTTTTATAAAATGCAATTATTTAAAATTTAACATGGTAACCGCCTATGTCACCTTTTTCGTAGGACACACGGTATGTTATATTACGTAAAATTAAGAGTTTTTAATTCAATTTTTAAGTTCTTTGCATTGTAATTCTGAAAATAATATACACGCAAACGCATACAGACAAACAATGTTCATGTGTTTCTCTCCTTGCCTATCTTATACATTAAAAATCTGTTAAACTATTTCTTTTTCCTCTTCTTTAGAAGTTAGTTGTTGTTATTTCTCTCCAAAAGCCTTAATTTTCGTAATTTTCCCCTGCCAGACCTTTGTCAATTCTCATTCATTGCTTCGCTTATATACATATGTATATTCAATGGCAATAGTGGTTTTCCTCTTCTTATTATTCTTGGTTTTTATTGTAATTTTAAACTTTAAAGCAACATTTTTTATATAACAATTACATATATTTTAGTTATATCTGTTTGCTATCGAAATTTACGAGTATTTTTTCTCTTTTGACTGTACCATTTGAAATTTCTATGTACGCATGCGCACGTGAAATAGTTATTTACATACCAAATGCGGGAACGACTGGTTTCCGGAGGAGTGTTTGGCGGCGCGAGCTCGCGAGCGCTGCCATAGAACGATTCCGGAAACCCAGTTCACGCAAGAGGTTTGTACAATATTTTTCGTACGAAAATCATAAAATCAATAATTAATTTTCTATTTGTACAAATATTTTTATTTATTGTATACACAAAATGATTTGTGGTTATGTGTTTCAGTACTAACAAGTGCCTTCAATCTGTCAACATGACAGCAGTTGTTGCCAACATTGTATATCAAATGCACTAAATTTACTTTTTCTACATTAAATTTCGTTCAATAATCCTCTATTTTCTTTTAATATTATTAGGTAAAAGAATGTTTAAAACATTATACTATATTATTATAAATATAGTTTTTTAATAAATGCTGTAGAAGTAGGAGTGTTTTTTCCAAAATTTGTTACGATTCTTTTCGTATATTACCTCTTTTCTCTGGTATCCTATGTTCCTCTTTAATTCTGGTCATGTATTTCCTCGTTTGGATGTACAGATCCTCCACCCAAACAGTTTTATATAGTTCTTGAGTATTAGTATTTAGCTGCAATAGTTAAACTTATGTAGTGCATTGTTGTTAATTAGGTATACACTTACTTAGTCCGCCTAACTCTTTGCTTTGATTTAAATATCATCTTATACATATAAGAGTTCATTCCATATAGGTTAAGTTACCTTGTGGTTTATTGTTTATAACTTTTGACAAGTTGCGGAGTGTTCACAGCTGACCGTAGTCTAAAGGTGCGTTCTCACTAGATTTGTTTAATAGAAACTTTAAATAAATGAAGTCTTATTTTATTCTAATATCTTCACTTAGTAACGATAATATTAGAACAGTATTGATTGTTTATATTATATCTGGAATATAATAAATCAAGTATTCGTCTTAATAATTGTTTAGAATTTAAAGTTTACTGTTGTGGACGGATCTGTAGCTCACAAATTTCTTCTCTTTTATAAAAATGAGCATCTTACTGTCTCTCTCTTCTTCCGCTGTGAGATTAGAGTTATATTTTTTTCTTGAAATGTAAGAATTTCCGGGATTTGAGAGATTCTTCTTCGGACGGTCTGAAGACACGGTTGTTCGCCGGCGTGCTTTATACTTTTCTACACACGTGGAAATAAATATTATTTCGAGTGTTTTTCTTTAACCCTGTGAGGTTACGCATTGTGCGGATTTTAACACCGGAATTTTAGTGACTCGTTTTATTGTTGTGCGGTGTCCCGCGAGTGTCTTGTGCATCTTGTGAGGACGACCGATTGTTATGCGAGTCCGACTCTTCGGAGGATTAGTTTATTTATTCCCCCACGTCAACGATTTGGACCCCTTTCACCTGGTGGGTTGCCGTCGCCGCTTACCATCGTCCACAACCCTGCCGTCCAGTCGCCGCCGCCATCTCCCACAATTCCTGTCACCAGTCGCCACCGGATCAGGATAAGTCACGTTTAGACTTTTATTTGTTATCGTTATTATTTTTATTGCCTTTATTATTGTTACGTTGAAACCGTCGACTACAGATTATTGTTTTGGTGCTATTTGCTGCCTTTAAGTTTTTGTTGTACATTCCTTATTATAGATTGCAATAACCTTGTTTATTTTGTGGTATACTGTTTGTTGTTGGGCAGTCGTTGTTAGACTGCCAATATTTCGCATTGTTGTGTCAATTGTTGCGCGTAGACGATATTCAATTTTATATTTGTTTGTTCCGTCGCGAACGGTTCGTACACCGACATCACCTGACTGTAGCCTGCCTGCGTCTATGGCTGGCCAACAATGGAGGTATAACTGTCGTTCGGGTTACGAGCTCTTTCGCGTCGACAACCTCAACTGTTAAAATCTTAGTTGTTCGAATTTGAAATTTAACTGGGTTGTTGATTCTAGCACCCAATTTAACCTTTTTTTTGTATATATATTTTTCCCAAATATTCATTAAACTTGGTTTTGATTTCCGCCTTGCGTATTAATTACAAGACCTGCTATTTTGATGTTTTCAGGTAACAATAAGACCCACGGTAGGTAATCATTATTTTTATAACATCCCGTTTCGTAATTTTCGGCATAAATTACGTGGCGCCCTATCTTCCCTTTTTTTGACTATCCTTAAGAACCACCCCTGCTCCACTGTTTAAAAGCGAGCGGCCGTATCTCGGAACAACTCGAGTACGTAAGTGACCCTGGCGCTTCGTCGCTAAAACGAACGTCACAAATTTCCCGGTCACCTATTTGGTGGAGACCTGGGAAATTGACGTTCCAGGCGTTGCTTAGGCAACGCGAAACAACACATTTCAATGTATGAGTACGAAAATAAATAAGCGAATGTTTGGGACATGTACACTCTCCGTAAAAGCATATTCTAAACTTGTGTGACTCGCTGCTATCTTCGTTGTCAAGATTTATAAATGACCCATGGATGTCAATGTAGTATTTTTATATTAGGTCAGTACACAGTAAAAGACAAAGCTTAAGGCAGTTAATGTATTTTAGTATGCATGTTGTGTTCACAAAAATACATTAGATGTAATAATAAAAACATAATAAGTAACATGGACATAAACATAGGGTAGAACATAAAACATAAATGAGGAGCCTTAGCGAAATTTTGTTCCCGAGGAGGCACTGCTATGTTAAAAATTGTGACGGTAAAAATAAACATCATTTTAAAATTTTCACTGGAACAAAGATACTTGTGGATAAATGATTTTAGCACAAATAGTATTTATTTAATAAAGAGGATATTTTGATTTTTTTTTCGTATTTCAATAAATTATCTACATACATTAATCAAAATAAAAATTGATTAGAACATACTTTGCAAAAATTTTGAATTTAATTGTTTTTTGTCCTTTATGGATTGCACTCGTTCTCTTTTTAAGTTTATTACTTTTCATTTTTCATATTCAAACACGATTAAATTTACTAAATATTGTTACGAGCCAGAATACAAAAGAATAATGTTCCATATTTCAACATTTTCAAATGTTTTGCCGCAAAACCTTATACACACTGCGTAAAATTGCTTGTGCTTCTTCTTTTTCTTCATATAATTTTCATCGTGAGTGACGTACTTGAGTAACTTGCTCGGTTATGCCATCTACTTTTAGCTTTGCGCTAAGTTCCCATTAAAGTGCCGAGTATGTCATAGCAATGTATTTAGTTTAGAACATGCTTGTACAAGTAGAGAACCTCTTCAAAATATTTGCTCATTGCTCTACTATGCGTGCACAGGTATTTCAAATGGTACAGTTAAAAAGAAAATGACAACAAATACCCCACTAAACCCTCTTCCTCAGTCCTACACTATGGACCTTTAATTCTTGTATGTTTTAAACTAAAAATTATCCTTATTTTGTTTACGTGACATTTTATAATGAATCGAAAATATTTCATATGGTAATTTTTTTCTTTTGACTGTACCATTTGAAATTTCTGTACGCGCATGCGAGCTTTGTAGGTAAATGACCATTTATTATTTATTTATTTATTAAAAAACTATATTTATAATAATATAGTATAATGTTTTAAACATTCTTTTACCTAATAATATTAAAAGAAAATAGAGGATTATTGAACGAAATTTAATGTAGAAAAAGTAAATTTAGTGCATTTGATATACAATGTTGGCAACAACTGCTGTCATGTTGACAGATTGAAGGCACTTGTTAGTACTGAAACACATAACCACAAATCATTTTGTGTATACAATAAATAAAAATATTTGTACAAATAGAAAATTAATTATTGATTTTATGATTTTCGTACGAAAAATATTGTACAAACCTCTTGCGTGAACTGGGTTTCCGGAATCGTTCTATGGCAGCGCTCGCGAGCTCGCGCCGCCAAACACTCCTCCGGAAACCAGTCGTTCCCGCATTTGGTATGTAAATAACTATTTCACGTGCGCATGCGTACATAGAAATTTCAAATGGTACAGTCAAAAGAGAAAAAATACTCGTAAATTTCGATAGCAAACAGATATAGCTAAACCGATGTATGTAATTGTTATATAAAAAATGTTGCTTTAAAGTTTAAAATTACAATAAAAACCAAGAATAATAAGAAGAGGAAAACCACTATTGCCATTGAATATACATATGTGTATAACCGAAGCAATGAATAAGAATTGGCAAAGGTCTGGCAGGGGAAAATTACGAAAATATATTTTGAGAATTACAATACAAAGAACTTAAAAATTGAATTAAAAACTCCTAATTTTACGTAATATAACATACCGTGTGTCCTACGAAAAGGTGACATAGGCGGTTACCATGTTAAATTTTAAATAATTGCATTTTATAAAAATATTAAATTTCAAAGTTTACTTACTTTAGTTATAATTATATTAATTTAGGCAGTAATATTGTTTCTCATATCTTGGAACCATTAGTTTGATAAAAAATTATTGAACTCATTTTAATAGTCTTGTGATATAGGAATTGTTTCCTAGGTACTTTAACTTCGTATTTCTTATAGTTTTTAAGATAGAAATGGTGTTCTACTTAAAATGAACACTGTGTATATGACTATATTATACAATGTATTTTTTATTTATTATTACTAGAGACCGGATTTTTAGGCTCTACAATTATAAAAAATGGGTAGGCAAAATGGCTATTTTTATATCTATTTTAGGCAACAAATTTTAGGAAATAGAAAAAAAATCTGAAAAATGCATGAAAAATTAGAAATATAGAATACTATAATATTCAAAATTTTAAATTTTGTTTCTTTGATGTTGCTTATCTAGTCGATCAAACAAGACACAACACGATCACACAACTGTACTGGCTACTGGCTAACATATATTATTACTATTTTTACATAAATAATGATATACAGGGTGATTTCTAACGTTCGGACGAAACTGATAGGGCAACTAGAGGGGACTAAAATATAGTTTTTTTTACAATAAACTTTTGATGAAAATCGAATAACAAGAAAGATACAATGGTTTAAAGTTCTTATAAATTAACGTCCACGTATTGAGTACCGCTGAGCTTACTGTATTCATTTATCGATTTGGAAATCGTTCCAAATACATACGTCGTGCGCGTTCAGCGTTTCCTTCAGCAGCTCCATACACCATAATCATGTCTACGTATTCTTCGTTAGTGAAATGAGCAATTTCAGTCGAATTAATGACATAACAAATAACCTATTTAATATTTGACGTTTAAGTTATTTTGACTTACCTACATACATGATTAGATTAAATAAATCAGCGGTTCTCAAACCCATGACCGAATATTTTAAAGAACAATTTAAATAGCCATATCTTTCATCTTATAAAAATTTTAACAAAATTTTAACTGAACTTTGTTTAATTAACTGTCAAATATTCTAAATTTGAATTCAAAACGTAAGTTATTACCGTATTTTATAAAAAAATGCTTAAGTTTATAAGAACTTTAAACCGTTGTATCTTTCTTGTTATTCAATTATGATCAAAAGTTTATTGTAAAAAAAAAACTATATTTTGGTCCCCTCTAGTTGCCCTATCACTTTCGTTCGTACGTTAGAAATCACCCTGTATAATAACAATATCGAACAGTAAATAGTAATGAGAATTCAAGGATTGTTGCGAATTACAAATATAGGCTCAATTGTCCTCGTTAACAGTTAATCTAAACAAAAATACAAAACTTGGAGGATATTTTATTCTCAGTCATTTTGTATAATATATTATTACTTTGCAAAGTTGCGGAAACGAGATATTATCAAATACCTAGATTTTTATCGCCTTTATTCAAGATGGCGGCGCTGGTGGCCATTTCCCATTTTTACAAATTTTAGAATTTCATTAGGGCTCAAAATGAACAAAATTGCCAAATATAAATTCTTCCCGACTTTTTACATGGCAAAACCTTTTTTGCTTCTATTGACTAAGCTACTTGTAAAAAGGTTAATCTTTTATATAGGGGCACAATTGAGCACAAACGTTTCGTATATGTTTCATCGTTTGTGCTTCACAAGTGGTTGCTAGGCGTGAAGTTGGCAACCACATTTAAATTGTTTATTACTTACGAACGGTAAGGTTCGCTGGGTTTTATATAGGGGCACAATTGAGCACAAACGAAACACAAACATTTGGTATATGTTTCATTGTTTGTGTTTCACAGGTGGTTGCTAGGCGTGAAGTTGGCAACCACATTTAAATTGTTTATTACTTACGAACGGTAAGGGTTGCTGAGTTTTATATAGGAGCACAATTGAGCACAAACGAAGCACAAACGTTTCGTATATGTTTCATCGTTTGTGCTTCAGAAGTGGTTGCTAGGCGTGAAGTTGGCAACCACATTTAAATTGTTTATTACTTACGAACGGTAAGGGTTGCTGAGTTTTCTATAGGGGCACAATTGACCACAAACGAAGCACAAACGTTTGGTATATGTTTCATTGTTTGTGCTTCACAGGTGGTTGCTAGGCGTGAAGTTGGCAACCACATTTAAATTGTTTATTACTTACGAACGGTAAGGTTTGCTGGGTTTTATATAGGGGCACAATTGACCACAAACGAAGCACAAACGTTTGGTATATGTTTCATTGTTTGTGCTTTCCGGTGGTTGCTAATTTCACGGACCCCCAATTAACACAAGACTTTCACCAAAATATCCGCCGTGGTCTAATTCTACTATTATTAATCTAATTAAACAAAAAAATAAATTCCATAAACTGTATAAACTTCATCAAAATGACCATTATTTATATGAATTCAATCGTTTACGTTCTCTTATTAAAAAAATATCAAATGTGAACAGAAAAATTATTTGGAAAGTATTGAAAATACATTATCCTCAGATCCCAGTAAGTTTTGGACATACGTAAATAACAAGAAACGTACTTCGCGAATGGAGGGTTATACGGATGACGTCACGCAGAATAGACTGAATACAAACAAACCGTCGCCATTTTTAAATAGCTGTCATTTCTATTCTGGTTATGTTGAACGTCAGTCGTTTGCTTTGAAAAAATGTTGAATTACTTGAGTTATTATAAACAGGTAGTTTTTTTTTACTTATTATTAATAATTTTATCATTTTGTGTTATATCTAGTTTATTATTTTGTGTTAATTTCATCAAGTTTATTATCTTTATTATTTTGTGTTAACATCATCATGAGTTTAACACCTGAAGATGTACCAGGAGCAAATTTTATGTTTCAAAATATAGAAGACCATTCCGTATTGCAACTGAGAAGATGGTTAGAATGTAGAGGTTTGCCGAAAACAGGAAATAAAACCCAATTAATTGAACGGTGAGTTTTATACGGCACATACGAAATTTATGTATTATACTGATCACTTCAAATTGAAAATATTAAACATGTTATAAATTTTTAGATGCAAGAATTGCATTACTGCTGGAAGAGAAAATATAATATTTGTGGGAGTCGACGGTGGAAAATGGTACCATGAAAAATTTCCACCAGCAGTATCAGCTGCTACTCCATCAACTTCTACAACAGCAACATCAGTAGATACTGCAGGACAGTGGGCCTCATTTCCGTCACAGAATATACCACAAGGGACACATTTACGCCTACTTGGTATTAAATGCACCAACACTCAGCAACCAAGGTAGTGATAGTGACAATGAAGACATTCCAGCTACAGAAAAACCGTTTCGAAGAGAACAGCAGTGTGTAGATAGTGATTTTATTGAGAAAGTGTTTAACAGAATTTGTAATAGAAAATATAATACTAAATGTAAAGTAAATTCTTCCTTTAAGAAGAAAAGTCACTACAATGTAGAGCTTACATTCTGTGGATTATCAGGCAGTGTTTTGAATGGACAATGTGAATGCAAGCAGTCAGCTTCAGGTCGTTGCAGCCATGTGTCAGCGATTTTGCTTTATATTTGGAAACAGGTTTAAAAACATGGATATGAAGTAAAATCGTGTACAAGTCAACCCCAACAGTGGGGAATCGGATCTAAAGAAAAAAAACCTACTTCTATAACAACTGCAATTTATCCTATCTCTCCAAGAATGCTGACATTAAAATGTTCTAATTTTGATCCCAGACCAACGAATTATAACGAAGTTTTTAATATAAATGAACTTTTATATAATTTAGAACTTTCTGGTGATTTTTTGATTATACTGAATATGAAAAAAATGTATATAGTGAACTGTGCGCAATATTTATAACAAATTTAATTAATTATGTTTTTAAAAACAGCGAGCATATTGTTGAGTTGCCTGGATCTGTTGGACAAGCTGAAAGTGAAAAATGGTTTAATTTGAGAACTTGTTTTATCACTGCTTCAAATACAAAATTAGTTAGTAAATTGCAGTCTATTACAGCAAAAGCAAATTACATGAAAAACAATTTATGGCATTTGGATGATTTTCATTTAACTAAGTCTATGAAATATGGAATTAGTAATGAAAAACAGGCACGAGAAATGTATATAACTACGTTAAATGTAGATGAATTTTTAAAGCAAGTCGGTATAGTTGTAAATAAAAAATACCTTTTTTTAGCATGCAGTATAGATGGTATAGTTGTCAGAAAGAGTGACTATAAGAAAATTAAAATAATAGAAATAAAATGTTCTTTCATTTTACAAAGTCATCCAAAAGATTTTAAAGATAAGTTATCAAAAAAACAGTTACAGTCCTTCTGTTTAGATATAGAAAGCGGGAACATTGTAGCAAAAACTAATCATTCATATTATTATCAAATGCAAATAGGAATGTTAATACATGAAGTTGAAATCTGTGATTTCATATTATGGTCTCTAAGTGGAATATTAAATGTGCCTGTACGTAAAGAACCAGTAAATAGTATATTTATGCAAAACTGTAAGCAAGATTGAAATGTTTTATTATAAAATGTATGTTCCGGAAATGTTTTGTATGAGGGTGTCGAGAAAATTATTACTAGTATTAATTGATTGTAATGAATAAAGTACTTTTGTTCAATGTATATATTATTTTTAAATTTCTAACAGAACGTAAGAAATTCGTTATTACTGTGACAGAAATAAAGGTTCGTTACAACCCGTAATGTGGGAAATGGTGTAATGATGATACATTTATGTAAGTTACCACGGTCCATCCTGCTGAGGTTGCTGTTCCCACAGGAAACAACCCGACACCTTTCCACAAATACTATAAATACTGTAACATGTAATGTAGAGTTAGTCAGTCATAATTCATGGTCGAATCTATGTCCAAATTGTATTAGAATTGTAATTGTAATTTTTGTAACATTTGTTGTAAGATTAATGAATATAATCTTAACCTCATAATAATAAAATTTGTTTTTAAAAACTTTCCGGCGAACCAAATAAATATAACTGGCGCAGTCGGTAGGATTTTTCGGGCGATTTCCGCGAATAGTGAAACCGTTTTCGTATCAACGATCAACCGAAAAGAACCGGAAGGTGAAAGAAACAACCAGAAGGCGTCCAAATCGAAGCAACTCCGAACGAACATCGCGAGGTGCAGAACCAGGCCCTGACGAATACAGAGCAACAGATCTATGGACAAGATACTTCTATTATTGTGAGTAACATATGTCACATAATTATCAATACCATTCGGACTCAGATTCTGATTTGGAAATACAAACCACCAGACAAGAACTCCCTGACTCAGATTACATAAATAACTCAAACGAAATTAATACAAACATGGCTACACCAAAATTAGAAAAACACTATTTGGACATGATTCCAGACTTTTACGGTGATAGCAAACTTTTATCTAGATTTATTGAAATTTGTGAAAAGTTAGTTAAAAAATTTTATAATTTGATAGATCTCACAGATTTTCAAAACGAATTTCTGATGTCTAGCATCATTGCCAAAATAAAAGGCGATGCTGCAGTAAATATAGCAAGTACCACCATAACCAAGTGGGAAGATTTGAAACAAGCACTGTTGAATGCTTATTCCGACAAACGCGACTTGTATACCCTTAATATCGAAATTACAGAATTACGCCAAGGCAACGAATCAGCCTTTGAATTTTACAATCGTGTACAAGACCTTTTAAACCTGCAAATCTCATACATTAGTACACACTGTACCGAAGCGGCTAAACCTGTCCTAATAGAATATTTTCAAAAATACACCCTGAGAATATTACTCCGCGGTCTCAAAGAGCCACTAGGAACTCTTATGAGAACTAAAGACCCGAAAGACATGAACACAGCACTGAACATGTTAACAAATGACTTTCAATTAGAGACATACAATCGTACACACGTTCAAAACAAAAACAACACACATCACATACAACATAATAAACCAAAACAGAACACCCACACCCAATACAGACAAATCCAACACCCACAAATAACGTACAGACCTCTGCCTCCAACAAACCAAATCTTTAAACCACAGAACAAACAATTTTTTCCTAATCAACAATATACTAAACCTTTTAACAACCAATCACCTTACAATCAATATAATAAACCGAATCAATCCCAATCCAATGTGTTCAGATCAAATCCCAATTTTAAACCAAACAAACCAACTCCTATGAGCATCTCTACTAAACAGTCAACGACACCTCACCCATCAGCTGTTCCTTATCGCCCACAACAATTCTTCCACTCTCAAAATAAACCTCATTATATTGCGGAAGAACTGTTTAACACAGAGACAGAAGAATACATAGAACCGGACAACGAACCAAATTCAGAGTATTTCGTAACTCATCCAGATCAAAACGAAGAAAACGATTTTTTTCCGATAATAGCCTCGGAACCAATATCGAACTAATGAATGTAATTCACAACTACAGCGAATTACCATTTATTATCTTACCAGAACTAAATTTAAAAGCTTTGATAGATACAGCAAGTACACGGTCGTTCATTAACCCACATATAGCCAATAAATACTATAAAAATAAAATTCAAAATGATCCATTTCAAATCACCACAGCTCACGGAACTTCTTTAGAAAATGCTAGTATTGTAATTCCCGCTTCAAAATTATTTAATTCACCAAACACACTCCTAAAATACCATCTATTTAACTTCCATAGAAATTTCGATATACTTTTAGGATTGGATAATTTAAAAATATTAGGCGCAAATATTAATTTGACAACTGATAAAATTATCACACCTAATCAAGAAATCAAAATTCACTATCACAAAATTATTCCAAAATCAAACTATATAAAAATTCCTCCTAGATCTGAAAAAATAGGAGAAATATTTGTAAATAATATCGAAAATGGCGAAGTGTTAATACAAGAAACTAAATTCAATAATTTATTAATCCCAGAAGGAATTGCAAAAATTCAAAATTATAAAATTATTTACCCAATTATAAATTTAGGACAAAACGAAGAAATTATAGACTCTGTAAATTGTGTACAAGTACAAGAATTAAACCACTTCGAAATAAACAATCTAAATTATTCTCAAAACGAAATAACAAATAAATTTAACATGGATAAAATAAGAACGGAACATATGAACGAGGAAGAGAAACGCGAGATAACAAAACTGCTGACTGAGTTCTCTGAGATCCTTCACACCGAAGATAAGCCGTTATCATTTACAAATGAAATTAAACACTCTATCCGCACGAAAGATGAATTACCTGTTTACACCAAAACCTATCGATATCCCGAAATATTCCGAAAAGAAGTCCACTCCCAAATCAACAAAATGCTCGAACAAAACATCATCCGTCCTTCTCATTCACCCTGGTCATCCCCAGTATGGGTCGTCCCAAAAAAATTAGACGCTTCAGGAAAAAAGAAGTGGAGACTGGTTATTGACTATAGAAAACTGAATGACAAGACAATAGACGATAAATACCCGATACCAAACATAAACTCATTGCTGGATAAATTAGGTAGATGCCAATACTTTTCGACTTTAGATCTCGCATCTGGCTTTCATCAAATTGAGATGAACGAATCAGATATTCAAAAAACTGCCTTCAGCACAGAAAACGGACATTACGAATTTTTGAGAATGCCATTTGGGCTCAAGAACGCACCCGCTACTTTCCAGAGAGTAATGGATAACGTTCTTCGAAATTTAGCTAACGAAATTTGTCTTGTTTACCTTGACGACGTCATTATTTTCAGTACATCCCTTCAGGAACATATTCAAAATTTACGAACAGTTTTTAATAGATTAAAACAGGCAAACCTAAAAATACAGCTGGACAAATCAGAATTTTTACGGACAGAAGTTTCATACCTCGGACATGTAGTGACCCCCGAAGGAGTAAAACCAAATCCCGACAAAATTTATGCAATTAAAAACTACCCTTTACCTAAGACGACAAAGCAAATTAAAGCATTTTTAGGACTTTTAGGATACTATCGAAAATTCATTAAAAACTTTGCTCAACTTACTAAACCATTAACGAAATGTTTAAAGAAAGATGCAACAATAAAATATAATGACCCCGAATACATTGATTGTTTTAACACTTGTAAAAATTTACTGATGAATGAACCAATACTGCAATACCCAGACTTTACAAAACCCTTTAATTTAACGACAGACGCAAGTAAATACGCTATAGGTGCCGTACTATCTCAAGGCCCTATCGGATCAGACCTTCCTATTGCTTACGCTAGCAGAACTTTGAACGATACCGAACTAAAATATGACACTACCGAAAAAGAACTCTTGGCCGTAGTTTGGGCAACTAAATATTTTAGACCCTACCTTTACGGTAGAAAATTCAAAATTTTGACAGATCACAAACCTCTTCAATACTTACATACACTAAAAGACCCACATTCCAAATTAATGAGATGGAGGACTAAACTTGAAGAATTTGATTACGAAGTAATTCATAAAAAAGGTTCCCTCAATACAAACGCAGATGCCCTATCTCGAATAGAACTAAACGTGAACACACTAAATCCTGAATCGCAAAGCCTTTTTGATCTCATTGAAGATTTCAATGAAATCTGTAATACTGACATGGACAAACAATCATTAATCGTTCAAGCTGACGACGACGAACAAATAGACCCAGAAACTGACCAAACTATCCATTCCAACCCCGAAAACCCTATAGTAGGCATAACCATATCAGAATCCCCAGTAAATTTTGGAAAAAATCAACTCTTCATATCATTAGTAAAGCACTCACCAACAAAACCAAAAATAAAGAAATTTCATGTAGATAAAATGAGATTATACGTACAGATTTCAGAAACAAACTTCGCAAAAGATATTGTAAATTTTATTAAAGAATACATCATACCCAACGTTCGATACTACATTTATTTTGAATCACCTATATATGAACAATTTAGTAACGTACTTCAAAAATACTTCAAAAATTCCCAATTCAAATTTATTAAATGTAACACAAAATTAATAGACGTAGAAGATGAAGATGAAATTTCACACACTATAATAAAATTTCACGAAGGTAAAACTAATCATCGTGGAATTACTGAAGTACACAACGAAATTAAAAAACGATATTACTGGCCGAATCAACTAAAAACAATCACAGACTTCATTAATAAATGCGAAATTTGTTTGGCTGCTAAATATGAAAGAGATCCCATCAAACCAAAACTAAACATTACACCCACTCCTGACAAACCCCTACAAACACTACATGTAGACACCCTAACACTGGAAAATACAAAATTTCTCACAATTATAGACGCATTCTCCAAATATGCACAAGCATATAGAGTCAAATCCACTAATGCCGTCGAAATTGCTAATAAACTAATAAATTTCTTTTCGCATCATGGTACCCCAAAATTAATTATATCAGACAATGGACTCGAATTTAAAAACACCGTCATAAGAGAACTTTTAACCCTACACAAAATCGATATGCACTTCATTTGCTCGCAATATCCAAATTCGAACGGTTTAATAGAACGCTTTCATTCAACACTAATAGAACATATACGGTTATTTAATCTCCAGGATAATTTCAAAAATGAACCAATAGAAGACAAAGTAAATTACGCTATTTTGGCATATAACAACACAAATCATAGCACCACTAATCTGAAACCAGTTGAAATTATCAACGGTCATTTTGAAACAAATTCCCCATTGGATATAGACATCGAACAAAAATTAACACAAGATTATATTTCTAAACACAAAGAAAAATCAGAACTGATATACAAAACTATTAACGATAAATTACAAGAAAATAAAATCAAAACTATTTCCAAATTAAACAAAAATCGCGAAGAATTACCTACTATACCTGAAACAGTTTTTGTTCATAACAAACAAAAAGTTAATAAAACTAAGAATCCAAAATTCAAAAAAGAAATAATTAAAACCGTTAATAAAGACTTAAAAACAGCAGAAATCAACACAGATAATGACAAAAAACAATCAAAAATTCACCTTTCTAATATAAAAAGGCCTAGAAAAATAATTAATAAATATTCCGCAATTCCAGGTCCCTCTTCTTCCCGTATTCATACGGAGTAATAACTAAAAACATTACACACAATCCAGGACTATTAACAATCAATCTTGGAAATGCTAAATTGCAAAGAACACAACACACACTAGTACACTACTACGATCTGGAACCGATAATAAAGCAATATGACAACCTAAATAAACAATACTCACACCTTATACACACAATCAAAGAAGACAAAAATATAACGGATGACTTTGAAAATAACAATAAAATTATTGGGTATATAAAAAACAAAATTAATGAAAAATTAAGCCACCTATCTATACATTCAAGAACCAGACGAGGCATATTTAATGGATTAGGTACCGTTATAAAATCGATAACAGGAAATTTAGACGCAGATGATAATAAGCGATACAATAAAATTTTAAAACATTTGGAAAGAAATCAATTGAACCTAATTGATCAAATTAATCACGAATATTCTGTGAATACTCAAATGATAAAATATTTTAACAAAACTATCGATACAATCAAACAAAATGAAAATATTTTGAAAACAAAAATAGAACAACTTTTACAAATCGTTATCACCGGAGTCGAAAATCATGACAAATTATTGATCAAAGATATTTATAATCAATTAGATATTTTATATTCAATGACATTAAGTACACTACAAGATATTGAGAATTCATTAACCTTTTGTAAATTACATACAATGCACCCAAACATTATTAAAACACATGATCTGTTCGAAGAATTAACTAAAATTTCAAAATTTTACAAAGACGAACTTCCATTTAAAATAACTCCAGAAAACATGCCAAATATAGAAAATCTTATTTCAGTCAATTGTAAATTACATGACAGCAAAATTATATACTTCATTGAAATCCCTATAAACTATAACACACAATTCGAACTTATTCATTTAATTCCGATCCCAGCAAAACATAACTCTGAGTTTGTAACAATAATTCCAAATCACGAATTTATATTAATGTCTGATAATGGTCAAATAAGATCCTTATGTGATATATGCACCCGCAATGGTGGAAATACTTACCAATGTCCAAATCACATCAAAGAAATCCACGAAGATTCCTGCGAAGCAAACTTCATATTACAAAATAAAATAGAAAATTGCCGCCTGGTGAAACTCAACGTAAAAAGAAACCACATCGAATATTTGGATGATATAAATCAATACATTGGAGTATTCACACATCCAGAAACATTAAAAACAGAATGCGATCACGGAGACAACATTAAAAATCTCCAAGGGATATTCCTAATCAAAGAAGATCAATGTAAACTAAAAATTCAAAACGAAGCACTAAGTTTCAAACAAGGATCATTTGGCAAACCAATAATAATCGAAAATTTCAAGATTCACATCAATTATACCCAAATTCCAAAAATGGCAATTCAGTTAAACAATGTTAAAGAACTGAAGCTGACGAATAGAATAAACGACATCCAGTACTACAACAACCCCTTCGAGGAAGAAGATACCATCAACTACCCTGTTTGGGGACTCTACGGTATCATCATAGCCAGTGCTGCAACCCTAATCGCAGTGTACGTAAAGAAAAGATTCATCACACCTGCAACAAGACAACCCAAGGCCAACGACATTGAACTTCAATCAAGAACTTCACCCCCTTCAACAACGCTGAAGCTTCCCGATGAAGCCCAATTTTAATGAGGGAGGAGTTACCACGGTCCATCCTGCTGAGGTTGCTGTTCCCACAGGAAACAACCCGACACCTTTCCACAAATACTATAAATACTGTAACATGTAATGTAGAGTTAGTCAGTCATAATTCATGGTCGAATCTATGTCCAAATTGTATTAGAATTGTAATTGTAATTTTTGTAACATTTGTTGTAAGATTAATGAATATAATCTTAACCTCATAATAATAAAATTTGTTTTTAAAAACTTTCCGGCGAACCAAATAAATATAACTTGTATATATAAATATATAAATTAAAATTGCACTTAAACAATATATATATATATATATATATATATATATATATATATATATATATATACAGGGTGGCTGATTTTTCATTGTCCAGGCCATATCTCCTCAAATATTAAATATACAAGAAAAAGCTAAATAGGAAACTTGTGTAACAAGACCTGGTCTATAAAATAGCGTTAACAGATGTTTTCCATGGCCTACTGATATGGCGAAAAAATATTTAACTTTGTTTTTTTAAATGGAACACCCTATATGTTTTCACGGAATAAGGTTCTACATCAATTTCTCTTTATAATTATGTATAACAAGTGGGGGTTTGCCTTTAATTTATGCTTAATAATGCAAAATATAAAATTATATAAGTCGGCTGTGTATTCTCATTGTTAATCACTATTTTTTTTATAAATCTGCTACAAGTGTTTATTAGAAGTGTTTTATGGTTTTTATTTAATTATTATTTGATTTGTGAAAACAGCAGAGCATATCAACATTTTCACTATTTGTGAAATTCGTTTTTCTTTTGTAATTACAAAGTACAACACCTTTTCAACAAATAAATACTTCTGTCTGTTTCTTGGCAGTTGTCTACAGGTATAAATAATAAAATAATTGCAAATCACAGCCGTCTCACATAATTTTATTTTTTACATTATTAAGCATAAATTAAAGGCAAACCTTCAGTTATTTTACATAATTGTAAAGATAAATTGATGTAGAATCTTATTCCGTAAAAACATACAGGGTGTTCCATTTAAAAAACCAAAGTTAAATATATTTCCGCAAAATCAGTAGGCCTTGGAAAACATCTGTTAACGCTATTATATAGGCAAGGTCTTATTACAGAAGTTTCATATTTAGCTTTTTCTTGTATATTTAATATTTCAGGAGATATGGCCTGGACAATGAAAAATCAGCCACCCTGTATATATATACATATATATATATATATATATATATATATATATATATATATATATATATATATATATAGAAAAGTAGCAGTCCGTATCCGCATTGTACCGTACCGAATCGAGTCTTTTTCGTAAGTTGCTTGTTTATTTTTGTATTTTCTTGAATTCCGCTGCTATCAGAGGATACAGGTTGGTGGCTACCACCGCCGTTCCTCAGAGCCTTCAGCTCGCTGCATTCCACGCCTGAGGGGAAGCTCGGTTGGTGGTTCCCACCGCGTACTTCTCCTGCTGTTGGGCAGATCCGCTTGTTAGCTTAGTAGTTTTTTTCTCACTGCTCTACGTTCCGTAGTTGTCGGAGAAACCCCGTTGGTGGCTCCCACCGCGAACTCCGTCGACGGCTGAGTAGAACCGCGGTTAGTTTGTCATTTTTTTCACTTCCTACGGCTCAGTACAACTAGGTGTAGTAATTGTAGTACAATAAAATATTTAACTTACTTTTGTCTGTCTGTGCTAAACCTTGGCCCGACCGACCTAGAGCTCCCGTGGCACACGTCACTTTTCTCACAGGATCCGCAGATTGGCGCCCGAGAAGAACCCGACATCCTGTAAGAGAACCCACGACATCACGGACCAAAAACATCACGCAGCGGCCCAAGTGATCGTCACAATATATACATATATATATATATATATATATATATATATATATATATATATATATATATATATACAGGGTGTCCATTTTAAGTGGTACACTATTGCTATTTCGGGAACTATAAGAGCTACGAGGTCTAATTAGCAAAGAATTTCTATTTTACAAGACTATTAAAATGAGACAAACAAATTCTGTTTTAAACCAGTGGTTCTCAAGATATGGGGCCCAACTTTCTTATTTTAAATGGAACACCATATATATTTTTACATATTTGGAATCTACATCAAATTACAAATCCAATGGTATAAATAATTAACGAAAATAACAGCATTTTGAATAAAAAACTAGACACCTTAGAAAAAGTATTAGGAAAAATTATCGACGAAATGGACATTATAAAAACTCATAACATTCCAAACGAATTAATACAAATGGAACAAGAACTTTATTTCTCTCTAATACTGTTAGAAGAAACTACAAATTTCTGCCAATTAAATACTTTATATTTCGGAATAATAATTTACAACGAACTAATAAACGAAATCAATAATATTGAAAACAATTTTATAAAAATAATTTTAATTAATAATATTCAGAACCTAACAATCCTTATAGAAATCCCATCAAATATCCTTAAAGAAGAACTCATACAAGTCACCTCAATACCAACATAGCAACACGAAACATTTAAAACTGTAAATGTTCCAAATGGCCTATACACAAAAAATAATTGTAAAATAAAACCCGTAAATAAATGTATTAGAATAAGTAACAAACAATACTACTGTCTATTTCAACACAACGAATATGAAAAATGTTTAGAGAACGTAATATGCTATAAAGATTTCCAATATTGTACTTACAGGGTACAGATAAAACAATTATGTTTAAAACAAATGTTTAAAACATGTTTTAAACATTTCTTAAGTTTAAAACACTTTTGTTTGAAACATGTTTAAAACTTGTTTTAAACAGATGTTTATTTGAAAAGGTGTTTAAAACAGATTCTTAAGTGTTAATTTCTATTGAGTATTGATCTATATTTCTAGGAAAATAATTTATTTTTAATTTTGCTTTTAAAACAGAAAAACTTATATTTTATTCTTTTGTCAGTAGCAGACATAAAGCAAATAAAAAAAGATACATAAAGAACGCTATAATTGTAATATAAATACATATATTTTTTCAATCTTCATCTTCAGCATTTTATTTGTATTGCATGCTCTAATAATGCTAACAAATTTCGCCGCTTTTTCTGTGCCTAACCTGTTCCGTAATTTAGTACGCACTAAACCAATAGTTGAAAATAATCTTTCAATTCCTGCCGTATGAAGTTGAATACACAAATCAAATAATGAATTGTTAATCGAGTTCTGCAGAGCACGCCACCATGAAACCGATGAAACACTTTCTTTATTTTGGTCGGAGAATAAATATTCTCTGAATGGTGAAATTTGCGCCTGATATTTCTAGATGTACTTGCTTTAATTTCTGGCCTCTAAATCGATGATCTAATAAATTGGCTAGGTAATGAGCTGGAGTTATGGCCATATTCAAACGCTTTTTAAAACAGCTTATTTCAAATTCAGAGAATTCTTCACCTTCAACTTGTTGTAGATTTAACCATATTTCAGTAGCTTCGCCTATACTACACGTTTCACTTTGTACTTTGTCAAGAGCAATATTCATTTTTTTCAATTTACGTGAATAATTTTGTAGGTTTGTTTTTAATTTAAGATCTTGAATTTTCGCACATATATTTACATTGATTGCAATACGATTTTCTGTGCATACTTTTGCCAGAATATGCAAGTTCGGTGCGTGGACATCATACAGGCGCGCAAGTTTGAGCCGTACCGTTTATGCCAGACATCTACCGAAATAAAAAAAAACATTTCTGAGTTTAAAACATGTTTAATTTTGTTTTAAACATGTTTTTTTCACTATTGTTTAAAACATGTTTATAACATTAAAAATATGTTTGAAATATAAAAAACATGTTTTTATGTTTTAAAAAAAAAACATGATTTTTGCCAACCCTGTAGTACTTATAATAGCATATCATTAATCAACTAAATCATTGAAATCAAAAATTCTGATTTAAAATATCTATATTTCCCGTATAAAAACAAGTAAAATTTTATTGTAATAACGCGTTGCATATTAAAGATTTATTTTTTTATTAAAAAATTTCAGAGACATTTCGGCCATTGGTCACTAATGCCCCGGTACATTTGGTTTTATTTACATTACCAGTATTACTTAGCTTACTACATAAATTATATATTCGCAGTTTATTGATTTGGTTCATCTTGGTTAAGAATTCTATTGTTTTTGGAGGTTGGAATCTTTTTTGAGATTATCTTTTAGGTTGTTTGCTATATGTTGCGTTTGTCTTTGTGGATTGTATTTTTGTCAGTTTATTAATATGTGTTTTACTGTTATTTGCACATTACACTTATCATAGATGGGTGGTTCTTCTTTGTTTAGTAAATGTTGGTGTGTTAATAGAGTATGTCCAATTCTTAATCTGCTCAGTAGTACTTGGTGTAGTCTGTTTTGTGGTGTTGGCCATATTTGAATTTTATCTTTGACTTCACGAAGTTTGTTGTTATTTGTTTGCAGCCATTTAGTCCTCCATTTTTTTACTTTCCCTTTTATTTCGGATGCTGTATCATCTTTTAATAAGGGTATTTTGGTGATGGTGTCGAATATGGTTGCCTCTTTTGCTTCTCGGCTTTTTCATTTCCCAGTATAGTTTTATGTGAAGGTACCCATAAGAGAGGAATAGATTTCTCTTTGTGGCTGTATATGTGCTGCACTCAGGTGGAAGATGGTATTTGTAGATGGTCTCATCAGTTTCGACACTGCAGCCTGTTTTGCTATTTATTTTAGATCCATCGGTGTATATAAAGTTGGCTTGCGGATGTTTTTCTTTTATTGAGTAGAATTCGTTCTAGTAGAGCTCAGGGGTGTTATATTTTTGATATATTTTGTAAGGGAGGGGTTGTATTCGGGCTGGGAGTGTATCCATAGAGTTTCTGGATGTGTGGGATATTTATATTGAGTTCCGTTACATAAGCATGTATATTTTTTTTGGATTGGTGTTGAGTTTTTTATACTATGTTCGTTTTGGTATTGCATACATTCATGTTTTAGGTTTAGTATATGTGTTGTCCAGTTTAATTTTGTGTCTATGTTAACACCTAGAAATTTTATACTGTTTGTGTATGGGATGATGGTATTATGCAATTTCATTGTTGGTTTGTTGTCTTTGTTTGTTTTTTTGCAGAAGTACATAGCTTTGGTTTTTATTTCTGAAAACGTCAAACCTGTTTCTTTCGACCAGTTTTCTAGAGATTTGATTGATTTCTGTAATTTTTCTTTAACTGTGTTTCTATTCCTCTCTTTATGGTAAATAACCAGGTCGTCTGCAAAAAGTGATATATATATATATATATATATATATATATATATATATATATATATATATATATATATATACAGACTGTCTACTGAACTCGGGCCACTTAAGGTAATTTCATTTTTTTTCTCTCTCTAGTGACCTATGCATATTTTTGGAAAAACAAATACATCACAGGAATAGCCCCCTGATAAGGCAACTTTTGTCTAATTTAACCGAAGTCGTACCTCTTCTAGTTTAGGAATTTCCTTAAGTGGCCCGAGTTCAGTAGACAGTCTGTATATATCTTCACATAGCGTCACCTCCCTGACCTACGTTAACTACTTCATGTGGCCTTGTTGCGATATCGAATGTTGCTGATTCCACATTTGCTGTTGTCAGCATTTTTCCCACAAAATAAAATTCAATTCGAGACTGTCAATGTTTCCGACTCTTTTTTTATTATTTTTTTTTCACTGTAGTATCTCTTACCTTGGTCCGGCGGTGGTAAACAGAAGGCCGTATTGAACTAAATTTTTAATAAATAATCGAATCTCAAACTCTTACATTACGAGGGTGGTCCGATAAGTACTTAGCCTACAAAAGAATAACATTTTTTTTTGAAAAATGGCGATTTATTTTTGAACATAATCTCCTTTGAGTTCTATACACACGATCCAGCGATGCTCCAACTTCTGTAACCCGTCTGAAAAAAACATTTTCTGAAGGTGTGCAAAGTAGGCTTTCGTGGCGGTGATAACTGCCCCATTCGACTGAAATTTCTGCCCAGCGAGTGACTTTTTCAAATTTGGAAACAAAAAAAAGTCGCACAGGGCCAAATCTGGAGAATACGGTGGGTGGGGTAGCAGTTCGTAGCCTAATTCTACCAATTTGGCTGTGGCGACGGCGTAGGTGTGAGCCGGTGCATTGTCACAGTGGAAAAGCATTCATTTCTTCGACAAATGGGGCCGTTTTTTCTGCAATTCGGCATCGAATCGGCCCAATAATTCGGCATAGTAGAGCCCTGTAATCGTTTTACCCTTCTCCAGGTAGTCGATGTAGATCACACCTTTTGAATTCCAGAAAACCGTGGCCATAACCTTTCTGGCCGATAGGACAGTCTTCGCCTTCTTTGGAGCACGTTCGCCGGGTGAAGTCCACTGTTTCGACTGTTCCTTGGTCTCTGGTGTGTACCAGTGTACCCATGTTTCGTCGACGGTCACGAAACGACTCAGAAACTCCTTCGGATTGCGCCTAAACATCGTCAAATTCTGCTCTGAAGTGGTCTCACGGATGTGCATGTTGTCAGGAGTGAGCAAACGCGGCACCCATCGCGCCGACAGCTTTCTCATACCCCATAATTCATGCAAGGTATGACCCACGCGGTCTTTTGAGATGCCTACTGTGTCAGCTATCTCACGCACCTTCAATCGGCGGTCTGCCAATACGAAATCGTGGATTTTTGTTACTTTATCCTCCGTGGTAGCCGTTTTCGGGGCACCTGGGCGTGACTCATCAAAAACCGACGTGCGACCACGTTCAAACTCGTTAAACCAATTTTTGACGGTCGCCATCGAAGGAAAAGAGTCACCCTATACAGCATCCAAGCGTTCTTTAATTTCGCTGCGCGATTTCCCTTCCAAAAACAAGAATCAAATCACCGACCGATAGTGTTCTTTTTCCATTTTTCTCAAATCTGCGGACACGCTCGCTTCCACACGCGGTCAAAACAAAACTTCGCGTCCGATTCGGCTGAAAATTTGACAGTAGCTGTCTACGATGATGTTCTAAGCAATAAAAAATTGCTCTTGCGATTGTTATGCTATAGGGCGGTGAGGCTAAGTACTTATCGGACCGCCCTCGTATTTTTATTTTTAACTTTTCCGTTATAGCATTTTTTAAATTTTGATGTAAATCAACAACTCTTAATTTTCGTCGTTCCGCGAATGAACCCCGAAAGGTTACTCTAATCTGACAAGAATTCCCGAACCGCTGCCACCAATTTGTAACACCTCTGTCGAAGGAGATTGGCGCCATCAAACTGTAGCACGTCCTTTTAATAACTTTCATTACTACCAACTTATAACACTCTTTCAGGACCACTGCTACCAGTTTGTGACCCTCTCCTTGAAAGGATAGGTATTACAGAATATATATAAATGGGTTCTTTGTCAGACCGGATACGTTAATTATTATTATAATATTAATTTGTAAGTACACAGATTGTCTTCCAAACAAATTTAAAAATTCAAACAAATTAGAATTAAAACAAACTAGTAAAAGTTCCAAAATTGTAACTTCCACTCTTGAGGAGGGGGGAATTATATAGAGACACCATCCTTATTGCATAATGTAACTATAAATTACATCATCTCTTTCTCATAAATTCAGCACTTTTAACTTGAGATCTCCTAAAAAATGGCGATCCTTGTATATTTAAGATGTGGTTAGTAAGATAAGACCTACCCGTTTTTCATTGAGATTCTACTGATGCGAGACAGTGGCTCGCACAAGTTTCAAGTATTAAAAATGAATTTGAGTGGACTGGTCATCAGGTTATGGTAAGGTTGGGTTGGGCGGTATTTTACTCCAAAAACATGATGGCACTTTTAAAGTTATCGGTTATTTTAGTAAAAGAACTAGTATTGCAGAAGAAAATACCATTCGTATGAGTTAGATACCCTTGCGGTCGTGAATTCCCTGAAACATTTTCCTGTATACCTTCTTGGCATGCAATTTACTCTTATAACAGACTGTAACGCCATAAAATCCACTGCTACCAAAAGGGATATTTTACCTCGTATTGCACGTTGGTGGTCGTACATACAAGGTTTTAATTTTCAAATTGTTTATCGTAAAGGTAGTTGTTTGTCCCATGTTGATTTCCTCAGTCATTACTCAATCATTGTTCGTCGCGTTTCTGCTATTCATAACTGGTCGTATGTAGAACAATGTGGTAATTTAGAGACATATCAGTTAATAAAAGATTCCGAAGAAGGATGATTGGATGCGTCTCATACATTGTAAAAAATTGTATTTTGCATTGTTATCAATTCTCCTGAAGGTCAGTCTTTAAAATCATTCGTGCCACATCATAGTCGGCTTGGCCTTTTACGGATATTCCATGACGAACAATGTCACATTGGTATAGGCAAAACAATTGAATCAATACAAGAACATTTTTGGTTTCCTCGTCTACAACATTTTGTAAAAAGTTTCATAAAACATTGTCTTATTTGTGCCATCAAAAAGGACACGTACAGGTCCATTGCAAGGTTTTATAACAAAGGTCGAAAAACCTTCTCAACCCTTCCATGTATTACATGCTGACTGTTTAGGTTCACTAACTCTTATAAGTGAAGAATATAAACATATTTTTGTACTAATAGATGCATATACAAAATACTGCGTTTTACAACCCTTAAAAACCGTAAAAGCAGATGAAACGAAATTAGCTTTTCAATAATTTATATCGTTGCTCGGTACATCAAAATTAATTATTACGGACGCTGGGTCTAACTTTAAAAATTTGAAAATACCTGAATTCTTAGATTGCCTTGGTATCAATTATCATTACACGGCACCTGATATTCACGCATGAAACGTTGGATACAGTAGTACATTTTGTTTATTTGTTTACTATAAGACAAACACGTGTGATTTAAAAGCCTTATGAAATAAAAATGTTTAATAATAATAATAATAATAATAATAATAATGAAATTAATAATCTAATATCCATACAAAATATTTGTGATGAAATAATTCAAGGAGAAGAAGAAGATTTACGAAATAAGCAAAAACCAAATGAAGACACGAATTTCAAACATATTTTCAATATTTGTGAAAGTATAATCGACGATTCGTGCAAACCTCAGATTCAATCACAACATTCGATATCATTACAAAGTGGAAGTGGAGCTTTAAACCCCGAAAATAACATCATCGAAGATGATTATAAAAAATATTTTTCCATAATTTCAAATACTGAAAACCATGTGCGAAGGTTTAATTTAACAGGAAAACGAACAATGTTTCGTTTTATTGATCCTCCGGTAGATATAAATCCTGTAAAGTGGTTTAAAAATAGTTTGAAAAATCTAGTGAAATATATTATTAAATCAATTCCAGACTCTGATTTTGTTGGTTTAATTATGCATACTCCTGCTCTTGAGAATGGACCGATATGGGTAAGCTTTAGACTTGTGAGTCAGTTACATGTCGATGTCATCTGGAGTGCAATAAGTAACGTTATGCAGAGCAATGCAAATATATTTGTTCACGGAGAGTTCGAGGTAGAATTGACAAGAGTGTCTGTACCAGTGGGAAGAGGTAGGAATATGAATGGCCGTGGATTAACCTTTGCTGAATTATCCAAACGTAAACATGGTATAATTGAAATAACAAACTTTGATAATTTATGTTTACCAAGGGCATTAGTTGTTGCCGAATCATGGGTGAAAAAGGAAGCAGATTTTAAAACTATATCAAAAAACCAATCATGTATACAGACGGCAAGAGCTCAGGCACTTATTGTAAAAGCAGGTGTAAATATACCTGTCGAGGGATGCAGTCTACCGGAACTTATATAATTCCAAAGATGTTTATCGGATTATAATATAGTCGTGTACGAATATGGAGGGGTAGATCTCCTAAAAAATGGCGATCCTTGTATATTTAAGATGTGGTTAGTAAGATAAGACCTACCCGTTTTTCATTGAGATTCTACTGATGCGAGACAGTGGCTCGCACAAGTTTCAAGTATTAAAAATGAATTTGAGTGGACTGGTCATCAGGTTATGGTAAGGTTGGGTTGGGCGGTATTTTACTCCAAAAACATGATGGCACTTTTAAAGTTATCGGTTATTTTAGTAAAAGAACTAGTATTGCAGAAGAAAATACCATTCGTATGAGTTAGATACCCTTGCGGTCGTGAATTCCCTGAAACATTTTCCTGTATACCTTCTTGGCATGCAATTTACTCTTATAACAGACTGTAACGCCATAAAATCCACTGCTACCAAAAGGGATATTTTACCTCGTATTGCACGTTGGTGGTCGTACATACAAGGTTTTAATTTTCAAATTGTTTATCGTAAAGGTAGTTGTTTGTCCCATGTTGATTTCCTCAGTCATTACTCAATCATTGTTCGTCGCGTTTCTGCTATTCATAACTGGTCGTATGTAGAACAATGTGGTAATTTAGAGACATATCAGTTAATAAAAGATTCCGAAGAAGGATGATTGGATGCGTCTCATACATTGTAAAAAATTGTATTTTGCATTGTTATCAATTCTCCTGAAGGTCAGTCTTTAAAATCATTCGTGCCACATCATAGTCGGCTTGGCCTTTTACGGATATTCCATGACGAACAATGTCACATTGGTATAGGCAAAACAATTGAATCAATACAAGAACATTTTTGGTTTCCTCGTCTACAACATTTTGTAAAAAGTTTCATAAAACATTGTCTTATTTGTGCCATCAAAAAGGACACGTACAGGTCCATTGCAAGGTTTTATAACAAAGGTCGAAAAACCTTCTCAACCCTTCCATGTATTACATGCTGACTGTTTAGGTTCACTAACTCTTATAAGTGAAGAATATAAACATATTTTTGTACTAATAGATGCATATACAAAATACTGCGTTTTACAACCCTTAAAAACCGTAAAAGCAGATGAAACGAAATTAGCTTTTCAATAATTTATATCGTTGCTCGGTACATCAAAATTAATTATTACGGACGCTGGGTCTAACTTTAAAAATTTGAAAATACCTGAATTCTTAGATTGCCTTGGTATCAATTATCATTACACGGCACCTGATATTCACGCATGAAACGGACAACTCGAGCTTTACATGCGTACAATTATGAATTTAATAAGAGTAGAAACAAAAGTTCAGTCAGAATGGGCGAGCGGGTTATAGAGGATACAATTGTCGTTGAATTCTACTATTAAAAAAGCCACTCAAATATCACCTTTAAAAGTCCTAATTGGCATAGAGGGAGGGATACCACTTATTCAGACTTTTCTGAACAATTTAAGTACTGATTTCCAGCCTGTACGAAATTTGCAACGAGATCGTACCAGAATCAGAGAGCGACTCGACCAAACTACTAATAAGCCTGTCTGTGCAAAACAGAAACGTCGTTATACAAAAGAATTCACTATTGGCGACTTTATTTTAATGCACAGAGGTGAAACTATGCACAGAAGTAAACTTCATTACGAATTTCAAGGTCCATTTGAAATATTAGGCATTACACCTGGAGGTCGTTATGAAATCAGGCGAGTTGGAAAGAATACCATTACTAAAGCGGCGAAAGAATAACTCCGACTCTGGCCCAGTGACTGGTCACTTATGATGAGTACGCCTGATTTACTGGAATATCTCGATAATGACAAAGTAAGCACGATGAAAATTTATTACATTTCTTTTATTTTATGTGTTACCATGTTGAAAGCTACAACGCTTTGCGTTGGGTGTTTTATGAGTTATCATGTTGAAAGCTACAACTCTTTGCATTATTTATATTTAAATCATGTAAGCATTTGTAATAATGAGTATGTTTTATTGTTGTAGCCTTAGCGATAATTTTGTGCAGAAGGAAGCTAGAAGATAATGGAGGCGGTTTTGAAAGGTAGGCTTCCTTTGTCCGAGGGGGGCGGTGTGGGTAGATTTATTAGGGTTGCTACTTGTATGACATTTATTAGTTTTTTTGGCGTTTTGTTGCCAGGTGTTTCTTTTGTTATGTATGAATCTTTTGATTTGGCTTCAAGTATTCTGGAAGTGGTTAGGGGTTGATTAATTTGAGTTTGCAGGTGTGTGAAATTTATGAGTTTTATGGACGTGAGAAAAAATTTTCTTTGTAAATTTTTATTTAGAGGATCCCTTACCGCCAGGTAGAGATCTCTGTCGCTTAGTCAAATTTATTACTGGGAATTTTTATATTTGTTCGTACTTTGACGATTCTCTGGGTTATTGTTACTATATGAGTAGATTATTGTAACTTTTTTATTTATTATTATATATTTTTTTTTTACTGTATAAAAAGAAAGATGGTATCTGGAGGTATAAGCATTGTAACTGAAGTGTTTGCCCTGGAAACATCAAATTGAGTACGTATATCTGTGTATTAGCTTATCCTATCTGTATCTAATATTATTATTTTATATTACAGAAATGGATTTCTCCTTGTTGAATGAACGAGGAATGTTGAAAAATGACAAAACAGTCAAACGAATCACTGAATTAAAAATCAATAAACCGTATAAACTTGTTGATTTACGAAGTGTCAATACTAGCTTTGGGAGGAAAATACTTGCAGTATGTCAAGATTTTCTCACCTATCTTCCGGCACGATTTGACGACATCTCGGATGAAGAAATATCGAATTTAAGGAAATCTATTACTAATATAAGTTTAAAGTATATGGGCGTTAAAGAATTCGGAAAAAATAAGAAAGCAAACCTTGTAGAATTTGTTCAATTGTAATGAATTATAATAATAATAAAGCGTATGTACTTAAACCTTATTAACTGTGTATTATTTCGTTTAATGGAAACTATTTAATACATCCTTAGGTTTAATTAATATTCAATACACCTACCCAGCAGCGGCGTGCGGTGAGAAAAAAACAATTCATATTAGTAAAATACAAGGGATAGGTACGAAGCATGCCTGCAGTGTACGCCATTGAAGGGCATTATCCGACTCAGGTGCTGGCTACCTGACAAAAAGGTATCGCTCAGCTTCGGAATCCATAATTCATTATCAAACAAAGAAAGTGGGGGAACCGTTCTTTATAAGACATGTACGTTGGATACAGTAGTACATTTTGTTTATTTGTTTACTATAAGACAAACACGTGTGATTTAAAAGCCTTATGAAATAAAAATGTTTAATAATAATAATAATAATAATAATAATAATGAAATTAATAATCTAATATCCATACAAAATATTTGTGATGAAATAATTCAAGGAGAAGAAGAAGATTTACGAAATAAGCAAAAACCAAATGAAGACACGAATTTCAAACATATTTTCAATATTTGTGAAAGTATAATCGACGATTCGTGCAAACCTCAGATTCAATCACAACATTCGATATCATTACAAAGTGGAAGTGGAGCTTTAAACCCCGAAAATAACATCATCGAAGATGATTATAAAAAATATTTTTCCATAATTTCAAATACTGAAAACCATGTGCGAAGGTTTAATTTAACAGGAAAACGAACAATGTTTCGTTTTATTGATCCTCCGGTAGATATAAATCCTGTAAAGTGGTTTAAAAATAGTTTGAAAAATCTAGTGAAATATATTATTAAATCAATTCCAGACTCTGATTTTGTTGGTTTAATTATGCATACTCCTGCTCTTGAGAATGGACCGATATGGGTAAGCTTTAGACTTGTGAGTCAGTTACATGTCGATGTCATCTGGAGTGCAATAAGTAACGTTATGCAGAGCAATGCAAATATATTTGTTCACGGAGAGTTCGAGGTAGAATTGACAAGAGTGTCTGTACCAGTGGGAAGAGGTAGGAATATGAATGGCCGTGGATTAACCTTTGCTGAATTATCCAAACGTAAACATGGTATAATTGAAATAACAAACTTTGATAATTTATGTTTACCAAGGGCATTAGTTGTTGCCGAATCATGGGTGAAAAAGGAAGCAGATTTTAAAACTATATCAAAAAACCAATCATGTATACAGACGGCAAGAGCTCAGGCACTTATTGTAAAAGCAGGTGTAAATATACCTGTCGAGGGATGCAGTCTACCGGAACTTATATAATTCCAAAGATGTTTATCGGATTATAATATAGTCGTGTACGAATATGGAGGGGTAGGCAACGTCATTTATGAAGGATTGAAGGACACAAACCTACCGAGACTTAATTTACTCTATCATAATAATCACTACAATGTGATTAAAAGCTTAACTGCAGCTTTTTCCGTCTCATACTTCTGTGAACCATGTCATAAACCGTATAAATATCACGGTAAACATCGTTGTGCTAATACATGTGCTTACTGTTGCCGTACTCCTGCATGTTTACCTACTAATGAATCTCTCTTATGTACTAAATGTAACAGACGATTCCGCGGAAAACAATGTCTCAATAATCATGTGGGAACTATATGTAATAATATCAACAGATGTACGAAATGTTTAAAACTATACAAGCATAAAGGTCAGAGAGTACATATATGTGGCGAAATATATTGCAAATTATGTATGGAGTTTAAGCCGCCAGGACACCAGTGTTACATGAAAATAGACAAAAAAACGAAAAGAGATAAAGGTTCGTTATTTATTTATTATGATTTTGAAACTAAGCAAGAGAAAACCAAGAATAATTATAAGATTCACGAAGTGAACTTATGTGTGGCACAACAGTTATGTAGCAAATGTTCTGATATTCTGGATTTAAATTTACCATGTAGTATATGCGGTATTCGTCAACATATATTCAAAACAGATCCTCTCGCATCTTTTGTACGATACGTTTGCAAAGTACAAAAATCGTTTAAGAAAATAACATGTATTGCACATAATGCAAAAAGTTTTGATGCTCAATTTATTCTTAAATATTTAATTGAAATATATAATTTCAAACCTAAATTCATTTTAACTGGTACAAAAATTTTATTAATAGATATTAATTCCAAAATACGATTTATCGATTCAATTAATTATTTACCGATGTCTTTGTCTGTTCTGTCTAAAGCAATGGTTTCTTTGAGAAAAGGATTCTTTCCGCATTTGTTTAATACGGACGAGAATCAATTTTACGTAGGTCCTGTTCCAGCTATTGAATATTATGATGCAGATAATATGAGTACGAATACAAGGAAAGATTTTCTAAAATGGCATGCAAGTCAGATTCGTGATAATGTTGTTTTTAGTATGGAACATGAGATAGTTGAATATTGTATTTCAGATGTTGATATCTTACGTCAAGCATGTGAAAAATTTAGAAAAACATTTATTGAAAACTGTGACGTATGTCCTTTCACGGAAGCCGTAACAATAGCTGCGTCTTGCAATCGTGTATTCCGAAGACAATTTTTACAAGCTAACACCATAGCCATAATTCCTTCAAATGGTTACAGGCTTACGGAAAACCAATCAAAAATTGCAATACAATGGCTTATTAGAGAGGAGACTTTACGAAAAATACGTATAGAACATGCGGGTCATGGGAAAGAAGTTATTTTAGGAAATTATTTGAAAGTTGACGGGTATTATGCTCCAGATCGTTTAGTATTTGAATTTATGGATTGTTTTTATCACGGGTGTACATTGTGTTACAAAACAAATCGCGATAGTGAAAAAATTTACAACAATTCTAAAGAAAGCTTAAATGCACGTTTTCAGAGGACTGAAGAAAAATTACGAAAATTAAGGGAGATACGTTATAATGTGATTGAAATTTGGGAATGTCAGTTTAGGATTCAATTAAAAGCTATGAATAAAGAGGAGCGTCTATTGTTAGAAAATCATCCTTTAATAAATTATTTACCATTAAAACCGCGTGATTCATTTTTTGGAGGACGGACAGGTTGTGTTTCTCTCTATCGAAAAATTGAAAATGGAGAAAAAATTAAATATGTCGATGTATGTAGTCTCTATCCATATATCTGCAAATACGGGAAATATCCCATAGGTCATCCGAAAATATTTGTAGGCGACGAGTGTCACGAGATATTAGGTTCTGATAATAATATTGATAAAATAGAGGGTCTAATTAAATGTAAAGTTTTACCGCCCGATAATTTATTCCATCCGGTATTACCGCGTAAAGTTCATGGTAAACTAATGTTTTCGTTGTGTCGTACATGTTGTGATACTCTAAATCAGAACAATTGTTCACATACAATTAAAGAAAGACAATTTAATGGTACATGGGTGTCAGATGAACTTCAGCAGGCTGCAAAACATGGTTACAAAATTTTACATGTATACGAAATTTGGCAGTATAATATAACAGTATACAACAAAGATACTAAATCTGGTGGATTATTTGCAAAATATATAGATAATTTCATGAAAATGAAACAGGAAGCTACAGGATATCCTCCAGATTGTATTGACGACGTCAGTAAAACCCGTTACATTGAAAACTATTTACAAAAAGAAGGAATTTAACTGGATCCTAAAAATATCGAAGAAAACTCTGGGAAAAGATCAATGGCTAAATTAATGCTCAATTCATTCTGGGGTAATTATTAATTTATTATTATTATTATTGTTAACTAACTAATTTTTATTTTGTAATAGGGAAATTCGCTCAAACAGAGAATAGACCACGTACTACAGTCCTATCATCATCTGAAGAATTATATGATCTACTAGCTAACCCTTCGGTCACCGTTAACAGGATTATTCCAGCAGGCGAACGTATGATATATGTGAATTGGGAGAATGAAACAGAAGCTTTCGAGCAGCTCAAAACAGTAAATATTGTTATTGCCGCATACACGACAGCCCAAGCTAGATTACATCTACATAAGTACCTCCACCAGCTAGATTCTCGAGTTTTATATTATGATACAGACTCTATTATCTATTATCATTTACCAGATATGTATGAACCTCCTACAGGTAATTTTCTAGGAGACTTGACCGATGAATTAAGCAGTTATGGTCCCGGGAGTTATATCACTGAATTTGTTTCCGGTGGACCAAAAACTTATGCCTATAAAGTGTATAATCCTGTTAGTCGTGAAACTAAACAAATATGTAAAGTTAAAGGTTTCACTTTAAATTATAAAAACTCACAAATAATTAACTTTGATTGTTTAAAAAGAATGATACTAAAAGAAAACGACGAAAATTGTAATCCTCCTGTTATTGTATCTAATAATATAAGAAATACTCTCGATCATGATGTAATTACGCGTACAGAGAGTAAAATATTTAATGTTAAATGTATGAAACGTCGTTTCTTGGATAACCATTTTTCTGTACCTTATGGCTTTAAGAAACCTAGAATAAATTATAATTAAATCTTTATTGTTGTTCTTTCTGTTTTCCTGTTATTTTGACCGTTTAATAAAAATGTTTATGGGAGTTTTTATTTTGATTGGAGATTATAAATGAATTGTCCAGCAAACTTTTTGTCATTTCCGACTTTTGTTTTATGGTGAAATGTCAGATCCTATCAAATTCAAACATCCTTTTAACGCCATTGTGGCCGGTCCCTCGGGCAGTGGTAAATCTTATTTTGTCGTTAACTTCTTAAAAAATATGACCAACATGTGCGATACAGTTTTTTCAAAAGTTACCTGGTTTTACAGCACATGGCAGAGTTTATATAATACAATACCTAATGTGAATTTTCAACAAGGTTTGCCAGATATGGACAATTTTGACGGTAATAACCCGCACTTAATAATAATAGATGATCTTATGCGTGAAACAGATTCACGTGTGGTTGATATTTTTACAAAGGGCAGTCATCATAAAAATTTATCTGTATTTTTCATTACTCAGAATATATTTAATCAGGGCAAGGGTCAGCGTGATATATCATTGAATGCTCATTACATAATTTATTTCAAGAATCCACGAGATAAAGCACAAATTTTATTGCCCTGAGAATACTAAATTTATTCAAGATGCATACAACGATGCTACTTCAGAACCCCATACTTACCTTATTTTCGATTTAAAACAATCTACACCAGATTGGAGTAGATTTAGAACCGTGCGCAACGAACAAGTTTACGTCTATATACCGAAGAAAAAGTATAAATACGGTAATACGAAGTTGCCAGAGGTTATTATGTAATTATGTCTAAAACGTTAACCAATAATGCAAACTTCCTGCGTGCGTTACATTCATTGAAACCAAACCAGCGTGCTGTTTTGTTGAAAAACGCAGACAGTAATAACGTGCGTTGTATCTGTGAATGTGCACACAATATTCTACGTGGTATAGTCCCTCTAAATAAAAAACAACGTCATAATCTTGGGCGTCATAAACAAATTTTACGTAAACTTGTGAAACGAGGAGATAATTGGAAACAAAAGAAAAAGATTTTAGTTCAGTCAGGAGGGGAGTTCGTCCCATTGTTAATAGCACCGCTTACCTCCGGAATTTTAAGTAGTATATTTAATAAGAGTTAAAATGGAACATGCTAAAAAATATGCTTTAATTACGCCGGAAACGTTACACCAACTTCGTGAAAATACCGTAACTGATAATAATAATATAACCACGCAACTTGATAAAGATATGAAAAAAGTATTACATTTAAAAATTTCTGATTATGAAAAATGGGTTTTATATCAAGAAAATCTTCAACGATATCTCCATTTTCAAAAACAACTACGTAAACCTGTCAAAATTCCTTTAATTGACGACACCACCAGCACCGCAGCCGCTTCTATTGAAACAAAAGAACAGTTGCCATATATTAAAATTAAAGAACAATTAGCTGACGATATAATTTTAAATACTCTACCGAAAACATACCGCAAAAAAGCGAATATTTTTTTAAATATACTTAAATCAGATAAGAACATTACGTGGGATGAATACGGTTTAGTTAGTATTAATAATAGTGAAATACCAAAGTCAAATATTACCGATTTGGTTTTAGATATCATTAGACCAAGGAAAAAAAAGTAACCCAGTAGGATGGCAAGAATTTTCAAAAGTACTGATAAAAAATAACATTCCTAACGAATTGATTGGAAACCCGCGTAGAAAAAGAGAATTTACAGATATGTCGTCTCCATTTATTCACAGTAATAAAGAGAGTACGCACAGAAGTGCACGCGTTCCTTCACCCGACTTGTGGGAATCGTTTAAATTTTAAAAATGAACCGTACACTGACAGATATTTATTTCAACCCATCCCATGCCGCTGGCTTCACAGGATTAGCGAATCTTAAGAAAATAGTTAAAGGTAAATACTCTACTGAAGCTGTCAAAAAATGGTTAAGTAGTCAAGATGCCTACACACTACATAAACCGATACGAAGAAGATTTCTCCGAAACAAATACAAGGTTTACAATATTAATGATTTATTTCAAGCTGATCTGAATGATATGAGAAGCCTTAGTAAATTCAATGACGGTTTTAAATATATTTTAACTGTAATTGACGTATTTAGCAGATTTGCTTGGGCAATACCTTTAACTGATAAGAAACCGGGTACTATTATTAATGCTTTTAAAAAAATATTTAACGACAGTAAGCGTATACCTATATACCTACAAACAGACAAAGGCACAGAATTCATTGCAAGTAGTGTACGGAGATTTTTGCGTGAATATGATATTAAATATTACGTTACACAAAATCCTGATGTTAAAGCTTGTTTCGTGGAAAGATTAAATAGAACATTAAAAACAAGAATGTATCGTTATTTTACACGCAACAATACGTACCGATATGTCGATATGCTTTCCAAACTTTTAAAAGCATACAATAGTACCGTACATTCGTCAATCAAAATAGCCCCGAAAGATGTACACGATAAAAATATTCTACAAGTCTGGCGGAATCAGAATAGGAATGATAAAAAAATAAAAAATAAAATACCTAAATTAGAAGTTGGAGATACTGTACGTATATCAAGAGAAAAACATGTTTTTGAAAAAGGCTTTACGAGTAATTGGTCTCAAGAAGTATTTAGAATTAAAACGGTAATTAAAAGACATCCACCCGTTTATAGATTGGAGGATTTAAATGAAGAAAACATTGAAGGAGTATTTTATGAACCGGAATTACAGAAAGTGTATATAAACGCCGATGATGAATTTCAAATAGATAAAATAATCGAATCGAAGGGTAGTGGTAACAGAAAGAAAGTGCTTGTCAAATGGAAAGGATATACTGATAAATTCAACTCTTGGATACCAGCAAAAAATATAAAATATTTTGAGAATAATGTCTAAAAATGAATTTTATATGACATTGCCTAGTAATAGTTCGATGAATTATTTTCCGAATAATAAAACAACACTATTCACTACGCCACTAACGCAAAGTGTAAAACTTGACGGTAACTGGGAAGTTGCCCTAGCTGAAATACAGTATCCTTGTACTTTCTACACAGTTTGCGCTCATGAAAACTATATTAAATATCAATTTAAAACATTTGTGGATGGAAGACCTAAAATACACAAAAGGGAAGCACATATTCAGCCTGGATATTATAGAAGTGTGGACGATATAATAAACGCGATTAATCAGCATGCTAGACTTCGCGACCATATTAATATCGAAATTGAAAAAAATATTCGTCGCATAAGAGTATATTTTATTAAAGATACAAACTTTTGTTCTTTGAAATTATCTCCGAAACTTTCACAACAGCTGGGATATGAACCGGGAACTGATTTATTTGCTGAGAGATTATCATATTATGATTCGTCAAATCTTTATCTCGGAATACATCCTGAAATGTTTATATATTGCGATATTGTTGAACAGCAATTTGTTGGAGATGTACTCGCACCCCTGTTACGAACAGTACATGTTGATATTTCAAATTATATACACGGTTCTAGTAAAACGGTTACATTTTCTCCACTATATTATATTCCTGTGCTCCGACGAGATTTCCAGAATATTGAAATCGATATAAGATGTGTTGAAGGGAAACCAATACCATTCCAATTTGGAACTTTAAGTGTTAAGTTACACTTTAGACGTTCACAATGAAAAATTGCCCCTATCAAATTTATTATAACCATCAAGCAGGAACCGGGATTGGTTCTGTTGTTTTTCGAGGCTCTGCTTATCAGCGAGGTCACGGGCTTGGTAGTTTTTTTAGTGGATTATTTAGAACGGTCTTACCAATTATAAAAAGAGGAGCAAGCGTCGTTGGGAAAGAAGCACTCAGAACAGGGATGAGTTTCTTAGGAGATTTGAGTGAAAATCGACCTGCAAAAGAAGCGTTCCAGCAAAGACTGTCTGAAGCGGGAAATAATTTGAAACGAAAAGCTGAATCCAAAATTGACACACTTATGAGTGGTTCAGGTTATAAAAAGAAGAGAACGTCTCTAAAACGTAATCACTCGCGACAGCAGGCTAGAGGTGTGAAGAACAAAATAAATAGAGTTCTGGACGTCTTCGATAAATAATAATAATAATAATCAGTTATGGCTTTTCTACATACGCAATCATGCGAGTGTATTAAAACTGAACTTGATTTATTTTCGCTACCACCTACGCAAACAAGCATAGAACATGGACAATGGATTAGTTACAAACCCTTATCATCCATAACTGAAGATGGGCCGGTGGAATTTGTAGTCCCCGGTCAGAGTGATGAATATTTAGATTTGTCACAAACTATGATTCACTTGAAAGCAAAAATAACCAAAGCAGACGGAACAGCACTAGCCGCCACCGACACTACAGTTGGTCCTGTAAACAATTGGCTTCATTCCATGTTCAGTCAGATAGACGTATATCTCAATCAAAAACTTGTTTCACCTCCAAACAATACATATGCGTATCGTTCGTACATTGAAACGTTATTGAATTATGGCAGCGATGCTAAAAAATCGCATCTCACAGCATCATTATGGTACGCGGACGAGGCAGGAAAAATGAATAACGTGATTAATGACAATAAAGGCTTTGAAAAACGAAAAAAATATACAGAGTTAAGCAAAGAAGTTGATATGATGGGACATCTACATGTTGATATTTTTAATCAAGAAAAATTTCTTATCAACGGCGTTGAATTGAGAATGCGACTTATTCGCTCCCGAGATAGTTTCAACATTTTATCAGGATTAGAGGGTGTGAATGTGAAAACTCAAATAACGGAAGCTACATTACTTGTAAGAAGAGTGAAATTAAATCCTAGCGTCTTACTGGCCCACAACAAAGCTCTACAGTTAACAACCGCTAAGTACCCTGTAACTAGGGCCATATGTAAAACTCTAACATTAGCTGGAGGTGCCCAGGGAAAATCGTTAGATAATGTATTTTTAGGACAGATACCTAAAAGATGTATTCTAGGGTTTGTAGCGAATAAGGCTTTTCACGGAAGTTACGACACAAACCCGTTTAATTTTCATCATTTTAAAATTAATTTCTTATCATTATATGTAAATGGACAGCAATTACCGTCAAAACCATTGCATACAAGTTTTTCGAATGTTAAATCTTATATTCAAATGTACAATACATTATATTCCGGAACAGGAATTCATTTTTCAAATGACGGTAATTGTATTGATAGAGATAGTTTTCCAGATGGTTTCTGTTTAGCAGCTTTCGATCTGACGCCGGACTTGTCAGCTAATACAATGAATCACTGGAATCTGACACGTCATGGCTCGGTACGTATCGAAGTTGGTTTCGAAGAAGCTCTAACAGAAACCGTGAATTGTATTATTTATGCAGAGTTTGATAATATTATTGAAATAGATAAGGATAGAAATGTAATTATAGATTTTGGTGGTTAAATATTTTGTATACAATTATTATTATTAATAAATATATAATCTCTTGTAAATGTTAGTTAGTTTCATTTAAACCTTTGGCAGCAATGGGTTATATTATTGACATACAATATTTCAATGGCGAAAAAGATGGATTAATTGTAAAAGAGCTAGCCGTAACATCTCTCGACGGAAAAGTTTTTCAACATTTTTTATTCAAACCACCGTATTCGAAAAATCGTCTCTCTGTAAAACAAATTTCTCAAATAAATTGGTTGAAAAAATATCATCACGGGTTTGACTGGGACGATGGTTTTATTGAATATGACAATTTAAAAACCATCTTAACAAGTATAATTGATTTCGATGAAAAGTTTGTATTTGTTAAGGGATTAGAGAAAAAAATAATAATTGAAAATATACTAGAGCGCGATAATTTGTATGATTTAACGAGTCTGGGCTGTCCAAGCCTTACAAATTCGCGCAGTCTTCAATATAAAACATCGGATATTACTACTAAATGTTGTATTCCATATGCACACAGCAGTATGATATGTGCGTCCGAGAATATACTTCATATATGTAAATGGTACAACAGTTATTGTAAAGATGAATGCGGTGTTCTTAGAGACGATTCTCCATCGCTACTTCAGGAATGCGTGTCAATATGGCGTCTTTGCAGCAGATAAGTTACCTACGCAGGTAAACTACCCTTGCGCCATTGTAGCGAATTTCGATGGCGCGTCAGACCCTGGGAGCCATTGGATCGCCATCTTCATTGACCGTAACGGGCGTGGAGAATATTTCGATAGTTATGGACGACCACCACAAATCCCTCAGCATATCCAGTTTTTAAAACGTAATACTGTAATTTGGAATTATAATACACTTAACATGCAAGACTATTTTTCGTCAGTATGCGGTCATTACTGTCTAATTTATCTGTTGTTTAGAATTAACGGATATTCTCTAAACTATTTTCAAAAATTGTTTAACAGACATGACCGTATGCTGAATGATGTTTATATTAAAAGATTGTTTCATTATTATTTCAGGACAATGTAACTAGGTTAAATTAGTAATAGAAAATAAATTACAAAATATATTTTAATTAACTATGTATTTCATATTGCTGTTACATACATCTTTTATATACATAAGACAATTTTCAAAACATTGTAAAAAACTAGTATTATTGATAGAAAATACATACACATTCATTTTTAAGTAACTGTGTTTTATTTCAGTATTGTCACATATTTTTTTTCCCTATTCATATAATGATACACATATTCCAAATCCATGTTCAACTTAACATTATAGTATGTAGATAATTCCCACAATATTACACTTATAAAACAATAATCCATGTCACAATTCTGTAATAACGTTTTATATGCTGTTTTTCTTAAATCTAAACTTATATCGATAAGTTTACAGATGGCTGTTTTTTGTAGAAAATTCAAATAATTTGTATAAATGTCAATATTAGAAAATCTCTTTTCCAAAGATAATGTTATATTCTGTAATAAATTTTGAGCATTAATTAAATTTTCAATTTCATCTTTATTCAAAACAATAAAATTTCTTTTGTATAATAATTTAATTTTTTGCATTGGTAACTTCGTAATATTAACACCGCTTACATAATTACCCTTATTACATCCTGATGTCTTTGTCAGAAGAGAATTCTTTACATTTTGATTTAAATATTCACAAATTTTCCCGATATTAATAATGTCAATTTGTTGACTGGTTCGAATACCTACAAGTCTTATGGTTATTTTAAATTTATTGTGAGGATTTAAACCAATATTAACAAATTTTTTTCGTTCAACCTCATCAATATATATAAAACTTCCCTGCAGTAGTCTATTGTTATGATCGTATTTACTTAGATTTATTGGTAAAGCGAAATATATATCGACTGAGGCCGTTCCCGTTATGAATTCTAAATTTATATTAGGAAAATCTTCAGTTTCGTCATTCCAGTCTTGTGCATACTGGTCCAACCATGAAGTATTTTTTTCTAACGGTTCCGCGTTTATTGATGATGATTGCTGTGGTATCTGGCACTCGTCATCCTTATCATCGTCGATGAATATGATATCCGGTGTTGGCGCCCGTTCAGGTGTACGGAATGAAGAACTCCATGGTTGTTTCACTATGTCACAATCACTATTTTTTGCACTTTTGTCTGGCACAGATTGTTGCTGGACCTGCAGCTCTTGGGGTTTTTCATTAACCAGAGGAACGATGATGATGTCCGGTGTCAAAGGACACTCGGGCGTGTAGATCAGATCTTCCTTAGTTGTTGATTGCTGTGTTTCGTTTGCTGACTTCTTCTTTTTCAAAATTTCACTTTTCTTTGTTTTATTCTGTTTAACCGCAGACCGAGCCGGCTTAACTTTAACATTACTGATAATTTCAATATTCTTCTTCTTTTTCTTCGGTTCCGGCTGACGACAGATTTCACTAGCTTCTCCAAAGAGTTCAAAACACAATTGTTCATATGTACTCATGATGACGAACGATAACGATTTCTTAATCAGAATATAGCTTATTTAAACTGTTAAGTCTAAACAGATATACAGTTTTCATAGCTCACAACTCTTCGTTATATAGGTAGAAGGTTTTTCCCCACTACTCATTCACAGGAAATCTCCCTCTTCCAAAGTTTTGTTAAAAAATCTTCCCATAAAGGCCGAACACGTCTGTTAGATACCAACTTTCTTTTTATACAGTAAAAATTAAAAAATATAATAATAATAAATAAAAAATAACAACAATCTACTCATACAGTAACAATAACCCAGAGAATTGTCAACGTACGAACAAATATAAAAATTCCCAGTAATAAATTTGACTAAGCGACAGAGATCTCTACCTGGCGGTAAGGGACCTGAACATCATCCTCTAAATAAAAATTTACAAAGAAAATTTTTTCTCACGTCCATAAAACTCATAAATTTCACACACCTGCAAACTCAAATTAATCAACCCCTAACCACTTCCAGAATACTTGAAGCCAAATCAAAAGATTCATACATAACAAAAGAAACACCTGGCAACAAAAAGCCAAAAAAACTAATAAATGTCATACAAGTAGCAACCCTAATAAATCTACCCACACCGCCCCCCTCGGACAAAGGAAGCCTACCTTTCAAAACCGCCTCCATTATCTTCTGAAGCTACGTCAAATTAAAACGCTTCAGGAACGAAGCGTCTATCAGGATGGCCAAAAACTACTAGTTTCATCTACGTAATATAATCGTCAATTAATTCGTTAAACAATTATTATTTTGTGGAATCATGTTTAATTATATTATGAATATTTCATTGAGGTAACAACTAACTGGTAATTATTACTTCCTCTATGATGTTGTAAATAAGTCCCTTAATTTAATTAGTAGTGTGAGTATCATGCGGAGGGATCGACAATTAGCTTTCAGTATTTCTCTAGCTTTTTAAGTGATCATTGAGTATTGTGTAGTGATTTTGATAGTGGTCTTGAGTAAATAGAATTGACATGAGTTCAGTTACAGTGTATGGATGTGAGTTGAGTTACCGTGTATGGATGTGAGTTGAGTTACCATGTATGAATGTGAGTGAGTTATCATGGATGATATGAGAGGAGTTATTGTTATATAGTGTATGAAGTTGAATATGGCGTGATGGTAGTATGTTGAGATATTGAGGATGTGCGATGCAGACCGTGGTTGGCTGCCGACGGAGCAGCGAGCAGCTTTGGACTGTAGCGGACCGTGGCTAGTCGCCAACGGAGCAGCGAGCAGCTTTGGACTGTAGTGGATCTTAGCCAGACCGCCAACGATGCAGCGAGCAGCTTTGAGCTGTAGTGGCCCTGACCAGGCTGCCCACGAGATACGATTGTGTGTGAGAGTGTGCGAGTATTTGGGTAATTCCTTTCTGAGATTTGTGCTTAGTTATTTTACCTTTTCTAGGATCAAGGACGAGTACGAATTAGAAGCCACCAGGACCTTAGCTATACCATACTAAGTTATTTGAATGTATTATAATAATTAGGGGTTTACTTAAATAGGTTCAAAATAACTACTATCTACATTTTTTTCAATCAACACTTTTTCATCATTTATCATCATATAATAATATTATTTAGGTGTTATCCAATACTTGTGTTCTGTTATGAAGTATGTTTAGCCGCCAGAAGTCGTAAAATTGTATACAGTTAGTATTCACTCTACGCTTGTAATGAATGGTTACTAGTTAGTGCGATATTGACGAAGTTTGTGTTCATGTGATTTTGTGTTTTTGGCGTGAAATAAATACTGGTTAAAAGTGCTTAGTGAGTTTAATTGTGTTTTTATTTATCCTTGTCTTCGCCGCTAACATTAGTGAGTTTTATTGTGTTTTTTCTATTTATTCTCATCTTCGCCACTAACAATATAAAGAACGTTCTTAATATCAATGAAAAACTAACGAATGTTATAAATCAAAGAATATTTTTATTAAGATGTAAACAGAATCAAATAATACCGTTTCACATAAATAATCATTTCAAGTGTTTACATAATACAAAAATATCTAAAAATCAATATAAAAATTATGTATATCAAATAATTTTAAATTTCAAAAACCAAACATTAAACTTGATAAAATAAAATAACACGATTTTTAAAAACTAAAAATTAAAAACATTAATAGTATAGGTCGGACCGTTCTTTGTCATTTGAGGTTATGTTTTGCGCTCGATGACCGTGGTCATCCACATCTACCAGTCTTCAGGGCCTCGATTCTGTAACTTAACAACTGTTAATGTTGCTGCAGTGATGACGTCAGTAACAGCAGTTAATAGTCACACTTATAGAATCGTTATTTTTTGAATAGATCCGAAATTAGTTCCAGAAAGTTTTTCATAGGTTTGCTAACTTCAGACATAAGTTTGACATTATGAAACACGCTCTGTTAAAAATCTTCAGAAATAGTTTTGATTGTTTTCAATAATAATTTTCTGCTGTTTGCAAGTATTTAATTCAAATCTAAGATGGAAGACATTATGAGTCAGACAGTAAGTCTTGAATTTTGTATTTTGGTTGGAAATTATTTGTTAAGTTGTTTTCTGTTTAGGTGCAAATATCAAAGAGGGACGAAAAACTGACAAATGAACAAAAAGAATTAATAATTGATTCATGACCGCAAATAAAGATTTTGCACGGAGAAAATTATTACCTAAATTATTATTTCTACCTATTTTTTAAATCAGTCCTTTGTTGATCGTTTCTTGGAAACTTTATCTACCGCTTTGTAAAGTGTCGCACCAAAATGTTTGAAATTTGGAGAATTGCACGGCTTACCACTGGCTGGCTCATATTTACAATTAAATTGTTGCCTATACTACGTTGATAACTACCAACAGCGAAAAAAGATAACACAGACAATATCTGCAAAAACAATGGGCGCGTTCGGCGGGCCGCGGCGGCTGTAAGAGCGCTGCGTGTCGTCACACAGCCGCTGGCTGATAGCCGCTGCAAGTCCGCTGAACACATTTCACGCGCATTTTAACTGTCAAGTGGAAAACAATTAAAGCAATTGAATTGTGAAATGAGTTTTTTTATTTATTATTTTTTTATTCTTATTATTATTTAATAAAGAGTACAAATTACTTTAATATGGATTTAGACGACATTATAAACAATTTATTACAAAGAAATCCCATTCAAAATATGATTGCACCAATAATAGAAGTGTTAAATGAAAATAATTTAAATGAATTATATAATGATAGAAATGTTGGTATAAGAAATGAGCATTATTATGAAGAAATAATTCCTAATTATTCTTTAAACGAGTTTCGTGAACATTTTAGAATGACGAGAGAAACTTTTCAGGTAATACTTTATTGGAACTTCAAACAAAATACAATACAAAAAGACATTTTTCTTGCATAGATACTCCTAGAAAATATTTATGCACGTAGGCAACTTAATGTAGATATAATTCCATTAGAAAAAAAAAATGGTTATGCTTTTTGTGGACCCTGTCGAAACAGGAATCTTTTTTTATCAATTGGAGACCGTTTTAACTTTCCTAAAAGCACCGCACATGATTTTTTTTTAAATAAGTCAAATAATTTGTAATTTAAAGTTGCAATATATAAAATAGCCTGATAATATTGAAAAAAATATAATTTCAAGAGAATTTGATATTTTTGTTGGTTGTCCAGGTCTTGTATTTATTAAAAAACAATATACTGAAATCTATTATATTATAGATTCTTTTACAGGGCGAATGTATGATGCTCGTGTATTTTCTATAAGTCCTATATATGATAGATTAACAAATGACGATAATCCATTGCTTCCAGTTAACGAGCATTTAATAGGAGAGGCTGCTTACCCATTATCCATGTTTCTTTTGAAACCTTATAGAGAAAATGGTCACCTAACTGAAACACAACTATGTTTTATAATATTTTAAGCTTAGCAACAGCAGTAATTGAGCGGTCATTTGGCTAGTTAAGAGGAAAATTTCGACGATTAAAATATTTAGACATGAGCCGTGAAGATATGATTTTAATAGTTATTACTGCTGCGTGTGTTTTACACAATTTTACATGAAGGTGTAGACGAAGATGAAGAAAACCTGCTGCAGTTGATTAATCCTGAAAATGAAAACAATGATGTAGAAGTTAATCAACATGAAGCAGAAGCTAAACGAAATTATATAGCACAACAATTAAATTAAAATGTATTATTTAATATAAAACAATCATGTTTATGATAATTAATTATTATTTTCTCTTTTTTTTAATTCAAGAGATTCTCTTAATAAACTTTTTTTTTCTTCTATTTCATTTGCAATCTCTAATTGTATTCTAATTTTTTTAATTTCTTCTAACTTTTTTTTTTAAAGCTTCCTTTCTAAATGATTTTTTTTTCTTTTCACTAATGATTGGGACCGGGACTCTATACAGAAGGAGGATTGATAAGGTTCGGTTGTGGCAGTGGTGGTATTTGATTCTAGTATCTACAGCAAAGAATTATAAGATTAGATAGTAAATATTTCCTTGACATATTACCGGTAAACTTGTATTATTCTGCTTAATACTTGAAATTAAATTAACCGGATTAATTGTTCTATCTTCTTAAAATAACTCCTCAAATAAATTGAAGTATTTCCAGGAGACAGCTCCTTTGCCCGTACTTTTTTTTAAATTATTTTTAATATTTTTGTACGTGCCCTTCAAATTTCTCATCTTCTTATCTAAACTTTCTACAGTACAAATGTATCCTGCTTCCCTCATATTCCTTTTTATTTGTTCCCAAATATCTTTTTTTTTATTTTTGGGTCCCGAAATTTATTAATATTTTTATGAAATAAATTAATTAATAATTTTGTGTTGGAATCATGCCACTGAAATTCTGGAAAAAATATGGATTTTGGTAGGACACAGGATTAAGGATTATTGTTTATATTAAAGAATATGTACTTATTTATGAAGTGTTTGGTAACGAAAATATGAACTTCAAAGAAGAAAAGGAATGACCAGGCTTTAGGATACATCGTTAACAATCAAAAGGGTTTCTAATACAATTATCCAGTCAGCCAGTACGGTTGTGTGGTCGTGGCGTGTCTTGTCTGATCGTGTAGATAAGCAACATAGCCCGCCCTGTCCAATTGGATGGGTTGCCGCACAACGGCTCGGTGTGTGCTGGCCTTGCAGAGACTGTAGGCTGACAACCTGCATCACTAAAAATACAAGTAAAACATGTCACGAAACAAGTACTTCAGGTACTTGAGGCCTAATCGGCTTCATCAAAAATCTGGATCTACTTCCGGAAAACTAAGTAAGGGCTGTCACAATAGATCTTCTAGGTCGCGTTGACAAAAAGCGACAAAACGCTTAAAAAAAACCCTCATATACATACAATACAATACAATACAATACAATTATCCAAGCTCTATTGTTACAATTCCAGAAATCTTGTTAATTTATAAAAATTAGATAATTTTGTGCTATTTGTTTGTGACGATAACTTTTTATTCATCGTAATCTAAATGGAAGGGTGTAGGATGAAGGTAGAACCTCAAGTCTTAAACACACTGTTCTCTAAAATTTTTTTTTTATTGTTACCGGTTTCGGTTACTGGGTAACCATCCTCAGACCGGCGAGACTACAAAAGAGTTAAGAAAAGTTTATGTATAATTGTACAATATGAAGATAAATAAATGTATAAATTATTGAACAAATATCATAACATTGTTAATAAAATAAAAAATTATTTGTATGTAAAACAAAGTCAAGAAAACTTATTATAAAATAAATGTGTTAATTAGGTTTAAAAATTTTCGTTTTTAAAATTAGTATAAAATATAAAAATATGGAACTTACACTAAAATGATTACAGGAACGACAAACTTATAGCGAAGAAACGAAATTTGTTGTGAGAAATCATTAAAATATAAACTTTTTAATAAATAAACGCAAAAAATTGAAAACCAAAATCAGCGACGCTCAAATCAAAATGGAGACTAGTGAAAAATTTTTTTAATTTAAAATGAACAAGTATGCGCAAGAACCCAAAAAACGAGGGAAAAACTTGAATGGAAGGAGATTTTAATTTAGAAGGATCTCCAGTAGGGGGCTGTGCCTTAAGGTGGTTTGGTCGTTTAAACATAAGTTATTATTGGTTTTTAATGTTTTTTTTATTTCTAAATTTTCTAGAAAATCGAGAACTTTACCGTTCTTATGAAAATGGAGTATTTCAAAATCTTTGTAAATATTAAAACTGTGGCCTGTGTCGATTATGTGTTCTGCAAACGTTGAGTGTCCGGATTTAGAGTTCAAAACGCGCGCGTGTTCTTTGAATCGTGTGTAGAAGTTGCGTCCTGTTTTACCGACATAGTTCGCTTGACAATTTTGACAAATGAGTTTGTAAACACCAGATGATTCGATGGGACTTTGTTTATCTAATTTGATGCATAATTGTTTTTTTAAGTTAGTGATAGGTTTAAATACAATATCAATATTCAATTTGTGGAAAATATTTTTAATTTTGTAACAAATGTTGCCAATGTAAGGAATGCTCATTCTTAAATTTTCAATTGTTTCTATATGGATTGTGTTATATGCTTCTTGTAGTGATAGTTTGTGTAATTTCCTATTTATTAGTTTATCTATTATGTTAGGATGGAAATTATTTGCAATTGCTATTTGTTTAAGAATTTTAGTTTCGTTTTTTATTTCCTGGTTATCTAGTCCATAAGTTAACATTCTGTGGATGTGTGAATTGAAAACAGCTGATTTATGAGCTGTGCAATGATTTGAACTATTGTTAATGGATTCTATTGTTTGAGTTGGTTTTCTGAAAATTTTTGAAGGTAAAATTATTGTTTATTTTGGCTATATTTATATCTAAGAAATTGATTGTATTATTAGTTTCTAATTCGATCGAAAAGGAGATATTTGGATGTAGATTATTGATTTTGTCAACGAAAACGTTAAGTTCGTCAAGAGAACCTGTCCAAAAACAGAGTACATCATCCACATAGCGATACCAGAACTGAATGTGTTGTGTATAATCATTAAATAATTGGAAGATGTTTTCCTCAAACTTTTTCATAAAAATCTCGGCTAAAGTTCCGGAGAGTGGAGATCCCATAGCTAAACCTTCGGTTTGTTCATATGTGTTGTTATTAAAAATGAAAAAATTTTGTTTAAGACACAGTTTAAGTAAGTTTAGAAAGCTAGAGCAGATGTCGTCTGATAAAGGTGAATAAAATAACATTGATGATATTAAGGTGATAGTTTCTTGTATCGGAACAATGGTAAATAAATTGTTTACATCAAAAGAGACTAGAATTCCGTTTCTGTCGTTATTTACATTTCTAATTTTACCTATTAGATCGGGAGTATTTTTTATCGAGTATTTAGATTTGAAATTTAGATTTTTAGTGATGAAATTATTAAGTTCTTTTGCTAATAAGTAAGTGGGTGAATCAATAAAAGATACTACCGGTCTGATAGGACAATTAGGTTTGTGGATTTTGGGAAGACCGTATAAGATTGGTGTTCTGGGGTTCATCGGTATCAAATTTTTTATATTATATAGTTCTAAGAAATCAGTATGGTTTTTTATTTCTTTTTTCATGTTAGTGATAAAAGAGTTTGTAGGATTTGTTTTAAGTTTTTTAAAATTACTAGTATTTAAGCAATCTTCTACTTTGTTAACATAATTGTCAATATTTAAAATACAAATACAGTTGCCTTTGTCTGCTTTAGTTATTATCAAGTTGTTTTCTTTAATTTTAGTTTTGATGTCATTAAGGGTGTTTTTCGTGGTTATGTTTACACTTGTAGACGTATTTTTGGTGGGGAAATTATTCTTTTTGTATGCAGCTACTGTATGTGTCAAATCTAATAAAATGTCTTTTTCATTTGTTAAGCTTGCTATGTTGTCAATATTTGCGACGAATTCCTCAAATTGTTTTTTGGAGGGGGTATTCGTGGGATTAAATTTAAGACCTTTGTTGAGTAGGTCGAGTTCAGTGTTATTAAAATGTATGTTAGTGAAGTTTTTAACTGTATCGTGGAATGTGTGATGTTTATAAACTTCTGTTTGGTTATTGTTTAATTTTGTAATGTTTGTAATTTTTGTGAGTCGTGCAATTTTGTTTTTTAATCTAGCATACTTGACTCTATGAACATGAGAAATCATATCATTACAATCTTTCAGGAATTCATCAAGAATAACAAATGGAATCGTTGAAGTTAGTTGGTTATAAAGTATTTTAAGTTTTATATAACAGTCGTGCGATAGCAGTCATAGCGAACAGACGTGTTTCTACGCTAGTGCCTGTGCAAGTGTGACTAATTCTAAATTCATAAGTGTATAATAGCTAAATAATAACCAGTGATCTAACTACTACTGGTAGTTAATTTAATTTAATTAAAGTAAAAAAATAGACATTAAAAATGCCTGAAAACAGCGGTGGTGGCAACCACACACCAAACAATTACATAGTAACAACAACTTCAACAGTCTCCCCCACTACTACAACATATTCTATGCTATCACCTATAATGACTACACATTATGAACTATCGCCGAATAGTGACACAATTTCTGCCATTACCACCCCAAGCCCAAGATCTGGACGATCAAGCAATGTATCCCTAACTTCATTGTCTCCGAAGTACTACTCACCGCTAACAGCAACGATTGGGCAAACAAATCCAGACCAAATACCAAGTTCGTCATGGCAAGTTGTAAAAATAAAGAAAAGAACAAGAGAAGAAAACAATCAGGAATCAAACAAACGATCAAATGTCATCCAAATTAAAGATACGAATATGAAAACGGTAAATAGATATGCAGTTCTGAATAATGAAAATCTAAATAGTACACAATCAGCCCAAGAACCACAGAACCAGCAAGAAAACAAAAGCTACAAACCGCCACCTATATATGTGCAAGACGTAGTCAACTACTCTGGAATGGTGCTTAACATAAAAACAGTAATAGACGATAGTGAGTTCATTTGTAAAACTCTTTCTAATAACGTAGTTAAAATAAACACTAGTAATTCAGAAGCTTACCGAAAACTAATTGTTTTACTAAAGCAGGATAATATTGCGTACCACACTTACCAACCAAAGCAAGAAAGACCTTTTAGAGTTGTTTTTAAAAATCTACACCACTCTATAGAGACATCGGAAATAAAAACAGCACTAGAAGATAAAGGGTTCATAATACGAAACATAACAAACCTACGTAGCTGGAAAACGAGAAAACCACTACCCATATATTTCGTAGACAAAGAGCCAAACGAAAACAATAAGAAAATTTACGAACTCAAAAGCATTCTTGGCTCGAAAATTATTGTAGAAGAACCAAGAAAAAAAAGAGAAATTCCCCAATGTAACAGGTGTCAAGAGTATGGACACACTAAGTCATATTGTACCAAACCCTTTTATTGTCGTGTATGTGCGGGAAATCATTCCACAAGTGACTGCATACAAAATAGGGAAGAACCCACAAAATGTGTGCTATGCGATGGCCCCCACCCATCCAATTATAAAGGCTGTACAGTCTACCGCGATCTCCAAAACGCCAGAAGAAGAAATACTGGAAATATTAGTAATAAACAAAAAGAAATAATAAGAAATCGAGAATATCAATATCAAGAAACTGAATTCCCCCTCTTAAGAAACAAAGCAAAAAACGATGCGAACTATGCAAAAGTAGTTGATAGTACAAATCTTAGTAAAGAAGATACTAATGTAACTTTAAGTGATTTTTTAAAAAAATTCGAAGCAATGTTTACGCAACTCATGAATCAAAATACAACCATTATAAATCTAATCAGTAGTCTGATGAATAAAATTATTAATGGATAGTTACTTAAGAATAGGACTATGGAACGCAAACGGTTTGAAACAACACAAACCAGAAATAGAAGTCTTTCTACACGAACAAAAAATTGATATTCTATTAATTTCTGAAACTCACTTCACCGATAGGAATTATTTTAAAATACATGATTATAGCACGTACTCTACAAATCATCCGGATAATATGGCACACGGTGGTACGGCCATCTTAGTTAAAAACAAAATAACTCATTACGAAATGGGAAAAATCGAAGAAAACTATATGCAGGCAACAAGCATTAAAATTAAAAGCACAAAAGGTCCACTAGTATTGTCTGCAATATATTGCCCACCACGATTCTCAATTAGACAAAATGTATTCGAGGAAGCATTTAAATCATTAGGAAATCATTTTATAGCTGGAGGAGATTATAATGCAAAACATCCACGGTGGGGATCAAGACTAATCAATCCTAAGGGACGACAACTTCAAGCTGCCATGCTTAATAAGGGTTATGACCATATTAGCACTGGCAAGCCAACATACTGGCCAACAGATCCCAATAAAATACCGGATGCCCTTGATTTTTTCGTTACCAGTGGAATATCAGCAAACTATATAAAAATCGAAGAATGCTTTGATCTAACGTCTGATCATTCTGCAATAATAGCAACAATAAATTCAAAAATAATAGAAAAAGAAAGTAAACCGACCTTAACCAACAAAAAAACTAACTGGCAAAAATTTAAAAATTACCTAAATAGTAAAATAGAAATAGATATTCCACTTAAAACAAATGATGACATTGATAATGCTGTTCACAACTTAACAAAAAATATACAAGAAGCAGCGTGGACTTCAACGCCTTCACTACAAACTAGCCACACAGTCATTACAAATTATCCTAAATATATTTTAGATAAAATAGCCGAAAAAAGAAGGATACGAAAAAAATGGCAAACATATAGGCGACCCAGCGACAAAAGTCTCCTAAATAAACTAAGCAAAGAAATAAAAAAACTAATTTATGAAAATAAAAACGCTTCTTTCGAAGATTTTGCCACGAATCTGTCTCCACACGCTGATAACGATTATACACTATGGAAAGCAACCAGAAAATTAAAAAGACCTACACAACCAATACCTCCGATTCGGAAACTAAACAACACTTGGGCTAGATCCCCAGAAGAAAAGGCACAAATATTTGGGGAACACCTGTGTAGTATATTCCAACCAAATACTTCACAGTCTACTGTCGAAGAAGAAATTGCCATCTTAACCTATTTAGATGCCCCATTCCAACTTAGTTTACCAATCAAGAAATTTACTACTGAAGAAATTAAAGCTGAAATTAAATATTTGAACAATAAAAAAGCACCCGGACACGACCTAATTACACCATTAGTTCTAAAAAATCTTCCAGAACAAGCCTTAATCGCGATCACGTACATCTTTAACGCAATTTTAAGATTACAATATTACCCAGTTCTATGGAAAGTATCACAAGTTTTACCAATCCTAAAACCTGGTAAACCGAACTATGAAATTAAATCATATCGACCAATATCCCTGCTCCCATCTCTATCGAAAGTATTAGAAAAACTGATATTGAAAAGAATGAAATATTACATTGAAGATGAACAAATAATACCGGACCATCAGTTTGGGTTCAGAAACCAACATTCCACCATCGAGCAGATACACAGAATAGTTAGGGGAATAGAAATTTCTCTAGAAGAAAAGAAATTTTGCTCCGCTGCATTCCTAGACATAAGCCAAGCGTTCGACAGAGTATGGCACGAAGGCTTACTATATAAAATTAAACAAAAGCTGCCATATCAATACTATCTCTTAATAAAGTCGTATTTAACTGACAGATTCTTCCACGTAATATACGAGAATAAATATTCAGAACTACATCCTATAAAAGCAGGGGTCCCACAGGGCAGCGTCTTAGGACCTATATTATACCAACTGTACACATTAGACCTACCATGTGATTAAAACGAATGTATAACTACGGCAACATTTGCAGATGATACTGCAATAATAGCATGCAACGAAGATCCCAATGAAGCATCCGCACTCTTACAAAACACCTTAAATCAGATAAATCAATGGGCAAATAAGTGGCGTATTAAAATTAATGATGAAAAATCTACTCATATTACCTTCGCCTTAAGACGACCAAATTGCCCAGAAGTAAGTCTAAACAATAAAAATCTTCCGGTAAAAACTGAAGTAAAATACTTAGGAATGCTGCTTGACAGACGTTTAACATGGAAGAGCCATATAGAAGCAAAGAAGAAACAAGTAAATACCAAGATAAAAAAGCTATATTGGCTAATAGGAAGAAAATTAAAATTATCTCTGTCCAACAAAATATTACTATATAAAACAATGATAATACCGATATGGTGTTACGGAATTCAATTGTGGGGCTGCGCAAAGCAGTCTAACATTAATAAAATACAACGAGTGCAAAACAAGACCCTCCGTATAATTGCCAATGCACCCTGGTTCGTAAGTAACGAAACTCTCCACTCAGATCTTGGAGTTAAAACTGTATGTGAACTAACCCAAATTTACGCAAACAAATACGAGGCCAGGCTTCACGACCATCCCAATAACTTAGCTATCGACCTGTTGAACAATGCTAGTGAAATCAGGAGATTAAATAGAAGAAAACCTTTTGACCTAACTGAAATATAGATAATTGAAGAGGATCCCTCAAAGGATGGATTCCTCCCGCATGTTATAAATAACTATGTATTAGTATTATAATATAAATTTTGCTTGTTAGCCTTACTAGGCTAGTTGTAAAATAAAGTTTTTCGAAATAAAAAAAAAAAAAAAGTTTTATATTCAAATTATCAACTTTAATGTAATGTTTTCTAATTTCTTGTTTAAGTAATACCTGTTTTGTTTTTAGTATGTGATGTTTGGAGGACGAATTTGAAGCGTTGCTTTGTCTCGAAAATTTATGTTGGATGTATTTGGGGAAAATCTTCTTTTGTAGGCAAGTCCTGTTGAACCATATGTCTAGTTTCGTTAATTCTCTCTTTCGTAGTAGTCGCCTGTATTGGAGGGTTGGGGTAGCCAGACTCGCTGAAGACATTGTAGACTGTAGTAACCCAAGTGTGTTCTATGAAAGGAAGGGTGTAGGATGAAGGTAGAACCTCAAGTCTTAAACAAACTGTTCTCTAAAAATTTTTTTTTATTGTTATTGGTTTCGGTTACTGGGTAACCATCCTCAGACCGGCGAGACTACAAAAGAGTTAAGAAAAGTTTATGTATAATTGTACAATATGAAGATAAATAAATGTATAAATCATTGAACAAATATCATAACATTGTTAATAAAATAAAAAATTATTTGTATATAAAACAAAGTCAAGAAAACTTATTATAAAATAAATGTGTTAATTAACCGGTAACAATAAAAAAAAAAAATTTTTAGAGAACAGTGTGTTTAAGACTTGAGGTTCTACCTTCATCCTACACCCTTCCTTTCATAGAACACACTTGGGTTACTACAGTCTACAATGTCTTCAATAATAATTAATAATAATAATTAATATATTTTTCCACAATCGTTTAATTTTGATGTTGTTTGCTCACTCTTTTAAATGAATAAAGTACACTATTTAATCACTTGTGATTAATTTTTTTTTTATCTTTCAAAAGAGTGAGCAAAGTTAGCTATTCAATTAATAGTGATTAAAAATTTTTTAATCACTCTTGTTTTACAAATTGTCAGTAGATGGCGCCAAAAAATTTATTCCGCCATTTGATTTTAAATTATTTTACAATATTAAGATAATTGGGTTGTTAAATTAATAATTTCGTAAAATGTTTAACTTGTAACGTTACATTTTAATTTACAAAACAAAATTTAAATTGTTAGAAATTTAGGAACTACTGAGGAAATTCATGCTAACACCGACACCGACTATATGTTGGTACTGTTATCTAATGTCAATGAAATTATTTAACTTCAAACTTCACCGGCTTGTCCTAAAACTGTTTGTGTAATCTTTTACTAATTTGGTACAAATTATTCATTTGTGGAATTTAATTGTTTAATTAGAATTGAGAATAGTGACACGGACTCGGAATACTCCCCCAGAAATAATTGAAATTGCAAAAAGTGCAACATTAGATCTACTACCTAGCAAGTCCAAAAGGCAATAAGAAAAATAATACACCGATTTTGATTGTGGAAAAAATCAGATTTTGCACTCGCCAGCATACGTGCATTTAATCACGAGTCCAGAAGTTGGGCGCCCGAGCTGTAGGCTCTTCTGGACTCGTGATTAAATGCACTACTTTGCTCACTAGTATTAAAAATAGCTATTTATTTTTTTAATATATTTATTGAAAATAATAACTCCATAGGTATGTATCAGCATACAAGTAGTTTATAATTCGTTTATCATCAAAAGGACTTAAAGCTAGTTTATTTTGTTTTATTGTATGTAGAACATGTTTCTTAGATCTAAAAAAATATTGATCTCTGTTTAAAGTTTCATTATTAAATAAAAAATTATAGTAGTCATTAAAACTTATAGTATTGAGTGCTGCACCTGTTATACCCTTTGCTTTTTATTGATTTTTTCGTTAATGTCATCTTGCAAGACTTTGTATGTGTACATTTTTGATCGCAAACTAATAAACTCTGTCATAATTTTGCTGTTGTTTTCATCCTTTATGAGGCCAATAACTTTTTTATTAACAAGAAGTATGTTGTAAATGTTATTAAGTGGATAATCAGAAGTATCAAATTTATACATATCTCATTTCATGATCTTATAGATATCAATATTTTTAAATAAATAAATAAGACTATCTGTGTCTGTGTACAACAATTTAGTATTGTTACAAACATTTTTCTTAACATAATTGTAATGAAAGTCGTAAACGTAAGTTTTTGAATTGTCTAAAATAGAGAAACCAACATATATGGGTTTGTTGAATTTAATAGATTTTTTATTCATTTGTATTAGTTATGAAATAAACATAAAGTATTATATAGCTATAAAAATTTGGGCCGTATCTTCCCTCCCATTTTGAAACTAACTTTATATCTTTATATGTCCGAACGTTTCTCCATTGTTTTATCAAACACGGCGTTATTCACTAATTTATAAAAATTCTTTTTAAATTCATTATTGAATTGTTTTCGCTTGTATGTATTTAGATCTATACAGGGTGTTCCATTTAAGTGTGCCACCATTGCTATCTCGAGAACTATAAGAATTACGAAGTTAGTTAAATTAGCAAAGAACCACCATTTTACAAGACTAATACAATGAGTAAAAAAAATATTTTTTTTACCAGTGGTTCTCAAAATACGGGACACAACTTTCTTAATTTAAATGGGAACATATGTTTATTTTTAGGATAGTCGATAGAGTATTTTTTTCTGAATTCAAAGATATAAACATATCATATACTAATATAACAAAATAATTGAGAAAAATGCATGGTAGATTTAAGTGTATTTTATTTTTATCTGGCTGAAACAAGAGTGCTATGGATACAAAACATAGACATATTGTTCTGTCTAACATTATTTGATTACTTTTTGTTAAATTTTATGTTCTTAAACTGTCAGTTTGAAGAAGAAAATTAATTGTTTTCTATCCAAAGCACTCTTGTTTCAGCTAGATATAAATAAAATACATGTAAATCTACCATGCATTTTTCTCAGTTATTTTGTTATATTAGTATATGATATGTTTATATCGTTGAATTCAGAAAAAAATACTCTATGGAATAACCTAAAAATAAACATACGTTCCCATTTAAATAAAAAAGTTGTGTCGCGTATTTTGAGAACCACAGGTCGAAAAAAAATTTTTTTTTGCTCATTGTATTAGTCTTGTAAAACGGTGGTTCTTTGCTAATTTAACCAACCTCGTAGCTCTTATAGTTCTCGAGATAGCAATGGTGGCACACTTAAATGGAACAACCTGTATATGTTTTTAACCATGGGCTTTGTTTAAATTTTAGAACTTTATGAATTTTGGATATTTTTAAACCCAATTTTAAATATTGTTTTAAAGTTTGATAATGAATCACATAGTTTTTTTTATTATACAAATTTGTTATTAATTTTGTTAGTTTCGATTGAAGTGGTATAAAATGTTCCGGGCATAACGGTAAATCTCTATGATCATTGTAAAATTCTTTCGGGTACTCTAAATCTACTTCAAAAATGTATCCAACAGGTGATTCATTACTTAAATTCATTAAATCAATTTTGTATATGTTTAAATTATCAACCCATTCAAAATCTGCATACGCTAAATAATTATTCAATGCTGTACCATACAAGTTACACACATCAAAATACATAAGAAAAGAGTTTGGTTTATTTGGATCATACCTATCACCCATATATTTATTATTTGATTTTGCATATCGATTACAGCATTGTGATACTTCACCCCGGATTCCTATTTCAATAAACAAAATTTTATCAATGTCTGTTAAAAGTTCCAATTGAATTTTACTACATTTTAACATGCTATCAAAAGTTAATCCGGGTGATGTATAGTAATGTATTGCGTCTAAATAATGTTTTTCTAAACAACTTTCACGAACATTTTCAAATATGTCACTTAGTAATAACATATCAGTTTTTAAATATAAATCAGCGTATTGTCCTAAATTTTGAATTTCAAGTAAATTCCAAACATTTATAACATGCTTTGAGAAAACTGTAAAAATTTTCTATACTGTGTAGTTGTTCTTCATCTAATTTTTCCCAACTATCTAGATATTCATATGGGAATAATCCTTTTTTCGTAACTAATTGGAATTTCTCTTTTGAATCAGTGTGAGCTCTTGTTATCAACTTTTTACTATCTGTTAGATAAAAAGCTAATTTTTCCAAACTGCTAGCCATAAATTGATTCTATATCTGCATATAAAACAAATGGTACTTTCTCTTCATGATGAAAGTTTTTGAAATTTCATTATTTTACTGAAAATGATTTAAACATCTACCACAAAAGAATGATGTATGTTGTTTTTAAATTTGGCTTCTTAATAATCTTGATAGATTTTTAATCCACATAAAATAATAATTTTCAGGAGATCTAAGTCTTCTACCATTCTCAGTGATGTCAACATCCATGTTGTCATTATCGATGAAATTATATTGAATTTGATGTTCTTTCTCCTCGTCCTCTTCTTCCTCCTTATCCTCCGCATACATCATCAGTAAATGTATTGTTTTATCATACTCGCATTTGGTTAGACGTACTGGTACAACATCATGCTTTTTCTTGCCCACCTTTTCAAGTATGTATATATTTATGTTAAGTTCATTTATCTTCTCGAATTTCATAATGTCTTTTAATTTTATTGGAAATTTTATTCCATCAAACTTTAGAATTGTTGAAAAATGTGGGTATGCAGATGTACGGTTAGAATTATTACGCACTGGATAGAGTGCTGATGTAACAGCCCAAAGAAAGCAATAATCATCATCATTCTTGATATTTATAATTGCTTTTTTTGTTTTTATATCTGTAGGTAACGATACATAACCCCTTCCAGTAGCAATGATGGGTGAATAATTGTTTATGTTTACTTTCAGATGTAGAACTTCATATAAAGCCCAGCCTGAGTCTCGTTCTTGAAACTCTTCTAAATCGTTTATTATTAAATCTAGTACATTTTCTTTGTACCATTTTTCTATGTTCGTTGAATTGTCAATTACTTCGTTTCTTGTATTGAATGTTTTAATTTCTCTTGAACCAGACGTTGGTAAAATCAAATGTCCACTAACTACAACATTCACTTTTAATATTGACGACTGTAATGCTTTCTTTAGTTTATTGTTAAATATTGTAATTGCACGCTGTAGAAATATTTTAGGATCTTTAATTCTTGCTTTATTTATTATTACACCTGTTTTAATCTGTTTTTGAATTTCTGTTCTTAAACAATCCAGCACCAGTTTTATTTTTTAAGTTTTTTACTTTTTCATTGTATGTTTTTATAATGATCAAATTAGCTTCTAGTTTTAATAAATTTTCTTCTTTATTTTTTTTATAGCCTTTCTTTATTAAATATCTATTTAGTAATGAAATTATTTTATTTAAATGTTTACCCCATCTATTAATCTCATCATCAGTTTTAATTTTAACTTTATTGCTTTTCGAATATGGCTTATTGTTTGATCACTAAGTGAATTTAGATTACTATTCATTGTTTTAGTGGTATGATAAAGATAGTTATTCTTCAGAATAATGTTTTCAAACAAATGATGAAAACTGTTAGGTGTTTGTGTTTTATATATTACAAAATAATATCTGATAACTTTCAATAATCTAACGTTATTTTCTATCTTCTTCTAATCTTGAATTTGGTGATTTTGTTTATTCTTTGAACAGGTTTCACCTGCTAATAAGCAGAAAGAATATCATTATATTATTTTATTATTATTATTATTATTAACATTGTTACTTACATAAATTCTTCCTGTATCTCAATTCTCGATAAGTTTTTAAATGTGTCTACATATAATGTATATATTCTTTTGAACAATTGTTCTTAACACGTTAACTGCCATGAGGTACATCTTATGTGTCTCACTAAAATATCCTCGTATGCTCTGAGATACATCGTTTGTGCCTCAGTGTTTGAATACACATTATGCTTCGTGGTCTAACGTTTGTACTTCGCAACGCATATCTGTAAACGTATTTAATTCTCGGTGGCCTGGCAGACAAAAACCTATTCTTAGCGCATGATTTTTTTGTTTTTTGTCTCTGAAATGATAAAGTACTGCAAATTTTGTGCCTCAATAAAATTCTTCAAATTTTAGAGCAACATTAAAAAAAATCAATTCTATTATCATTCTTATATTTTCTAATATGAAAACACCCTAAATCTGTAAAAAAGAAAAAATGGCCCAAGGGACCCACCTTTTTTTTTAATGGTGGCAGTTAACGTGTTAAAACAGTTGTTGTGTCCAGTTGACCTTGAACTTTTTTTTAGTTTACATATGTATTGTGGGATTTGAAAATTGGAATTTTAAAAGTCCAATATTAAAATTTGAAAACGCTAAGGCCCATAGAAAACGAAATAAATTTTTGAAAAAATACGTATTGCCCAATATCTCCGAAACCGTGAGAAATTTCGAAAAAATAAATCAAAATTTACCCCCGCACTCCACTTGTCGTTTTTCGAGCTTAAATATAACATATTAAAATTTTAAAACACTAAGGCCCATAGAAAAAGAAATAAATTTTTGAAAAAAATTCATAGTGGCCAATATATCCGAAACCGTGAGGAATTTCGATAAAATAAATCAAAATTTACCCCTGCACTCCCCTGTCGTTTTTCGAGCTAAAATAAAACATATTAAAATTTTAAAACACTAAGGCCTATAGAAAACGAAATAAATTTTTGAAGAAAAATTCATAGTGCCCAATATATCCCAAACCGTGAAGAATTTCGAAAAAATTAATCAAAATTCACCCCGCATTCCCCCTGTCGTTTTAAAACTCTGGGTTAAAAGTACTAGCTAAATTAATTTGAAATTCGTTTTGGGGTAAATTGGGACAAAGGGAAAATCAACCAAAAACTAAAATAATAAATGAACCCGATTAATTTTTTAATATGATGTCGGACCCCACAATTATTGTTAATACCGTATTTCCCATCAACGATAATATACTCGTAGTAAATTACGAACATACAGAGGAAACTTACAACGTATTATCGACGGTAATGTATGCTTGGCAGCGTACACAACAACGCAAGCGTGGTTAAAACTGTATGCTTGGAACAATTGGGGGAAAGAGTATTGCATTACGATACAGATTCCGTGATATTTATTTCGAAACCTGGTGATGTTAATCCTGTGTTGGAAAATTGTATGGGCGACATGACTGATGAACTGGCGTGTTACAGTACGGGAAGTTATATTACAGAATTTGCTTCCGGTGGCCCAAAAAATTATGCATATGTTGTATACTCTCCCACAACAAACAAATATCATGAAGTGTGTAAAGTAAAGGGCATTTGTATAAATTACGAGACGGGCAAAGATATAAATTTTAAAACATTAAAAGAAATGGTCATGAATGAAGATGCAGAACCCAAGTAATTACACGAAATGAGAAGAAAATTTTTAAACCCACTTCGAGTATGAGATAATTTTTTGACGGTAATAATTCAGTACCTTATGGGTACGTTAAAAAATTGCGTCGTGAATAATATTATAAACAGTGTTTGTACACATTTATTTGCACACAATTTTATGTTCGCCGATATAGGTCGAAAAGCTATTGTGTTATAAGTTTTCTTGTGCCACAGTTTTATGCAGTCAAATTATTGTAAAGATATTTAAGAATCGTGTTTAAAATAACCAATGTACGTAGATTATATTCTATAACTATAATTTCTGAGAATACTGAAATATTTTTGTAATAAATATTTTTTATAAAATTACTGTTATTTTTAAAAACAATACCCTACCATTGCAGAAAAAATAAAAAAAGACTTACTCTGTTTTTTGATTATTACATCTCCCTCACAATTTGTTAGTGTTTAGTTGTTGCTGCCACTATATTCTATGTCGACGCACTTAGTAAGATTCACTTAGATGCTTTTTAGTATAAAAAAACAAAAGTAAATAGTCTCTTTATAGTATAATCCAAAAAAAAAACACTAAAAACTAGTGTGAATTAAAATATTTGAAGTATAAAGTCAATTTGCGCACATCGCAATTCAAAATAACACAGCTGTTGCTTGAAGAGTTATAATCAAATCTGGACTGTTCGACTAATCTCTTACATTTAAGATAAACAAAAAAACTTTCAACGACAGCGCTAGTTATTTGTATCACAGGCGGATTTAGGTTGTTTAAGGCCCCGGGCATAGAAGAAAATACTAGCCCCTTTCAAGAAGAGAGAGGAAAAAACATCTAATCCTAAGTCGATAAGAATTTTGAAATGTAATGATTGGAAATGAGAGTGAAGCTAGCGGCCGATTCGATGAGAAATATACTTTGGACAACCCTGGACCTATAAAACTGCTACAGAGCTGCATTTACTTATAAAAATCAAATAGCATTGGACCATTTATTATTATATGCAATAAAACCATAATTTCAGGGATTATACAACATACTTTTCTTAACAAAATAAAAATATTTAAGAATATCTGGGAATGAGGGATACTTTACGATTTAAAATATTTAAAAATTGCAGATTTAGTAGATTTACTACCCTTATAGCCAATAATATTAACTGTAACAAAACCATATTTACTAGGGTAGTTCGTAGTACATCCCTTAACATAAAACCATAACAATTATTTAAAATTTCAGGAGATGATGGACACTTAAATAAATACAGGAAACTAATATTTATTAGGATCACATGATCGGAATGTTATTGCTTTAGAGAATTAGTGGAATAAGAAATAAACTTAAAGGCACCTCTAAATGAACAAAGAAAAACATCGACGATGCATTAGAATATTTAAAGGAAATTATACAAAATGCCGCATAAGAAGCTATTGCAAAGAGAAACAATGAATTTTCAATACCAAATTTTATAAAAATACCTATAGCAGAAAATCTACGGCTGTGCAGATTTTGACAACAAATCGAATTCCTAAGATAAATACCAGTATAAATAGAATGGAAAGATATTTGAAGAAAGTGGCGAAACAAAAATATGCAAGAATACCTCAAAAATTTGACAACCACCTAATTTACGAATTATACACTATGGAAGGCAAAGTAATATTTTTGAAAACGAACAGAATGAATACCACCTATAAGAAATGAAGACAATATGTGGGCACGAAGGGCCAAAGAAAATTACGACAGCTTCACCAAACATCTATCTCAAGTATTTAAACCAATCGCAGTAAATAAGGAAAATGAAAGAGAAGAAATACTAAATTTGAGAAATACGCAATTTTGAAGCTTTATATATTTAATGTGAGAAAAGTGCTACTTTCCATATTGGTCGTAGAAAAATAAATTACTTTATAAAATCATAATAAAGTCCATATGGACATAGGCATTCAACTTTGGGGCACGATTAGCAATACAGATATCGACACCATACAAAGATTTGGGTTTAAAACCTTAAGGAACAATTACCAACGCGCAGTAGTATGTTCGAGATACCACTACATATAATGTTTTGAAAACAGAAACAGTTAAAGAATAAATAAAAACCTACAGCGAAAAATATATTCAACGGCTTAAGAGACATCCAAACCATACCGCAGTGAATCTTCTAGACAATAAATACCTCATTAGTCCTCCCATACCGTTTTATCTGAACTGTACACAGACAAAAATTAGTGTTAAGTTATGTAAAAGTTTCATCGGACATATTCTTACTCATATTATTACAAATTTATTATTATTTTATAACAGATTGTAAATATAATATTATTAAAATAAAAAAAAGAACTTTACAGTGACTATGTGAATCTATAGAATTCCAAAGAATTATGTACAAACAAAAAATTATAAAATTGATACAATACGATACGAAAGATTGTGTCCTCAGTTTATTATTTTCTATTATACAAGTAGTAATCCACGAGTATTAAAACTGTGTTAGATTAAAAGAAATAAAGTTTATTTAGTCTACATAGTATAAACTTCAGGAACCTGGAACTTTACATATGCCTTCTGCCAACGATATTGTGAATCTGGAAATTTCAGGTTGACCTCCGCCACAATATAAATATTTGCCATGACCGGAATATGATAAATAAATGAAGATAAAACTAAAACCAGGACAATTCCCATAAAGAAAATTCAACATGTAATAAATAAATAAAGTACATCACACACATAATCAATACCTGTTAGCTAATGGGAACAATACCTGACTTATGGAAAACAGCCATTGTAAAACCTCTCCCGAAAAATGATAAACCCTCATCATTCAATGACCTGCGACCTATAAGCATTCTGCCAACATTGTCAAAAGTCTTAGAGAAAATATGTTGCGAGCAAATTATGGATTATGTGACACAAAATGGAATTATTCCTCAAAACCAATCCGGGTTTAGGTATGGTCATAGTACTAACACATGTCTAATTAATATTTTAGATACTTTAATTAAAAATTACGATGAATCAAAAATATCCTTCCTGATTCAAATAGATTTCTCTAAGGCTTTTGACATGGTGGACCATGCTCTTTTATTGGCTAAACTAAAATACTATAAATTATCTGAGAGTGCATTGAAGTTGTGTAAAAATTACTTTAGTAACAGGAAATTTCATGTTAATATGACAAAAAACAGTTTAACGTCAGATTCTACCTCATTTCAGTTAATACGCGGGGTACCCCAAGGTTCCATTCTGGGGCCACTGTTCTTTTTACTATATGTCGCGGATTTACCTGCCAGGTTAAGACACTGTGAATTTCACTCGTATGCTGATGACGTTCAAATCTTAGCATCATGTGTTCCCTCGGATATGTCTGTTGTTGCTGAAAATATTAACTCGGATCTTAATCATCTAGTTCAATGGGTTATGGATAATGGTCTTAGTATTAATCCTAAGAAATCTACAATATTAGTTATAGGTAATTGTGAAATTCCTATAATAAAGCTGGATGGAACCCAACTTCTACCTGATAAATTCTGTAAAAGTCTGGGTGTATATTTTGATTCAGATCTGAACTTCAAGTTCCATTTACAGGCTAAATTGAAGTCAGCAATGATTAAAATGAAGCACCCGTATCAGTTTCGTGACATCCTATCACCCGATGTAAAATTACGTTTAATTAACACGCTTGTTCTTCCAATTTTTGATTATTGTTCATGTGTGTATGTACCTAATTTATCTCAAGAAGATAAGCGCAGAATTCAAGTTTTTCAAAATTCATGTTTACGGTTTGTCTACAAGGTGCGTAAATTTGATCACATATCAAGTTATAGACAGTTAGCAAAAATGGATAATATTGAGACTCGTATGAGAAAAATATATTTAGTTCTAATTCATAAAATTTTAACTACTAGCACGCCTCGCTATCTGTACGATAAACTCATTTCAAAATTTTATAATTATAGTTTACGTATTAAGAATTTATACATTGTGCCATCATTTAAAAAACAAAAATTTAAGTGCTCATTCTCCTATTTAGCCCCTACATTATACAACACTTTACCAGACAATATGAAATCTCTTTCTATAAATTCTTTTAAACACCATGTAAAAAAAATGTGATGATCTATGTGTTCAATAATTCAGTATGTATACTTCTGTGATTTTATCTGCGAATTTTTATTGCTTAAAATTATTTTCTATGCATTCAACATTAACTACTAAGGTATTCTTATTCTTCTATGTATTTTTGATAGTTTTATGTTATATGTATTATTATCGGCGTTCCTTATTGGTTTATTTGTATATTCTTTGTATTGGTTGGGTTGAAAAGCAGCCTTTGGCTGAACCCCGCCAGTGACTGATGTCAATAAAGTCTATTATTATTATTATTATTAATACTCCTAAAATAGGTGCAGATGAAAAAGATTTGTACTCGTAATAATACAGACAGATAAAAAATAACAGTCTTACGCTGAAGATGAATGAAGATGCAAGATGTTATGATTATTTATTTAAAATATTTTGCATATCACAAAAAAAATTCAAAGAAGACCTATATGGTGCTGGAGGACCTTTCTTTATGCAAGGGAGTGATAATTTGATATTCGATACGGACTCATCCTCGTACAATAATAAATTATTTTTCACAGATCTTGTTTGCAAACCATTTGATTTTATTAAACTATCCATTATCCACATTCGAATTTTCCCCATATCTTCTTTGGAAAATAAGATTTTATTCGATGTACAAATAATATAGGCCTAAGTACATATATGAACCCCACAGTTAGAGCCAACTCCATTTTTACTTCTTTGGGATGGTATATCTAAAAGGTTATACACGGTCCATTCATTATGAACAATGTTTTCATTATTTACGTGAACAAACTGTTCATTAATAAAACGCATTATATGATTCAGGATATTTAAAGATAAAGTACCATGCAAAGAATCTATGTAACAAATATATTTTAATTTCACTATTACACATATTAGAACCCAATGATTATTATTGAGATTAACTGGAATAAGCCAAATATCGTGGTTTAAAACATAAACCATTTGGGCCCATTTACACAGAGAAAAATCTCTTCCTAATTGGAGTTTGGTCTTAAAAAAATTATCAAATGTTATTATTTTCATAGAATTGCTATAATTTAAAAAAAAAACAACAGAAAAAAAAAAGAATTTATAATATCGTCATATAACCACTGGTCAGGAAGTAATGAATTTAATACATTTAAATTTAGTACATGACCATACACATTGTAAATTTTTTCCGTAAGACTGGGATATTTTGTATAATGTTCCTCCGACAATGTAATATCAAGATTATCATTGTTTCTAGATAGATCATTGCTATCTTTAATATGATAATTTTTAATTTTATTTGGTAAACTGTATCTTGCACTATATCTTTTACAATTCTTTTTCTTCCGTTTTTACTTAAACAAAGTTGGCGATCAATTATTCTTCCCTTTAAGAGACTTTCCATTTTGTTCACAAATCTAGGTACTTGTCTACGTAATTTTCCACCAAATACATCTTTCTTGACAATTTTGAATCAATTTTCGACATACGCATTACAGTCTTTTCTAATTTCAAATTTTTTGATAATGATGCCAGATAAAATAGGGTAAAATTGAAGAAAGTCTTTTATCAAATATTTTATAAAGTCGGGAAAATAATATTCATTTTTTAACGTTGTAAAATTCAAACATTGACCTGTTGACATTTCAATGTCAATCAGTTGAAAATATATATAAAACGGCGACTTCTTTCGTAACGAAGTGGCATCAGTTATTGTAATTATTTTAGGAATACAACCGAAAATCTTAGTATATACATTCACACTGCATTTTATATATTGCAGTGCTTCAGAAAAGTCATCCGTTTTATAAGGCTGACCAAAAACTATTAGTATGTATATCCAAAATTGAGTAACAGTCAAAATATTGTCTGTATGAATTAAAATTGCGATGACATATTTGCACATTCGCCTTAATATATTATTTTTTGTTAAAGAATTAATTTTTTGTGATGCAGAATGCAAAAAATGTGTAGAGCATACATGAATTATAGTCAGATTATCTATTGAACTACCTAAGAAAATATGTTCCCAACATAATTGTAAGTATTTTAACAAATCTATTTTATTAAAGGAAAGTAACACAGATTGTACTAAAACCATACTGAAATCCGTTTCAATTTTTGAAACAATAGGTTTTTTTGGACGGAATATAGTACTTAAGTCATACAAAAAAGAAGATAAAAAAAACTGAATAGAAGGAATATTATGAGAAGAAGATATATATTCTAAAATCGGTAAAGGCGACATATTTTGCTGATGCAGAACTAAAGCATAATAATAAATTTTCTTTTTAATCCAAGAGGGGCGGGCAATAATATTGCCTGTTAAATCTAAATACAGAAATATTGGATTTTTCTTCAACGAAATCAAATACTGCAGCTGGTCTTCCGTTTCCAAACGAACAAAAAAACGATCATATCCCAAATCCTGTATATATCCTTTCAAATATTTTCCGTCCCATTTTTAAAACAATTTTTATGATGTTTGTAATTTTACTAAATGCTGAAATAAGTCTCTATCAAGGTCTTCAGATTTAATAGTTTCACTAGATATTTTTTTTAAAACATTTAAAGAAGGAGCTTGATTTAAGTTACCCTTTTGTAGAACATTAAACATTAGCTTTTCCTCTTTGCTGGAATCTTACAACGCTTGGAGCGTCTACTTTAAGCTTTTCTCCTAATTCCTTCCTTCTCTCACCAGATATAAATCGTGCATGTTTTTCGTTGCAATGTTTAATTTTTTTTGTTGCATTATTGATACAACATTATCTTCTGTTAAGACATTTGTTGAAAAAATTTAAATTTTGCACAAGTGCTATGTTTGCATTTTACGTATGCAACAAATGTATATTTAACAGTTTTTCGATCTGATGTCGAACATTTATGCCACTGAAATGACAATACGCAAATAGGATATATTGATGAAAAATAATCATTAAAATCATTTGTCCATCCATGCCTTAATCTCTTTTCTCCGAAAAAATATTTGTCCCAGAACACTTTCGGGATAATCATTTTATTGTAATAACTTCTGTGAACTTCGTTGGTAGAACTGTTATTAAATGAATTTTCAAAAGTGGTTATAGGTGTACTTGAATTACTAAAATGATTAACGGAGTCATTCGGCACCTGTTTTAATGAAGAATCACACTCGGATGAAATAGAAAATAAATTCCGTTTAACTGTCATTACGTTCGGATTCTGTGGTGTTAACTGGTTTATATATGTTTTCAACAAGATTGTAGAAGATTCTGGAGTAACAGTTTCAATGGGAGATATGTTGACTATAAAACCTCTATTTTCTCTTATGGGTGTAGATGAAACAATGCTATTCTTTACTGACAATTTTCTATTGACGCTTTTATCTATCTTCGTTGCAACGTGTATCTGATTTTCAATTTCTATTTTACAATATTTGTATATCAACATTCTATTCTTAAGACAATTTTTTATTTTCATCAATTTAAAAACATGTACAAATATAGTGGAATCTGCATGACTTGAAACATTCTTAAACATCGTTAAAGAAATGTTGTTACTTGTTATACATTGACGAAATTGGTTAAATAACGGTGTTTTCCGTTTCATCTTGAATAATACAGTAAATATTTATATAAGAAAACTAAAAAAATGTAAGTAATAAAAATAACAAAACAAAGATAAATGGTAAATTTGAAACACTTTTTCAAATTCTGAAAATATAATTGACAAGTTTAAAGAATATTTTAAGAACTAAAACCAAACAAAAGAAAGATTTAAATTACTGAAAACAATATAAATATTGAAATATGTTTTACAAAACTATAAAATAATTATTCTAATTCTGTACTGCGCAAATAATCAACGATCTAGAAAACTCAGTTAAATCAAATATAAAAAAAAAATTACAAGCGCAAGGGTACTGACTACAAACAACCGCTACCAAACAGGTAATGAGGCCACGATGAAGCGTTGTATAAACAGCTCACCCAAAGTCTAGGGACGCTGTAACAGTGGTTTTGCGCAGAGCGAGAAAGTATTCGGATTGAAAGAGACAATCTGTACGCCCGGAGACAAACACTGCGTAGAGCAAGAATGTACATAAAGTACAGGTTGTTTGGCGTCAGGCATCGAAAATATTTCCTTCATTTTGAGAGAGAAATGATATAAAATGATTAATTTTGTTTCACTTCCTGTTTTGGCAGATATGAGTACAACTTTAATTATAGCATAGAAAATCTATTTAATATATAAATTGATTAAATCACTCACATCCCCTGAAATTCAAAATAATTTTTATGGTTTTTTGTTACGGTACTGTGAACTACCCTAGAAAATATATTTATCTTACAGGTAATATTACTGTGTAATAAGGAAGTTAAAGTACCGTACTTGCATATTTTGAATTATATAAATTAATTTAAGTCACCCTTATCCCCTAAATTTTGAAATAAATTTTGTGGTTTTATATTAACGGAGGTATTGTGAACTACCCCAGTAAATATGATTTTGTTACAGTTAATATTACTGGCGAATAGGGTAGTTAAAGGACCGTACTTGCATATTTCGAATTATATAAATTGATTAAAGTCACCCTCATCCCCTGAAATATCAAATAATTTTTATGGTTTTATATTAAGGGATGTACTACGAACTACCCTAGTAAATATGATTTTGTTACAGTTAATATTATTGGCTATAAGGGTAGTAGTAGTAGTAGTAGTACTACATCTGCAATTTTTAAATATTTTAAATCGTAAAGTATCCCTCATTCCTAGATATTCTTAAAGATTTTTATTTTGTTAAGGGAAGTATGTTGTACTGGGTGGCGCAAAAGTTGTCACCCGATGTTCTTTGGATGCAATTTTTTTTATGAATGAAAAACTTTGGTTCTGCTTTTTGATTATGTTTAGTTGATGTCTTAATTTTTTTCCTATTAAGTCGAGAAAATGATATCGGCCAATTGGCCGCCGCCAGAATGGATGATCATACGGGCCCGATTTATAGCATTTGCCATAACTCTTGCCAGTACTTCCGGCGATAGGTTCTCGCATTCTTGACGGATATTCTCTTTGAGGGCTTGAAAAGTCTGAAACTTGTTGACATAGACTCGTGACTTAAAGGAACCCCACAAAAAGAAGTTTGGAACGGTTAAATCGGACGACCTTGCCGGCCAGTGCAAATCACCAAAACGAGAGATTAGGCGACCCGGAAATGTAGCCCTCAGAATTTCCGTTGTGGTTCGTGCAGTATGCGCCGTTGCTCCATCTTGTTGGAACCACATGTTCTCCAGTTCAAATTCATGCAATTGAGGAAGAAGAAAGTCGTTGAGCATGGCTCGCCGTCCACAGTAGTCGTCTTCAGCCACAGCCGCGATATTCTGAGCAGAACGGCTCCTCCGGGGCCGGCCAGACCTGGCAGCATCTCGTGTTGAACCATATTCTTCTAGGCGAGCGGCTGAACGCCGCAGTGTTTGCTCAGTTGGTGTCAGGCGACCGGAAAATCTGCGCGTAAATTCACGCTGCGCCAACACCAACGACGAATTATTCCGCGAAAAAGTCGAAGTAATTAAACCGCGTTTTTGAGGAATATAGCGATTCATGTTTTATGGACATGTATTTTGCATTTGTTTACTTCACAAATGTCAAAGCAGATTTGACATTTGTCGCTATTTGCAAAAATTATAGCATGTTTCAATAGGGTGATTACTTTTGCGCCACCTTGTATAATCCCTGAAATTATTGTTTTATTACATATAATAATAAATGGTCCAATGCTATTTGATTTTTATAAGTAAATGCAGCTCTGTAGCAGTTTTATAGGTCAAGGGTTGTCCAAAGTATATTTTTCATCGAATCGGCCGCTAGCTTCACTCTCATTGATTGGAATAGTTTTTGAGTTACAGAACATTATTATTACAGAACGTATTTTCTTCTATAAGTTCTGAGTCGTACTCTAAAAAAGATTGGGTTTCAAAGCTCTGTTCGTGTAGTTCTTGTTCGCATATATTTTTTGATGATTGCTTTCTACATCGTCTTCTATTTCTAAGGCGTAATTCTGCCTTGTAATTTGTGGGGACATTGATATTTTCGTTTTTGTTATGCCAGACATAAGGGAAGGTTTTAATGTGCGTTTTGTTTCTATAAAAAAAATATATTTTGTCTAGCGAATGTGTGTGGTCCAGTAAGGCGTGAATCTTGGAGGTTGAATGGACGTGAGGGAAATTGTTGCCCTGGGAATTTCTGTGGTGGAATAATAGAGAATCTCTGTGATTTTTGTGGTTTTAAGGTGATAATCTTTGCATGGGTGATCTGTGTGATATTTGCATACAGATATCCTCATTTGTTATAAGTTGTTCGCAGGCGTCGAGTGTCTCCGGATTTTTACTTATGAATGAGGCTCTAAAGTTTATAGGTAATAATGAAATGAAATGAGTAACTACTGTTTTTTGAGTTTTAGTTATTAAACATTTTTTATCATTTTGTGTACATTGTAATAATTGGATTTTGGAAACCATTCTCTGATACATGTCTGAATTTCTTTAGAGTGTCATTCACATTATTATATATTTATGTGATTTTAATTGTTGTCAATAATATAAAATAAAATAAGATAAAAGTACATACAACATATTATTATGTTCTATGTACTTTTATCTTCGAAATTAGTTTGAAGGTATGATTTTGTTTCATTCCAAGATGTAAATGCTTGGCTGTCTAATAAATCTTTGGCTTTATGTACGATTTTTTTTTGTAACACAGAACAGAAATATGTTTTCTGTATTGATGTTAAAGTATTCATTACTGTATAAATGTTATCGGGTTATTTTATAAATCTAAGGAGGGATTTGATCTCTCCATTGTAATCGGGTGCGGCTTCGATAAAATTCCGAATATCGGCGATTTTTGCGGTTGCCATGGTTTATTCAAATTGGCAATTATTTGATTCTTGTATTAAATACGTCAAGGGTGTATTTTAGGTAGATAATTGTTAGAATTTAACGTTACCTTGTTTGCTTGGTTTAACTGTAATCGGTATTTTATTAAATTGATTATTTAATCTATTCATTTCTTCATCTGAAGATATGTATTGCTATCTTATAATGTGTAACAGCATTTTTTTAGATCGATTGTTACTACCGGGTGGAAGGTGTGTGGTGTCGTAGTGTGAACACGTGAGAATTTTGCTCCGAATAGAAATTGAAAAATAAAGGAAAAACAACTAAAATAAAGATTGTCAACCACGAAAGCAAAGGTGTAATAAAAGACTACAAAAGAAGATACAGATACAAAGATAAGTATCGTTAAAAAGAAAAGTAAAAAAAAAACAAATAAAAATTAACAGCTATTTATAGGTTAAGCACATGTGCTATCTTGGAAATCAGAAAAATTCATTACCGACAGAAATTAGACAGAGACATCTCTTGTTCAGGAGCAGCCAGCGACGATTCAGTTTATAGTGTTGGTTGGCAAGATAAAGGATAAAAACGGAAACTATCTGTTTTAAAGTGACATCTGACCGACGATAACGTAACTTGACCAGCGCTGGGGCCGGTCGGGTGTTGAATCAAGTAGGTATCCGATTCCACAGTCTGAGTGACTTCATATGAGCGTTAAGCGTCGGGCAACCAGCAATACAGCGAGGTAAAAAGAGAAAGCGGAGATGGAAAGATCTCCAACAAGAAAGAGGAAAGAGACAGGTGCAACAGAGGATGAGAGTTTAGAAATGCTAAAGAATATGAGCAGAGAGGTAATTGATCTGAGAAGTGACATGAATAAAAAACTAGAGGACTTTGTCAACGTACTCAAAGAAGATGTCAAGCAGTTAAAAATAAAAGTTGAGAAAAAAGACCAGGAAATTATTAGCTTAAACCGACGCATAGAAAAGTTAGAGAGATCGGATGAGCAAAAAGAGAAAATGGAAAAAAAAGAATAATATTATAATAAAAGGAGCGACACTGGAAGATGCTCAAGAGGTTGAAAACTTTATAAAAAGCAGAATAGGAATAACAACGAAAGTAACAAAGGCGTACAAAGTTGGAAAGTTAAAAGAAAAGCAAGCGATAGTAGCGACTGTAAATTCATGGGAAGACAAGAAGCTAGTGATGAGTAACAAAAATAAACTGAGAGGCACCAATATTTACATAGATCACGACATGACGTACAATGAAAGGATAATTCAAAATAAAATCTCAAAAAGAGCTAAAGAAGAAAAAGAGCTAAAAAATATAGTAAAGATAGGATACAGAAAATTAAAAATCGGTAGAGATTGGTATGAAAGGAATGAAGAACAAAAAAGCTTAATTAAAAGTTCAAAAAACTAATAAATAGGAATAATAAAGAAGTAGTTAACATACAAATAGGCTTTTGGAATATAGCGGGAATAAAAAATAAAGATAAAGATTTTTGAGATATAATAAATAAATATGATATAGTAGGGTTAACAGAAAGTTGGTTAGAGGAAAAAGATTGGAATAAGTGGAAAAATAAAATGCCCAGTGATTTCACATGGAAAATTAAATACGCAAAGAGACTAAATAAAAAGGGAAGAGCAAAGGGAGGAATGGTAACAGGTATCAAAAAACACATTCAAGAAGCAAAAGATACCATTTTTAATGAAAACATGGAAAGAAAAATTAAAATTGACAACGAGACATGGAGAATACTCACGGTATATAACGACAATAGAATAAACGAAATTAATTAATTATAGGAGGGGATTTCAATGCCAGAATAGGCGAGGAAGGAGGGCTATGGAATTCCAAAACAGGAAGACAAGAGAAAAGAAGCACAAAGGACAAAATAATAAACAAATATGGGAAAGCTTTAATTGATGAATGTGGAAACAGAGATTGAACTATTCTAAATGGAAACATAAAAGGAGACGAGGTGGGTGACTTCACATACATAGGTAAAGGAGGGGGAAAGACAGTAATTGACTATATAATAGCAAATCAAGAGAGTTGGAGGAAAATTAGACACATGAAAGTAATTAATACAGTAGAATCCGACCATCAACTATTAAGCTTAGAACTAGAAAATAGTATAATAATAAAAGAAGATGATCCAGTAACTATTTGAAAAGCTGTATGGGAAAAAGAAGACATAGAAAATTACAACACAAAAACCAGAGAAATAGCAGTAAAAGAGAGTAATGTGGAGGAACAAGTAAACGAGCTCATAAGTAAAATAAATGAAGCCACACGCAAAAAAGAAATAAGAGTGAACTCAAGAAACACAAACAGAAATGACTGGTGGAATAGTAGCTGTTTGGAATAAAAACGACAAATGAGAAAGAAACGTAAGTACAAAAATGAATTAAAAGAATATAAAGAATTGTGTATAAAACAAAAGGAAAACAAAAAGAAAGAAATTGAGGAATAGCTGCAGAGAATAAAGACAGAGACGGAGGCATGGAGTTTTATTAGTAAAGAGAGGAAAAAGAAACAAGAGATATCAAAACAAATATCCGAAGAGGAATGGAAAGTCCATTTCTGCACACTTTTAGATGGGAAAAATACCAAAATACTAAGAAGAGAAGAAAATAAACCGAAAATAGGTGGAGATGTAGAAGAGATAACACTAGAAGAAGTTAAAGTGCAAATTAGTAAACTAAAAAAAACGAAAAGCGGCAGGAGAAGACGAAATCACAAATGAAGCCTGGATATATACAGATGAGAACTTATTAAGAATATTAACAAGTATTATTAACAAAGTATGGCGCACCGCACAAATACCTACAAGATGGAGAAAAGGAATTATACAACCGATTCATAAAAACGGAGACATAGACAAAGTAGAAAATTATAGAGGAATAACATTACTAGATACAGCGTTCAAGATCTATGCAATAAGAGAAAAAAATCTCATACCAGAAAACCAGGCAGGTTTTCGGAAAACAAGAAGAACAACTGACAATATTTATAAACTTAATCAAATGATTGAAAACGAGATCCGCAAAGATAAGGGAAAGTTATACGCATTGTTTGCAGATCTGAGAGCAGCGTTCGATAATGTAAATAGAGATCACCTGTTTAGAACTTTAACAAATATGAATATATAGATAAACAATTGTTAGCGAACTTAGAGAACATCTACAGAGAAACTATATCGGTGATAAAAGTAAAGGACAGAACCACAGAGGAGATCTGGACAGAAAAAGGATTAAGGCAAGGATGTCCATTAAGCCTAACATTATTTTCACTATATATAGCGGATATAGAAGAATTCCTCAGCAAAGAGCAAACAGGCGGCATTGTAATAGGAAGAAAGAAAATATGGTTTCTAGCGTACGCGGATGACATTGTCATAGAATGAAAGCAATGCTGAAAAGACTTGAACTGTATTTAAGAAGAAAAGATAAGAATCTCAACGCGCAAAAATAAAAAATTATGAAATTAAAAAAAGGTGGAAGTAGAGAAACCTCTGAAGTATGGACGTGGAAAAATGAAAGTATCGAAGAGGTAAAAGAATTCAGATATTTAGGATATACATTCCAGAGGAATAACCAAGCCACAAAACACTTAGAGTACCAGAAAAGGAAGGCAATTGTGGCCATGAAACAAATATGGGGTACAAACTAATAGAAGATGTACAAGTACGCTACATAAAATGGATCCTGGGCCTCGACAAATGTACACCAGAATATATAGTACTGGAAGAAATGAAAGTGGCAAAACTTCGAGTGGACACAGGAAAGAGAGCAGAGAAATACGAAGAAAGAGTTAGAAACTTAGAGAATTCAATACTGAAAGAATGCTGGAAAGTTATAAGGAAGGGAGAGGACGACAAAAACAAATTAACAAGATGGGGACACACAAGAAAGGTATATTACGGGAGAAATGGATACTCGGAAATGCAAATAGAGAAAAATCGAATAAATGAAGAAAGTGTGATCCTCGCCGTACAACAACGAGATTGGGATATACAGAAGCAGGAACAACAGAGCAGAATAAATTAATCCAATTACAATAAAAGATACAAACAGATACAAAGAACAGAGATACCACGTTACATATTAAACCCAAAGAAAAACATCAAAATGATAGCCAGATTCAGATGCGGCAACGAAGAAAGAGACAACCAGTATTGGTTACCAAAGGAAGAAAGGGGGTGCAGATTATGTGGCAGAGAAGATGAAACACTGAAGCATTTAAGGGAATATTGCAGAGAAGTAAAAAGAGAAGATAGAGGAGAAATGGAGCTGTTAGACGATCTAGGATCAGGAGAGAAGTGGATGAGCGAAATCATTAACAAGAGACCAGTAGCATAAATGTATTACACACACACAATGTAGAATAAAAATGTATATATTATTTCTGTAGATTCTAAGCCACTTGGCAAGAATAAATATTAATAAATAAATAAATAATACTCCGTTACCTAGTTTATTTGGTTTAATTGTAATCGGTATTTTATTAAATTAATTACTTAATATATCAGTTTGCCCGGAGATTTCGTAGGCCACTTGGAAATTCTAAGGGAAGTACAACCAGACAAACTGGCCTTGTCTGTCTGTGATAAGATGACAACAAAATACAATTTTGACCAGAAGTATAAGGTTTTTATTGGTAATCGCCTTGAATGGGCAACGGAAAGACCTGTTGAAAGGGATTCTTTGTCCTGGTTCACTGATGGTTCAAAATTGGACACAGGAGGAATTGGAGTAGGTGTGCTTGGCCCAGATTGCCGAATTAAGGAATCCATAGGCACCTGCTCCACAATTTTTCAGGCTGAGATTTATGCAATAAATCTCTGTGCTCATATAAACCTAGATAAAGGTCTAAAAGGAGCATTAATAAATATAATGTCAGACAGCCAGGCAGCTTTAAAGGCATTGCATGCCTTCACATGTAAATCAAAGCTAGTCTGGAACTGCAGGGAGACCCTCCAATTGCTATCCGAAGCAAACCAAATCACCCTACGGTGGCTACCAGGGCACGAGGGAATCCTAGAAAACGAGAAAGCTGATGAACTTGCAAAAAAAGGGGCTAAACTTTCATACCACGGGCCGGAACCTTCATGTGGTCTTCCACAAAGCCACTATAAGAAGGTGGTCAAAAGCTGGGAGGAATCTGCCATATCCTCATATTGGAAAAATATTCCAGGCCTCAATCAAGCTCGGAAATTCATTTCCCCAGCTTCGACAAGCGCCAAAGAATTACTAGCTCTCAGCAAAAAGGATCTTAATATAATGACAGGAATTCTCACTGGCCACTGTCCTTTAAAGTACCATTTGCACAAAATTGGTATAGCTGAAAATGAAACCTGTCGACTCTGTGAAGAGGACGAAGAATCGTCGGAATACATACTGTGTGAATGCCCAGCCGTAACTGCGCAGAGACTCAATCAACTAGGTAAGAGGTATCTTACGGCAGATGAGATCAAGAACTTGACTCCTGGAGCCATAATCGGCTTCATCAAAAATCTGGATCTTCTTCCGGAAAACTAAGTAAGGGCTGTGTCACAATAGATCTTCTAGGTCGCGTTGACAAAAAGCACTTATGAAAATTTGAAAATTTTCGACAAGGGTTTCACTGATTTACGAGGAATTGGCAGTCACTGGATTCTTATCTGCTCTCCTACCGATTGCGCCAATTTTAATTCGATCTTATATAAAAAAAAAATTATTTTCAATATTTGTTTATTACAATAGTACAGATGTTGCTACTAGTCAGGATGATACAAAATAATTCAGCTGCAATATCATTTGGGACCCGGTTAGAGTCGAAGGCATACGTCTTATTGTTTGTGTGAGTATATGAGTGGTACTGTATTTTGTTTTGTTGTATATTTTGGACTAAAAGTTTCTTCTTATCCAGGTTTTCAATATATAGATTTGTATCGTTTTTTACGTTCTTCATCTTGAAGCCTCTTTCTAGTGCGGTTTTTAAGGCGCCCACCATCTCACAATGCGCTCTCGACTTCCCAGCCAAGATAATTGGCGCTAATGCGCGCTGTTTCTTGATTCGGGGGCATTACTTATGTCTAGGATTTCACTGAAAACTAATATTGCCTTAGCTACTTCCGCATTCTGCTCGCTTTTTTGCGCACTGATTTTACTATTGACTCTGTTTTCAGTCACTGCCTCTTTGTTTCGCGCACTGATTTTGTAATACCACTTTTGCGAAATACATGTCGCGGCACAACACTTTTTGTTTAAAAATGTGCCAACCTTGTGACAGTATATTCTCATATATTAAGTTAATAATAATTTATATTCTAAGTACAGTAGTTTTAACATACAATATATTATGGTATTGCAAGAGATCTATTCGTATCCAACTCGTCTGATTGCTAAGAAGTTGCTCTACCACCTGAGCTACGGCTCACTCTACATGTTCTTGTCTCGCTGATTAAAACATTCTCTTATAGCGTAACTGTTAAAGAAGATGTGGGGTTATATTCCACTTCATTTATACATCTGGTGTCGCGTTAGTTATTAATCACATCGATATCTCGGTATTTTACATATATAAGAATAGTAGTGATTTTAATACAATGAATCCGGTGATACAGCAACATCCTGGCAAGATATAGGTCTCATGTTCAAATATCGGCGGGGAACATATTATATTAACAATTTATTATATTGTACATACTTTAATTTCGTTTAATGATAGTTGTTAGAATAAGTGTGTCAAAACAGTTCAAAACAATAAAACAAAAATAGCCAATACCGAAGCGTTATGCTCCTAGATTTAGCTTTCGCTATATATAGCGACATCCCGCTATTTCATGACGTCTTACACAATGATCTTTTCAAGACCAATAGATGGCTTCAAGTCGAACAGCAATGTTTTCTTATAGCCATCTAAATTAAAATAACTCTTCATTTTACAAAATATGTAATTGTGTAAGTAAGAGTCTACCTGAAATGAGATTAAATCTTGATGAACAACAATGTCTCGCGAATTAATCATAAGAACATAACGGCGGTAAACAAATTTAACCCGAAAGTGAAAATAGGTACGTAACAAATATTTTGCTTTCCAATATTTTAATTATTTAATTTTAGCTAATATACATAAAATGTAATTATTTTTATACATAATAATGACATAAGCACAGCAATATATTGTTGTAAGGCAATCCAGGACACTTAGAAGTGGGATGCACGTCACGTGGGCGGGCGGTGGTCCGGGCAGGGTAGGCTGGTGTTCGGGCTGGGCAGCACGGAGTACCGCAGTAGCAACACCCCCTGTGCGCCGCTTCTCCACTGGGACACTACAAGTGTAACAATTACATGGTTAATTTATGCATACACATTCACAAGTCATTCGTTTTCTTCACGTCGCATATCCTGAAAAATTGGTTGCAAACATTGAAATACTAGATGTCGTATTTGTAAAATACTTCGTAAATTTTATTTATATCTCCCGTAATGGCCAATTTGGCCGATTACTTCAGTTTGACATTTAGAATTTGAATTTATCAAATCTGAGAGATGCGCATCTTCTGGAGATGTAATATTTGCAGGCGTCGAATTCAAACTAAAGCAGAACGCAGCAGCCCGTCACACACTCCATCTTACCTTCCTTGAAGAGGATGTTGCTTTGTAAAGCTAGTTCGGTCTGCTTTAGTAAAACATCCACCCCGGTCTTCACGCCATGCACTTCGTCTTTCACAAGCTGCACCTCACTTCTGGTTTCATTTATTTCTGCAAGTGGAGTTGAAGTCTATTAATGTGTTATAAATGAAAACAATTCCATATACCGTGAGTTTAAATTAACGTGAAAATGAAATTTACCATAATTATGTTTATGATTAGGGATTAGATTGACAGCTATGTAACAAAGCGTTCATTTTAAAATGAAACAGAGCAGGTATAACATTCATATTAAACAATAATAAAACACATTAATAATATTTGTAATTTGAACAACTCTGACGTTTTAAGAATTACTTTAAATTAAATATTTTAATTCTTTAATTATTATACACATTGTTATTAAATATCTTTTATTTTAATGTTTTTACTTTAAAAAATCAAGTGATGTGAGATCAAGAGATCTACCGGTCCATTCTATTTGTCCATCCAATGACGTAAAAATGTGTAATTTGACAATTAGTAATAACGTGAATTTAACAATCTATGTTTCATTTTAAAGAGAACGCTCTGATACATAGCTGCCAAATAACTTGGTTATGCCAAATCCTATGTGTCACTTCAAAGTATATTCACAGTATTAACAATTTCATAAGAAATATTATATCGATACAAAGTACAGAAAATTTGTGACAATTTAGTAAAATAATACAACATTTTTTATAACATTGTATCACAGCAATAATTTCTGTCAGAAATTTTTCATATACCTAATGAAATTAATGAATATTGAAGCTTTTTATCTTAAAACATTGACGAAGCTGCAAATGGCTGCTATATTTCAACCTTTTTTTAAAAGCGTGCACATTTCTAATTATTATTATATTTTTTTTTAGTAAACATAGTATGTGTGGCATTAAAAATATACCCAAATGCGCCGAATCGCCACACACAGAGCCATTTCACCTGCCTTGCAGAGGCCTTTGGCAGCCTCCTGACCATTTCTGTTGGTCTGGGTCTCCCTCACCAACATATCCACTATGCCTTTCAGCTCTTCCTGTCCGGCCTTCATACCCAGATGCTCGGTGCGAAGTTCCTCCAGCATACGCCTCACTTCGCCGCTGGATTTATTAAGTTCTGTAAATAACGACAAATATAAATGTACCTATGTTAGTGTTCCTGCACGTAAACATCAAATGTGGCTTCATGTGAAGATTTATACCAGTTTACAGTTAAAAAATGCTGAAGGAATACAAAACAGAATAGTGATTATAAATGAAAAAATTCTGAAGCTATACGATATAATAATAATAAGTGGCAACAGTGGTTCGAGAGTGAATAGCGTATTTTTAAAAAAGTGTTTTATAAAATTGAATATTCTCGGCTAATATCAAACAATCAAATTATTGGAGATTATCTCTGTGATCTACTTACAGTGAGCTTTAAACTAATATAAAAATAATAATATAAAAATAAACAGACAACATATAAATCGTAAGTTAAAATTTGCAACATACGTCAAGGTTAAGCACATACGAACATAAACAATCAGCTTAATTAAAGTTTACGCGCGTGCAAAGAATACTCAGGCAGTGTTCCCAACTAGCGTAAAAATAAAAACGAACATGGCAACTTTAGATGAAATTAATAACTTGCTCCTACCTATTATAAATAAATTAGACACACTACAAGATTCCCTCAATACCCTTAATTCCAAATTAATTAATAATTCTGAAGAAAACTTAAAAAAATTTCAAGAACTTGAAGACAGGCTAAAAATATAAGACAAACAATTAGAACAATTAGAGCAAAAAATTCGAGAAAAAAATATTATAATTTTCGGAATTAAAGAAGACAGAAATGAAAACCTAGAACAAAAAGTATTAATTATATTGAATGAAACTATGAACTTACCACATATTAACCATAATAACATAGAAGGTATAAAAAGAATTGGCAAATTTCAAAATAACAGAATCAGACCAGTTCATGTTGAATTCAACACGAAAAAAATCAAAGCCACTATATTCCAAAACCTCAATAAACTGAAAGAAACAAACATAATAATAGAAGAAGACTACTCTCCAAAAGTAATTCAGGAACGGAAAATCTTAAAACCACATCTAATGCACGCCAAGAGAAACAATTATAAAGCATATTTAAAACAAAATGTTTTAGTTGTTAATGGGAAAAGATACACAATAAATGATTTTGAGAACTATGATGTAGGCAAAAGCTCAGATGAATTTTCGCCACCAGCCAGAAGATTATCTCAGTCGCTTAATTCAATCAATAACATAGTACAAGATGAAGAAGGAAGTACAAATAACAACCATATATCTACTGCTTCTCAAGAGGAAAAAACTGAGGAGAACGCTTCAAAACAATGTTTGAAACAGATAACACCGAAAACAGGTAACAATAATATCAATAAAATTACCCAAAAAAAGAAAACAGGACCATTAGATAAACATTTTCATGCTAAACTAAGATCTCATTCTATTTCAAAAAACTAAAAAACCCACAGGCTCTAACATTTAATAAAAATTTTAACTCAATACTATTTTGGAACGTGCAAGGACTCAAAAACCTATTCAGACTTAATTCTTATGAAGAAAAAAATACTCGCGAATCATGAAATTATCTGCATTGTTGAAACATGGGCAAATTTCGAAATTAATGAAAATCCTTTCTATTTAAAAGATTATCAGAGATACGAACAAAAAGCATGCAAACAGGCTAGCACTGGAAGAGCTATTGGTGGTATCCTAGTGTTTACAAAATCTCCATTTATTAATATATCTGTTATAGAGAAAGAAATTCATTGGATATTTTTGAAAATTAGCAATAGTAGTCAAAATTTTATACTTGGCGTGATTTATTTTTCTCACTCCTATGACTATAATATACTAACTCAATTATTCTCTGAGAGCTTGCAAAACATAATAAATCTAAATCCAAACCACCCACTCATATTATGTGGCGACTTTAATGCCCGAATTGGGAACTTAAACAATATTGAAAATGAAATCTGCGCCAATACTCATCTCACTGCCAGCAGAACATCTACCGACGATGTCATAAATAAAAAGGGTAAAATTATTCTGGAAACTTTAGAAAGCGAAAATCTTATAGTTCTTAATGGAAGATCATATTGTGATACACCAGCTAATTATACATTTGTAGGAGGCCGTGGAAAAAGTATAATCGATTTAATATGGATTAATACAAGAGCTCTACAACTTATATTGGATTTTACAGTTATACAGGAAATAGTCGTATCAGATCATCTTATTTGTTCAATAAAAATAAAAAATGAGACCCCAACGCACAAAATACAAGAAACCAGCAATTTTAGAAACAAAATTTCAAAAATCAAATGGGACAAGTGTAAAGAGGACAATTATAAAACACAACTACAAACCAAAATATACAATGATTTTCAACAAAAGACAGTAAAAACACAGTACAAAATATTAAAGACAGAAATTACAAATGTTTCAAAAGATATGGATATGATAAAAACAGTTATAACAACAAACAATACGAAGAAGAAAAAAAATAAAGAATGGTATAATCAAACATGTTATGACCTCAAAAAATTAACAAGAAAACAGCTACGCCACTGCAAAACTCACGGTTATACAGAGAACAACTTAAATAAATACATGGAGCTAAAAAAATCGTATAAGAAAACTATTAACAACGAAAAGAAAAAATATAAAATTATGTTAAAAAATAAACTGGAAAACCTCAAAGACCAAAAACAGTTCTGGCAAACCATTAAATCCTTAAATCCTACAAATTTTGCTTCAAATCCAATACAACTTGAGGAATGGGAAACATACATAGAGAATATATATAAAAACAACTCTATCAATGAAATCACCTTCTTTGGCACTTACAACCCATACTTGGATGATAATATTACGACAGGAGAATTGAATTACGCTCTTAAACAACTTAAATCAAATAAAAGCCCGGGCACAGATGGATTAGTATACGAACAATTAAAGAATCTACCAGATGAATGGAAAACATATCTTAGAAACTTATTAAATAATTTTCTAATGCAAGAAGATTTACCGAAGGAACTGAAAAAAATTAAATTAACACTCCTACATAAAAAAGGTGATCGTTTCAACAAGGACAATTACAGAGGTATTGCTTTGATAAACTCCATTACAAAAGTTTTTACCTACATTATAAATGCTCGCATGCAAAACTGGATAGAAAGTAAAGGCATTCTGCCTGAAGCCCAGGCAGGTTTCAGAAAGAAAAGCTCTTGTATTGACAATCTTTTTATTTTAAACACAATCATACAATCTGCGCTTCTAACAAATAAAAAAGGAGTATACTCCATCTTCATCGACTTTAAGAAAGCCTTCGACTCAGTAGACCATACATTGCTGTGGAATAAAATACATCACTTAGGCATCAGTAGTAAACGTGAATTACTCTTATCAAAATATTTTTCCGAAAATAACTCAGAGAACCGTATTTGTAATTTACTTGCTAATTTGTCCAATAAAATTATACTTGATATTTATAACTTTTTCAAAATAGCTGCAAGAACTAGAGGATTTATATTAAATTTGTAAAAAAAAATATATATATATATATGTAAAAAAGATATGTATAATTGTAAACTGTACCAACCACTTTGTATGAAATTATTTTTTCTTAACAAATAAATGTTATTATTATATTATATAATTATAATAATAATAATAATAATAATAATAATAATAATAATAATAAAATTGTATGTAAAATAGATAAAATGTAGAATAAGAAGAAATATTTGAAAAGAGAGTGTTTTTAATGCATTTATAACTAGCTATTAAAGTACCTAGGATTGTTATACGAAGCAAAACAGCGGCACACGTCAGTTGAATTCCGCGCTCGAAGAGTGAGAATTTTAAGACAACAAAGACTTGATAAGATTCATAACGTCCGTAGTATGTTTAATATTTTACCAGTTTCAGAAAAAAAAACGGTATTAATAAGTATTATTTTATAAAATTATATAGTCAAAAACGTTTTCGTGATCAAGTTTGTATGGGATGATATGACACCATGGTTACAATGGGGAAGTTTAGCGTGGTTGAAATTACATGTGAAATATCTTTTAGTCGTAAGTTTATGCATAATTATAATGAAATAAAATGTAGAATATCATTTTTGAGGGCAATCTTGATAAAATAAAAAAATAAAAACAATACGCTAAACTTCCCCATTATATTACCCAATTGTCCCATTGGACAGTTACAAGACTAGTTACCAGTTTACTTTTGCCTAGGTAAACACAGGCTTCATATCCTGAAATCGGTAAAGTGTGTTTAACTGATTAAACTTAAATTATTTATCAGGCAACATTTCGTGACAGAAAGCAATCACAAGTCATATGGAGAAATAAATACTTAAAAATATAGTCAAGATATGAAATTACCATAACAGAGGATGCTATTGAAAATATGAAACAATAACCATTTCTACGCACATTCAGTTCACCTGCTTTGAATAGGCTCTTGAAATCTTCTGATTATAAGTATATAACAGTGTTGGTCTCCCTTCAAGTAAATACCAAATCATGGGACTTATTCTGGAGAGGGTCATCATATATTTTTACTATGAGATCTAACTTTCAAACAATGAATCCTAGCACCTTTTTTAATTAAAAACTGTTTCAATTTAATTTGCTTTCAAATGCATTTCTGGAGTCCTCTGTATATATAGCCAATATTTACGAATTTAATTTTTTTCATTAAAGCTTTCTTGATAGGCATTTTTACGTATATAAAGAATATTCGTATTTCTTAACAATACAATAACTTATTAAATATATTAAATGTTTATTATTTTGGACTCGTAATATGCAAATCCTTTATCTGTAAAGCTATAAGTATGTAAATTATATATTAAGTATGTATTAGTGAAGAACTACAAGAAATATATAAACTTTCCATTTGATAATATTAACAATTGCGAAAAAATAGTATTTAGAAGTATTTTTCGTCAAAATACAGTCTAGAGCTTTATAGAAATTATATACCATTCGTTAATTCTTTATTTTTAAAAACTCGAAGTTTTTAACTTAATTCATAGAACCTTATGTGGAAGACTCCAGTTTTATCTTTAGAGCTTTTTTTGGATTTTGTTTCAAAAATTTGAACCCAACACATGTCGTTTAATTCGCCTCGCACATCCTACGGTTCCTGACAGCCTAGCCACTAAATTATTTATCTATGGTCTTTGAGACAATGAAACTCAGCAAGCATTACGATTGGTTCGACCAAAAATTCTTGTTGAGTCATTTTCATATGCCTTAGATCATGAAGCAGCTAAACACAGCTTGATGGAGTCTTTTCACAATCTTTTTATTTTCTCACACAGAATAAAATTACAATTACTTCTCACGGAAAATAGTCAACTGTCTACATATAATTCTCTATATGACAACGAACAAACACATCAACTGCAACCTACGATTAGTAATAGGTAATAATAATTCTATATCACTCTCCTCCACCGAAATAATATTTTATTACATAGTTTTATTTGACTGACGTGATAGTTATTTATTCTTTTTGATTTTATATCTTCAACTTTATATACATTGGGCTCAATTTTCCTTTAATAATTTTATGACCTATCTATTTCGGAGCAAATCCTGCATTAAATATTTTCATCGAATTTGACACCGGATAGTTTTTTACATAAACTTTATCACCTATTTTAAAAGATACGTTTTTACCAATTCTTTTATATTTATCTTTATAATTTTTCATATTTTCTCTGGCCGCATTCTCTGTATTTTTAATTTGTTCTATTTCGCCTGAAATATTTTTGCTAACCCCAGAATTTTTCTGTGTCAAATCCCAATCACCTGTTTTAATTTATGACCGAACATGATTTCTGCTGGAGAATATGATGTGGAATTGTTTACCCTGTCCCGAAATTGAAACAAGATTGTGTTTAAATGTTCATCCTAAGTAGTATGGTCTTTGCCGAGTATAATTCGTAACTGTTTTTTAATTTCTTAGTTTCGTCTTTCAGTTGGGTTCGCTTGAGGATGATAAATAGGTGTTTCATAATTCTTACATTTCCATTTCACACATGCATCTTCCCATAATTTTGAATTAAATTGACTACCATTATCAGAAACAATATCTCTTGGAAAACCCGTTCTATTAAAAATTTCAATTAATATCTTAATTATGACCAAAGAAGTTGCCCTCCCAATTGCGTACGCCTCTATCTATTTACTATAGTCATCCATAACAACAAGTACATTCGTTTTACCGCGACTAGATCTTGGATAAGGTACCATTAAATCTACACAAACAATTTCCCACTTATAATTTACTTCACTGGGTAATATATTTTTACAAATTTTATTTGTTTGCTTTCGCGTAGCACATATACGGCACTCCTTAATATATTTAACAAGATCGCTGTACATTCCTCGCCACCAAAATCTCTGCCTAAGTGCCCGAATATTTTCTTCTCGGCCTGGATGACGAGCTGTCGGAGAATCATAATATTCTAGAAAAATTTCATGAGCTAGGGATTTAGGGACAACATGCACATATAAGACTGTATCTTGTGATTTTATTTTCTTTAACAGTAAATCATTTTTGTAAACAAAATTATCTAAAATATAATTTTGTTTGTCTTTTGTTACTCCTGTCTTTTGGTTCGTTATTGTAGAAATAATATTCTTTTTCTAATTTTGACATATAAAGTGTCACTTTTCAAAACTGACTGACGTTTTGAAACGTCAAACTTTTCGTAACCAGTTACAAAAGAAAAATCTTTCATAACTGGGTGACGAAAAGTAAATTTCATCACCAGTTACAAAAAAATGACACAAATACCATATTTTAAATTTATTGATAAATATTAATAACACAGTTTTCACATTCTGTTATGTTAATTCCTGATGTTACGGAAGTTTGATTAGTAGAACTTGTTGCAGTGATTTGGGATACGCACCTTCTTTCACCAAGAATTTCAGTAGCAATTTTTTTCTTGTTTTCTATCGAGTTTTCTACATATAATTTCGCTACAGAGTTGGACTTCCAGCCCCCATGTCTCTTTAATTTTAAAAGATCGGCCCCAGAGTCCGCCAGCAAAGTAGCCGAAGATCTTCTAAAGCAGTGACCTGTATATAAGGCAGGATTTGGTAATCCAATAGATTCAGCAACCGACTTTGGTAGTTTGTTAAAAGTATTTAAGCCAATTGGTTGAACACCACATTTTCCATTGTTATATTTAACAAAAATCTTTTATGTTTAACATTTGGTGGACGTAAATTAATATATTTTCTAATGAGCTCTACAAAATTTAATCCGTAAATATCTCCCGTTGTTATTGCAAACTCGCGTGTAACTTTTGTCTTCGTATTTGGAATAGAAACACGAAAAAATGATTGTTCGTCTATAACATCTTCAACACGTAGATAGGTTAATTCCGCCTTTCTACATGCACCGCCTATTCCAACAATCATTGCAACTTTTGCCACTAAAAATGTCTTATCATCAGCCTCTGTTAAAAACTTCGAAATATTCTCTTTCGACAAGACGTTTGATTTTTTAGCGTGATATCTGTCTGATTTTCTCTTTAGAATGCCACTAAGCTAGTGTATTTCTTAATGTCAATATTTCTTTTTATATATATTTCACTTCGCAACATGGAATAAAGAGTCCACAATGTAGAAGCTTTTAAGGTGCGTTCAGATAAGGCTTAGTGCAGTTGTATTGTATCGTTGTATTGTAGTATAGGGGCAGTGTGCTTGCAAAAGATTTGTATCGTTCACATAGAGATTAGTGCGGTTGTGCGGTTGTAATTGCTACAGCAGATTTCTGTAGTATTTGCAATACGTTGCGCGTGCATCTCAACACATAGTAAAAAATGGCTAAACAAGTATTAAACGCAAATATGCTTAGTATCATTTCTTGTGCAATTGTAATACTTTTGAATAATAAAAGAAAATCAAAACGACGTTGGTGGGTTCGCCCAATATATCAGAAAAGATATATGCAAGGAGATTACCATAATTTGTTACAAGAAATGCGTCTGTAAGATAAAGAAATGTTTTTTATTCACTGAAGAATGACAATTCAATCATTTGATTATTTATTATCATTAGTCGGTCCCCATATTAAAAAAAATCTAACAGACCGAGTATTTCAGAGGGTAACAGATTGGCAGTTACTTTAAGGTTTGTACTAGAAGAAGTTTTAAATAACATTTTGAAAATTGTTTGCGTTGCAGATTATTAGCGTCCGGAGATTCCTTACAAACTACAGCTTTTGCATTTCGAATAGGCAAATCAACAGTTTGTGAAATATTTAAGGAAACTTGTCAGGTTTTATGGAAGGTCCTTCAACCATTATATTTAAAATCGCCAAATGAAAATTCTTGGCAATTAATAGCTGAAGACTTTTATGTAAAATGGCAGCTTCCTAATTGTGTAGGAGCTGTAGACGGAAAACATTTCTATTAGAGCACCAAATAATTTCGGATCATTGTATTATAACTACAAAAAATATTTTAGTATAATTTTATTTGCAGTATGTGATGCTAACTACCAATTCACGTATGTAAATATTGGGGCATATTGTTCTCAAAGCGATGGAGGAGTACTACGGGAATCTTCATTTGGAAATTTGTTAAACAATGGTGAACTAAATTTACCTTTTGATAAACCATTACCTGGTACTGATAAACCTGTATGTCACTTTTTCGTTGGCGATGAAGCATTTCCATTGCAAATAAATTTTTTAAGACCATATAGTGGCCGATTTCTGTCTGAAGAATGTAGAATTTTCAATTATAGGCTAAGTCGTGCTAGAAGATGTATTGAAAATACGTTTGGAATACTTGCAGCTCGATGGCGTATATATCACAAAACAATAAACGCATTCCCAGAACATGTTGATGAAATTATTAAAGCGACTGTTTGTTTGCATAATTTTATTAAAGAATATGAACAATAAGGACGACAGAAAATATTTTAATAACAGAACAGGTGATAAAGATTTAAATAATGGAGAATATCAACCGGGTGAGTGGTGAGTGGCGAACGGAAATTTCAAATATGGGTGCGTTACAGCCAGTATCAAAGAAGGTTAGGAGCAAGAAATGCCAAGTTTTTTTTTTTTATTTATTTATTTATTTTATTTTAAATATACAACTGGCCTATTTGGCCAACCAGTAATTCTGATACATTTATTCATAACATGAATGAAGAAGGTCTCAGTAGATCCACTTCAGTACATTTGAATTTGTGACGTCGTTATTTAGCCAGGTCTAGTGGTTTGGTCCTTTTCAATCTTCTTGTTTCGTTCTCGTTGTTTAAGATATCTAGTGCTAGTTTATTAGGGTGATTGTATAGCCTTTTTTCATGTTTTTTCGCATGTAGATTGATTTGTTCCTTAATTGTTTTAATATTTAAGTCTTTGTGGAGGGATTCATTTGAAACGTACCATGGGGCATTTGCTATTATTCGTAGGCTTTTGTTTTGAGCTCGCTGTATAATATTGAGGTTAGAAGTCTTGGCACATCCCTAGAGCTGAATTCCATAGGTCCAGATTGGGATTATAGTGGTCTTATATATTAAGAGCTTGTTTTGTATGCTAAGTTTTGATTTACGGCCAATTATCCAGTAGAGTTTTTTTCATTTGGAGATCAAGTTGCTGTCTTTTGGCGTCAATGTGTTTTCTCCATGTTAGCTTGGGATCCATGTGCAGACCTAAATATGTCACTTTGTCTTTTTTTGGTAGTTGTTTTTTGTTGATGTGTACCGCGGGTCACTATATGTGTTTTGTGGTGAAAGTTATGTGCGTTGATTTGTTGTCGTTTATTTTAATTTTCCATTTATTGGCCCAATATTCGATGTCGTTTAATGCAGTTTGGAGGAATTCAGAAGCGACAGTGGGGTCAACCCTTGAGGAAAGAATTGCAGTGTCATCTGCGTAGGTTGCAACAGTTACATTATTGTTGCAAGGTAAGTCGGCTGTAAATATTTGGTATAATATAGGGCCCAGTACACTGCCTTGAGGGACGCCAGCGGAGATAATATAATTTTTAGATTTTGCGTTTTCGTAGAAAACCTGAAATCGCCGATCTTTGAGATAAGATTTGATGAGTAAGTAGAAATTGTGTGGTAGTTGTTCTTTAACTTTTAGTAGGAGTCCAGGATGCCAAACGCGGTCGAAGGCTTGGCTAATGTCAAGGAAAGCTGCCGTGCATACTTTCTTTTCTTCTAAGGTTTTTTCGATCTCTTTCACAATTCTGTGGATTTGTTTCGTTGTAGCGTGACGCGCCCTGAAGCCAAACTGGTGATCTGGGATTATATTATTACACGTAATTATTGGTGTTAATCTTTTAAGGATAAGTTTTTCTAAGATTTTAGATAGAATTGGTAGGAGTGAGATTGGTTTGTAGGAAGCAGGATCGTGTATTGGTTTACCAGGTTTTAATATGAGGATAATTTTTGAAGATTTCCATTGGGTAGGGAAGTATTGTAGTCTGAGGATAGCATTGAAAATTTGGGTGATTGCAACAATTCCTTTCCTGGGAAGGTTTTTAAGTATTGTAGCCGTGATTAAGTCATGGCCAGGAGCTTTTTGTCTTTTAGGTGATTGATTTCGTTTAGTATTTCCGTTGGGGTACAGTGTTGGATTGGTGGTGAAAGTTGTAATGGTATTTCTAAAGACTTTAAAATTTCCGTGTGGCTTTCATGAGTAAAGAGTGTGGTTGGAAGACATTAGCTAAATGTTGAGCAAATGTTTCTGCTTTTTCCTGGTCGGTTCTTGCCCATGTGTTATCTGCCTTCCGTATTGGAGGGATATGTTGTTGCGGTCTCTTAATTTTCTTGGTGACTTTCCACAATGAGTATTGAGTGTCCAAAGTAGGTGTTAGATTATTGATAAATGCTTCAAAGGTTTCATTTTTTGCTTCTGCGATGAGCCGTTTAAGTTTTTTGCTGAGGTTATTAAAAATGTTTTTGTCTTGTGGATGTCTACTTAATTGTCAGATTCTTCTTGCTTTTCTTTTGGTAGCTATTAGATCTCGAATATTTTTGGGGTAGTTTTCGGTGTGTTCATAGTTTTTATTGCTTTTTGGGGTTGATTTTATACTGGCTTGTTCAATGGAATGTATCAGAAGTTCAATTGCCCTATCTACTTCGTTAGTTGTTTTCAAAGGAATTTGAAGGTTAATTTCGTCATTTAGGATATTTCTAAACATTTCCCAGTTTGTGGTTTTGTTACTTAATTGCGGTTTATTTTGTTTTTGTATTATTGTTGCGCTTATTGTGATAATGATAGGAGAATGGTCGGAAGAGAGATCAAAGCATTCATCCACCTTTATATAGTTTTGTGAGATTCCTTTTGTAACGTATAGATCCAGTAGATCTGGAATTTTGTTTGTATCACTTGGCCAATAGGTTGGTTTTTTAGTGCTGATCGGGGTATAGTTGTTCGCATTAATTGTAGCCATTAACTCCCTACCTTTTGGGTTAATTAACCTTGATCCCCAAAATGTGTGCTTGGCGTTGTAGTCTCCACCTGCAATGAACCTATTTCCAAGGAATTTAAAGAAGTCTTCGAATTGTTCTCTTTTAATTGTATGTTTCGGTGGGCAATAAATGGCTGCAATTGCAATTGTGCCGTAGGTATCTTTTATTTTGATGCTGGTACCTTGGAGATGCTCTTTTTCATATTTTTCTAATTCGTAGTGTTCAATTTTATCTTTTATTATTATTGCAGTACCCCCGTGTGCCTTGCCGTCAGGGTGATTGTTATAGTATGTTTTATATTTATGTATTTTGAAATAGCTATTTAGGGTAAAATGAGTTTCCGAAAGAAGTAATATGTCGACTTTTTGTTGGTCTAGGAAAGCTTCGACTTCATGCCGATGTTGTGGTAGCCCGTTGGCGTTCCAGAGTACTATTCTCAAAGAATTATTAATTAACATGGATAACATATTTATGATGTTGCTGTTTTGAACCATAAGCTGGGAGAACATTGCTTCAAATTTATTTAAAAATTGTTGTATTGCTCCTGTTTGTTCTTGTTCGTTTTCTCGCATTTTAGTGACTTGAGCGTAAGTATTTCTGTTGGTATACTGTTTATTATAGACATGAGTTCTGTGAGATCGCTGATCTCTTGCTGCTGCGTTTCTGTGAGTCCGTATTTTGGGGGGATTTGGTTGTTGTGTGATTTGTTTTGGGGTTGGTTTTTATTTCGTTTTAGTTGTATTGCTTTGTATGTTGGACATCCCTTGTAGTTGGCAGGATGGGGGCCATCACATAAGATGCATTTAGGTGCAGTTGTTTTACTTTTAGGACATTGTTTTGTTGGGTGGTAGTCTGGACATTTGACACATCTGTACGGTTTGGTACAGTATGTCTTAGTTTGACCGTACTCCTGGCATCTTTGGCATTGGGGAATATCCTTCTTTTTCTTAGGGGGTTCGATTTCAATTTTTGTTCCCAGTAGATTCGTTAGATTGTAAATTTCTTTATTAGAATCATTAGGCTCAAGGTCAATAAAAAACATTGGCAGAGGTAATTTAGTGTACCAGCTTTTGATATTAATTATATTCCTGACTTTAAACCCTTTGTCTTTCAAAGCTTCTTTGATTTCATCCGTTGGCATAGAGGCGTGAAGGTTTTTAAGTACCACTCTGTAGGCGCGGTTTTCCTTTAATTGGTAAGTGTGGAAGGCTACACAGTTGGTTTTCAGAATATGAATTAGCTTCCTATACGCAGATGAGTTTGATGTGGTCACTTTAACTTCATTATTTGTTAAAGTTTTACATAAGAATTCGTTGTTATTTAGGGAGATCTGTATGCAGTTAAGCATATTTGAGTAGTTAGTAACATTTTGTATAAATACGGGGGGTGGTTTGGATTCTTTAGTTTCATCTTTGTTTGTTGAAGATTGTGACGATTCTTTATCATCTAAGGTGGAGAATCTGTTTGTGGTACAGATTCCATTGTTAGTACTAGCGTAGGGTTTCTTGGGGTTTGTTGCCGGATTATTAGTTGATTCTACTAACGAGCGTTTGGTGGTTTTCTTTCTGATTGGTGTCTGCCAGGTACAAATGCGATCTTCGATATGATCATCGTTTATTGTGTCGTTATTTGGACTTTGTATGCATGGAAAAGTTGAGTTACGGTATTGCGATTCAGTCTCCATTATATGGATTTCCGGATACAGTGAGTGTTGTTGGGAAGGTGTTGTTTGGGTTAAATTACCTGTAGATGAGAGTAGAGAACTCATGATTGGAGATCTTAGTAGAGGAAAAGTGTTGACGAGAGTAGTGACGGTAGTTGTTGTAACTGTGGTAACCATTTGAGTGTTTGGAAGATTTATGCCTCCACTGGTCTCAGGCATTTTGACACTGTTGGTTTGTTCAATAGCGAATTTGTTCACTTTTTAATTGGGTATGACACAGGACACTGTAGTATTATAAACACTGTTTTCTCGCACTCTACACACAATTAACTATTAATTATATATGATTGCCTAATACTCCGGTATTATGTACACAATACAAGAGAATAGCTAACACGTCTGCTCACTGTGAAGGCTCACAGACGAATGAAATGCCAAGATGAATGCAGTTTCATTCCGTGATTACTTAAAAGAATATTTATGCAATATTGGTAAGGTTGAATGGCAGGTACAACACATTAGACGCACGAGTTATTTTTTTTTTATAATTTTTATTTTATATATAAATAATAGTAGCGTTCAATTGCAAAATATATTACCTCAGATAACAGATGAGACGTAAAAAAAAGATTTACTTGCAAAAGGAAAAATGAGTTTTCTTATTTTATCTTAATAATTTATTTCCTAATGAAATGCTATATAATTGCTGTTAAAATATTAAGTGAACTGATAATTCCTGCAAATTAAACGCTACTAATACCTATAAAAATGTATATAAACAAAAAATATATTAAAATAAAATGAAATAAATTTGTAGGAACTATAAATTTTTACTTTTCTTTTTATATTTATTTAATATTTGCTGAATCTCTAATTCAGCATCATCCCTATAATCCTCACTAATTTGATTTAACGTTTCCGCCACATATTTTCCGAAATGATCGATGCTACTCATTGCAATTCTACTACAACTCGCTGCATTTGCAGTTGTTTCTGCAGCAGCCACTAGCTGACTAACCATTGCCTCGACGTTCGATACTGAAGACATTTTCATCTTTTTATTTCTAAACTTCGGAGTTGATGGATACGAAGGAATTGAAGTTTCATGGAAACTCGTTGAGGGCATGTTCGGAGTACATTGGGCTGACGTTGAAGGAATCGGTTCCATAGTCGAACTTGTTTCTATTTCGCTCATGTCAATATCAAATTCTTCGACTTCTTCAATGTTTTCGGACATTGATATTTGCAAAAAAGGACTTTTAACAGATTCGTCCGAGCAACATATATTTGTAACAGATATACACAATTATACATAAGTTGATGGTTTCTATTAACTATCAAGCATTAAAAATATTTTAAAAATTACCTCCTTTTCACTTGCACTGCATCCAAAAAGCTTAACGTGTCCATCAGATGCCATGGTTCAAAATCAATTTAGCCTGATCCACTACGCATTGCATTATCTATTTTTATTTTTTCTTTTCTGTACTTTTCTCGCAATGCTTTGTATCTATTATTTAATGTGTCAACTAGAAAAATAATGAATAATAAAATTTCTCACTTTTCATTAAAAAATATAATTATACAATTACTAAATTACTAGAAATTTATTTTTGTAAAACTTACCTGTTATATTTAACTTTTCTGCCAATTCTTTAAATGAATTTTCTTTTTTTAATTTATTTCTAAAAGCTGCAGAAAGTTTGTCACAAATTGCCGGATATTTTCCTAACAATGATGCTAAATCATCGTCAATAGACATTGTTTTTTTTTTACAAAAAAAACGTCAATCTGAATAAAAAACAAACTAACCTCAAGAAAAAATTTCAAGAAGTGACAGGTACGCGTTATGATTACGCGCAACCAGTAATTCTCTTCATGCATTCTATTGGCCAGTTGCAGTGGTGTATTGCAACGGTAGTGCGAAAGCTAGAACCTTGCAAGCTTCTACACTGCAATACAACGGCACTACCAACGCATTCTGCACTAAGTTTGAATGCGAACGCTCGCGCTCAGTAGCATTGGCTAAGCATTCTGCACTACAATACAACGGCACTGCAACCGCACTAATCTCTATGTGAACGGTACTTTAGAGTCTTCTTTCTCTCAAAATAAGCCAACATAATTTTTTCGTTGATATGCTTTATTTTTTTTTCCTCACACCACTTCACAAATTTGTTGTAAGCCAGATCATATATACCTTTAGATTTTTCGGGAATAATAGACGATAGCGCTTTTTGTGCATCTTCTTCGATATCACTTGGTATATTTGAATCTGAATCAGACATTTTTTGTATATTTTCACAGAAATGTCAAACTTAAAACAACATTAACAATCGAAATAAAGCGCACCCACGTATTTGATTTTGTATTAATTCATAAAAATAAATAATTTCAAAAGAGAAAAATTGCAATATTATTATCAAAATTAGAAAAAAATCTTGTATGTAACACGTTACAAAATGCAATTTTGTGTAACTTGCGCGATTTTGTGGGGTCTCGCTTCGCTCGCCCCGCAAATATCCCACCGTTACACAAAATAAGGCATTTTCTAACTGGTTACATAAATAGCTATTATATAATTATCTTGCAATAAGTGTTTCTTTAATTTTGCGACCAAATCATTTTCCGAATTTAAATTAGAGAGATGAGTAATATTATCTTGTTTAGGGATGAAGCTTTCGGGAATCGCTATGATGTCTGTATTGTCATCCAGTTCTTTATCTGGATTTTCCGCTGGGTACCTTGATAATCCATCGGCGGCTAAATTTAAATTACCAGGACAATGCTTAACATCAAAAGCGAATGCCATTATTTCAACAGCCCATCGTGATACCATTGAAGACATATCTTTTAATTTGTGTAGTCATAGTAACGCTCGGTTATCAGTTATTAATGTAAATTTTCGGCCTTCTAAATATATTTTAGATTTTTGAAATGCCCATAGCACTGCGAGACATTCACGTGCCGTGGCATGATTTTGTTGACTGTTTGATAATTTTAAATTTGCATAACAAATAATATTCTTTACTTTGTTATTATATTGAAATAATATAGCACCTAAACCAGTTTCACTTGCATCTGTCTGTAGAAAGAATTCTTTACAGAAATCTGGATGACAATAAGTTTGAAATAGTAATAGTTGTTTTTAGTTTTTGAAAATAGTTTTACATTCGTTGGACCAATTCCATACAGAATTATCTTTCAGGAGATCAGTAATAATTGATAAATTTTGTATAAAGATACCAAACCAGTTGCATAACCCTAGAAATTTACGGAGGTCTTTTTTCTTTGCTGGTACAATACGGGACGCCCACGGTGATTTGCTTCTCTCTATTATACCCATAGCCTCAACTTCTCTAACTTTATCAATAATTTCTCTTTTCTTTTCTAAAGAGAAAGGAAAATTAGGGAATTGTTGTTAGTTTTAATGTCACGTCGTATAGTTAGAGTTCTATCTATTTCACCGGAAAATAAATCGGGATATTTGTTTATAGTCTCAAGAAGTTTAGTTCTATCATTTAAGGAAATTGTGCTATTTATATTAACTTCATCTTTATTAATAGTTAATATTTTATTTGTCTCAGTTGTTGGTCTATTTATCCAACTTGACTGAAATCTATTTTCAATACCAAAAGCCAAATATTTACCAGAATAATCTATTACGCCTTCAAATTTACTAAAAACTGAATTACCCAAAATTAATTCTGAAACTAGATTATCAAGTACAATAGCATCAAATTCGATTTCATTATTTTCAACAATAATTTTTTTTTACATATTTGTAATGCCCAATTTAATTTCCATAGTATTTTTATTATATATTTGCAAATTTAATTTTTGAACTATACTGGAATCAATAAAATTTTCGTCAGCTGCAGTATCTAACAAAGTTTTTACAAGATTTGATTTTATATTTAACAATATAACAAGTTTAAAATTAGAACTAGTTACTAAATTACATAAATTACAAATAATTTGAGCAGAGTTCTTAACTGATTGTCCGAGGCTTCGTTTCTGGATGCTGGAACTGGTACCTCTACCCCAATTCCATCCTACATGTTTCCCTGCCTGGGGTTCGTAGCAGCGTCCGACGATCTCCTCTTCGGACAGTTGTTTCTGTAATGCCCTTACATGTTACACCCAAAGCAGATAACACGTCTATCATTTGATCCAGCTGGTGTTTTCACTATCTTTATATCGTCTTCTACTTGCCTTGCAGTGATAACAAATTCTTCTATATTTGTAATGCAAGCAGTACGAAGGAAAGGTTTTAATTGTGGTTTCATCAGTCCAATTATTAACGTTTTAACTGTTTCGAATGATTCTTCAAAATAAAGTCTTTCTTGTAAGAGGAACTTGTTTCTGATGAATTCTTCGCTGTCTTGATTTACTTGCTGAGGTATTGTTCTTAATTTTGTCTTTACTTCGTTTGTCAGTAGGCAATTATCAAATCTTGTCAAAAAGGCTTTACTGAAATCTTTCCAACTTTGTAGACTTGATTGAATAGATTGCCACTATTTTAAGGCCAATGATTTTAATCGACTTGTAATTAGTGACACCCACATATGCTTCTCTAATTTATAAGTTTCTAAGACAGTGTTACACTGATTTAAAAATAAGCTAGGATCTTCTTCTAAATTGCCAGAAAACTGTGGTAAAGACCAGTCAAAACACATTTAAAAGGGATATCATTATTAATAACTTGTGGAACATTATACACATTTGCTGGCTGTGACGATGCTGTTTGGGTTCTATCTGAAATTTTCGATACAACAGTTGTTAAATTATTCATGTTTTCTATCAATTTTTGAATTGTCATTTCGCAATGTATAATTTTGTACACTTCTATCTTCTTGCCAACCAATACAAAAATAATGTTGCCATTTTTGACAAACATCACACTGAACCCAATTTAATAAATCACCTTCTGGATTCAAACGTACTCCAATTTCACATTTTTCTCTTTGTTCGTGCGCCATTGATGAAGTCTTTTCACAATCTTTTTATTTTCTCACACAGAATAAGATTACAATTAATTCTCACGGAAAATTGTCAATTGTCTACATATAATTGTCTATATGACAACGAACAAAAGTATCAACTGCAGCCTACGATTAGTAATAGGTAATAATAATTTTATATCAGCGTTTATGAACGAGATAAAATTTTCAAAATTAGATGTAAAAGTATCTATATTTAAACAGTTTTGATATTTCTGTATTAGAATTGTTATGTTCAAATCTGCAACTATTATGAAATTAGAATCAATTTTCGAAATAAACATTTCTAAAGATTCAACTATATAATTCTGTTGTTCTAAAGAGATTGGAGGAGGTAAATAAATAACAATAATGTAAACAAAGACAGTAGGAGTCTTAGCTAATTTAACGCAAACAATATCAGAGTGAAAATTTGGATGTAAATTTATATCAACGGGACAAAATCTAAATTTCTTTCTGATAGCACATAACACTCCACCACCACGAAATTTACCAGTTTTTATTGCATCTCTATTTCTTCTGTAAACATTATCTTGAAGTAAAAATAATTCTGAATTGTTTATAGACTCATTTAGCCAGGTTTCTGTTAAGCAGATTATGTCTAAATCTAAAGCTGAAAGGTTATTATAAATAGTATCTATTTTGATACTCAAGCCTCTAACATTTTTATAATATATTGGTAATGTAGACATTTAGTTCAATAAAGGAGAAAAATACAAAATATCTGTAAATACAAAACATAACAGATGTTTTTAAAAGTGTATATAACCCTAGGTGACAAATTGACAAATGTGAACAAAAGTAGTGAGATTAATTAAAGTGTGAATAAGAAATTACTTGTATCAGAAGTTCTAAAAAAATTGTTTAATAGATAGAAAGAAATTCATAAGTTTTTATTAAAAATTAAATGTAACAAGATATAAAAAGAGGTTACAAATGTGCAAAATTTATAAAGGGCAAAAGAAAAATGAAAAAGTTAGACGCTTACAGTTGAAATGTAACATTATAATAATCTAAGCATCCATTAAATCAGAGTGTATTACTCTCTTTATACTGTTCCCAAGTTTATAAAAAATGACACCGTCTTTGGGCCACACATTTTTGAAACTAAATTTTTCAGAAGCTTGATGCAGTAGATTGAGTCTAGTTTTGGTCAAGTTTTCTTTCATACTGATGTCACTCCCACGCAGTTTTTTACGGTTCCCAAGCACTAATGTTCTATATTTATAGGAAGTGAATTTAATAATTATTGGGCGAGGTTAAGATTTAGTGTGGACAGCAGATTTATTAAAATTGGAGAGTCTTTTACCCGTACGATGGCAGCAATCAATCATATCGGGGGTCACAGGCACTGATAACATATCTGTAATTACTGCACACACCACTTCTTCGGTATTTTCGTGTTCCACCTCACGGACACCAAACACACGAATACAGTTTCTTAGAGAGTACTGCTCCTGCTGGTCCAAGCGATCTTCCATCATTTTGAGATCCGCTGACAAATTGGCAATAATTCCTTAGTAGTGAAGTTTTTGTTTCTCCAACATGGTGTAGAATTTATCAACGATTTTATCAAATAATTTATCTATGAAAGTATCGTTTGTCAACAGAGAGCTGATGGTCTGCTGAACAATACTAGAAGTATTTCTGGTACCCATGTTTTTGGTGATCAATAAAAAAAGCTTAAATTCAGCAACACAAAAAAAACTGCAATGGAGCGTCAACTAAACACGTCTACACGCAACAAGGCACAAGGCATATAATAATTACCTTTCTGATATTTGATATAATAATTAAATTCTTCCAATTTTAATTTCCATCCAATTTATTTTTTGATTTGGTTGGGAGTTTAACTAAATAAGTGGCTTGTGATCGGTAATAATTTTGAATTTTCTTCCTAAAAGGTATTGTCTGAAATATTTTGTGGCCCAAACAATTGCCAATAACTCTGTCTCAACGGTTCTATAATTTTGTTAATGATCGTTAAGAGTTCGTGATGCATAAGCGACAGGTAAATCTTTGTTCTTGTGTTTTTGAGACAAAACTGCTCTAAGAGCATAATTGCTGGCATCGGTGGTCAATATAAATTCTTTTTCAAAGTCCAGATATTGCAGTATCCGATTATTACTTAATAAGCTTTTACAAATTTTTAAACTTTCCTAATAATCTTTGTTATGGATATCAATTTTGCTTTCTTTTTTCAGAAGGTGAAAAGTTTCGTGATTTTTGAAAAATTGTTTATGAATCTACGATATCCGTATCCGAGAAGGCCAAAGGATTTTATTTCTTTAGGGGATTTTGGAAGCGGGAAATTATAATTTTTATTTTTTTTTTCAGTATTTGGTTTGATGCCTTGAGTAGTGATTATGTGTCCTAAATAGCATACTTCGTTCCGAAAGAAGTCGCTCTTGTCTGACTGCATTTTTAGGATCTCTTCTCTAAGTTTTTGGAAAATTTTTGTAATGTTTTTAGAATGTTCTTGAATACTAACTAACTAACTAAATAACTAATAGGATAATATCATATAGCTACACAAAACATATCTTATTAATATAATCACAGAGGACATAATTCCTGAGCCTTTGGAACGTAGAATGGGCTTTTTTAAGCCGGAAAGGCATACGGCCATTTTTTCGATATGTCTTAGGTCCATTTCGATTTGATCAAACCTGCTCATGCGATCAATTGTTAGTCTATAACCATTCTATATTTTTGTTGTCCGGAGTACGATGTTTAATTTTGCTTGTGAAGGTTAATTTTTCAGTATTTTTAGGTATTATGTCATTAAACTTATTTAATAATTTTCTTACTTCGTTCTTTTCTGAATCATTTAAATGCTAGATATTAATGTTTGTTCCATTTATTGTTTCCATATTAAATACCGTGTGTTTTGAGTTTTGATCAAAATATTGAAATTTATGTTTACGTTTATTTAAAAATGTTACTATTCCTTTTTATAAATTTACATAAGCGTTTAATATTTTTAAATCGTTAAAACCGAGTAGAATGTTCAAACTGAAATGAAAATTATATAAATATCATTTTAATTCTTTATCTTTATATTTTATAAACGTATATCCGTCTCCTTTAGATTTACCTTTTATAGTATTAATTGTAAAAGATTCCTTAAAAAAAATTAATTTAGATTTATTTTTATAAACGTAATCTTTACTGATGAAATTTTGTGAGGATTTGGTGTCAGTTAAAATATATAGGATATGGCAAATTGCTAATCATAATAAATAAAATATTACCTAATGTCCTCCAATTTAAATCCAAATATGGAATTAAAAATTCCGTTGAGTTTTTTAACACATTAAAGAATATTAAAAACCATAAATTAGTTTCATTCGATGTTAGTAGCCTGTTTACATCAATATCCACAGAAGAACTGCATTAAATTATATTAAATGTACTTAATAACAATACAGAACTAACAGAAACGTACAAATTAGAAATTATGACAGTAATTGACTTAAGTCTTCAACAAAATTATTTCTCTTATCAAGATAAATATTACAAATTGAATTCAGGTCTTCCAATGGGGTCACCACTGTCTCCATTATTTGCTGAAATTTATATGGATTATTTAGAGAAGAACATCGTTACAGATAAAAAATTTAGTAATTACATAAAACTTTGGTCTAAAAACGTCTCTTCTTTTTCCTTTCATTCCTTATTGGAATTGTGACGTCTGCCTTCGCCTCGACCTCGTGGATGTATCGGCGGTATCGGGGTTGCTCGGGCGCCTTTCGGTACGGCTGATCCACGTTGGAAGTCCTAGGGTGCCTAGATAACTCAGTGAAGAAGGGTAGGGTCGTTTTGTAAAATAAAACACGCAGGGTAAATTCACTGTGGTTTATTCCTGGTTGCAGCGATACAGGTTTAGGTGTTTTTAGTGGCTAGTCAATGTGTTGGTGACGAAGCGTTGTAGGGGACGGCTAGCTGGTGGTTGTTGCGTGTCCACGAAAACGGTGCGTGAGTCCGACGAACTGGCTTTAATCTTCGTTTGCCAGGGATACCACGGCAAACGTCTATGCTACAAATGGGTGCGTATAAACGAACCGGTACACCTAAAACGCGGTAGCGGTTAACGGAAAACAAGCGGGAATAGTTGCAATAAAGTCCTCACAAGCTGAGGATGAAAAAGTGCCGAACCGGTAATTTTACCGATTCGAGTTTTTAACGGTTCTGAAGTCCACGCTTGCCAGGGATACCACGGCTAACGTCTATGCTACAAATCGGTGCGTATAAATGAACCGGTACACCTAAAACGCGGTAGCGGTTAACGGAAAACAAGCGGGAATAATCGCAATAAAGTCCTCACGAGCTGAGGATGAAAAAGTGTCGAACCGGTAATTTTACCGATTCGAGTTTTTAACGGTTCTGAAGTCTACGCTTGCCAGGGGTACCACGGCTAACGTCTATGCTACAAATCGGTGCGTATAAATGAACCGGTATACCGAAAACGAGGTAGCGGTTAACGGAAAACAAGCGGGAATAGTCGCAATAAAGTCCTCACGGGCTGAGGATGAAAAAGTTCCGAACCGGTAATTTTACCGGTTCGAGTTTTTAACGGTTTTGAAGTTTACACTGAACGGGACGGACCTGTTGGTAATGGTAACGGTACGGATACTCTGTACTCGCCGGGAAAACCATGGCAGAGACAGACCGGAGAAAACGGTAACGGTACGGATATTCAGCACTCGCCGGGAAAACCACGGCAGAGACAAGGACCGGGGAAAATGGTAACGGTACGGATACTCAGTACTCGCCGGGAAAACCACGGCAGAGACAGAGACCGGGGAAAACGGTAACGGTACGGATACTCAGTACTCGCCGGGAAAGCCACGGCAGAGACAGAGACAAAACGGTAAACTCACCACGATTTTCGGCTCGCTGGTCGGAAGACACTACGCTGGTCGGAAGACACTGGTCGCAAGGCACTGGTCACAGTTAGTCCGGGAGAACCTCGGTCTGACTGTTTCCAGCTTACTGCCGTTTGAGTGCTGTGCCCTTGCTTTTATCTCCGCTCGTCACGGTGGGAGAGATTGCGCGTGATTTGTGGTGGGAGTGTGCGCGTGAGATAAGCACCGTTACTCTTGACTCTGCTGAGATACGATGAAAAAATAAAAAAAACCGATTGCCGCCCGGTGGACTTGAACGCGCAATCTTCGTATTGTCAGACCGAGCACGTATCCACTACACCACGGTGACATGTGTAGTTTTTATTTTAATTTGTGACATTGCTTCGTCACAGAATATAGGGCGCTTCGGCGTTTCATTGGTAGTTCTAGTACAGTTATTTGTTGGTAGAGTTGCCAGCCCTACGCAACATTAGATTGTTCTCACTTGTAGCACAATGTTTTATTTGTTTTAAATTAGTTATTACACTTATTTAGTTGAGAGGTGAGAATAGTTTTTATGTTTTTGTTATAGTATTAGTATATAGTCCCTCGGGGGAAGCCTGTAACCCCTAGAGGGCGCGTCCCCAGGTGGCGGATAGGGGAAGCCTCCTAGATATAGGTGGTAGGAGGGAAATCAAATACCTCCCGCGGACCAACAGGCGGGGTAGATGAGACTCCTTAGCTGTGGTGGAAGCAACTCATATAAGAGAAGGACTACTCTGAAATAAAACCCTGGCCCTCCAAGTTGGGGGTTAAGTCATCGGGCTAACTCCTCGATACTTGCAAAAAGAAAAAAATGTTAAAAAACCCAATCTCCAGCCTCGGACAGGACAGGAAAACGGATTTCGAACTAAGCTACGAAAGCGGATTATGAATTTTAGTACATGGAACGTACAAGGTCTCTCAAAAAAAATTAATGAAGTAACCAAAGAATTAGAAATATTGAACATAGATATAGCAGTGCTTACGGAAACCAAGAAAAAAGGTCAGGGTTCAGAAAATCTTGGGCATTACGATCACTTCTATAGTGGAATCCCAAAAGATAAAAGAGCCCAAAAAGGAGTATCGATACTAATCGCTAAAAAATTCAGAAAATATATCAAAACATGGGAAGCAATAAGTGAAAGATTAATCACGATGAATTTATCCCTTCATGATCATAAAATAACAATTATTGGAGTATATGCTGTAAATGATGACGAGCTCGTTAAAAATAAGGATGAATTTTTTGAGCAGTTACACAATGAAATAACCAAAAATGGAAACTCACGAGAAATAATAATATTAGGAGATCTAAACAGCAGAACGGGAAAGAAACAACAAGACGATGTGGTAGGAGAATATGGTGAAGATACCACAAATGACAACGGCAAACGACTTATTGCATTATGTGAACAAAATGACTTGCAAATCACAAATGGTTTCTTCCAACACCGCTGGATACACAAATATACATGGACACAAAGCACGAGAAACCTAAAGTCCATTATAGACTACATGATTGTAAAACAAATAAGAGATATAAAAATACATGATGTAAGGGTTCACAGAGGAGCCACATGTGGCAGCGACCACCACTTACTGAAATCAAAAATTTTGTTTCCGAGAAAACAAGGGAACACACAACACGAGAATGACAAGAAGGCAAAAATAGAGGTGCCACGATATAATCTAAATAGCTTAGAACAGGAGAGCGTAAAATTTCTGTTCAAGAAAAGATTGGATGAAAAGCTAGAAAACATCAATTTCAGTAACACGGAAGAACATTACCAACAAATAAAAATCTGCCTACATGCAGCAGCTCACGAAGCTTTGGGATATTACGAAAAAAATAAGAGATCCCAACCCTATTGGTGGGACGAAGAAGTAGAGAAACAAATAGAAGAAAAAAGAGAAAAATATCAAAAATATTTAAGTAGTAAAAAGGACAAGGACAAAATTATATACAAAGAAGCCCAGGCTAAAACTAGAAGAAAAATTATTCAAAAAAAGAATGAAGCTTGGGAAAAGAACTGCAACAGAATAAACACCTATTTAGGAGGTACAAGAAGTAGTGAAAGCTGGAAACTACTCAAATCGTTACGCCAGGAGAACAAGAAAGAAATTACTTCACCAATAACACTCCAAAACTTGGATAAGTATTTCAGCGAACTACTAACTGAAGATAGAACAGAGTTCCAAGAAAATCTTGAAACTCAAATAGTACAAACGGTAGCTTCTCCAATCAGAATAAGCATACAGGAAGTGAAACATGTATGTCGTTCACTGAAGAACGGGAAATCAGCAGGCCCAGGCGATATCCCCGCAGAATTAATTAAAGGTGGCACGGACAAATTATATGAGAACCTTAAAAAATTGTTCCAAAATTGCCTTAATAATGAGGAAACTCCACAAGAATGGAGGACATCTCTTATAACGGCGATCCACAAAAAAGGACCTAAAGACAAACCGGAAAATTACAGAGGTATTGCGGTGACTAGTACAATTAGCAGAATTTATGGAAAGGTATTAAAAGAAAAAATAGAACAAGAGTACAGTGATATGGAAGCAGAAGAACAGGCGGGCTTCAGAGCAGGCAGATCGACAGTAGATCACCTTTTCTGTATCTCTCAGCTAATAGAGAAAAAACTTGCCTATAATCAAGAACTACATCTATTATACGTCGATCTTAAAAAAGCGTACGACAGTATCCCACACACAAAATTGTGGGAAGCACTGGAAAGAACAAACATTAACGTAGGCTTGATTAAGGCAGTTAAAAGTCTATATAAAAACACCACAGCAAAAATCAGGCAAGGAAATGCCGTATCAACAGGATTCACAGTCAACAAAGGACTAAAACAAGGATGCTGTCTCTCGCCGACCCTTTTTAAGATCTACTTAGAGCAAGTTCTAAAAATGTGGAAAAGGAAATGTGGGAGTATGGGTATACCTCTTAACGAAAAAACGGTATACACATTATGCTTTGCTGACGACCAGATAATAATTGCACAAGATTACGAAGATCTGGAATATATGACTCGGAAGCTGATAGAAGAATATAAACAAGGAGGCCTAGAAGTAAACTTGAAGAAGACAGAATATATGTGTATAGGGGGACAGAAAAAAGATCTGATTTTAGAAGACGGGCACCATATAAAATACTGCGAAAATTATAAGTATTTAGGCTTGAAAATCACAGACGACGGCATGCTAGACGAGGCAATCAAAGAGCGAAATACCCAGGGACGTAAAGCGATTGCGATAATGAATAGCATATTATGGGACCAAAGTATATCCAAAACAAACAAACAACGAATATATAACACTATTGTGAAAAGCATAATAACGTACAGTAGTGAGGTATGGCAACTAAAGAAAACAACGGAAAAAAAGTTGGAAGCTACGGAAATGGATTTTTGGAGACGAGCGGCAGGAAAATCAAGGATAGAGAGAACTACAAATAAGAGAATAAGAGAGATCATGGGAGTTACGCATACCATAACGGAAGAAATTAAAACAAAGCAACTAAGATGGTATGGCCATGTACAAAGGATGAATGATGATCGGCTACCAAAACAAATAATAAAATGGAAACCACAAGGTAGAAGAAAACGAGGAAGACCTAGACTAAGTTGGAGAGAAGGAATCGACACAGAATGTAGAGAAAGAGGATTAGAAGAAGATCTTTGGATGGATAGAGAAAGTTGGAGATTGGAAATCGGAAGACGTCGGAGAACGTTATAAACCGTTATATATATATATATATATATATATATATATATATATATATATATTAGTATATAGTTTGGTATATGAGATGTTACGTAAGGTTTTATTTTTATTTTTTTTTTACTAATAACTTCCATTCTTCTCTGTTTGATGCTATATTCTTAGCTTGTTTCCATGTGAGGTTTTGTGTCTGTATTTCTTTGTTGATTGTTCTTCTCCATGTTTCCGTTGGTCTTCCTATTTTCCTTTTACCTCCTATATTGAAGTATAAAGCTTGTTTAGTGATATTATGTGGTGGTTTTCTTAGTGTGTGTCCTATCCATTTCCATTACAGTTGTTTTATTGTTTCGGCAATTAATTTTTCGTTTGTTCTTTCCAAAAGTTCATAGTTAGAGATTTTTCGAGGCTAGTGTATTTTGTATATAATTCGTACACATTTGTTTATGAATGTTTGTATTTTGTTGATAATTTTTTTGTTGCTGTTCCATGTCTCGGCTCCGTATAATAGTATGCTTTTTAAATTACTTCGGAATAGTCTTAGTTTTGTACCTACTGAGATGTTGGAGGCGGATCAGATTTTTCTTAGCATGTTAAATGCTCTCTGTGCTCCTGTTATTCTTCTTTCAATATTCTTCTGACTTCCTCCTTCGATATCTATCATGCTTCCTAGGTAGCAAAATTCTGTTACTTCTTCAATATCTACTCCATTTATTTTGATCATTTCGTTGTGACTTGTTTCTTTGGTAAATATTTTAGTTTTTTTTTTCATTTATTTGTAATCCTGCTTTGGAGGCTGTTTTCATAAGTTGATCTATTTTCTTTTGTAAGTGTTTCTTGTTTTTTACAAATAAGCACAGGTCGTCAGCGAATTCTAAGTCCTCTAGTTTGGTGAACGGGTTCCATGTTATGCCTGTTCCGTTTGTTTATTGTATTCCTCATTATCCAGTCCATGACTACAAGAAAAAGGAGAGGTGATAAGATGCAGCCTTGTCTGACTCCACTATCTATATGAATATTTCCGATTAGTTCTCATTCGTGTTCAATTTTGGCTGTGAAATTATCATAAAGTAATTTAATGATTCTTATATATTTGTCGGGAATATTGTAGATTTGTAGAATTTGCCACATTTTTTCTCTGTTTACTTTATCAAATGCTTTGAGGAAATCAATAAATGCTATGTGAACTTCGCTTTGCATTTCATTTATTTGTTGTAGTATAATTCGCAGTGTGCATATTTGATCCATACATGATCTCTGTGCTCTGAATCCTGCCTGGTTTTCTCGTATGCAAGTGTCTATTTCGTTTTTCATTCTCTCTAGCATTATCCTTGTGAGGATCTTAGTTGCTACACGTAGTAGTGTTATAGGTCGCCAATTCTCACAGTGTGCAAGGTTTCCTTTCTTGGGGATCTTTATTATAATTCCTGTTGTCCATTCTTATTTAGGAAAATAAGCATGACTTCTGTTGTTGTTTCCAGGTCCGCTTTTAGTAATTCAGTTGTTATGTTATCTACGCCAGCAGCTCTATAATCTTTGAGTTTGCAAATTTCTAGTGTTATTTCTTTTTTGTAAATGCTTCTTCGTTTATGTTTAGTATAGTCCTGTTTTGCAATTCTTCACTGTTTATTTCATGTTGTTGATATATTTCAGTAAAGTATTTTACATATCTCGATTTTATTTCTTCTTTAGTTCCACATATGTTTCCGTGTTTGTTCTTTATATTTCTTGTTATTGTGTTTTTCTTTCCTGCTAGTCTTTTTGTTATTTTGTATAGTTCTTTACTATTGTGTTTGTTTGCCGCCTGTTCTGCTTGCAGTGTTAAGTTTACAATATATTGAGTTTTATCGGCTTTTGCGTTTTTCTTTATTTCCTTATCCTTTTCTCGGTAATCTTCTTCCAGTCTTGATTTCAAATTGTAATTCTTTGTTCTTAGAAGTTTTGCCTTTATTATTTTTCTTTCTTTTATTTTCTGTTTTGTGTCTGATGATATCCATGGTTTGTCATTTCTCTCTATTGGCTTAATACATGTCTTCGCTGCGTTTAATAGTGCATTTTTATATTTTCCCCATATTGTTTCAGTCTTATATTGTCTTAGTTCTTCTGTATTACCTATATTTAATCTGAGAGTTTTTTGAAAATTGCTTAAGGTTTCCTTGTTTTCTTTGAGAGATCTAGTATTAAATTTTACCCTCCCGTCTGTGTTGAATTTATTTGCCTTCAGACATATCTTCAGTTTTGCTCTTACGAGCATGTGATCTGAGGAGATATCAGCTCCTGTCATTGTTCTAACGTCTTTTAATGAATTTTTCCATCTTCTGTCTATTATCACATAATCCATTAGGTTTTTTGTTCTTCCTCCAGGAGAAATCCACGTTTCCTTGTGTATTTTTTTGTGTTGGAATAGAGCAGCGGTCGGGGAACCGGGGTAAATTACCCCAAATGGGGTAAAAATGAAATTTTGAGGGTAAAAATGAAACTTTTGTGAATAAAAAGTATATATTTTTAATTTGCTATTTTATAAACCTGTTAGTATTTTTTTCAACTTAAACAATTTAGCGACATATGCAGGCGATTTCGTTTTTTTTTTGCTCTTCACCATGGGGTAATATCAACTTACACAAAAATATTTTGGGGTAATGAATAAAAAAGTTCCCCGACCGCTGGAATAGAGGATTGCCAATGACTAGATTATTTATAGCGCAGTAATCAATTAATCTTTGTCCATTGTCATTTCGTTCTCCTATACCATGTTTTCCCATTATTTCTTCTATGTCCTTATTATTTTTTCCATCTTTTGCAGTCATGTCTCCTATTAGTATTTTGATATCTCACTGTCTCGTGCTGTTTACTCCATTCCATTTTGTTCCGTATAGTGCTAAAATTCTTATATTATATTTAGCCATTTAGTGTAAAAACGTAGACGACATCTTTTGTACTTGGACAGGGACCCAGAGACAACTTAACCAGTTTCTAAATTTTATAAATAACATAAACAACAAAATTAAATTCACAATAGAAATCGAAGAAAATAAAACTATTAACTTTCTAGACCTTACAATTACCAACATCAATAATCAATTATCCTTAAAAATTTATAGAAAACCTACATACTCAGACGCTATAATTCCAAATAACTCTAATCAATCAAACACCGTAAAAATAGTCACATTTCATTGTCTCATTCATAGATTATTTATGATACCACTAAACAAAACAGATTATAAAACAGAACTTGACACTATAAAGACCATAGCAGCGAATAATGATTAGAAAGAAAAATAAGAAATTACAAATTAATAGTTATTTATGGTACAAGTGTGTTACATAACAGATAAGTCACGTGGGAAAAGTTTAGCTCACGAGGCCGTCAGGCCGAGTGTGGTATTTTTTCAAGTGACTTAAGTAATTAACACACGTGTGCCGTACAACATTTTATCCAACACATTTTAATCATTGATATAAAATACATATAAAACTTTTGACAGATGGAATTTCGAAATGACATTTAGGAACAAAATAGTGTAGAGAAGGTTTTATAACGTAGTTCCTATTGATAGCTAATATATTTAGCTCACTAGTGACTTATGACCTACTTTATTTATCTAAAAACAGCATACTTATATCGTTATAATTACATGGTGTTGGATAAACAAATATATTGTGATTCCGAACAGTTCAAACTTAACATCCGTTGGTACTTTCTTAACTATATTCCTAATTTAACAAGAAAAATAAGTCAGGAATTAAATAAACATCAAATTAAAACAATAACAGTAAATAAAACAAATTTAGGAAAATTACTTGTAAACAATAAAAGAAAACCAAACAAATATAAATTGAACGGAATTTATCAAATAGAATGCCAAAACTGCGATGCTTTTTACATTAGGCAAAGCGGGAGACCTCTTAGAACTTGGATTAAAGAACATTTGAACTCAATAAATAAACAAATACCGACCACAGGGTTTGCCGAACATATTATAGAAACAGAACATCTTTTCAATGGAAAATTTAAAATTCTCCACATAGAAGAAAAGGGATTAACGTTGAACTGTTTGGAAAACCTAGAAATTAGGAAATCCGTCAATATTGTCAATGAACAACTAGAAGTAACGGACTACCATTACTAAATATAAATTCCTGTAAACCGGCAATATAATTAGTTATCTGATGATGTCCGAAAGGACGAAAGGATCGTCATTATTAAATCAATGAAAAGTGATAATAGCTATTTATGTATTAAGGGCGAAATGATATAGATTTTGGCCCGCGGTGCAAAATTGAAGCCCGACGCGCAGCGGAGGGTTACAATGCACCTAGGGCCAAAATATATTTCGCTCGTAATACATACAATATTTTTTGCACATCCGAAGTAGTATTACTTCATCACCGCGATCAAAGTAAAACGATGTTCAAATCAAATTCAGATCATAGTAGTCTATTTGACATATGTACGTTGTCATGAATAACAATGAAAACAAGCAAGTAGTAAGTAAACAAAGTAGCAAAAAACTGGGCACGAAAAGTTCTAGGGCGAAAATGACTACTTTTTCGCCCGAGGGCGAAAAATAGTGTCATTTCGCCCTTAAAACAATGTTATTTGTCCGACTTTTACGCCCGGATGTGCAAAAATATTTTTTTTGTTCAACTGAGATATTACTTTTATGTTTAATTTTACAGTGAGAGACATCAAAAACAATCGTAGTTAATTTTATTTGATTCAGTGACTAAATCTACGACATGCTCGTATCATTAGAAAATTTTATCATTCAAATTTGCAAATTGAACGACAGTCGTGCATCCCAAATCCTACTTGTATTCGAAAATTTTACTATTCGGTTTTACCATTCTATCTCGAATATGCGACTTTCCTGCATAGATCCCCTGGTAGGAAGAGGAATGACATGTCGGAATTTGTATTTTTGTTTTGATTAATTATATATTTTTCAATTAATTTGTTTTTATAAGTTATTATAATAAATAATAATAATAAATGCAAGCATAATGATTGTTATTAAACTATAAAAAAATATATGGAATTTGTAAATTTTATCACCCTGAATAATATTGACATTTTTTTAATTGGTTTCTAATAATTTTCATACTTTTTAAATCTCTAAAATTTCAGAATCTATTTTCTGACTATCTGTTAAGTAGAATTTAAAGTCGAAAATTAGGACATGGTCTCATAGAATTACTAATAACAGTTTGTTATTAATTTTACAATTATTGTTTTTCAGAAAATAATTTCCTTACAGAAACTTAAAATTTTTTATTTTCATAAGTAATATAATAAGAGCCAAAAATTTATTGGAAAAATTTAGGAATAGTTGTTGCGTAGTAACAGACAAACGAGTGACAAAAATGAAACCATGACGACACTAATGTGATTTTATCAATTTTTTTCACTAAAATGAAGACTACCCCCATCAAATGAAGCATTCTGATTGGGTGAAAATGACAGGTGTGAAATAATCATTGAGAAATTTAATTTTTAATATATACTCCTTAAGCTCGGTCTTATAAGCGATTGTGAAAACATCGGTTAGTTACTGGACGGTTGAATTAAATTGCCAACAAAATTTTTGTTGTGTTCTATAAAGCAAATAACGAAGTAAATTTGGTAGCTGTTGGTTAACTAACCCTTGGTTAAACTTACCGACCGTACACCAAATTCAAATATTGTATTGTAACGTTTTATTTATTTAGGTGAAGTGTAAAATTGATTAAAACACTAATATTTATATAACTATGTTTAATATAAGAATTATGAATTATAAAGAATAATTAAAAACAACTAGCACTAAGAATTAACAAATATAAACACTAATTTAAGACTAATAATTATTAATAAAGACTTAACCACTATATAGTATATTGCGTCATAAGGGAAGATATGGGCATATTACATCCCGAAGATTTCTGATGCACGAGCGAACGTAGTGAGCGAGGGCAGCAAAAGCCGAGGGATGTAATATGCAGTTAGATTCCCGTAGGGCACAAGGTATTTTTTCGTATCCTTGAGAAGACTGTATTAAATATAAAAGTTAATTTTATAATGTAAAACACAAACCTATGTACTAAGGTATCGCTTTTCTATTCACTACTGAAACCATGGCAACAGAGAAGAAAATACTTAATAAATAATTTGGAATTCTGACAGTTTCGGTTTTTACAATAATTAATATGAAACATAATTATGTAAAGTGATAGTGATCTTTCGAATACTCTACTGGAATTGTTATAAATAGCAAATTCAGCATTTAATAATTTATTACCTTCCAAATCAAAATCATCATCATTTTTATGACGTATTCCGCCAATAGAAGAAAGAAAATAAAGTTAAGCAAATCTCAGAAAACGTTATTTTGACATACAAATCGGAAATATTGAAAAAGAAAAATGCAGATACATACGTGTATTATAGAGGTTAGTGAGTTTTCTATGCTAAAGAATATCTGCAATTTGACATAACCCCAAATTATAAATGTCATTAATGATAAATTTATGGGAAAATTGAAATTTCATTAGTACATCTTTGAATTTTTAAAAATAATTAAAATCATCATGTAATTTAGTATTTTGTTGTAATCAAATAATTTTAATTTTAAATTTTATCGGTAGATGTCACGTCGTATGCTTGCACCGCTAAAACCCACAGCTGTTCATATCATCCCGCCTTTCATATTTACCCTTCATTGTTAACCTCAAACCAGGTAAACAATTTGTCAATAACATATCATGGATACGGAAAAACATTTATTTAAACATTTAGAACTACGCGATATTTATTTCAACAATATTTATATTACCAACTATTTATATCACTCTCTCTTTATTTATATCACCATGTGTTCACTACCCGTATCAATATATGACTGTCCTCGCGATCTTTTGCTCGGGGTATTTAAATTAATACACTTCATTCTAGAATAGTCGCCAGTTCTCTGAAAAAACAGAACAATGGGGAGCGGACGGACTTGTTGTAACCTGTCGGTTAGCGGCCGCCGCCCGCGCCGCGACCCTGGGATCGCTACAGTATAATGGATAGCAGTTCCCGCAATAAGCCACGATTTGTCAAATATTAGATAAAAAAAATAAAAGTTGGTTTGAAACATAAAAGTTACATAGTTGAAGTATAAAAACGGTGTATGCTAAATAAAAATAAATAAAGAATGTGAAAATGACTGTATTTATAAGGATATACAATTTTCATTTTGTTGTAGAATTGTATTTGACATTTGAATATAATATTCTTCCGGCAAAGCCAAGGAATCGGTTACTTAGTGAATAATTCTGCAGACTGTTTTCGTATTACAATTTGATCTGTCATTTTCTTGCCTGCGAAAAAACCTCAGAAAAAACTGAAGATCTAAAAGATCATAAAACAGATTTGTTAATTTAAAATTACAACCACATTAAACGAGACATGAAACGTAAATTCAGAGTAAAACTTGAACCATATAGATACAGTGAGTCAATTGTTGGTACGAAAATATAAGTTTACATAAATATTATTATAAAATACACAACAATTTAGATCAGAAACCGCGCCAAATACTCCTAGATACACTGAAACAATAGTTGTACTAAAATAACAGAAAATAAAACAGGAAATAAAAATGCACATTTACAGAACGTCATTGCGAAATAAACGAAAATTCAAACTATAACCAGACCTGAATAGATATTAAGAACAAAAAATATATACAAAAATACCAAACAAAACAAGATAAATACTGTACATGGAATAAATAAACTTATTTTAAAACAGGACATAATATAAATATATATATTTTTTCTTTCTTTTATTTGTTACTTTAATTTACAACTAGCCGCTAGGGCTAACCAGCAAATTTGGTATTAAGTACAATAATAATAATAGATATAATACATCTCATGTGTTGAAGCCGCCATCCAGTAATGGTTTTTCTTCTTCTTTTTTTTGTAGTTGGTTTACATGTCCAGGGATTTCCTTCTGTTCAGTCTTTTTACGTCCTCTGCGTTATTCAGTAGGTTGATGGCTAAATTGTTGATGGGATTATTGAGTCTATTTTCATATTTTTCTGTTGTCTGTTGCCAGTATAGCAGTATCATCTGCGAAAGTTGCAGTGAACAGGAGATATAGCATAGGTCCGAGTACGCTGCCTTGAGGAACGCTTGCTTTGATAGGGTGTATTTAAGAGTGGTCATTTTCACATACTACTTGAAAGTTTCTATCCGTGAGGTAGGATTTCATAAGTAGGTAGTATTGAGATGGTAATTTTTCTTTAATTTTGTATAGTAAACCTGGATGCCAGACTCTGTCGAAGGCTTGGCTTACATCTAAAAATGCAGCTGAACAAAATTTCTTTCCTTCTAGTGCTCTTTCGATTTCTTTAGTCAATCTGTGTACTTGATCTGTGGTCGAATATTTGTTTCTGAAGCCGAATTGGTGTTCCGGGATTAAATTGTTGTCTTCTATTTCGTATTTTAATCTTTTTAAAATTAGTTTTTCAAGGACCTTAGCGAGGCATGGAAGTAGGGAAATCGGTCTGTACGATGTAGGTTCATGCTCTGGTTTGCCTGGTTTTAGTATTAAGATTATGTGAGTGAGTTTCCAGATTAGCGGGAAGTATAGGATTCTTAATATTGCATTGAAAATATGTTTTATAATCGTAATTGTTTTGTCGGGTAGATTTTTTAGTATTAATGGAGTTATAAGATCGTGTCCAGGTGCTTTTTTATTGTTTAGGAATTTAATTTCGTGTACAATTTCTGCAGTTTTAATGTTTTTAAGTGGTAAAGATAGTTGCAATGATATATCTAGTTGTGTGAGTATTTTATTTTCTTCTTCATCTGTAGCTTGTGACGTGTTGGGTTTGAATGTATTTGACAGATGTTTAGCAAATGTTTCAGCTTTATGTTTATCTGATCTAGCCCAGGTACCATCAGGTTTTCGAATTGGTGGAGACGTTTTCTGGGGTCTTTTTAGGCTTTTAGTAGCTTTCCACAAAGTGTAGTCGTGCTGTAAATCGGGAGAGAGATTGCTAATGAAGTTTTGAAACGATTCATTTTTTATTTCGTATATCAATGTTTTAACCTCCTTACTTAGTTTATTTAGTAGAGTCTTGTCACTAGGTAGACTGTATAAATGCCACCTTTTTCTGATTCTTCTTTTCTCTGCTATTTTTTCTTTAATGTGTTTGGGGTAGTTTAGAATTGCGTCATTACTAATTTTATGTTGAGGAGTTGATATTCAGGCTGCTTGTTGTATATTTTTTTGTTAAAATATCCACTGCCTCATCGATATTATCTTCTGTTTTTAATGGCATGTTCATGTCTGAGTTATCATTTAGGTATTTTCTAAATGTAGGCTATTTTGTTTTTTTATTTGTAAGAGAAGGTTTTTTTCCCTGTTTATTATTGTCGAGCTTAGAGTAGCTATGACAGCGGAGTGGTCTGACATGATAACGAAGCACTCGTCGATTTTTATATAGTTTGGCGATATTCCGTTCTTAACAAAGAAGTCTAGGGCATCTGGAATTTTTGCTGGGTCTGTGGGCCAGTAAGTAGGTTTGGCAGTGCTTGCCTGTTCGAATCCTTTGTTGATCATAGCAGCTTGGAGATGTCTACCTCTGGGGTTTATTAGCCTTGATCCCCATTTAGGATGTTTAGCATTGTAGTCTCCTGCTGCTAGAAATCTATTTCCTAGGACTTTAAAGGCTTCTTCGAATTCTTCTTGTTTAATTGAGTGTCTTGGTGGACAGTATATTGCTGATACTACTAAAGATCCATTTGATTCTTTGATTTTGACATTTGTAGCTTGGATATAATCCTTTTCTATTTTTTCTATTTCGTAATGTGAGTTTTTTTGACTGATGATGACAGCTGTTCCACCATGAACTGTTCCATCAGGGTCATTGGTGCAGTATACTTTGTATTTGTGTATATTAAAATAATTTCTTTCAGTGAAGTGTGTTTCAGACACTAATAATATATCGATTTTTTGCCCGTTTAGGAAAAATTCTACTTCTTGTTTGTATTGCTTTAGACCGTTTGCGTTCCATAATGCAATTCGTATAATGTTACTAGTCATTGGTAGTTTTATTGATTAGCGTGGTAAGTAAATTTAGTGTTTTTCCATTTTGATTCATTAATTGTTGAATTAGTATTTCAAATTTATTAAGGAATTTTTCTAGGGTGGTGTTGTTAGTATTTTGGTTATCCAAATTTGTTTTCTCGTTTCGTATTTCCTGGGAATAATTCGTGTGATTATTTGTTGTATGACAAAGTTGGGGAAATTCATTATTGTTGATTCTGAATTCTCGATTTTCTGTTGTAGTTTGTTTATATCTAGAATTGTTTGAATTCTTACCTCTTGTTTTTTGTAAATCGCGGTATACTGTACAGCCTTTATAGTTGGCTGGATGGGCTGCACCACATAGTATACATTTTGCAGCAGTAGTTTTTGGTTGTACGCAACTAGACGATGGATGGTTTCCTGCGCCCTTCACGCAGTAGAATGGTCTGGTGCAGTACGACTTTGTGTGTCCGTATCTTTGACACCTCATGCATTGAGGTATTTCCTTTCTCTTGCGCGGTTCTTCCACTGTAATTTTTGTTCCTAGCAGATGCTGAATTTTGTAGATTTCTTTGTTGTTTTCGTTGGTTTCCTGGTCGACAAAAAACATTGGAAGAGGATTTTTTGTTTTCCAGCTGCGGATGTTAATAACATTGCGTATTAAAAATCCCATGTTTTCCAATGCATCTTGCAGGTCGTCAGGTGCAATCGAATGATGAAAGTTCTTGATAACGACCCCATAGGCTCTTTCTTCGCGGGGTTGGTACGTATGAAACGCAATATTTTTTTAGTAGTTCGGCTAGTTTTCTATATCCTGTTGGTGTTGTGGTATTGACTTTTACTACATCATTAGATAGTGTTTTGCATATAAAATCATTTTCGTCAATGGCTAGTTTCAGACTTGCTATCATTGCTGAATAATTTTCTACATCTTGTATGTATATTGGGGAAGGTTTGGGCTCACCTTTGGGTTTTTTGTTTTGTTCTTCTGTTCGTTGTTTAGTTCTTGATTCTTCGTGTTGATTTTCTATATCTATGTCATTACTCAGGATTGAGTAGCTATTAGAAGTTGGTATCTGGTTATTATGAGTAACATTACTCCTTTTTTTTGTTTGTTCTAAATTTGTATTTCCTGTTCTTGCTCTCTTTCTTGTGACATTTTGCCATGAGAAGTTTGGGGTGCGTGTCAAGTCAGTTGTTACCGGTGTAAAAGTATGGGTAACATGTGGAGTATTATTTGGCATGAAATACGGAGGAGGCGTTCCCAAAGTATTGTTGAGAGTCCATGATCGTGGAGTTCCTGGAGTTGCGACAGCAGATAGTGTACCACTATTCGGAGTTAGTTCGTTTTGCATTGGTGTAGTAATTGGTGTAGTGAAGATGCTCGTTGTACTAGTTGTACTTATGGACATATACGTTGTTGTAACAGCTTCAATAACAGCTGTAGTAATCATGTTTGTCGAACCGTCACTATTTTCCGACATTTTAGGTTTTACGAATTGAGTGTAACTTTTTTTTGCAATATAGTTGGGCACGTAGCTCACCTCGTGGTGTCGCTTTTGTAAAGTAAAAGAAAAAATTAAATTCCCACTGTTTTATGCTTCTAGTTCGGATCTTATTATTTATTTAAAGTAAATATGCACTGTAGCACTATTTTATCAAGGGTGAGTGTATATTATTTTAAAATTTTGTTGATAATCACACTGGTAAATCAGAATATTTTACTGTACGATGCACTATCATTGACAGTTCGCGCACGACATAGTATAAATATATGATGCGAAAAATTAATCAGTCAACACTAAAAAAAATAAACAGTTATAAGAGTACGAGCGACATAGAGCTGTTCAATATAAATGTTAGAAACATATAAATTACATATAAAATGGGGACTTCAGCGTTGCGAGCTTTTCACAAAATTTTAATTGCATATTAATTCTATCTTGAAATAAGTTCGTAAAAAATTAAAAAATATATAAAATATTAATTAGACTTAAACATTTTTAGGAAAAACTAATTCAGCAAATAGCCTTGTGACGTGTTACCCCTGAAGTTAATCTGACTTAGAGCGCATGTCTCGAAATCACTGAAATCTGCAACTAGTTCCAGCTTGTTTCATACTTCATACTTATTTACTTGTGTTTTGAGATACATATGCAATAAAATATTACCTGATAACATATTTTGTCCTTTAATAAGCACTTAATTAAGAAAATATGTTCACAAAAACAAGACTTCGATAATACACGAGCGAAATTCACAAACAAGCGTGGTTGAAACGAGAGGTTATGTTTGCACTGGCAATATGTTCACATACAAGTTTGATTTTAACGCGCGGCATTTGTAATGCTATGTTCACATTGGTTACTATATCTATCTTTTTCTAACATCTTGTCTTCTTTGTCTGTCAGGGGTAATACGTCACAAACCTATTTGCGAACATTTTTTAGCAAAACTATTAATTTATTTGCAAAATAAAAAATACGGGTCTTTTATTTTAAAATTTAGATTCATTTAAAAAAATTTAAAAAAAATGACGGAAGTCCCCATTAATGTAGGCGTTGTGCAATTTTCTCTTTGGTTGATAAACTTGTCTCACTTTAATTATGAATGCTTTATTGTTTTATTACATTCATTTAACAATATTGAACAATATCATTTTCACTTGTTAAAGAAAATATAATTATAATGGCTGACGGCCATATCTTCTTCTACATGAATCTAAATTCGTCACTCTAGTGACATCTAGCGATACAATAATGCTACACACATAAGGCGGCAATTCAAATACACGTCAAAACCAGACTACGAAATTATAAAACTTCTGTATAAACTATATTTTACTTGTGTGCCACTTGGATCAATTACACAAACTTTTAAGTATGCGGGACGACGAGAACGAGACAAAACGACATACAACTGCCCATGAGCGACCACAGGAATAATAAATTATACTCGGGTTTTATTCAGAGTTTGTCTTTGGGCTTCATTAATCGTCATTGCGTACGACAAACGAACAGGAAATTGACGTCGCGTAAACTGAAACGGCAAACCAGTGTCCTTCCTTTCACATGTAAGAGTCATACGTGAAATGAACACCTGGTTGCCAGCCTTTGGTCCCATTAATATCTCTGTGAGTAACACATTGTTCCTATAATTGAATAATTTTTAACCATGTACCATTACATATTCATTCCCCAATATTTAAATTTCTTAAAAGCATGACAACGGTGTCTTTTATTAAAATGAGAACATGTGATGGACAACCCATTGGTATTTGTTTGTGCACCGTATCAAAACGTAGTCTAAAGTAGCTTGATTATGATTTAGTATTTCGTCCACTGAAATGTAATGCCAGTCAGATTGATTAACAAGTCTCAATAGTTTTTCATTCAAACGAAAAGCGTCCTCATTGGTAGGACTTAAAATAGCCCTGTTTTCGGAAACTGTTGTAGCAGGAGTACTACCAAAAATTTCTATAATGAGATGATCGGGAGAAATTAGAAGATTAGAAGGAGCGCAAAGATATTCATTTGGCATGTCAAGAACACGTGGCCAATCAGTGAACTGAAACTTTCTAAACCTTGCAAATAAGGTACTACTATTTATACAGATATTTAAAGCACCCAGTTTACGACCACAACGTAAAACAGGTAAGAGTTGTTGGAAGTCTCCACCCATTACAACGACTTTACCACCAAATGGAGTGTGCGGTATTTTCATTATGTCCCGCAGCAACACATCAACACATTCTAAAGTGTGATCATCATATTTCAAATTACTCCTGGACGCCTAAGTACATGGGATTGGTATGCTGAATTGTGTGTGCTGCAGTACCTGTAAATGCAACAGCAATGGTTTTTCCACCCATACCTTTAATATTATGCAACATGGCGTTGTAAAAGAAGGTTTTGCCTGTACCGGTAGGACCATCAACATAAACAAGCTTAGAATTACGTTCATTGAGTGAATATTGGTTTACGAGAAATAAAATGTGATCGTACGCACGCCTTTGACAAACATTAAGGTTGTCTCGCATTTAAGCGTCTGTTTGCCGATGTAAATCCCTTGCCGTATCTACAACGTTGCCCAGTAAGCGTACGTTAATAGCTGGTAAACCGGCGGGGTCAGGAACAGGCAAGCCGAAAATAGTAAGGTTTTTGTTGTGTTTTAAGTTTAGCATCGTCGATATTTAAAGGAGGAAAAATTTCTTCAGATGGAGGAATAGAACAACGACCCCATAAACTGACTGGATCTTGAGAGTTACAAAAAATGACAATGTTGGCGAATAACAGTCGTAAGCCGCGTGGCATCATTTTGCCAGAAGCCTCTTTTACGCAGTGTTCGTATTCCCGGTCGTCATCCACCAAATGTCGGGCAATACAAGCTTCACGGAATGTAGGGTATATTAAGCCATAAACCCGCCGCAAATCTTCAAAAGAAGTGGCTCCAAGAATATAATTAACTAACATTCTCAAATAAAATAAATCGTCTGTACGAGGAAAAATATCTGGCAGACGACCAAGAACATGAAAATGTTACTTACGAACTGTCCAACATCGTCGAGTACATTGCCAAGTGTAGAACTTGATAATACTCAACTAACACATTTACTCCTCCATACAACCAAAGAATTTATTAAAAACTTTTTTATGGTAGTTACTTTCACCTTTATGCTTTATTATTTATTTAAACAGTATAATAGTATAATAGCTATTATTTGTAATTCGCCGCCCAGAGCATTTGTAAAAGGTAAAGTTTTAATATAATGAGTAATAATAACTAAATATGTGATTATTACTTTGTTTACGTTTCAGGAATTACTAACTTTAATGGAAAACATAGCTGTACAAAGTGCACAACAGTTAAAGAGTATTCTTATGTATCTCATACAATATGCTTCCCGATAGCAATTTTTCAAAAACGAACAGATTATGGATTTAGGTCTAAACAATATGAATACCATTATAAAAATAATACGACATTAATTTAGCTACCTATTGATATGATAGAGGATTTCCCAGTGGCTGACAGTCTTCACTTAATATATTTAGGAATTATGAAGAGATGTTTGCTAGGCTGAAGGCACTTTTGGAAATTACAGGACGAATTGGTTAGCTTTTGATATATCAAAGGTATCAAACTTCTTAATAATGTGCAAAATGCCTAGTGAAATCCACAGGGCTGTAAGAGCTATAGACTGTCTGTCCCATTGGAAAGGACTTGAGTATCGAACTTTTTTACTTTATATAAGTATTATTATACTTAAAGATGTATTGCCTTTAGGTGTTTATAAACATTACTTGTTATTTTTTTGCGCAGTAACTATATGTTCTTCGCAACATTATTTTCAATTTTTAGATTTGGCTGAGTGTGTAATGTGTCATCCCATTTAAAAAAATATATCTCTGATCCCTAACTTGAGAACCACTGGTTTAATTTGTTTTTATCTTATTTAATCGAATGCCCCCTTGGTCACCTATAAGACATCCTTATAGAATTTTGTTGTATATTTAATAGTATAGGAATTATTTGAGGTGTCCCGTAGGCCTGAAACACCCTGTATAATGTACTTCAAATAAACCATGATAACTTATTGTGGTCAATTTGGTGTACAAGTATATTTAGAAGAATGCAGACAATATATTTCTTTTATAAAATAATTATTTCTCGTCAGGTTCTGCAAATAGACAAAAACGTTTTTTAAGAGTCTGAAAAGTGAACATTTAAAGAATGATGTAGGAAGAATAGTTATTTACATAACAAGCGTGGAAAGTGGTAAATAGCAAGCGTGTGTAGAGATTGAAGAACGAGGCGTGTAGCGCCGAGTGATTTAATACACGAGCGTTGCTATGCACTTTCAAGCGAGTTACGTACACTATTTTTCAGACGACCACAAAATATTATAATAAAAACAGGGTTTATACAAAAGTGTCAATGTCAAATACAACTCACGAAAGCATTGACGTTTGGGTTTGAGGTTAAGTATCACTAGTTAACTGGAAACTGATTTGGAAGTCTAGACGTATTATTTGCATGAACAATTAATAAAATTATCAGTACATTTTGACTCTTTATTTTTGTTATTAATTCACTACCAATTTTAAAATCGTAGTATTAAGCAAATTTTCATTAATTTTGTTACATTTCATTATCAAAGTTCCACCTATTGACCACTAATCGTCATATCCGGTTATATAACACACTAGTGTGTTATTATAACACACGCTGTGTGCTATGTTACATTTTCTGGTGTTAATTACAGTGTAAATATGGCTACTTTCATATGTGGTCGTCTGAAAATGTATTTTATTCACTAGTATATATCTAATATATACTATAGTCAGAAATTAATTTTAAAACATTTATAAACTTATTGTATAACAGAACAAACAAACTGTGTTATAAAACTGTTTTATAAGTGATGTAGTTGGACCAATATTTAGAAAAAAATGTTTTATAATGGTTTAAACAGTATGTACAATAAAACAAAGATTAGTTTTATAATACATTTACAAAATATTATATATTTATTTTAAAAAGGTTTATAAATGATCACAAGAAGCAAAATAGTTTTATAAGTTGTGCCTATTTTGGTAATTTGATGGTTATTTTGGAGCTGAGAAAACGTTCTGGATGCAAAATGATAAATCTTGTACACTTGAAAATTAGTGTTGTAAACTTTTATACAATTGTAACAAAATAATTTGTGTTAGTTGGGTGTCTACATATAAAAGATGATTATCATTAGGATCATCTCGGTTCAGCTTGAACCATATCAAGAAATGACTATCTTTAGAATCATCCAAGACCTGTTGCACGTCTCTTGGATTGAATACTACAGACAGATAGAAATGTTAGAAAACGATAATTCTAAACCAAGAATACGCCATGCAGCCTCATAGGAACTAACATAACGACACTCCTGTTAAGTTTCAATTTTGTCCCAATTAAAAACACCATTATTTGATCGGCTAACCTCCATAATATTTATAACTATACCGTCATGACCTTTATGTATATATTTATAAAGGTATTTTGTGGCGGTGATACTAGCACATATTTCTACATTCACTTGGGTCTTTAGGGAACTTCCATCGACTTGCCCCGTTCTAAAACAAGTGAAGCCTGCTATTCCAGCATCGCCCTTTTTGTAAATTAAATGTTTTTTAACGAGTTCAAATAATAAAGGCTCCTGAATCTCGTCGGGAATTTCAGCGCGAATAAAAATAATTTACTTGTTAGATATTATGATATATAGATATTATGAGCCAAAAATATATACAAAAATACCAAACAAAACAAGATAAACATTATACATGGAATAAATAAACCTATGTTAAAACAAGACGTAATACAAATATATGATGCGAAAAATCAATCAATCAACACTAAAAAAAAATAAACAGAAAGAGAACAAGCGACAGCAAGTTGCTCAATGTAAATACCCGAAAAAAATAAATTACATAGAAAATTAAATTATAAAACTTCTGTATAAACTATATTTTTAGTGTATGTGCCACTTAATTTATTTATTGATCCCTGGACAGCTTGATCAATTACACAAACTTAAAAGTCTGCGGGACGACGAGAACGAGACAAAGCGACATACAATTGCCCATGAGCGAACACAAGAATAGTTAAGTATAATCCTGTTTTATTCAAAGTTTGTCCTTGGGCTTTATTAATCGTCATTGCGTACGTCAAACGAACAGGAAATTAACGTCGCGTAAACTCAAACGGCAAACCAGTGTCCTTCCTTTCACATGTGAGAGTCATACGTGGAATGAACACTTGGTTGAAAGCCTTTGGTCCCATCAATATCTCTGTGAGTAACACATGGTCTTGTAACTCAATGATTTTTTACCGTGTACCATTACACATTCCTTCTCCAATTTAAATTTCTAAAAAGCATGACAACGGCGTCTTTCTTTAAAATAAGATCATGTGGTGGACAACCCATTGGTGTTTGCTTATGCACCATATATAAAAGAACATAAAAATTAGCTTCAATATGATTTAGGATTTCGTCCACTGAAATGTAATGCCGCTCAGGTTGATTGACAAGTCTCAATACTTTTTCATTAAACCGAAAAGCATCCTCATTAGTAGGAGTTAAAATAGCCCGGTTTTTGGAAACTGTTGCAGCAGGATTTCTACCAAAAATTTCTTTAATAAGTTGATCGGGTGAAATTAAAAGATTAGAAGGAACACGAAGATATTCATTCGGCATGTCAGCAACACGCTCATGTTGTCCGTTGCCAATTTGAAGAAGTTGAGCAGAAAAATCTCGCTCTACGGGATCAGCCCGCATGTTCTCAGTGAACTGAAACTTCCTAAAGCTTGAAAATAAGGGACTACTTTTTATACAAATATTTATAACATCCTGTTTACGACCACTACGTAAAACAGGTAAGAGTTGTCGGAAATCTCCACCCATCACAACGACTTTACCGCCAAATGGAGTGTGCGGTATTTTCATTATGTCCCGCAGCAACACATCGACACATTCTAAAGTGTATCTACACGTCATAGAAGCCTCGTCACATATGATTATATCAGCCTGTTCAAGCTGCTGAACCCTATAATCGTCATATTTCAAATTACTCCTGGACGCATAAGTACATGGGATTGGTATACCAAATTGTGTGTGACTCGTCACACCGTCTAAAAGCAAAATAGCTGCAATACCTGTAAATGAAACAGCAATAATTTTTCCACCCATAACTTTAACAGTGTGCAATAAGGCGTTGTAAAAAAAGATTTTGCCTGTACCGGCAGGACCATCAACAAAAAGAAGTTTAGAATTACGTTCACCGTGCGAATATCGGTTTACGAGAAATAAAATGTGATCGTATGCACGCCTTTGACAAACATTAAGGTTGTCTCGCATTCGAGCGCCTGTTTGCCGATGTAAATCCCTTGCCGTATCTACAACGTTGCCCAGTAACTGTACATTAATAGCTTGCAAAACGACGGGATCAGGAACAGGCAAACCGAATATAGTAAGGTTTTTGTTGTGTTTAGTAAAAATAGATTCTAATTCAGTTAATGTCTTCAGTTTAGCATCGTCGATATTCAAAGGAGGAATAAAGTCTTCAGATAGAGAAATAGAAAAACGGCCCCATAAACTGAGTGGATCTTGAGGATTACAAAAAAGAACAATGTTGGCGAATAACAGTCGTAAGCCGCGTGGCATCATTTTTCCAGAAGCCTCTTCCACGCAGTGTTTGTATTCCCGGTCGTCATCCACCAAATGTCGGGCAATACAAGCTTCACGAAATGTAAAGTATACTATGCCATGGACGCGCCGCAAATTTTCAAAAGAAGTGGCTCCAGGAACATAATTAATTAACATTCTTAAATAAAATAAATCCCCTGTACGAGGAGAAATATCTGGCAGACGACCAATAACATGAAAATGCAACTTGCGAACTGTCCAACATCGTCGAGTACGTTGCCAAGTGTAGTACTTGACAATGTCTACATATAAAAGATGATTAGCATTAGGATCTACTCGGTTCAGCTTGAACCATGCCAAGAAATGACTATCTTTAGGATCATCCACAGTCTGTTGCACGTCTCTTGGATTGAATACTACATTCTGCATATGAGGCAAATGCAAATCTAATAAAAAGACAGAAATGTTTGAAAACGATAACTCTAAACCAAGAATACGCCAAGCAGCCTCATGATAACAAACATAACGACACTCCTGGTAAGTTTCAATCTCGTCCCAATTAAAAACACCATTATTTGATCGGCTACCCTCCATAATATTTATAACTATGCTGTCATGACCTTTATGTATATATTTATAAAGGTATTTTGTGGCGGTGATACTAGCACATATTTCTACATTTACGTGGGTCTTTAATAATAACAATAAAACGGGAGAGTCAGCCAGTACGGTTTTGTGGTCGTGGCGTGTCTTGTCTGATCGTGTAGATAAGCAACATAGCCCGCCCTGTCCATTTGGATGGGTTGCCGCACAACGGCTCGGTGTGTGCTGGCCTTGCAGAGACTGCAGGCTGACAACCTGCATCGCTAAAATGCAAGTAAAACATGTCACGAAACAAGTACTTCAGGTACTTGAGGCCTTGTTCCATAAAGGAATGTTGTGCCACTGATGATGAATAAAACGGGAGAATAAGGAACAACGTCTCGATTATCATACACGGTATTACCTAATACACATCTACGACCATTGTCACGCCGGCGATATCTGGCATAAGTAGTTCCTGCAAAAATTTCGGTATAATCCCTAAATTCTTTAGGAAACTTCCATCGACATGCCCCATTTCTTAAGCAAATGACGCCTGGTATTCCAGCACCGCACTTTTTATGAATTAAATGTTTTTTAACGAGTTCAAATAATAATGGCTCCTGAATTTCGTCGGGAATTTCAGCACGAATAAAAGAATCCACTTGCTCAGCCGTTGTAATTTTATCAGCCCTATCTAAAATAACAAGAATATGGGCATGAGGCAAGCCGCGCTTTTGAAATTCAACGACGTACATAAGAGATTTAAGTATCCCAAAAAAAGAATTTTCCAAAATTTGGCGAATTAAAAATTTTAATTTAATGTTAAACACCCGACACACTAAATCTGGACGATGGACGGCTTCTTGACCAGGAGACAAGTTATTTACTATTTCAGGCCATTTAGAATTACATGTAAAAGTAATAAATAAGTTTGGTTTCCCAAAGTTAGCGACAATGATCATAGCGTCTAAATATTTATGTTGCATATGTCTTGGACTACCGACAAAAGTAGGTGGTAAAACATAAATTTTTCCTACACGCTCATTGCGTTGTTGTGCCTGTCTTTCAACAAATTGTAATAAGCTCCTGTAATTATCGATATGTATTTGACGCTGATGTTGTCTCAGATATTGTAAATTTAAACCCTCAATGCGACACCAAGTGTCAACTAACCACTGTTGGAATAATTTTCGACTGTAATGTAAAATGCTGAAAGAGCGACGAATAGCCAGACGGAAACACGCATACTCGCGACAAGAAACTTTATTATACGCTACTGTAGCATTTGGCCCAACATGCCGCATGTCTATGTTCCATCCTAACTCGCCATTTGGAAACAGAAGAGGGTAGCTAAGAGGATCAATTAAAGGGCTCACATCTCGAATTGTCTGAGGCTCGCCGTGTGTGGGATATAACTTAATATCTATAGGAAATGGCGGCTCATCGCCTATGAAAATTGCAGATATTTCATTGCACGTGGGCACGTTATACCTATTCGGGTCTAATCCTGCTTGTACAACGCGGTTATTCATGTTAGGTGCTATTGCCAATATCACCTCAGGTACATCAACATTATTTTGCTGCGCCAAATTAACTTGCTGATCATAAACAGCACGCAATTGTTGGTATTGCGCGGGAAAAGGATTTACCCGACGCAACATGTCATCAAGACGTCTTAATAACGCAGGACGGCACTGAAGTGAATGGCCTGCCCGAACACGGTGACAAACATCTGGATCCAAATAATATAGTTGGCCAAATTTTGCTGGAGGAGTGACTTGGGGCATAATGTGGTGAACAACACCATTAACTTTAATCACCTGCGGCCCTATACCCAGGTTTTGATAATTGCCTACCGTGGAAGCAAAAGTTAAAGAAGCATTGTAAAACCGAATATTTTCACGATATTCTCTACCGTCAACGTCGTTGTTGCATAATAAATCGAATAATTCCTGTGGACAATCGCCCAGAGCAGGAAGAAGAACTTTGCCTCTTTGGCAACATAAAGAGGAATCGTGCGTTCTATTCGCACGTTCCTCATTAAAATAAAAGGCCTGACAAAATCTACAAATATTAGAGGTTTGTAAAAGAGGAAGAGAAAAAGGTGCACAAGTAGCCTCGTCTATAACACCATTTGCTACAGCCGCCCGCTTATATTGTTGTTGCACTCGACCCCTCAAAGGAGGTAATGGGGCATCGTCATCGGACAAAAGATTGGTTTGTGATAAGACGGGTTCGGTTGCAGCGATTAAACGAAGATCAAATGAGGCATGAAGCCAGGAGTTGTCTGTAATATATATCATTAGTACGGCATTAATCACAGTTAATTTATATTTAATACAAACTATATTAATAAAAAATTACCTTGAGAAGTAGGTGCAGCAGTTGGAAGTACCCGCAGTGGGTAAAACATGTGCTGCAGTTGCAGGATGCACAGTAGACGCAGGAGGATTAGGCGCAGTTGAAGGTCCTGCATTCGCATCAAAAGTAGTTCGGAAAAAGGGTCCATTCGGGACAATTTGGAAGAAAGGCACTTGAGGTGGAGGACTGGGAGACGGAAGAGAAATAGAACCAATATCTAAAAAAATAAAATAAATATAAGTATTATAATTAGCTTTATTAAATTTTTAAATTACTTACCATTCAAAACAATTTCAGTAGGAACAACTAATATACAGGACAGTAATTTCTGCAGTTCCTGCTCTGGAAATTTATATTTCCTACCATAATATGCTGAAATAAAGAAATAAAATTAAATAAAATACAATATTTATTACATTTTTATTGATCAAAATTTGTTTCATTTATATTATGAAATAGTCATGCTATGAAAACAATATATTCTATTGAAAGCTCTCCTACTAAATACATATTTTTTTTCCTGCGACCACAGTTAAAAATAGTCTTTTTAACAGTTGCTTAGCATGTTAAAATAACAGTTTATAACACACTGAATACTTTTAAATCGTTGTCATTCACAACGAATTAAAAGTAAAAAACAAATTTACTTTTAACACTTATTTTCAGTTGTTCATAACAAATACATCATGACCTTTAATAAATGTCATTCGAAAATGCTTAGTTTTTATTTACTAATACATACATAACTAGGGTCGAAGGAAAAATAGTGTACGATATTTGTGTTAAAAGTGACATTTTATGAGTGAGTGGGGAAGTTTGTGAAACGAGGCAGAATTTTCTAAAAATCAAAAATCCTTTCCAATTGATTATTTCGTATAACGGTTTGAGGAAAAAGTTCTTCGAATTTTTAGATCTACAACGTTCATTTTAAACATTTTTTCGTAAAATGAGAAAAATTTAGGTAGATGTTTTAATATAATATATGGGAACTACTATTTGCATATAAATAATTTTGTCATTATAATGAATAGGAAAGGACCTATGATTTTTTAAAAAATTTTGCACCGTATCCCATATATTAAACATATTAAACTTGAGTAAATGTTTAATTGTGAGCTTTACGAGAAATATAAATCCTATTTACTTTAATTACTCGGTAAATCATGTTTCACTTGACAGAAAATGCATAGTATTCGAGATCTTGGTATCTTATTCATTTGCAAAATGAATTGGTTCAATCATATCGACACCATAGCAAATAAAGCCTACAAACTTTTAGGATTTATATTACGTACTACCAGAGTGTTTACCAATTATTCAGCTTTACTTCTTCTATACAAATCACTTGTACGTCCTCAGTTAGAGTATGTAACATCAGTATGGAACCCTTTTTATATGAAGCACATAAACAGAATTAAATCGATTCAAAAGAAAATGGTACAAATGGATTGTCATAAATTCAATCTTAACTACACAAACTATCACGAAATGTTACAAACATTTAAACTCCAAACACTGGAACAAAGTAGAGCATTTAATGACATGATTCTATTATACAAAATCATAAATAATATCATTGACAATCAACTACTAATAGAAAATATAACACTTAATGTTCCACAAAAACAGACCAGGAATTTAAATATATTTCATGTACCATATTGTCAATCAAACAGCTACCATAATTCTGCCCTCGTCAGAATTATGTCAAATTATAATGAATCATATCAGAATATTGATCTCTTTAATTTATCTTTATCTAAATTTAAATATTATTTAAATATAAATAAATAAATATCTTGTAAATGTTATAGATACCATTTTGTATGTAATTGTATTCATTTATCAAATCGTGGAAGCTCTTAATTGGGTAACTGTGAGCTTCCCTTGTACATTAAATAAATAAATAAAATAAAATTATAAAAATATTCGTTTGTTTTTACCTGCCGCCTATCAATATATAGATAAGGGAGGTATTGTTTTTGGTCAGATTTCTCGAGTGTGGGTTTTCAACATATGAGTACGAATTAAGGTCCCTAGAATACGATTTTACTATTTTTAGCGTGATGTCTGTATGTCCGTGTGTCTGTGTGTGTGTCTGTGACGATTTTTCGTCCACGATAACTCCAATACGGTACATGTAAAAAATATAATATTTGGTATTTAAGAGTACTATTCTAATATGATGAACTGATTAGATTTTGACTACATTTGGTTAACCGGAAGTAGTACTTTACTCGAAGCTTTAAACCGTTTTTCCTAAAAAATACCTCTAAATACCATATTTTCGCAAATTTCGTTATTATAAATACTAAGATTTTTTAATTTTCTACCGATCTGCATAATTACGTTTATATATAACTTCTAGATAGATAAAGAAATATATATATAAATTATAATAATTTTACATATCGTTTATAGGCTGAGGAATTTCGATAAAACAGATGAGTTATTCATATGTTCACAAAATTTGACATATGATGTCAAATTTAATGTAAGTAAGTGTAAAAGATAAAGTAAGTAAAAATGAAGTCATTTTATTGTAAAAATTAAAAATGTGGAAGAAATTTATTAGGAATGTATTTGCATGAGTGAATCAAAGTAAGTTCAGTTCCGGTTTTAGTAACGTCAAAAATAGCTGTCATACTGGTCATACAAAATTTATGAAGGAAATTTTAAGTATGAAATGAATTAAAAATATTCTGAACTGCAATAGCAAACTAATTTTAAAACTACAAATTAAATGTATTGAAAAACTTATATAGAATATATTACTACAGTGGCGGGAGGTATTGTGTTGGACACACCAGATTTTTTTTTTAAATTTACAAACTCAGAGTTATCCAAATTATAATCTTTTATTTGCTGATCTTGTATAGTTTCGGTTCAGTTCTGGCTCTTTTTTTTAATCTGTTTTTATTTTATCCTATTTAACCTTAAAATTTATGGAAATTTCTTAAAAAATGTTTTTCTCGAACAATTCTATTAGTTAGCGAGCTCGGACTCGAACTGAGCGAAGTCAGGTCTGACGTTCAAATCCCAGCGCCAATAACCACAAAAATAAAAATACCATAATATACTTAAGAGAAATATGCCTTATAATCATTCGTAAATATGCATAATTACCAAGGTGATGGGAAATATGTTTAATTAATTAAAATTCATTGATCGTTATAATAATAAAATCAGTTTTTCATATCGTCACATACATTCTTTTTAAGAATTATATAGAGTACAATTTTGTTAATTATACAGTATGAGTATATTATTTTTTAACAGATCGCCATACCTACACTTTCGACTTGTGTGATTATTGAATTATTACCATTATTTTAGGCCAACGTTTTGCTGCCTATTGCTGCTTCTTCACGGCAAAGATTAAAAGAATATGTAATGTGCCCTGAAGAAGCTGCAATAGGCAGCGAAACGTTGGCCTAGACTAGCCAAATAAATTTTTCCGACTGCATTCCTGTTTATTTATTTATTCCATCACCAACATCAGTCGCTTATTCCTCTCTTCATAATAAATTATGTTTTTTGGGCCTTTAAATGTTTTGTCCCACATTGGTATTCAAGTAATATGGTCAGAATGTTGCATACATGAGTGAGAAGATTAACCCACGAGCTCAAAAGTGCCAGTAGAATGATATTTCGCACGAATAGTGATATTTCATTCACATACGATACGATGCATAATGGTTTATCTTACATTATCGGCGTTTTATATTAAAACGTTATACTCGATCGCTATTGTTATTTTATATAAAAATTAATTGTTGACAAGAAATTTTGTTATTAAATTTTAAAAGTGACAGTATAGATTATAATGAAGTATTTAGCTCACTTCATAATCATTTTTAGTGATAAACAATAAATGCATAAAGTACTCAAAATTCGCAATAATTTTTAGCACAACTAGCCCTACTGCATCCTAGTAGAAAATCGTGTATATCGCAATCAATAAAATGGAATGAAAATCTAAACGAACCTGCTAACTTACCCTATATTCTTAGAACTTAGTGTTAGGGTAGCTAGGACCGCCCTAAGTGAAAGTGACAGCTCGAACATTATGCGACAATGCAGTGAGAAAAAGTGGAACTAAAATTTACATGTGAAGGTATAGGGAAAATAGCAAATTGACAACCATTCCTTTATTAAATAAACAATAACATTGAAAAAAATATAGTACATTGCTGACAACATTATCTAGTGCCTGGTATATTTTTTTTCTCAATATTTGTGTGTATAAGGAGACAAAATAAATAATAAAAGTTACTGAAATATTCACTTTCAGATGTTTAATTATTTTATTTGATAAATGTTTAAAATTTTGTAAAATAAAATATACCAGGCACTTTGTGACACCTTTAGCTATTTTATTCATCAAAGAAATATAAAAAATATTTATGTACAAATGAATGGTTGTTAAAATACCGGCAATGAAAAATGAGAAAATGTTCACATTCAATTATTTTTTTAACGGCTTATTTAAAAAAATTTAACTTTAAAATTTATGCAATATATAGTCCTATATGGTATCTTTCTCAAGAATTAATAACAGAATGTTACTATGTTTAGTTCTTAAAATACAGGGCATTAAATGTGACTATAAATATAGTATTTCGCTATCCCCCGGCCTTAAAACATCTATTTAATTTTTGTTTTTCATTTTACGAAAAAATATTTCTAATAAACGTTGGAGATCTAAAAATTCTAAGAATTTATATCATAAATACCTAATATTAGCATATAAATAAAATAATAAATATATTCTATTAAAACATCTATCTAAATTTTTTCGAAAAATTGTTTCAAATAAATGTAGATAAAAAAAATGCATAACATATCAACATCTTTTAAAATGTAATGTTTTACATTAAAGATAACAATTTAAATTATAAAAAAATTGTAAAATTAAAAAAATTATATTATAAATAACTAATATTCGCATATAAATTATTTTTACACTATAATCAATAGGAAAGGAGTTATGATATTTTGAAAATTTTGCACCGTATCCCATATTTTCCATTGAGACATCCATCTATTTTTTTTTTCATTTTACAAAAAAGTGTTTTAAATAAACATTGTAGATAAAAAAAAATACATACTAACAATTTTAAAATGTAATATTTTAAATTTAAAATAAAAATTCAAATTATAAATAAAATTATAAAACTGAAAAAATTATGTCATAAATATTAAATATTCGCATATAAATAACTTTTTTGCTATAATAAATAAGAAAGGAATTATGATATTTTAAAAATTTTGCACCGTATTCTATATATTCTATTAAAATATTTATCCAAATTTTTACAAAAAAATGTTACAAATAAATGTTGTAGATAAAAAAACTACATTACATATTAACATATCTTAAAATGCAATGTTTTAAATTTAAAATAAAAATTTAAATTATAAGCAAAAATTGTAAAACTAAATAAATTATATCATAAATAACTAATATTCGCATATAAATAACTTTTACAGTATAATAAATAGGAAAGGACTTATGATTTCTGAAAAATTTCGCACCGTATCCCATAAATTCTATTAAAACATCTATCTAATTATTTTTTTTAATTTTACAAAGAAATGTTTCAAATAAACGTTGTAGAAAAAAAAATACATAACATATTAACATATTTTAAAATGTAATGTTTTAAATTAAAGATAAAAATTTAAAATACAAAAAAAAATATAAAACTAAAAAAATTAATCATAAATAACTAAATATTCGCATATAAATAACTTTTTAACTATAATCAATAGGAAAGGAGTTATGATTTTTTGAAAATTTCGCACAATATCCCATATATTCTATGAAAACATCAAAATTTTTTTCATTTTACCAAAAATGTTTCAAATAAACGTCGTAGACTAAAAAAAATACATAACATATTAACATATTTTAAAATGTCATGTTTTAAAATAAAGATAAAAATTTAAATTATAAAAAAAAATTGTAAAACTAAAAAAAATATTTCATAACACCACAAGGAAGCTTAAAATATTTCTAAATAATGATAATATTATTGCATTGAATGAATTATTTTATCACAATTTCATGCAGAAATTAATTTACATATCCACTAAACTAAAAATATAAATTTAAACAGACTCACCAATATCACAAATGCTCCTGTCGAGTAAAACTCTGCAGGGTCGAGTCTCTGCTGTTGGGTACGGCTGTACCCTACGGCTGGAGGCACCAACACTACGTATTTTCACCATTTTTGTTCAAAACACACAAATTGCTTCTGCTCAAATTTTCATTAAGACAGTAACTAACAACAACATTTTTTTATTTTTAAATAATTACTAGATACGCCTACTAAATTAAAAATAATATTTCATAGCCATCCATATATTTTGAAAAGCTAAAATATCTGATATATTTAATAATTCAATTTTACAATTTAACTTTTAACAAATTCTAAACAATGCAAGTAATAAATTTTTAAAATTTTAATTTTAATTTTAAAAAAAATCATAACTTTTCTATAAATAAATATTATACTTTCCTATTTATAACATATTACCGTAAGGTAAAAGATTATCAAATAGCATAATTATTTTATTATTCATTATTATAAATAATTATAAAAAATTAATAATATTGTTGGAAAAACTTAAATTCATTTTACCACTTTTTACATCAATTCATATTTTAGAGACAAGAAAAACGAACAAATTTTAAGTTTAAAAATTTTCAAAGTAATACATAGATTAAACATTTTGAATTTTTAAAAATTCAATTGCAGACAAACCAAATATAAAAAAAATCATATCTTTTTCATTTATAAATATTATACTTTGCTTTTGGTCACATATTACTATATAAACAAAGCCTATGAAATGGCAAAAAAAAAATTTATTAATTATTTATATTAATATTTTTTTTTAAAATTATAATTTTTTTTAAACTTTTATTTATTTTACAACTTTTTAAATCATTCTAAATTGTAGAGACCTGAAAAAAATGCTTTAAATAAATGTTGTAGACCTAAAAATTCTAAGAACTTTTTCACTATACAATTTTACAAAATAATTAATAGAAAAAGAGTTATGATTTTTTGAAAATTTCACACCGTATCCCATATATTCTATTAAAATATCAATATATTTTTTTTTATTTTACGAAAAAATGTTTCAAATAAACGTTGTAGATCTAAAAATTCTAAGAACTTTTTCACTATACGATTTTACAAAATAATTAATAGGAAAGGAGTTATGATTTCTTGAAAATTTCACACTGTATCTCATATATTCTATTAGAACATCAATCAAATTTTTTTTTTATTTTACGAAAAAAAATTTCAAATAAACGTTGTAGATCTAAAAATTCTAAGAACTTTTTCCTTAAACTATTTCAAAAAATAATCAATAAGACAGAAGTTATGATTTTTTGTATATTTCGCACCGTATCCCATATTTCCTATTAAAACAGAGCGATTAATTTTTTTTTCATTTTACAAAAAAATGCTTTAAATAAATGTTGTAGACCTAAAAATTCTAAGAACTTTTTCGCTATACCATTTTACAAAATAATTAACAGGAAAAGAGTTATGATTTTTTGAAAATTTCACACCGTATCCCTTATATTCTATTAGAACATCAATCTAATTTTTTTTATTTTACGAAAAATATTTTCAAATAAACGTTGTAGATCTAAAAATTTTAAGAACTTTTTCCTTAAACTATTTAAAAAATAATCAATATAAGAGGAGTTATGATTTTTTGAATATTTCGCACCATATCCTATATATTCCATTAAAACTAACTAGAACTATTCAAAAAAAATTATCATTTTACGAAAAAATGTTACAGACCTAAAAAATCTTAAAACTTTTTCCTTAAACCGTTTTACAAAATAATCAATAGGAAAGGAGTTATGATTTTTTGAAAATTTCGCGCTATATACCATATATTTCTATAAAAACAAAACTATCTAAAAAATTTTCTTCATTTTATAAAAAAAATATATCAAATAAATGTTATAGATCTAAAAATTCTAAAAAAAAATTCCTCAAACCGTTTTACAAAATATTGAATAAAAAAAGTGGTATAATTTTTAAAATATTCTGCACCGTATTAGTTTCTGCTACAATATAAATATTTGCAATAAAAGGAATATAATAAATAAATGAAGATAAAACTAAAACCAGGACAATTCCCATAAAGAAAATTCAACATGTAATAAATATTAAAAACTCAGGACCTATCAGTCAGTATGAGCCATGGTGCCTTTTAAAGTGTAACAGTGAGAATAGCTTAGAAACATAGGAAATATATACAAAAGGAGCACATTTTGGGCCATTGCCGATCAGTCTAACTATTATTAATACTCCTAAAATAGGTGCAGATGAAAAAGATTTGTACGCGTAATAATACAGACAGATAAAAAATAACAGTCTTACGCTGAAGATGAATGAAGATGCAAGATGTTATGATTATTTATTTAAAATATTTTGCATATCACAAAAAAAATTCAAAGAAGACCTATATGGTGCTGGAGGACCTTTCTTTATGCAAGGGAGTGATAATTTGATATTCGATACGGACTCATCCTCGTACAACAATAAATTATTTTTCACAGATCTTGTTTGCAAACCATTTGATTTTATTAAACTATCCATTATCCACATTCAAATTTTCCCCATATCTTCTTCGGAAAATAAAATTTTATTCGATGTACAAATAATATAGGCCCAAGTACATATATGAACCCCACAGTTAAAGCCAACTCCATTTTTACTTCTTTGGGATGGTATATCTAAAAGGTTATATACGGTCGTTCATTCATAAGAACAATGTTTTCATTATTTACGTGAACAAACTGTTCATTAATAAAACGCATTATATGATTCAGGATATTTAAAGATAAAGTACCATGCAAAGAATCTATGTAACAAATATATTTTAATTTCACTATTACACATATTAGAACCCAATGATTATTATTGAGATTAACTGGAATAAGCCAAATATCGTGGTTTAAAACATCAACCATTTGGGCCCATTTACACAGAGAAAAATCTCTTCCTAATTGGAGTTTGGTCATAAAAATGTATCAAATGTTATTTTCATAGAATTGCTTTCATTTAAAAAGAGACAACTTTCTTTAATATAATTACATTTAACTTTAGATGCAAATTTAGGTCCTTTCTTCAAAAGATTTATTTCAGATTCAGTAAATTGTGTCTCTGATAAATTAATGATACGAGGATAAAACTTGATATTTTCGGAAATATCGGTTATAGGAAAATCTTTGTTAATTTTTTCTTCTTTAAATTTTAAAAGGTTTTTGAGTTTTTGTCTTTGTTTATGGAAAATTTGGTATCCAATTTTGCTGGCTTTTTCTCTCACCATGTCGTCCAGAAGGTCGAACTCCACCGGATGAAGATGATGTGTTAGTTCGGAATGAAGGACCTTGAGGTAAATTTTTATGGAATCTCTAGTGATAAACCAAGTCTTCGTTTCTTCTTTAAGATAGTATTTTTCCATAGTTAACTGGATCTTCTTAGCAGCTATCGAGTTTGGAGTAATTTTTACTTGTATGTATTTTTGTAATGGTTGAAACTAGTTACAAAATTTGTAAATAAAAAGTGATATTAACAAAGTTACTGTTTTTATTTAACTACTTAACATGTATCACAAAGTAAAGGCTGAAATAATTAATAATTTTAAATTTTAACTTGGTACGTACATTTCAATTTCATTAACAATTGTTTCCTTTGACGTAAGATTTGTGTAACAATGTTAATATTCCAATATATTATGAAAACGAATGTACATACGAAATGTAAAGTATGTTTCAATAATTAATTCATTTCTATATATAGTAAAACTAAAAAAAATAGAAAATTTTATTTCAACATGTACTGTACTTGCGAACATACAAATGAAATGAACGATTTCAAAGTACAAATGAATATACTGTAACACCCATTTACAGCAAATTAACATTACTACTTTATCTCTCAAATATAAGAAAACATTTGAAAATATGTACATAATAATAGTTACAACAACTTTATTATAACAAACACTGTTAGGATGATTATACATATTAAGTGAAAGCAAGAATAATAATAATAATAATAATAATTCAATGAGTTAATAGATGTTATCAAGAAAACACACATTGGTTTTAGTACTGAGTAGGAAAATTACATAGGTTTGTGTTTTACATTATAAAATTATTATTTTTTATTTAATACAATCTTCTCAAGGATACGGAAAAATACCTTGTGCCCTACGGGAATCTAACGGTATATTATATCCCCTGGCTTTCGTTGCCCTCGCTCACTACGTTCGCTCGTGCATCAGAAATATTCGGGATGTAATATGTCCATATCTTCCCTTATGACGCAATATACTATTATACCACAGCATGGTTCCTTTTTCTTTATATGATATTTTATTTTTTTAATTAAAACTATGCTATTATTTGCAACTATACAGCATGAGTCATGGAAATGCCCGTATCCGATATCTCTCTTGTCGATCGAAATACAGCATAAATATTAACAGAATTTATTCGTCCACTTAAGCGTAACGTAAAATGATTTTCACATATACAGGGTGTTGCATTACGGCACGGTGATAATAGGGTTGTTTATGCTTTTCTGATTTTTTTATATGTTAATCTATATTTAAAAATATGACATACGTATTTTTTTATTTCGCAAAAAAAATACTGCAATTAGCCACAAAAAATTCACAAAGTTCCAAAAATATACTCTCGCGAGAAACAGTAGTATAAAGTGACGTCACGCTCACTGCTTAGAAAGAGAAGTCTGGAATGAGTGAAACAGGCGTAGTGATAATAAGGCTCGGGCAGATGACGTCACAATATGGAGGCAAACAGCTGATCTGTAGTAACATGCTTGGTGGCAAGCATATGACAGATCAGAGTGAATGAATGTTTATCTGTTAGTTTAAGAACGCTACTTACTTTATTTATATAAAAAACATAATTTCATTAATTGAGGAAGTATTTTATATTGATTTAAAGGTTTTGTAATAGTTTTATATTATGAATATACTAAGAAAATAAAAAATGCCGATAACCTGCTGCGTTGTTGATTGTGGTAGCAGATCGGGTAGATATAAAATTTCATTTTTTCGAGTTCCGAAAGGAACCGATAGCAGATGACAGGAAAATGAATTAAAAAAAGAGAAGACAACAAGCTTGGATTTAAGCAACAGGACAGTTAGAAAATGATCCATCCACATTTAAAAAACTTATATGCATCTAAATCTTTATACTCTTTGAATTCTTCATTTTTGTATACACTTTTTTTTCACTATTATATATATCATAATATGTTATTTGAGGTAAATTCTTCACATCCGTTACCAAATTATTTTTATCAATCGTGTACGGATCCACATTATTTAATAATGATATTTTTTCTAAATAACGTTTCTTCGCTTCATTTTTATGAGTATTAAAATATTTACTCAACATATCCATAACTAAAAACGACACTAACAGCTAAACAGGTGTTACTTCAATGAAAATAATATGCAAACAACGCTTCCCTTGCCTACCAATCAGCTGTTCAGCACCATGTTTGATGACGTATGTGCCCGAGCCTTATAACTTCTTCAAAATTAGCGGCGTCAAACACAAACATTCGAATGATGTATGAAAAGACAAACGTTCTTCACAACTACTTGTTTACGACTGTTGTGCGCATGCGTTAGTCGTACGGCTTTCGTCAGCAAAATAGCGTTCGTTTTGAACACAGTGAATTTTTAATTGATAAATTAGTAATATTAAAATGTCAATAATTTGACATTTTTCTATTTTATTATATTCTATTCGCAACTAAAATTAAGATGTAACATGTTTTTTTAAAAAAGCAGGATAGTGAAACAGGCCTATTGTTTGCCTATTTAAATAGAACATCCTATATATTTTTATATTTTTTCAATTGTATTTTATTGTAATATACAGACATATTAATTTTGTTTGAGGTTTCATCTTTTCCGTTTATTCTCTAAAAAGGGCCAAATACACGCATTGCTTTATAAAGACGTACATAAGTTATTTTATCTACAACTATTGAAATATGGGTACATTATACATGTGATACTACATATAATATACTACTCATATTACAAAAGTGTAATATGAAATGTCATGATACACGCTACACTTTTCTGTAATAAATAGGGCATATAATTTAACACATAATATTTTATTAAACTGTTAATTTATTAATAACATATTTTTTATTATAAATATCAATATATATGCTTATAAAAGTATAATAAATACAATTTGAAAAGTGATTTTGACATTTAAGTGCTACTGTGGCACCATCTGTTAAGCTATATATGAACTGTCCACACCTAACTGAATATTTAACAAATAATACCAGATTTGTTATATGCCTGATAGTTGTAGATAAAGTATAGTATTTGACTCGCATAATATGGCTACATTACACTCAGATGATTAAAAATACTCGCTACCGCTCGTATTTTTAATTACATCATCGTGTAATATAGCCTACATATTATGCTTGTTAAATAATATACTATTAATAGTAAAAATTAAGAATTTTTTACTGTACAACTGTATCTATACTCTATGTTCTCACATAATTTGTTCAATAAACGTAATCAAATTGCGCAATCTCAAATTACTATAACTCGTCAATTTCATTTGGAACACCCTATATTTTATAATTCAGTTCGGTGTCTTTTTGTGTTATCTTCATATATTATTAAGAGTATCCTATGACTAAAACCTATAATTTCAAAGATTTTCAAAATTTTTTTTTTAATTATTTTTTTAATTATTCACATTAGCTGTTGGACGAATAAATTCTGTTATTAAATTTATGCTGTATTTTTAACGAAAAGGCTGATATCGAAGAAGGGCATTTTGATGACTCACGTGTATATTGAAGATAAATATACATAAGTGTAAATTTTCTTTAAATTATTAATATTATGAAATAAAATTTAATAATGAAAATTTTATTAAAGAAAAACAAGATAATTATTTGATTATAACGCGGTCTGAAATTAAAATTTAAAATCATTTGAATTTTTGATCCACTAGAGGCAGTGGTGGCTAAGCGAAGTATGAGATCTGAGGTTTATGGCCATTGACGACAAAACTATAATTAAAATCAAATTCATTTTATATACAAAAGTCCGCTTTTTTTCTTCTTGTAGACTATATGTATTTAATAATATATATAATTAATTAATAATTTAAGTAAATGATAGATTTTGAAATACCCGCTTTAAGATACTTCATTTTAAATGAATTATTTGAATATTGTACTACTGAGCCGTCTATATTATTGTAGCACAACATTAGGAAGTGAAGTTATTTTTACCTCGTTTGTTTTCTTAGAAATTATTTCGACCTATCCTATTTCAACCCACTTTCCACGGTGTGGGATAGCACGATTCCACAGAACGGCACGGGGAATAGGGGTATTTTTACACGGCGTGGGATTTTGGGCGGCTGGGTTTTGAAAATCAGTTCAACCTATTCCATTTCAACCCACTACACGGCGTGGGATTCCGTAATTCCACATAATGTAACTGGGAGTGAGGGTATTTGTACATGGCGTGGGATTTCAGGCGGCTGGGATTCAAAAATCAGTTCGACCTGTCCCATTTCAATCCAGTTTCCACGGTGTGAAATTGCTTGAATCCACAGAACGACACTGGAAGTGGGGGTATTTTTACACGAATGGGATTTATGGCGGCTGGGATTTCAGTAAAATATTTCACGGCGTGGGATTGCACGGCGTGATACGTACTCCTGGTGACGACCACGGTGAATATTAAGGTCTGAAGATATTTTGCTTTAACATTTTAGTGATTTGTTGTTGTACCTCTCGTCTATGGATTTCTATCGACAAGAGAGATATCAAAGACGGGCATTTCCATGACTCATGCTATATAATTCCAAATAATAGCATAGTTTTAATTTAAAAAATAAAATATCATATATAGAAAAAGGAACCATGCTGCGGTATGAAATATATTTATGCAAAATACTTCGGTGACGTCCACGATGAATGTGAAGATCTGAAGATATATTGCTTTAACATTTTAGTGATTTGTTGCTGTACCTCTTGTCTATGGATTTCTGGGTATCTATATGTTTTTGTGCGAATAGGTATTTCGTCTAAGTCCGTATATGGTGTTTAATTTTATTTGTGAATGTTAGTGGTTTGTCATCGATATGAAATATGTGTGTGTTTTCCTTTATAAATTTTGTAATTGCATTTTTTTCTTCTTCGTATGGTCTGTTCTTATTTGTGATATGTCGAATTATTTTCCTAAATTTTGATTTCTAAAATTTATATTGTTAATTTAAAAATTATTTAAAGATTGTACTGATTTTCCAATGTTCATAGTATTGATAATTACCTCTGTTTTACCCGCATTTATGACGGGAAAATGAAAATAATTATCATTTACTTTTGTTACACCTTCCGGTATTACAATACTATTAATTTTTGTTCCTGGAATAAAAGTTTATCGAAATAGAATTTGTAGTTTTATAAATGAACGAGTTTTTTAAATTATTTTTCGTAATGGTACAATTAATTACCAATGGCGGTTCGCTAACTTCACGTTTGGAAAGCATATTATGAAAAATATACATTCTTTTTAGACAAACGTTAGTAACTTGTTTGTAGAGTTTTGTAACCATAACAAAATTATATAATTATTCTTCGTAATGTAGGCCTCAGGCCTGCCTGTGGTGACACCACAGTCGCAGGCCAAGGAAACTTCGAAGCGCATCAGAGATTAATATTGTAACGTTTTACTTATTTAGGTGAAGTGTAAAATTGATTAAAACACTAATATTTATATAACTATGTTTAATAAAAAGAAATATGAATTATAAAGAATAATGAAAAATAACTAACACTAAGAATTAACAAATATAAACACTATTTTAGAACTAATTATTATTACTAAAGACTTAAACACTAAGATAATTTATTTAAACAATTATAACTACGCAATATTTATTTTTACAATATTTATATCACTCTTTACTTATTTATATCACCATCTGTTCACTACCCGTATCGATACAAGACTGTTCTCGCGATCTCTTGCTTGGGGTATTTATATTAAAACAGTTCATTCTAGAATATTCTCTGATTCCTTGTAAATCAGAACAATGGGGAGCGAACGGACGTGTTCTGACCTGCTCGCTAGCGGCCGCCGCCCGCGCCGCGACCCTGGGTTCGCTACATTGCCCCCTCCTTAAGACTGTTTTGTCCCGGAACAGTTCGTTATGACGAAATCTGCATGCATCACCCTTGGTGCATCTGGAAGTCTTGAAGAAGTAACAGTCGACGGTCTGTTTGAGCTCTTCTTGACCGGTAGAGTTGAAGCTGCAGACTAGAATTTCCACTCCGGTTAAGCGGAAGATTGTTTCTAACATGCTTCTAACAATCCTCCAATCCAAACCATCTAGTCCACAGCCTATCTTCGGTACTGCCAGCTTCATGATGTCGTTCTTCAAAATATGATCCTTCATATCGCACAACGAGTCCCATAAACTGCGGTATGACGGCTTCTGATATGAGTATTGTTTGGTAACCAGATAGTAAAGGTACCGCTTGTTTTCTACGTTATCATCCTTCAGTTGTAGCGTTTTTCAGACAGTTGGACGTTGGTTGGCCAGTTCTTGTACTCGTCCAAATTTTCTTTTAAAAACTGAAGCGATGCCGCGGGACATTTTAATGTCTTTCGGTACACAGTGAGCGAGGGAATATTCTGGGGACACGGTGAACAGATCTCGTTGTTCTTCTCGTGTCACGCCATACCGTTCTTTGTGACCAGTGGAATGGCTTTCCATGAAGTCTTCAAATGTAGGTTCCTCAGCTACAACCCGGTGTACCGTCGCTCCACGATGATCGTCAAAATTATCACCAGCGAAAGGGGCTAACCGATTGAAGTGGACTACTCTCGGCTTTCCATTAGGTGTTTTCCTAATTCTGTAGACCACATCATTTATTCTTTTTACGATCTCGTAGGGACCTTCCCAATTCTTTTGCAGCTTCGGTGATAAGCCACGACGTCTTTGGGGATTGTACAGCCACACCAAATTCCCAGGTTGATAACCACCTTTTTCAGCCTTGACATCGTACTGGTCTTTCATTCGATCGCTGGCACCTTGAATGTTTGTACGGACTTGTTCATGAATGTCATTCATTCTTCTCCGTAAGTCCGTTACATAGTCCTCCCCGGCTAGGTCTTCACCGGGTTTACTGCCAAATACGAGATCGCATGGCAAGCGCAACTCCCGCCCGAATAAGATGTTTGCTGGTGTCTGCTCTGTTGTCTCATGCACGGATGAACGGTACGCCAACAAGAACAGATGAAGATGTCGGTCCCAGTCCCGTTGATGGTTAGAGACTACCTTTGACAAATACCGATTTATTGTTCTATTCATCCGTTCAACCATGCCATCAGACTGCGGGTGTAATGCAGTAGTTCTGGTTTTCTTTATTCCTAATATCTTGCAGATATTTTGGAACAGAGCAGACTCGAAATTCCTTCCTTGGTCAGAATGTATCTCTCGCGGTACTCCAAATCGGCAGATGCATTCTTTCACCAAAACTTCAGCGACCGTTACGGCTTCCTGGTTGGGTAATGGGTAGGCCTCAACCCACTTAGTGAAGTAGTCCATTACTACCACTATGTATTTATTTCCCTTGTCAGTTTCTGGGAATGGTCCGGCCACGTCAATCGCAATGCGTTCAAAGGGACTTCCAACGTTATATTGGCGCATTGGAGCTCTTCTTTTCCTATGTGGCCCGTTACTTCCCGCGCAGACCATACATTTCTTGCACCACTCTTTAACATCTTCTTTGCAATTTACCCAGTAAAATCGTTGGCGCACTCTCTCAAGGGTTTTATTCACTCCAAAATGTCCAGATCCGTCGTGGATCTCCTCCAATACTTCCGGTACTCTATTCCTAGGAATTATCAGCTGGGTCTTACTCACAGTACCTTCAGTATTCTCTATGACACGTTTCAGGAGGCCCTCTTCAACCACAATAGAGTCCCACTGCGCCCAGTACGATTTTACACTTTGTGAGTGTCGTGCAACATCTTCCCAAACTGGTCTGCTATCTCCACGTTTCCAATCCAGTATGATTTTTAAGTCCGAGTCATTCTCTTGGTCCTTGCGAAGGTCTTCCGTTTGCCAACTATCATTCACTACTGTTGTTCTGGCGATGGTAGAGAGTTTTTCCTCTAGACGACTGCAATGCTTGCATTCGTCTTGGCAAGGTCTTCTTGATAATGCGTCAGCATTACGATGGCTTGTACCTGCTCGATGCTCAATAACAAAGTTATATTCTTGCAATCTTTCAATCCATCTAGCTGCCTGACCTTCAGGATTCTTAAATTGTAGCAGCCATTTGAGAGCAGCGTGGTCAGTTCTTATAAGAAAACTTCTACCGTACAAATATTTGTAGAAGTGCTCCACGGATTTCACGACTGCCAAAAGTTATTTTCTGGTGACACAATAATTCCTCTCTGGTTTTGACAAGGTCTTACTAAAATAGGCAATAACCTTCTCTTGTCCGTCTTGTATCTGGGAAAAAACGCCACCAATCCTAACGTTGCTGGCATCTGTATCAAGAACGAATTCTCCTTCTGGTAAAGGATAACTTAGAACAGGTGCGCTTGTCAAGGAATATTTAAGTTGTTTGAACGCAGCTTGACAGTCCATCTCCCAGATAAATTTTCTGCCTTCTTCAGTAAACCTTGTCAATGGCTTCGCTATGTTGGCAAATCCAGGTACATAACGTCGGTAATATGTACAGAGACCAAGGAAACTTCTCAATTCATGTTTGTCCCTCGGTACTGGCCAGTCACTCACAGCCCTTATTTTCTCCGGGTCAACTGCAATACCCTTACCAGAAACTACGTGTCCAAGATAATGAACTTCTTTTTGAAATAAGTGACACTTCTTTGGACTGAGTTTCAGGTTAGCCTTTCTCAATCTTTGGAAAACCTCTTCTTCCAAGTTCTTCATGTGGTCCTCGAACGTTTTTCCTACCACAATAATATCGTCGAGATAGACCAAACATGTTTTCCACGATAGTCCAGCCAACACGGTTTCCATAAGTCGTTCAAACCTTGCCGGGGCATTGCAGAGCCCAAATGGCATAACAGTAAATTGCCACAGACCGGTACCGATGGTAAAAGCTGTCTTTTCTTTGTCCTTTGGATCTAAATCCACTTGCCAATATCCGCTCTTTAAATCAAGAGTAGAGAAAATCTTTGATCCTGCCAATGTGTCCAGTGTATCGTCTATTCGGGGTAGAGGGTAGCTATCCTTCTTCGTCACGTTGTTAAGATGACGATAATCGACGCAAAATCTTGTAGAGCCATCCTTCTTCTTCACTAGCACCACTGGTGAAGCCCATGGACTGCTTGAAGGTTCAATCACACCTTCCGTCCTCATGTCCTCAATAATTTCTTCCGCTTCTTCCCGCTTCGCCAGTGGTAATCTTCTTGCTGTTTGGCGGATGGGTCTTGCGTCTCCGGTGTCTATTTTATGATGGACTACATTGGTTCTTCCTTTGTCCTTCTTGTCCAATTGGAACACATCTTGAAAGTTGCCAATTAAACCCTTAGCCTTGGTTTTCTAGTCGACGGTCAAGTCCTGGAATGATGTTGACAGCTCCTTCAATACAATATCCGGAACTTCACAGGTTGTGCTGTCTTTGGCCTTCGCAGTTCGAATAATCGATGATACCGTTGAGCATTCTCCTACTATGGTCCCTTTCTTTAGTGTAACGGGATAAAAATTAATGTTCATTACTCGAACTGGAATTATCTTGTCGGTTTTAAACAAGGCTTTTCCAATTACAACTCCAGTCCCAGTTTTAGCATCATCATTTTTCGGCTGGAGCATGACAACGTTTCCTTCACAGAAGCTACCCTCTATTTGTGCTTTCACGATTGATTCACTCCGTTCTGGGAGGGTTATATCTTCCGTTATTAATACTCTCATGGCATTGTCGTCTCGTGGATTTAATACTAGTTCTTCATCATTGACTATTATCACACCATTCTTCAAGTCAAGTTTAAATCCATGCTTTTTCATTATGTCCATGCCGAGAATGAATTCATCTTCTACGTCAGCTACCAGCACACGATGCTTAATGTACGTTTTCCCAACAGTGATGCTTAAATCTATTTCTCCAGAAGCAGTAGCTTGTTCTCCTGTAGCTGTGCGTATTTGCCACTTTGTTGGAAGGAGATGTTTTCCGAATATTTTTCTTGCTAAGTCGGGTCTGATTATTGTTTTTGTCGCACCCGTATCCAGCAACATTTTAAGCGGCCTGCTGTCGGTAGAGCCGTCTACATAGACACTGTTAGCTTGATGATGAAGGGATGCGACATAACTAATGGATTCTGGGGCTACTGGCATACGGGTCGACGATTGCCCCTTCGCATCAACCCGACTTAGTTTCCCGACTCTTTTTCTTCCTTTCTTGCTTCTGCTTTCCTCTGTTGTTTTCTGCAGAGCCTTTGCGGGTGACCTAATTCACCGCAATTCCAACAGCGGAGTTTCTTTCTTCCCGCGCCCTGAATTTCAGATGAATTTCGTCTTATCCTGTCATCTAGATCCTCAGTGTCTTCAATCCTCTCAGCATCGATAGTTCGCACTCGCGATTGGTTGCGTGAAGCTTGTTTTGCAGCTTCATGATCTAAAGCATATGAAAGTGCATCAATCAGAGTTTTTGGTCGAGCCAATCGTAGTGCCTGCTGAGTTTCATTGTCTCGGACTCCATAGATAAATGCTTGTGTAGCTAGACATTCCAAAACGCTGTCAGGAGCTGTAGGGTGTGCAAGACGAACCAGGCGAGCTATGTCAGCTTCAAATTCTTGTAAGTTCTCTTTAGAATTTTGATACCGGTTTCTCAATTGCGTCTGGTACACCTGCTCCAGATGCGCATTGCCATATCGCATATCTAACCGCTTGACAAGTTGGTCATAGTCTTCCTGTTCATCCTCTTTTAGCGTCTGTAAGATATCGATGGCTTCTCCACGCAGCGAAACTGTCAGCGCTGTAGCCTTCTCTTTAGAAGTCCAACCATTTGCTTTGGCAGCGGCTTCAAATTGTTTTACATAATTCGGCCACGATGTCTTGCCGTCAAATTCAGGTGTTTTTATATGCATTCTCGAATTATTTTCTTTTTCTGGCTTCTTTTCTTGAATCTCATCCGTCTTAACTATATCAGGATTTGAAACCGCTGGTGACGTTATTTTGGAGACATTTTTCTGTAATTCTAAAATCCTCATGTCGTATTCATCTTTCAGATTTTTCAAATTTTCTTGTATTTTTTTTTTCTAATTTCTCTTCCAAATTTCTAGAACTTTCTTTCAATTGCTCTTTAAGTTGTTCGTTTAATTTCCCTTCCAAAGTTCTACAATTTTCCATCAACTCTTCTTTCAATATTCTAGAACTTTCTTCAAACTTTCTAGAATTTTCTGTTAATTCTTCTTTTAATTTTTGTTCTAAACTTCTGGAATTTTCTATTAATTCTTCTTTCAATGTTCGAGAATTTTCTTCATATTTTCTAGAACTTTCCTCTAATTTTTGTTCTAATGTTTTAGAACTTTCTTTCATTTGTTCCAAAGTTCTAGAATTTTCTTCTAATTTTTGTTCTAAAGTTTTAGAATTTTCCATCAGTTCCTCTTTCAATGTTCGAGAATTCTCTTTTAGAATTTTAACAAAATCGGTGAACCCACCCGCGATTTCGAATATAAACTCATCCGGATTTTCACCAGCTTCTACTAAGGCTTGCCGTAGACTAAGTTGCAGAACAGCCTTGGTTCCCGATGTCTCCAACTCTCGGTCTTCCAGCTCCTTCTTGAGATCGGTCACTTTTAATTCACTTAATTTAGCCATTTTATTTATTTTTATTTACACTTCACAGTTTTTAACAACCCCACACCTGACACCAATTGTAACGTTTTATTTATTTAGGTGAAGTGTAAAGTTGATTAAAACACTAATATTTATATAACTATGTTTAATAAAAAGAAATATGAATTATAAAGAATAATGAAAAATAACTAACACTAAGAATTAACAATTATAAACACTATTTTAGAACTAATTATTATTACTAAAGACTTAAACACTAAGATAATTTATTTAAACAATTATAACTACGCAATATTTATTTTTACAATATTTATATCACTCTTTACTTATTTATATCACCATCTGTTCACTACCCGTATCGATACAAGACTGTTCTCGCGATCTCTTGCTTGGGGTATTTATATTAAAACAGTTCATTCTAGAATATTCTCTGATTCCTTGTAAATCAGAACAATGGGGAGCGAACGGACGTGTTCTGACCTGCTCGCTAGCGGCCGCCGCCCGCGCCGCGACCCTGGGTTCGCTACAATATACTGAACAAAGCAATTCATATTGTTTCAGTGCTCGACAATAATTTTGCTTTTTTATCTTTAACATAAAAAAAGAAAGACTCATACACTGTTACAAATAAAAACGAAATGTTTTAATTACACTGATTTTTCGTGTAGATGTTGAATATATATGGAATTAAACAAAAACGTATGTATTTGTCCTAAACAAATTAAACTCTTACATTGTTTGCATTTTTTTTATTTTTGTAGATGATTTATGTTGCGAATAAACAAAGTCATTTTAGGCATAATTATTTAAAAGAATATTAGATAATGTAAAAATACATCGTTTTACCAAATTAAAATATAAAACACCACATTTACACTCATTAATTGAACTAGTTATTACACCTTTGTATTTTAATATATTAAATGACAACAAAAGAAATACATTTCTTTGGCATTTCGCATTTAAAAAATGGGGTTCATATTTTTCTGAAACCAAAATTTGAAATATTGCAAATGAATAAGCAACAATATTAACATAATATTGCTTTGAGTATTTGAGACCATCACGGTTAATTATAAATAAAAATTTTGTTACTAAATCGTCTGAACACAAAATATGTATTTATTTATAAAAATAAAGAAATTGATTACATATGTCACAATATAATTTGTTCTTCTAATCTATAAACAATATATCCAGTGATATAAATTAAAACTATATTTTCGTTTTCTGAAATGTCTCGTAATTGTAGGTCTAATAATTCTACGATTTTGTCAAAATCTATATCATTTCTAATCTAGTCGTTACAGGATTCAATTTCTTCAAAATTATCATCAATAGTATTAGTGCATTCATACAAAAAATCTTTTAAGGAAAAGTTTTCACATTTGTTAGATTTCATACTAATGAGACTTAATATTTCTAATTTAGGCTCTGATTCTAAAATTTGATTAACGGAAATATTGCAATTTGCACCACTAATTTGCCGATATTTTGAAAATTCCCCAGTATTACATACTTGATTTCAAATTCGTCAAATAGATAATTACTTATTGGTATGTGCAAAAAAAAAACTGAGTTTTATTGGTAAGTTTCCCATGCCGCTTTTTTCCTGGCGGAACACCAGCAGTTGTTAAGAAATCCCATTTATGTAACCACTCTACGAAATTTACTAATTTTTTCTTTTGACTTAGGAAACGAGAATACTGGTATTTTTTTCAGTACATCCCTTATAATTACTTTTGAATCCTGGCACACAGCATTTATTGGGTATTTTGATTAATACTAAAATAAAGATATTCTGTTAGAAACAAGTATTTGCAATTTCGATGACATAATTATTTATACTTACACCAAAATAATATATATATATATATATATATATATATATATATATATATATATATATATATATATATAATATAGTAACGTATATAGTATATAGAGGGGGATGGCTGGAAGCCTGCATATTCCGATCTCTTCGGTATGGCTGATTGTTGAGTACAAATACTTATAAATGTAGGCTTAGGCCGTATTTATTTGGGAAATTTTAATACAACCCTAAACTGATCCTGAACTTACCTGTGTTGGTACCAAATAAATAAAGAGCGGATTCTAAGCAATTGCATGTGTTGTTTATATTAGGCATATCAACAAACTGTTTTTATATGTTCACGTTTCATCAAAAATTAATGCCAAATATCAAAAAAAAAATATGCATATTTTGCATTTAATGATACTTTATTGCATATTTTGATTTTTTTTGCATATTAGTGCATATTTTAAGACTTTTTTCAAAAACAAAAATTAATTTTTGACAAATTTTGTTCTTTTTTGAAAACAGTATATTATAAGAAATATAATTTTGATCGTACTTTTAACAAGTGACCATTTATATAAAATGTACTCATTGAAACCATTACAATCATATTTAATTTCTCGTCAGAACAAAAAAAAGTGATTTTAGAACTGCTTAGAACTTAAGTAATTCTTATTTTGTAAGTAAGGTAAGTAAATAATATCTGTCACTGAAATTTGTATGTTTGGAACTATAACAACAATTAGTAATGCCGAAAAAAATGTATTAAAAATATGAGCAGCATATAGCAACTTTCTTATTAAAGATGACTTTTTTGATTTTTGTTTCAAAAAAGAGCTTTTGTAAATTTCAATATCAATATGAATTTGAGATTTTTTAATTTTTGTTAGAATTACCTGTGATATGTATTGTCTTTATACATTTCATGATATGTTCCAAATAAAACATTGCATGTAAAAATAGAAATAAGAAAATGATATCAGTAAAACGAGCCTGATGACATTATTTTTTTTGCATATTTTTATTGTAAAGTGCATATTTATAACTTTTTTGCATATATCATGCATATTTTGATGATTTTTTAATGCATATTGCATGCATATTTTGACACTTTTTTAGTGCATATAATCCGCTCTTTACAAATAAATAATCAAATTTCATATTTGCTGAAAATTTTAAGCGATAAATTATAATTATCTATTAAAGTTATTAATTTAAGTTTTCAGTTTTAACTTATGATAGATACAACTTCTGCCACATACAGAAAGAGAAAGAAATGTGTAAACAAAGTTTCAACTCACCAACCCAGCAAAATAGCTGGGTGAGTTGGATCAGTTTGAGGTCAGTTCTATGTTACTTCAAATGTACTAAGTAAACAAAATAAACCTACTTGTTTACTTAAAAAGTCTCAAATAAATACGACCTTAGGGACCTGAGCTCGCAAAACTGTTTCCATTAACCTATTATTTATATCCGTTTTTCTCATTTCAATAACATTGCTTATGTGACAATATCCCGGAATTTTTTTCCTTTATTTCAGCTTTTCTTCGAAATATTGATGTAAGCCGATTGAAACTGGTAAGTTGTAAGTGCATACATATTTAATTACCTAATAACACTAATAAATTAGTAAATCTAACAATAATTTAAATTTAATAAATTTTTTGCAAACCTGTCAAATTGTACAATTCAAATATTATAAGGTAATTATTTTCGTGCGCTGCCGTTAAATCGGCACTCGCGTTACGCTGAAAGCAACGGGTCATGCGTATATACATAAATAATAAGAGTACATGATGTTCGCTATCCTGCTGATACTGTCAAAGTTACAAGTAGAGCTGTAGTAATCTGCGAATCAAATAAAAAAAAGAAAAAATCTAATGTCATACAAGTATTCAATAGTGTCAATAATAAAAATGCAGTGAAATGGCGAATTTAGTTAAGGAATTGATACTATATATCATCCTACCAAAACTAGGAATTAATGGTTTCTACGATTTCTGTAATTTAAATTGTCCAAATCAAAAACATATTATATGTCAACGAAAAGATAAGGTAAGTGATGAACTTTATAAATACATATAACATGTAAAATAAATATACCGTGTGTCTCCGACAAGTGGCATTTAACATTAATTTTTTTAATAGCATAATTCAACGAAATTTATAATTAAGAATTAATTATTTTTATATCACGTTTTTATTGCCATACAGAGGTCCGTGAAGTTGGTATAACTAATATACAGAAAAAGAGATATTTAAAAACGGAGACAGAAGACTCTACATAGAAGGAATTGCAATAAATATTAAAATCCAAATAACAACAAATATGCTCTTGCTCAACATGCTCATTCACAAAGCTATACTTTTAATTTTTACGATGCAATAACATACACAGCATAATTTACCCTTCAAATGTTGCACGTAAATAACGGCCGTGATAATATAAATTTGAAAATTGATTTCATTTTATTATTTTACTTACGTACACTACATAAGTAAAATAATAAAATTTTAAAATATAACAAACACGGTAGGTAAATTAAATAATAATCGTCATATTAAAAACAGGAATTTATATTTTAAAATGGTACGAACTTTAAAATATTTTTTAAACAAATTTTAAAATTGTCTTAGCCTTTAACTAGCATTAACTAAGCAAGTTCAAACGGTACTTAGTTTAAGTTGCCCGTTAGAATGTGGCACACCATTTTTTATATTTTATTTTCTATATTTTAACTTCTTCATATTTTAAAATGACACTGTTAAATTAAAAATTAAATTTCTTTGTACTTCATGACTTTTCTATGTACAAATTAAAATTAAAATTTATTTCTAATATATGAATGATACACCTTTATAAATTTATAAGTGTTATGTTACATTGTTAGTAGTTTTGTACATGTGTTTATTTGTAGTCTTTTGTAACTAAATACAATGGTAGCTCCTAAAGAATACTTATGTGAGTTCGAAACTGTCGAAATAGTGAAGTTAGCTGTATTCCAAAAATAATAATTAACGGCCCAGCCAAAAAATATCTTAATTTCTAAAATTTTTAGCGAGAGGTCAACCACTATCTGAAAACTTGTGCACTCATTTCCCAATGTGGAAATATTTCATATTTGTTTCCATATTTCTAGATAATTTTCAAACTTTCTCTTATATTTCCGAATTATTATAGTATTTCCAAAATTGCCGTAATATTTCCAAAATTTCTGAAGTATTTCCAATATTTCTGTAATATTTCCAATATATCTTTGAAAATATGTGGAGGGTCAAATTAGCTGCGTTAGTTTATTGGTATTATTATTTGTAATCACAGTTTTGTCAAATTATGCTAAAAATATAGCAATTTTATTTTGTTTCAATTTTTTTTATTTAAAAATAATTTTTGGAATATTGTTCACTTTAACAGTAATTCAAATATGAGTTCCAATAACAATAAAAATAAACTAACGCAGAAAACTTCACAGATGAACTGTTGAACATTTGTTAATATTTAAGTCAAAGCTATTTTCGCGGTAATTTAAATCATTTTCATGCCCAATTTTTGAGTTTACAAAGCACGTAAAATGCTCTACAGTTCTTATTTGAAGCTTATTTACTTAAAATAATAAGGGAACCTGGAAATTACGAAAATATAATTTTATATGTTTAATTCCTGTATTCGGTTCTTCGAATCATCATCCTGTATTTTTGAATATGAAAAAATCAGAACATGGGATTTCATATAAATATGTATTTTTTAAATTATGTTTTTAGTAGAAATAAATTTTGGGCAAGAGTCATATTCTTGCTATACATTTTAACCCTTTTAAGTAGTGTTTTACTTCTGCAATTTATTATTAGGAAACATAATAAACATGTGGAATCGAAAATTATGCACATGGTTTTACTCATAAGTTATTACAGGTACAAAAATATTGTAAATAACAAAGTTGCAGGAGATCAAGGACGCCATTTGATTATAGAATAAAATATTTTTTTAATCAGTGGTTCTCAAGTTGCAGTAAAAAGTTATTTTTTTTTAAATAGGATTATACATATTTTTATGGCTATTCTATAACGTATTAATTCAATAGTGTTATATCCTTAAGTTACAAAAATATTGAAAAAATGCGATAGAAATTTAAATAAATTTTTATTTTTAAAATTAATATACAATAGGCTATGGATGAAAAACAATAACAAAATCTAGCGACTGTAAGTATATACCTATCTAGATACAAAGGATGTGAAACTATCCTCACATATTAAAAATATAAAAAAAAGTGTAATCCAAATTTAAAAAAAAATTATATTTAAAATCCCGTTAATTGAATAATCAGCCATTATTGAAATTAATAAATACCTAGCCAACATAAACTACGTATGTAGATAAGTATGAAAGTATTAATAAACACAATATTACTTATAGCCGTCAGATTTTGTTTTGTTTTTCATTCATAGCCTACTGTACGTTATGTGTATCGCAATCGAGATCTAAATCTTCACTTAATGTATCACTTTTCACGCTGAAGAAACTTGAACCTGAGTCACTAGGTCACTGAGTCATTGCATTCTTTTTGGTTGTTTTTTCTTAACTTCTTACTTTGTTTATATGGAGGATTAACTTTTTTGATATTTGACTCACTAGTTAAATTATGAGGTACATTAATACTACTCCAACTTGACCTCTTAATTGTATTAATATCGCGTACACAATAAATTCCATCTGTAGATAATTTCTAATAACAACAATTTTATTATCTAATAAAATTTTAAGTACAGATAGGGGTAGTACACTATTTAACGATGAAGATGGTGCGAGATTAGAATATATCTCGGAATAGTCATTCAAATTTAGTTACATATATTATGAGAATATAGACATAACTTTATTAATTTCTTCATTTTCTGAAAGAGGTAACTTAATAGGACATATTCTTAAATTTGCGCCTCTAGCAGCAGTTTGAAACCAATAATTTTAATTTTAGAACTATAGGTTGGCAATAAGTAAGGTTGTAAATATTTTGTTTTCATCTTCAAAATTAATAACAGTATTATGACGCTTACCATTTCCAATTAAATACTTTTTATAACAACTTTTTAAATGTTTTAATGATCCCTACATAATTTGCCATATTTTCTTAACTGCAATAAATTCATTCTGTTACGGCCTTTTCGGTTTATTGTTTTTACGAAATATTTCCTTTCCTTTATATTTTTTGGAAAATAATGGAAATAAGTTCTTTTATTTTCCATGAAATTTAATTTGCAGTTTGGAATGGAGCAGTAAGTTATTAGTAAATTAGGTTATAGTTGTCGGTACTTCTTTGACATTTCAAGTGGTTTGATCACAATATTTTTAAAAAGTCCTCTAAAAAACTCTAAATTAAAATTTTATTTACATACATTACTTTACGATTAAGATTAAATATTGGCAGATATTGTTAAAATATAATTGAATATTGTTCATAAAATGTACTTGGTAATTTAATATTGTTTCTTTAAAAAGATATTTTATGTTGAAAATTGAATTTTTCCCGTAAGATAACATTTGCACTTGAGTTCAAGCACTTCTTAAATTTCATTCGTCCATTGTGAGCATACGCAATTGAATTGGGAATATGGTCTATTCCTAAACTTAATACCTCATCTCAGTCCTTATAGATTTTTTCAGGGTCTTCACTTTCTACACTATTTAATTCCTTGGTGTTATTGCTAATTTCGTTGTTAATGTTTTTGGATTGCATTAATATTTGTTGAAGACTTTATTGGGAAATATTACGTTCTAATTTCATTCCTAATTTTTCAGCTTGAGCATTGAGCATTCTTTTTCGCTCTTTCGAATATAGATATTATTAAATCATTATCATGTAATATTACATCGTTTGCAGGTGCAATTTAATTATATCCAAGTCTTTTATTAAAAATTGTGGGGGTTTACTTACATAAATCTATTCTTATGTCATTTATAGCTTGTATTCTATTGCACCGTCTTAAAATATCTAACATACTATAGTTTACCACAGTCGAAAAAGTACTAGTCATGGATCTTGCTCTTCGAAACAATTTTTCACAAGGTTGATTGCTGTAAAGCTAGCATAATATTCGTAATTTGTTTGTTCGACATTTTGCTATTTGAAGTAAAAAAAAAAGTAAAAAGATCTTAAATAAATGTAGTATTCCATGTAAAGTAGATTCGTTTATGGACACTTAAATTCTTGTTTAAGTAGGTATCTAATATGGACCCAATAAAAATTAAGAATTTTCTGGTTACTTCGATATTAGAAATTTCTTTTTATAAATGAGTAACATTATCTGTTGTTATTTTGTTAACAGCTTTAAACTTCATCTTGTCGGTACCTAGAAAATTTACAAATTAATATAAAAATGTTTTTTTGGAAGTCAAGGCCAACGTTTCGCTGCTTATTGCAGCTTTATCAGGGCAAAGAATAAGAAGATGTAAAAGAAATAAATTTGTATAAACAAAATCGTTCAAATATGTAGTAGGTAATCGTCGGTTTTTGTTTTTGAAAAAATCGCAGATGTCATTCGAAAGACTAGTGTAATTTGGTGGTAGAAACAATAATTATTGTGATGAAGCTGCCTGAAAATAGGATCTAAAAGCATTTGAGCATTCAAGGGATAGTTTTTCTTTTAATCGTAAAGTTTTCAAATATCTGGTGTTCCCATTGTTTGAAAATTCTTTAATAATTATACCGTCCAACTTAGTATCTTCTTCAATTTAGTTTGAACGATTCAAAACGTTAAACCTGAATCGATTTTCTCTTTAAAAAGCTGCTTTACAGAATGCGGGGCATTATCAAACATTGACTGAACCATAAATATGTAGGCTTTGTTTCCTAGTACTTCGTTACGGAATGCATTTTCATTATCGGAGACAGAATTTACAAGAAATTTATCTATGGAAATCCTGATCTTTTGCATAAAGATCCAGCAAAGCCTATCATATTATTTGTCTGGGTATCATATGGAACCATATTTGTTAAGGCAGTTTGGTCTTCTCATATAAAGTGTGAATCTGGGAATATTTGTTTAAAAATTATTTCTTATATTTCTAAATTATCTCATTTTTCCCGAAATTTTTCCAATACATTAATAAAAAATAATACATCGTTTAAAAGAGAAAAAAATGGCGGTTTCTATTTTATTAAAATAATTATAGGTTGCCATTTGAAAAATAAAAGTTGATAGTAGTATCTTGTAAACCTGACTTTGTAAAAAATAACCACATCTGCCAATAAATAGTATATGTAAAATAATTAAACTTTTATATGAGCCAATTCTTTCTATTAGTTGTAATAAAAAAGTTAAAGGGGGGGGGGGGCGTTCATAGATAACGTGAATACCTTATTTTGGTAAAGTATTTAAAATTATTTGTTTTGGTGGTGTGCTAGATTCTATTATATTTTTGAATTTTTTGGCTAATTTTTTTGAAGTATTTCAAGCTTACTCAATTTTTATGTTGATAAAATTGCCTGGATTTGGAAATTTGCAAAGAATTTTATTCGATTTGAGAAAATCTTGGAGATGATCTACGATAATTTTCGGCAAATTTGTTAGCAGAAATGCGCGCCTCAGTTCTATTTCTGCCTTCACATAAAAACGACTTCAGTTTGTTGTCCTTACAATTTAGCGAAAATTCTCTTTGATTTTCTGAACTGATACTAACAATTTCTTACTTACTTACTTAATCCTGAAATCTTTCGTTGTAGAGCGAATTTATGGTAGTTTTTGAGGCGTTTGTTTCTTACTGGAACATAATTTTTCGTATTTTCATACATAGTTTTAAGTTTTAACATTCTCTATAAGATCTTGTTGCACACCTAGTTGTTTCAAAATATTTCACAATTCCATATATATGAAACATATGTGTATCTGTTTGTTTGTACGAATTGTTTTCTCACTCTTCTGCATAAGTATCAATATTTGGTCTTGAATTCATCTTTCTTTCCTAAAACCCGTTTATACCTTATTTATTTGACTTTCTAGTATGTTTCTTATTTTTTTTGTAGTATTCTTGTGTACAATTTACTGACTGTGCTCGTTAAGGTTATGCCCGTGTAATTTGTACAATTTATCCCTATTCTTCAATCCGCTGGTGTTATTTGATCCTTTTTTTCAAAAAAAAAAAAAATTTGATCATTTCCGGTGATATTTTGTCATGGCCTGGTGCTTTCCCTAATTTTTTTTTTGTAGTGCTTCTTCTAATTCTTCTTGAGATATTTCTCGTTCTTCATTTATTTCTTGTTCTGTTAAAAATATCGTTGTGTTTATAATTTTTCCATCCATATTTTCCTCTAGGATTTCTTCATTATACCACCGCTCCATAATTTTCTTTTCTTCTGTTATTATATGTCCACTTTGTCTTTTTCTTTTTCAACATTACTAGTCTCTGATGCCTCATTTAGGTAAGTAGAAGTATAGAAGTAGTACTTTAACAGAAGTATTAAACCGTCTTTCCTAAAAAATCGCTTTTGAATTTCTTTTTTTTTTGCAAATTATGTTATTATTAGACAAAGAATATTTAATTTTCTATCGACGTGCATAATTACACTTTGTATATAAAAATATTAATTACATTAACTTTACACATCGTTCAAGCTGAGAAATTTCGATAAACATTGAGTTATTCATTTGTTTACAAAAATTGACATATATGCTGTTGTCAAATTTGACGGAAATAATTTTCAAAGATAAAATAAGTAAATATGCATTTTTATTGTAAAATACAAAAAGATGGAAGAAATAAACACGGGATAGAAAAATAACTTTTTTTCTGTTTCCGATACAGTATTAAAAATTTAATTAAAGAAAATTTTAGGTATGAATTAAATTAAAAATATTCTCAACAAATTATTTTTAAAACTAAATATTAAATCGACTAAAATTTTTTTTAATAAATATATTACTAGTGGTGGGATGTAATGTGTCGGACACATCAGATTTTTTAATATATAATTCTGTAAGTTTAGTTGCGCTGTCGCTATTAATTCTATTATCATCTGACTGATCTTTCAAACATATCATTTCAGTAGCAGCCTGTTTCATCTTTTCTACACTGTAAAAAATATTATGTAAATTTACAACGAAAATCGTTGGCCACTTTGTAATCAACAATAATCGTAGTAAAATTACACTAAATTGTTAATTTACAACATAAATTTAAGAGTTGGAAATCTTATGTTAATAATACAAATATCACGGTATAAAAAAAAACTTATGATTACAAATTACATACATGTAAATTTAACAAATAGACAAATACGAGCAGTGCCGCGCCAAGGGAAGTTGGCACCGGGGTGCTAAATTGAATGCGCCGCCCCAATATTTATATATACATAAAATTAATAACAAAATCTATGAGTAAACGAAACTAATAACAACGAGTTCTATATTTTTTATTGAAAATAAAAAAAACTAAATTATAGCTATAATTACATAACTTTTCTTGCCTTTTTTGCCGGAAAATTCGTTAGCTAAATCAGTAGTCTAATTCTCTAGCAATTTTGTTTTCTACACTTATAATTGTTAATTTAGTTCACCGTTCCTGTGACATACTGGATTGTAAATAATTTTTTATCAGCTTTAATTTTGAAAAACTCCTCTCAGCAAAAGCTACAGTCAAAGAACAGTTAAAAATATTCTTAATGAAATAATAATATTTGGGAATATGAATTCTTATGCGTTCATATCAGTATTAATATATGTTAACAGAATTTCAATTTCATCACAAAAGTCTATTGCACTTATATCAGATTCCTTCCGTTCGCTATCAGATAATTTGATTTGCAAATCCATTTTTGTCTCTCTACTTGTTTATAATAATGAATAATGTTATCCTGAGATAAGTTCTTACATCATGTACTAAATAAGTTTTTACTCAATTTTAAATTTTTTAATTTTATTCCTGAAAGAAATTACTTTATTTAAGTAAGTTTTTTTAGATCTGCCACCTGTCTCTGGATATATTTTCAAAAAATATCGTTGAAACAGTTCAAACGTGGATGACAACTCTTTTGGGTATTCCATATTAAAATTAAAATATAAGGCAAATGTTACTTGCAGAGCTTCTTTCTACTCATTGGTACCAGAATTATTATGATTTTGTTATCTATGAGAGTATAATATATGTTTTTAGAATTTGTGTCTGCAAAGAAAAAATACAAACATAATTAGAAGAAGTATGACTCTGATAGTGAATGTTCAGAATGCAAAGAAGTCATGTGATATATATTTTCCACGCCAACGTTAATGTAAGTGTAACTTAATTCCATAGCAACATAAGTCCTAAATGACATAGAATTTATTTTTTGGTTATCATTGTCAACGAAACGTTATAGAAAATAACTATCCTACTGCAAGGGTAATTATAAAAATTACAACATTCGAGAAGGTATGAACTAAGAGGGAGCTTGTGGAGCCGAACTTCATATTTTTTACTTCATTTCATACTACAGGCAACAATTAACTTCAAATAATGTTAAAGTATTTGTAAAATGTGGATCACTTTACAATTCAGATTTATTTATTTGCAACGTTTTATAGTAACCTTTGTTCTCTGCTAGACGATCAAATGTGTAAGGAATTAGTATGACTTCCATAATTACCGTATTAGTAGTACTGTTATTTACAAATCGCTTACGGCCTATGTTGCTATAGCAGAAGTTATGTTTGTATCAACGGTAGTACGAAAAATAAATAAATTACCTGCTATCATGGCTATAGTTGGGGATACTAACGAATTATGAAACGCACTTAAAGGGGTTCCCAACTGTAAAACAAAAATATAATGTATAAGTACCTAAAAAACATACTGCTGATAAACTTACCTTGAATTTTTAATGAAAATGTTTACATCATTACTGAAATGTTTCGATATATATTTTATAACATTTAAACATTTCGTATCTTCCGAGTCGTATTCTGTGCATATTTCTGAATTTTTTGATTTAAAAAATAATAAAAATTTGTCACATTTTTCTAAGAGATTTTCTGTTAATAACTCAATACTATGACCCATTAATTTTTGATAATGCCATTTTATTATTTTATTTTTTAATAATATGGTCCATTCCTTTGAAATTTCTTGTAAAGTAGTATTGTATTGTTTGATAATTTGTACTTGGTGTCTCATTTTCCCAATCTTTGCTAGATAATCCTTGATTCATAACATCAAGTGATTCGTTTGTCTCTTCGGTAATCAGGCTACCAATTAGTACACCCTGCTCTTGAATTTGTCACTAATTCTTGTTTTTTGGGTGGCACATTTAGACTACTTAATAAAGATTGAGTTTTGTGCGGCCTATTCAAATAATTGTTCCTATCCTGTGTTTTAGAAAATATTGTATGAGTGCTGTCACCAATGATAACACCGTCATCATCGATATCTTTAAGTGCTGAAAATTTATCACAAATGTGTTTGTCAATAATTTTTATAGATTTTCTCATTGTATTAACAATTACATGCACAATTTCAGTTAAAGCTTGTTTATCAATTTTTCCTTTCTCACGGGCTTCTATATAACATTTAGGTATTTTATCCCAGAGTAAATTCAAATTATGCTATGTTTTTTCATTTACATTTAATGGGGAAGGGATTGAACAACGTTTCTTCTGTACTTAATAATACTTCATCCGAGAATTCATTCATAGATAACAAAGAAGAAGCTAATGAAGCCGATGAGTCACTATAGATTGAGTGCTATTTATTACATTTTGGTGTCCAATTTTCATGTTTTTCTAACAAAATGAGTATTTCACTACTTATTAAAAGTAAAATTTCGCTGCTATCTATAAGTGTTCCATCTGATTCCAGAACTAAAAAGCTTCCGTTTATTTTTAGTTTCATAGACGCTTGAATGAAAAAATATGTATAAGTATAGTAGAAACTAGATTCTCGTGATTTTCAGATACATGATATCAACAAGAATTTCATTATAATAATATAGAACGACTAAGTTTAAATTAAAATGAATTTAACAAATAAAGGGAATGAATGCATGATGTGAAGATAAACTACAGGTGTGAAGTCAATAATTAAATATTATAATAAATATCAATAAATAAATGCAAACATTGTAAAATCAGATTTTCGTATAAATTAGTGGAATCTTCTAGCATTATAAATTATTTCTTAGTTCTGGTCACATCCCAAACTTTAAATAATATTTTCGTCATTTTCTGGAAACATTCAAAATATTATCAAAGAAAACAACAAGAACATATGTATTTAGTAAATAAAATATACCGAATTAAAAATATTCTAAAGGGGCTTATTTAAAGCTGTACAATGAATCAGTTTTCGTACTATAGTGCAACAATGGTTCATAATTATTCAAATTATTAATATTAATACAAATATAATTATTTTTTGTGTATTCAAACAATTCTTATAAATCAATGTCAGTATTTAATATTACTACGTAATTTTCACTTACAATAAATGCATTGTCATAATCTTTATTTATTAAAATACATAAAATTTTACATAACCAATATCAGTTTTGTGGTAAGACACAAAATCATTCATTTTATATTGCGTTCCTTTGTGTATGGCACAAGTACTTACAAATTTTGAATTCTCAAAATTACAATATTTTCGTATAATATGATTAATGTATTTACAATAATTATTTTCGTTATATTCTACAGCACTGTCGAATATAATGTTGACTGTACAGAATGGTCTTTCCGATGATAATAATGCTAGAAGTTATTGATGTTTTTCGCAAAACATTAATGAAACATTTTAAAAATTTTGTGAAAGTTTAACGATATTTTTAAAATAGCGATACTTGCTTTTATATCTTACAGTTCAATGGTGTCGAAGAGAACCAAATTTCTTAATTAATTCAGGATAATGTACAATAAAGTGATGTTATTATATTATTTTTTAGAAACATTGTTTTTCTAAGATACATTTATTCATTTAATAAGTAAGGTAATTTTGCCACTTGACCTATAGATAATTTTACAGCCAGTAAAATGGAACATATTTCTTTTAACGTAATAAGCATTTGCCAAACAGAATCTAAAAAATTTGGAATTTTATCATAAATTGCAAATAGTATTATTTGTACCAATCTCATATTTTCGTTAGCACTACCAGAAAGTTTTTTACCTCTTTTAATAACTGGCAATTTATTGCTATTTAATTCATTTTCAAACTGAATATTTCGTAATTTCGCATGAATGTAATTATAAGTGAAATATCCCTTTTCTATCATGTTCTAAATAATATACAAGTCAAAGGGAACAATTCCTTCATAAATATATTTGCAATACATGGCGGAAGTCCTGGATTGTAGGCATGAAAATGTAGCTGATTTAAACATGATGGTCCTTTTACACCTCTACTAATTAAATTATTATTTAATTCTTGTACATCTCTTTCATGGGATTCTGCTGTTCGTAATATTTTGATAGATATATGACCGGCTTGCAAGTCAGCACGCGTAATATAACAATATCTGCAGAAATGTTGATTGCTACTAAAATTCTATACAAATCCACTTATCTGACGACTTCCAAGATTGTCTCCAGTCATAACAATTGAAGAACTCAAATACTTATTTGATCCGACGATTATACCCTCTGTTTCTAGAATTTGAATATCTTTTAATACTGTTAAGGATAAGGAACACTTCTGGTGATGTGAAAGGATACTCTTTATTTTCAGTTGAAAATAATAATCAAATTTATTCGTATCAAATTTTATACAATTCAAAAATACGTGCTGTGCATGCTCAGCTGTTTTTTCATACACACTTTTTTAGTTTTTTCGCATAGTGGAGCCACTGGCGATACCGACATTTTACCTGCTGAGCAGTAAGCAAACTAGTATGAAGTTAGCAAACAATTATAAATTCATAGCGCGGCAAATTCAAATTTTAAATAGTTTTAACATAAAATTGCCCGCCTTTAAAAGTTATAATTATTTTCAAAATAAATTACAGTACTTATAAGTTTTAAAACATTTCATTTATTTTAGTTGAATCTGGACGAACACATAACCGATTTACTGCTCGTTTGATTATTGTCTTGGCAGTTTTAATCTCGGCGATTCGTGCAACACCATCGTTGCCTCGGATAAGGCGAAGAACTCGTCCAAGCTGCCATCTTAGAGGTGGCTGATTATCTTCTTGGATTATAACCAAGCTGTCTTCTTTCAAACGGGTTGAGAAATTTTGTTTCCATTTCGTTCTAACTAGAAGTTGCGAAATATATTCTCGACTCCATCGAGACAAAAATGTTGAACTAGCTGTTGTCGTTTTTGGTACTGATTCAGTCGATTCTCATTAACATTCAGCAAATTTCTTTCTGGTTGTGCGTTTAGTTGTCTGCCTATTAGAAAATGCCCGGGAGTAAGGGGTGTAGGATCCGCAGCATCGGAAGAAATTGGACACAGTGGTCTAGAGTTTAACACAACTTCTATTTGAATTAATATTGTACTTAAATCTTCAAATACGAACGATAGATTACCAATAACTCGTTTTAAGTGCATTTTTGTTGATTTTATACCTGCCTCCCATATTCCACCAAAATGTGGGGCGCGAGGAGGTATAAAATGCTACGATATTCCCTCATCTGCAGTGAGTTCAAAATTTGTTCTTGCGATAATTTATCATTTAGAAATTTGGAAAGTTCATTTTTTAATTCTGAGTTTGAGCCAATAAAATTTTTAGCATTATCAGAATAGAGGTTTTTAGGTATACCTCTACGAGAAATAAATCTACGAAAACATGACAAAAATGCTTCTGTTGTTAAACCTCCTACTAGTTCAAGGTGAATAGCCTTAGTTGATAAACAGACAAATAAGCAGATATACGCTTTACTTGTTTTACTTCCACGTGATCGACGATCTTTTATTAAGAAAGGACCAGCATAGTCTAACCCGCAATTATAAAATACAGGTGTAGGAGTTACTCGAACTGCAGGTAAGTCACCCATTAGATGTGATTCCAATTTAGGATTACATTTGAAACAAATTATGCAATTTTTTACTATTTTTCTTATTAAATTTCTACCTCCAATAGGCCAATATCTTTCTCTTGTAGCTAAGAGTGCTTGTGAGCCACAATGAAGGTTTTTTATGTGTTCATGTTGTATAATGAGAATAGTTAGTGTATGTTTTTTAGGTAAAATAATCTGATGCTTTTTATCATAATCAAATGATGAAAGTTTAATACGCCCACCAACCCGTAGTAAATTTTCGTTGTCTAGAAATGGATTAAATGAAATTAATGTACTTTTTGAATTGATAAGTTTTGAGTTTTGTAAATCATTTATTTCAGATTTGAATGATTCATTTTGAACAATTTTTATTAAATGTAATAGAGAATTTTTCAGTTAGTCGACTGTTAGACAGTTACTTGTTTGTATGTTTTGATTTTGTAAATTATTTATAATTCGCTTGCACTAAGCAAATACACGAATAAGTTTATTTAAAGATAAATATTTTGTTATTAGTTCGTATTCGTGGATTACATTAGTTAAAACAGTTTCAATCTTTCGCTTTTCTTGAATGTCAAAATTAACTTCACACAGTAGTTCTATTGGCCATTCTGAATTATTTTTGCTTAACCACGCGGGCCCATTCCACCACAATGAACAGTTAATTAATTGAGATGGTTTTACGCCACGAGATATTAAATCGACAGGATTGTCGTGAGTTTTAACATGCCGCCAATTTGAGATATTGCTAGTTTGTTGTATAGTTGAGACTCTGTTCGCTACAAAAGTCTGCCAACGTGAACTTGGTGAATTTAACCAACTTAAAACTATTTTCGAATCAGACCAATAAAAAATTGAACTGAATTCAATGTTCATTGTTATACGAACTTTCAGCATTAATTCTGACAATAATACTGCCGCACAAAGTTCTAATCTTGGTAATGTTATTTGACGTAAGGGTGCCACACGAGATTTGGCACATAAAAGATGAACTGTGTAACTATCTTCAGTATTGTGTCTTGATCTCAAGTAAATTGCTGTACCGTACCCGCTCTGATGCGTCTGCAAATCTACGTAGTTGAATTTGATTTGAGTTATGTGCTATAATATGACGTCTAATTTTTAGTTTGTTTAAAATTGGAATTTCGTTACAAAATTTTAACTACTTAGTATGTAAATCAGATGGAATCGATTCGTCCCAAGTGACATTATATTGCCATAGTTTTTATATAATAAGCTTTGCTACTAGCGTTACTAGACCTAAATGGCCTAACGGGTCAAATATTTGTGCAGTTAGTGATAAAATTGTCCTTTTTGTAATGTGTTTATGTTCATTAAATTGTTTAATAGAGTAATGAAAGGAATCTGATTGTGAATTCCAAAGAATGCCTAAAGTTTTAGTTTCATGATTTTCATCAAAGGTTAATGTTTATTGTTGCTAAGCCATTTTCTAAGTGGTAAACCAGCTGATTGTAATATATTTGAGATTTGTTAACGCAATTCTTTTAGTTTCGCTATAGAGTCTGAGCCTGTTAGTACATAAAATGATGTGCGAATAATATGACTAGCTTCAAGATATTTTGATTCATTTTCAATTGCTAATTGTTCTAGACATCGCGTACCTAGATACGGTGCCGCGGCAGTGCCATATGTAACGGTTTGTAATTCGTAACACTCATTTGGTTTGGAAAAACTTGATCGCCAGAAAATACGTTGCAAGGGACGATCTTCTAGAGAAACTAATATTTGTCGATACATTTTCTCCACATCTGCGGTAATTACGTATCGATATTGACGGAAACGAAGTATGATTTGAAACATATGAAAAATTATGTACAGACGTACTTGCTAAGTGGCCTGTTTCATCTACGACAACAGCAGCAATGGTAAAAATTAGTTGTTTAGATTGGGGGAAAAAATATCAATTTTTTTCTACGTCCAAATTAATTCTCACATTAGCAACAGAGAGTTTAGAAAAATTTCTTCGATGTGTGCAAGAAACTGATACTGATTCAGCTATATTTCGTGTTGTGGAACCGTTCGCTTATGAACTTCATAACGATCAAGTTACATCGGAATCATCTTTACCTATGGAACTAATAATTTGTTCAACGAGCATTCTTTAAATTTATCTTTAGAACAGGTTGTCATTGGCTAAAGATGTCACTCTGACTATAACTAAAGAAGAGTGTGATGCTGTTAATACAGTTAGTATAGACTAGAGTACCAGTACTTTGGTTTAAGTTCGGAACAGGACGAATAACAGCATCAAACTTTAAAGCAGCATGCCGCACCTCACTCCAAAAACCGTCGTTGACATTAATAAAATGCATATGTTATACCTTAAAGATGTTGTTTAAATCCAAGCAAACTACATACTGTTTAAAAAACGAAAAAAACCTTTGTCAGACTTCATAAATCAATTTAAAACACTGCACACCAATTTCATTCGCTATTTAGAATAGTATTATTATCTACTTGTATATATATATATATATACATATATATATATATATATATATATATATATATATATATATATATATATTCTCAACATATCTGAAATTTATGTAAAATTTACTTTAATTTCAATTATATCACTTATTATATGTTTACTGCCATATAAAACTGGAGTTTGCATGCCCTCCAACAAAGATGGCCGATCCGTCAAAGTCACGTGATCTGGAATGGTCTATTCATATTTAGACTGTAACGTCTCTCATTCCCCGCCGGTTGGGTGCTCAGTAGTTACCAGGGTTCAGGAGCGAGGATGGGAGTCAGGACGGACTGGTACTAGAGGAATAAGCAAACACTTCTGTTTCTACCCAAAAAGATAAATAAATATATATTCTAGATTAACATAAATACAATTTATTGTATAACAAGATATTAAAAAAGTACGAGACTGTGGATGGCCGTTTAGTGCTTGGCGGCTGCCAAAGCGAGCTCTCTGGGCCGGGGCAACCTGTAACAAAGCAGACACGGTGATTCGTGCTATGAAGATGCTGACGTTACAAGACATAAGAGGCAATACCTCGGACCAGCATTGCGGGCTACACAACTACCACCACAATTATCTACGCGAATGTACTCTAAATGAAGTACCGCGATTTTTTAAATTCAAAAAAGATCAGTGTCAGGTTAGTAAGGTTTATTTGTAATAACCGCCAATATTTAGTTACAGAATCTAGTGATTTTTGGTCTGTAGTTGTTAGATTTTTGATCAAGATATATATACGTTGTATGACTTTAGATGTAACTTTAGTTTAAGTAATAAAAGAATTATTACAATTATTATATCGTTTATACGAATACTACATGGTACCGAAACCCAAATTCTGAAAAATAATAAGGGAACAAGAATAGGACCAGCAAAATGCCGGAAGGAAACAGTAATCATGCAGAGAGTGTTACAGGTTTAAAACCCCCAAAGTCTTTACAAATTAGCAACGAAAATGATATGGCCAGTATATGGAAAATATGGTATCAGCAGTATACCTGGTATGAAACTGCTACCAATCTTAAAAGTAAAGATCCGCACGTGCAAGTCGCAACGTTTATGACGATCATTGGATCAGATGCTGCTAGAATTTACAACACGTTAAAACTAACGGACGAACAGAGAAAAAATGTAGCAGACATCGTTAAGAAGTTTGAAGAGCACTTCATTCCTAAATTAAACGTGACATATGAACGATATATATTCAACAAAGTTGAACAAAAAGCTGGAGAAAGTTTCGAAGATTTCTTGACCGAATTAAGAAACAAAGTAAAAAATTGCGCATTCGGTAAACTAGAAGACAGCCTCGTTTGCGACAGAATTGTAGTTGGCGTAAATAATGATCAAGTAAGAGAAAGATTGCTAGCGGAAGATAAGTTAACATTAACAACTGCAATAAACATATGCAGAGCGAGCGAACAGGCGACAAAGCAATTGAGCACGATAAAAAATTATGATGAGACGCAAGTTCATAGTGTTCAGAAAAGAAATCATTATGGTAACCACAACAAGACTATGAAAAATAAAAAAGAAGACGATTCGACGTTCAAATGCAATAGATGTGGTAATACACACATTAGACGACAATGTCCCGCATTTAATAAACAATGTAGCAAATGTCAAAGAAAAGGACATTTCGCGAAAATGTGTAAAACAAAACAAATCAACGAAATCGAGTTGCAAGAAAAAGATACGAAAGAGCAAATACTATTAATAAGCTCAGTAGAACAAGATAAGCGCAAAAGAAATGATTGGTTTGAAACATTTACACTCCCAAACAAGCAAAAAGTTAAATTCAAACTAGATACAAGTGCACAATGCAATGTAATACCGAAAATTATAGCTGACAGATCGAAATTACAAGTGTTACCGTCAACAACATCAAGATTAGTATCATATTCAAATCATCCAATAAGAGTCCAAGGAGAATGTATAACAATTCTGAAACATAAAAGTACAACAAAAGAAGTTAAACTTCTAATAGTAGAAAATGCATTACAACCAATTCTAGGCAAAGATACCTGTGTGGAATTGGAACTAATTAAAAGAGTTGAACCCATAAATCAAGAAATATTCGACGGTATTGGATGTTTAAAAGGATATGAATATGATATAGATTTAAAAGAAGAATTAAATCTACCAATCTGCAGTGCCAGGAAAGTACCATATCCTATAAGAAATGAAGTAAAGAAGGAATTAGAGAATATGACAAAAATGGGCATAATAGAACCCGTTACCGAACCAACACCATCAGTTTCACCTATGGTTATAGTTCGACAAAATAACAAAATTCGAATATGCATAGATCCCTCGCAAATAAATAAAAATCTTAAACGAAGACATTACCCTCTCAGCACTATAGAAGATATTGCGACAAGGCTCAAAGGATCTAAAAGATTCACACGTTTAGACTGTAAGAAGGGATTCTGGCAAATAAAAGTTACCGAGAGAACTGCAAAATATCTCACATTTGCCACTCCATGGGGAAGATACATGTTCAAGCGATTACCGTTCGGGTTGGCCTCAGCACCCGAGGTATTTCAGCAAATAATGAACGACATTCTAAAAAATATACCTGGTGTAGAGTATAGTATAGATGACATACTGATACATGCAGAAAATGAAGTAGAATTACGCACGATTACACAGGAAGTATTAAATAGGTTAGGCAAAGCTGGATTAAAATTAAATTCAGAAAAATGTGAATTTAATCAAAAAGAAATTAAATTTTTGGGCCACACATTGACCGGCGATGGTTTGTTACCAGATACGGACAAGATCGACACAATCGCATCAATGAAAATTCCCACAAACGTTAAAGAAGTTCAACGGTTCCTGGGAATGATCACGTATTTAGGTAAATTCATCCCAAATTTTGCTGAAATCACAACCCCATTGAGAAAATTAACAGAAATTGGAAATCAGTGGTCATGGGATGAACCACAGAATAAAGCATTCAGAAAGTTAAAAAATTGTCTTAAACAACCACCGGTTTTGGGCTATTACGACCCTAGAAAAGAAGTCATCCTATCCGTTGATGCAAGCAGCTAAGCAGTAGGAGCAGTATTAATGCAAAACAACCAACCAATTGCTTATAGTGCAAAGGCGCTAACTAAAACCCAAATGAAATATAGTCAGATGGAAAAAGAAGCTTACGCTATTGTAGCTGCCACTAGAAAATTCAGAGAATATATCTGGGGAGCAAAAAACTTAGTGACTGAGACTGACCATAAACCCTTGGAGACCATATTTAGAATACCACTCCATAGCGCACCTCCGAGATTACAAAAAATGTTTTTAGAATTAGTACAATATGATCCAAAAATAGTATATACTAAAGGATCCGAACTATACATAGCAGATGCTCTAAGCAGAGATTGTGATTTAGCGCAAGAGAAGGACAGTGACGAGCAAATGCAAGTATATATAATAGTTCCCTTAACAGCAGAAAAAAGGAACGAATTAAAAGAACTAATAAACAACGATAACGAATTATCGAAATTGAAGCGAATTATATTAGATGGATGGCCAGAGAAACGTACCGAACTTCCAGAAAACTTGCAAAAGTACTGGACATACAGGGAAGAGCTATCTTGTTATGAAGACATAATATTAAAGAATGACCGCATTCTTATACCACCTCAAATGAGAGAAATAGTTATGAAGTCGTGCCACCTTTCACACAAAGGAATTCAAGGAACAATTAGAATAGCCAGAGATAACGTGTTTTGGCCTAACATGACACAAGAAATTGCAAACTTCATAAGTGGTTGTAAAACTTGTATTAAATATCAAAGAGACAACCCTAAAGAACCATTAATACTTCAAGATGTTACAAATAGACCTTGGGTTATAGTAGCATCTGATTTATATTACTTTGAAGGAAATAATTATTTAATAATCGCAGACTCATATTCAGGATTTTTTGACTTTGTAAAGTTATCAAACATACAAAGCGAGACAATAATCAAAACATTAAAATATTGGTTCTCAGTACATGGGATACCGGAAATATTGTTAACAGATAATGGAACACAATATACATCGGAACAATTTAAAATATTCAAAACAACGTGGAATTTCCAACATCGTTTGTCTAGTCCGGAATTTCCGAGATCCAACGGACTAGCCGAAAGATACGTGCAAGAGGCTAAGAATATTATTAAAAAATGCACATATGAAAAATCAGACATACACTTGGCCTTATTGCATCATAGAAACACACCCAGAGACAAAGTAGGATCACCAGTTCAAAGATTGATGAGCAGGAGAACAAGAAACCTAATTCCAACACAAGAAAAACTGTTAATGCCAAAAGTATTAGTAGGAGTACAAGAAAGTTGAAAGAGATGAAGCAAGTTGAAAAAGAGTATGCAGATAAGAACACTAAAGCATTACCAGATTATCAAGAAAAGGAGAAAGTTTTTTACCGGAAACAGAAAAACGAATGGCTTCCAGCTTCCATTCACAAAAAATGTAAGGAACCTAGATCTTACATCATAAAAACGCCTGAAGGACAAAAATACAGAAGAAATTCTTGGTTTCTAAAAAAGTGCCATACAGAGGAAACAACAACCGAGGCCGAAAGGGAACAAGCAGAAACCAAAGAAACAGACCGTGCCCGATAGAGGACAGAAGTACCGGCAGCACACCATCACCACCAGTACGGGTCACCAGATCAGGCAGGCAAATAATTCCAAAGAAGATATTTAACCTGTAATTAAATTCTGAGAAAACAGGGGATGTCAGGATAGTTAGGTTTATTTGTAATAACCGCCAATATTTAGTTACAGAATCTAGTGATTTTTGGTCTGTAGTTGTTAGATTTTTGATCAAGATATATATACGTTGTATGACTTTAGATGTAACTTTAGTTTAAGTAATAAAAGAATTATTACAATTATTATATCGTTTATACGAATACTACAATCAGCAACCACATATTATAATAATATTTATTTACTTTTACTATCAGTATATTCCAAGTTTAACATTTTTTCTTTTAATATGTATTGATTTCTTCTTCAGTTGATAATCGCGCCTAATTTGCTATATAACCGATATATAAAAACTTATAATCAGTAATTTACAAAAACTTAAAAAAAAACATTATAAAATTATTCTACATTTTGTATATTTATAATAATTTTAAAACAGGGTGCCTATTCTGTAACATTTCAACGATTTAAAGTGTTATATTGATTGACGTCTCGTGTCAAATGTACAATGTTGTAATCTTTGGAACTTTTGTATTTGAAAGTTTTAGTAAAATAATTTTTAACAACTGTCAAATTGTGCAAAATTGTCTTTATTGTCAATTGCATACATTTGCATAATTTCAAGATTCTATTTAGTAAGTTTCACAAAATGTCACCACTCAAATTTCAAACAATACCGCGAAGTGCACAAACCAAACGTCATTATAACACTAGTGAAATGAATATAACAGTACCTTTTGCTTTAGTGAATCGTTTACAAAATGAGTAACGCCAGATTGCCCTGTTGTACTTAAAAACCGCTAGATGGTAGTCAGATTATAACACTTTTGAACGCGTATCACTAGTGTTATAAGTTACAGAATAGGCACCCAGAAGTATTAATTTTTGTGGAATATATATATACATATATATATATATATATATATATATATATATATATATATATATATATATATATATATATATATATATATATATACAGAGTGTGCAACGAAATATAGGACTTTAACATGGGGTTTCAAAAAATTGCGGATACTCTCTCTCCTGACAAATTTAGAACAAAACTACAAGAGTACAAAGTTGTTCAAAATTAATTCTACGTCAGATAAGATCATAGATGTTGCAACGGCAGGCCTATATATAATATTTTTTCTTGCCATATCTCGCAAACAGTTGGCCAAAATTTTTTTATTATTATTTCTCTTTATGGTGCACTTTGTCTTCTAAAAGTTTTATCTGGAATATTTTTGTCTATCTGTCATCGTTTAAGAATAAAAATGATTTATTAATTTGCACTAATTTCATATTTTTTCTTCTGTCTAGTGACCTATGCATATTTTTGGAAAAACAAATACATCACAGGAATAGCCCCCTGATAAGGCAACTTTTGTCTAATTTAACCGAAGTTGTACCTCTTCTAGATTAGGAATTCTCTTAAGTGGCCCGAGTTCAGTAGACAGTCTATATATATATATATATATATATATGAGTCTGGGAAGACGCCCCCCCCCCTTTAACTTTTTTATTATAAGTAATAGAAAAAAATGGCTCATATAAAAGTTTTATTATTTTACATATACTATTTGATGGCAGATGTAGATATTTTTTATAGTCAGGTTTACAAGATACGACTATCAACTTTTATTTTTCAAATGGTAACCTATAATTATTTTAATAAAATAGAAACCGCCATTTTTTTCTCTTTTCAACGATGTATTCATTTTTATTAATGTATTTGAAAAATTTCGAGAAAAATGAGAATTTAGAAATATTAGAAATCATTTTTAAACAAATATTATAGGTGGCCATGTTTCTCCAAACCGGGTAAAATCCTTCTCAGTGTTCTTAAACTCGGTTTCCAACGTCTGCAACGTATGATGCAAGTCGATTAACCAATTATTAGAATCGTATCAATTAATTCGTTCATCGTGAACTTTTCAAAATGTTTTTTTTTTGTTTACAAAATAAGTTAAATTAAGTAACAAACAAATGTATACATTTTTGACATTAATTTAATTGTTTTTCATTGTTACGTTTTGTTTATTTTGTGTAAAAATGATTTCTAATATTTTTAAATTATCTCATTTTTCTCGAAAATTTTCAAATACATTAATAAAAATAAATACATCATTGAAAAGAGAAAAAAATGGCGGTTTCTATTTTATTAAAATAATTATAGGTTACTATTTGAAAAATAAAAGTTGATAGTCGTATCTTGTAAACCTGACTTTATAAAAAATATCTACATCTGCCATCAAATAGTATATGTAAAATAATAAAACTTTTATATAAGCCATTTTTTTCTATTACTTATAATAAAAATGTTAAAGGGGGGGGCGTCTTCCCAGACTCACCCTGTATATATATATACAGGGTGAGTCTGGGAAGACGCCCCCCCCCCCCCTTTAACTTTTTTATTATAAGTAATAGAAAAAAATGGCTCTTATAAAAGTTTTATTATTTTACATATACCAGTTGATGGCAGGGGCCTGTTTCTCAAAAAATACGGGACTAGTATTATTAGTCCCTGCACTAGTAATACTAGTGAAGTTTACTAATTTTTGTTTCTGAAATGTACAAGTGTAAAATACTAGTTACAAGTTGGGAACTAGTATTTACTAGTGTATTTGACATAAAATACTAGTATTTTGTTTCTCAAAATATTTGTGTTGTGTGTCAGACTAGTAATTTACTAAAGAAAAGCTACAAGTGTCAAAAGTCTTGTAAATTTTTATTAAAAATTTTACTAGTCGTATAATTTTATTGTTTGTGTGTTATTATTTTTCATATGTAATTTAATAGTTCTTTGTTAATATTTATTTAGTTTCATTTGGTGTTTGTTATTGTTTAGTGTTAATATATTTTTAAAATAATATAATGTGGTCAAGTGACTCTGAGTCTAGTGATGAAGAAGTAGTTGTGCGTCGTCAAAAACAATTTAAAGCAATAATAAATTATGCCCATACAGAAACCTCATATGAATTTAACGAGAGGTTTAGACTCTCGGCAAATAAGTTGGAAACATTAATTAATTTAGGCAAGTGTATGCAGAGCAGTACATAATGTTGTAAAAGGTGTTATAGATATTATGTTTCCACAATTTGTACAATGGCCAACAAATGTACCTAGCATTGTTGAAGAAATTTTTAAACTTGGGGGATTTCCAATGGTTTGCGGCTGTATAGACGGAACTTTAATTAAAATAGATGCCCCCAAAGAAAATGAGGAACAATTTGTAGATCGACATGGAAACCATTCTATAAATTGTATGGTGGTGTGTGGACCAGATTTGAAATTTTATTATTCCTATGCCAATTGACGCGAGGGTATTAAGGAGGAGTGGGTTGTTTAATAGAATGGAAGGAGGTTGGAGGCCTATACCAAATGGGATTATTCTTGGAGACAGTGGATATCCATTAAAAGGTGGCTAATACCTCCCATTATGACAAATATAAATGACGATGCCAACTTACGTTTTCTTCATGCTCATAAGACAACACGAAGAGTAATAGAATGTGCCATTGGAGTTCTAAAAGAAAAATTTCCCTGTTTAAATTATTTACGAGTTGACCCAATGTTTGCATGCCAAGTTTTTAATTGTTGTGTAACACTGTGCAATTTTGTACGAAATATAAACAATGAGGAATTGGATGCTATTAGAAATGAATCTGATTCTGATGACTGTAACATAAATGTTGGCCAAGGTTTAGAGGAAGAGGAAGAAGAGAATTTGCAAGCTGCTGAAAAGTTCGAAAGAATTCAAAATTATTTTCGAACATAATTTAACTTTATTTATTAGTTCTTTTAAAAGACAATAAAACTTTATTAACTTAATCTGAAAAATTTAATTAATTTAATCTAAAAAATATAATTTTCTGCCATCTTCTCCCACTATTTCTCCATCTTGATTTAAAGAAACAATATTTTGGTTAATTTCAACATTACTTTCGTCGTCTGTTAACCCTACAGTAAATTTAGATCTATTTTTGAACCCTAATTCCTTTTCTTTTTGCAAAATTTCCAGTTTTACTTTATAATTTTGTAATTCTAAATATTCAATTAGTAATTTTAATTTTTGTCTCTTTAGGCCTAAAATCGGTTTCATGTTCTTCAAAACATGAGCTCTCTTTTGTGACGAATCTTTTTAATTTTTTTGTTTTTTCCGGCAAATTTACAGGGGGACCAAGTTGTTGTATGAAAGAAGAGGATGACGGGGCACTAGTGTTTAATCTTTCACTTTCCACAGGAGTAATGTACTGTCGACCCTCCTTTGGCAAATCCTTAATGCGTATGCTCTACATGTCATTTAAGCAAACGATGAATTTAACAAACTAATTATTAAAGTAAAAAATCTACCTCAGTACTTATGGTATTCATATTTTCGTTTTCTTCTATTAATAAATCTTTCTGGCTTAAACCAATAATGGATGGCGATTCTTTTCCTATTATTTCTAGAATAATATCGTCTATGGGAGTTTTCTTTGATTTCTTTCCATCACCTCCTCCAGTTTATTTAGCATTGTCAACTTTAGTCTATTGGAATAAATATGCCCTATTATATATTTTAGGTTTCAGCGTAATTATTTAGGAAAAAAATCTTACCAATGTAGATTTTTTTAAATTTGGCCAAAATGTGTCCCTAATATATTTATAGTCCTTGTCCTGTCTTACCAAACCCAAAGCGTGACAAGTTTGGCATATTTTGGTCCATTCATTTACTTTAACAATTTTGTTTAATTTGTTAGAGAATGCTCCAAATAAAATATTCTTTACATCTCAAATTATCCCCTAAATTGTTAGTTTCGCATCTAGCGAAGACATTATTATTGACAAGAATTGACAAGAATGTAATTTTAATTTATTTTCAATGTAAAACACTTGCTTGAAAATGTCAGAAAATTAAATCACTTGATTAAAAATTTCACTTGTAACTAGTAACTTATGAACTAGTAACTTGTAAACTAGTAACTTGTAAACTAGTAAAATACTTGTCAGAAACATTCTTTCAGAAACACAATTTACTAGTACTATTAAAAAATTCACTTGTAGCTAGTAACTTGTAACTTGTAAACTAGTAATTTTTGAGAAACAGGCCCCAGATGTAGATATTTTTTATAAAGTCAGGTTTACAAGATACGACTATCAACTTTTATTTTTCAAATGACAACCTATAATTATTTTTCTCGAATTTTTTCAAATACATTAATAAAAGTTAATACATCGTTGAAAAGAGAAAAAAAGGACGGTTTCTATTTTATTAAATTATTTGTACACTTCACAGTTTTTAATAACCCTCACACCTGACACCAATTGTAACGTTTTTATTTATTTAGGTGAAGTGTAAAATTGATTAAAACACTAATATTTATATTACTAAGTTTAATTAAAGAAATATGTAATATAAAGAATAAATAAAAACAACTAACACTAAGAATTAACAAATATAAACACTAATTTAAGAACTAATTATTATTACTAAACACTTAAACACTAAGATAATTTATTTAAACAATTATAACTACGCAATATTTATTTCTACAATATTTATATCACTCTTTATTTATATCACTATCTATTTATTTATATCACCATCTGTTCACTACACGTATCGATACAAGACTGCCCTCGCGATCTTTTGCTCGGGGTATTTATATTAAAACACATCATTCTAGAATATTCGCCAGTTCTCTGAAAATCAGAACAGTGGGGAGCGGACGGACGTGTTCTGACCTGTTCGCTAGCGGCCGCCGCCCGCGCCGCGACCCTGGGCTCGCTACAATATTAAACTTTTGTGGGACTTTTCTATAACTAACTCAGAAGGTGCTGCTGTCTTTAGTATTATTTTATTTATATTATTTATATTTATACTTTTCCATTGGGTTGCGCCGCTTCTTCCGAAACTTTCTATGTCCTACTTTTGTAGGAGTGGATCAATCTTCTTTACTGTTCCTTAGATGTTCTTTATAGTCTTGTTCCACAACTACTTATCTCTTGTTTTGATCTTCCAATTGTTAATTCCTGCTGCATTTAGGTTTTCTTTCACTTTTCCTAGCTATGTTGATCTGGGTCTGCCTCGTCTTCTTCTTCCGCCTGTGAATCCACATTAATATTCTTGTATATTTGCTGGTTACTTTTTTTTATGAATTGTCACTATTTATCTAGATTCTAATTCTTTTGGCAATTTTTCTTCTTATCTATCCATATATTCTGTATGAGTTTCTTTTTTAGAACTTCCCCTCCATATTTTTTTAATTCAATATTTATTCCATCTTTACCTAGTGTTTTCCATTGTGACATTTTTTATTATTTCTTTCATTTCTTCTAGCATTGGTTCTACTACTATTCTATCTTGTTCGTTGTTTTGTGTTTCAAGTTCAGTTTCGTCTTTTGTATCTGTTAATAAATCTTTAAAGTTGTTTATGCAAATATACTACTATTCTTCTTCATTTCCTGCTATTGTATTATTTATATTTTTAATACTGTGTGTTTTGATTTTATGCTTCTTATATTGTGCGTGAACCTGTTGGTAAAATCTTTTTCTATTTCTTTTCATCCTTTCTTCTTCTATGTATTTAAATTTAAAGTTGAAAAAACGAAATTAGCATACTTCTGGGGGAAAGTGAAAACAGCTGGACATTTTATTAAAGAATTGCTTACAGATGGTGGTAAAAAGTTCAATAATTCAGAAATAAGAAAATTGACAGAAGAAGCTGGAATAAATCGTAGAACAAGTATGCCATACATACCAGAAAAAATGGTGCTGCTGAACAAGACAATAGAACATAAGTGGAAGCAGTGAGAACTACGTTACATGCTAGAGACTTGCCATTGAAACTATGGGCAAAAGCAGTGAACACTGCAGCTTATGTTATAAATAGAACTGGCCCAACTCCTATTGAAGATAAAACTCCTTATAAAATATGGTTCAAAAAGAAAGCTGCTACAGATCACTTAAAAAATTTTGAAACCGACTGCTTCGTGCATGTACCTAAGCAGAAAAGAAGGAAATTTGATAAGATGGCACAAAAAGAAATTTTAGTAGGATACTGTGGTGATCGAGATGGATACAGAGTCTAGATTCCAGAAGAAGATCAAGTAATATTATCGAGATATAAATTATGATTAATTTAGTTTGTTATTTTATATATAGGTAAGTATACGTATGATATTGTCATTTCAAAAAAGAAGTTACTACTTGTTCCTGCTGCAGTCAAATTTTGAATATAGAAAATTCATATTCGGAAGAAAGAAATAAAGACAGGGGAGAAAAAGAAGACATACAAAATAATGAAAAAGATATAACTGTGACTACTGAAAGATTACGCGACCGTTCTACTATCAAAAATCCAGTAAAATTCCTTGATTTGATTATGCTAGCAGTGTCTGAAGAGCCTTCAACGTGGTCTGAAGCTCTAACGTCAAGCGATAATAAACAGTGAAAAATTACAATGAAAGAAGAATTAGATGCATTAGCAGAAAATAATACTTGGAATTTAGTAAAATTACCTGACGGAAGAACACCAATAGATAATCGATGGATATTTAAAATTTAATATAAAACTGACGGAAGTATTGAGCGATGCAAGGCACGACTAGTCGTTAAAGATACTCACAGAAATATGGTATCGATTTTAAAGAAACTTCTAGTCCTGTCGTTCGCTGGGATACTATTAGAACAATTTTGAGTATTGCTACGAGTAAAGATATGAAAATAAAACAATTTGATATAAAAACACCTTTCCTTTATGGAAATTTAGCGGAAGAAATTTATATAAAGCAGCCTACTCGATACGAAGACGGAACTGACAGGGTAAGTAGATTAAATAAAAGTATATGGTTTGAAACAGACCCCCCGATGTTGGAATCATAGATTTAGAAAATTTCTTCAATCTTGAGAATTATTACAAAGTAATGAAGATCCATGTTTATATATAAGTAAAGATAGAAGATTATTCTTAGTTTTGTATGTAGATGGTGGACTTGTCATAACTAAGGATAGTAACGAATTAAGTAAATTTTTGAAGAAACTGAAACAAGAATTCACATTTTGAACTAGACTGGCAGATTGTTTTCTTGGCATGAAAATTTATCGTTTAGAAGATTGCTCCATATTTATTAATCAAGAAGTATATGTGAAGAAAATCTGAGAAAAATTCTATATGACAGAAGCTAATCCAGTATGTACACCTACTGAAGCAAATTAATATTTGTAAGAATGTGAGAAAGATCTGGCCACCAATGTTCCCTATAGAAAAGCAGTGGGAACCCTATTATATCTTGCTATAGTATGTCCAAAAACTAAACACTGGGCTATGATAATAAGAGTACTGAAGTATATTAAAGGAACAATAGACTGGAGAATTTTGTACAAAGCAAATATGAATATGAACAATTTAGAAATGTGTGCAGATTATGCAGGAGATAGTTCAACAAGACGTTCTACTTCTGAAATGATTTGTAAATTCAGCGATTGAGCAGTAGTATGTAGTATGGACAAGTACAAGACAAAAATGCTTTGCTCTGTCTACAACGGAAGCGGAGTTTATAGTTGCTAGTCTAACTGCAAAAGAGATCGTTTGGCTTGTAACATTATATAAAGAAATATGTAACTATACATCCATTACAAAACTAAAAATTGATAATCAAAGTGCGATTCGTTTTATAAAGAATCCTAAATTTTATAACAAATCAAAACATATAGATGTAAGATACAAATTTGTTAGAGAACTTCATGAAGATGGAAAACTGGGCATTGGATATATTTCAAGCACTGAACAAGAGCAGATATCTTCACTACCAGAGAAAAGATTTGAATATTTAAGAAATCGAATTGGTTTACATAACAGAAGTTTCTTGATTTAGAGGAAGTGTTGAAGATTTATTTTATAAATCAAGAAACCCTTGCTATACATATTAGTATTTTGTAATCAAGTAGTTAAGAAAAAGTGTCGTAGTTATTGTTTGTCAATGCTTAAATAAATAATTTTTGTGTATCATTCCTTCTTTGCACGGTATATAAATAAATAACTTCATCAATTACTAATAATGTTTCCGTCTTTTTATATATGATATATTTGCCTTTGTTTATTGATCTGGTGATATCCACGTTATTTTATGTTCTCTCGGATGTTTCAATTTTGTGCTGCTAATTATCAGGTTTGTTCTTGCTGCTAGCCTGTGTAGCTTTATCCCTCCAATATCATTTGTATTGTGTATTGTATGTTTTCCTGCTACTTGCTGTATACCATGAGTTTATATTAAAGTGAAACACGAGATTTCGTACAGCTATGGTTACGACTTGACATTTCATTGACAGCAATGTATCAGAAAGTTGAATTTAAAATTAAATATAGCAAATATAATATTGAGATTAAACAATAATAAAACTAATTTATAATATTTGTTTTTTGGGTATGTTTGTTCTGTTTATTTCTTTAATTATTAGAGCTTCGCTGCGCGGTCACGGCGGTGCAACCGCTTTTTTTTGTGGATACATTTGCGACAAAACCGGGCGACTCAGGCGATTTAATCTTGTATTCCGATAAAAAAAAATCACATTGGACCTATCTTCCCTACTTTGTGAAAAAATAAGTTTTTATGTCTAACTCATGCTGAACAAATTTTCTTTGTGCTTTTAAGGTTCTCCCTAATATTTGTATTAATTGTTAATTCTATTATCATAGTATTTTTCTTTATATTTTGTTTTTCCATCTTCTCAATTTTGACTTTTATAGTATTCTTTCTTTTTATCTGTTTCTTTTGTTCTTTTAATAGTTCAGTTTTCCGTTTTAACTTATCGTCAGAAAAAAACATCACCCATCTGTTTAATGGATGAAAAGTATAATTTATATTTAATTTAATATATTAAGAAATATACCGCGATTGGGTTGGCTAAAAAATTCCTTGCAGGACTATACTTAATTAAAAATTAAAAAATGACTTTTTGTTAAACATTGCACTAATAATTGAACAAATAAATTTAATACCAACCGAAAGTATGAAGCCATAGAATATGCAAACGCTGGGTTGTCTATTTTCTTCCTGGCGTAACTACTGGTTTGGCAGGTATAAACAGGTATGTTGATACTAGTTATTTTCATCTATTTGTTTAATAAAGAAATCTTATATCAAAGTAAGCACTGTTTCATTGCAAACACGATGTTATATGGTTGTCAGTTTGAATGACAGTTTGCGAGTTTTTAAAAGTGAAATTTAGATGCGACTGAAAACTTGCGACAAAGAGATCCGAGCTAAGTACCCCTGCGATAGAAAAAGGAGTCCATTCAACACTTCTTATAGCTTTTATCCACTAATCTCTTCTGTCATCATTCGTCTTCTTCACTCCAGTTCTATTGTTACAACACACTGGCATTTTAATAAATCTAATAACTATATCTTATATTAAACTTAAACAAAATATTTACAGTTACTACACTCTAGAACTATAAATAAACTGTCTTTACTACACTATATTTTAAACACTAATAAAAGTATTTATAAACTAATTTTAACGTAAACTAAATATTTATCCTAGTCATTAATAATGTTTATTATACGTACATAATTAAACTGCCACTGATATATAGTTCTTATAAAAGATAAAAAATAATTTCTGATGAACTACAATATGCCACAACGTAAATAAAGAGCCTGGTATGATGGCGGATGCAATACGTCACGATTTCCCCTGAGAGCTTCACTTCACACAGCACGTTGCTCCCTCTGTACATATTCTTTACTCTAAAATTAGTTCCATCATCATTTCTGTTTATCGATTTTGTCAATTTCCTCTACCCTGCTTTTAATTAGTGTTCTTGCTATCTTTCTGTTTTTCTCAAATATTCCCTCTGCTCCATTTGCATCCTATCAATTTCCCTTCTTGTTATTTCACTATTCATGGAGATTTAAATTGCTTTTTCTAAATTTAAGTTGCTAATACTCAACAACTTTTATTATAGCTCCTTATATTTCACTCCAAGAAATATTATGTTACGTAGCATTGCATTTTTGTGCTCATCAATATCGAAGGTTTTTACAAATTTTTCCAAATCTTCTATAAAATGGATAATGGTTTCACTTTCATGTTGTTTTCTTTTAGAGAATAAAAACCTTTCATATGCAATGTGTAACTTAGGATTCATATATTTTTAAAATTCTTCTATTACATTTTCTTATTTCTTCTTTTCACTTCTTGTGAACTTGAAATCATTGTAAAAATTTATTCATTCATTGCATGTGGCTTCAATATTTCAAAATACTTTTTTTGCTAGTTCTATGAAACATCGCGTTTCAAACTTCAAGCAACAGGTAATTTACAGTGACTTCCATTATTTATGTTTGTCCGATTTTTAGGTTATATTATCTTAACGATATTTCCTTTAATTTTTTACGTTTTCTTACTCTTTATCTTTCATTCGATTACGACTGCGCCATGATTTATGTTTGTTTTATTATTAAATAAGACAGCATACAAATATAATATAATTATTTTATTATAAATGATTTAGGGACGTATTATTTATAAAAACATGTGTTTCTTTTTTTTTGTAATCACCCAACTATCATATTTACCAAGTACTAAAAAATGATTATAACCATACTTGAATAAATGCTTTGCGCATGCGTAATGAAAGTATGTTACTTCTAGGTTGTCAAATATCACCATAAATCTTCCTGTGTATCATTTAAAAATTCTGATAATCATTAATAAATATTGCTAATTCCTTTAAACTAGTGAAGATATCTTTGGAATTAAATAATATACTTAATTATTTTCACGAACTGGGATTTGAGTCAGTTTGACATTTCAGGATTTTAACGAGGGATATAACTTTGGGACTAACTAATCTGAATTAGAGGGTAACCCATTTTATCTATCTGGGTGTACGTGTTTAAACATAAATAAATAATTTATAATTCGTTAATTAATATTTCATATATTTTAGTCTATGTTAATTATCCCTATGTTTACTCATAAAATGAACGCTTTAATACATAGCTATTAATCAATTTACACTGTAAATTTATTAATGACATACTCTATGTTTACTGATAGAACAAACTGTCGTGATATATACAAAGTGTCCCATTTAAGATACGAATGAATTGGTATCTCGAGAACAGTAAGAGCTACGAGGTTGGTTAAATTAGACAAAAGTTGCCCCGTTAGGAGGCTATTTTAATGGTGTTTTGTTATTTGCGAAAAAATGCATAGGTCACTAGATATAGGGGAAAATGTAAATTTAGCGATTTTCTTCTTTTGCATATAACTTTGTTATTTGAAATAATACGAGATTCTGGTTTGCACTTTCTTAAGGTACATTTGTATGGTGAATTTGCAGAAGTACTCATTTTTTTATATATAACCATTTACGAGTTACTGCTAGCAACTTTTATTTTTCGTATGGAGGTCATATTAAGCTATGGTATTTTTAAATAGAGATTTTTTTAGCTTTACAATGATATAAAACAGTAATAATTTATTTTTATAATTACCAGAAAAATTAACAAAAATTGTTATTTATACTAAAATTTAATTGAAAAAAGTAAATCGATGGCTGCTGTGGAAGAAAATAACTATTTCATAACATATATTTCAACAAGTTTATTTAATTAAAGTTAAAAATACAAAAATAATTTGCGAAAACTTTACAATAAATTTTCAATTAACCCGCCACAGCAGCCTTCGATTTACTTTTTTCAATACAATTTTAATATAAATAATAATTTTTGTTAATTTTTCTGTTAATTATAAAAATAAATTATTACTGTTTTATATCAGCAAATGCTCGGCAAAGCGCAGCCTGGCATCTGTGTGGACTCCAAGGTATCGCAGTGTCGCTTGCGACGGTATGTCGCAGTCTACAACCGTAATAGTCACGGTTTCTGTAGCCTTTCTATTAGTCACCAGCACTGTCTCGGTTTTTTGATCTGCCAATTGTAGACCACTCGACGAGAGCCACTGGCGGATTGTGGCGACCGCTTCGTTCGCCGTTTGTGTGATTTCCTCAAAGTATTTGCTGAAGACAACCAAAGCTACGTCGTCTGCAAAGCCAACCGTCTTTGTCCCTGGGGGCATAGGTAGCCTCAATACCGCGTCGTACATAGTGTTCCATAATAAGGGGCCTAGTACTGAACCTTATGGAACTTCTCCTTTGATGTTGTAGGATTGAAGACCAGTGTGTGTGTCGTAAAGCAGTGTTCGATCACTAAGGCTGAGTTGCTCACTGGTGGTTTAAACTACGCTTAATTATAATTAGAGTTTATCTTTTATTTTCGTTGCTCAGACAGTGATTAAACAGAAAAACGCAGTTTAACTTTGACATAGGTTAATCTATGGAGTTTGAGCGTTTAAACTATAGTTAATGCAATAGTAACGAGATAAACGTCTTCGTTTTACGGAAAATTGGTATATTTGAAAATATATCACAAATATCTGAAGGTAAGTTGTATAGTTATGTAATAAAATATAAAACGTTATAATTTATGTTTGACATTTATTTTATACGTGCAGTAGATTTTATTTTACAATGCAAAGCTTTATCATTTTAGTTATAAAAATATATTTACAATGATTTGTACTCGTAATATTACTGATGATGAGGATTTTCTAGAACTTATAAATAATTATGCTGAGCCCAGAAGACATCGACCTAGGTTGTATAGAGAACGGCATAATTGTTTCCAATATTTTTCAGAAGAAGAATTAGCATTAGTTTTTTTGCATTCAATAACGTCTTTATGTTGTTGAACTAATTGCACGATAAGTTTTTCGTCTTCTTCGGTAAAATTATGGCACCTTTTTTTCACACACACTTTTGGCACTAGTGGAGGCCATAATACTTTACTCTCGGATCAATATCGTCGAAATATCTTTCAAATTTCAGAAGATTGTTAATGTACTTAGATATTCTGACATACGTATTAACTGTCACAACACTGTATATAGTCACGAAATTAGATGTTTAGACGTACCAAGTCTACCAACCTTTGAAAAGAATACGTTAATCTTCAGTTAACAAATCCATTGGTTAAAATAGAGTGAACAACGGTTTAAAATATAACTGAAGTTTAATATTTAACCAACAGTTAATAAATTGGTAGTTTAACCGCACACTGAGCAACTCAGCCTAAGATAGCTCGCGATTAGTCATATGATATACTCTGGAAACGATCCCAGTTTGCTGAGTTGAATGCATTCCTTTCGTCTAGCGTGACAATGGCGCCTCTCTTCCAACGTTTGCCTTCGATAGCCTTTCGAGCGATGTCTACGACGACGTCGATGGCATCTACAGTAGATCTCGCCTTTCAAAATCCGTAGTGATTCTCAGACAGGCCCCGAGCACATTTGCTGAATTCCTCCAGCTGGTTGCAGATGATCCTTTCGAGCACGTTACCCACTGTGTCCAACAGGCAAATTGGTCGGTAGGATGATGGATCGTCCGGTGGTTTGTTGCCCTTCGGGAGAAGGACTAATTTCTGCTTCTTTCATAGTTGTGGGAACACTCCTTCGCGAAGCCACGAGGAGTCTTCCCACAACAAAGAAAGTCGTCCTTCTCCGGACGATACATCATCCTACCGACCAATTTGCCTGTTGGACACAGCAGGTAAGATGCTCGAGAGGATCATCTACAACCGGCTGGAGGAATGTGTGCGTGTGCGTGTACTTATGCGTATGCGTATGCGTGTGCGTATGCATGTGCGTGTACGTGTGCGCGTGTGTGTGTGTGTGTGACAATATCAAATACCTACTTCATATTAAGAAGTTTAACAATTTTATGAAGAAATTGGCAACAAGGTTATATCGTGTATCGCGCAGCCATAAACAATTTTCATTTACTTGTAATTTAACTTGTAAAGTCCGTTTTCTAAAAAGGAATAGAAATAAATGTTAAGTTTTTATAATTCAAATTATTTGTTAGAGGAAATATATCCGACAAAATTAGTCAAAAGGAAAATAAATGTTTGAATTTATATTTTACAAGTATTTTAAGAATATTAAAAGCAATTAATGAAGAATTGTTATTTTCAGAACTGTACACCAAGTAGATCCTGCGGAAATGTTCCGCCGTTTAGTCTCAAGCAGCGACAGTTAATTTTGGATACTTTCAATAGTTTGCGGAATCAACTTGCACTTGGAGAAATGACACCTTACCCCAAAGCAGCAAATATGAAAGCTTTGGTAAGAAACGTTATGCCTTCTATAAAGCTTTATTAAGATTTATACTTACAGAGATGGTGCTTTGAGTTGGAATATATTGCTCAGTGCATTACCAATAGGTGCGAAGAGGAAGTCTATGAATGCTTTGATACTAGTAAGTACCGTTATTACTTTTATAGATTAACGGTGAAAGTGTGTCAAAATTCGAAAAAACCTATGTTACTTGGTCACATGTATAAATATCAATAATCTTGTGATATTTGCATCCTTAGTAAAAAAAAGTTGTATTTTTTATATATGCAGTATTCTCTCAGAAACTAGAGCAGCTACAAGGTTGGTTGTTTAAATGGGTAATTTTGTGCAGTTTTCAGTGCTCATTTAAATTCACTGAGAAACATTTAAGATTCCGCACAGTTTAAAAGTTATTAAAAAAAAACTGAAAATTGTGATTGAAAAAAATGTTAAATTATTTTATTATTATTTATAATTTTTATTTATTTAATTTTAAACCCTACAGACTACAGTCCAGAAACAGGTAAACTGAACAGCAATGCCTTAGAAATAACATTGATATATTGAAATATTTCACAAAAAACAAGTAGGTATGCACTTATATTCCAATGCTAGTGATAACGTACATTTCGTAGATTAGTTAATGTACAAATAAAAATATCACAAGAATGACAAATTTTATTATAATTGGAACACATAGTGAAAACTAGAGACTTTTCTATCAGACTAGTGTTAACTGTAAGGTTGTAAAATGTACTTACACTGCGAGAGGTAATACGAGGTAGGTATTATAAAATTAAGTTTAGGTACTAAGTAACAACAGTCAGTATTATTATTTAAAAATTTTTGTAGAAAAGATAAGCTTTGTTTAAAGGACTTCGTGTCAACATCCTCGAGCGAGACAAATTTTGTAGGTTCGGAACCACATGTATTTTAAAAATTTTCGCTGTACCTTTTCAAGGGCTAATTTCGAGCTATCAGAACAAGAACGCCAAACTAATGAACAGTATTCTAAACTGGATCGCACAAGTGTAAAAAAGAGCGACTTAAAAGGATCTATGTTTACAAATAATTTCGAGTTCCATATAATAAACCCAACTGTTCTGTTACCTTTATTAACAATATTGGTTACATGGTACCCGAACGTAATTTTGGGTCAAAAGTAATAGCTAAAGGCCGCTTTAGACTAGCCTATAAATTGTACAAGATTTTGGATCATTTTTGGTACAATTTAAATTGGCTAGTATCAAACAGCAAAGTGGTTGTAATATTGTATACGATGTTTAATGTGTTGAAAAAACAGAACACGTAAAATTTGTCACCAATCTGTGAGCCATATAAGAATCTGTAACAAGATGGAAAATGCGGCCCTTGTTTCTATCTTGTTCGTAGACTGCATTTCTCCTGTGAACTATGATTCTTTTATCGGCATAGACGTTTTTGTAATAAAATTAGAAATTATGGGGCCAGATGCCAAAGAAATCATATTTTATAGACAAAAAATTGGTATTTGTATAAAAAGTTGAGAGGGTAGATTTGCCTCTCAACAAAATTTTGTAGACAGTCAGACGCATTATCATGTAGTATGTCTAATAATTGTTTAATTTTAAATTAGTTTAGTTAAGTTTTCGTTTTCATAAAAGTAAAAATGTAAATAGAATTTAGTTAAGTAAAGAAAAGTGCACATGAGCTCCCGTGTTCCCAACATGTTTCCTGTGTATTGTATCCCTTGAGATAAGTCATCATCATCGCAATATCTGAAGACTATCCTCCCCGTGTTACATTGGCGCAGTCGACGGTAGGATCTGAGGGTAAATTAATTTAAAAAAATAATTGTATACCCTGTGACGATCTTAAAAACATACGTTCAACATGGATTAATCAGTGAAGTTGTGACATCGAGGGAGAATGTTCCCGTTTCTGACCACGACGCCGGTGACGAAGGCGACGCATCAGTTTCCGCCATGGTGTTACCTGGTCTGTAAGCCTCAAGATAATTATTATCAGGTTTTTTACGGACAACAGGTGGTTTATCAACCACAGACGCAATTGGTGTTGCCTCCATATAGTCATTGCCAAATGACACTTAGTGGGAATGGAGTGAAACGGGCTCCATACGGTCACTGCCACTGACAAAGATCAGCGCGGCTGAATTTGAGGCAACAGTAGCCACAAAGTATATAGACGGAGGCATACAGATGCCGGAAGTAGAGGAAAATTAACTGCCGGAAGAGATGGCCGACATGGTAACTCCGACAGAAGAACAGATATTGAAACTGATAGAAGAAATTTCGATCAGCCTGGAAACGATCTAAGATCATCAGGATATGAAGCAACATGAGGAGCACACGAATCAAGGAAACAACACGGCAAAAGATATGGACACGAGAAAGGAAAACGAGGTATATTTTCACGAAGGCCAGGACAGCATCTTCATGGTGGATGAAGAAGCAAGAATAGTGCATCCAAATTTTGGTAAGACTGGCCCTGTGTTTAGTGCAGTGACAAAAAAATATGTCGCACCCTAACAATTTTTTGTACCCGGACAGAGACCGCTGTACAACGAAGAAACCTCGTGCCCCTGTGTTAATGACCCACCCTTGAGTGTTTTCAGTTGACATTGATATGCCCTGATTATTTGTTCATGTTTAGGCTATGGAATTATTTAAATTAAAATGCATGGTAGTTAATTAATTTTTATATTGTTTATTCCATAATTTTAGAATTAAGAAGAAGAATTAATTAAATAATTTGATTGGTAAGTAAATTTTGAAAGTTTTGAATATTATTTTTTATTGAATTTTGTATTGCTATTTGAATGCTTTTATATTTAGTCTGGTTATTATGTATTTGGCAGTTCTGTGCAATTGTTAAGTTAACAACATGTCCGATGGTATATTATGTGCCTAGTGTTATTTTTAAATGCTTTAGTTTTATTATGTTTTGCGTCTTGTTGCATGTTAGTAATAGAAAAACAAAAAGATACCGTTTTTCTTTTAGAAAGCCAAATGCAATTTGAATATCTGGTATAAATAAATCGAATTTCTGTATTTATGTTTGCCTGTTTTAATCATTTGTTTATATTCTTTATGTCCCTTATGCCCGTATTCATAAAACGCATTATAACGATTCCTTACAGAACAAATTGTTAAAATTTAACGAACGTTAAATATTTAACCATATTTACAAACAATAAATGTCAAATATAACGAATTGTTTAAATATAATGATTGTTAAAATATCTAGTAACTTTTTGCGTTGAAAGCTAATTTCATGTTACAAATTTAACGTCAAAAAGAAATATATCAAAATGTCAATTATTAAAAAATGGGTAAAAGTTAAAAATTTTACCGAAAATGGTATACAACTCTTCTTAAATATATTGGAAAACAAAAATTATTTAAAAATAATAGAAAATAAGAAGAACAATGTTAAAGAAAAAAATGGTGCGTGTGAAAAAATTACAACCGAATTTAATTGTGTTGCTGGTGGTACCCGATCTACACCACAATTAAAGACTTTTTATGACAATTTAAAAAGAAAACATAATGCTGATGACATGGTAATAATCGAGATAAGAAAATCTGTATCTCTGCTTGAATTCTAAATTATCGAAATTTTTTATTGGATTTCTAAATAATCGTGGTCTGGGCATTGCCAACAATATGTTTTCTATATGATTTTCGTCAGAATTTGACGAAAATGATGATGAAGAACATATTGACGTTTCAGAAGACGAAGACATTGCTAAAATTATATATTATGTTAATTACACCTACGTATTAATTACATTTGTATAATATCAGAAAAAAAATATTAACTATTTAAAACTTATGTGACTTGACAGATGACAACTATATAACGGTTTGTTTTTTTTAGAGCACTGTAATTTGTGAAATGTTAAATGCTTTGTATTATGTTGAGTTAGGTATGTACTTGTCATTTTTTTATGTTGTTTATGATCTTTGTTTTAGTTCTAAGGTTTAGGTGCCAATTCAGGTATGTTTAAGAAATGTAGTCTCCTTTTGAGAATAAATATATCGTGGTCAAACAATATATTTATGTCTTAAGGGGAGGATAATGTAACAAGATGGAAAATACGGCCCTGATTTCCATATTCTTTGTAGACTGCATTTTTTTTGTGAACTATGATTCTTTTATCGGCATAGACATTTTGTAATAAAAATTAGAAATTAAGGGGCCAGATGCCAAGGAGATCATATTTCACAGACAAAAAATTGGTATTTGGATAAGAAGTTGAGTGAGTAGATTTGCCTTCCAACAAAATTTTGTTGACAGTCTTAGTTAGGGTTAGCTGAGAATCAGACCAGTGTTGCCAGTGCTATTACTAAAGTAATAGATCTATTACTATTTAGCAAGATCTATTACCTCATTACCCTTTAATGATATTCTATTACCTTTTTAAAAATTCAATTAACTTCTGAGAATTTCGCACCTTCTGATTTTGATTTGCGCGCTAGTTTTTTTATTATCGTGTTGCTGTCATCTAGTAGCCGAATAGGGAACAGGTAAAGTAACGCGCATTTTGCATTGCGGCGAATCCTCCAACCAACCTTCATCCTTCACAGTTCACACAAGTAATCATAGGATGGCATATCATAGTCATAGCAGTTGATGTGGTGAATATTAAGTGGTTAGTGGCTGATTGAAAATGGATAAGTGAGTACCAATACTATCAATGTAATAAATTATTCAATTATGCATTAAATTTAAGGTTTGTTATACGACGTCTGAACGATAAACCAGTTTCTGCAGCTGCTGTATCCTCTAGTTCGAACAACTCAAGTTTAGCAGAAGAAGTGAGGTTAGAGAATCTTCCAGTGGAAACTTCCCCATTTATTAATAGCGAAATTTGTGACATAAGGTAAAATGACTTATTATTTTATTTTCTTTATAAATAATTATGTTAAATTTCAGCAAATCATCGTCTTCACAGAGTAGTTCGGTGGAAGGTGACAAACTACCACTGAAAAAGACTAAAAGAAGTTATAAACAGAAATTTAAAAAGGAATGGGCAGTAAAATTTGGGAATTGGGTGCAGCAGTCAAGCGGTAAAACCGGTACAAAATGTGCAGTGTGCAATAGATAAATCAGTGGTGGAATAAGCCATGTTAAGCGACATTCTCAACGACCGAGTCATTTAGCAAAACTAAGAACAGGAAAGAACACGTCAATAATTACAACCTTTTTGAAAACGGATGAAGAATATAAACTCGACACTAATTTTAAAATAGCGGAATTCAAATTAGTAGCATTTATAGCTGAACATAACCTACCAATTGCAATTATGGATCATTTACCAAAGTTACTAAAATCTGCTTGTCCTGATTCTAAAATTGCGCAAAATATTAAATGTTCAAGAACAAAATCGACTCATTTATTAAAAGACTGTTTGGCCGTTGAGTCCAAAGAAGAAATTATAAAAAGAATCAGTACTAAACCGTACTCGCTTATTATAGATGAAACCACTAATGTGGGTACCGAAAAATCGTTGGCCATTGTTTTGCGATTTTATGATGAAGAACAAGATAGAGTAAGAGAGGCTTTCTTTGGTCTTATACGACTTAAAGATTGTTCAGTTGAATCAATTTACAATGCTATTACAGCTTATTTAAAAAGTCATAATTTACCTATATCAAATATTCTTGGTTTTGCTGCGAATAACGCATCTGTTATGATGGGAAATATAAAAGGGGTGCAAGCCAGATTTCGAAAAGTAGTACCAAAAATATTTGTCATGGGTTGCGTATGCCACTCACTGCATTTGTGTGCATCCGCAGCTGCAAAGAAATTGCCAAAATCTCTAGAGGAGTTTGTACGGGGCATTTGTAACTATTTTCATTCAAGTTCCAAAAAGGTTGAAGAATTGCAAGAATTCCAAACTTTTTTGTAGAATTAAACCATCTAAATTATTAAAACCTTCCCAAACTAGATGGTTACCTTTACAGGCATAATATTTTAATATTTTTTAATTCAATAAAAAATACAATACCTATTTTTTTATAGGCAGCAGTCGACCGTATATTCATAAATTGGGAGCCTCTAAAGTTATATTTCACTAATGCAGCATTTTCGGATCATTTAAAAGGATCAGAAAGTTTATTACTAAATCTCAAGTCACCCATTTACAAAAATTATTTGCTTTTTCTCTCTTATATTTTAGAAATAGTAAATAAAATGAATCTAGAGTTTCAAGCAGAGGAATCCAAATTGCCAGGTTTATTAGAAAAAGTAAGTGAAATTTTTAAATCGATATTAAAATGTTTTCTTAAAAAAGAATATTTAGATAAGGTGTCACTAACAAAAGTACAAATAAAAAATCCAATAAATTTATTGTCATTAGAAAATATGGACTTTGGGGCTAAAGTTATATTAACACTGAGCAATGAAACTATTAATCTAGAACCAAAAGATGTACACAGTTTCAAATCATACATGCTTTACAGTTTTATCAAGAGTTATGTGAACAAATTAAAAGCAGATTCGATTTTGCGGACCCAGTACTAAATTTTGTATCTAATTTTAGTCCTCCAATAGTTACTTCTGGAACGATAATTTCTATTGTAAAACAAGTATCAGATTTATTTTCACATGTGATTCCCGATTATGAGTTTGAAGCTTTAGATTCAGAATGGAGACAGATGTCTGAAGTTGAAGTTAAAACAGTACAAGGCAATATTTTAAGTTTTAATGATTTTTGGTGTTATATTTTTAAACACAAATCGCAGTATGAACAAGATTTGTCATTTCCTATTTTATCTAAATTAGTTAAGGCTGTTATGTTACTACCCCATTCGTCGGCAGCAGCTGAAAGAGTATTTTCCGAACTGAATTTAAATAAAACTAAAACTCGAAATCGTCTGCATGTAGAAACATGTGATGCCCTTTTGGCTACAAAGGAATTATTAAATAAAAATGTCTGTTACAGTTGGGAACCACCGAAAACACTTTTACAGAAAAGCCCTAATTACATATAAAGTTATGTAAAGTCCATGTCACATCTATATTATTGAATCAAACGCATGTGATGAAAAAGAAGAATTACGGGTTCATATTTGTATGATAAAATCATATGAAACTGATTTCTTTTTTGCATTATGACGTATGAGGCGATGCGATGGAAACAGCGGCGGGTCTATTTTCCGTAAGATTTTTTTAAACCTCATCTTTTTTATCGCATGCGTTATGACGCAATTTTATGGTGTGACATGGACATAATGGCTAGTGTCAAAAACACAAGCCTTAATTTAACTAAAACGCTGTTTTAAGAAATGTAAATTTTCATTATTTATTAATAATTTAAAGCAGAACATAGATTGTTTTCAAACAAATATTTAAAAAAAAGTCGTTCTTCAAAATTACATATCGAAATTTGAATTTGACATTTTTTAAATCAAGGTTTTAGTTAATATTATGTTCGAAAATAGAACCACGGGACCGCGGTTACGGTTCGTGGTTCCTGAATGGTTACGGTTCACGTTACTATTTTTGAACGGCGTGGTTTGGTTACAGAACAGAAGGAATTATGAATCCTTCATTTGACATATAAACATTAGTATATGGCTTGAGGCAATTATGATTTAAAATTATGTCTGATATTGACAATTCATGCTCATTGCCAAGAACTTCTTGGCATATACCACATTTATATATTTTATTCTACAACATAAACAAAGCAATTATAACTACTTATAATAGTTAACAAAATACCCGGCTTATTTCATTTTGAGTTAACCCACATAAATGGAAATATATATTATAAATGTACATTTTATTATAATAATATATATTAAATTAACCACATATCATATACATAAAAGATAAATAATAACATGATACTTACTTCCATAATGATTTTTTTTACAAGAAATGTTATTTACTTCTTGTCAGTCTGACAGTCACCGAATTGCACAAAATTTTAAGGTTATGTTATAATATTTAACCACGAAACCGAGCTCTGATCGCGGTTACTGTGGTACGCAGATTTGACCACAGCTTTTAGGAACCGCGTTCGTAAACAATACCGGTTTCCTGAAAAAAGTAACCGTGGTCCCGTGGTTCTATTTTCGAACCAAAACAAGGCTTATGGTTGTAGTACCAGCAATAGTGCTTGTAAATATAAAAAATGTTAAATAAAGATAAATAGAAGTATTTTTTATTTGATAACATTTATTACTTTTCGACCATATCTATTACCTTTTAAAACTCCTATCATTACCTTTTTATTTTTAGTTCTGGCAACACTGGATCAGACGCATCATCATGTAATCTGCCTTGTTCAATTGTTTCATTTTAAATTAGTTTAGTTAAGTTTTTGTTTTCTTAAGTGTAAAAATTAGTTACGTAAAGAAAAGTGTACATGTGCTCCCGTATTCCCAACATGTGTCCTGTGTATTGTATCCCTTGAGAGATAAGTAGTGATCATCATCGCATTATCTGAAGACTATACTATGCGATCTTTAAGTAAGATATTAAAAAATAGTAAGTTCTCATTTAAGCCCAAAAGTTGTAGCTTTTGAATGTAATGATCAATTCGATCAGAAGCTTTTGAGAAGTCTATGTAGACTACATCAACTTGACCTTGTTTGTCTAAAATTTCAGCTATGATCTGGCAAAAAGAACATAAATTTGTAAGGGTTGATCCTTTTGCCATAAACCCATGTTGTAGAGGTGAAATATATCTTTTAATTGGGGTAATATATTATTGCATAAAGGGATATCAAATACTTTTTCGCGGATTCGTTCCATTATGACTAGTATTACAGAACTCAAAATTGTCCAGAAACTCGCTGTTTGCCGGCCTAGACAACTTGAATATTTTAGCATTATATTCCGTCCAAATTTTTAATTTAATTTTATTGGAAGTGTAAAATATTAATTAAAAATCAACATACCTTGAAAACACTGTATTATGCCTTTGTCAGATCAAAGCTGCCTACAAGTCTGGAGTCCAGTTTATAACAAATATAGGATTGCAATTGAAGCTCTACAAAAAAAATTTGTAAAATATATGTACTACAAGAGATATAATACTTACCCCAAGAATGATTTCAATTACAACAATTGTTTAATTGAGTTTGGTATTCTTTCACTCGATGATCGTCGAAAAATGCAATCTTGTTTATATTTATATAAAATTATGAATAATATGATAGATGATACTATGATCTTGTCCAATTTTAATCTGTATGTTCCTAGACTGAGAACAAAATTTAAATTTACCTACTCTACACCAAAGACAAATTATGAGTTTCAATCCCCTATCATACAGATGTGCATTAATTTTAATAACATTATATCTGTTATAGATGAATTAGAATTATTCTTTGATAGCATTATTAAGTTTAAGAGATATATAATTCAATATTTCTTGCTAAAAGGTTAACTGACTATAATAGACCATTCCAGACTGACGTCACAGAATCGCCGCCATCTTTGTTGAGGAGCATATAGAACTGTCATTCGTCTTGATCACTCGTTTAAAAGCGTTGTGTTGTCAAGTGTTTTGTGATTCTCTATTTAAATTTTTGTGTATTTTCACTTATATTCGTTAAATATAGATAAAAAAGTGAATATTTCTCTAATTTACGTGGTGATGTTGAAGAACGTTATAAAAATAAAATATCTGTTATAAATAACTGCGATCCTTACTGCTTGAAGGATTTGACTGTCGATTTCGTAAATTTTCCCAATATTGAAATGATTGACTCAATTATTTAATATTAACTTATAGTTATTACACCGGTCAACAATTAAAAGCTTTTAAAAGTTTAGAAGCGTACAAATATTATGAGGCCGGTTTACTACAAAATATTGGGTATAAGAAAACCGAAAATGGAAAGTTCATAGTTAGCAGGTAAATAAATACTATCCGTATAACATTTTTATAAAAATATTCAACGTAATAATTTTTTTGTAGGTTAAGCATTCTCAGAGGTTTTCTAAAAAAAATTTGAAAAATTTTAGAAGATGGTGTCATATCTTGTGCACATTGCACTTGTGTTGCTAGTTTGGGCGAAGTATGTAGTCATGTAGCTACTGTACTTTTTTCATTACATTCAAGGACATTCGCATTTGAAAAATCATGTACAGACGTACTAGCTAAGTGGCCTGTTCTATCTATAACAGCAACAATGGCAAAAATTAGTTGTTTAGATTGGGAGAAAAAATATCAATTTTTTTCAACGTCCAAATTAATTTCCACATTTGCAACAGAGAGTTTAGAAAAATTTTTTCGATGTGTGCAAAACACTGAAACTGAGTCGATGACGATCAAGTTACATCGGAATCATCTTTACCTATGAAACTAAGTAATTTCTTCAACGAGAATTCTTTAAATTTATACTTAGAACAGCTTGTCATTGGCTAAAGATGTCCCTCTGACTATAACTAAAGAAGAGTGTGATGCTGTAAATACAATTACTATGGACCATAGTTCCAGTACATTGGTTTAAGTTCAGGACAGGACGAATAACTTCATCAAACTTTAAAGCAGCATGTCGCACCTCCCTCCAAAAACCATCGTTGACATTAATAAAAGGCATATGTTATCCCTTAAAGATGTTGTTTAAATCCAAGCAAACTACATACGGTTTAAAACATGAAAAAAAAACTTTTGTCAGACTTCATAAATCAATTTAAAGCACTGCACGCTAATTTCATTCACTATTTAGAATAGTATTATTATCTACTTGTATATATATATATATATATATATATATATATATATATATTGTCAACATATTTGAAATTTATGTAAAATTTACTTTAATTTCAATTATATCACTTATTATATGTTTACTGCCATATAAAACTGGAGTTTGCATGCCCCTCAACAAAGATGGCCGATCTGTCAAAGTCACGTGATCTGGAATGGTCTATACTTGTCACATATGTTAAAGTAAGGTTATTTTTAACAATTTTAATTATTAATTCAATTTGTGTAATCTATACTGACAGCTTAACATTTATGTATTGGCAATTGCCTATTGTGTATATATTTTTTTGGAATATTGCTCTGTAATTGGAATTTGTAATCCTGTTGAGCAATAAATAAATAAATTAATAAAACAACTATTTTTGATTTATTTTTAATATTATACTCGTTTTGTATAATTATGATTACGTTATTTGTTGAAAAATTTCAATTCATATTCATTTAATTTTTTAGGTTAGAACAAAGGTCACTAATTTTTTTTTTGTGCAACCGGACGCGAAGTTAGCATTTCGCAGCCGCAATACCGGCTGTCATGGTAGCGGCCGCGAAATTAGTTAAACAATCATTTTGACACTTAACTCACTAAAAGTAGAAATTGATCGTTTCGTATTTAGTTTTATCAGTTTAAAATTTTAAGATCGCGATTTCGTTACAAGTGATGACTTGCTAATACTTTTGCCTCAGTATTTATGAACGCGAGTAGACATGTGACATAACCTCGACATCAGGTATCACTTGTCATTTACATAGCTACCTTGAAAGCCGATTTTAAATTTACAATGAAACTGTTTAAAATTGATAAAATTTGTAATTACATATTTATTACAGTTGCACAAAAAATAAAACATTTTAATTGTTTATATATCCATGTGAGCCGAGAATATTTCTGACATAAAAACCTATAGTGTATAAAATTTTAAGTAGTAATAATATTTCTTTACTAAATTAAAACTGTCATCGGCCCAAAAAATCTTGTGTATCACACGCCCGGAAACCCTTTGCGAGGTCCCACATTGTTTGCTTTCAGCTCGGCCTGTCAAAATAAGTGCGCTTTTGCAAAAGTTTAGTTTCTGGACTAATGATACAAATAACTATTGCGAAATTTGAAAAAATAAGATCTAATAGACTCCCGTTAATTTTTACAATATTGTTATTTTGCGTTAAATCAAGCATGCTCGAAAAAATTATTAATGTATTTATTTGTCAGTCGATCTCTTTGAACATTGTTATTACGAGCAGCAATATTGAAATCTCTTATTATAACTGCATGTTTATTAAACATTAATAAATCTTCAAAAAAATCTAACAAAAACAGAATGAATAGTGTGTGTAAGGGGAATAATACATTAGATAAATGTATACAGGTGGCCCAACGGTGTCCCCCTTTATACTAAAATTGACGTGTTCGAGCTTTTCTTGCAAAATTGATGTTAAGTGGTCAAAAATTGCGCTGATAATTTTCGTTGGACCATCCTGTATAATAAGTGAATTTATGAAACATTTACATCGTAAAATATCAAATGATAACAAAACATTTGTTAATTGACTGAGATGAAGCATTTCTACTATAATACATGTTTTAGTATAGCTAAAAGAACTCCTTCCACTCTTTGTTACATTTAACAATTGAAATTAATGGTCTTTTCTAAGAACATTATACATACTCAAACTAATAAATTCTGAATTATCAATATCAGGAATAAGCCAAGTTTCAGTTAATATAACTATATCAAATTCACAAAATAGGGTAGATAGATAAAACTGGTTCAACTTACAAACATAGAGTACCCTTGAACCTTTACGCTATGATTTTTTTTATAAAATATCACAATTGAAAAAAATTATTCTTACTATACGAATGTAACTGAAACGTGAAGTTTTAAAATTAATTATAAATTGTTTCATTATATAAGAATCGATTGAACATAAGCTTTTATAACAATGTATGATATGATAATATACAAACGTCAGCCGTGCGCTGGCCTGTGAGTTTCTGTCTCTCTCATCGCTCGGCGATAAGAAAGTATGCTGCTTTCCGCTGCTTCGTTACGACTCCTTTTATAGTATTATACTTTTTGGTTTGTATTTAATACTGAGCCAGGGGTAGTAGAGCTACGCTTTTTATTGTTTTTATTTCACTTATTTAGAACTTCAATGAAATCATCTTCGCCTGTATCTTCATTCGGAACATTTATTACAGATTGGTGAATGTGGACGGAAATCGAATTAGATTTTGATTTAGGAACTATTGCATTTACATATTTGTTTTCATACTGAGATTGGGATGTTGTTTTAATATTATTAATTGTGGATTGTATATTGTTTACTAATGTAGCACTTGATTTTTTTGATCTGATTTAAACTGGTAGTGCCATCTGTATTAATCTTTTGTATTATCTACTCTTGGTTTGCAGTTGATAAATTGTTAGGTGATTGCCGGGGTTTACTAAGTGAATTAGTTCGTACATAATTTTTAAATCTTTGAGGTTATTATTTATATCGAGTCTAGTTGAATTTAAATTTGAAACATCTTTAGTGATTTATTTATTATCATTTCTTGATTTTTAATAATATCAAAGTTGTTTATTATATTACATTTCATATTATTTACTCCAATTTCAAATTAAGTATTACATTTTTTAAGCACTTTTCACAAAACCACATTAGTTGAGAAATAAATAACACCGCTAGTTCGCTTTTTTTAAGAGAAGCGTATGTCATATGAAAACTTCCTTTACAATTTCCATAATAATGCACAAATGCTTTATCTTTAGAATCAAAAATTTCTTTACAAAATTCGCAAACTTAATATTTATTTTCCGTCATTTTTGTTTAATAAATTTAAAAGTAGTATTGCCACGAGACTCGAGACCAGTCTCTGTCTCGCCTCGTCTCGTCTCGAAAATCCGAGACGAGACCATTGAGCAAGTCTCGGCACTCAAGTCGAAACCGAGACGAGACCGTGGTTGAGTCTCGTCGAGAAGTCTTGTCGAGACTCTCGAGTCTCGCTTAGGATATTACAATTGTTTATTAAGAACAATAGTGCAATTTCATATAAAACATGTTTGATAAATCACTTTACTAGGGAATTCCGAAAAAGTTAATTGAATGCGGAGGTAGTGTCATCTGTCGATCTGCGACTTATTGAAAATTCAATATCGCCATCTGTACTTCATTCGCTTTAAGAAGATAATGTAGGTTACCGACTACGATTCTAGTTTTGCGATTGGCCGAAACACTAAACAAAATTTATTAAGGGAAAATTTAAACTGCTTTTTAGAGGGATATATTTTTTTATTTGAAACTAAATATACCTATTTTATATGTGTAAAACCACCTGTGTTAGGAGCGTCATCTACTAGCTTCTAAAGCGAATGGAGTATAGAAATGGAGGACTTTTAGGAGTTGCTTTATTTTCTACAGTAAAAAATTATCTGAGTTATATAATCAATGATGTAATGAACAAAGAATAAGACAGTGTTCAAAAACTTCAATCTAACAATAATCTTACGATTCTCATCAGTACAGTTCTTTACATCCCGTTAGAATAGACAATAATTTTAGTATTTTTAAATCCTAAAATAAGAAAAAAAAATCCGTTTATAATAAAATATATACAGAAAATCAAAGTTTTAATTTTAAGCTAATTAATTTTTATAATCTTAATTACTATTGAAAATAAAGTTGCATTTTATAGTACTTTACTATTTTTGTAAGAACAATACGACATAATTTCTGAAAAAGTACTGTCCTATTAAAATATACATATAGTCACGATAATAATTATACATACAGATTCACTTTTCACAGTAAACAATATGAAAGCAGGATTACAAATTATTATTTTTTAAATAATAAACAATTAAACATTCAACATAGTCAAAAGAGATGCATATCAGAAATGTGCCTATTGTTGATGTCATAAATGGTCACGCAAGTTATAGAATCACCTCCCTAGTTATAATTTTAGAAATTAGTACGAAAATAAAGTTATAGAAAGAAATCACTTGAGAAATAAAATAATAATAGTCTGGGTTTATGTTTAATGGGGTAGGTGACCAATTTCTAAATTTGGTATATGTGATAGCTTGTACAAAAATAATATACCCGTATTTTTTTAAAATTGTTAATTATATGTTGTTTTGAAGTAAATAAATAATATAGTACTTGGAAGGGGATTATGACGTCAACGAAGTTCATGAGAGCGGCGAAGGTAGACAGACGGAAATAGGTGGTGTGAGTGAGATAGTGCTAACGTAGTGAACGTCATAGTAAAGGACGCTGTTTCTATTTAACGCAAATTACTAAACAATTGCTGATAAATATTTAAGTTTTTTAATGTCAACGTTAATAAATAAATATACTTTCTATAATTCAATAGTTTTTTCATTAAAATTCTACCTTGGTCACCTACCCCATTAGAGAACCTATATTTGTTTGCAAAATAAACAAAAAATTTGATAATAATTTTTGAAAAGTCGAGACTCTGGTCGAGACTCGAGACCGAGACGAGACCAAGCTACTCGAGACCGAGACGAGACTGGGTTACTCGAGACCAACTCGAGACCTAGACGAGGCCAAACTAAAGTCTCGTCTCGTCTCGTGGCAACTCTATTTAAAAGATATAAAAAAATGTTTCATATAAAAGTTACATGATTTAATGTGAGAAACTTAAAAATAAAGTCAGAATTATATATATATATATATATATATATATATATATATATATATATATATATATATATATATAGGGTGTTCATTTTTCGAGGCTAAGCATTGGGATCTCGAGAACCGTAAGAGATACGAAGTCAGTTAAATTGGGGCAAAGTTGTGGCATTAGTTAGCCATTTTAATGATGTATTTGTTTTTTCGAAAAAATGCGTAGGTCACTAGATATGAGCAAAAAAGCGATAATTGGTCCACACGTTTATGAAGAAAATTTAAAGGCCGATCGTTATTTACATTTTTTAAGAACGATTCTCACCGATTTTATAGACGATAATATTAATCTGAACCGACTAAATCATGTGTGGTTTCAACAAGACGGAGCGCCACCACATAACGCTAGAAGAGTAGGAGAATGTTTGTCCCAAATATTTCCAAACAGAGTGATCTCAAATAGTGGTGACGTACCTACGCTGGCCAGCACGATTACCTGACTTATCTCCGTTAGATTACTTTTTATGGAGCACAATGAAAAATCATGTTTACAAAACTATGCCCGCTGACATAAATGAGCTCCATGCAAATATTGTCAACACACTTACAAATAAAATAAGAAGAATGGATATCACACGAGCAATTCATAATTTAAGAAAACGCATAGAGCTTTGTTTGGAGGTTGAAAGATCGCGAGGACAGTCTTGTGTTAATACGTGTAGTGTACAGATGGTGATATAAATAAATAGACGGTGATATAAATAGTGTTGAAATAAATATTGCGTAGTTTTAATTGTTTAAATAAATTATTTTAGTGTTTAAGTCTTTAGTAATAATAATTAGTTCTTAAATTAGAGTTTATATTTGTTAATTCTTAGTGTTAGTGATTTTTATTTATTCTTTATAATTCATATTTCTTTAATTAAACTTAGTTATATAAATATTAGTGGTTTAGTCAATTTTACACTTCACCTAAATAAATAAAACGGTACAATATATTATTCTTCTTCGGAGAACTAAGATTAGAAATACAATTATAGAATTACAATGAAGGTAAAATAGAATACATTTTTATTTATGCAAGCCTGGATTGATGCTATACACGATGCATATACGTATGGTGCATGTGTGAAATTTATTTTTGTGTTATATTAAATTATCATATATAGGTACTATTCAGGTTGTCAATGCCTGTATGATAATATATGGTTTTATTGTCAGGTATTATATAAAGAAGTTCCAATGTGAGTCTCTTGTGAAAAATACGTTCTTTTGTAAGACTAGTGTCGTCAAAATCAAATAGGTGATCCGTATTGTAGTGTATATGATCCACAAGATACATTAAGTATTGTTCTTGTGTTGTCTTTTTTATTGAAATTTCTTTTTTGTTCATCTAACCTTATTTTTAGATAGCGTTTTGTTTGCCCTATGTAAGTTTTCTCGGATTTTATAAATTAAATTTGATTGTATGCGTTTGTTTGTTTTGTCCTCATTTTTAATAAACAGGTTTTTTATTTTCTTACGCTGTTTAAAAGCTACATCTTTGCAAAATTTTTATTTTATTATTCTTTTGAATGGGCCAATTCCTTGACATAAGGTAGAGACATTTATCTGGTTTCATTGTTATTTTTGTTGGAGTTTATGACGGATGGAAAGCACATAATTTTATTGATTGATTTAATTGGATACATTTTCTTTGTAATCAAATCCTAATTTTGTTTTTAATTTCCTTGTGGTATTTTGGATGTGTTAGTTGTACAGCTCGATGCTTCCTATTTTTTTTATGTACGGCATAGGAAAATTTAAAAGTCAATAATATGAATAAAAAAAAATTGTACCCTGTACTGGCGATGTTATCTTCATTGCATATTAAAAGGACACCTAAAAATAGAATTTCATTGTTTTTTTTCAAGCTCGACAGTAAACTGAACGCACGGATAAAAATTATTAAAAGTGTCTATTATGAGTCGTATTTATTCCTTAGGGGCTGCAGGGATAATATAATCGATGTACTTCTGGATGAATGGCAAGTCGAATAGAAGTTGTAAAACTTAATCAAGAACATATGCATGACAAGATGTGCTAAAACAGGTAAAGAGGGCTACTCATTGCTGTTCCGGATATTTGTTTGTATAATTGATTACTGTATGAGAATTAACTACTATTATAATAAAAAGTAATGATTTCTAAAAATACATTCAGTGGTATATTTGTTTCAAAGCTGATTTTTTTCCCCAGTAATTTGTGATGACAGTAAATTATATAGTTTAACTATTCATTTGGTTTTTTCCATACTAGCGACAGTAATATTTTTGAGATTAACGCAATTTTAACTTGATGTCTTGTGATGGTCGCATAAATGAACGGACAAGCTGATTGAAGAGTTAAAATAGAGAAATTTGTGCGCCACTGTAAAACACTGCGGCGGACGCGTACTGGTATAGGACTGTGTGTAATGGAATGGGGTGGAAAAATTAACATTTATAAAAGGGAATATAAGCAGACAAAATTAACTGAAAATTTTATAATCCAATTTACCACAAATTGTTAAAATATTAATAATACGAGGGGAGGCTGAAAAGTTCCTGGCCTAAGATACTCCTCGTTAACTTAATTACAAAATAAGAAATTTTGACGAAATGTCTTCTGTTTACGAAAATTCTGCACCATCATATTTTACGGTAAAATTTTGGAGCTGACTATTTAAACCAGAAAGAGAGTCGATCGACGACGACCCACACTTTGGCAGGCCAAACACGGCGGTCACTGACGAAAACACAGTAAAAGTAAAATAAAATAGTTTTATAGGAACGTAAGATCAAGATGTTCACTTAAATTCAACAAATGAATAACATTAACTAATATGCTAAACACCTGAAATATGTACTAATTTAATTATAAGTGTTCACTGTTATAATACATCGTTGAAAAGAGAAAAGAAATCTATTCAACCTTGTAAAAATCCATAATGGCGCCCATTTAAAATTAATAAGTTAATATATATATATATATATATATATATATATATATATATATATATATATATATATATATATATATATATACAGGGTGAATAATAGTATTTAAGACTACTTTGAGTCCCATATGAAAATTGAAAGTTAGTATGAATTTCTCGAAAAGTGTAAGAGCTACAAAAATTTTGAGCACCACTGACTGTAGAACGTACCAATTAAAAATTTGTATGAATTGATACAAAGCAGATATAAGTCAAAACGTAAATCGAGCAAAATCGCTTTTTTGCTCATATCTAGTGACCTACGCATTTTTTCGAAAAAACAAATACATCATAAAAATGGCTAACTAATGCCACAACTTTGCCCCAATTTAACCGACTTCGTATCTCTTACGGTTCTCAAGATCCCAATGATTAGCCTCGAAAAATGGACACCCTGTATATATATATATATATATATATATATATATATATATATACAGGGTGAATACTGAAAACCTTGACATAGGGAAATAACATGGGAAAACAGTTTTTTGCTGTTTCCATCTGTCCCGCTAAATAAAATCGGGTGTATATGGTATCGTTAGTAAGATTACTTAATTTTGCATCTAATAAAACTAAATGTTGTGTAATAAGGCCTTTTCTAACTGAAATATTTGATAAAATAAATTGTATTTTGAAGGTTATCCTTCATATTTTCGAATAAGAAACGTCAAAAACAAAATACTCCATAGCCGAGTGGATACGAGGGCTGAATCATAACATAAATAATCTACAAGACCTGGTTCGAGACCACCTCAGCCCTACTTTTTTTTTAATTAAATTATGCTGAAAATATCTTTACTATATCACACCATTTTAATAAAATAGCAATATTCATATTTTTATAAATAAAATATTTAATAGAATTATTATTTGCTGTCTGTCAAACTTAACAATTAATTCGAATTTAGATTTTGGTGTATAATTTTGTATTTCATGTTTCGAAACATGATATTTTAAGTATAATTTAATTTAAAAAAAAATAGGGCCGAGTTGGTCTCGAACCAGGTCTTGTAGATTATTTATGTTATGAATCAGCCCTCGTATCCACTCGGCTATGGAGCATTTTGTTTTTGACGTTTCTTATTCGAAAATATGAAGGATAACAGTGGCGGATTTGAGGGGGGTGGGGCGAAGGGGCGATCGCCCTCTCTTAGACAGTCCAGCTTTTTAAATTTCAAAAATAATAATAAATAAATATGGAGCGCAAAAGGCGTCTCACACACAGACATAATAAACATTTGTTTGACTTGGAGCAGAAATGTTAACGACAAAAACTATTTGCCGAAATATTGTTGTGGAAAAACTTTTATTGAATCTGATATTCCATTCAATGCAAATGAAGTTCTGAAACAATTTGGTGCTGATATTTATTTATTAGAAAATACATTATTAACAATATTAATAAGACTACCTACAAGTATGAGTACGGCTGAACGTAGCTTTTCTATATTAAGAAACTCCTGAATGGAGTTGGATCCGAAAAAAAGTTTGACCCGATTCTCATCGATGAAAAAAATATATACTGATTATAAACAGGCCTTGTAACCGAAAAAAATACTGGTTAACGGTTAAACCTTATAGAGAACGTTATAATAATAACGGTTTTAGTTGGAAAACAGGTTTTTAAAAATTGGAAACCGATTTAAACCGGTTAATAAGTCGGTTAAAAAAATAGTAAAAAGAATTTATTACAAAAATCTTTATAAATCTTTAATAAAAAATAAAAAAAATACACTCTAACTAACGAATATTTACAAAACTTTACTTCAGAAAAACGCGGCTCACCTTTTATTTGTAAATTTTCCTAATGCTGCCATTAGGAGAGACTATCTACTTTTATGACTCTCCAATAAAATGTACATTGGAAAAACTGCCATAACTCATATTCAAATATAAATAGATTATACAGATATAAAAAAATATTAAATATTTTCGCGGTAAATGATATTAAAATAATGGATAATGTTCGTTAAAACTAGGGCATGTAACCGAAAAAAATACTGGTGAACTGTTAACCCTTATAGAGAACGTTATAATAATAACGGTTTTAGTTCGAAAACCGGTTTCTGCAAATTGGAAACCGGTTTAAACCGGTTAATATATCGGTTAAAAAATTAATTAAAATTAATTAAAAGAAATTAATTATAAAAATTAGATTAAAAAAAATTACAGAATTATTAATTAAAAAAAATAATAAAAAAATTACCATCTGAGAAAAATATAACAATTAAAAAAAAGCAATTTAATTAATGAATATTCAAAAAAATTCCCTTAACATCTTCAGAAAAACGCAAGGCACTTTTCAATTTTAAACTTGCCTGTGTTGACAAAGGCCATATTTATTTGGGACTTTTTAAGTAATCTTAACGGCAAAAGAGACTACCTACATTTATGACTCTCCATTAAAATGTTAATTGTAAAAACTGTCATGACTCATGTTCAAATACAAATAGAAAACACAGATATAAAAAAATATATATTAAATTTTTTTCTCGCTAAATGATATTAAAATAAAGGTTAATGTTCGCTAAAACCGGTTTATTTTTTTTGGTAAACGGTTATCGGTATTTTCGGCCTGAAAAATATCGGTTAAAATTAGGGTTAAAGTTCGCAATTTTCGTTCAAAATATTGGTTATCGGTTTTTATTAACCGGTTTTTCAACCGGTCACATGCCCTGATGGTTATAAATTTAGTTGTTTTGTACGTATAATTTTAATTTTTAATATTTTTTTCTACTTCAATGATTTTGTATTAATTAAACAATTTTGTGGTTAATATTATTATAAATTTTATTTTTTTATGATAACCTTCAAAATACAATTTATTTTATCAAATATTTCAGTTAGAAAAGGCCTTATTACACAACATTTAGTTTTATTACATGCAAAATTAAGTAATCTAACTAACGATACCATATACACCCGATTTTATTTAGCGGGACAGATGGAAACAGCAAAAAACTGTTTTCCCATGTTATTTCCCTATGTCAAGGTTTTCAGTATTTACCCTGTATATATATATATATATATATATATATATATATATATATATATATATATACAGGGTGTCCATTTTTCGAGGCTAATCATTGGGATCTTGAGAACCGTAAGAGATACGAAGTCGGTTAAATTGGGGCAAAGTTGTGGCATTAGTTAGCCATTTTTATGATGTATTTGTTTTTTCGAAAAAATGCGTAGGTCACTAGATATGAGCAAAAAAGCGATTTTGCTCGATTTACGTTTTGACTTATATCTGCTTTGTATCAATTCATACAAATTTTTAATTGGTACGTTCTACAGTCAGTGGTGCTCAAAATTTTTGTAGCTCTTACACTTTTCGAGAAATTCATACTAACTTTCAATTTTCATATGGGACTCAAAGTAGTCTTAAATACTATTATTCACCCTGTATATATATATATATATATATATATATATATATATATATTAACTTATTAATTTTAAATGGGCGCCATTATGGATTTTTACAAGGTTGAATAGATTTCTTTTCTCTTTTCAACGATGTATTATAACAGTGAACACTTATAATTAAATTAGTACATATTTCAGGTGTTTAGCATATTAGTTAATGTTATTCATTTGTTGAATTTAAGTGAACATCTTGATCTTACGTTCCTATAAAACTATTTTCTTTTACTTTTACTGTGTTTTCGTCAGTGACCGCCGTGTTTGGCCTGCCAAAGTGTGGGTCGTCGTCGATCGACTCTCTTTCTGGTTTAAATAGTCAGCTCCAAAATTTTACCGTAAAATATGATGGTGCAGAATTTTCGTAAACAGAAGACATTTCGTCAAAATTTCTTATTTTGTAATTAAGTTAACGAGGAGTATCTTAGGCCAGGAACTTTTCAGCCTCCCCTCGTATTATTAATATTTTAACAATTTGTGGTAAATTGGATTATAAAATTTTCAGTTAATTTTGTCTGCTTATATTCCCTTTTATAAATGTTAATTTTTCCACCCCATTCCATTACACACAGTCCTATACCAGTACGCGTCCGCCGCAGTGTTTTACAGTGGCGCACAAATTTCTCTATTTTAACTCTTCAATCAGCTTGTCCGTTCATTTATGCGACCATCACAAGACATCAAGTTAAAATTGCGTTAATCTCAAAAATATTACTGTCGCTAGTATGGAAAAAACCAAATGAATAGTTAAACTATATAATTTACTGTCATCACAAATTACTGGGGAAAAAAATCAGCTTTGAAACAAATATACCACTGAATGTATTTTTAGAAATCATTACTTTTTATTATAATAGTAGTTAATTCTCATACAGTAATCAATTATACAAACAAATATCCGGAACAGCAATGAGTAGCCCTCTTTACCTGTTTTAGCACATCTTGTCATGCATATGTTCTTGATTAAGTTTTACAACTTCTATTCGACTTGCCATTCATCCAGAAGTACATCGATTATATTATCCCTGCAGCCCCTAAGGAATAAATACGACTCATAATAGACACTTTTAATAATTTTTATCCGTGCGTTCAGTTTACTGTCGAGCTTGAAAAAAAACAATGAAATTCTATTTTTAGGTGTCCTTTTAATATGCAATGAAGATAACATCGCCAGTACAGGGTACAATTTTTTTTTATTCATATTATTGACTTTTAAATTTTCCTATGCCGTACATAAAAAAAATAGGAAGCATCGAGCTGTACAACTAACACATCCAAAATACCACAAGGAAATTAAAAACAAAATTAGGATTTGATTACAAAGAAAATGTATCCAATTAAATCAATCAATAAAATTATGTGCTTTCCATCCGTCATAAACTCCAACAAAAATAACAATGAAACCAGATAAATGTCTCTACCTTATGTCAAGGAATTGGCCCATTCAAAAGAATAATAAAATAAAAATTTTGCAAAGATGTAGCTTTTAAACAGCGTAAGAAAATAAAAAACCTGTTTATTAAAAATGAGGACAAAACAAACAAACGCATACAATCAAATTTAATTTATAAAATCCGAGAAAACTTACATAGGGCAAACAAAACGCTATCTAAAAATAAGGTTAGATGAACAAAAAAGAAATTTCAATAAAAAAGACAACACAAGAACAATACTTAATGTATCTTGTGGATCATATACACTACAATACGGATCACCTATTTGATTTTGACGACACTAGTCTTACAAAAGAACGTATTTTTCACAAGAGACTCACATTGGAACTTCTTTATATAATACCTGACAATAAAACCATATATTATCATACAGGCATTGACAACCTGAATAGTACCTATATATGATAATTTAATATAACACAAAAATAAATTTCACACATGCACCATACGTATATGCATCGTGTATAGCATCAATCCAGGCTTGCATAAATAAAAATGTATTCTATTTTACCTTCATTGTAATTCTATAATTGTATTTCTAATCTTAGTTCTCCGAAGAAGAATAATATATTGTACCGTTTTATTTATTTAGGTGAAGTGTAAAATTGACTAAACCACTAATATTTATATAACTAAGTTTAATTAAAGAAATATGAATTATAAAGAATAAATAAAAATCACTAACACTAAGAATTAACAAATATAAACACTAATTTAAGAACTAATTATTATTACTAAAGACTTAAACACTAAGCTAATTTATTTAAACAATTAAAACTACGCAATATTTATTTCAACACTATTTATATCACCGTCTATTTATTTATATCACCATCTGTACACTACACGTATTAACACAAGACTGTCCTCGCGATCTTTTACTCGGGGTATTTATATAAAACGCTTCATTCTCGAATATTCGGCGACCGTTCTCGAATATTCGCCGATTCTTCTCGAAATTAGAACAATGGGGAGCGGACGGACGTGTTCTGACCTGTTCGCTAGTGGCCGCCGCCCGCGCCGCGACCCTTGGTTCGCTACATTGCCCCCTCCTTAAGATTGTTTCGTCTCGGAACAGTTCGTTATGACGAAATTTGCATGCATCACTCTTGGTGCATCTGGAAGTCTTGAAGAAGTAACAGTCGACGGTCCGTTTGAGCTCTTCTTGCCTGGTAGAGTTGAAGCTGCAGACTAGAATTTCCACTCCGGTAAAGCGGAAGATTGTTTCTAACATGCTTCTAACAATCCTCCAATCCAAACCATCTAGTCCACAGCCTATCTTCGGTACTGCCAGTTTCATGATGTCGTTTTCCAACAGATGGTCTTTCATGTCGCACAGCGAGTCCCATAAACTGCGGTATGACGGCTTCTGATGTGAGTATTGTTTCGTAACGAGATAGTAAATGTACCGCTTGTGTTCTACGTTATCATCCTTCAGTTATTTATTTATTTATTTAATTAATAACTATCCTAACAGGACAAGCCCAATAGAGGATAGCAATAGGAACATTAGTAAATAGCAAATATACAAAAAACATATTACACTGACAGAGAAAAGATAAAGAATAGAAAAACAATTAAGTCTTGTTGAGTAATTTTAAAAGTGACTTAAAATTCAAGAAGAAAATATCTATGCTAGAAAATTTAGTATTATATAAGGCACACATGCGATATAAAGGAGATGAGAAGAGAAGATTGGTGCGACAGAGTGGAATATAGAAAACGAATGATGATCGAGTGGAGATAACACGGACATGAAAATTAAGGAAAGACAGGCAATTGGGGTCATCAATGCGATTGTTCATAAGGTTATAGAGGTGAATAATGGCGAAGTTCTCACGGCGTTGGAAGAGGCTTTTAATATTAAACATATGGCATAGATTAGGATAAGGAAGATTTCGGTTGGGGTAGATAAGATGAAGTTTGAAATATAAATATTTGAGAATTTTTTTTTTAAGAGATTCCAGAAGATTTTGGTAAACTTCATAGATTGGGTTCCAGATAATATTGCAATACTCTAGTTTAGAGCGGACATAGGCATAATAGAGAACTAAAATTGCTGAAATATTATGAAAATCCTTTGTGTTTCTGATCACGAAACCCAACATACGAGCTGCAGAGTTACGGATATCACGAATGTGGTCCGTGAAGGTAAGTTTAGGATCAAATTTCACACCAAGATCCATGATAGTTTTAGGGCGGGACAGGGTAACATTATTAATTGTGTATTCGAATTTAATTGGCGACATTTTCCTACAAAAGGACATAACTGAACATTTACTTAGGTTAAGATGAAGTTTATTTTTAGTGCACCAAGATGATAAATTGTCCAAGTCTTGTTGTAGAAGAAGGCAATCTCTAATCGTCGAGATGGAATGGAAAATTTTGAGATCATCCGCAAAGAGTAATTTAAGACAATGTAGGGAATTTGATATATCATTTATGAAAAGAAGGAAAAGTAAAGGACCGAGATGTGAGCCTTGGGGAACGCCAGAGGTGGCAAAATAACTGAGAGAGTTGGAACCATGAAAGTTGACAAATAACTCACGTCCATGAAGATAGGAAGATATTAGTTTAATTAAGGAGAAGGAAAAAGAAAAAGATTTAAGTTTACTGGTTAAGATGTTGTGATCAAGTCTGTCAAAGGCTTTAGAGAAGTCGGTGTATATACAATCTACTTGACCACAGGAATCAAGAATGGAGGAAACTTTCTGCGTGAAAAACATAAGATTAGTAATCGTGGAACGCTTACCAATGAACCCATGTTGACAAGGCAGGATAAATATTGTTATATATCACCTTCTCAAAAACTTTGCTAAAACTGGACAGTATGGCTATAGGACGGTAATTACATACTGCCGAAGCGTCACCAGATTTAAGGATGGGAGTTATACGAGTTATTTTCCAGATATTGGGGAAAGTATTCGTTTTGAGGGATAGGTTGAAGATGAAGTAAAGAGCTTTGGATAGAGGATGAGCACAGTCTTTGATCAACAGGCTGGGAATGAGGTCAGGGCCACAAGAGAGAGAAGATTTAAGAGACTTAATGGATGATTCAATTTCACGAATGCTTATATGATCAAGACAGATGGGAGGGTATGACAGAGTGGAGGATGAAAATGAAGTTGAAGAAGTAGTAGTAGGGGAAGAGGAAGGAAGATAAGTAGATTGAAAAAAGGAAGCGAAAGCATTAGATATATCATTAGGTTTAGATGAAATGGTGTTGTTATAGACGATAGTTGTAGCGTTTTCCCGACAGTTGGACCTTGGTTGGTCAGTTCTTGTACTCGTCCAAATTTTCTTTTAAAAACTGAAGCGATGCCGCGGGACATTTTAATGTCTTTCGCTACACAGTGAGCGAGGGAATATTCTGGGGACACGGTGAACAGATCTCGTTGTTCTTCTCGTGTCACGCCATACCGTGCTTTGTGACTAGTGGAATGGCTTTCCATAAAGTCATCAAATGTGGGTTCCTCAGCTACAACCCGGCGAACCGTCGCTCCACGATGATCGTCAAAATTATTACCAGCGAAAGGGGCTAACCGATTGAAGTGGACTACTCTCGGCTTTCCATTAGGTGTTTTCCTAATTCTGTAGACCACATCATTTATTCTTTTTACGATCTCGTAGGGACCTTCCCAATTCTTTTGCAGCTTCGGTGATAAGCCACGACGTCTTTGTGGATTGTACAGCCACACCAAATTCCTAGGTTGATAACCACCTTTTTCAGCCTTGACATCGTACTGGTCTTTCATCCGATCGCTGGCACCTTGAATATTTGTACGGACTTGTTCATGGATGTCATTCATTCTTTTCCGTAAGTCCGTTACATAGTCCTCCCCAGCAAGATCTTCACCGGGTTTACTGCCAAATATCAGGTCACATGGTAAGCGCAACTCCCGCCCGAATAAGATGTTAGCTGGTGTCTGCCCTGTTGTCTCATGCACGGATGAACGGTAAGCCAACAAGAACAGATGAAGATGTCGGTCCCAGTCTCGTTGATGGTTAGACAATACTTTTGACAAATACCGGTTTATTGTTCTATTCATCCGTTCAACCATGCCATCAGACTGCGGGTGTAATGCAGTAGTTCTGGTTTTCTTTATTCCTAATATCTTACAGATATTTTGGAACAGAGCAGACTCGAAATTCCTTCCTTGGTCGGAATGTATCTCTCGCGGTACTCCAAATCGGCAGATGCATTCTTTTACCAAGACTTCAGCAACCGTTACGGCTTCCTGGTTGGGTAATGAATAGGCTTCGACCCACTTATTAAAGTAGTCCATTACTACCACTATGTATTAATTTCCCTCATCAGTTTCTGGGAATGGTCCGGCCACGTCAATCGCAATGCGTTCAAAGGGACTTTCAACGTTATATTGGCGCATTGGAGCTCTTCTTTTCCTATGTGGCCCGTTACTTCCCGCGCAGACCACACATTTCTTGCACCACTCTTTAACATCTTCTTTGCAATTTATCCAGTAAAATCGTTGGCGCACTCTCTCAAGGGTTTTATTCACTCCAAAATGTCCAGATCCGTCGTGGATCTCCTCCAATACTTCCGGTACTCTATTCCTAGGAATTATCAGCTGGGTCCTACTCACAGTACCTTCAGTATTCTCTATGACACGTTTTAGGAGGCCCTCTTCAACCACAATAGAGTCCCACTGCGCCCAGTAAGATTTTACACTTTGTGAGTGTCGTGCAACATCTTCCCAAACTAGTCTGCTATCGCCACGTTTCCAATCCCGTATGATTTTCAAGTCCGAGTCATTCTCTTGGTCCTTGCGAAGGTCTTCCATTTGCCAACTATCATTCACTACTGTTGTTCTGGCGATGGTCGAGAGTTTTTCTTCTAGACGACTGCAATGGTTGCATTCGTCCTGTCAAAGTCTTCTTGATAATGCGTCAGCAGTTAGATGGCTTGTACCTGCTCGATGCTCAATAACGAAGTTATATTCTTGCATTCTTTCAATCCATCTAGCTGCCTGACCTTCAGGATTCTTAAATTGTAGCAGCCATTTGAGAGCAGCGTGGTCAGTTCTTATAAGAAATCTTCTACCGTACAAATATTTGTAGAAGTGCTCCACGGATTTCACGACAGCCAAAAGTTCTTTTCTGGTGACGCAATAATTCCTCTCTGGTTTTGACAAGGTCTTACTAAAATAGGCAATAACCTTCTCTTGTCCTTCTTGTGTCTGGGAAAGAACGCCACCAATTCCAACGTTGCTGGCATCTGTATCTAGAACGAATTCTCCTTCTGGTAAAGGATAACTTAGGACAGGTGCGCTTGTCAAGGAATATTTAAGTTGTTTGAACGCAGCTTGACAGTCCATCTCCCAGATAAATTTTCTGCCTTCTTCAGTAAGCCTTGTCAATGGCTTCGCTATGTTGGCAAATCCAGGTACATAACGTCGGTAGTATGTACAGAGACCAAGGAAACTTCTCAACTCATGTTTATCTATCGGTACTGGCCAGTCACTCACAGCCCTTATTTTCTCCGGGTCTACTGCAATACCCTTACCGGAAACTACGTGTCCAAGATAATGAACTTCTTTTTGAAATAAGTGACACTTCTTTGGACTGAGCTTCAGGTTAGCCTTCCTCAATCTTTGGAAAACCTCTTCCAAGTTCTTCATGTGGTCCTCGAACGTTTTTCCTACCACAATAATATCGTCGAGGTAAACCAAACATGTTTTCCACGACAGTCCAGCCAACACGGTTTCCATAAGTCGTTCAAACGTTGCTGGGGCATTGCAGAGCCCAAATGGCATAACAGTAAATTGCCACAGACCGGTACCGATGGTAAAAGCTGTCTTTTCTTTGTCTTTTGGATCTAAATCCACTTGCCAGTATCCGCTCTTTAGATCAAGAGTAGAGAAAATCTTTGATCCTGCCAATGTGTCCAGAGTATCGTCTATTCGGGGTAGCGGGTAGCTACCCTTCTTCGTCACGTTGTTAAGTTGACGATAATCGACGCAAAATCTTGTAGAGCCATCCTTCTTCTTCACTAGCACCACTGGTGAAGCCCATGGACTGTTTGAAGGTTCAATCACACCTTCCGTTCTCATATCCTCTATAATTTCTTCAGCTTCTTCCCGCTTCGCCAGTGGTAATCTTCTTGCTGTTTGGCGGATGGGTCTTGCGTCTCCGGTGTCTATTTTATGATGGACTACATTGGTTCGGCCTTTGTCCTTCTTGTCCAATTGGAACACATCTTGAAAAGTCCCAATTAAGTTCTTAGCCTTGGTTTTCTGATCGGCAGTCAAGTCCTGGAACGATGATGACAGCTCCTTGATTAGAATATCTGGAACTTCACAGAATGTGTTGTCTTTGGCCTTTACAGCTCGAATAATTGATGATACCGCTGAACATTCACCTACTACGGTCCCTTTTTTTAGTATAACTGGATAAAAATTAATGTTTATTACTCGAACTGGGATTATCTTGTCGGTTTTGAGCAAGGCTTTCCCAATTACAACTCCAGTCCCAGTTTTAGCATCGTCATTTTTCGGCTGGAGCATGAAAATGTTTCCCTCACAGAAGCTACCCTCTAACTGTGCTTCTACGATTGACTCACTCCGTTCTGGGAGGGTGACATCTTCCGTTATCAATACTCGCATGGCATTGTCATCTCGTGGATTAATACCAGTTTTTCATCATTGACCATCATCACTCCATTCTTCAGGTCAAGTTTAAATCCATGCTTTTTCATAATGTCCATGCCGAGAATGAATTCATCTTCTACATCAGCTACCAGCACACGATGTTTAATGCACGTTTTTCCAACAGTGATGCTCAAATCTATTTCTCCAGATGCGGTAGCTTGTTCTCCGGTGGCTGTGCGTATCTGCCACTTTGTTGGAAGTAGATGTTTTCTGCATAGTTTTCTTGCTAAGTCGGGTCTGATTATTGTTTTTGTCGCACCCGTATCCAGCAACATTTTAAGCGGCCTTCTGTCGATAGAGCCGTCTACATAGATGCTATTAGCTTGATGATGTAGGGATGCAACATAAGTAATGGATTCTGGGGCTACTGGATTACGGGTCGACGATTGCCCCTTCGCACCAACCCGACTTAGTTTCCCGACTCCTTTTCTTCCTTTCTTGATTCTGCTTTCTTCTGTTGTTTTCTGCAGAGCCTTTGCGGGTGACCTAATTCACCGCAACTCCAACAGCGGAGTTTCTTTCTTCCAGCAGCATTAATTTCAGACGTAATTCGTCTTATCTTGTCTTCTAGATCTTCGGTGTCTTCGGGCCTCTCAGCATCGATATTTCGCACTCGCGATTGGTTACGTGAAGCTTGTTTCGCAGCTTCATGGTCTAAGGCATATGAAAGTGCGTCAACCAGAGTTTTTGGTCGAGCCAATCGTAAAAGCCTGCTAAGTTTCATTATCTCGGACCCCATAGATAAAGGCTTGTGTAGCTAGGCATTCCAAAACGCTGTCAGGAGCTGTAGGGTGTGCAAGACGAACTAAACGAGCTATATCAGCTTCGAATTCTTGAAGGTTTTCTTTAGAACTCTGATATCGGTTCCTCAATTGTGTCTGGTACACTTGCTCCAAATGCGCATTGCCATATCGCATATCCAATCTCTTAACAAATTGTTCGTAATCTTTTTGTTCATCTTCTTTCAACGTTTGTAGGATATCGATGGCACGGGTCTCCTCTTTCGCCAGGCTTACACCGTGAACTACTTTCTTCACTTCTACTTCTTTAACAGAAAGCGGAGCTGTTGCTACTTTTTCATCCGTTTTCCTTTTAAACTTCTTTTCAGTATTCGCTGCAATATTCTATTTTTTGCAGTTTCCCGCACTGCCTTTGCGGGTGGCCTAGCTCTCCACATTTCTAGCAATGAAGTATCTTTCTTTCAGCATGATTTTCAGATACAACTCGCTTTATCTTGTCTTCAATTCCCTCAGCATCAATATTTTGCACTTGTGATAGGTTACGTGAAGCTTGTTTAGCTGCTTCATACTCTAAGGCGTATGATAGTGCATCAACTACAGTTTTCGGTCGAGCTAATAGTAGTGCTTGCTGAGTTTCATTATATCGAACCCCATAAATAAATGCTTGTGTGGCTAGGCATTCCAAAACGCTGTCAGGAGCTGTAGGGTGTGCGAGACGAACCAGACGAGCTATGTCGGCTTCAAATTCTTGAAGGGTCTCTTTTGAACTCTGATATCGGTTCCTCAGTTGCGTCTGGTACACCTACTCCAGATGCGCATTGTCATATCGCATATCCAATCGCTTAACAAGTTGTTCGTAATCTTCCTGTTCATCCTCTTTTAGCGTCTGTAGGATATCGATGGCTTCTCCACGCAGTGAAATTGTCAGCGCTGTAGCCTTCTCCTTAGAAGTCCAGCCATTTGCTTTGGCAGCGGCTTCAAATTGTTTTGCATAATTCGGCCATGATGACTTGCCATCGAATTCGGGTGCTTTAATGTGCAGTTTTGAAGTATGTTCCGCTTTTACTGTTTTGTTTTCTTGAATTATATCTGCCACTTCAAAATTTGACACCGCTGGCCTAATTTTAGAGAAATTTTGCTGTAACTCTTCAACTTTCTTTTCGTAAATTTCTATTCTCTCTTCCAATATTCTACACTTTTCTGTTAATTCTTCTTTTAAAGTTCTAGAATTTTCTGTTAATTTTTCTTCCAATTTTTGTTCTAAACTTCTAGAATTTTCTATTAATTTGTCTTCTAAAGTTCTAGAAGTTTCAGCTAGTTTTCTAGAATTTTCTTCTAATTTTTGTTCTAAAGTAACAGAAGTTCCATCTAGTTTTCTATAATTTTCCCCTAATTTTTGTTCCAATGTTCTAGAAGTTTCGTCTAGTTTTCTAGTATTTTCTTTCAGAATTTTAACAAAATCATCAATTTCGAATAAAAAGTCATCAGGATTTTCGCCAGCTTCTATTAAGGCTTGGCGTAGACGATGTTGTAGAACAGACTTGGTTCCCGATGTCTCCAACTCTCGTTCTTCCAGCTCCCTCTTGAGATCGGCCACTTTTAATTCATTTAATTTTACTTGTTTAGTCGCCATTTTAATTTACACTTCACAGTTTTATTTATTTAGGTGAAGTGTAAAATTGATTAAAACACGAATATTTATATAACTAAGTTTAATAAAAGAAATGTGAATATAAAGAATAATTAAAAATAACTAACAGTAAGGCCCGGTATTACAGTCACTACTTAAATATTGGTTTAGCTAAACTTAAACTTTCACTTAAACCAATTGGCAGTATTACAGTACAAAGTTTAGCTGAGCTTGTTTCGATTATATTTTCCTTTATGTTGGCAATAGAATATTTGTTTTTGACATTGACAGATAAATTATTTACACATGTATTTTGGTATAAACACATTATTGGTATATCTGTTGTGAGTTATTGTCTTTGTATTAGATAAATACCATAAGGGTGACTAAAGTTTTACATTTTAAATAATTTTTATTACATATATTACATATTTGATATCCTCATAAAAGGTATGTAACAATAATTTCCTATGAAAATAGCTAAAATTAAGAATAAACAGATTATTTTTCAGAATTATAGATGAAAGAGAACGGCCACCTTAATTTTACATTGAAGAAAATAGAGTAATTGAAAGGTTACCGTACAAAAATTTTGACTTATTGTGTAAAGACTAAAATAAATAATAAAAATATAATATCTTATTGTTAATTGTTGTTGATGCATTCATAGAATGTAAAGCGTGATTCCAAAAATCAAAGTTAACAGTTTCCAAAAATCAATATTCTTCAGAAATTGGCACTAAAATCGAGTGTAATTAAAATGCATTTTATTAATGAATTCTTACCAATCACTTTTTTTTAATGTCGCTAAATATTAAGTACGGTATAAATTAAACAAACAGATAATTTTGCTAAACGAAATCTATTAAAAAAATCATTATTAGACCATATATTTATATTATCAGGCCTAGTGCCTAGAAAGAATACGTTATGGTCATCTAATTATATTGAGAATATTTTGCTCGACTTCGACTTCACTGCTGTTGCTCATTTCTTAAATTTCCGTATTATAATTTTCCACAACGTCCATTCTGATAGTTTTATTTTGACAAAAAAAGGTTAAACTTCACCTTAAGGTTTAAGCCGCTAGGATCGACCGCTTAAGTTAAACTAATAAATAAATGCTAAACTCCAACTGTAATACATCGTATTTACTTAAACCGTGGCTTAAACCTAGGATCGAGTTTAAACTTCCACTGTAATACTGGGCCTAAGAATTAACAAATATAAACACTAATTTAAGACTAACAATTATTAATAAAGACTTAAACACTAAGATAATTTATTTAAACAATTAGAACTACGCAATATTTATTTCAACAATATGTATATCACTCTTTATTTATATCACTATCTATTTATTTATATCACTATCTGTTCACTACATGTATCGATACAAGACTATCCTCCCGATCTCTTGCTCGGGGTATTTAAGTAAAACACTTCATTCTGGAATATTCGCCGATTCTTTGGAAATCAGAACAATGGGGAGCGGACGGATCAAATCAATGTTGGATCTCTCAACTCATGTTTTCTAAATTTTGTTGAACTAATAGCAGATTATAATTTCGATGTTATTGCTGTTACTGAAACATGGATAAGTGATGTTGCACCTTCATAATTATTTCATATTAATGACTACAAACTATTAAGTCTGGAGAGATCAAATAAACGAGGTGGAGGCGTTGCATTTTTTATTCGTAACAACATTTCATTCTAAGTATTAGAAACAAATTTTGTTACCAGTAATAACATTGAACATTTATGAATTCATTGTTCTATAAATAAAGTAAAACTTTGCTTGGGAGTAGTTTACAATCCTCATATGGATTTTTACAAAGATCTGGAAATGTTAGACGCAATATTCACAGAATTTATTCCTCCTCAATTCGATTTTGTCTTATGTGCTGGGGATGTTAATATTAATATGTTGTGTGATAATTATAGATCAAAATTTTTAACAGATTTAATAAATACGAATGGAATGCATCAATTAATTAAACATTATACTAGAAGATGTTCTAAAACTTTGCTAGACATTATATTAATTTCTGACCAGGACATTTGTTTAGATTCAAGAACTTTGGATTTTAGCAATATATCCGACCATGATTTGTATTGCGTACTCAACATTCCAAAACCTATTATAAGCCCTAAAATGTATACTTATAGAGACTTTAAAAATTTTGATTTGGATAATTTTTGTGCTGACTGTGACATTAATTATAATAGAATTCTTCCTTCAACACAATCTGGATTTAGAAGTGGTTACAGTACAAATACATGTCTGCTAAATATTATTGATTCTATTATTAAAAGCCATGATAGTTCACTAGCAACAATCCTGATTCAAACAGATTTCTCGCCTTCGACATGGTGAATCATAATTTCTTAATAGCTTAATTAAGGTACTACAATTTTTCTGATTGCGCAATAATGTGGTGCAATAGTTATTTCGACAAGAGACAGTTTCATGTATCTATGTTATCAAGTCCTCCAGCCCTTAATTCTAATCCATATGCTTTACAACGAGGAGTTTCGCAAGGTTCTATTTTGGGACCATTATTCTTTCTTCTGTGTGTTGCAGACATGTCGTCAACAACTAAATTTTGCTCCGTTCATTCTTTCGCTGATGATGCGCAGATTGTAGCTGCAGTCGCGAAAAACAAAATTAGTGAACAAAGTGGTACTATAAATGCAGATCTCAACAATGTTGTATCTTGGGTAAGGGATAATGGTCTCAAAATAAACGCTGGTAATTTATCGCTTTTGGTTTTTGGGACTAACGATACTCCAGACTTAATACTTGATGGTATAAAATTAGAACAAAATAAAGTAATCAAAAGCCTTGGATTATTCACAGATAACGAATTAAAGTTTAAAGAACATCTGACAAATAAATTAAAGGCAGCTAGGCTTAGGTTAAGACATCTTTATCAATATCGTCATTTACTTCCAGCTGCAGTAAAATTACGATTAATAAATTCCTTGGTACTTCCCTTATTTGATTACTATAGCTGTGTGTACGTTCCCAATTTAACACAAATCTATGAACAAAAAATTACACTTTTCCAGAATTCTTGTCTCAGATTCGTGTATGGTGTACCCAAGTATGATCATATTTCTGGTTTCCGTCTTCAATCGAATTTGAATTATATTGATGACCGTGTTAATATGTTTTCTCTTTGTCTCACACACAAGATTTAGGACACTGGTTGTCCATCATATTTACATGAAAAACTAATACAAAAAAAACATCATTACGCCTTACGTGACGAGGAAATATATGTCGTACCCTCCTTTAAAAAATCTAAATTGAAAGGTTCATTTTCGTACTTGGCTCCTTCGCTTTATAATGACGTTCCAAGGCTCTCTCCATGAATTCCTTTAAATTACTTATTAAGGCTATGTTTAAACTTAGATGAGTTGTTACGATTATTATTCAACTTCTGTACTCTGTTATTAATTAATTATGACTATCTTTTATTATTAATTTTGTGAACAGTTGGTTTATGATGTTAATTTGTAATTTTGTTCTCTATACATTCTAGATACATCTTGTTCGCAAATTTTTGTATTGCACTATCTTTATTTGTATTGATTAGGTGGAAGATCAGCCTTAGGCTGAACCTCGCCATTGATCTTAATTATGATCAATAAAGTGTTTATTATTATTATTATTATTATTGTTATTTTGTATAATTGGTAGATGCATTACAGTAGTTGGGTGCAATGAAGTCACTAATTAACAAAATAGATTCATTCAAGAAGAAGAATGTAATTTACAAAATCAAGTACAGTTATATCTGGAGAAATGTAAAATACACAGAATACGCATATTCTATTACCTATTTTACACTTACAAGCAGCAATATCAATTAAAGGATTGAATAATCTCAAAGATGAAACATCACAACGACTACATGAGATATGGTTGGCTAAAGCTAAGAGAACACCACCTCCTGTAAATCGATTTACTAAATTGAAATCTCTGTTATATCTCAAAATATTATAATTATATGGAAACAATTAAGCATTATAAACTGAGCTGGAAAGCCAAGTTTCAGACAAAGCAATAACGTCGAACGAGACAGCACAACAATTAATATAAAATTTTATGCATTTAGAATAAAGGCCCCTTGTATTTTGATAATAACAACTTATACTAGAAGAATGAACACTGTTGGGCAAGATTTCCCAAACGAACGATTTTAGGAATTTCATTAGATACTCGTTGTTCCATTTCAAGTTTTAATTTTTTTATTGATTTATTTGCATAGTTGTCTCGTGAAATAGAAAGATTTTTCTACATATCAAATGACTTGAACTTTTGTATATTTTTTATTATTGCACTAACGTCATTAGGGGAAGAAAGTTGAGTTTTACTTGGCCGACACCGACTAGATGTTAAATCATATCGGCCAATATGCAAAACTTTGACTGGTTGCGTTAATATACCAGTATTCGAGAGAAGGTCCTTAGATAGGGAATTATCACGGTCAATTTGTTGTTGCTTAGAGAGAGTACTGTCCTCCTTAGAACTAAATATTAAAATATTGTAAGAACGCTTTCACGTTCTACAATTTCATTAATAATAGTATCCGACAATGATGATGTTGTTTGAGGATCAAGTGTGTTACTCGAATTAATGTTTTTTAGGTCAGCAATATCCTTTTGTAATTGTAAAATAATAATTTTTAGACAATATCATTACCTAAATTAACACAAAAAGTGCAATTCCACTTCAAACCTGATTTTTCATTTCGAATTCGTCGTGCTTCTACTGCAGAAAGTTCAACACAATCTATATTATACAAATACAAATATGAAAGCAAGCAAAAGAAAAAAAAAGTTTTATAAAAACACCTGGTATAAATATCACAGTTGCAAGGTTAATGAACTATCATCAACGAAACAAGACAAAACTAAACAAAAGCCACGCTCTTAAAGTGCATAAAAAATATAACAAATTGAAGATAATTCACACTAGTTCACAAAATCACAAATATGATGAGAATGTAGAAGAAAATATGAACACACAGATATAAATTTGAATATAAAAATCAAAAAAGAACCACTAAAAAAAGCAAAAATTCGCAAAGAAAAGAACTAAGTGTCAACACACACCAGCAATCGAATAATGTAATCTTATATTTTACCTTTGTATGAATTGCACTGTTGTTTATTTTATTTGACACCTGTATCTGTTGAAGTAGTGAACAAATTACATGACTTTCAGGTAAAAAAAACAATGTGTACAATGGCAAACTTCGCATAAAATCAGATATTTTAAACCATAAAATTTGTATGTTCTAATTTTACAATTTTATTACATGTTGTACTATTGTCATTCTTTAATTATTTGTTAAAAATATAAGAGAAATCATAAATTACGTTAAAGAAAAAAACACGATCTCTAAAGGTTTACACAGTGATATAAATGGCCCAACTTGCTAAATTATACATGTCAATTTGAAAAACGTTAAATCATGTAGGATTATCTCAATTTTTGGCGAATGTCGAGCCTTGGCCTTAAAGATAGTTTCTAAAAACTTGGGCTTATTCAAGGAATTATTTTTACTCACTGAAAAATTGGTAGTTAACAGTTTTTAATTTCGAAACTACCATCATTCAAAATTCTGAAGTTGCATGTTAATTTTTATTTTTTGTTTTTAGAGAGACAGAAATATATTTAGCGTGTGTTGTGTCAGGGTCGCCGAAACATGTAGCAGGAGCTCCTTGTCCAGTGAATAAGTCAGTATATTTGCAAGGTGAGCCTTGTTCACTCTGTGATTACGGCATGGAATGCACCAACCAGTACAAAGGATTGTGCGGGCAGACAAAGCCGATCGACCAGGAACTGGGCAATCTATATCGCGTCGATGATCGTAATTCTGCTAATGCTGTTTCTACCGTACTCAACAACAATGGTACGTATATAAAAAGGCCTTAAATATTAGCACAAATTTAAATTTACATATAATATTAGTGTTGGTTTTACTTAAAATTGCACGTGTATTTAAATTGCTTGAAGTATATTGAGTTTTTCAGTGGTTTATTTTAAATTATAAAAGTTTAATTGTGGAACATCCTATAGTTAACAGTTGAGTGAATCTAAATATATAATTTTACCTGTGATAATCTCTACAGTGTGTGATTTATTAATATTTTTCCATATATATAACAGGCAATAGTTTGCCAAACTTACTCAATATATAATTAAACAAGTTTCTGCATAATTTCATTATTGCAACAAATTCATCGGAAGTCAGCATTAAAATTTGGCAACCCATTCAACACATCTGTCACACTTTTGCATATTATTAATGGCAGTATAAAATCAAGACATTATATCTTACTTGCAAACAGAATTCTAGAAGATAAATGACAAATGTAATGGTCTTGAAACTAATCTACATAAGAAAAACACTTTTAATTAAACACTTGGTTAAGTTTCAAAAAATTTCTATTAAACCATTAATGTACATTTCGACATTGCGTCATCTTCAGAATGGTAGATTAAAAGAAAGTACAAGTGAATTATAAATACCGACAACAAACACTAAGAAGTGTGTGATTCTCTTATAGGATTCTAAGCCTTCGGCTTTCTTTGTCCTCATTCTAATATATTTTTTTTTTCGCGGGTTGTGTTTTATTACGTATTATGCAGTTTATCTGCTATGTCGTTTTTTTTTTTGCTCATTTCTTTTTAAGAGATCATTTCTATTGGCCTCTTGTATTTCCTGCTCGGCAGAGCGTTGGTGACAGCTGCTCTGACGTCATCGTTCTGGTGTTCTTGCATGCTGTTGAAGAGCTTGCTTGCTTGTTTCTGCATTTCTTCTTGTATGGTGTTTATGTTGGTGTCGGCGCGGATTGTTTTGTTGCTAGTGAACCACCGGGCGATCACTATGGTTCTCAACATTTTGTTCTGCACAACTTGAAGGCGTCGCAGTTGCGGCTCAGAAGCTGTTCCCCATGCTGGACTGGCATACAGGAGCTGTGGTCGTATAATTGATTTGTAAACTCGAAGCTTGTTGCGAAGTGACATTTCGGTTCTTCTGCCAACCTTGGCAGCAGTCTTGCAAACGTTGATTTTGCCTTCTGGATGGCAGTGTCTATGTGTTTAGCGAATGACAACCTCCTGTCTATGGTTACTCCTAAATATGTCGCTTTGTCACGCCAAGGAATTGACCTGTCGAACAGATGAATTTGTTCGAAAGATTGGAGAAATTTTCTTGTAATGAGGATGGCTGTACTCTTGGAAGGGTTGATGTTCATCCTCCATTTGCAGCACCAGTCTTCCATCTGATCCATTGCTTCCTGCAGCCGCATGGTAATGATTCGTGGGCTCCAGCTCTTGTGGACGTACGCCGTGTCATCGGCGTAGAGGGCGACCAACTCTTGACGGGCTGCTGGGCGAGGGACGTCGCTCACGAACACGTTATACAGCAGCGGGGAAATTAGGGAGCCCTGCGCAACGCCTGCTGTGATGTTCCTCTCGGTGGAGAGGGCGCCTTCGTGTCGCACTTGGAATTTGCGACCCTTGAGATATGAAGCTACTATCTTCACGAGGTATAGCGGATATTCTCGTTGCAGCATTTTGTACAGCAGCCCCTGGTGCTATACTTTGTCGAAGGCCTTCTCTACGTCGAGGAAGACTGCGCCTGTTGCCATGTTCTGCTCCAGGCCCTGTGCAGCGAAGTCGATTACACGCGTCAGTTGTTGGGTAGTTGAGTGGCCACCTCTGAAGCCGAATTGCTCGTTTGGCAAAATGTTCAGCTGTTCAGTTTTTTCCCGCAGTTCTTCTAGGATCACTTTTTCTGCAATCTTTGCCAAGTGATTAAGTAGACTTATTGGCCTGTGGTTCTGGGGAAATTTAGAGTCTTTCCCTGGTTTTAGGATAGTTATGATTGTAGCTTTCTTCCAGTTTTCTGGAAAGTGCTGCAGTCGCAAAATAGCGTTGATTATGTTGGTTAATGCAACTTCGTAGGTAAGGCGCGGAGGGCTGCTGCAGGTATCTGGTCGGGGCCTGGCGCTTTCTTCAGCTTCACTTGTTGCAGAAGATGCTTTACATGGGTTGGCGTGGTAAAGGGCATGTCTTCGTTGACGAGCTGGCTTAGCTGTTGTCGCACGAACTTGTGTGTAGTGCCAATGAAGTGAACATCGGAGTTGGTGTAATTTGGACTGCACTGATCCTCCAGACAGCTTGCTATGGCCTCGGCTTTCTCGGCTGCTGTATAAACGACTCCCTGACGTCCGTGAATGGCGCGTGGTGGGGCCCGTTTGCTTCTAAGAGCTTTGGTGATCCGCCAATATTTAGTGTCGTCGTCATCGGCGGCTGTGAGCGTCTCAGTCCATCGCTTGTTCTTCTCCTCTCTGAAGGCATCTCTCAGCTTTGTCGACAGTTGGTTGTAATTTCTTTTGTCGGCCGGGTCTCTGGTTCGCTGCCAGGTTCTTCGGGCTGTTTGGCGTTGTTGGATCAGCATGAGCACTTCTGGGGGCTGACTTGGTTTGTGCGTGAGTCGAGGATTGCGAAGTCTGCTGGCTGCGTTCATACTTGCTTTTATTTTGCAAGTGAGATCATCCACTGCTTCTTCTAGTACTGTGGTCGATCGAATCTCGGGCAGCTTGCCCAGTTGTTGTTGAAACGTGTCCTGGAACTGTTCCCAGTCCACGATCGGTTTCGCCGGAGTTCTAGTGTGCAACGATTGGTCTTCAAGGTCCAGGATCACCGGGTTATGATCGGACGACAACTCGTTGTATGTTTGGATAGTGCGACTGGCCTTAATATTGCGCAGCACAACGATGTCCAGCACATCTGGAAGATGGCCGGCGCTACTGTAAAACGTCGGCTCGTCCGGGCCGATGATGTCCAGCTGGTTGTCCAAGCCATACTTGAACAGTACTCTGCCCCTGGAGTTAGTGCGCCTGCTCTGCCACGACGGGTGTTTTGAGTTCAAGTCTCCAGCCACTATGACTGGTAAGTTGTCCATTGTCAGCAGCTTGTCGAGGTCGGATGCAAGTAGCCGATGTTGTGGAGAGTTGTAGGCTGACACAATGCGAATGGGGCCCTGCTTCACCGTGTTGATGACCACGGCACAGGCCTCTAGGTGGACGAGTGTAGCTGGTACATCTACTTCGGAGTGTTGCAGAGTCTGGCGTACATAGACTGCTGTACCACCAGCTTCTCCGTCGCGGTCCCTTCTGCAGCAAGTGAAGTTCCTCAGCTTTGGATTTCTCATGTGCGGTTTCAGAAATGTTTCCGAAACGAGGACTACGTCAGCACAGAGGCGATGGACGAACTCTTCCAATTCCTCGACTCTTGTCAGCATGGAGTTTGCATTCCACGCTATTATTCTGAAGTTTGATGCTGGATTTTGGTTAACAACCATTTTTAAAAGCAGAAAAAATGAGCGGTAGTGATTGTACGGCAACCAACATCATTTCAGCAGTAGTTGTTGCTGCTGAGATTTTTTCTACAACTTGTAGTACTGAGTTGCAGAGTTGTTCAATATTTGTATTGGCCAGCAGTTTCACCAACTTTCCTAAGTTGGGTTCTTCTTCTGCAGCTGCTAGTGCTGGTTGTGCAGTAGGATTTTTGTCAATTGTATGTTTTTGTTTTTTTGATTTTAGGTTATTGTGCGTTTTTAATCCAGTCTTTATTTTTAAGGTTGGTAGTGCGGTTGAAGTTTGAATTGCGCAGTGCTCTTTGGTGTTTAGGCCAGGCGCTTTGATGGTGTTGCAGGCAGCACTAGTCGAGGGTTGCGAAATGTTGTCGGGCGCGATCGCTGGGCGCGGGCGCTGGGCGTCAGTGGTTGGACTGTTACCGGTCGGCGTTGATTCTTTTTGCATTGGTTGAGCGTTTGAAGTTGGGTTCGGACTGGGTTTGTTGGCCAGCGATATTGGGTTCGGGGCTACTGCGGTGGTGGGAGCTGTTGCTTTTGCAAAGCTTCTGCCGTCGACTGCGTTGCGAGTTTTTGCCAAAACTTTCTGTGACAGAGCTTCTTGGTAAGTCTGGCATCCTCGGTAGTTGGCAGGGTGGCCCTCGCCACAATTTGCACATTTAGCTGGGTGTTGGGGTCGTCCTTCGCTCAGCTTCTTGTCGCACAAGTGGGTTGAGTGTTCCTCTCCGCATCGAACGCACTTGAACGGCAGGAAACAGCCGTTTGATGCGTGTCCAAAGCTTTGGCACCGATGACATTGTCCGGGAACATTCTTGCATCTTTTCCCTTCTACTTTGATAATGAGGTTGAGAAGATCAGTTAATTTGTATATTTGGGTGGCCTCTTCGATGCGTTGTAGGTTGACGCCAACGAGGTTATTGTTCTTGCCCATGCGGTAAGCTTTAATAGCTGGCAGATTTTTTGAAGATTTTAGTTCTTCGACTATCTCATCGCAAGTGACCGCTGCAGGAAGGCCGCGGATAACAACTTGCAGTGGCTTCTCGGATTTCAATTGGAAGGTATAGAATTCTACGCCAATTGATGGCAGCAGTTTTTGCAGGATTCTGTAGTCTTCGACCGTTGCTGGTTGGATTTTAATTTTGTCAGAGTTTGCTTTGCACATTTTTAATTTAGCCCCAGAGTTGTTTATTGCCTTCTGAGTAGTAGTCCAAGATTTTAAATTTTTTATAAATATCGGCGGTGGTGTTTTTCCCATGTCCGGTTTGTTGGCTGTGGTGATTTTTGTTTCCTCGGTTTCCATAGAAGAGGTTGAGGGAGCTGGTTCTTGCAAGGATTTTTTAATTTTTTTCCGGCGATTTTCCACGACGGTAAAATCATCGTCATTAGGAAAGTTGTCGGTGGTGGCGCTTTCAAGCAGTTGAGTTGCTTCTGTCACATTTATAATTGGTATTTCGTTACTTGTTGTGTAGATGGCGTCAGAGGCATCAATCTTAGTTGTCGGGTTAGTCCATCGCCCAGAGATGGCGTTAGGGGCATCAAACTCGGAAATTGTCAGTATAGCCCGTCGCCTAGAGGTGGCGCTAGTGGTAGCTGACTTTGAGCAAGACGCGGATGAGTTGCTTGGTTCGCGCGCAGAGATGTCGCTAGTTGGCGGTAGCGTGGCTTGGTCTACACTAATGGCGTGGGTCACATTCTCAGAATCCAGGCAACTCACTTTTTTTGCTGTCTGTTTGTGTTTCTTCATAATCTTTTCTAGAATGCGAATTTTCTCCGCCTGGGCGTCGATGATTTTTCTCCGTTCTCCTGGTTTCTTCGACGTCATCGAAGACAGCTGGGCGTTCAGCTCTGCTAGCCGCTTCTGGTCGGCCATCTTTGATGCACGAACAAAGGCACTTAGTGTTCTTTGTTTACACTTCACAGATTGTTAAAACTCGCTCTTAGCAAATAATCACTTTGCACAAATATTTCACATTTTGCACAAAACACAACACAAGAACAAGAAATAATTCACCAACTTGCACTTAGCTTTGTATTCACAGGTAGTTCACAGCGGGGTTCCGTACTCTGCCAACTCTCGATGCGAACTGTACACTAAGAAAAGGATACATTAGAGGGGATTTGTATAATTCAAGTTGTTCATTCATCAAGAATTTCTTGTTATGCACCGCCTTTTGAATTTCCCAAGCCTCTAGTATATCTAATCTTAATCCTCTGTTCTCGGTATGCACAATTTGGAAATTTTCTAATGAACATTCCTGGTTGTTTTTAACCATATGTTTAGCTACATTTGAACTATCTACTTTTTTATATTTAATATTCCTTAAATGTTCCATGAATCTGACTTCGAAATTACTACCAGTCTTATCTATATAAAAATAATCACAATTATTACAAGTAATTTTATATACCCCACTCTTCTTCATTTTATTGTGTGTCATTATTTTATTATTTACTAACAGTGCTTTTAAATTATTCTTTTTGAAAAATGCTGCGTGAATGCTTTGTATTCTGAATTTGGACTGGTTTGATTATAAATTAATTTCATGGAATCCATTGTTAACTTGTTTCTTAAAATTTTATTGACAAAACTATTATTGAAGCCATTGGCATTAGCAATATGGTAAATGATATTTAGTTCTTTGTTGTAGTTTTCTTTTGATAAGGGCATATTAATTAGTCTATGAACTAAACTATGGAAAGCAGCAGTTTTTGTACGGGGATGGTGATTCGAATCAAAAGGAATTGTGGCATCTGAAAAGGTGTGTTTTCTATATATACTAAAGGTAAAATTGTTGTTAAGTCTGGTTATGGTAACGTCTAAAAAGTTCAAAGACATGTTGGATTCTTTTTCTATCGTGAATTTAATGTTTTTGTTAATTCCAATGAAGTATATTAGAAATATGTCTAATTGTCTATCTGTACCAGTCCAAAAACACAAGATGTCGTCCACGTAACGGAACCAAAATTTAATGTGTTTTATCAGATTATTGTTTTTATCTTCTAACATATTCTGTTCTAAGTTGTCCATGAAAATTTCTGCAAGGAGGGGTTGTTGTCCAAAGGAATTGTCATCAAAAGTAAAATAATTTTGTTCAAGACAAACATTTAAGAGTAATAATATTTCATCCTTAAATTTTGTTTTTGATAAGCTTAATTTATCTTCTACTATTTTTAAAACTTCTTTTACGGGGATAGATGTAAACAAACTGGTCACATCAAAAGAAATTAATTTTCCTTGAGAACTGTAATTTAAATTTTGTAGTTTACCAACCAAGTCTAGACTATTAAACTGGATTAAAATTGGATTTAATATTTTGCATAATTTATATGAGGGAGCTTGTGTATAAGAGACTACTGGCCTAATGAGGATGTCCTTCTTATGTATTTTTGGTAGTCCATAAAGTACAGGGGCTGATGGATTTGATAACATAATCACAGTGCATTAGTCTACGTTCTCATATTTTGGTTATTAGTTAATAGTGTTCGTTTTCATACTTCCATTATAATTTGTTCTTTGTGTGATTTTGATTTCTTGAATAATATTCAACAAATTTTTATTTTATATAAACAATTTCGTACAAAAGGAAAATGGAATCAGATTTGTTAGATCTTTCCGATATAGAAAATAAACCCGTACCTCGTAGAATTCGGCACCTCAAGAATAAAATAAATTCATAGAGATATTTGACGAACAGGAATTTAAAGATCGTTTCTGATTAACAAAACAGACTGTTACAAGCTTAATGCATATGTTTGGTGCAAGATTAGAACCCACCACTGAGAGAAACAAATCAATCGATGCGTGTACCCAAATCTTGATTTGTCTTTGTTTTTATGCTACTGGTGCATATCAGTTTGTGATAGGAGATCACATACATGTGCATAAATCGACTGTATGTCGCATCATAAAAAGAGTTACCCGTGAAATCGCATCACTATCACGAGAATATAGAAATGTGCCAACACCAGAGGCTGAACTGGCACAAGTTAAAGCTGGGTTTTATAAAATTGCCAATTTCCCCCGGGTTGTTGCTGCAGTGGATTGCACTCATATTAAGATCTAGTCCCCTGGTGGCGACCGAGCAGAGCTATTTCGCAATAGATAGGGTTACTTTAGCCTTAATATCCACGCAGTCTGCGATAGGAACCTGAAATTACTACATATAATAGCTAGGTGGCCGGGATTAGTGCGTGATAGTATCATTTTTAATATTTTCCTTCTTCCTTATTAAAAAATTATCTCCACTGACTTATCCTACTGGTCCACATGAAGAAGCTTACAATCGAGACCACATAGCTATGAGAAATCCTATTGAAAGGTATTTTGGAGTACTAAAGAAAAAATTTCCATGTTTACAATCATGTTTACGACTACAATTGGAAACTATTCCAGAAGTAATAGTTGCTCATGGAGTACTACACAACAGCTGTAAAATACAAAATGATGTAATTGAAGATGCACCGGAGATACACGAGGAGGAAGTAGAAAACTTTGTTGTAGAAAATAACAATAACAATGCAGTTAGAAATGCTGTTATTGCTACTGTTTTTAATAGATGATTCAATGCATATTAACTTAGTTTTAATAAAACTTAAACTAAACTAACAAATTACTGTTCTAATTTTTAATTTCTAATTTTAATTTTTTATTAACAAGTTTCTAAAAATATCTTGCTCTTTGCCCTCTTTTTTATAACATTTAAATATTTCTGTCTGTATGTTTATGAAATATCACTATTCTTGCGAAATATCATACTACTGGCATTTTCGAGCTCGTGGGTTAATCTTCTCACTCATGTATGTATAGGCTGACCATATTATTTAAAAATACCATTGTGGGAGAAAGCATTTTAAAGCCCAAAAAACATAATTTATTATCTTTCAATGATTTGTATATGAGAATATAAATTGATTTATAAAATTTTTAATAGATTTTAAATTAAGTAAATGAAAGATAAAAACATTTATAACACATGAAACATAGGTGTTGTCGGTACAAAAATTTCAAAAAGTTAAAAAATATATTCAACAGTAGAAAATAAAATTACTGCCTTATACTAAATATATGATCTTAATGCTCAGTTGCATCAACAAGACTTAAATATTAAGCAAAATTTAAATAAAAAATGCTAATCGAACTATTGACAGCAAAGTTGAATAGTTCACTAGACATTATATTCCGAGGTGAAGTAAATGAAAAAATAAATAGGGTCGAGGTGGTCTCGAACCAGGTCTTGTAGATTATTTATATTATGAATCCGCCCTCGTATCTACTCGGCTATGGAGCATTTTGTTTTGACGTTTCTTATTCGAAAATATGAAGGATAACCTTCAAAATACAATTTATTTTATCAAATATTTCAGTTATAAAAGGCCATATTACACAACATTTGATTTTATTAGATGCAAAATTAAGTAATCTAACTAACGATACCATATACACCCGATTTTATTTAGCGGGACAGATGGAAACAGCAAAAAACTGTTTTCCCATGTTATTTCCCTATGTCAAGGTTTTCAGTATTCACTCTGTATATATATATATATATATATATATATATATATATATATATATATATATATATATATATATATATACATTATCGAGACGCGAAGCCTCGAGGTGAGATATCCCACCGAGGTATGTATACTATTTTATTCACAATCATCCTTTTTGTAATTAATAATTATTGTTATATAAGGTACAGTATTTTTTGACAACTATTATAATTTGTTTTAACCTATTTTATTGTAGAGATTTATGACAATGTTACTAGGCAACCTCCACATAAATACTTCCAACCCAAGAGATGGAAGTTAGGAATGGCTAACTTCTAAACCTCCAAAAAGATAGGAATCGGCATATTACTATAATAATTGTGAATAATAGTTATTTACATGCGAGGTGGGAAATGTTTCATTTCAGCCGAGGGCTTATATATATATTACCGAGAAGCGAAGCCTCGAGGTGAGATATAGCGCGAGGCGAAATGAAACTCCCACCGAGATATGTATGCTATTTTATTCACAATCATAATTTTTTTAATAAATAATTATTATTACAATATTTTTTGACAACTATTATAATTTGTTTTACCCTATTTTATTGAAGAGATTTATGACAATGTTACTAGGCAACCTCTACATAAATACTTCCAACCCAAGAGATGGAAGTGCAATTTGTTACTTCCAACCTAAGAGATTTGTCAATACAGTTAGGAATTACTAACTTCCAAATCTCCAAAAAGTTAGGAATCTGCATATTACTATAATGATTGTGAATAAAATAAATTACTGGTTAAGGAAGAAGTATACATATGGAATGAAAAACGAGGTAGCCTGGAAAAACAGCAAACAAATTCTACTGAAAAACTACTACCGACACCAAGTTACTCAAAAAACTAAAGAACAGACTGTCGGAAAATAAGACCACGTCTAGGCAACGAACAAGGCTCTCGAATTAATTTAAAATAAGCATATGGAATCTCCGAGGTATCAAGGCGACAGGAGTAGTAAAATATCTGAAATCAGTATTGAAAGAATATAGTATAGATATAGCAACTATACAGGGTGTTCCATTTAAGTGTGCCACCATTGCTATCTTGAGAACTATAAGAGCTACGAGGTTGGTTAAATTAGCAAAGAACCAACATTTTGCAAGACTAATACAATGAGCAAAAAAAAATTTTTTTTCGACTAGTGGTTCTCAAAATACGGAACACAACTTTCTTATTTTAAATGGGAATATATATTTATTTTTAGGTTATTCGATAGAGTATTTTTTTCTGAATACAACGATATGAACATATCATATACTAATATAACAAAATAACTGAGAAAAGTGCATGTTAGATTTATTTGTATTTTATTTATATCTTTGATTGTTCTCTCTTACAGATTAATATAATTTAGCTGTCGTGCATGATAAAGAAATTCTTGTATAATTTTTGAAATTTGTATTGTTACCCTTTTTGTAGAACGACATTATTATAGCTTTCTCCCACTCTTCTGGTAATGGTTCACTATTCCATATTTTATGGAATATAGTATGTAGCATCACTACATTCAGGTTTAATATCGTCACATCCAGCTGCCCTGCTATTTTTTATTTGTGCAAGATTGGTGTAATATTTTCTATGGTAATCTTTTCTTCCTCTATATTATCTTCTTGGTACGATATTGTTAGAGTTTTTGATGAATTCATTTGTTTGGCTTCCAATAGTTCCTCAAAATGTTATCTCCATGTTTCCATAATCTCTGTATCCTTTACTAGCAATTTTTTATTCTTGTTTTCATTTGTTTCTATCTTGGTTCTTTTTCTCTTCTTAATTCTTTTGTGACTTTATAAAATAGTTTTTTTTTCTCAAAAAAATTGTTTCAATTTGGCTACCGAAGTTCACCGATTCATTCCTGTTTGCCGTCTGTATTTTCCTATTTTTACTGTCGCTTATATTCCTCATACTTTAATTGAGTTTTATAATTCAACTAGTTCTTTCATTTTTATTTCTTGATTTTTACTTCTCTTTTTATGTCCTCAACCTACCAATGTGTACTTTTTTGTGAGTGCCAATTGTAATTGACCCGTAAGTTTCTGTGGCGACATTTTAGACAATATTTTTAAAGTTGTTCCATGATTTTTCTATTCTTAACTCTCGTAGAGTTGTAATCTAGTTTTTTTTTGAAATATTATCTTGAGCTCTTCATTCTGTAGCTTGTATATTTTTAATACTTCTTTCATTATTTTATTCCCAAATAGATTTTTGTTATTTTCGTTTTTAAGTTCGGTTACTATTTTTGCTTCTTCTTTTAACTTTCACATCTATCAATTTATGTTTGTAATTTTGCGTGCCCCACGAGCAAAGTGGCTAGATTATTTAATTATACTGATAATAAATATTGCGTTTTGATTTAAAACGAATTTATTTTGAACTGTCAATATCTTTGTTTGTAACATAAAGTTCACAACTTTTTGACAGCGAAAAATCTGTTGTCATCAGGTAAGCTGATACTACTGTAGTTCAGTAGTAAAGATAATGCAAGTTTAAAATAAATACGGTTTAAATCAAAGAGAATAATTTACCTATCATATAAATTAAAAAATAAAATATCGTATAATATTACCTTATTTTATTGACATATTTACAAAAACAAATTACAAAAGTTGTCCTTCGTATTTATTTAATAAAAGTTATCAAAGTCCAAGCAATGTTCGTAATAAACTATAGGTGTATTCTATATGCTCTTGTAGTATATCTATTATTTTGATCAAAATGAAATATTTTTAATTTGATGTCAATATATCTGTTAAAAAAGTTAAAGTTTTTTTATACTATATACCTACGGGTACATGTTACGTAGCTATTTACAAAATATTGAGTTGTAATTAGTTTTAAAATGTAATATCTGTGTCTATATTGTTTTGTTTTCAGGACTCTTCAAACATAGAGGAATATTAGTCCGGGTGCTTCTAGGAATAATAATAACAATTTATATAAATTACATTCAATTATAACATTATATTAAATAAATTTAGTACATATATATCCATGTATTTATTTTATTAGCATTCCATTACATTAATAATTAATATTCGACTTTTGGCTATGTTTATTTGTAAACGCTATACATAAATGCAGGGTGTTTGGCGAAAGGCCGGCACCCAAAATATTTGGTTTATTTTGAAAGATACAAGAAAATAATAAGGAGCAAAGGTAAACTAGACAAAGGGACTCATAAAATGATCCTAGTACAAATATTGTGTCACTTCCGGTTTTAGCGGAAATGGGTCCAACTTTAATTCTACCATAGGGAATCGGTATTTTTTCACAGAATGTATATAAAATTAGCTTTACAATGATACCAAAATATCATAGTTTTACTTCAACCAGTTCAAAATGGCGACAATTAATTTTTATAATATTTACAAATCAAATTCTTAAAAAAGTAAAACATAGCAAGCTATATGAAAATAATTTTGTTACGTGAAAGCAAACCATATGACAAAAAGTATTTTATCTACCTTAGTTTCATTATACTTTTTCAATTTAATTTTTTTTTATAATAATAATGGCTCCCGTAATGGCAGAGTTTCTATTCCGTATGACAAAATGTATAGAAAATGACGGCGGCCATATTGAGCATTTGTAATTTTTATATTGTTTCTCATATTTACTCTGTGTTTCTGTTTTGTTTTGATTATTATTATTACCTTTTCATTCCTTAGTTACCTAGTTGTAAATACATATTATTAAAATAAATTGTCGTCATTTTGAATTGGTGGAAGTAAAACTATGATATTTCGGTATCATTGTGAAGCAAATTTTTTGTACATTCCGAAAAAAAATATAAATATATCGATTCCCTATGCTAGAATTAAAGTTGTACACATTTCCGCTAAAACCGGAAGTGACAAAATATTGTTACTACGACCATTTTATGAGCCCCTTTCCTTAGTTTAACTTTGCTCTTTAACATTTTCTTGTATCTCTCAAAATGAACGAAATATTCTGCGTGCCGGCCTTCCGCCAAACACCCTGTATATTGAAATAGTTTAAAATAGTTATTTAACATAAATATTAGGTAAATATTTATATTCTATGTTTTGTGACGTACACGCTGCTTGGGGGAAGTGTGAAGCCACGGTGATCCTTGTAAACAAATAAAAGGAAACCGGGAGCTCTAGTGGAGACGGGAGGGTTCCTGTCAAATAACTATGGTAGGATCAATTCTTTATTTTTTACCCTAAATCCAAATACAAGCATTATAATATAATAACTGCAATAACACGTCGCTAGGGCAAAACCTGGCTGACAAAACTCCGTTCGCCTGGACGGAATACTCGAACGAAAACGAAAAAAAAAACAGATGCAGAGAGAGAGAGAGAGTACGGGACGCCTTCCTGTGGACGACCAAACAGGAAGACAGAATTCAGATGCGGACTCCTCTCGCCGTGGACTGCCAAACGGTTCGAGTCATACGTGTAAAAAAGGAAATACTTTTTGGCATGTTCAGGGTTTGCAAAAATTATTATTTTAGCTCAATGAAACTTAGTAATGTAGTATATTAAAATAAATTAAATTGGGTACATATAAATGATAATATTACAAAAACCGATTAAAAAACATACTAATTTAAAAACAAGCAAACTTACAAAAGCATTGAAAATTATTAAATTTACATATACAGACAGTTACTTTCTTTATACTTACATCGAAACAACTTCAACTCGACTAACTATTACAAATTACATCTTGACTCGATTTTAACTAAAACTGTTTCGATCAAAATCTCGCAGCATAAGAGGACGATTCCTTAAAATCCTCACATTTTAAAGGGTATTTTTGGGAGTGGAACGCCCCACTACTTAACTAAAATGCTTTCGTGCAATTGGCTCATTTGAATTTCTCAAGGCCGCAACGCCCTTCCTTCAAGGCTGCTTAACCCTAAGGAATTCGGCCTGGTCCAAGGCCTTGAAAAATCCCCAGCAATAAAATGTAACTTTACCAAAATAAACTACAAAGATTTGTATCTCAACAAACATAATTTTGAAGTGAATCTCGAAATGGGATTTAGACTATAGAAGAATGATGCCAATTGCACGTCGGCGAATTACTTAAAATCTAATTAAAATTATCCTAGACTATAAGTAGAGATCCCGCACTTTTCTAGAATTCCACTGTTACATACGCACTGACAGGTGATCGAAAAGCACCAAGTCGTGGACGGCCTACAACATAGCGGGAGACAAGTACAAGGATCTTCCTCGGTGCGGACGGCCTGCACTTCGAAAGATAACAAGGAACGGAAAGACGGTAACCGAATTATTCTAAGTCCCCAACCGCGGACGACCAAACGGCTGTAGCAAGACAAGACTTAGAAAATAAACTCGCAAAAACTCACCAGTACTCTCGCTGGGAAGGCAGCTAGATTTGGCAGAAGACCGAGCTCGAATCTCACTCACCAAATGCGAGTGAGCCCCCGTTTTTATACCCGAAAATCTTAATTGAAGACGTTAGCGCATGTCTTAAGACGAAGAGCGTAAAAACTTCTAGAACGTTCTACCATTTTTGTCTAATAAATTCCAATTAAGGTTTTGTCAGCTTCTCTATAACCCTGTACATATTTTATACAATAAAATAATATTTAAAGACCTGCTGTTACACTTTTGAATTTGAACTGTATCACAGTTCTACATCCAGGCGGCGTTACAGTCGTGTGTCAAGTGCAAGGTCACCTAGCTTGTCAGCGTATACAAACATGTGGTGTGATAGTTGTTGCAAAGTTATTTACAAACAGGAGAAACAATGGTGAGTTACAAGGGTGAAGGTATACGTTGCAAGGAGAGTGTAAGGTTTCTTGGCTCAAAGTTTGATAGCAAACTTATCTGGTAAACACATCTTAAGGACCTCAAGGTACAATGTATCCGAACATTGAACCTCCTTAAGATGTTAGCCGGCACGAGGTGAGGTGCAGAACCAAGAACCTTACTGCGCTTATACCAATCACTCGTTTTAGCGAAACTGGATTATGGCTGCGTTGTGTATTCTTCTGTTTCGAGGACACTTTTGAGAACCCTAGACCCGGTGCACCATTTGGGCATCCGATATTGCATCGGTGCTTTTCCAAGCACGCCAACACCAAACCTTTGCTGTGAATCGGGTCTAGCTCCTCTTAACATCCGAAGAGAGAAGTTTGTGTTTTCTTACATAACGAAGATTGCAGCACAACGTAGTCATAAGAATTTTAACATTCTTTTTAACAGCGGATACAGGTCACAGCTCTTATGTAAACCACTGTGTAGTCGAGATAGTGAACTTCTGGAGAATGTACAGTACGAGTTACCTGAGGTCACTCAGATTGGGTTCATGGAAATACCACCCTGGACTGTACCCCAAGTGCAGGTAATCCAGGACCTAACTCGTCTCGAAAAAGCATCTACTCCACCTAATTCGACAGAAGTTCCTAGCGCTTCTCGACGACTACAGACACTGTCGTGTCATATATACCGATGGTTCAAAAACCAACAATGGTGCCGGCTCAGCCATCGTAGCTGACCAAACCCCACACTCTTGGGCCATGCCAAAAGATACCTCCGTGTACATTACAGAGGCATATGCCATTTGACAAGCTCTTCTGTACTCCGTGTATGAAAGGAACTCAGTCGAGTTCATCATTGCCAGTGACTCGCTGAGCGTTCTCACTGCCATTCAGAATCCTTACACAGACGACCCACTCATCCAGATGGTACTGTCCTCCATCGCACACCTGAATGATATACAGAAACGTGTCTTGTTTCTGTGGATCCCAAGTCACGTCGGGATAAAGGGCAATGAATTGGCAGATGAGGCAGCTCGTAACGCAGCGGACCTGGAACACGCAGATACTCAAATCCTGACATACACGGATGTCAGAAATGGTCTGCACTGAAAGTTATCTGACAAATGGCAAAGGCAGTGGGAGATGGTCGACAACCATCTGCGGCGAGTAAAACCATCGGTAGCACCAGTGGTCCTTCCCAGAGGACTGTCCAGAACTGAGCTAGTCAAAATCCACCGGTTGCTAAGATTAGGTCACACGCGCCTGACGCACGGGCACAGATTGGCAAGGCACAAGCCTCGCTCATGTGAGCATTGCCAAGTGCCAGTCACTGTGCCTCATATTCTTTTAGACTGTCCGTCATTAGAACCGGTGCGACGACTATATTCCTTTGGTAGGAATTTAGCAGAAGTTCTGGCTGAGCCTGGGAAGGTAAGGGAAGTTCTACACTTCCTAAGAGCTTGTGACTTGTACCGCGAAATCTAGTTTCATTTTTTAACGTGTTAATTTATTTTGTGTTGTCATATATTGTGACGTGTGCCAGAAATTTAAAAATAATGTTCAAAAAATTACCGTGATTTCTCAAAGAGAAATCACGCGTCACACACTTACCTCGACAGCTCAGAATTGGTCGTGGTATCGCTAGGTCGTGGGTCACTACGATCTTTGTAATAACAATAATAGGGAAGGGCGCCAGTTGTGCCGAAAGGAAAAATGGTGGACACAACAACACCGAAAATAACAAATTGAAAATAAAACTAATTTTATTTACGGCAAGTAAATACAATAAGGAAGTTAACTGGGACAATTATAGCCTATTACAAAAAATAAGAAAAATACCTTTTGTGGGGTAACAAAATATCGATGGGTCTGGAATGGCTAGGTCGTTGGAGTGAGTCCCTGGACGTCTTGGTACCGAGTTTCGGCTTGTCGACGGAATATGTACTGTTCGTGTTAGTATTAAGCGGCGCCACAGGATGTCGGACACAAGCAGTGTAGTAGCGTAAAGCAGGATAGCAGGATAATGCGTGGTGTCACCGGACTAAGCGTGTCTGGCGGTTGCGTGAGTTGTTCGTGTGTAAATGCAGACTGCTGTTTTTGTGCGTGATGCCTGAGTACTGTGTGTAAGTTGGTACTGTGTACGTGAGCACGTGTCGCAGTACTATTCAGTTTGGATTGGAACTCCACACTCCACTACCAACAAACCTCGACCATCCAGGACCAGGAGGAAATATAAAACATAAAAAATTTTAGCAGATAATTGATCCCAAAAAAATAACTTGCCATGGCAAAAATACAAAAAAATCTTTATAATAAAAAATGAACAAATAATTTATTTAACAATAAATAAATGCAAAAATTATTATTTACAAAAAAATGTGCACAAAAAATACTCCAAATAATTTTACAAAAAAAACTATCAGCTGGCCAGGCTGTAAAAGACTAGAAAATAGAAAAAGAAAGAATATAACAAGACTTGAAAGGTTTTCAAAAACTAACGTTTTGACTGAGGGACTTGTAAAATTTATTACTTACTTTTTGGCTGCCAAAAAAATAATTAACGATAAAAAGGTAACTACTGGCATCCAAAAACAAAGAGAAAAATAAAAATGCAACGATACAAATTCTACTTACGACAGTAAATCAGCGTGAGCTCTGTCTAAATCCCACAGTATAAAAAATAACCTAAATCGTATTCAAAAATATTAAGCAAACTAATAAAAAATGAATCTTTCCTGTAAAAGATACACGAGAAATTTTGAAAATAGTAATAACAAAAAAAAGAAAAAAGTTGAGGAGGTTTCCTCGCAAGCTTTGACAACACGTGGTTATCTAAATATTTCTTTAAAAAATAAAGGTTCGAATAAAATAAAAAATATTACTTTACTCACCAAAATCAGTGAAATAAAAAATCCGGAGTAAGAATATTTTAAATAAAATCTTGAAGATTTATAAAATAACTTTAGATAAAAATTTTTAGAACAAACTAATTGCTATCAAAATACGTCCGTTGTCTCAGCTTGCAGAAACTCAACTCATTCTACAGACCGCGCTCGCCTCTCAAGCAGTCAGCAGCACTAGAGATGTCGTATGTTTAATTAAAATATAAAAGATTTAAATAAAAAACCGCGAAACGAATGAAATCGTTTCAGTATATGTTAATTTATTTTGTGTTTATCCAACAAATTAATTTTAACATTTGACATTGCCGTCGGGCTTTAAACAGTGATTTTTATCTGTTATATTATTTTAACATGTTGTGATGTCCTTATATAATTATATAGTTTTTATTTGGTTACGTGATATACTATCTGTGATATTCCTATTTTAATAAGAAATTTTTAATATGTTGTGACGTCTAGAAATAGTAATAATATTTTAAACTTACCTTGTTAGGCCGACGGGCAATAAACGTAGTTTTAAAGTGTTGTGATGTTAAAAATAGTAATAAATACTTACCGCTAGAACGGCTAATAACCCTAGCAGTCGATGCCGAAACCTAAAAAAAAAACAATACCTTTTTAAATATACATTTTAGAAGGGCTGTGTTGGAGTAATAAAAAGTTACATAAAAAATAAACACCACAGTTATTAAAATATTATATTTTCTAGGAGGTTTTATTACAAATCTGCATGTAGGATACTGTAATTCATAAATTTTAAGATGATTATTAAAGTGAACAACAATATCTGTATAAAGATACCATTTTAGGAGGGTTGTGCTAAAGTAATAGATAGTTACATAATAAATGTTATGCAGTTATTAAAATATTATATTTTCTACACATTTTCACTCCAAATCTGCATGTACGATACTGTAATTAATAAATATCACGATGATTATTGTAGTGAACAACAATACCTGTTTAAATATGCCATTTTCGATGGGTTGTGCTGGAGTAATAAATTGTTACATAGAAATTAAACACCACAGATTTGAAATATTATATTTTCTAGGCGTTTTCACTCCAAATCTGCATGTAGGATACTGTAATTAATAAATATCAAAACTATGGTTGTAGTAGACAACAATACCAGTTTAAAAATACAATTTTATCGCCTTTGATCTGATCCATGAGGTCGTTTAACGAGAACTGACATTCCTCTCTGTTTTCGGCTAGGAAAGAATATATACACTTCATACTCTCAGTGATGTTTTTTTAGCTCAAAATGTTCTCTTTTGAGTCCAGTGGTCGGTGGAGATTTGTACAGTGATGCGGCATTCACTGTGGTACCTAGCATCAGCTAAAACTAGATCATTTACAGAAGTAAGACGATGTATAATTTGCTGTGCCCATTCATGCCTTCGAACGCCTAGCTGCTTCAAGCATGGTCGGCTTGACGCTCAGATTTTCAACTGTGTGAACAACATTCCGTCGAGAGACTGGTACTTTTTTTTTTGGAGCTGGAGAAATTCCTCAGTGATGTCGTTCCCACAGAGAAAACAAATTTTGTGCAGGTTACAGTATCCTGAAGAGCCTCTTGATCCTCTGGATTTCGATGGTTGAGGAGCTTTATCACCACCACGGCGAACTAAAGCTACAACATTACTCTCAACCGTGTATCTCTTCCTGCATGCATCGTGAACACTGACTTCATCCAACCTCTTTAGAAATCGTTTATTTTGCAGTAGGCCACGTTTCTTACTCACTTCAATTAAATAAATAATTCCACGTTTTCTCACAACTGTAACTTCATCTTCCTCCAGTGTATTGCAACAAATAAAACAACGTGCCGGCGGAGCCGACATTATTTCGTTCGCACGCAAATCTAAAATAAAAATTAAAGAAGCTTCATTAAGTAACTTAAAGACACTTCACTAATATTTCATATACACCAGTCTTGATTAGCGATAATCAGGGCGATAATGAATAAACTTTTTTAGGTTTATTACTTAGAGATGTCAGAGGCCGTCTCTTGTTTACTCATAAAAATAGTAAAATTTGTGCATGATATTGATGAAATAGTTAACATTCGGGAATTATTTGATGTACATATAAATAAATAAATAAAAAATATATGTTGCCAAATGTAGTTTAGTAGAATATCGTATTCTGTTAAGCAAAGCTTAGATAAGGTTGCTGAATATGGTTATTATTATTACCTTCATTATACATAGAGACCGTCTCTAGCTAAAAAAGGCTTAAAGAAGAAAATGAAGAAAAGAACTGAATACGGATTGTAAATACATTATTAATAGACTAAATAAATATTTGTTGTGGATGTGTATGGGTTTTCTTTTCAAATTACCCTCAAACCATTGTGAGGACAAAACACAGCAAATTTGCAAAAAATGCAGTTTTCCCGTTTTTTGGATTTTTTAACATTATGAGGAAACTATCAGACCTACGGACGTTGTTCTGTGTTTAAATTAAAGCTAATTACTTTCCCTACAATATCTTTTTCTATAACTCTACCCGTGAAATACGTATTTTTTCCGATTTCGGGGTCAAAAATTGACCTAATCTTGAAACTTCACTTTTTTGGAAAAAAAATTACAATGTTTGGAGGGCTGTATCTTGGTAACTATTAAGCCTTCAGAGCTGGTTAAATTGTCGCAAATTTAATGTATTTTAAAAACATGACTAACATGTTTCATGAAAAAAGGTATAGGTTAGGAGATATAATGAAAATACCGAAACAAGTGACAAATTTCACGGTTTTTCGAGTGCTACAGGTCTTTCGAAGCTGCAAAATTGGATATACACTACTGGCAGTGGTCCTAACAACATATTAAAAAAAAGAACTAACCGTTAATTTGCGATTTTAATGTACTATATGACTGGGCTACTAACACTTTTCATACTATGTTTGTTTGTATATATTTACTTTAAATCATTTTCTTGTTTTGGGTGTATTCCTGTTAAGAAATAAATATTATTATTATTATTATGTCGATAAAATATATCCAAAATGCCTAAAATAGGTCACACTACACCCAAACTTCTTCACACGATCATCACGTCAGAGCACAGACAAGAATCTGATTCGATTAGAGTAGAGACTAGCACGTCAGTAATTAACCAATTAACAATTTCGCAAATAAGTATATTTGCCACACAATTGTGACGAGATTGTCGCGGACGATAAATAATAAAATAAATATTTGAAGAAATAAGTACTGTGAATTGCAACTGTAACATTATACAACTGATTGTAAAAATGAAACAGAGCAAATGAAAAATATATCGAAATTTAACTTACACCGCCACCAACTGCAGCTATAAATCCCCTAGCAAATCCGCAACTTCTCCCAGGAGAGAGCTTAAGCTTAAAACCCAACCAGAAAATCCGAGTCCGGTTCGCAAGAAAACATGGTGACTTACACTTGACAGTGCGCGTAGGCGTGGCTTAGAATTCAGCGGCGGCGGAAAATATTAATGACATAAGGCCAACTGACCATATTTTAATGTATATGATATTAAGATGAGTCGGCTAAATAGAGATTGAGAACTTTTAGAAATTCACTGTCTTGTTTTAACTTTTTTACATATATTGACTGAAGGTCAGACATACCTTGGAATTTCTTAGTGAAATAACCGAATATTTGTTTTAGTGTATGTGAAAAAACGCAACCAAAATAACCGAGTCCGGCTCGCAAGAAAACAAGGTGACTTACACTTGACAGTGCGCGTAGGCATGGCTTAGAATTCAGTGGCGGCGGAAAATATTAATGACATATGGCCAACTGACCATAGTTTAATGTATATGATATTGAGATGAGTCGGCTAAATAGAGATTGAGAACTTTTAGAAATTCACTCTCTTGTTTTAACTTTTTTAGATATCTTGACTGAAGGTCAGACACACCTTGGAATTTCTTAGTGAAATAACCGAATATTTGTGTTAGTGTATGTGAAGGTTCTTTCTTCGTAAAATATGTTGTAAATAGTGGTAATTATTGTATTTTTGTTTTTATTAATTCGTACTTCGATGTAAAAAGTTTTTAGGATTGTTTCTCCATTAGGTAATAATTTATTAGAGATTATATAAGTTTTGTTCGAACCATTAGTTCGGAACTATTCCAGAATTGGAAGTTTTGCAGATGGCATCAAAGAAAACAGTTCAGAACAGTTTTCGATTCTACAGGTTCGAATGCTCAGTTTGGTTTAAATTAAGCGGTACGACTGTCCTTGTCATGTGCATTTGTTTTGAATAAACTTATTTCATATATTTCTTCTTCTTCTTTTAGCCTTACTATCCAAGAAGGATACTTGCTTCTCTTAGAACTTTCCTCCACTCATCTCTATTTGTTATTAATCTTTTCCAATTTCTCAGTTTTAAAATTTTGATATCATTCATGACGTCATCCTTCCATCTTTTGCGTGGTCTTCCTCTGGGTCTCTTTAAGGTAATATTTATGTTGTGGATTTTGTGTACATTTCTAGTTATTTCCATTCTTGATATGTGGCCGAACCATCTCAGTCTCTGTGTTTTTCATATATTTATACCAGTTCAATGCACACAGTATTATATATAGTATAGTTCTATGTAATAATTTATTACGTAGCTTGAGGAAAGTAATCGCAACCATGATCTCACAAATGTGAGTGGCGGCTTGTCAGGACGGAACAAGGGGTACTTTGAAAAAACTACAAATTAAAATAGGTGCCATGCAATCAAAAAGATAAATAACTATTGCGGCACCCGGGCACCCCAAATAAAAACTCCGATAAATTAAAGATACTTTATTAGTACAAATAAAAACCTGTTTAATATTGTGTCATAAAATAACATTGTTTTATTGACAATACTCTGTGACGACTATAACGACTAACATCAATCCGGGAAGAGTAGCAGTCCGCATCCGAACCGTACCGTACCGAATTTTCGTAAGTTATTTTTTTTTAAAACGTTTTTCTTATATTTCGTTCTGGTGGCAACTTCCGCAGATTCTTCAACTGCCGTTTAGAGTCAAGTATTTATTTCATATTTCTTTTTGCTGCATTCCGTTCCTGTTGAAGAACCGTGCTGGTGGCATCCACCGCAACCTCCTTCAGCTACTGGGCAGACCCGTGTATTCGTTATTTTGTTTATTTACTGTATTCTACATTCCGCTGTTGTCGGAGAAACCGTGCTGGTGGCGTCCACCGCAAACTTCGTCAACAGCTGGGTAGAACCGCGCCGCGGTTAGAGTTTTCCTTGGTATCACTTCCCATGGATCGGAGTGAAGTTAGCGACAGGTCGCTCAGCAACCAGGCAATGTAAGTCTACCGTTCGCGTAATAAGAAAATATGAAAATTACCTCATTTTTATGCCTCCAGGAACACGATTCGTATCAACAATTGATATTTTTATCATTTCTTCTTAATTAAATAACATTTTAATAATATTTATATAAAAAAATATTTAATATTCAACCCTGACCGTTTTTTCTCATAAGTGACTAGATGATTAATAACAGCACTCCTACGGGATGGACAGTAAATATACTATATGGAAGTGATTAACAGGACCCCAAGCAACAAATACAAGCTGGTTCTAGAGTGGTGCATGTGCACAATTATTAATAATAAATTATGAAAAATTACACCCTGGCCGTTCTTTCTTATAAGTGGTTAGATAGTAAATAACAGCTCCCCTACGGGATGGACAGTAAATCTACTATATGGAAGTGATTAACAGGACCCCAAGCAATAAATACAAGCTGGTTCTAAAGTGGAGCATGTGCACAATTATTAATAATAAATTATGAAAAATTACACCCTGACCGTTCTTTCTTATAAGTGGTTAGATAGTAAATAACAGCTCCCCTACGGGATGGACAGTAAATCTACTATATGGAAGTGATTAACAGGACCCCAAGCAATAAATACAAGCTGGTTCTAAAGTGGAGCATGTGCACAATTATTAATAATAAATTATGAAAAATTACACCCTGACCGTTCTTTCTTATAAGTGGTTAGATAGTAAATAACAGCTCCCCTACGGGATGGACAGTAAATCTACTATATGGAAGTGATTAACAGGACCCCAAGCAATAAATACAAGCTGGTTCTAAAGTGGAGCATGTGCACAATTATTAATAATAAATTATGAAAAATTACACCCTGACCGTTCTTTCTTATAAGTGGTTAGATAGTAAATAACAGCTCCCCTACGGGATGGACAGTAAATCTACTATATGGAAGTGATTAACAGGACCCCAAGCAACAAATACAAGCTGGTTCTAAAGTGGAGCATGTGCACAATTATTAATAATAAATTATGAAAAAAACACCCTGACCGTTCTTTCTTATAAGTGGTTAGATGGTAAATAACAGCACTCCTACGGGATGGACAGTAAATATACTATATGAGGGTGATTAACAGGACCCCAAGCAACAAATACAAGGTGGTTCTAAAATGGAACATGTGCCCAATTGTTAATAATATATTATGAAATCTTCCTCTCCGACCGTTATTTCTTATAATTGGCTAGATGGTAAGTAACAGCACCCCTACGGGATGGAGAGTAACTCTTCTTCATGGGGATGATTAACAGGACCTCAAGCAACAAATACAAGATGGTTCTAAAGTGGAGCATGTGCACAATTATTAATAATAATTTTGATATTCACTACTGCACTATTGCTATCTCGAGAAATGTAAGAGATACGAAGTTAGTTAAATTAGCAAATAATTTCTGTATCATAAAATTATTAAAATAAGCAAAACAAAAAAATAACTTGTGGTTCTCACGATATGGGATTCAATTTTCTTATTTTAAATAAACATCATATATTTTTACATATTTAATACAGAATAGAAAATCCAATGTTATGGTTAAGGTTGAGTGTTGGTTAAAAATAAAGTCTTTTTATGTGCTTTAAAAGTTTCTATACTATGACCTAAAACTAGAAATTGCCATTAATATATAAAAATAACACGTCAAACGCTATAGGTCAAAATATACAATCATTTATTGTCTATATCGGATTCTAGGGATAAAAAACGTGCTTATTCCTTAAAATCTCCATATGCGATTTTTTACACGATCCTAATCATCCTTACCTAGGGGTAACGGGAAATATAGATAGAAACTAGAGAAAAATGTTGTATAATTATGCAATCATTTTCATTATTAGGTTGTGTTATTAAACCATAGAAGTATAGTAGTATCACAGTCATTAATATACAGGGTGGCCCAACAAAAATTAGGGGCCGTTCAAGTATTACGTAAGCACTATAGGGGGGTGGGGGGGTCTTTGTTTTGCTTATTTTGGATGACATGGGGGGTAGGGGAGTCTAGATGATGATTACGTCATCGGTAGCTATTAAATTTTTAACACGAATGGCAACCCTCACATTGGCTAAGTTCTGAATCGTGTAAAAAAATGTTGAATACTGTATCAGTAAAATCTAATCTCCATTCTAAATCTATTTTCTTATTTTTAAAATTATAATTATAACATTTTAATTATAATATTAAAAAAAAAAAATTTAATTGAAAAATGTTTACGTAAGCATGGGGGGAGAGGGTATATAATTGTAATAAATCTGCTTACGTAATATTTGAACGGCCCCTTATCAGCGCAATTTTTGGCCACTTAACATCAATTTTGCATAAAAAGCTCGAACACGTCAATTTTAGTATAAAGGGGGACACCTGAATGGATTAGTACCAATGGCATAACTTCACCCCTAAAATGGGGGTGGACTACACCTCAAAAATTTTAAATGGAAAAGGGTGTCAAACTTGACATAGTTCGAAAGGCCTTTCAATTCTCTTTTTAACTGTTTTTTTTTATTTTTCTAATCCGATCATTAGTTCCAGAGAAATATTGTTTCAAACAAATTTTATCAGGTGTTCAAAATTGCATTCAAGTAGGCTTAAACAAATGACAAATACTAAATAAACAATTCTTTCAACAAGTTGTTTGTAATGGACAAGTAATTTATAAGTTAGATTTCTTTTTGAGGGTTTATTTGAAGTCTAGAGGTTATGCCACGCTACCTGAATCTTTAGAAGATTTACGGCAACGTACCGCAGTTCTAAAATTTTGAGCAAAATCTTTATTATTGTATGGAAGTTGTTGGTAGTTATTTTGAACACCTAATAAACTAAATAAACAATTCTTTCGACAAGTTGTTTATAATAAACAAGTAATTTGTAAGTTGGATTTTTTTGTGGGGTTATTTGAATTCTAAATTTTATGCCACGCTACCCGAATTTTTAGAAGATTTACGGCAACGTATAGTGTCTCCAAAATTTTGAGCAAAATCTTTATTATTGTTTGGAAGTTGGAAATAGTCATTTTGAACACCAAATAAACTGATACTTGAGTTTCTGTCATTTGTTTAAGCCTACTTGATTGCAGTTTTGCACACCTGATAAAATTTGTTTTAAACGATATTTCTCTGGAACTAATGATCGGATTTGAAAAATAAAAAAACTGTTGAAAAGAGAATTAAAAGGCCTTTCGAACTGTGTCATGTTTGATACCCTTTTCCATTTAAAATTTTTGAGGTGCAGTCCACCCCCATTTTAGGGTTGAAGTTATGACATTGGTACTAATCCATTCAGGTGTTCCCCTTTATACTAAAATTGACGTGTTCGAGGGTTTTTTGCAAAATTGATGTTAAGTGGCCAGAAATTGCGCTGATAATTTTCGTTGGGTCACCCTGTAGGGGTTACGGGGATGTAAATGTCTGAAATATATCTATATTTATTTATTTATTTATTTATTTTCAATACATAATTCCTTGAATTTTTTTATAATATATGATAATTTTCATTAATAGGTTTGTTTTATTTAAACCTAAATATGTGCTAGTATCAAGGTCATTATTAAGGGTATGACAGGGATGGTTTTGTGTATAAAATGCCCACAAATGCAAATCTTATTTTTTTGGTAGGTATTCCTCCAACATTTTGTATAGTAATGTAACGTTTTATTTATTTAGGTGAAGTGTAAAAATGAATTAAAAGACTATTATTTATATAACTAAGTTTAATTAAAGAAATATGAATTATAAAGAATAATGTAAAATAACTATCACTAAGAATTAACAAATATAAACACTAATTTAAGAACTAATTATTATTACTAAAGACTTAAACACTAAGATAATTTATTTAAACAATTACAACTACGCAATATTTATTTCAACACTATTTATATCACTGTCTATTTATTTATATCACCGTGTGTTCTCTACCCGTATCAATACAAGACTGTTTTCGCGATCTTTTGGTTGGGGTATTTATATAAAACGCTTCATTCTCGAATATTCGGCGACCCTTCTCGAACATTCGCCGGTTCTTTGAAAATCAGAACAATGGGGATCGGACGAACTTGTTGTAACCTGCTCGCTAGCGGTCGCCGCCCGCGCCGCCGCCCGCGCCGCGACCCTGGGTTCGCTACATTGCCCCCTCCTTAAGACTGTTTCGTCCCGGAACAGTTCGTTATGACGAAATCTGCATGCATCACCCTTGGTGCATCTGGAAGTCTTGAAGAAGTAACAGTCGATGGTCCGTTTGAGCTCTTCTTGGCCGGTAGAGTTGAAGCTGCAGACTAGAATTTCCACTCCGGTAAAGCGGAAGACTGTTTCTAACATGCTTCTAACAATCCTCCAATCCAAACCATCTAGTCCACAGCCTATCTTCGGTACTGCCAGTTTCATGATGTCGTTTTCCAACAGATGGTTCTTCATGTCACACAGCGAGTCCCATAAATTGCGGTATGACGGCTTCTGATATGAGTATTGTTTGGTAACGAGGTAGTAAAGGTACCGCTTGTTTTCTACGTTATCATCCTTCAGTTGTAGCGTTTTTCCGACAGTTGGACGTTGGTTGGCCAGTTCTTGTACTCGTCCAAATTTTGTTTTAAAAACTGAAGCGATGCCGCGGGACATTTTAATGTCTTTAGCTACACAGTGAGCGAGGGAATATTCTGGGGACACGGTGAACAGATCTCGTTGTTCTTCTCGTGTCACGCCATACCGTGCTTTGTGGCCAGTGGAATAGCTTTCCATAAAGTCTTCAAAAGTAGGTTCCTCAGGTACAACCCGGCGAACCGTTGCTCCACTATGATCATCAAAGTTATCACCGGCGAAAGGGGCTAACCGATTGAAGTGGACTACTCTCGGCTTTCCATTAGGTGTTTTCCTAATTCTGTAGACCACATCATTTATTCTCTTTACGATCTCGTAGGGACCTTCCCAATTCTTTTGTAGCTTCGGTGATAAGCCACGACGTCTTTGTGGATTGTAAAGCCACACCAAATTCCCAGGTTGAAAACCACCTTTTTCAGCCTTGACGTCATACTGGTCCTTCATCCTATCGCTGGCACCTTGAATGTTTGTGCGGACTTGTTCATGGATGTCATTCATTCTTCTCCGTAAATCCGTTACATAGTCCTCCCCGGCTAGATCTTCACCGGGTTTACTGCCAAATACCAGGTCGCATGGTAAGCGCAACTCCCGCCCGAATAAGATGTTAGCTGGTGTCTGCCCTGTTGTCTCATGCACGGATGAACGGTAAGCCAACAAGAACAGATGAAGATGTCGATCCCAGTCCCGTTGATGGTTAGAGACTACCTTTGATAAATACCGATTTATTGTTCTATTCATCCGTTCAACCATGCCATCAGACTGCGGATGTAATGCAGTAGTTCTGGTTTTCTTTATTCCTAATATCTTACAGATATTTTGGAACAGAGCTGACTCGAAATTCCTTCCTTGGTCGGAATGTATCTCTCGCGGTACTCCAAATCGGCAGATGCATTCTTTTACCAAGACTTCAGCAACCGTTACGGCTTCCTGATTGGGTAATGGATAGGCTTCGACCCACTTAGTAAAGTAGTCCATTACTACTACTATGTATTTATTTCCATCATCAGTTTCGGGGAATGGTCCGGCCACGTCAATCGCAATGCGTTCAAAGGGACTTCCAACGTTATATTGGCGCATAGGAGCTCTTCTTTTCCTATGTGGCCCATTACTTCCCGCGCAGACCACACATTTCTTGCACCACTCTTCTTTGCAATTTACCCAGTAAAATCGTTGGCGCAATCTCTCGAGGGTTTTATTTACTCCAAAATGTCCAGATCCGTCGTGGATCTCCTCCAATACTTCCGGTACTCTATTCCTAGGGATTATCAGCTGGGTTCTACTCTCAGTACCTTCAGTATTTTCTATGACACGTTTCAGGAGGCCCTCTTCAACAACAATAGAGTCCCACTGCGCCCAGTACGATTTTACACTTTGTGAGTGTCGTGCAACATTTTCCCAAACTGGTCTGCTATCGCCACGTTTCCAATCCAGTATGATTTTTAAGTCCGAGTCATTCTCTTGGTCCTTGCGAAGGTCTTCCGTTTGCCAACTATCATTCACTACTGTTGTTCTAGCGATGGTAGAGAGTTTTTCCTCTAGACGACTGCAATGCTTGCATTCTTCTTGGCAAGGTCTTCTTGATAATGCGTCAGCATTACGATGGCTTGTACCTGCTCGATGCTCAATAACAAAGTTATATTCTTGCAATCTTTCAATCCATCTAGCTACCTGACCTTCAGGATTCTTAAATTGTAATAGCCATTTGAGAGCAGCGTGGTCAGTTCTTACAAGAAATCTTCTACCGTACAAATATTTGTAGAAGTGCTCCACGGATTTCACGACTGCCAAAAGTTCTTTTCTGGTGACGCAATAATTCCTCTCTGGTTTTGACAAGGTCTTACTAAAATAGGCGATAACCTTGTCTTGTCCGTCTTGTATCTGGGAAAGAACGCCACCAATCCCAACGTTGCTGGCATCTGTATCAAGAATGAATTCTCCTTCTGGTAAAGGATAACTTAGAACAGGTGCGCTTGTCAAGGAATATTTAAGTTGTATGAACGCAGCTTGACAGTCCATCTCCCAGATAAATTTTCTGCCTTCTTCAGTAAGCCTTGTCAATGGCTTCGCTATGTTGGCAAATCCAGGTACATAACGTCGGTAGTATGTACAGAGACCAAGAAAACTTCTCAATTCATGTTTATCTCTCGGTACTGGCCAGTCACTCACAGCCCTTATTTTCTCCGGGTCAACTGCAATACCCTTACCAGAAACTACGTGTCCAAGATAATGAACTTCTTTTTGAAATAAGTGACACTTCTTTGGACTGAGTTTCAGGTTAGCCTTCCTCAATCTTTGGAAAACCTCTTCCAAATTCTTCATGTGGTCCTCGAACGTTTTTCCTACCACAATAATATCGTCGAGGTAGACCAAACATGTTTTCCACGACAGTCCAGCCAACACGGTTTCCATAAGCCGTTCAAACGTTGCAGGGGCATTGCAGAGCCCAAATGGCATAACAGTAAATTGCCAAAGACCGGTACCGATGGTAAATGCCGTCTTTTCTTTGTCTCTTGGATCTAAATCCACTTGCCAGTATCCGCTCTTTAGATCAAGAGTAGAAAAGATCTTTGATCCTGCCAATGTGTCCAGTGTATCGTCTATTCGGGGTAGCGGGTAGCTATCCTTCTTCGTCACGTTGTTAAGTTGACGATAATCGACGCAAAATCTTGTAGAGCCATCCTTCTTCTTCACTAGTACCACTGGTGAAGCCCATGGACTGCTTGAAGGTTCAATCACACCTTCCATTCTCATGTCCTCTATAATTTCTTCCGCTTCTTCCCGCTTAGCCAGTGGAAGTCTTCTTGCTGTTTGGCGGATGGGTCTTGCGTCTCCGGTGTCTATTTTATGATGGACAACATTAGTTCGTCCTTTGTCCTTCTTGTCAAATTGGAACACATCTTGAAAGTTCCCAATTAAGTTCTTAGCCTTGGTTTTCTGGTCTGCAGTCAAGTTCTGGAGCGATGTTGACAGCTCCTTCAATAGAATATCCGGAACTTCACAGGATGTGCTCTCTGTGGCCTTCACAGTTCGAATAATTGATGATACCGCTGAACATTCACCTACTACGGTCCCTTTTTTTAGTATCACGGGATAAAAATTAATGTTCTTTACTCGAACTGGGATTATCTTGTCGGTTTTGAGCAAGGATTTCCCAATTACAACTCCAGTCCCAGTTTTAGCATCGTCATTTTTCGGCTGGAGCATGAAAATGTTTCCCTCACAGAAGCTACCCTCTAACTGTGCTTCTACGATTAACTCACTCCGTTCTGGGAGGGTGACATCTTCCGTTATCAATACTCGCATGGCATTGTCATCTCGTGGATTTAATACCAGTTCTTCATCATTGACCATCATCACTCCATTCTTCAGGTCAAGTTTAAATCCATGCTTTTTCATTATGTCCATGCCGAGAATAAATTCATCTTCTACCTCAGCTACCAGCACACGATGTTTAATGCAAGTTTTTCCAACAGCGATGCTCAAATCTATTTCTCCAAATGCGGAAGCTTGTTCTCCTGTGGCTGTGCGTATTTGCCACTTTGTTGGAAGTAGATGCTTTCTGCATAGTTTTCTTGCTAAGTCGGGTCTGATTATTGTTTTTGTCGCACCCGTATCCAGCAACATTTTAAGCGGCCTTCTGTTGATAGAACCGTCTACATAGATGCTGTTAGCTTGATGATGAAGAGATGCGACATAAGTAATAGATTCTGGAGCTACTGGATTACGGGTCGACGATTGCCCCTTCGCGTCAACCCGACTTAGTTTTCCGATTCCCTTTCTTCCTTTCTTGGTTCTGCTTTCCTCTGTTGTTTTCTGCAGAGCCTTTGCGGGTGACCTACTTCACCGCAATTCCAACAGCGGAGTTTCTTTCTTCCAGAAGCATGAATTTCGGATGTAATACGTCTTATCCTATCATCTAGGTCCTCGATACTCTCAGCATCGATATTTCGCACTCGCGACTGGTTACGTGAAGCTTGTTTGGCTGCTTCATGATCTAAGGCATATGAAAGTGCGTCAACCAGAGTTTTTGGTCGAGCCAATCGTAGTGCCTGCTGAGTTTCATTGTCTCGGACCCCATATATAAATGCTTGTGTGGCTAGACATTCCAAAACACTGTCAGGAGCTGTGGGATGTGCGAGACGAACTAAACGAGCTATATCAGCTTCGAATTCTTGAAGGTTTTCTTTAGAACTCTGATATCGGTTCCTCAGTTGCGTCTGGTACACTTGCTCCAGATGCGCATTGCCATATCGCATATCCAATCTCTTAACAAGTTGTTCGTAATCTTCTTGTTCATCTTCTTTTAGCGTTTGTAGGATATCTATGGCTTCTCCACGTAGCGAAACTGTCAGCGCAGTAGCTTTTTCTTTGGAAGTCCAGCCATTTGCTTTGGCAGCAGCTTCAAACTGTTTTAAATAATTCGGCCACGATGTCTTGCCGTCAAATTCTGGTGTTTTTATATGAATTCTGGAACTATTTTCTGTTTTCTTTTCCTGAATTTCATCAGTCTTAGCTGTATTTGAATTTAAAACCGCTGGTGACGTAATTTTGGAGACATTTTTCTGTAATTCTGCAATCCTCATATCGTATTCATCTTTCAAATTTTCCAATTTATCTTCTAAATTTCTAGAACTTTCTTTCAGTTGTTCGTTTAGTTTTTCTTCCAAACCTCTAGAATTTTCTATTAGTTTCTCTTCCCATATTCTAGAATTTTCTGTTAATTTCGCTTCTAAAATTCTAGAATTTTCTTTTAATTCTTCTTTTAAAGTTCTAGAATTTTCTGTCAATTCGTCTTTCAATATTCTAGAATTTTCCATCATTTTTTCTTCTAAAGTTCGAGAGTTTTCTTCAGATTTTCTAGAACTTTCCTCTAATTTTTGTTCTAAAGTTCTAGTATTTTCTATAAGTTTATGTAAGTTTTCATCAGATTTTTTAGAACTTTCCGCTAACTTTTCCTCCATAATTTTACCAAAATCGGGCAAGCTACCCGTAATTTCGAATGAAAAGTCATCAGGATTTTCACCAGCTTCTACCAAAGCTTGCCGTAAACGAAGTTGTAGAACAGACTTGGTTCCCGATGTCTCCAACTCTCGTTCTTCTAGCTCCCTCTTGAGATCGGCCACTTTTAATTCACTTAATTTGACTTGGTTAGTAGCCATTTTATTTATTTTTATATACACTTCACAGTTTATTAACCCTCACACCTGACACCAATTGTAACGTTTTATTTATTTAGGTGAAGTGTAAAAATGAATTAAAAGACTATTATTTATATAACTAAGTTTAATTAAAGAAATATGAATTATAAAGAATAATGTAAAATAACTATCACTAAGAATTAACAAATATAAACACTAATTTAAGAACTAATTATTATTACTAAAGACTTAAACACTAAGATAATTTATTTAAACAATTATAACTACGCAATATTTATTTCAACACTATTTATATCACTGTCTATTTATTTATATCACCGTGTGTTCTCTACCCGTATCAATACAAGACTGTTTTCGCGATCTTTTGGTTGGGGTATTTATATAAAACGCTTCATTCTCGAATATTCGGCGACCCTTCTCGAACATTCGCCGGTTCTTTGAAAATTAGAACAATGGGGATCGGACGAACTTGTTGTAACCTGCTCGCTAGCGGACGACGCCCGCGCCGCCGCCCGCGCCGCGACCCTGGGTTCGCTACAGTAATTATATTTTTAAATTAATAAAATATTTTTCAGAACTCATTACCATAAATAAGGCAGCAGTTTATGCTGCCGAAACTTTGTGTGAAATAAACTTACAGAACTTAAACTAAAAATTGTTTTTTATTTAATAATTATATTTTTATTTTCAATAATCAATACAAATATTTTTAAGTAATTCAATTAATTTCCTTGAATACTATCTCTCTCCCTCTCTCTCTCTCTTTCTCTCTCTCTCTCTCTTACGCCTGAAGATTGTTGAGCCGCCTGTACCTGTAAACTCCGTAAAGCGTAAAGACAAATTCCGCGCACATCACGTGAAGCAGTTTTCATGTCAGTGCTAGCTGTTCACTGTTCAGTCTTGTCGGTATCATTTCGTTTAGAAATTTCGTGCTGGTTGGTTGTACACGCTGTTGTCTACTCTTACTTTCTGTTGAATTATTTTCATATTTCACCCCATTTTCTTTATTAATAGGAACAAGTTGTTTTTTAAGGTTCTCTATTCGATATATTTAGTTTTTTTTTACTTCGTATATTGTACGAGTATATAAATATTCATATATCTGAAACACTTTAGTTTACCTTCATATATTTTACTAATTGTTTGTATACATACATCATTCCTTTTTTGTCTTTTGTGTTTTACCTTAGTCTATTCTCATTTGGCTTGTTTATCTTGTTTTTGTAGTTTTGGATTGATTCTCTTTTGTTCATATTTTGTTTCGTCTTACAGGGTCTCTATTTTATTTTTTATTTTCCATACTGTAATTCAGAGTATATTTTAGTTTTAGCACTTATTGCATTTATTTGTCAACTTTATCTCTACTTATCTTAATTTTATATTTTTTTGTTTACTTGTGTTATATTTTACTTTTTAAATTTCTTAAAACTGTAAAAGTTATTTATTTAGTCAGTACTTTTTTAATTTATATATATTTAGTTTCGTTGTGTATTAAGTTTTCATTTATTAGCAAGATATTTTATACTATAAAGGTTTCATTAAATACGCTAATATGAGTGCCAAAAGAAAACACGCTATACAAAACGATATTTTATTTAAACATTTAAGAGATTTAATTTTAAATAAAAGGACATAGTAGAAGATTTAAATAAGCATTCACACAGAACAGAAAATTCCGTATTTTCAGTAATCTGCCAAACAATGAATAGAAAAAATTCTTCTATTAACAGAATATATATTTATAATTTCTAGAAACGTAATTCTAAATATTTTATTAATGATGTGGAATGTACTGAGAAAGTACTGGAAACAAAGATAAAATCTGACTTCGAATCGGACACTTCCCCATTTTCAGAATTTTCTTTGCCGATTTCGCCAATTCTTTCAATGGGAAATACAGGTTTTAAGAAGGCGGATATTGTTGCTTCAACACCTAACGCTGATTTTGTTTTTGCAACTACAAATTTATCTATTGCATCGTCACAAAACATTAAAATTCCAGAATTTTCTTCGCCGATTTCCCCAATTCTTCCAACGGGAAATACAGGTTTTAAGAAGACAGATATTGTTGCGCCAACACCTAACGCTTATTTTGTTTTTGCCACTACAGATTTATCTATTACATCGCCACAAAACATTAAAATTCTAGAATTTTCTTCTACGTCGATATTTTCAAATTTTACATCTCCAATTTTTTCATTAGAAAATGAAGGTTTTGTGAAATCAGATGTTGTTACATCCACACCTAAAATTGATTATGTCTTTGCCACCCCAGACTTCAAACGTAAACAATGGTCCGCAAAAAGAAACTTATTTAACAGTCCAGACCCTTCTGAGTTTAACGGTTCTATAAATTCGGTTGAAAGTGAGGTAGTAAATCCTATTTTATTAAAAGTACATTCGGAAGAAAGTCTTAATTCACACTAAACTTTACCTTTAAATTCCAAGAATATTCAAGTGCCAAATAGAAATAGTAAATCATTAAAATTTTCATGTTCCTTCAAAGAAGGTTCTTTTACAATATCGAAATCTAGAAATTCTCAACCAAGGCGATGAACCTACTTTCGTCACGTCTCGTGACATCATCCTGGCAACATCTAAGATATCTAATGACATATAAGGATGGTATGTATCACCTGATGTCTCAATGTCTGATCACAAATCAATTCACTTTACGCTGAACGCTAAGCATATTGATAAAAAGGTCTTTCGGAACCCCAGGAAAACAGACAAAACTCTATTCCTAGATCTTCTTCATTCTAGAATAGAGGGATGTCATATTCCAAATCAAATTAGCAAGGATTCGCTTGAGGATTGTGTCAGCAAACTCCAGCACGTTCTTATCAATTCATATGAAAGGGCATGTCCCTTAAGTACAATTAACTCAAAGAACGCCCCATGGTGGTGCAAGGAATTGAGTAAAATGAGAACTTCTATTAGGAAATTGTTCAACAAAGCCAAAAACTCCAAAATGGAAGCTGACTGGCTGTCGTACAAATTAGAGAAAACAAAATACAAAAAAGCTATCAGACAAAGGCAAAGGAACGCCTGGCAACAATATGTCAGCAATATTGACAAATCTGCCCCTGTAGCTCGCTTGAAAAAAATGTTCTGCAAAGAACCAAACCAACAGCTAGGCTGCCTCAAAAAAGAAGATGGCACCTACGCTTCCTCAATCATTGAAAACAATGAAATTCTTCTAAAATGTCATTTCCCCGGCTGTGTGATCTCTGAAAGATATACCTGGAAGGACAACGATCACTCTTTCTCAGAGGAGGCGCTCGAACTCTCTAAGGTAATCATTGATGAGACCCGCACAACCTGGGCAATAAACTCCCTAAAGCCTTATAAATCACCAGGTCTAGATGGTATTGTTGCGGCCCTTCTTCAATGGGGCTGCAAGCAATAAACACCTTACCTGGTTTGGATCTTTAGAGCTTGCATTACCCTCGCATATGTCCCTATAGGATGGAGGGAAGTTAAAGTAGTTTACATTCCCAAACCCGGACGCGTAGACTACTCAATACCTAAATCATATCGCCCAATAAGCCTTACCTCAGTTCTTCTTAAAACTCTGGAAAGACTTTGTGATAGATACATAAGGGAAACTGCACTGGTTCAAAATCCGCTGCACCCCAACCAACATGCTTATATTCAGGGAAAATCGACCGAAACTGCTCTTCATGCTGTGGTTAGCAGGATCGAAAATTCTTTGGAACAGAACAATTCCTCCCTGGGTATTTAGATAGATATAGAAGGCGCTTTCGACAAAGCTACCTTCAACTCTATAGTCCATGCTCTAGAGTTCCATGAAGTAGAATCTCGTCTTATCAGGTGGATAAAGTTCATGCTAGAACATAGGGCGATCGAATTCTCCTCTGGAGAAACAACCATAAGAGGCTATGTTACAAGAGGCTGTCCCCAAGGTGGTGTTCTGTCACCCCTTCTTTGGGCGATATTAGTAAACAATCTTCTGCTACTCCTCAACAACAATGGATATCACTCTATTGGATATGCAGACGACATCACTGTCCTGCTAAACGGGAAATTTGAGAACATCCTTGCAAATCTAGCAAGCGCTGCTCTCAAACTCATTGAAAACTGGTGCAAAGACCACTCTCTTTCGGTAAATCCTGCCAAAACTGAAATGGTTCTTTTCACAAGAAAGCGGAAAATTGGCACTCTCACAATGCCAAAAATATTCAATCAGTCTCTAAGTTTGTCCAGTAACGTCAAATATCTGGGAGTCATAATTGACAGCAAACTGAACTGGAGTCTACATTTAAACTACAAAGTTGAAAAAGCCTGCATAGCATTCTGGCAGTGTCGACGGATCTTAGGTAAAACCTGGGGTCTAACTCCAAAGCTCGCTTTATGGTTATACGTATCCATAATCAGGCCAATGATCATCTACGGAGCTCTTGTCTGGTGGCCCAGAATCAAACAATCCGTAGCAATATCAAAACTAGAACATGTTCAAAGATTGGCATGTCTAGCCATAACCGGTGCAATGCGCACCACACCAACAGCGGCAATGGAAGTCCTTCTATGCCTTCCTCCTCTAAACTTTCACATAGGAGAAGTCGCGCTGAAAGCAGTCCTACGCCTCTCACAATTAGGCCACTGACCCAAAATAGGTCCAAGTTGCAGGCATTGCTCTATTTTCAAAGAAGCAGCTCAAAGTGCTCCTCTTCTGCAAATGAACACTGACTGCATTGCTCCAAAATTTTGTTTTCTATTTCATTTCCATAAGCGCTAAAATACTCTAGACCAAAGGAAACGAGAGATTTAACTGGTGAACGGTATAGTAGCGAAATTAAAATTCGGATAATTTTAGCACAGGAAATAAGGCTTTGTGAACAGTATCGTTTTCAAATCTATTATATTTTTTTCTTATGTTAATTATAATAGCATGTACAGAAAGTACATTTGATAATCAAGTGATGGAAAATCTGTATTTTTTATTCTTTCGCGGCAACAATGTAGTTGCTATATTCCATACCCGATATGCAACTACTAGAGCTACAGAGTAGGTTACGCGCGCATACTCGCACGGTTTGAGAGATTGATTTCAATGCTTAGGTCAATTATTGTAAATTCAGAGTCCTTTAACTTCAGCTTGTATTTCCCTTGCTGTAGAAAACCATAACTACAAACCCGTGTACTAGAAATCTTATTCGTAGCCTTAAACTTCTCAACCCTGCTTGATACATAGCACAAGAGACCTTGGTGCAACCCTAGCGATTTATGAACTTAGTATTAATTAAACGTGCTTTTACCTTGACCTATCAGCTTCAGATTTAAGTTAAGTCAGTTGTTCTTGAATCGTTGCATGAACTAACGTTCTTGACTTAGTGAAAAGAATTATGTGTGCCATTGTTGTGTCCCGCAGTACTGTACGCTACGTTTGTTGGGGAATTTTTGACTCGTTAGACAGGAGCTTTTTTTTATCTTCCACGAGAGTTTCCCGGATTTCGTTGCACACCAACATTTCAATTCACATTAAAGCCTTCCTGCATCTAAGGTAAATTTATTTTTGGGTAAAGTTAATTGCATTTTTTTATAGTTCATATCATAAGCAATTGTGATTTACTAACATGATTTTCTTTTCAAGCTTTTTCTTTTACTTTCGTTTTTTCCGTTTCGTTTTTATTGTTAGTATTTATATATTATCACATATTACGATACATTGTAAAATTATCGTGATTTACAATACCAAACTTCAAGTCGATTGAGTCGAAGCCACATGAATGAATCTAAATATGCGCCGGAAAGAGTAGAAGAATTATTTTCCTCTCATGCAAATGATTTCTCTTTTATTATCTTTATAATTGTGCACCCTCTATGCGACCACTTACCTTGGCCTTATTAGAAGATAGAGGATGCAGCTTTAAAAGGTAGGCTTCCGTCTGTCGAGGGAGGCGGTTTGGGTTGATTTATTAGGGTTGCTACTTATATGACATTTATGAGTTTTATAGGTTCTTTGTTGCCAAGTGTTTCTTTTGTTTTGTATGAATCTTTTGATTTGGCTTCAAGTATTCGGGAAGTAATTACGGGTTGATTAATTAGAGTTTGCAGGTGTGGAAATTTATGAGTTTTATGGACGTGGGAAAAAATTTCTTTGTAAATTTTTAGATATAGGATACTGCTCAGGTCCCTTTACCCCCAGGTAGAGATTTCTGTCCCTTAGTCAAATTTATTGCTGGGAATTTTTATATTTGTTCGTACTTTGACGATTCCCTGGGTTATTCCCAGCAAACACGTACATAATTGTTACATTTCTAGGAAAGCACCTAATGTTACAGTACAATATCACAGTAAAACATTATAGTTATATGTATTTTATATAAATAAAAAGTTACCTGAGATCACGATTGTAATATTATTGTTTAATATCATATTAATATAACCATTTTATAATAATTAATATGTCATTGAACTAATATGTACATTAAATATATATTACATTGTTATTGCGTAACATATTTAATCATCAAAATTTTAAAAATTCACTATTATATACAGTATTCTGTTATAAAGATATATCTTATAAAAATTATATAAATTTAAATCGTTCAGTTTATTAACTTAACATTATCATTTTAAGTTAGTGTAATTACCGCTTTTCTATAAAATTCCTTTGCAGCAAACGTTCCGAAAAACATTCCATTTTAAGTAATACATACTATAAAATACATATGCAAAAAATATATATATTTGGAAATTAGGTATTAATTGCTGTGATACATTACTTATATGTATACGTTAAATAACTAAATTGGCTCCGATTTTTCGTTTGTTGCTAGTGTTATATTATTGTACAGTTTCCTATCCAGTTATATTATAGACATAAATAAAGAAAGTACGTAAACACGTTCATACAAATTTAAAGCATGAATGTTGGAAATATATAGTCTTGTTAGTTAAGAAGCTGCTAGATGGCGAAGCAGTACAGCTGTATTGTTTAGCCAACTAACGGCTTTTCAACTAAGAAGATAATAAATTTTTGTGGTAGCCAGACCGAAGTGTTGAACATTTGTAGTGTAAAATAAGTAAGTTTAATATATATTTTAGTGTTTATTGTAGATATGTTTTATATACTAATAGTGCTTGTCAATATTTCCAAATTTTGAATATTAAAAAGACTAAAATATTAATTCTTACAGATTTACGTGTAGTATAACCTATATATGAGTTTATAATATTCATTCAAAAAAAATTTTTCTTCCTATTATATTATCTGAGCAGTATTGAATAAATATGACTAAAAAGGAATTTAATTACTTGTCATATCGTCAGAAACGAAGATTAATAACTTTTAATGATACTACTGTTGCTCAAATTACAGTGCCTAATAAATTTTCTGAAAGTGTTCATAATAATGAAAAAAATGATAATATATCTTCCTGTGACATTTTATTATTATTATTATTATTAGATTACTCTATGTAACAGACAAAGGTCCAATAACAACATAGAGGAAAACTGGAGGAAGAAAAATGAATAAGAACAACAAAAAAAGATAAATTATAATGAAAATAAACGTTTACGAAATAATTTAGGAGAAAGTTGATAAATGTCAATTGATGTATAATTTAATTCGTAGAAGAAACACATTTTATTTATTGGAGAACAGTAGAATATATTGGTGCGTGCAGTATGAAGATGAAATGTAGTAATAGGACGAGTATGATACGAAGGAGCATGAACGTTAATAAGACCACGATACACACGATCATCAATTTCATTGTGAATGAGTTTTGATAAGTGATAGACTGCATTGATTTCACGTCGTTCAATGAGGCTGCGAAAATTGAATGTATTAAGAAGAACAGTATAAGATATTGAACGATCGGGGTAGAAGCTATATACTTTAAAGTGCAGATATTTTAAAAACTTCTTTTGAACGCTCTCGACATGAAGTTGATGGACTTCTGAAAAAGGACTCCAAATAATTGAACAATATTCCAGTTTGGAACGAATGTAGCAGTAATATAACGTTAATATTGCAGAAATATTGGAAAAAGAGCGTGTGTTCCTGATAACAAACCCTAGCATACGAACAGCCGATTGATAGATAGTATTAATATGAGGGATGAAAGTGAGAGACTGGTCAAATTTGACTCCAAGATCAGTGTGTAAATAAGTACGGCTTAATATAATATCATTTATTGAATAAGGATAATGAATTGGAGAGGTTTTTCTAGTGAAAGAAAGAATGTAACATTTATTTAAATTTAGATAAAGATTATTATCGGAACACCAAACCTGTAAATTATTTAAGTCTTTCTGAAGAACATCGCAATCAGATGGATGAACAATAGGATGGAAGATCTTTAGATCGTCAGCAAACAATAATTTCTGGCAATGAATAACACTGGTGATATCATTCACAAACATAAGAAAAAGGAGTGGTCCTAAATTAGAGCCTTGGGGTACACCTGAAGTTGCTAAGAATGAACTAGAATTATGCCCAAGAAACTGCACAACTAATTCTCTGTTAGAAAGATATGAGGAAATAAGGTTTACGAGAGCTGGAGAGAGAGAAAAATTTTTAAGTTTATTTATAAGTATCGAGTGATCGAGCCTATCGAAGGCCTTAGCGAAATCAGTGTAAACACAGTCGACTTGACCACGTGAATCAAGTACACTGGCTACAAAATGAGTAAAAAAAGAGAGATTGGTGACTGTAGACCGCTTCTCCATAAAACCGTGTTGAGCAAAAGATATTTCATTTTTGACGTTGTTATAAATAGTTTTATATAAAATCTTTTCAAAGGCTTTGCTGAAGTTTAACAACATTGCGATTGGACGATAATTATTAATAGAAGAAGCATCACAAGATTTAAGAATAGGGATAATTTTAGTTTTCTTCCAGATGTCAGGGAATATGTTTGTTTTAATTGATAAGTTAAGTATGTAGAATAAGGCTGAAGATAAAGAGAACGCACAGTCTTTAATAATCAGACTGGGAACGAGATCAGGACCACTGGAAAGATTTGGTTTAAGTGTACGAAGTGTAGATTCTATTTCATCTCTAGTTATGGAATTGAGTGGAACAACATCAACAGTGTTTAAATTGTTGTTTGATGGAGTAGAGGGGCTTGAGTTGGAATACACTGATTGAAAGAACGAGGCGAAAGCGTTGGCTATATCAAGAGGTGCCGTAAAACAAGAGTCGCCTAAGAACATAGTCTCAGGTAAGGATGATAATTTAACTTTAGATTTGACAAAGTCCCAGAATTTCTTGGCATCATTTTGAATATTAGCTTCACACTCTGATTCATAATGTTTATAAGCTTGTTTTATTAAAGATTTAATATCAGACCTTATTCGTTTGTATTTGTCTAAGATCTTATCATCAAACGGAAATTTTTTGAGTAGTTTTCTTAGGTGTTCTTTTGATTTTATTTTGTTCTTAATTTCATGGGTAAACCATTTGGAATACCGAGGTTTAAAAATTTTAAATTTAGGGACACATTCATCAAAAAATGAATACAGAATGGAATACAGATGGTGACAAGCTAAATTAACATCTGTAAATTCGGCAAGACAATCCCAATTAAAATTGGCAATGAGGTCATACAGTTTGACGAAGTTGGTTTTTCTAAAATTATAAGAAAAGTTTAAATATTTGGTAATATTCTGTTTCTTAGAATAAGATAAATTGATATTAATGTTCAAGGCAGGATGATGATAATATTCAACATCAAGGATGGGATTATCAGAATGCGTAACTGAACAGTCAGTATTAGATACAACTAAATCCAGAATATTATTGAGTTCATTAAAAATTGAATTATATTGAATAGCTCCAATAAAGTCGAGAAAGTTGGTAAAGCCGCAAAATTTATTTTCATTATCTTTTCGTATATTGAAATCACCTAATATAAGGAATTTGTTGTTATGTAAAAACGGTAAGCTTTTAAAAAATCATATAGTGAATTGTAATCACGTATTGCTAGAGCCGGAGGAACGTAGACCACAAAAATGAATAGAGATGAATTATTGATAATAAGCCTAGCACAAACAATATCAATAATGGGAGGAAGTAAATCAAGAGATTCACTCAAGTCAACAGAAACCGATGTAAAAGTATTTTTGATTAAAAGAAGTACTCCACCACCACGAGTAAGTTTACATGCAGCAAAGTTTTTATCAACGCGATAGATAATAAAATTATTTCCGCAAATTTCAGAATTAACAACGCTAGTGTTGAGCCAAGTTTCAGAAAAAGCAAGAATATCGTAATCTAAAACAGAACTAATAGCAAATAGTTGATTTAGTTTAGAGTTAAGACCTTGTATATTCTGATAAAAACAATGCAAAGAGGTAATTACCGGTTCCCGCTGGTTATCGATCTTTAATTGCTATTGTATACCAAGAATATTAGATTTAAATTTTTTTAAGGTCTCTTGATAAACGTGACAGTTTTTGTCCTACACACTATGCGACACGTCAATATCAACCGAATAGGACTCTTTAAATTTAATGCAATTAATGCATTTAAGGGTAATGCTCGAACATTCGGATGAGGAATGATTTTCTGAACATTTAGGATAATGATATTCAGTTTTATTACAATTTTTAGCAAAATGATAAAACCGTAGCACTTGTAGCAACGTCTTAGTTCTATAGCATCATATACGGCACAGTAATCATAACCCACAAATAATTTGCCCGCCTCCATTACATTGTGGTACGTTTGCAAGTCAACTTGTAACAAGAATTGAAAAATGTTGTTTTTTTTCTTAGTGGGCTGTACATCAATTATTTCACATTTAGAGTTATGGAAGCATGACTGATTTTGATGCAAAAGAAGTTTTAATATTTCATCTTTTTCAAGACGTTCACATAGGCCTACGACTCTAACACGCGGATTCAAGGTACGTACGTTATTAATGACATATTTGTCTTTTAAGTTTTCATCAGCTAGTTTTTTTAGAGTGTCCGTTTGGTTCGAATTAATAATTAAAGCGCCGCTGCTAGTTTGTCTCACAGAGTTAAATACAATGTTAGATTTGACAGGATTAATGTTCTTTAATACATCGGATTTAGTGGTGGCGACTGATTGAAAATCTTTGGTTTTAAAATAATGGAAGAATCTGTATTTCGGACAACTGAAACAAAAGACTTACTGGAAGAAGCTGTAGATTGAGTAACAGTATTATTAGTCAACGTATTAATTTTGGAATCAATAGCGTCGCAAAGATCAGATTTTAATTGGGAGGTATTGAGTGATTCATGAAGTTCATTTTTAAATACATTGAACATAGAGTTTAAGTTTGAAATAATTTCTGATTTAAATTTCTCTAAGACAATATTTAAATTAACACTGGAAAAATCTGTTTTTAAACCGGCCACACTATTATTAAGATCTTTTAAGGATGATTCTATATTTAAAGCTTTTGATTTTTCCACAATATCACAAGTTCTCTTGCAGGAATCACATAAGTATAAGATGTTATTGTTTTTTTCAATGAATTTGAAATCACAATCACTTATACCCACGCAGCTAGAGTGAAACCATTTGCCACACGAACTCTCACAGCCAACAAGTCCTTCATTCTTTTTGAATTTACATTTACCACAATTCGACATTCTTAGATAAGATAAAGATCAACAGCTAATTATGAATATGAGTGTTAAACAATTATACAAGGAGGGAAAGGGAGAGCGGCAGTGGGGTCCGTCACGGCATGGGAAAACTGACAAACAGGCGTGGGACCACGGAAAGGTTGACAAAAGAGGGCAGATAATGTTATTGAAAGTGACGGAAAATGAAATAAGAAAAGCCTAACAAAGACAATAAGTATCAAATACTAATAAATAGAATAATCTTAAATAGAGCATTTAATATAATCAAATAAGTTAATATGAATATGTGGATATGTAATAAAAGCAATCAAACACAAAAAATAGTTAAAATCACTTCAAAATGAATAAATAAAGACAGAAAAACTCAACAATATAACATACAAATTTCTGAATAAGACAATGCCCAACGTAAAGTAAGAAAAGTTAAGAAAAATATAATGAAACGAAGAAAAAAGGAATAACACCCAGTATATATATTTAAAAACAACAATCGGTATAATTCTATCAGCAGAGGATCGGTGAATGAACTATTCTAACGACGGGTAACAACGCAGCAATTAACCACGCAGTGAATTAAAAATATTGAATTTAAGACAAATAAAATGAAGATAACTCACCCCCGAGAAAGAAGATCAGAAAAACACATATGCACACACAAAGCCACAATCACTACCTCCAGATTGATATCAAATACTGGTATATAACATCGAAATAAACCACAAAAAACAACTGAAATTTAGGAGTGTAATATATATATATATATATATATATATATATATATATATATATATATATATATATATGTATATATATATATATATATATATATATATATATATATATATATATATAAGTTATGTTACGGGAGTAAGTTAACAACTCTTTTACCACGGAATACACTAAAATATTGTGATGATAGGAATTTAGATACGAGTTGTTCATTTTCTGATACTGGCAATCATGATTATGAACAAGAAAAATCTAATGATATACAAACTTCAGGAAACATTAGATCATAACATAACTCAAAAGGTCATTCAGTTCCACTCGATGCAAGAACTTTAATGAATACACCTCGTTATGTTTCTAGTGAAATAAGAGAAATTGGTGAAGGAAAATATATTTATTTTGGAGTTGTAACTGGAATAAAAAACTTACCTAAAAAATATTTTACTGATTTATTGGACGAAATTAAAATTAATTTTAATATTGATGGATTACCTATATCAAAAAGTTCTGGTAGCCAATTTTGGCCAATTTATCATGGTTTTTCAAAACCAAATAATGCAAATTTATTTTTAAAACATTTTGTAGAAGAATCCAAAAATATATTGTTACATGGTATACGGTTAAAGATAAAGGTATTAAAATTAAATATAACGCTTTTATATGCGATGCTCCAGCAAAGGCTTTTGTATGGGAAACAAAATATCATTCAGGATATTTTATTTGCGGTAAATGTATTGAAGAAGGTGATTTAATAAATAATCGTGTTGTATTTGTGGAACATAATAATAAATTAAGAACAGATGAATCATTCAGGAACAGGTTGCAGCCAGAACATCATCGACATGATTCTATTTTAGAACAAATAAATATAGGAATGGTCTCTCAATTTCCATTGGACTATATGTATTTAGTTTGTTTGGAAGTTACAAAACTATTATTATAATTATTAATTAAAGGGAAAGCTGATATGCGATTAAAACCATGTCAGATAAATGAACTTGATAAACGTAATATTAATATGATTAAATATATTCCTAAGGAATTTTCTCGTAAGCCGAGAAGTTTGCAAGATATAGAACGATGGAAGGCTACCGAATTCAGACTTTTTCTACTATATACAGGATCAGTAATTCTCAAGGATATAGTTTCTAAACAAATTTATATTTACTTTCTTTCTTTAAGTGCCGTAATACGAATTCTTACAGATAACATTCTTTCAGTGCAATATATATTGAATATGAAACATCATTGCTTATTTATTTCGTTAAGAAATTCAAATCAGTTTATAGTGAACAATATGTAGGATATAATGTACATAATTTGATCCATTTGTGTGATGATGTCAAACAATTTGGGCCTTTAGATACTTTTTCTGCATTTAAAAATGAAAATTATATGTACAAACTTAAACGTAAAATTAACCCAGCGCGTCATCCACTGCAACAAATAGCAAATCGTTTAAGAGAAGAATGTCTATTGCCAGTACCAACGGATAAAATGTCAAATATAGTTAAATACAAAAAAAGCTCAGGAAACATACAATATTTTTCATACAGTGACTTTTATTTTACTGTAAAGAACCTGATAATATTTGTTTATTGAAAAATGGATCCGTAGTACAAATTAAAAATATATTTTTAAATCAGAACTTATTATATTGCAAGGTGCATCAGTTTCAAAACATTGTGCCTGTTTTTCTTATGTCCTGTGACTCCACTATTTTCAATAAATTTAAAGTATCACATGCTTTCAGTACATATATAAAAATAATGATAGATGATATATTAAAAAATGTATGATTTTTGAAATACCGGAGAATGATAACCGTATAGTAATTTCTCAAATTCACTCTAATTAGAATAATATAATATAGTTAACGATTTCCTTTTTTTTCTAACTGCATATTAAACAAGGTTAATAAATAATTGTGATTTTTATAACTGCACTTACATAATTTTAATATTTATTTAGTACAATGCATTATGCAGTTGTGCAGTTTGAAGATAACTCGTTTTCTGAAATACCCAGCACTTGATTATCTGCAGACAAATCTTTTTGTTATTGGCCAAAAACAAAAAATCCGTCTTTATTAATGACAAAAAAAAACAACACTGGATGATTCTTGGACGACATATAAAATTAAGATCGAGGGTTATTATCGTAAGTATCTACAATGTCTCAATAATCGTGCTTTTGATTGAAATTTTCAAAATTTTATACCTATATCTTGATTTTTCATTATTTTAAGCTACTTTAAAGAAAGCATGACTGCGAGCAAATGACGGAGATTATACATCTACAGATGAACTGGTGGGGAAACGAAATAGGATTACATTAACAAATAATAATAGTGATAGCAGTGATAGCGACGAAAGAGGTAATCAAAATTAATACGTTTGTTATCATTTATAGAAATAGAAATTATCACTTTTTAGTATTATCACCACCGTCAAAGATACACGACACTACAAAATATAAAAAACCACAACAGGCAATAAAATATGACAGTATGTTAATTGACATAAATTCGGCACCTATTGTTATAGAACAGACTTTAGAAAATACAGGTATTCGTTTGTTTCATTATTTATTACCTTATTTTAATCTTACCAATAAATTAAAATTCTGTAATATATTTCAAGTAAAACTGCAACCACGAAAACACCTAAAGACCGCAGAAGTTTCCAACTAGGCGTACAAAGATGGGAGATGACGAACGTAAATTCACTAGAAGTTCCAGTGTCAGCAGCATAAGTGATAATATGGTCTTCAGTAAAAGTAGAAAGACATCGAGATCACCAGTTGCTAATCGAAAAGTCATGGACTCAGAAGAAAATGAAATAGTAAAGATGCTAATAACAATAAACGAGGAGATAAAATCGATGAAGAAGGAAAACAAACAACACAGAGAAGAAACTCAAGAATTACGGACAGAAATACGAGAGGAAATGCAGGAATTACATACAGGGTTTCATGATGTAATAAATACATTAAAACAAGAAGTCAAAGATTTAAAAACAAAAGAAAAATTGATGACAGAGGAAATAAAGGTTTTAAAAGGGAAAATAATAGCTTTAGAAACAATGGAAGAAAAGAAAGAAAAAATTGAAAAACGTAACAATATCGTAATTAAGGGAGAACAGAATATAAACAATAATCAGGATGTGAAAAACTTATAAAAAACAAATTAGGAACAGATAACAGAGTTAAAGAAACCTATAAGAAACGAAAAGAGGATAAAAAAGAGAAGACGAATATAAAAAAACAGGAAGATAAAGCTCCAAAAAACGTAAACAACTAACAATGGAGAACGAGGATGGTAATATTGAATAAGGAAAGCGAGGAAAAGGATATAAAGATAAGGGAAAGGCAATAAATACAATTAAAACAAAAAAAGTAAATAGAAAAAAGAACAAAATGTTAAAATTTAGTACTTGGAATATAAGAACGATGCTCCAGCCAGGAAAGATGGAAGAAGTAGCGCAAGAATTGAAAAGATATGATATTAATCTGGCAGCGATTCAGGAAAAAAGATGGGGCGGTGAAGGTATAATCAAGAAGAATTACTATACAACATTATATTCCGGAGATAAACAGGGGAAATATGGGGTAGCATTCATAGTTTTAAAAAAATTAAAAGAAAAAATAATAGAATTTAAAGCAATTAATGAAAGGTTGGCATACATTAGAATAGAAGAATCACCTGTCAACATATCGATATTAAATGTGTATGCACCTACGGAGAATACAACAAATGAAAGGAAAGAAGATTTTTATGAGAATTTGGAAGAGGAAATTGAAAAAATACCGAAGGAAGACCTAAGCATTATAATGGGCGACTTTAACGCACAGATAGGAAGAGAGAACTACATACAACAAGTCGCAGGTGCACACACAATACATGAAAGAACAAATGATACTGGGCAAAGGTTATGCGAATTAGCAATAAAGACTAACATGATAATAAGTAGCACGAAGTATAAACACCCCAAAAAACATAAAGTAACATGGACAGCACCAGACAATAAGATTCAAACACAAATAGACCACGTACTAGTAACGAAAAGGAGGCAATCTTCGATACTAAACGTAAGGACATACAGAGGAGCATGTGCCGACTCGGATCACTACATGGTAACAACAAAGATACGAAATAAAGTTAAAACAAGTGATAGAGAAGATATAACGAGAATTAAATGGAATATAGAAAATATAAACAATGAAAGCTCGAGAGAGAAATACGAAGAGGAGGTAGAAAAAAACATAAAAAAGGAAGAACGTAAAATGGAAGATATAGAAAAAAAATGGTGCTGGATAAAAAGATGTATTAACGACGCTGCTCAAAAATGGATAGGACATGAAAATAAGAATGCAAAAAATAAAAAAGCCTGGTTTAATGAAGAAATTAAAATAATACTAGATGAAAAGAGAAACGCAAGATTAACATATTTAAGAACAAATAAAAAAGAGGACAAGGAGAAGTATGAGAAAAAAAGAAAGGAATGTAATAAAACAGCAGATTGTGTAAGGATCTGATCCTGCCACGCACTCTTATTGCATTTCAGATTTCATTGTTGTTAACGGTAATCCGTAGCCGGTGCGTTCAACGCCGCAGCTCTTAGGGCTACTTAGAGTTTTTTTTTTTACGATAGCGCGACGTAAAACTCGAATGGTCGACCATCCGGTGCCCGCGTCTCCGTTGTACGCTTCGCTCACTTACGACGCTTGACTATTAATCCTAGTGGCTCCGCTGCTACGAACAACTCGCTGCGCGATCTCGCTGTTATTCACTCTGCCGCATACTACTTGGCGCGATCAGATTCAAGCCGAGTTTGAATTAATTGTACCGTATTGTTTAATTCTGTACCACTTCTTATTTTACATTTTATTAATATATTTTATAGTAATACTATCTACGATTTCTGTTTGCGCGACCTTAATTTCTTCCCCCGGTTTGCGTGATGAACCCTCTCCGGTTGAACCTTTGTGGCTCGATTAGTTGGCGCCCTATAATACCCTTATTTACGAGAGCAACCCACACCCGTCTTCACTGTAGCTTGCCGCGGTTCACCATAATACTAGGAATCTCCATCTTAGGCGTGAAGCAACAATTTAATATCACCATCGGTCATGTCTACTAGTTGAGCTACAGTTGCTATTTGCTTTCTGAGTTGGGTTCCTCTTAATGATTCGGGATAAGCCGCACCACAACGAGTTTCTGCGTCTCTCAAAACTTTACCGCCAAATAAATAAGAATTATCTTTCGTTCCAAAAACGTATGGGTTGCCGTCGCTAACACCTGCTTCAGTGCTAAATTTTATTATTGTATCTATGTATTTAATGTGCAATTCATTAAGTAGCATGGGTACATAACGACCCCACTTTCCACGTAATACTATTCAATGAAATTTGCTACACATAATCTTTTCATTGTTTGATAAAGATACATATACACATCTGAATTTTCACTAACAGCTGTTTATAAATTGTAACATTCCAGAGATAATCGTTCCGCTTCTCCAGTACGCCTTCTATTTAAATTCAATAATAATGCTAAAGAATGTAACATTAATTGATACCATGCAATATAAATAAAAGTATCTTGTAATTTATCATATGCTGACTTAGCGCCAGAAAGCAAATATTCATTTAATTTACAAATATCCGCCGTTAGCAGAATTTGTTTGGATTTTGACATTTTAGTTTCGTTCAGATTAGCATTTGCTACAACAACTATTCGTTTTATAGGTCTCTACTGACATTGTATTATTGCATTACCTTCTTGGATGAATTTAGTAACAAAAGTATCACACACTTTTCGTAATATATTTCCAATGTTGACTGCTATCGACGATATTGTAAAACATCGTTTAATTCTATCGTAACTACACATTTTATGAACAACGAGTACTAATAAGTTGAATTTGCAAGGTTGTAAATAATCTAGCAATTTTGTAATTGATGGGTCGCGTTCTTTCATTTCAATTAAAAGTTTTGCATTGCAGTGTTAAAATATTATTTCTACCATTTGCAAGCACATCCTCTACGTGTTGCAATTCTTCTCTTAATTTTTGGCGCACCAATGATCGACTCAACCTTTTAATTCGAAAATAAATCAATTTTATTTCTCGCAATTGAACTTATTAGATGTAGTTGAGGCCTCTGAACACGATTCTGACATTTGTTGATATTTTTTGTCGTTTATTTACTAGATATAGATTTACCTTCGGTATTGGAAAAAAGTACCACAAACTCACAGACCCACATCTAAAAAATTGATAACTATTAAATAAAAATATACGAATCATATGTAAAAATGAATTTTAAACAAATTTTGTCCCATAAACTACATGGTTTAAAAGCACCGTTTAGCCACAAATTACAATTGCATGAAAATTTTGCCTTTTTCATCCAATCCGGATTTTCGATTAAACCGTTCAGTTAACACACATAGTTCATAGGAACAATGTTGTTTCAAATATAATTTTAGGGGGGGGGGGGGGGTTACCTTGAAGCTTTTTTCGAAATTTTCAACTTCACAAAACTCCTATCGTATAGCCAAGGACTCGAACACGCGATCAATTTCATGTTAAAAACTTTAAAAATTCACAGCGCCTGTATTTATGCTCCGTTTGGCACGAAATAGTGTTCTTATAAAGAATCCAAAAATCCAGGTCTCGATCTCATATCTCCACCCACTTTTGGGTGCGGTCGTTTTTTATAAGTTATTTCCGAAAATAAGCATTTTTTGAGGAAAAGTTATAATAGAAAAGTTGTTCAAAATTAAATTTTAGATGGAGTTTACTTGAAGCATTTATTTGATAGGGCTTACCGTTTTTGAGATACGATACTGTATTTATTTTTTTCCACAAAAAATTGACAACAATAAATTATTTCCGACTGAACGGTAAATTTTACAAAACAATTTATTTGAAGAAAGTTACTCAGAATTAAATTTTACATAGGGTTAGATTGAAACTTTTTTAAAAATTTTGAACTTTTGCAAATTTCCCAAAGAACTTGGAAAAAATCTTGGAAATCCAGCGAAATTCTCAGTAGCGAGGCAAGCCGAACACACCTAAAAAAGTCCTCAACTTGAAAGGTCACAAAATTACGCATTTAAAAATACGTAGTTCCTGTGTTTACTATCCAATTGTTTCCAAATTTTGGTCACTTATGCAAGTCGACGCGTAGAATTCAAGAATTATAGTTACAAGCTCCTTCCTTTATCCAGTTTTGGGTGGAGCAGCTTTTTGTACAATTTTTTTTTGACGAAATTTTTCCCGTCGTTGTAATTCGAGGTTTTAAATTGTTGCAAATGAACTTATTAGATGTAGTTGAAGCCTCTGAACAGGAATCCAACCTTTATTTGTTGAGATGTATTGTTGTTTATTTACTAGAAATAAAATAAATTTCTCTAACTTCAAACATTTTAGAAAAATTTAAAAATGTGAAAATTTGAAAAAAAAAAAAACGTTTGAATATATTTCTAAATATCTTGGAAATTTATTTTATTTCTATTAAGGAAACAACAAAAAATATCAACATAAAACTATCAGATTGGTGTTCAGGGACTTTAACTACATCTAATAAATTCATTTGCAGCTATTTAAAAGCTCGAATTTCAATGACGGGAAAATTTTCATCCAATTATAATTTGTGGCTAAACGGTACTTTTAAACCTTGTAATTTATAGGACAAAAGTTATTTATAAATCAATTTTACATATGATTTGTATATTTTTATTTATTATTTTGCTATTTTTTTGGGGTCGTTCCCACTAACGAAGTAAATCTATTTCTAGTAAATAAACGACAAAAAATATCAACAAATAAATGTCAGGTTCGTGTTCAGGGACCCGACGTAGAGCTTTTAAGTTCATTTGCGAGAAATAAAACTGCTTTATTTTCGGTTTAACAAATATTAGCAAAAGTACGTTTCCCGCTATTTTTGGCTCATGTTTGTTGAACCTAAAATAAAGCATTTTTATTTATTGAAATTGAACTTATTAGTTGCACTTGAGACCTCTGAACACGAAACTGATATTTATTTGTTGATATTTTTTGTTGTTTATTTACTACAAATAAATTGTTTTAGAAATAAGCAGAAATTTTATGTAAATCATGTTAAAAGATAAAATAAAGAAAAGTGAAATGTTTTTATTGTAAAATACATTCAGATAGATAAAATATATGTGTAATAGTAAATTGTTTGATTAATTTTTTTTAAATAATATGTAGTAGTCCGTTTTAAGAGGCTAACCATTGGGATCTCGAGAACCGTAAGAGGTGCGAAGTCGGTTAAATTGGGGCAAAGTTGCCGCATTAGTTGACCATTTTAATCATGTATTTATTTGACCGGAATAATGTACTAGATTAGAACAAACACTTATTTTGGTCATTTTACTTTTTGACTTAAGTATAACTTTTTTGTTTCAATTCAAATAATTTTCTAGTATTCACGGTCTACAGACATTTTTTTTTGGAAGAATTGTTAACAATCTTCAAAATTTTTATAGTTCGTATATTTTTCGAGAAATTTATACTAACATTGGGTGGTATTCAGTGAGTTATAATAAAGTCTATATTAAGACTTGTATTAGCTAGTCGACGCGTAGAATTCAAAAATTATAGTTACAAGCTCCTATCTTTACCCAGTTTTGGGTGGGGCAGCTTTTTGTAGAATTATTTTTTTGACAAAATTTTTCGCGTCATTGAAATTCGAGGTTTTAAATTGTTGCAAATGAACTTATTAGATGTAGATGAAGTCTCTAAACACAAATCCGACCTTTATTTGTTGATATACATTGTTGTTTACTTACTAGAAATAAAATAAATTTCTCTAACTTCAAAGATTTTTAGAAAAATGTGAAAATTTGAAAAAAAAGTTTTTAACTAACCCCGCTTAAAATTTAATTCCAAGAAACTTTCTTCAAATAAATTATTTTGTAGTTACCGTTCAGCCAAAAATCAATAATTGTCGCATTTTTTGTGCACAATTGGCTACAACCAGAAATGGGTGGATGATATGATTTGAAGAACATTTTTTTTGGATTCTTATTCGAATTATATGTAGGACAAGAGTTTAGTAAGTTATAAATAATAAAAGGTGTTTTGATTTTTCTGAATTTGACAAAGATGATCAAATGCCTGGGAAAAGTGGATTTCCGGATAAACGTTAAATTTTACAAAAAAAATATTTGAAGATAGTTACTTAGAATTAAATATTGAAAAATATCTCTTGTCAATTATGAATATTTCATTTCAGAATTTAAATTAAGCCATTATTGCCAACTCTTTTTTTATTTATTTAACATGCTTAAATGTTACTAGAAATCAGGGATGCATAAAAATTCGTTTTTTATATAAAAAAATAAGATTTTTTTAAATTAAATCGGATTGTAGTAGTATCATTTAAAAAACGTGTCTCACAAAATAAAATTTATTATGAAAAAAAAACATAGTGAAGTAAAATTTTAAAGAAATAAAAAATTATAAAAAAATCTGTTTTTAACGATAGCGACAAATTAGTTATAACATCGAAATTGTGACCACTTATCTGAAGTGATTTTGCTTTTTTCGGCTATAGCCACTTCAAGGTATAGCAACGAAATTTTTGGGATCCCTTCGATGTCGTTATAACCGGATTTTATTGTAATGTTAAATACCAATTGCAGAACAAGTGATTTAAATTAATGCAACTCTGCTGGAAATACAACAAATGAACATGAATGACTGAATGCTACATATATTTATAAGGCGACAATATATTTGGAACGGTCCTACCTATCTTATGTCAACTAATATCTTTCATTCTGTGGAATACCAGGGTCAAAATCAATATCAATAAATATTATGTACACAAAGTCGGATATAATTTCTTCTTCTGTAGCGTTTTGTCATTAATTGTCTCATAGTGAGCAAGGATGCTAACGATATAATTCTTGTTGGTAATTTAACAAATACTGTCACCCTGTCATCGACCTTTTCTTACTTTATAAGATTAATGTGCTCTGTACATCTACGAGGAATTTTGTTTCAAACACATGGACTAGTCTGATTTACTAACAGGTCTCTGAATGAGGTGATGGAGAGAGCATCTCGGGGAATCATCTCTAGGTTGTCTATCCCATTAGGTTTGAATTCCATTGTAAAAATATTTATTTATATGTGCTTACTAAGCGTAAGCTTATTTGGGTACCTATTCACGCACTAGGCTTTTGTGGGGATAGTGTTGTCAGATTTTAGGGTAGGTATTCCTTAAAATTTTGAGAATTTCCCAAATTCATTTTGGAAAAAGATTTACAGTAATTATTTTTAGGATTTTAGATTTAGGTATGCCAAAATTTCTATAAACAATAAGTAAAGTGTTTTTTGGAATTCAATTATTTGCTCAATAATTTTCCTGATTCGGTTTCTCTACCAAATTTATGTTTTAACCTACTGAAAATGAAATTTAGTATATGCATTAAGTTGTGTAAAGTACAATTCCTTAAGAAACAATCGAATGTGATCGACGTAGTAAATAACGATTTGTGTAGAAAATGCGGCTTAGTCGTAAAACGATAGTCACGAGAACCACTTTCAGATTCTGACTCTGTTAGACGAGAATTAGGGTAGCATAATGGGCTTTCAGGTCTAAGTGCATGCGTCTTCTTCTGGAGGCATCCCAGACATTACCAACAACAATGACTATGTTTTATACGAAACACAATCGCATACTTTTATTCAAATTGTTTGTCAACATAACTATATCAATTACATATAGGGATATATTTTCAGCAATTCATACACAGAAAGGCAAAATTAAAGAAAACTTCTAGAGCAATTGAAATGTATAAAATAATTATTTCATTAATTTATAAGTGTAAGTTGTGTAACAATTTATAAATAAAATTTAAGTAAAATGAAAAAACATTTAAGCATTGGTGGCTGAGTTAACCTACTCCATTTTTTTAAACATGAGACTGTAATTAATAAAATACAAATTTATATAAAGACAACATATTCAGAAAAAAATTAATGTGAACATCACACGATTTTTTTTTCGCTATTACGCGTTTAAATTATTCCAAACACTTCAATACACTTTTAAACTTATTGGAATCTTATTGATGATGATCATAAACAATCTAGGTTTGAGTTCGCTAAAGCTTAATTTGCGGATATGTTACCTATATTTTTTTTTGTAAAAAATCAATAAATGCAATAATAATTTTGTTAAAAAATTATTCTAAGAAATTATTATAAAATAAAATTGTGTAGTAGCGATGTAGATATGGAAACATCATTAATAAGATTCCAATAAGGTTAGATGGGAATTTAAATGTATGAAAAAAATTGATATTCGATGTCCATATAGGCGACTCTGATTAAGCTCGCAGCGCCAAAGTGTGAATTTGTGAAACTAACGAAGCTGTGATAATTTTTGTTTTGACATAAGAATCAGTGTTATTTAGTAGGCGATTTTCTTTATTTTTTTGAATTATAAATGTGTTAATATTTATATTAACTTCTATACAATAAAGCTTAAGTTATTTATTTTTGTTTAATAGTATAATTTTCATTGTTTAATACATATATTTGTTTTAGTAGCAGTATATAAATTATTTGATTTCTCTGCATCATTTGAGAACGTTAGAACGAAGTGTGTAATTCTTTTTCAAGAAAATATAAGAATTTTTGCCAGTCGTTATTAATATTAATTGATATTGTTTTCGAATTAAATTTTATGTCTTTACTATAAGACGAATGGTTCATTAAAGCTGATTAAAAGAATATTTTAAATGTGTGTATCGATGAGAAGAATTTTTAGATTCTCAATATATTTTATTAGGTGTCATTTTAAATAATAAGAATATAAAAAAACATTTCTTATATCATCTAGTCATTACTGAAAATTTGCACAATATGTAAGGCTGGAAACATTGGTTACATTGGTTATAAATCAAAAACACGAGTAAGCAAGAATGATTAAGTTAAAATTATTTATACAAATTTAAATTAGTTTTTAAGGAATTTGCTTGCGAATATTATTTTTATTTAGTTTCATTATCTTTTTATGTTTGTTTCTAGTATATTTCAGGAAATCTATAAAGCAATTGGAAATATTGCATATAATAAAGGGTAATAAATATTACATTAAATGCGATATTAACTAACTTCTAGAAAAGTAACCATTCTATTCAAAATATAGAACACGCATTCATATAATCTGCTTACGGGTATTTTTAATTTAAAAATTCAGGCCTTCAATTTATCTATTTTTTGTATTTTCCTAATTTATTATAAATATTTAAAGAGCATTCTGCCTTTTTTGTAAACTAGTGGAAACTTATATTATTATATTGTTATAATCAATAACAAATATGTCAAATTAAATGGTCAAATAAATTCTGTAAGCACCACACGCAACTAAAACAATGCCAGATAGAGTATCGCTTAGCAAGAGTCGCCTATAGAACTTACTTAGTAATATACTATTTTTAAGGACTGAATCTTGTAAAAGTCCCCTAGTAACTCTTGAGTATCCAATTCTTTTTCATATTTTTTAATTCTTTCGTTCACTAGGAGCAAATTTAATTATAAATAAAAATAAATACATATGAACTATAATATTAACTAAAAGAGTTTCAGAGTATTGAAATTCCTGTCTTTAAATATATGGTCATTGTGAAACATCATATAATACTAATTAACTTTAAAATTACAAATTATGTAAAAATATTATATGATCAATTAATTTTTTCTTTGGTATACTCGTATAAATAAATTTTGGTATTCCTGACCAAGTAAATTTTCCTAAAATATTTTGTCTTGCATGTATTTTATCTGCATTACAGAAGTGATAAATTTCAATGAATCTTTAAGAGTGTTTTTTAAATTTTATTGGAACCTTCTACTTCTTTTGGGCAGTGGTGGCTTTTTGAGAAAACAATCTGACTAGAATTGTACAAATTTCTGAGATTCAAACACCAACATCATTAACTACTGTAAAACAAATAAAAATAAAGGCTTCATCTGAGGGATCAGATCATTGTAAGCTGCAAGTCTCTTTAAGAGATTTTACGATTTTAGTTAAAAAATCAGCATTATTTTAATGACAAAAATTTGTTTATAAATAGATGAAATTCTCATCTTAATGTCAATTATTTATATTTCTCATTGGGATGATAAGATACAAACATAATTTGTTTGTTGAATTTTATTTAATACTATAATTAATTAGTAATGAAGTATTTAAAAATGCATCATAATATTCTTATAATTTAGGACAAAATATTTTCTGCTTAACATGCATTAAGGCAAGTATAACTACAGTTTATATTACAATTTTTAATATTAACAAATTAATAATTAAAGCAATCTATTTTCCTAACCTGTAAAGATTTCTATACCAACATTAATTTCATTTTTGTACGGATTAAAAATAGAGGTAATACGCATTTTTGATATATTTACTTATAATTTTATTTTGCCAATATTTAATTGCTTATAATAAAGGTATAGAAATATCATTACTTTAATTAAAATCATATTTCATTCCACATTTCTTTGTAACGGTCATTTTGTGGCGCCAAATTCAAACTGAAACCCTAACTCGCCTTTGCCGATTTATACGCCCATGTTATTCTTATGGAAATAAAAATATGATATCTTTAAACTGCTAGAAAGTATTATAAAATGAAAATCTTAACTATTAAACCTTATAAATACTAATCTTTAATGTTTTATCTATCTTCTAATGTAATATACACACCCAAGAAACATAATATAATTTAATAAACTTCAATTTAAACATTAGGTGCAAATTTCTGAAAACGTATGTCGTAGCTGTCTTAGTATTCAGTTGAACCTGTCACTTTAACGCTGCGTTTTTAATCTTCTGCACCAAGTAACGACGTATGTTACTATTTGCAATACTACTTTCTTTAAAATCAAATTTTTCTTAATTTATACTTTTATTTCTACTTTTTCTGTACGGAAAGCAAAGAGTAATATTTTAGAATATAAAAAAACACTATCTTATAGTTAAGAATCGCCAAAATGCTTTAATATCGTGAATTGAAAATGTACTCCCATAGGAAATGCATACACTCAGATTTGAATTAGGGTTTCGCGCCAAATGTAAATCTTAACCTCACTAACGTGGTCTATTAACACGAATAAGAACTGTTTAATACCAATACAAAACTAAAATAACTAACCATCAAATTAACGTAATAGTGAACATACTAACGACAAAATATATTTTGTCGTTGGGGAACATACTAATGAGTTTAATGAAAAATTGTTAGCAAAATACATATGTTCATGCATAAGTTTAAAGTACACATGTGCAGGACACTGTAGGTCAAAGGCAATTTATAAGATGTTTAGAAAAGCATAAGTTGAAATTTGAAGTAGTTCATTTGAATTACTTATGAATTTTAAATATTAAGCAAACACATAATTTATTACTTGTATCATTTTACGAAATGATGAGAATAAACTTTCATGAATGGCAAAATTTTCTCTACAATTTTTAAAATTATTTTCTATATGTTCATCTTTTCTGAAATAGTGTAGAGACATTTCAGAACTTAACTAATTACTGTACAGTGTTGTAGAAGAATTATTATTATTATTAATTTTGAATAAAATATTCACATACTTTTTACTTTGCGCATCGATCTTACACACCAGTGTATAAGTCAATGACTATGTGACAGCATTCATTGATAAATTATTTATTTACTGACCTTTACTTATTACATAAATAGGTATTATTTTTCTACATTTATGAATTGTTTTGTTTACGTATTAAAATCATAGCTCAGAAGTTTTTGATAAAAATTGCTTATTTTATTGTTCTTTTACTTTTTGACGTGAGTGTACATTGCTTCGTGATATAAATTCTGATTCGTTACACATTTTGTAGACGGAATTGACAAACCTTATAGCAGCCATCTGTTGTAGGATTTGAATACTACTCTTTATCATGTGCTTGCAGATCACTTGCAGATAAGTAAAGCAACCATTCTGTTGACATTTTGTGCACGTTAGCTTCGTTGTTGGTGGATAATTAACATATTGTATCGTAAATATTGTCATATTATTTTAACTATAGTGGTCACTTAATTTATGAAACATGAATACTATAATAGATTTGTGTTTTATGTGCACAAAGGACTACAATTGTATACCTGTGGACGACCGAGTAGTGTCCCAAGTGGAGTATCTGCTCCCTGAAATTGTAAGTAAATTTATAATTTTTCTCTTTGTATAAGAACAAAACGATTATACATTCTGTATATATGTTATTAATGCCCAAAGCATTTAATATTTTTTTAATGGGTTATAAGTGAGGTTAGGTAGAACATTGAACTATGTTTCATACGATTGATAAATCGACAATATTTCAGTTGCCAAGTTGCCAATTTCTTGTAATTATTTCATTGCATGATTTATCTAAAAGCTTCTATAGAAGTAACACGAATATTTTGGTGGAATAAACTTGGTGGACAAATTTTTATCGTCTACTATAACAACAAAAGGAAAAATGTCTTTGTAAACTTTTGTTCTAGAGATTTAAGATAGAAATATTTTGAATTTTCATAAAATTAAATAAATTTAAAAAAAAGTAACCTTCAGAGTATTACAGAAATAAGTGCAGCGCAATAAATTTAACCAGTGATAGAACTCGTTGAGAGCAATAATATTTACTAGTAACATTTTCTTGTAAACGTTGTAGGTACAAATTGAGTTATAATTCTTTAAAGTTTTGTCATATAAAGGAAAGCAGTTATGCCTATCAACGACAAAATATAACTACCTAGACAAAACTTCTCTTGGTTATGTTTTCGGTAAGCCAGAAAGAGAAACCTAGAGATAGATATAAAATAAAAGTATTGTTCGAGCATTGCTCATTTGAGGCGCCCGTGATTTTATGATTAACATTAGAATTGAAAGTTTTAAATTTATATGTTTCAAATATAATCAAATCTAACGCGTCATTGACAAAACAAAAACGTAAATAATGATAAATAACAAAAAATAATGACAACTACAGTGACGCATCTACCGAGCAATGCTCGAGCAATACTTTCATTATATATCTATCTCTACTTTTTCTTTCTGGCTTACCGAAAACAAAACATTCAATACGGAAGGATAGGGAATGTTTTGTCTAGTTATATTTAGTCGTCGATGCCTATACAGGTACCCCCAATTGCCAACTGCAAAATTTTGAATTAAATGAAAAAGGGAAATCTGACTGATCTAATATATCACGAGGCAGTAGCTATCTGTAATGAGTCAAACAAAGAAATTGAAATAGAAGTAATGAAAATTTACATGTACATATACCACTCTTGTCGTTATAACTGAAATTAAACTTCGGTTTAGTGACTATAAAAAATATTTTAATGAGTAAACGTTCATTTAACCTTGAATTGTAAAGCATGTATAATCTGTAAACTATGACAATATTAAACCTTTGGCTGAACATAACAAAATTGATTGATATAATTTTTATTTTCAAAACAAGCTACAAATTTTACTAAAGCATATAAAAAATACGAAGACGAATTTTAAATTAAAATCGAAAATATAATTCTTTTTAAAAATTGATTAGACACAAAGTCGCTTTTTCTTGTTTAAGAAGAATAAAGGTTTATTTAAGTTATACTATATGACATTATGACACAAAAGACTTGCAAATTTAATTAAAAAAAATATTGAAAGATAATTGGCAAAAAATGAACTAGAACAAAGTAATATACTCCTTTACTTCAAGACATCCTAGAAGAATAATTCTAAATTAAATGTAATTTAAAGTTTTTTTCCGGATACTTCAATCATCGGTTGTTAGAATTGCATTGAAATAGTAAATATACAGGATGGTCCAATGAAAATTATCAGCGCAATTTTGGGCCACTTAACATCAATTTTGCAAAAACCGCTCGAATACGTCAATTTTAGTATAAAGGGGGACAACTGAATGGATTAGTACTAATGGCATAAGTTTCTAGTACCTTTAATAAGTTAACTAAATCTGTACAAATTTGGTAAAAACAAGTTCAATTTTCGTAGATATTGCCATATTTGTACTTTATTTAAACGTAATATTCTGTATATTATTGTGACTAATTAATAGGAAATAATTTTTGCTTTAAAAAAGTTTAAAGGTTCTTCCCGTCTAACCTTGCTAGTTATTGAGATATTAATGAAAATATTTCAATTTTTATTCTCAAAATAATATGTGCGTTGCAAAAAAAATTTGTTGACAGTTGAGTTAGTTTCTATGGCATTTGCTCTAAAAAGTTTTAACGCACACTTTATTTTTAAAACAAAAATAATATACAAGATATTCCATTACAAAAAGTACAAATATGGCAATTTCTATGAAAATTAACAATTTTTTACCAAATTTTTACAGATTTATTTAGCTTATTAAAAGTATTAAAAACTTTACTTAACCCTTAGTCCGCCGAGAATATTTATAAAACTGACAACCAAAATTGGTTTTTTTTTAAGGGAAATATATGGTGTAGCTCACATCTTCCACACTTAGCTCGAGTATCCTGTTGTTTAATTTCTTTTATTTTTTGTCCTGTACTCTCTATAGCTCTCATAGTTGTTGCACTATATCCTCTTTTATCTTTTTCTATTTATTCTACTCGTCTGTCTATAAAAGGTCTCAACAGTGCCATACCTAAAACAGTGAAACATTATAATTAGATGAGAATGAAATTATCATCAATATTTTTACCTAGTTCCTCTAAAAATAATTTTCTACTTTTTTTCAGAGTCACATTTTCTTTCTAGTCCGGAAATTTTGTACGCCACACTATGTACGCATTATATGCCGCAATATCAAAAAAATTCATGAACAGAGTAAGAGGCCATCTACGGGTACATCTCCGACAACTATATTCTCTGATAATTTTATGCCAACACATCTACTCCACTTTTAGTTTCATTATAAGTAAGCACTATTTCTGGTTTAAATTTTTGTTCTTTATTTCTAATTTCATGAGTATTATGTAAGTAGACAGTAATAATACGGATTTTTTTCTGTTTTGGTAAATAAGAGACTAAAGTAATCTCTTTTGTAAATAAAAACTTTGATGAATATTCAACTCGATCTTTTAGATCAAATAATGACTTTGGAATATCTTTTCTATTTTTACGTACAGTGCCAACTAGCGTTATTTTAATAGTAAGTAATTCTTCGGTAAGCTGAACGTCGCTGAAAAAATTGTCAGTAATTATATTTCTGTCAGTTCCATACTAGAATTCCGCCAAAGTTTTTACTACTCTTGGACCTTGATTCTTCTCTGGTACATTCCTGTTTTCCCGGTATAAACTTGAAAATTCGCACAATAAAAGTTTTTTGCGTAAGCAAGTACCCTAATTTTTACACCATGTTTCGCCAGGGTTGTTATAAAAGCCGGACCAGTGGTTTAAATTGGTTTGAACCGGAAGAAACTGGTTTAAACCGGCTGAAAGTGGTTTAAATCACTTAAAATTAAATAAATACATATTAGTTAATATTTTGAGACAAATACACTAAGGGCCGGTTTTATAAACAAATTTAGTACCCACTTAAATCTGCTTGCACAGCAAATTTTCATCATCTAGTCCAAATCATAAACGAATGTATGATAAAATTATCATTTAATAAATTAAAACGATGTGTATTTGTATTAATTTTTTTATATACAACCGGCCCTAATACTAATATAAAAGTATGATAACTTAATTGGCAATTACTTCATTCTGTAATAATAAAGACAAAAATATCTCAATATAAAAATGTATAAATAGTTTTAATATTTCGAATATATAAGTTTGTCTCTGTAAATTTATTGTACCTATTATTAATAATATAAATACAAGTATAACTTTATAACTTACGAATGCAACACAATGCAGAACATACAAATCAAAACGTGTATTTTTTACTATTATTTTTAATAAGAACCATTGGTTAAAATAAAAACCAGTCCGGTTTAAACCATATTGGCTTTTTCTTAACAACCCTGATGTTTCCCGGGCTTACTGGGAATGAACATATACCAAACCCAGAATGTTTATAATTGTCCCGGCAATTTTTTGCAAAAATGTCAGAAACGTCTCTCAAAGGAGCAAGTTTATCAAATTATTTGCGATGTGTTTTAGTTGAAAAGTCGACTAATCTTATAAATTCTAAAATTTTAATGAATCTATTTCTAGGCATAGTGGCATTTTAAACAGATGCGTTCAATGAGCTTAGCAAATTAGCGAAATCGGGCAGCAAACCGGATATGACGTTATGACTGACGTCATATTTTGTAGTTTGCTAGCGATCTAAGCTAGCTAGATTTATTTCGCTAGGTTGAGTGTGCTGCGACTGCTAACTACCATTTTTAAAAGTTTGTTTTTTGTAAAGAAGAGATAATAATAAAAATTTCCTACGTATACACGCCTTCTTTGTCTAATTCATTTATTATATTTAACGGTACTGTATTTAATGAAGTTGCTGTATTTTCTGTTACACCCAAATTGGATTCCAGTTCTACATTGGACGAATCATTTAAAAATTCGCACAGAATTAATTTTTCCTGCTCGTTCATTTTCAAATAAAACCCAAGCTCTTTGTCAACACACAAACAAAAGAGGTTAGAAATAAACGTCAAAAAATAGAAAAACTTATTCGTGCTAATTGCCGTTCAGTAAAAGTCTTGCAAATTTTTATTTTGCTACTAGCGCTAGCGTGCTAACTTCATTGAACGCACCTAATATGTATATTACGCGTCTCATTTTCCCGTCATAAATTTGCAGGATCTTCTTTTGATTCTCTGAATCGTCCACCAAGAAAAAGGCAGACAGTTCTTCTATGTCAATATCCGCCCATGTATAGTTTTGTCGGGATTTGCTTGAAGGTAATCGTGAGCTTTTTTGTTCGTTTATTTTACGATAATATCGAAAATATCTGCAGATATAAACAATTTAAATGATTCTAATATAGATGATACGTTACGGTTTTTGACGGTGAACGAACTCTTCGCTGTTTTTATTATGTTTTGTGCCGCAGATTTTGATGCTATTGCCAAATAAATATATTTCCACTGTCGACATGGCACAGTTTCATCATCAACTCCCACATTTGAGTCATCTTCTTCCATAACATTTTCAGATTCAGAACTTCCTGACGAATTTATAGAATCTTCTTCATTTCTCTCCACATAATCTTCATCATCAGTTATTTTTCAACATTGTCGTCATAATCTTCGGCACTTGCATATAATGCCTTATATCATTCTTTTTCACTTTCTTTCATAATTTCTTAAGTTATTATATTTATTACTTTTCTCCATCGTCACAAGTTATAACACAACCTATCACCTCAATAGTACAACAACTACTGAATAAATAAAAGGAAACTCACGAATCATGTAAAGATTTGCAAGTTAACACTAGTTTTATATATTAAACAGTAAACCATCAAGTACTTAAATCGGGTCAAATATGACTCGTATCACATATTTCCATATTTAAAATAAAAAAAGAACTTCTAACACAAAATATCTGTACAAAATAAAAAATGGTATTGTTTTTGAGGAATACATTCGATGTAGAAGGGCATCAAATATATACTTTTCGTTTTGAATTCATTACAAAAAATTCTGATGTGTCCAACACAATACCTCCCGCCACTGTAGTAATATATTCTATGTAAGTTTTTCAATACATTTAATTTGTAGTTTTAAAATTAGTGTGTTATTGCAGTTAAGAATATTTTTAATTCATTTCATACCTAAAATTTCCTTCATAAAAAAATGATTTTTTATGCAAATTTAATTGAATTATGCTATTAAAATAAAGTAATCTGTATTAAATAAGATGTAGAAATACATGCAGTATTGTCGTGTACAATATGGTGACTTAATAGCTAGCCGGACAATTTTTATTTACCAAAAACTGTTTTCATATATGTATATGCCTATGACAATACTTCTCTGGGACACACGGTAGGTATTCCTTGTTGCAAACACGTGACAAACATTTTATCTATGTATAACTGGGGTTTCCACCACTACCCGACGAGTAGGTGAATACAAAATGGGTTTACACGAGATTTATGTACCTACCAAACAATTAAAAATTTACTGTCATTTCAGAATAAATATTTTTTTTGTTTTTTTAGTTCGGCAAGAATTATTTTGTTTAATTTATTAATAAAAAGAATATTGAATAAGAAATGTTAATTAATTTTAATAAATATTTATTATTAAATATCTCTGTTTTACCAAAAAAATATTTATTTTATATTTACCCGTGAGGGGTATTAAATTTATCAATATATAGTAAGATATAAATTTAGTTGACAACACTTTAAAGTAGACAATTGAAGTGAACTGTGACTCACGGTACGCCATTTCTGTTCTTCACGCTCATTCGTCAGACTACTTGGTGGTATTTTTCAAAACATGCGTGGTCTTTTCCAGTTGCCAATCAAAATATTAATGTAATTCATATAGATGACGTTACGCTGTTAACAAAAAGCTCTCTTATTTCAGAAGTATTTTAATAATATCATTTTATTTTTTTTATTAATATTCATTATTATGCATATTCTTTTTATGTTTCAACTAATTTTTGTTAATTCGATTGAGCTGGAATCCCTCATTACAATGAAGTTTGTATTTCAGACAGTGATCAAATTGGGAATTCCTCTGCGTATCTGTTCCGTGTGCAGTGAGGCCCTTTACTCCTTCAACAAGTTCAAACAATCCAGCGTGGAGGTCAGTCGGCGCCTAGAGGCCAGCATCCGGCACCGCGGAATCGAGAGCCAGCCCACTCTATTACAAAGTGTGGCTGAAGTACCGCAAACCCAACTGCAGTTTCAAGCAGTTTATATTAAAGAAGAACAGCCTGACACAGACAGGTCTTCCCCAGAATCGATCAATCCGTTGCAAAGAGATGCATTACCGCATTACTCCAACAATACAGAAAATGTGTATATTAAGGAGGAACTTCTGGATGAAACAACTCAAGACCGAACAATTTATAAAAGCATGTTACATAAGACAGTAGATGATAACAAGAATAGTCAAATAGAACGCAGCACAAAGGACAAGGATTTTGGTTAGTATGATAATAGTCGTATTCTTTTTACACAAAATTTCAGTATATTTTTTGACAGTTCTTTTTGTCACAACTAACTGAGATAAGATGAGGAAACGGGTTATGTTTTGCTGTGATACATTTTAGTGTGAGATTAGCGAAAATTCTACGCTGAGCGTTTGTATGCTTGCGTACTGCGTACTGGCATACAAAATAGTTATTTGTGCTGCTAGGTAGGAAAGTTGTTCTTTTCTGGTCCGAAGGATATGTATACGGCCGAGACATAGTCGAGGCTGGAGACTTCTTGAGGACCAGAAAACAACTTTACTACCAAGTAGCACACACTATTTTTTATCCTACACAACAAAACAACATAATAAAATAATATAAACATCTTACGAATACTGTATAATTTGACATTTAACTTAACCTCAATGAAATTTGTGAATTTGATTTGCAACATTAGAAATAGAATAAGAAAAAACAAACATTTTATTTTGACATATAAATAAAGTTAGAAATTCTGTTCTATTATTTACAGAATATATAATAAAAATACCTAGAATCTAATGTATTAAAACTATCTAAAGTTACAATATTTTAATAGCGCATCAAACGCCATCTGGTAGTCCGCGTACGAACTATTTACTTTACAAGCCTAGGGCTTTGTGACATTTTTGCAGGCCTGACCGGCAAATGTCTACTTTTGTGCGCACAAACACGCAGGAAAATCTTATTTTCAATACGTGTAGGATAAAAATTAAATTTGTTTAACCAAGTTAGACAATGTACCTTAAAAGTTACATAAAACTAAATTTGATCGAAATATCAAATTTTTTTTTCGATCAGTGGTTCTCAAAATACGGGACTCAACTTTCTTATTTTAAATGGGAACATATGTTTATTTTTAGGTTATTCTATATAGTATTTTTTTCTGAATTCAACGATGTAAACATATCATATTCTAATATAACAAAATAACTGAGAAAAATGCATGTTAGATTTATATGTATTTTATTTATATCTGGCTGAAAGAAGAGTGCTTTGGATAGAAAACAATTCGTTTTCTTCTTAAAACTGACAGTTTAAGAACATAAAATTTAACAAAAAATAATCAAACAATGTTAGATAGAACTATATGTCTATGTTTTCTAATCATAGCACTCTTGTTCCAGCCAGATATAAATAAAATACATATAAATCTAACATGCATTTTTCTCAATTATTTTGTTATATTAGTATATGATATGTTTATATCGCTGAATTCAGAAAAAAATACGCTATCGAATAACCTAAAAATAAACATACGTTCCCATTTAACATAAGAAAGTTGTGTCCCGTATTTTGAGAACCACTGGTCTAAAAATTTTTTTTTTTTGGTCTTTGTATTAGTCTTGTAAAATGGTGGTTCTTTGCTAATTTAACCAACCTCGTAGCTCTTATAGTTCTCGAGATAGCAATGGTGGCACACTTAAATGGAACACCCTGTATAGTGCCGTAGGAGGCTGATTCTTTAACTTGCGTGAGCATTTGCAGCACCTAATACTATACAGATATGTCACATGTGTACTAGTAAACCGTCTGTCGGATTTGTAAAGAACTAAAGATATGACGTCATGATTTGCGTGACTCGCAAATAAGTTGCTTGACCTCCGCAGGTGCTGTTTCTAGTTGCGGCACTACCTACCTCGTTCTAATACTACATCTATATTTGTGTATCTTTCATTTTGGGGAGTTTTTAAACTTATTTAAGATATTCAGAACAATTTATTTATTTCATTTTCGGCAACTTGCGATTTAATATTGAATTTATTTGTCATTGTGATCATTTATTATAATTGTTTTAGTAATTCAAAACGATTTATTCAACATTTATTTATTTAATTTTCCGTAAGTTGCAGTTAATTACTGAAATAATTTATTATTGAGATTATTTATTGCAAATGTTGTAGTAATTCAGAACAATATATTTTACATTTGTTATTTCATTTGCCGCAAGCTGCAGTTAAATACTGAAATAATTTATTATTGAGATCATTTATTGTAATTATTTTAGTACTTGAGATCAATTTATTCTACATTTATTTATTTAATTTTCGGTATGCTGTAGTTAAATATTCAAATAATAACAATAAATATTAGAGATAATTTATTATAATTGTTTTTAGTTCTTGAAATCAATACTAACATAAAACTTGTCTAAAAACCTAAAACAACGAAATCCCTAGATAGATTATTAGAAAACAAACAATGACGTAATACAATATTCTCACGCAAATGAAGTCACGCAAGTGCTCATGTAAGTTACAGAAACAGCCTGTGACAAACAATGAATAATTAAAATTGAATATTTGTTAAATAACTTTGGTTCTCTAAAAACAAAAACACATTTTAAGATCAAATGTCAAAAAGAAAAAAGATTCAACAACAAATGAAAATTTTTTTAATAAATGAAATGGCTAATGATTGCACAATCCGCGAACGAAGATTTATAATCTATACCCAATTGCCAGTCTGGCAGAATTCCGCAAATAGGATTTAATATGCTTTACTCATTTATTGATAAAATGTGTACCTAAATTTGACATGAGAGAAAAGAAAAATCGTGTTTATTTTTATTACAAGCTCCTTTAGTTTTGGTTACAAAATATTCTAATTTTTTTAGTTTTCAAATTTTTGCAGACGCTCAACGGAACTTTGGGGGACTTGAGCGCTTTTGCAAAGGATTCTAGTTACGCCAATACAATGATCGTATACTCACTATTTATACAGGCAGACATTTTTCCAGATTATAGATTTAATAATATTTACGGATTTTTTTGAAAAAAAAATAATTTTGAAAAAAGTTAGTAATAAATATTGTTTTTCTCAGCGAGTTTCATTACTGATTATATTTAATGTACTTATTTCTGTTGCACCTTGTATATCTCAGGACAAAATGCTATTTTTTATGTAATATACGTTATACAAATAATTGTAAATTGTCTATTTCCACAGGAATTACAAAAGAAGCAGAAGAAATAGAATTAAATTTGCTCCCAGTGAAGTCCCGGGAGAAATATGAAAAAGAATATGATGTCTTCAAAAATTGGTTGAAGGAAAACCACGTAACTGTCATAAATGAAGATGTGATGTTAACTTATCTTCAAGGAAAGGTACGAATAATTTGCTTTAATGTAAACTGCTCGCGGTCTCGAATTTACTCGTTCCTCTTGCGTGCAAACGTCGCGGGCGGGTACGCAAGTGGAATGGACTTGTGCTTTGGTGAAGAACAAGATGGCTGCTGCTGCTGTTCTTATAGTTCATCCAACTCTGATAAAGAATGGAACGAAGCTTTGAGGGAGAGAGGAAAACTAATTTTAGCAAATAATTTCTATTTTATAGGAATACTTTAACGAACGAAACAATATTTTTTAGACCACTGATCCTCAAAATATTGCGTGCAAATTTCTTATTTTAATCGAGGATCTATATATTTTTTAATTTATTCGTTTCTGTATTTTTTTTCTGAATTTAATGACATGGTAGTTTCATACCCTTACATAACAAAAAAGTGATAAAAATGTAATTTGGAATTTTATGATAATTTTATTTAAATCTGATTGGTAAAAGAATGTTATGGAAGAAGACAATTGAATATTTTGTTTTTGTTTCATAGTAATTGTTGATTCCTGTTAAAATAAATTACTTCGTATACCTATCGGCTAGAGTAAAGAATATGTGATAGAGGGAGAAATCTTGACGTATTAAATCCGCCATTTTACCTGGCTTGTTGTATACGTTTTCATTTTAGCAGAATTAAATTTAAAATATACCATAATTAGCGACCTTCTATAGGCTAATTACATGTCCAAGATAGTAATTTGTATCACTAGTTTTCCGAGAGCGACTTTATATTGATAAGCCGAGCTTAAAGCGAGGCCTGCAAATAATGTGAGATCTCGCAAGAGTTCCTGGGCGTGTGATACACAAGATATTTTGCGCCGATGATACTGTTTATTTATTAAAGATAAATAATTACTACTTAAAATTTTGAACACTATAGATTGTTATGTCTGTAACATTTTCGGTTCACATGGATATGGATTCACTTGTTTTATTCAAAAAATTTAGTGATATTTGTTCTAATTTAAAAAATAAAACGAATATGAATTGATATTATTCAACAATTAACGTAATCATATTTGTACAAGACGAGTATAATATGGACAATAAATTAAAAATAGTTGTTTCAATTATCGTTTTACAGTTCCAATAAAATAAAATTAAAAATTTTGACAAAATATAATGCTAAAATATTTAAGTGAGCATCCCTACATTTCTGGACGATTTTGAGTTCAGTAATACTAGTCATAATGGGACGGAGGCGTAAAAAATTTTTCCGCTCTAGCCATTAAAAAAAATGTTCCGCTAGCTTTATCTTAGTTAAATTATTTACATGTTGTATTATATAGGTATATTATGTTTATAACATATATTAAGTCTACAAGTTTGTTATGGCGTTCATAATGAAAAGCGTTTGATGTTAAATGATGTTTTACTCACGCAAGTTTCACTATAAGGCTGTATCATATGTTATATACTTTATATTATATATTTTATCTACTTTTATAATTTCTTTAAAGTTCTGCTCACCGCTGCTGCAAAACTAGCAGAACCACGCAGAATCATGTTAAACAGCAATATACTAAGCAAGGATAGATTTAATAATTATCGACTTTCTATTTCTACTACGGAATAAGAAGTGCTGTGATAATGTAATACAACAACAATGAATAACCGTTATTATAATAATGGCTTGTCGAATAAGCCGATATACAAAAAGTTAAAGATTGACTAAGCAACAATAATGTAAACAAATATAATTTATTTTTTGCAAAGAAATATTAATTAACATTAAGATTTTTCACCAGAGAACACTATTAATACAGTAAATTACAAAATTTATATAATTATGTACGTTTCACATTTAATCAGGGCATGTAACCGGTTAATAAAAACCGGTAACCGATATTTTCAACGAAAATTGCGAACTTTAACCGTAATTTTAACCGATATTTTTCAGGCCGAAATTACTGGTAACCGTTAACCAAAAAAAAAAAAAATAAACCGGTTTTAGCGAACAATCACTTTTATATTAATATTATTTAGCGAGAAAAAATTGTAATTTTTTTTATATCTGTGTTTCCTATTTGTATTTGAAGATGAGTCATGACAGTTTTTACAATTAACATTTTATTGGAGAGTCATAAATGTAGGTAGTCTCCTTGGCCGTTAAGGTTACTTAAAAAGTCCCAAATGAATACGGCCTTTGTCAACACAGGCAAGTTTAAAATTGAAAAGTGACCTGCGTTTTTCTGATGATATTACGGGAATTTTTGTGAATGTTCATTAATTAAATTGCTTTTTTTAATTGTTATATTTTTCTCAGATGGTAATATATTTTTTTTTTTTTAATTAATTATTCTGTAATTTTTTTAATCAAATTTTTATAATTACTTTTTTTTTTATTACTTTTAATTATTTTTTTAACCGGTATATTAACCGGTTTAAACCGGTTTCCAATTTTTAAAAACCGGTTTTCAAACTAAAACCTTTATTATTAATCGTTCTTTATAAGGATTAACCGTTAACCAGTATTTTTTTCGGTTACATGCCCTATATTTAATTCAGTTTTACTACATCGCAATTCAATTTCAAAGTGGTACAAAAGCGTTAATGGCGATGCTGGCCTTATTAGCGAAGCATTCATTGGAATTAAGTTTAGATGTCAGTATTCTGACTATCCATTACTATAGCTCGTCCAAAATAGAAAAGGACCTGTCAATCATTCTCGCGCATATAATGCAACAAACAAGTTGAAGGAGACGGCAACATAAATATACTTTTTTTCTAATGGTGTTCAATGTGCCGCACAGTACGTACTAAATGTATCGTAGACCCATGCCTGGCCTACCAGTTGCCCTGTGCAGTTCTGGGTTATAGTAGCTATACCTACCCCATGTCAACCAAGTTCAAAACTGCACTGATCCAATAAACTAGGGGCGTAAACCATAAATGGGAAAGCAATCTACCATTGGCGTGGGATTATTTCAATAACAAATTGAATTTTTGTAAATATTTATATTTTAAAATACATAATGTTTCTGAATAACGAAAGAAAATATCACATTTATGAACATCATAAAAAAATTCTTATTAAGTAGAAGCGAATGGATTACATCGGTTTGGTCACTGACAATATTTTTCTTTGAAATAACAGCTTCTTTAATCTCTAGATTTTCAAGCCAAATTATAGTTAATCCTTTTTCTGCTACATGTAAGATTACGAATCACCCTTTCCATAAATGATTATTACCTGCTAATATAATCCTGCTAATATAATCCTCGGCAAATCCTGTGCTGTTTTCTGTTTATTGCAATTATATGTTCTTTAAATCTTACTTTCGAATTTCCTTCATATTATATAATAAATTCTTAATATAGTTTCCCCATATGAACTATGAACTAAGTATGCCACTGGTAAAAAACGCAATGGGGGGTACCTTTTCCCATTGGTTGCTCAAAATATGAACGAAAATGCGTCCTTCGCGCAGGTTCATTTCTATATTGGACGAGCTATAGCAAGTTTATGCGTTGATTAAATGTCTATGCCGACGAATCGAATACGATGGAAACAAATATTACGGATATGTAGAATATGGAATTGAACACAGTACCGATTCTCAGACATAAGCAAAAAAGGCTTGTATGTTTATGGTAGTCTGCATTAACGATTCATGGCAGTTAACTATTCCCTACTTCTTAGATAATGAAGTCAGTGCAGAACAATAGTATATTATTTAACAAGCATAATATGTAGGCTATATTACACGAGGATGTAATTAAAAATACGAGCGGCAGCGAGTATATTTAATCATCCGAGTGTAATGTAGCCATATTATGCGAGTCAAATACTATATTTTATCTACAACTAACAGGCATATAAGAAATCTGATATTATTTGTTAAATATTCAGTTAGGTGTGAGTAGTTCATATATAGCTTAACAGATGGCGCCACAGTAGCACTTAAATGTGAAAATAACTATTCAAATTGTATATATTATACTTTTATAATCATTTATATTGATATTTATAATAAAAAATATATTATTAATAAATTAACAGTTTATTAAAATGTTATGTGTTATATTGTATGCTCTATTTATTATAGAAAAGTGTAGCGTGTAATATAACATTTCATATTACACTTGTGTAATATGAGTAGTATATTATATGTAGTATCACACGTATAATGTACCCATATTTGAATAGTTGTAGATAAAGATATTATCTCGCTAATATTTGTTTAACAAATGTCATGAAGCTGGCTTAAAAAATGTTTCACAGACTTTCGATGGAGCATCCTCAAACATTTCTATGAAGAGTCGTTTTGGATGTGACAAAGAACTATGTAACATTTTTTCCTTATCCACAAACACAAGATAAGGGATACTTTTATCCAGACCCTTCTCACATGGTTAAAAATGTAGGAAACTGTTAAGGTGAAGAAACTTTTAACCAGTGCATGTAACCGAAAAAATACTGGTTAACGAATGTTTATTCGCTTTATTGACGATTAAATGAGAGTTTTACATTTTTGTTAACTACATTTTATAATTAATTCGTTCGTTACAAAAAATCTTGTACAATACTTATGCGGAAATACCTTCCGTGCATACGCCTAAATGAAATACTCGCCCGCGTTGCTCGCTCGTACTTCAAACAAAAGCTCATGCACGGAAGTTCATGTTCTTGCATTTGTATTGTAAATAACTATTTTCTGGGTTATTGAATAATCGATGTAGGTTTCGGCTACAGTGCTGGAAGTCCAGCGTCCATGGCGTTTGAAGACAGTAATATCAGCCCCAGAGACAGGGCCGTTCTTATCAATTTTGGCGCCCTGACCTATAAACCAATTAGCGCCCTAGGGCCTAGGCATTAAATTTCTTAATTATGATTTTTTAATATTTCATTGCAGTTATAAATAAAATTATTTTGTTAAATGAAGTTCCTATTAATTTACATTTTATTTTTAGTTAAAATACATGGAGCTTAAGGATAACAAGAATAGTGATGGCAATCCCTAATAATTTTTTATGATAAGAAATAAAAAAAAATAACAACATATTAACTCGCTCCGTTCTCGCGCGCAATGGAGTTTAGGCTACTCGGGTTGTGCATTCATCTTTTCCCGAATTTATTAATTGAGATATAGAGATTTAAGCATATTTAAAAATTCCTTATCTTTACGTTCGTGGCGCCCCTTAAGTTACGGCGCCCCTGCCCAGAGATTTCAAATATTTATTTGACTTCTTGTGAAAGTTTTCGATTTTTTAGCACGGTAACCAATAGATTTATTTTGAAGGTATGGTACCAATTTTGAAAATTTTCGTATGTCAATATTTACTTTTACATTTAAAGCCTGTAATATTTTCTATTTTTCGTCGAGATAAGGTAATATGACGTTTTTTGTAACGTTTTTACTCTCTGTTTAGCTGGTAACAGATTCAGTTCCAGGTCGTACATTTTGAATAAAATCAATACAATTAAATTTGATAAACAAATATAAATAGATGTAATTATATATGTTGACAAGAGGAATTGGTAACATTGGTAAATTCATATAAAATTTATTTTTCGTTGCTAAACTTAAATTTTAACAAAAATAATCATAAATAAAAACAGTAAAGAGCCACTTTACTTTCCGAAAAAAATGTGATGCATTCACAAAAACGTACAATGATACAATTTTGTGAACTATCAGCTGATAACCTTCAACACCTAATTAGTCAAGTCGGCGCGGTAAGATTGAGAGAAAACAGTGTTGCAATGTGTATTAAAAATAAATATTATATATACCGGGTGTCCCAGCTCAACCGACACATGGGAGTTTTACATGGGAAATCAGTTAATTATGAATAGTATCTCCCCAGTGCAAGATATTAACTTGAAATTTTGTATGCTTATTGGGGAATATTACAATTATTATACTTATCACCGTCTTGCAATTATACTAAAATTGAATTGAAAAAAGTAAATGGAAATGGAAGAAAATAACTAAATTTATTCTAAAGTTTTCGCAATATATATTTGCTTCATTTAATATTTATTTATGTTATTTTATTTATATATACAATATTTATTTTTAACACACATTGCAACAATGTTTTCTCTCAATCTTAGCGCGCCGACTTGACTAATTACGTGTTGAAGGTTATCAGCTGGTAGTTCACAAAATTGTATCGTTGTACGTTTTTGTGAATGCATCACATTTTTTTCCTGGAGTAAAGTGGTTCTTTGCTGTTTTACACTTTTTATATTATATTGTGATTTTAAACACTTACGCCCGTTTTCACCAACAAGGCTTAAATTTTAAGCCAGACTTAAACAAAAAAAAATGTAATTGAATTTTTGACAGCAATGTTAAATCATGCATTTGACATTTTATTTCGATTCGATATTTTCTATTTAAGGCAAGCTTAAATTTAAATTATAAGGTGCGAACGGCCATTAATTTTCTTAAAATTTAAGTTTAGCAATGAAAAATGTATTTTATATGTATTTCTCAATGTTACCAATTCCTCTTGTCAACATAAATAATTACATCTGTTTATATTTGTTTACCAAATTTAATTGTATTGATTTTATTCAAAATGTGCGACATGGAATTGAATGTCAATATGATTTTCTGGTATCCCTCCAGAATTATCAGAAGCAGCACATGCTGCTGTTTTAAATCTATTGCCAGCTAAACAGACAGAGAAATATGAAGTGGCCTATAAACATTTTAAAGAATGATGTGAAATAAAAAGAATAGCAAACGTTACAGAAAACGGCATATTACCTTATCTCGACGAAAAATCGAAAATATTAAAGGCATCGTCGTTATGGTTGTTCTAATCTATGACGAATGCAAATTTAGGTTACCGTAGTATTAAGTTTTTTTGACCGAGGTTAAATGATAACATCAGCGAATTAAAGAAATTGGCAGAGAAGTGCAATTTTAAAAACATCTTACAAGACATGCTACTCGACAGAGTCGTATGTGAGGTAAAAGATAAAGCGCTACAACGACGGTTACCTACTTGCAGAAGAAGAGTTAACTTTTGAAGACGCAAAGAAAAAATCTTTAGCAGCACAAGCAGCTCAACATGCAGCCGAAATTCAAAGTAGCAATACATACGTAGAAGTAAACAAATTGAAGAGCAACGAAAGAAAATTCAAGCCGTGTTACAGCTGTGGAGAAGAACACAATGCAAAAGTCTGTAGGTTTTTGGATAAAGAATGCAATTTTTGTAATAAAAAGGAACACATTACAAAAAATGTGTTTTAAAAAGAGAATATGGAAGGGGAAGAATATAGAACACAAATCGAACCAAATTTCAACAGAGGTGGAGAGTGAAGAAGACACAAGTGAGCAATACGCGTTGAATTGGATCCAATATGGATCGATGTCAAACTTGATGGGCGAAATTTACAAATGAAGTTAGACACAAAATCACTACGCAAATGGAAGAAGAATTAGATAAGTTAATCAAGCAAGATATATTAGAACCAATAACTAGTGCAGATTGGGCAACGCCAATTGTCACTGTGGTAAAGAAAAATGGCAAATTGCGAATCTGTGCGGATTATAGAGCCACAATAAAGTAGTTCATAAAGATAGTTACCCTCTACCTACAGTAACTGAAATGTTGGCAGAGCTAGGAGGTGGCGAAGAATTTACAGTTCTAGATCTATCTTAGGCTTATCAACAAGTTGTAGTTGACGAAGAAACATCCAAGTTATTAACACTAAACCTATTGAAGGGTTTGATGCGTGTTAAAAGTTACAATTTGGGGTATTAGTAGCTACTGGAATTTTTCAGCGTATAATGGATAATCTATTAGTAGGTTTGAAAGGAGTTAAAGCATATTTAGATGACGTAATTGTCACCGGTCGAAATAGACCGGAACATCTGGATCGGTTAGAAAAAGTTTTTAAACGGATGACAGCTGCAGGGCTACGTATTAATAAAGGAAAATGCAAATTTGTTGCACCGGAAGTAGAATTTTTAGGATACAGAATGTTACGGTTTGAAATAATACCAAAGACTTTAAAAAATATATTTAAATTATTGAGGTAGGCAACCCTAATTACCTGAAAGTAATGTCAATCTGTCTGGTCATAGCATTCGCTCTTTTCACTTAATTGATAGCTTTAAAACCTGTAAGAAAAAATTAAGCGAACATTATAATTTTGGCAGTTGAACAGTGTGGTTGTGATTTTGTATCAGTTAGAATTTTGATTAGTTGTGGAGCAAGTTTGTGAATTTATAGTTCTATTAGTTTATCAGGATGGTATTTTGTGAAATTCATTTACTAATTCTAAATTAACAAATAAATTCCAAGCATTTGCTGATTCTAGCGCACGTTTCAGTGGCGTGCATTTGACACTTGACCAGTAGATTAACATTTACTTTTCAGGCTTGTAATATTTGGTACTGTCCACGGTTAATACCGTTACTACTATCAACGTACTAAGTTCCGTCGTTATGACCGAACCATCTCTATTGACCGAATGGTCTGTCTGTGAATCTGTGGAGGAGTTAGTGATCGTGTGGACATTCCATCCCGGACACGCCGCCGCTGACTCAAAACACTGGACAGGGAAATACCGTGCCATCTATATCCGCGTCGAACGCCGAGCCCCCAGATAAGCTTTCTTAGTTATTTCTTTTTGTTTATTTAAATTTAGTTACTTAATTATTATTCTGGTTGAATATCTCAACATTATTGTTTTGGCGCTAAAGCTTTGTTAGTACACTTAATATTTTAATACTATTATCGTTGGCTGTAAATAGCTCACGCGAGTGGTTCAACGAGTTTAGTTACTATTTTAGTTATTTTCTTTTTTGACTTATTAGGGTGTGTTAGGCACATTAGTGTCTAGTCTTGCTTTATACTTTGCGCTAGCATCGTGAACCCATTGATCGATCAACGCCCGTTCCCAAACTATTGCACTTGAATTTTGATCTTTGTTGTTATAGACGTATTTCACTCTCCGATAATAGTTTAGTCATTATTTTTGGTTTTTAATAGAGTTATATCTTTTATAATAAATTATTGTGTCATTGTTTTAATGATATTTAGTATTATCAGCGCATTTATTTTGTAAATTATTTCTAACATATACTCATCAACAATTATTGTTATACTTGATCAAGTTTATCCAAACTTTATTAAATTCAATTTAAACCTTAGTTGCGATTTCGCATTATTTGCTTTTGTATGCTACCCCTTCGCGTAGTGCTCATTGATCAGCATTGTTGGTCAACTGGCGCCCAAATTAGAATTATTTTGCTGCGGTGTGTACTTAGCTTACTTATTAATTGACTTAAAACCCCGACCCGTCTTCACTGTAGCTCAGCCAGAGTTCAACCGTACTTGCGCCGGATCGTCCTCGAGGGACGTAGCAATAATTACAAAAAACGGCATTCAACCAACACAAACTAAAGTTAAGGCAATTAAGCAAGCTCCGGAACCAAAAAATGAAATTGAACTGAAAGCCTGGTTAGGTTTAACAAAATTTTATGACAAATTTATTGAGAATATAGCCAATTTATTCGAATCACTATACAGACTATTTTATAAAAATACTAGAAAAAAGCATTACAGTCTAATACGTTACTTACACATTATAATGCAAACAAACCATTAATATTAGTGTGTGATGCATCAGCTTATGGGGTCGGCGCTGTTTTATCCCATGCAGATAAAAATGGCAATGAAAAACCTGTAGTAGAAATATGTTACCAGTAGAGCAAAATTATGGACAAATAGATAAAGAAACACTTGCCATAATTTTTGGTGTAAAATTCTTACAAAAAACTTGATAGTCTGTTAATAGCAAAAGACTTAGCAAGATTAACAAAAAATGATTTAGTTTTGTCGAAAGTTTTAGAATGGACTTTAAATGGATGGCCACATTCAGTGGCGGAACAGTATAAAGCATTCTGTAAAAAGAAGATTGGAAATTTCAACTCAAAGTGATTGTTTGTTGTGGGGGAATCGTGTTGTATGTAATTCGTGAAACTGCACAGGTCACGCTATGTGTAGATACATGCAGAAAATAAAATTTTGCCTAGAGGTCTATCTCTATCATTTAGTGAAGAGAAAAGCGCAGAAACCAATATTTGTTCAGATTAAACCAACTCTAGAAATATGGATGTTAGAATAAATGACAACTGCTGTGGTATAGTTCTCAGTTATATACTATTAAAAAAAACTTTTACTTGTGACTGACTTGTAAACTATCATTTATCTTAACTCTTTGTTGCCAGGTAAATTAATTTTTACAAGCTACTACATTGTAAAAATGACAGCTGTCAGATTTACTAGTACCTAGCATGTTAAGATGACACCTGTCAGTTTTACTGGCTAGTAGTTCCATTGTTTATTGTCTTCCAAGGCTTACGATATATCATTTAAAACAATTTTTGACACAAAATTAGTAACTGTCAAAATTTGGTTTTAATTTTAATTTTATTTACAAGTCAATAACAAGTAAACTATTGTACATTATACGCCAGGTAACAGTTTTTACTGGTTCAAGGAGATGACAGGCTCGCCTAAACGGCTCGCCAGTCAATTCCTCCTATCACCAGTAAAAACTGTTTTACCTGGTTAATATTGTAAAATACTATTTATACGTAATACATGTAATGTATGTTTGTATATATTTATAGTTTTAAAATTATTAATAATAATTACACTACATATGGCGTAATTTCCATTAAACCTGATTTTTATTTTTTTCATATTTTCTCTATCTCCAAAACTATTGAAGCTATAACAAAAATAAGTATGACTTTTTTCGTAGATAATTTACTCAAGTTTAATTTTGTATATCGTTAGTTTCGCGATAAACTTAATAATTTCCAGTATATTAAAGGAAAAGTGAAACATTCTACATTTATGTGGCTCCTCTAATAAAATTAAAACATTACTCACAGTTGTTAGATTTTGTTAATATTTTTCATCCATAGTCTACTGTACATTTTATTCAATATTTTTCTTATGTAAGGATATAAAACTACTATATGGTTGAATTCAGAAAAGCATACGCAATCGAATAGGCATAAAAAATACGTACAACCATATTTGAAAAAAAAATAATAATTTTGAGATGTAACTTGAAAACCAATGGTTTAAAAAATATTTCTTTCTATAATCAAATGGCGGCATTGATCTTCTACAACTTTGATTTTTAGTATATTTTTGTATCTGTAATAACCATGTACCCAACTTTCGATTCCACCCTGTATAGCTTGTTAAAGGATTCACAGCACGGCAGATTTAAAATAAACGGGAATAATTGATTTCCGATTCTGTGGTTGGCCGAGATGAGCAAATTTTGAGTTCATATTTCACTGTCCTGATATATGGCCACTTTAATTAATCAAAAAAATTAAATAATGGGGATATATTTTGTATATAGGAGTAGAAAAATGAATTATTTTCAATTGATTTGTTTATGCAATTAATTAATTCACAATTCATAATTTAATTGTTATTAGATTACCTTGAAAACTCCCAACGTTTAACTTTTATCCATACACATATAGTGACAAACAAAAAATTTAAAAATTGTAAAATATGTACAAACCAAAAACCAATATAAAATCAACATTATTATTGAATTACTTACATTTCGTTTGATGTTGGTTTCGCTTCAAATTATATAAAACATAAACCTAATCATGTTCTAAAATAGCGGGAAAATTAAATTTACCGGTTAATTATAGACAAAAATTAACTGTCGTTAATTTTGATAATTTACATTTCAGTTAATTATTATGAGATGACATATCTTCCCCTTTTACGAACGCAGATGTTGCAGATGTTTGAGTGGCACTTGAAAAATTGGGTTGTTTTGTTGTTAGCCAACAAAATTGTTTCATTACTGCATTTAAAATTTGTTATTTTATTTGTAACGTGCGACGAAAGAGTTGGCCTTTGGCGGAAAATATATATTCTAATACAATAAGAATTAGTTTGTTGTCAGTATATGCAAACAAATTGCGAAAATTATTATTAAAAGTATAATGATTAGTGTAAAATGATAATGGTAACCTGGAAATATTTGTTCATATCACAGTATAAAAGCTACCTAGCCAAAAAAAATAACTTTCACTATTTTTCACAACAACTTTACTTACAGAAGCAGTGCTAAATAGTTCTTGAAAACAGAGAACAAAATAAATAAATATGTAGCTGTCTGTCCTTATATTTTAAAGAAAATGATACAATGTACTCATAAAATGAACGTAATAACAAAATCACCAACTACATTAATTTTTTCTCAAGTATCCACACATTAGCATATATTATAGTCCTATAGCACTTATATCCTATATTATATACGGTAAACAAAAATCGCGAAACTGTACAGATCACGGCTAGATGCAGTTACAAGCATAGAATAGTATATTGTGCAATAAGTACTAAAAGTCACGTATTTTCCACAAGATGTGAAAGTTTCGGTTCAAGATTTTGCACGAATAGCACATTGTATTTTTTCTACGACCTTACTTTTAAACGTTACGGAACAAAAATACATGCACGAAAGCTATTTGACATAAGAATTAACATGGCGCACAAAGAGTATTGGCTTTAGAGTATAGAAAACTACTATAGAGGGAGCATGAAGTGCATTTGTAGGCATTGAAGTTGATTGCATGGAACGGAAGGGTGAATCACTTGGCGGCCATGTTAGTATGAACGACACTACAACACATTTAAATGCATTTACACAATATTTTCTTTTATTATTAATACAAAAACATATTTACGTTATAAAAAACATATAAAATGCAATATATTCACCATCCTTTAAATAAAATTAATTTACTCGTATTTAATTCTTGTCTTCTAGTTTTAGACGCATCAGGTACATTTTTTACAATATAATGAAGCCGGATTATTGTGTATTTTTCTGCTATAGCCCGAATTAAGTTTAATAAATGATTTTCAAGTGGTCCTTGATTATATATGATTTTTTAATTTCTCAAAAATGCTATACTATACTATACTTTATATAATATTTTAATACAGATGATACTAAATACAAAGTATTAATTTTTTTATTTAAATAATACCCATGGCTCTCATGCATTGCTTGTTTAATTATTTTTTCGGTTGTTTTGCATATATTTATCAAATCATCGGATGGATAAATTTAGTCCTTCAAAATCTTTTGCAACTATAAATTGTAGATCTCTTTTATTTTCGTCAGGATATTGTTCCAGAGCACTGACACACTCTTCACAAAAAAATTGTTTTTTTAGTTGACGAACAAATACACTAATGTATGCAACTATTGTAATATTAAATGTCGATAATTCTTGTGGATTAGCCTCATAAAAATGATCAGATTCGTCAAATACTGGCAAATGGTCATCTAAAATTCTAAATTTGTTCGTAGAACAATTTATAATGTTTATAGCATTACTAGCTTGTATAGATGAAGAAACATGTAGGAAACTAATTTCTTCTAATGAAATACAATTTCCTCTCGCATTTGACTTTAATTCTGTATGAATTAGATTTTTTTTGTATGCAGAACAAAATTGTCTAGAAGTAGGGTTATTATTGAACCCACCTTGTGCCTGAATTGATGAAAACAACATTTCTAGATGGTCTTGGTTAAGTTTATATGTTGGAATATATTTTAAAATAGAATTTTCAACAATTAAATCTTCATATAAACTTTTTAAACTGTATATGCACGTTAAAAAACCAATAAATCCTACTTTTCTATTTGATAACGTAAGTTTTGTACCATCCTTGAATTTTAAACTTTTTATATATTTTTCACATAAATTTAAAGTATCGAAAACAGTTACTGCATTACTTTGACAGAGTGCCTTTTTTAATCCAAATTGCCAAATATTCTTACTATTCAAAATGTCAAAAATGTTATTAAAATTACGAATAAATTCTATTGTTCCTTTACAATTCTGAAATTCAGGTAATTGAATTTTATTGTAACAAAATCTAATGCAGTTGCTGTTGAAGAACTTAGTAACTGTGCAGCCAAACGAACTTTCATGATATGTTTTCGGTTATCCGTATGTACTTTTTTTATTTTATTGGCTAAATTTAGCCTTTCATTTTCTTGAAGTTCCTGCACGCAAACAACGTAATTCCAATTAATAATTCTGTCTCTATCATCGAAAAATATTTTTTTGTCCCCAAAAGCATTTCTTACATTTTTTAACATATGGCATGGATCCGGGTATAAGCAGACTTTTTGATTTGTATCTGGATGATTAAACCAAGAATTTTTTTTTCGAGATCACAACCTAATTTTTTTAACATTGACATATTTGATGCTGCTCCATCAAAAGTTACAAAAATTATTTGCAAACCTGCTTCTTGGCATTTACTTAAACAAATATTGATTAAACTACATCTTTGGTCTGCATTTACTCCATCGATTAAACAATATGCGACAGGTATTTTCCATGAATCGTTTATACAAACTACAAGAAAAACAAGAGCATCTTTAGCTTCACATGAAGAATCATCGTTATTTTCAACACCAAAATAACATAACCGTAATATTTTTTGCCATCAAATTCTATTCTTCGACGAATAGATATTTCGTCGATTCACAAACTAGCAACTAAAGGGTGATCGGAATAGTCACATCTAAATTTAATTGCAGTAAATGCTTCTGAAGTAAACCCAGGTTCTCCATTTACAGAGCTGTACCACTTAGATATTGTTTTTGGGTGTGGTAAACAAGAATTGAATGAAGAACGCACATATCTATATGCACTCGGTGAATAATAATGAGTGTGACTGTAACTTGTCCTGGTAATATCGGTGTAATTCCGCTAACTGTTACCTCTGATGCTCTTCGTGGGGGTTTTTCTTTCTAAAAAAAAAATAAAAAAAAAATTCTATAAACTCTGCTGGTAAAAAAAACCTTTTGTAAATAGGTCGGAAATGACGGAAATATTGTGGGTACAGCTGTTTCCCGAAGTCTTACACAAGACAATAATGTTCTATCGAACGACTGCTCCGTAAAATGTTCCAAACACACAATGCTTGTGTTGTTTGGTTCCCAACCAACTCTTCTTACGGCTTTCACCCAAGCCGCTCGTCTTTCTAGATTTTTCGGAAATCTGTAATATTATATGTATTTTTAGAAATTTTTCATAAAAAAAATAATTTATAAATACTGAAAATAAATTAAAGGCCAATCTTTTTAACTCCTAATAACTATTTGGCAAATAAATAACAAAAGTTTATTCAGCTAATAAATTTAGTAGGAGATGGAAGACTGGCCCTTAACCTAAATCGTGTTATGTTTTATAAGTTACTTTAAAATAAAGCAAAAATGTACATGACATTTATTCTCTAAACAGAATACTAGTACGATTTAAATTAAAATTTAATAAATAAACTGTATAATTTAGGGTAAATGAAATAATCAGTAACTCACCTGTGGAATGTAATAACTTTTTCCTTTTCTTTTTGTTGTTGTTTCGCAGCTTTTGCTGAAGATCGGTTATTACACCCAAAAGCACAACACTTTGGCATGTTAATATAAGTCTTTTAAATAATAAAAACAAACAATAACAAGAAAATAACTAAATAACACTTAAAAACTAACACAAAACTCAATGCACTGCTAGTATCTGTCGTTCACACTAAGATGGCTGCCGTACAGATACAAACAATCCCCTCATGCCTTCACGGTTTATTGCTTTGGTTCCCTCTATAGTAGTTTTCTATACTCTAAGGTATCGGCAGTATCGACAATGGGGAAGTTTAGCGTATTTTTTTTATTTTTTTATTTTATCAAGATTGCCCTCAAAAGTAATATTCTACATTTTATTTCATCCATAGATGCCTAGATTTCTCAAAAAATGAAATTTTATACAAAAATGACGTCAGAGTGGCTCTTGGAGAACGTATCGTGTATCTTAACCAGCGCGCGCTGGGTTCCCATGGCAACAGAGAAGCGTGTGGTGTAATGCATCAAGATACAACCTACGTTCAAAAAGTCAGGTCTCACCATCCCTTCTGCGGAAGCGCATAACTCACTTGTGACGTCAGAGTGGCTCGAAGATAAATCATTGATTACAAATAATTGGCAACATCATTTTAACTTTCAATTAAATTTTAAGTTATAATTATTTATATACTTACGACTAAAAGATATTTCACATGTAATTTCTACCACGCTAAACTTTCCCATTATTGTGAAAAATTATATTTCCCACACTGCACATGCGCAATGTTAGAAATAATTTCTCACACTTTATCCCACAATTGTGGGAAATATGCAACTTTAAAGCTTTATAAAATGTGAGAAAAGTTTCACTTTCCATAGTGGTCGTTGAAAAAACATTTTACCTAGAGGTCTATCTCTATCAGTTAGAGAAGAGAAATGCGCAAAAACCAATATTCGTTCGGACGAATCCAAATAGGGGTGCTAGAATAAATGATATACTGTGATGTTCAAACTACAAACTTTAAAAATATCATATTATACGTAATAAATGCTTTATGTGTTTGTATATATTTATAGTTTTAAAATTATTAATAATAATTACACTATATATGGCGTAATTTCCTTAAATCCACATTTTTTATTTTTTCATATTTTACCCAACCCTATCTCCAAAACTATTGACATTACGACATAAATGAGTAAGATCTTTTTTGTAGAGAACTTATCCTAGTTTAATTTTGTATACGGTTAATTTTTCGATAAACTCAATAATTCTCAAGATATTTGGGAAAAAGTGAAAAATTGTACCTTTAAGTATATTCTTGTTTTTCTATTCCCTTAATATATACATAAATTATAATACAGAATATATAGTGTCAGTAAGTGCAAGATAACTTTTCTCGTGGATTAAAAGTGTGCACGATAAAAGGTGTGCAAGATAACTTTTCTCGCGGATTAAAAGTGTGCACGATAAAAGGTGTGCAAGATTGAATGTGTGCCAGATACAATGATGAGCAATATAACATGTGTGGAGGATAAAATTTATACGCCCCAGAATTTTGCACAAATTCGTAATTTTGCAAAATAATTTTAAGTTCGCATAATTTTAAATTGCAATGTACAAATAATAACTTTGCAAATCTGTCGTTTATAATTTTATTTCGACTAACATCACTGATGTAACCGTAGCGTTAATAACATAAAACAAGCAAATTTCTTATTGTCATGGAAAATTTCCATTCACTTTACTTACTTCACAAATATAAGTGAAGTAGAAAGGATGACGAAAATAATACACCTGTAATTAATCTAAAATGATGATTTTTCTGTTGCAGTCAAAAATCTTGAAGTCAGCTTCTGTCTGGGCAAAATACTTCATGCTGAAGGCAACTCTGTCTCTGAAAGAAAAATTAAACATTGAAAGATATTCGAAGGTAACAGCATTCCTGAAGAGTAATTCAATAGGATATGAGCCGACAAAATCAAAAGTGTTCTCGAGAAGCGAAGTTAATACATTTTTAAGACAGGCTAATGACGACTTGTACTTGATGATAAAGGTAGGAAAATATTCATTATTTGTGTATCAAGGATTTACTTTACAATATGTTCTTTTTTTTTGTTATTAGGTTGCTCTTGTTTTTGGCATTTACGGAGCTTGTAGAAGGGAACAATTACATTCTCTGCGAGTTTCCGACATTGTGGAGAATGGCAACTCCTTATTTATTACCCTTTCTGAAACAAAGACGCATCGTAGACGAATATTTTCTGTAGGTGCGAAAGGCGATGCTGTTAATCCACTGGAATTATACCATAAATATATTAATCTTCGTCCACGAAATGTACCACATGATTACTTCTTTATTTCTTACCGAGGGCGTAAATGCACTCCGCAGCGTGTTGGAATACACTCTCTTGGTAAAATGCCCAGATTAGTAGCGGAATACCTAAAGCTGCCCAACCCGGAGATGTACACTGCGCACTGCTTCAGGCGTACGTCAGCTAAGCTTATAGGCGATGCATGAGGTGACCTGGCGACTGACAATCTTCATCGATAGTTGAAGGATATACAAGGTGTATTCTTTTCATTTCAATCTTTGTGACCGTTCTTTTCGTCATTAATAAACTGTGAAGAAGTGTTAAATCTCGTCCCCCCCTTATGGACTCTGCCTGACCTCGAGAGGTTGTGTTTGCTTGTACTTGAATGTTACTTGAAGAATAGGTTACGTTTTGCTGTCAGTCAGCGAAATAGTTTTTTCTTTATTTCATTTAAAAGTATAAGGGTCGGAATAAATGTGAAATGAATTTTTGAACATTGCTGTCGAAATTTCGATTTGCATTTTTTACTTCTTTCATTTGAACGGAAATATACGTTTTGACCACCCATTTTGACTAGTTTCGGCGTAACGTCAGCACGTTCGTATCTCGCATAACTCAAAAAATAATTAGGGGTAGAATGTTGATATTTTGTATAGGAGAGATTAATGTAACGTGTAGTTGTGCAAGTAATGAAAAATCAGTTTGACATTCCAGATGTTTTTCCTAAAACGGTTGTGTAGCTAAATTGTTTTCAGTAGATTCATAAGTTTGATTATAATCAAAATCAGTGGGTTCATTATTCATATTTTGGATATATGTTTCATCGTTATTTATTTTCTCATTGTTGAATATTTCTGATATTTTGGGGATGAATAAGTCTGTTGTTGGAAATGACTACTTTGTGGATTTCGGGGTTGGAATGTTTGTTGAGTTTGCACCGACCGGGGTGTAGATTAAGAGGCAATTTGTGGCTTGTAATTTGCTGCCTCGGTAGAAAGAGTATATTGGCTCTATTATTATTAAAATGAATAGGACCTGTTGGGAATTGGGGTTGTTTTGTGAACTGGGTTGTGTCATATGTTGGGGTGATTTGTTTGAAAATATCATGGGTTGTGTGTTTTTTATTTTTTTTTGGAAATCTATTATTAGAATTTCCTAAGTATTCGAAATCATTAAATAAGAATTGCCTTACTTCTATGAGCGTGTTGGAAGTTCTTGTCACGAGGTTATTAAGATACGGATCGTTTAAATTTGTAATGAATTTTCTGATAATTAGTTTCTCTAAATAGTTAACTAAATATTGCTTTTCTTCTTTCGTTTCGTCCCATAACAAGTATTTTAGGTTTACATCTGTTAATCTAGAATTTTACATAGTAATTTGATGCTAAATGGATTAAAGTTCATTCCAGGTATCGATAATATTGTATTTAATTGTGCTTTGATCTTCATGTATTAATTTGTTCTTTATTGTTTGAAACGTACATGCTGTTTCAAAAGCATTTAGGGGTGGTTGCAGTAAACCTATTGTATTTTGAGCGGTATCTACTTCTGCTATAAAACATGACAAATATTCGATGTTTTTATCGTAATTTGGCACTGCACTTAATGCAAAGTTAATTTGACTAATTCTGTCAGCCATTGTATTTAAATTTATATTCTACTTGCAATAAAATTATGCACATAATGAATACTGCATTTTTCATGGGCGTATTGGAGGTTGTAGTATGTGGTACAGACAGGCAATCGGTGTACGGGGGACTGGGTCTGGATAGGGTTGGCTGCTCGCACTACGCTGGGTGGCTCTCTGCAACTGGGGTTGGCGATGCTGGCTCTACATTTGGTGGCACTCTGCACCGGATTCTCAATATAATACTGCATTTCTAGACGAATGGAAGATACGAGCAATCGGGTTGCAGGCTTTGGGTAACTTCTTTGATTCGAATAAGCGAATTAACGTTTAAAAAGGAACAAAAGGAGTGTATCAATAATGAAAAATCAGCTAGACTTTTCTTTTTTAAAAATATTTATTTGATAACAAAGAAGTGTTTAGTTTAATTAGAGGAATGAGAATTAGAATGCTTGTTGATTATTTTAAAACAGTATCTGTGAGCTTCTGCCGGGATTACTCGTAATATCTAGGATTTATTACTAGACATGTTTATGAAGCATATTATTTCTAAATTACAGTTACATAACTTGGACCTCCCTTTTTTATTGAAATCGGTAGTGCCAAAAGGCCAACGGTGAAATACTTCGCCATACTGTTCGCCAAGGTGAGGGACCACATCATGGAGCCAAAATTCCGTACAGATTGCCGGATTCTGCGGCGAATCTGCGCTAACCTTTGTGGTATCCCTCCAGCGACATCCTTCAGCTGGATGACGCGTTTCCTATCACCAATCATGTCTAAACATCCAAACATTTACAAGAAAATAATAATTTTAAGTACAAATCAACAATAAAAAATGGACGCCGAAGAGGGAAATTGTCCCTGCACACAAAAAACATTGACTTACGTATTAATCTTTAATATGTTGTAATTTTTTTGTGGTACGACTGGAATATCTAGTTATGCATTTCTCTAATTTAACAGGTTTAAAAGGAAGTCATGTGTTTTGTTTAAAATTTAAGCCTTGTTGGTGCAACTGCGCATAAGTTAAACTAAGAATATTGGTGAAAATTCCAAGAATCAAACTGTTTACTTCGTGAACCAATTTTCTTCAAGTGTATGTTATTTCTAAATTATATTTATAAACAATAAATTAATATTATTCTTAATATCTCAAATAAAAACTGTTTGAGAGTAGCAGTGGCGCTAGTGATGCAAACTTTTAACACATTACATATAAACAGCTAATTTATGCACTTTCCTTATAAATAATACTGCTGCAAATAAGACATAAATACAACTGACAAAGTGCCTAATTGGTGACGGCATTTTTTCACTCGCCAATCAAAATATTAGTCTATTTCAGTTGCTAATCTAAACATGATTTTATTTATTTATTATTATTATTATTAATATTCTTTCTGCTAATAATATTGAAGTTATTGTGCTAGTAAGTTTTAATTTTAAAGTAAATCGTTATAAACGATATTTTAATATGTATATGAATGTATTAAAATCGTTTATTAAAATATAAATGGTACGGATATTTGTTTCTAATTTATCTCTAGTTCGAAGCAGAAGTAGATATTTTTAAAGGTAGATCTGAAGTTGACCACAATTTTATTATAAAAACTATCAGTTCCATTCACTTTAATGTAAATATAAGTGAAGTGAAAAGAATGATGAAAAGCTGTTCCTTTAGCGTCAGTTTCATCTCAAGAAGTCGTTATGTCAACCTTTAATTCAAATGTAAAAAAGATAATGGCGGTTTGATTTTGTTTACCTTCCATACAGGTATCCACTTTTGGAGCCTAACCATAGGGATCCCGATAAACGTAAGAGATACGAAGTCGGTTAAATTGGTGCAAAGTTTTCATATTACTTGGTCATTTTAATGATTTTCCAAAAAATGCATAGGCCTCTAGATATGAGCAAAAAAGTAATTTTGGTTAATTTATTTTTTGACTCTTAACTTCCTTTTGTCAATTCATCAAAGTTTCTATTTTCACGTTCTACATTTTTTACGAGGAATTAACAGCGCTTCTCAAAATTTTCATAGCTCGTTCACTTTTCAAGAACTCATACCAACATTCTAAGCAGCCATAGCGTCGTAAAAATTTTAATACTATTTTTAAATTTCATTTAGGAAAAGATTAAAAACCGAAGATAAGTAAATAAGTGAAATTAAAGATATAATATTTATGTAACATTTTCATAACAACGATTTTATTCTCATTTACGTGTCTAAATATTGCAGCACAATGAATAATTTCGTATTTATTGTTTTGCAGCCACTTCCTGTAGCTATCGTCTTTTTTCTTTAAAAATTTTTACCGTATTATTTTACAAAATGTCCTGACACAATCTATGAATTTTGAAACAAGTATAAGAATAAGGTAATATGTGATTATTAAAAATTAATTTTTTTTTAACTGTACACGCGCATCTATGTATTAAACCACTGTCAGTTATTTCGCACATGCCTAATATTTCTTTAACCCTTTCAAGTCGGATTTTTTTATTTAAAAATTTAGGCTTTATTTGAACTCTTTTTTTGCTCCAACATGACATAATATTTCATAAAAATAAATTGGTTTTCGGAAAAATAACGCCATTATGGACGGGGCATATTTGTCCCACTAAGACACCTGAACTGGGATATATTTGATCCAATAGTCACACAAATTATTCTTTATTATATATATCTCCCTTCTTAGTGTAAATTTGGATGATATTGTAGCATACACCTTGGAAGCAACTGCATTGAAGGAATACTTTCTTTGTAACTATCATTGTCAGAGTCAGCTCCACAAGCTTGAGCAAAGGCCTTGGACTTGGATCTTCTAAGTAAAAACCATTAAATTCTGACATTTCATTCCAATCAATGCTTGACAGAGGCTCCACTTTGCAGCATATTCTAGAAATGTTGTCACAAACAGGTTGTAGTTGAATGATTTGAAAATGGTTTTGAGTTTCTTGTCAATCATGTTTGGGACAATAGTATTTAATAAGTTTAGGATCAATGCAAATGCTACATCCCCCGTGAAATCAAATATGTATTGAGTGTATGATTTAAAATGCACATTTGTCTGTTGTAGACGAGCTTGAATATTTAATTTCTTGAATTCATCTTTTGGTATTAACGTAAACCCTGCGCCGGAATCAACTTAAAATTTTTGATTTTGGTTTTCAATTTGGATAGCAACATATTTTTCCATGTCCTGTACTGATGTATGACATTTGTTTATAACATCGACTATTACAGAGGGTGGCCAAATTATTATACTCAAGCCAAAAAATACTATATTAAATAAGTTTAAGGTACAAAATAATGTAGATAGGTTGTTATGTTATTTTTTTAATAATATTACATTTATTTTAGATCAAAAATTAAACATTTTTACATAAGTTTAAGATTTTCTTGTAAAAAAATACAAATTATTTAATATTTCGTGACCGCGCCTTTAGCTTTTATAACTGCTTCTATGCGACGTGGCATGCTTTGAATGCATTTTATGCTACTTTTTGCAGTTTTGGAGTATTATGCCACACTCTGATAATATTCTCGATTAGTTCTCTTTTATTTGTGATAATTTTATCACGTGAAATTTCAGTTTTTAGAACTGACCACACATTTTCAATTGGGTTCAAGTCTGGCGAATTTCCCGGCCAGTTCAAAGTTTTTATTCGATGATTTTCTAAGTATTTCGTAATAGATTTTGCTTTGTGACAGGGCGCAGAGTCGTGCATGAATATAAAATTACCGTTTGGAAACCATTCTTTTGTCTGCGGGACCAGCTTCTCTTCTAAAACTTTTTTATACTGATCCTAACGCATGGTCCCTTGGACGATATACAGCCGTCCAGTTCCTTTACTGCTGATAAGGGACCATATCATCACTGAAGTGGGATGTTTCACACGTTCTACGATACACTCTTCTTTGTATTTTTCGTCGGACCTTCGTCGAACAAATTCAGTATTGTCCTGAAGAATCTGTATGGACGATTCATCAGAGAAGCAAACCTAAAGGATTCTTTTTTGTAATTTATACTTGCATTTTAGCTATACAAACCTTGTTCCAGTCTTCTTGTGTCCAATGTTTGTGTTCTTTGGCCCACGCCAGACGTTTAGCCTTCATAGCAGCAGTAAGTTTTGGTTTCTTTACAGGTCGACAACATTGAAACCCCATCTCTGCAAATCTTCGTCTAAGTGTCCTCTCAGATAATTGCACTCCAGTATCATTTAAAATTTTTTGTATGATCTGCCGACGCTTTCGACGGTTTTCAAGTGTTATACGGCGAATTTCCCTTTCAGTTCGTGGTGTTGTAATGCGCTTTCGGCCGCATTTACCCATTCGAAACGCCTCAAGCGGTTTTCCTAATTCCAGATTTCGCTTAATATTGCGCACGCTGGACTGCGATACATCAAGCAAATCAGCAATTTGGCGTTGGATATATTGACAATGCTGTAACATTGTTGAAATCTTTGCTTTTTTCCTCGGTGTGAGATCTGTGGCTTTTCCCATGTCTGCTAAAGAAATATTTTTGTAAAAGTAAGTTGACAGCTGTCAAAAAATTTAATTCACACCAAAACATAAACAAAATTTATTATTTAAATATTAGAACAATTTTATATTCATAAAAAATAAAAACTTACCGAATATTATGCTAATAAAACTTACGACAAAATGGTTTTCAGGACTTGTCATCCACAAACACTGACTCACAAAGTACAACCGCTGCGAATAACGTGCGCTATTTTGACAAAAATGATATTTGCGTATTGAGAGATGACTGAAAATGTTGTCAGGTATTGCACCTAATCAACAAATAAAAAAATAATAATGTTCATGGGATGTTAATTAAAGCCACGACTTTCACAGATTATGATGGATTTTACTTTGAGTATAATAATTTGGCCACCCCCTGTATGTTTATACCAATTAAGTCTTCTGTAGATTTTATATTAAAGATGAAATCTGATCTTCTCGTTGTGTGCGGTCCCCTTGTAGTGTTTAAGAGAGAGTTAATCATCGTTCTCAGCTATAGCTCTAGCTATAACAGCAAATGACTCCAACTTTTGCCGATTGAATTCAGTTAATTCTTCTTGAGGATATAAAAACTTACCATACGAGGCATCATCGCCCAGGAATGCTTTGACAATTCATTCCATGCTAATAATATAGGATTCTCAACAAGTATATATCTATTTATTAGTAAAAAGTTATTCATCCCTGCTCTGCTGAGGTATGTCATAGTAACCTTTGTGGTAACGGATCAGATAGAGGAACCTTTTGAAATTATTCGAAGCTGGGAGAATATCTCCCTTCTTAGTGCAAATTTGGATGATATTGTAGCATACACCTTGGAAGCAAACTGCATTGAAGAAATACTTTCTGTGTGTGTGTAACTATCACTAATTTGGATGATATTGTAGCATACACCTTGGAAGCAAACTGCATTGAAGAAATACTTTCTGTGTGTGTAACTATCATTGTCAGAGTCAGGCCCACAAGCTTGAGCAAAGGCCTTGGATCTTCTAAGTAACCATGCTGTTGCATTATCGGAGGTTAGATTTCTCCCAATGAAACAACAAATAATTCCACGGACTACCTGAACATGATTTGATCTCAAAACATTAAATTCTAAAATGTCATTTCAATCAATGCTTGATAAAGGCTCCACTTCTGCAGCATATTCTAGAAACGTTGTTACAAACATGTTGTAGTTGAATGATTTCAAAATGGTTTTGAGTATTGTACAAAACATTAGCATTTGTCTAAGGATGAATTCATAAGTAGCTTTATACTCAACAACCTTATCTTCTTTTAAAGTACAAGAAAAGGTGTGGACCCAACCGTAGTTGTTAATCTAAACGGCTTTTCTAGACGGCGTCTGAGATGTGAAAGGACTTCCCTATCTTCCCAGAAGCAGCACTCTTTGCTGTATCTATCATCTTCTTTCTCTTTATTTTTTTATCATATTATTTTACAAAATGTCCTGACACAATCTATGAATTTTGAAATAAGTATTAGAATAAGGTAATATATGATTATGAAAAAATGATATTTTTTTTACTGTATACGCGCATCTATCTATTAAACCACTGTCAGTTACTTCGCACATTCATAATATTTCTTTAACCCTTTCAAGTCGGATTTTTTTATTCAAAAATTTAGGCTTTATTTAAACTTTTTTTGCTCCAACATGACATAATATTTCATAAAAATAAATTGGTTTAAGAAAAATAACGCCATTATGGACGGGGCATATATGTCCCACTAAGACACCTGAACTGGGATATATTTGATCCAATAGTTACACAAATTATTCTTTATTATATAGACAAAACACAGAAAAATACAAAAACATATATAATATTTCATTTCAAATGATACGGAGTTACGGAATGAAGCATTTTTTGCACTAAGCAATATTGCACATTTGACATGATGTATTGGTTCGTTTTTCCCTCTTAAACTGCACAGAACACCTTCTTTGCGTTGGGTCTTCTATGATCATCCACATTGAAAATCTTAGGTTTTTTATATTAGATGATCGACCTAATCAAACAGCAGATTTTCTTTTTACTGTTGTTTTTTGCCTGCCCTGTGAAATAAGACTCTGCAACTCTAATTAAAAACATTGAGTTTTAGACCTATGCAAATCATTATATAAAACATGAGCATTTGCAACAGACATCATCAATAATTTGTTGAAAACTTTCTTCCACCACTTTCCTGACTTCCTCTCAATATCATAAAGATCAATAATTTGATCAGTTATATCGACGCCGCCCATGTATTTGTTATAAAATTGAAGCATCTCAGGACAAGATATATTTCTCTTTGTGCCATCTTTCAAAGTTACGTACCTCTGCAGTATTATCGGTAAAGCAATTACTTATTGCAAGTTAGTCTTTAGTGTCTTGCCAGCGACAAATAACAGTACCTGTTCTGCCCTGCTAAGACAAGAGGTCGTATCTGAAAATGTATTAATTTTAGGAAAATACAAATTTCTTAATCCTATTCTGCCAAACGAACGTTTTTTTGTAGGACCATGAATTTGCACATGTATAAGAAATACAGTGTGCTGAATGTATAATCCGAAGCTCAAAATATTAGAGTCAAGCTTAGTAGAGATATTTGAAATTATGTAGATACGACAAATAAACTTAGAAATTAATTATGATTTAGACTCTTTTTTAGTAAAATGTCTCATGTACCATATACGACTTATTGATTTAGTAATTACCGTTTTTATTTATTGTTTGAACTCAGAATTGAAGGAAAAATAGAAGAGAATAGGACTGTTAGTTAAAATTATAATAATATGTAGACGATAAGTTAACAAGTACAAAATTTATTAAACCATCTTACTAGTACTATTAAACAATACAGCAAAGTTGAGAAAAATTACATAGTTTCCAAATCGTCCAATTGGTTCAAATTCGATTCTGGTAATTCCTTCCAGAATTTTAATCGACCTTCTAGGAGGATTTCTGACAATTTCGAGATGAGATCTCTCTTTCTGATTTTGTCCACACCTCTAGGATGTTTTCTTACTGTGGGTTTTGGAACGCCATTTTTATGCGCCTGAGCAGTTAGAAAGTTCAGTTCTATGACTGGACGTTCAAAGTCAGTTTTATAAAACAAAGTATGATGACCTCTTCGGAATTGTACTTCATAAAAGTTACTGAGGTAAGGTTTTAGTATAGTCTTTCCAAGCTTGAATCTAGAAGAATGATCTTTAGCATCGTAAAAGTTAGTAACCTTCATATCTACAACTTCAACTCTGGAATTATTTTATTGCTTGACGCAGTTAACATAGTCTTCAAAATCCAACACTTTTTTTTTCTGTTTTAGCGACTTTTCTACCTAATGGTGGAAAGAGTCTGCCGAAATGAAAGTGTGGCCAGTCTCCAAATATTTAAGTGTTATTACGCTGCAATCAATTTCGGATGAATTTATAAGATAGACGAAAAAGCAATACAAGTTCCAATTCTTATTTTGTGCTGCGCAGTTGTCCATCCAAAGAGTAATTTCTGCAGCATCTCTATTATGTAAAACAAAATTGTAGAAAGCTGACATAATGTCGTAGATAAATATCATTATAAGTCAGAATTTAATATAGGGTCCGCCAAATAACTTTTTTTTTTTAAAATGCTATAAAAAAAAAACTACTTAATATTTTCTCAATTTTTTTTCTTTATTCGAAAGTACAATCCTTCCGGTTAATAATGGAAAATAATTCCTTTCAAATGGCTGCCTTGGCTGGCCATGCAGTAGCGTACACGATCGGTCCAATTTTTAAGCACATTATCGATTGTGTGCAGCTGTATTTCACCAATGGCTTCACGAATATTGTCCTTCAAAGCGTCAATTGTCTCTGGCTTGTCGGCGTAACACTTATCTTTGATGGCACCCCACAAAAAATAGTCCAACGGTGTCAAATCGCAGCTCCGAGGTGGCCAAACGACATCAGCTCTGCGGCTGATAATGCGATCTTCAAAAACAGGGCGCAAAACATCGAGTGTAGCTTCGGCTGTGTGGCACGTAGCGCCGTCCTGTTGAAACCAAATGTTGCCAATATCCTCCTCTTCAATTTTTGTGAACAAAAATTCGTTCAACATGGCCCGATAACGATCGCCATTGACTGTAACGGCCACTCCTTGCTCATTTTCGAAGAAAAATGGCCCAATTATGCCTCTGGACCAAAATCCGCACCAAACAGTGACTCGTTTTGGCTGCGTCGGCTTTCCAATGTATTCGTGCGGGTTTTCTGTGCCCCAAATGCGACAATTTTGCTTGTTTACATACCCGCCAAGATGAAAATGAGCTTCATCTGAAAAGATGATTTTTTTGGCAAAATCGGCATCTTCTGTAAGTCGATCGCAGGCCCACTCAGCGAAGCGAAAACGCATTGGATGGTCAGTTGGCTTCAACTCCTGAACCAATTGGACTTTGTATGACGTCATACCAAGGTCTTTATGCAAAACTCGTCTCAATGATGTCTCCGAAATGTTCAATTGTTGAGAACGACGGTGAATTGATGTTGATGGCGCTTCACGCACACTTTCTGCCACAGCATCAATATTCTCGGGTGTACGCACTGTTTTTGGCTTTTCACGCTTTGGTTTATCGATGAGGATGCCAGTTTCTTTCACTTTTTTCACAAGATAACGAACATACGGGGCTGACGGTGCTTCTCTTCTTGCAATTTTCGCACACATTCTGCAACATTACCATGATTTTAAAAGTAATGTCGCAATATTTCCCAGCGTTGTTTAAGCGTATACACAACCATATTCGTTCAGCGGAAGGATAAAACTAATTATCTGTCAAATCAAACATGAGCTAAGTGTTACCATTCACGAAATAAGCACTAGTTGAAAAAAAACGTTAGATGGCGGACCCTATAATAAATAAGAAATTTATTCGTTAAAATAATAAATAAATTTGTAACTTACTCTGCAGCAAGATCAAGCAGTTGTCTTTTGACCGTACACTGACTATAATCTATGCAATGCTCGCCGAGCCATGTTTGTATTCGGGCCTTGGTCCAATTTTCCCTGGGATTTCTTTCTTCTAATTTGCTATAGTAGGATGCATTGTCCATTATAATGATGGAAGGTTCATCTAAATTCGGGATTAGTTGTTCTTTGAACCATTTAAAAAAGTGTTCGTGGTTCATCTCTCCATGGTAGTCATCTGCCTTTGTTTTTGAGGTAAAAATTAGGGATGCATTGGGAACCCAACCATCCTCAGTACCCGCATGAAGAATGATGTACCTATGAACAAATTTAAAAAGTTAGTGACAGTTCATATTTATTTTTCCAATGCGCTCTATGGAATTGCACACGAGATTTGCAGCTTTCATATTTCTGTCCTTTTTTAACAGGCGTAAAAAAGAATATTAACTAACTATATTTTTAAAACTGACCTTTTCCCATCTGAAGATGTTTTTCGCTTTACGCTTCTTACGTCTTCGTCTTGCCAACTTCGAAGGGCTGATCCATTCTGGAAAATCCAGGTCTCGTTCAAAAAAACAAGCTTATGAGGTTTTGTTTCTTTAATATTTCTCATAAAATGAGTCAAAAACCGAATTCTTTTTGAAACAATATGTGGTAACTCGTAAATGACCCGCTTGTTATTGTCTTGTTTCCAAGAGAATCCAATGTTGTGCAAAATTTTTACTAGACTTGAAATCGATCCGCGAAAAATGCCTTTAGATTTTAAAATATCATTTTCATTTAAAGATTTACAAGTCACGTGTAATTCTAGAAATAAATCATATTTTTAATCATTTCCATTATAATATAACGTCAATATTAATAAACTTACTTTTTTCATACATTTCATAAATGACATTTCTTATTGCAGTTTCGACAAACGAATTAACAGCAGTAACTGGTTTCTTTTTCGTCTTGGGCTTTTTTGGTGACACTAACATTTCGCCTCTCGAAACTTTAGCAGAAATTTTGTGAATTACCCCTTTGGAAACCTGGAAACACTCTGATGCTTTCTAGAAATAAATAACTGATTTCAGTTTTGATAACAAAATATAAATATTTATAAACATACTTCTCGAATAGCTGATAATGGCAGCAGGGGTCCACCATGGACCATTTCTCTGTTAAAATATGCAATCGCATTTGCACATAGCTCTTGCAATTGTTTCGATAATGCTTTAGGCATTGTAAAATTACAAAACATCAATAAAATAAAAAGACAAAACGAAAATCCCACTGGACACAGAAAGAAATGAACACTCAGTACAGTAAACAGAGGTTACGAATAAATAAAAAGAACAAGGCGCAACTCGAAAAACAGTTACTGTTTGTATTGAAAAATACTGATTTAATACGCTACAAAGCAACAGTAATGAAATTCTAAGACAACACACTAAACAACGTAGATAAATGTTAAAGAAACGAACAAGTACACGCTTGACTACTCGGAAAGGTGTCATATAAATATTTTATATTGAAATCCTGTAATGCCAACATATGGTGGAAAAAATGAACTACAATTATTTTAAATAAATTAAAATTTATTTGAAACATTATGTTCGCTTTTCAAATAATTGTAAATGTAATTAAAATGTACTTTACTTATAGTATGCAAAAAATAGTATTTATTTTCTTCCTTTTTCTAAACATATACGTTAGTCGGCCATTACTACAGTGTTTTTTCATTTTGTAATGAAACAGTGACGTAACTACTCTGCATAAATTTTTTTTACTATAATACAAATATATCATATTATTTCGTCAGTGATGAGGCATTTCCGTTGCACAAAAATTTGCTTCGTCCTTATGGAGGCTCAAATTTACCAGACGATAAAAGAATATTCAACTACAGATTATCTAGAGCTCGCAGATATATTGAAAATGCTTTTGGAATTTTGGTAGCAAGATTTAGAATTTTTCATCGAACCGTAAATGCCTATCCCGAAACAGTTGATTCAATCGTCAAAGCAGCAGTTTGTCTGCATAATTTTATAAAACTAACATCAGTAATAGGCAATAAATACTGTCCTAGAAATTATGCTGATCGGTATACCAATCATGGAATTGTAATACCAGGCGAGTGGCGTCAAGAAATTCTAAAAAATCCAGCATTAGCGAATGTCAGGCAATTAAGAAGAAGATTAGGATCGAGAAATACAAATAGAGCAGCAGAGCAATACCGAACAATATTAAAAGATTATTTAAATAGTCCAGTTGGTGCTGTGCTATGGCAACATACTATGATTTAATTTTTTTTAAAGTGTTAATACATGTACTCGTAATTAGTACATATTTTTTCTGTTTATTTATATGGATAATTAAAATAAAAATTATATTTTTGTAGATATTTTATTAATTTTCTATTTCATAAAGTACATTCATTATTGACATTTCTTCTTTCCGGCTTTTTGATTCGGACATATTATTTAAACGATTTCCAATAAATTTGGAAAAATACTTTACATCCTCTGATACTGTCCAAGTATCGCTTGGTACAGTATCAACTACAATGGGGGTTGTAATTGCGGCAGCAATCTTCTCCAGTGCATCATCCGTCCTTTTTCGTTTTAAAACAGGCTGAATGCTACGTGGAGTAGTTGGAAGTGCCTGTGGAGTTGCTGGTCCTGGTGCTGTTCCTGGTGTTGGAGTCAACGGCTGCGGTGACGGACTACAGGAATAGTCTCCAGGTGACATCAAAGACTCATCGGACAATTGAACAATTATGTCCGACTCTTCCTGCTCCATAAACATTTCTCCAACAGCAGTTGAAGTTGATGGACTACAATGAAGGAACCGTTTGTAATTTAAAAATTTTCAGATTCACAAAATAAATACCTTTCCCTTTCCCTTCCACTCTGTAAAATGCTGGATGCAGTTCTACAATAAAGCAAAGTAAATTAAATAGTTATTAACAATATTTTCTTACTTTCTGGGAACAATAGTGTCGTCCAAAAATTTTAATTGGTCGTATAGCGCCCAGTGTTTGAAATGTTTGGCTGCTGCACCGCTCCTAACATTCATAATTTCCTTCTTTCTTAAACTTAACTTAAATGAATGAGTAGAAAATTTACTTGCTGCCACTAACTACCTTTTGTTTTAATTAAAAAAAGATAGGAAAAAGAATCTTTTACCAGGGAAAATAGCAGTATCACTAATATGCGCCTGTTTCAAAGGTAATGCTTCTAATAAAAAGATTATAAACCAATGTGGTTTAAAATAAAATAAATATGTAATTAAGTTAGCTAAACGTACAGTTGATATAACAAAACTAATACAAGAGTGAATAACCAGTATATTACTTACATAAGAAGAGCATGTTGAAACACGTGGTCTGAACAATATTCATTAACACAGTTTTAAAAATTCAACTTCTTCCCGTCAACGTCGGGATGCAAGAGAGCGAACCAACAGTTCCTGTTTTAGATCGGGGTTGCAACCACCCCCACTATACTTAGCTCTTTACTTATCTATTGGCTATTTGTCACTTGCGTCACTTCCGATACTCGGTCAGTAAGGGTTGATTTTGCCTCATATGGAAGAAGGTCTCGTTATTAGAATCTTGCAAGGTGACGTCAGGGATAAAACGAAATTTTAACGGTACTTTGACACGTTTCCCGATTGAATTTGAAAATCAAGACAATGAATAACTTATTTAAACTATCGTGATTTCGCTCTGTTACATAGTAACTATTTGCGTACTAGAAGTTTTTGCTCATTAGTGAGAAGATAATAGGCACAGTTAGGTTTTCTGAGCATGGCAGACGAAACTTCTATATTTAAGCTCCAGCTGCTCGACACAAGAACTCAAAAAACCACGCTGACGATGTAAATTTTCCATTCCTCAATATTCCCGAAAAAGTTGACGTCTAAAATACTCTGAGTTTCTTTTTGAGCATAACAGGACACACTTATCTGGATAAGGAGGTTTCATGCTCGTTGCTTCTACAATACTTCCCGTTCTTGACATATTCCTTGCCAGAATTTCTTAATTGTTTGACTTTTACTTTAGTCCAATTATTAATGTTTCGAACTCGTTTTTTACCTTACACTGGCGAGTCCGGTTATTTTCAGTTGCAAGGGAATTATCAATTTCGTTGCCTGAATCCGATGATGAACTTGAACTTACAGGTGAATTTGAAGAGCTAGATTGTACTACTTTCTTTATTCGTTTTTTTTTTATCACTCTTCGAAGAGTCAGCTTTGTAGAATCTCGGCTTTAAATAATGTACCTGCCAGACTCCTCGTTTTATTTGAACGTTTTTTCTATCATATAAAATGATTTAAATTTTTTAAAGCAATGAATCATTGTCCTGGTTGACCACAGTTAATGAAAAGTGTTTGGTATAATATCAGATGATATTTTTTCGGACAAGTGTGTAACCGTGAAAACAGTACGAGTTGTTGTAGGAAGTTTTTCATTTCCCCCCTTTATTGCATTTGTATCAGGTGATTTACTTTCTACGAATTATTTTAGTCAACTCTGTACATATCATACCAATACTTCTTGGCTCGTACTGTGACGTTTTGTTATTATTTTCTTTTTCTAGAAGACCTGGAATTTTGTTTCCACGACTAATTTCCATGCTGGCTCATAATTTAATATTTACTCAGTAATAAATAATCGCTAGTAAAATAAAACGCAACAAGACTTTGTGATGCCCAACTTCCATTATATCAAGTGAAGTTTAGAATGGAATCAGATATTGGAGACTATGGCTTTGTTTAAATTGAAATTTCTTTATTGAAAAGACGACGTTTCGGTTCTGATTGGAACCTTCTTCAGGTCTACAAATTATGGAGTACATCAGAATTAAAAATTTTCATAAATTGAAATTTTACATAAGATTTACATGTTTTTGCTTACCTATGTTAACATCAATATTTGTGAAATTAATGTATAGTTATAAGTTTAAAGTTAAAATTGTTTCCAACATGTCGACATGTTGGAGAGTCATATGATACTGAAATTCGTGAGTAAACATCACAACCTCACTTCATGCAGGAAAGACATGAGTTTGATGGCAGAGCCATCTTTGGTAAAGATTGAAAAACAAAAGAGTAAACAAAGAGGAATACATAAAGTGAAGTTTACATTACTTTTTTTAATGGTGATCATTGCAAAAATAATGGCGTGAAAGAAGTTTATCATGAACATTATTCAAAGTTTTTGTTATTACATTGACGTAGAGAACAGATATGTCATCATTTATTACAAAGTTATTCAACAGTGACATAAAGTACATTTAAATCGTTGTTCCACCAAAACATTGAACATTAGTTACAATTTTGTCGATCAGTCAAAACTATCTTTGAGGTAAAAGAGATACAAAATACACTTGCGTCGTTGTTCCTCGAAAACTAAACACAAAATTAAACTCACCTGTTGGTATTCGCGCGTCGTTGGCGCACTGGATAATAATACTATCACACCCAAATTGAAACTTAAGTGATATATACATCAGTATTTTCCCGAAACTATGTTGTCAACAGTAAATATTTTAACAATGACGCAACTGTCATCTAACGGTAAAAATTCTAACTATATTTATGGTGTTGTTGTACGGAATCAAATGAGAGATTCTGCATCGAATGGTATATTTAATGGACGTCTAGATCCTGTGGAAGAGGGTTCGTATCGTATGAAATACGTTTCATATAGGTTACCTGTATCACTTTACCGCTGCAGTTCGACAACTGATATATTTCGGTTGGCCAAACATCACGGATAGATTCGATCGGTACAGTCACGTGTAAAACTCATGTGATCATAAATGTCATGTTCAGTTATGCAGGCTAAAGATTCGAGGTGTGCTGCACCACCCCAAGATTCGATACCGCCTTGTATGTTGGCCGTTTGAGGAATCAAAGTCTGCACATTTGTGTAGTCCAAATGATTCTGGGCGTGTTCGGTCTCAAAGATAACACTATGCTCCCAGAAGCCCATAATACTTAACAACCGGAGTTTGGTGCTGTAATTCTCATGAACAAAGAGGCACAAGGACAATGCATGGAACATACATGACCCCCAGTCGTCTGAATCACTCTGCCGTACGTGTTAGCAATGGTAGTATATGTTTCCCAAATGCGTCGTTGATCCACACGGTAATGTACCGACTGATCGTCGTACGCACTTCTATGTGCATCACGAACCCGACATCCCCAAAACACTGCAAACTGTAAAAGTTTGTCTTCGTTAATTAAAACGTTAAACTTTCTCTAGTAGGTTTTTATAGGGATGTTGGGATTTATCCTGTGAATCCGTGATAAAGCATCGGGCACATTGAACTGTGGAGGCGTTGGACAACGTGAACATTTTGCAACGTTACGTTGAAAACTACCGTCAACAATGACTTACGATGCTGCGGCTGGAACAGGACACAGCTATAACATCTAACGTCTGCCCCTGCTGTAACACGAGCGTGTGAGCGTTTATTTGATTGATTTAAAAATAAGTAAAGGTTTATCACTTACCTCTCTAGCAGTGGCTTCTCAGCAACTACACTAACACTTAGCAGGGGAAAGGAATAATTTATAAATTAATTAAGAAGAGACGTTTGATATAATTTTAACAAGTGAAATATATTTAAGAAAATAATGAATAACAACAAAGAAAAATATTACAAACTAAGTACAATAATTAAATACTCCTCCCGCTTCGATGGCTAAGTGCTCAAAAATAAAATATTTTAAAGTTAAAAAAAAAAGAGACGCGAACTCGCAATTAGAAGCTTGTTGTAGCTTCACCGACCGAAATCAGACTGATTGCTAACATTTAGTTTTTGAACTAGCATCTTAGCCATCGACTTGCGTGGGGGTATATTTTAAATATAAAAAATACCCATGCGTGGGGTAAAATGTTCTAGAACATTCTATCTCAAGTGTTCCCACGCTTTCAGGGGGTGTCTTGGGGAGACTCCAGAGGTGAAGTTTAATATGTCTGGAGATATGGTTGCCATAAACAGTGATAACTGTCACCCGCACTATCGAGTTCCATAGCCATTAAAATCGGGACCGTTATGATATAATTTTAAATGGGTTTATATCAAAAAAATTAACGGCCGCATGCAGTAACTTGACGATGGAAGTCGATATGATTAGGGACCTAGACTATCGATATGCGTCCACAGCGATAATCCAAGTACAGTTCGTGAATATGACAACCGTCTTATTACACTGCGACTTGTGTATGGTAATACAGCACGCTAAATCTAGGGGAAACTGTTTTCTGAAATACTCTTGATTTGCATTTCTGCTATGAATTTTATGTCTAGTGCGAAAAATTACTAACCGCTGTTGGGGGTTGTCTAATGCTACCACGACTGTGTTATCATCTGACATAATAACAACTCTTGCCAACTTGCCATTTACCCATCCGTGTTCAACGTCACGATTTCGGGTGAGCATTACGCGAGCGCCAACTTTAAGCTTCAAAAGAGCTGGGAAAAGCTGCATTTGACGAACAATACTCGCACACATTCTTAATTATTATTAATAATATTAAAACTAAATATACATACATAAACTTTGTTGGTAAACAGCATGTACTACGTATAATAATAATAAAAAAATGTAAATACACACAAAAAAACATACTTAAACGAAAAACTAAATATATACAAACGTTCTAAATAAATAACTTTTATAACGTATAATAATAAGAAATAAGACGTAGACACATACAAAAACAACATAAACGAAAATATAATTTCTATAGATCAGAAAAATGTTTAAGAAGGCTAAAAAAAATTAATGTCATCGTCTTCATCACTGCCAAGATGAATTATAAATTCTTCAGTGCTGCATCGGTGATATGTTCTTGCTCCATATAATTATTTTCTGTATTAACGACATGGTCACATACAGCTTTCCAGGGCTCTTCTCTTATCATGGAAAATCTTGATTTGGCTAATTACTGAACATCTGTTAAATTAAATATAACATTTTTCTGAGCTACCCAATTTTTCACTAGAGCCCATATTTTTTCAATCGGGTTTAAATCTGGGTGGTATGGAGGTAGTCTAAGAACAGTGTGTCTATGTTCAGCTAGCAATTGATCTTTTTTATATATATTATAAGTTAGTTTCTTACGTTTTATTATGTCGTACAGTTCTAGTTTTGTACAGGATTTAGGAATGAGCTGCGTTTTCATCAATTTTGAATAGTTATCAAAGTTCATTTCGTTATAGTAGTCTCCAGTTTTCCCCCCAGACTTCAATATAAGTAGACCATTGGGAATAAATCCTTTTTCTCCGTCTGCATGCACTATAATCAGACGCCGTTCTTTTGCCACAGGTGATTTTAAACCTAATAATGAATCATCGGACCATCCCTTGGAGACTGTATGTGATGCATTTATATATGTTTCATCATTGTATATAATTGGTCTACCTTCTTTTCGATATTCTCTTTAAATAATTAATTCGAAGCAACTGTATATCGTTCTTTTCCATTAAAATTTTCCTATTATCGGCAGCTTTTCTCCATCTGTAAATAGTAAAATTTAATATATATTCCATTTATAGGTAAGTGGAAAGTAAAAAATGAATTAATAAATAAACGATATTACACATATTACTGATACTTACCTAAAACCTAGACGTACTAAAATTTTTCTAAAAATACTTAAACCTCTACTGAATTCTATATCCGATTCAATCACTTTTAAATGTACTTTTTTCAGTGTTGGTCCCTCTTTCTCTGTGATGTGGAAGTTATGGATGATTCGTCGAATGGCACATTCCGCAAAATCTTCTATTTATGTCTTGGGGCTCTTTCGTGGTCTTTTTTATGTGGCGTTAAAAATTGCGAACTTTTTTCCGCTTCAATTTCGAATCGTTCTTCTTTGATTTTGTAGTACGTATACTTTGATGTACCTGTAGCAGCTGCCACCGTTTCTCGTACAAGTTCTTTTGGCAATTAGCAATAATTTGTCGACTTTGTCTATAAATTACTTGACCCCTTTTTCCTACTGTATTCCCTTTCGGATCTTCTGCCTCTGTCATTATAAATGATTAAAATTAAGAAAAACAAGAAAACAAACTTTTAGATGAAACAAATGGAAAATATATTCATTGAATTTTTTTAATCGCATGTAGCTGTCATTCATTCTACCACCCCTATTTTTACGAGTTGGACTCGTCCGAACGAATATTGGCTACTGCGCATTTCCTTTCTCTGAGTGCACGAGCTCTTCGATTTCTTTCAGAACCATGTACTCAAATCCTTTCAGCAATGTTGGTTGCCAAATGTGATTTTGGACAGGTGCAAATCGTTTAGCAGAATGTTTAAAGTTACTATGAATTATCATGTACTCTTCGAGTTTCTGCATAACGCATTCGTCAAGCATGGACACTTCGTCAATCACAAACACTTCCAAGTGGTCAATAAGAAACGCGTCCGTCGAACCACGTTCAATAGTGCTAACTAAAACTAAAGACATTCGCAAAAATGAATGGATTGTTAGTCCTCCAATGATATGGGCTGCACACCCAGTTTTTGCCAACTTTTGCTGAGTCTTTTGGTTCTCTTGGCAGAACGCAACAAAGCTATCGAGCAAGAATGATTTTCCAACATTGGCGCCTCCGGTAATGAAGGTTAAACACTGCTCGTTCTTTAGCCATTTGTTTATAACATGAGCTAAGGTAGCACGTTGGCTAGCTATGAAGCATGCAATATACTATTCGACTGATCCATCGCAATCGGTAATAATAATTGCATTGTTATCATCTCCGATCGCTTCGTTACGCACTCGATCTATCTGCATTTGATAGGAAGCAACGGTTTCTAGCAGTTGATCAATGTTTTGATCTTGAAGGCTTGCAGCCAGTTTTCGTTGATGAGACGAGTTGCTATCTCTCTTAAATGTTATAATGTGTTACCATGTTTAGCAGCGTCTTCAAGAAATTGCATTGCTTCGTCCTCCTTCTTAATCAGATTGCGACGTAAATATTCATCTAAATATAAACCTGTGGAATCTTTCAGCGCATTTATGCTTGCCCGATCAACTAAGGGCCGGTTTTTCAATCTCTGGTTAAAGTGCCGGTTACCTTAACCATCGGTTAACAGAAAAATATCGCATCGAAAATCTGATGTAAGTTGTCAAAAATACACATTATTTACTATTTCGATGCGATATTTTTCTGTTAACCGATGGTTAAGGTAACCGGCACTTTAACCAGAGATTGAAAAACCGGCCCTAATACAATTTCTAAAAGTTTCGTCAAGCAATTCTGTTCCAGATCGTTTCTATACGGCGAGTATTCCCTGAAACGAACGATCGCTTCATGTCGTACTCGTTTTCGTATGCGACAGCCTTTACGATCGCTTGATGTTCTTTGTCTTGCTGCAACAGAAATGGACACATCATCACAATCATTATCGGTTTCAAGTTCGTCGTTCTCCTTATCTTGTCTGTATTTTTTAAACGTGTGTTTTGGACATTCAATCATTGGTTCTATATAAAAAGTTTATCTGGTTCATTTACATATAATTTTGATATCAGAAAAATGAACCGGTTTCTTGAAATAGAATGTTTTATAAATTCATTACCCATACATTTTTGCTCGATCAATATTTTTTGTTTTTGGCAATGTTTGAAACACATTACAAAATTTTTTGCAAGAACAGTAATAATCTCACAAAAATCTGTTGGTAACTTTTTAACTTTTTTTGTTCTCATAAATTTTAATCCTTTTATTTGTATTCTCTACTATAGTAAGTAACAAATACGAGAAAAGAGTTTTTTGAAAATATCTAGTTTAGAAGAGTTTCTTGTTATACTTTCATGGATAACACAATCTCTTTTCGGTAAATTTGGTTTGAAATTTTGAGACAAATTCGACCAAATGACATCTGGATCTTTATTTTTTGTTTTTCTAGATTGTACATCTGGCCTATTTACGAAACTTTCTACTTCATTTTCAGAACGGCTTTTTTCTTCAAATTGTTCCACATCTTCTTCAATACTATCTTCCTCTTCCTCTGTCTCAGATAATTTGCTTTCATAGTTTGGATCGCGAGAATCATCACTAGAAGCATATGGATCGGATTCAATAGATTCTACAACAAATGGCGTTGTCTATGATCCTTAACTTTGAGCTCCTAGGTCAGTTAGATCTTATGCTGGTGTAGGCTCAAGGCCGAGTTCTTGTGCACAGTGAGGAATTGACTGCCTTGGGTTCTCCTGTACACTTTCATGTACCGCGGTAATGTTCTCGGCCGATCTGGCGTTCCTTTGAATTATCAGAGGAAGTAGAAGGAACAGCAATGAAAGTGTGCTCGTGTTTGTAGTTTCAGAGGAAGTTGATAGAAGGTTGGAGACGCTGCACTTGACAGTGTTATTTAAAATAACAGTCTTATATGCATCGACAAACTGTAAAGTTGATTGTCCACCGCACAACCCTTATCAAAGTGAGATATTTAAAGCCAATATTCTGCAGAGAGTTTCATAAGTATTCTGTGTTACCTATTGTCGCGAGTAATAATTTGAAAAAAGGCGGATTAGCTACACGCTTATCTTCGACGAAGAATTTTACTCGTTCTAGTGAACGTCTTGAATTACGCCAAAAAGAAATGTGATTTGAATCACAAGAAAGTTCCCGACCTAAAGGTTTCGGGGAATCGGAAACAGAATTAAGAGAATCAAACAAGTCGTTCATGAACTTTGCAAAATCGCGGTACCTATTGCATTTATTGCATTCGCATTCGTAAGAATCTGAAGTAAAGCAGCAGTAGACTGACTGAAAACTTGCGCAAGTAGTATAGTCATGAGAGTTCGAAATCACTTGGTGATGCTCGAGGGGGAGAAGGTGAGGCAGCATGCTGGCTGGGGGTTGGGGCAGAGTAGGCTGCATGCTGGCTGGGGGTTGGGGCGAAGCTCCTGCCTCGCTGGGGTAGCGTCGGAAAGTCGCGCGCGTCCCACGGGACGCCCGCTGGCTGGTGTTGTTGTTGAAGGCGGTGGCTTTCCCACGTACTTGTTGTTGGTAATGGTGCTGCTGTGTATTTGTTTGTTAAAACTTTGTTCTTGTCGTGTCGTTTGTTCCTCATTTTTAGTTTGTAAGCGTATACTTTACAGTCTACGCTGTTTGCCGGGTGCTCGCCTGTGCAGTTTGCACATTTTGCCGGCGTGTCACGTGGTTTTGTGCACGTCGACGTGAGATGTGCCTCTGCACATTTGAGGCACCGCGGCTCTCGGAAGCAGTTTGATGTGGCGTGGTTCCACATCTGGCACCTGTGGCATTGTGTTAAATGTTTTTCGTTTACATGACGTTCCCATGTTATTCTCATGTATTGAATACATTTTACTTCGCGCTGTAAACTGGTCAGTGTTTCATCTGCAGTTGTTATTACTAGGAACAGTGGTCTGTGTTTTGTAGACATTCTGTAAGCTTTTAAAACTTTTATGTTTTGTTCTTTTAGCTCTGCAATTATTTCCTCTGGGTCAGGGTTCGAATTCAAACCTCGAAGAACAAATGTATGCGTTTTGTCTCTCGTGTCTGTATAAGTGTGGTGTGATGTGTTTGTGTTTTTTAATAATTCTTGGAATTTTTTCTTTTCGTCGATGTCGTCTGGGTAGATGTTGATATTATTTTTTGTATATTTTATGCTAAATCCTTTTTTTAGATTAGTCGTAAGTGTAGTTATAAGGTTTTGGTGTTGTGTCGTCTTTCCCTGAATTATTATTGGCGCAGGAGCTCTCTTTCTAGTCGCCATTGTAGTGGCCATTGCAGTAGGCGGGGCTTCGCTATCGCTGTCTTCGTCATCCGTAGCGATGTCCGAATCAGGAAGCTCGGCTAGTGACTCGTACGCATTCTCTGTTCTTATTGGCTTGGGATTTTGAGTTTGCGCTTGACGTATTCGCTTGTGACGCTGGGGGAGTGATGGCTGCTTGGCCGCCATCGCTATCTGGTTATACGACATTGTAGATGTCCCAGGGAGGGAGATGTTGTCTTCAGCGCTCTGTTGCTGGTTTGGGCTTTCGCTAGCGCTTCGCTTTTTGCGGCCAGATGGCTCAGATGCATGCATATTGGCACCCATGTCTATAGATGGCTCTGATTCCTCAGTTAGTATTAGTTTTTTAATCCTTTCCAGTGGATCATCTATGGTTTCGCGCACGTGTTGCACTTTTACAGTTTTTCCTTTTTCACACACTATTTTGTTCACTTTCACTTCTGATTTTCTCACTTCCTTGTTCATTTCACTATCACTCACTCGTTTGTTTACTTTAATTCGCTTTTCCGTTTTTCCCGTTGGAAACAACGTAGAATTTTCCTTCTTCTGCCTGCTTGTTAGCAGCTTCTAATTCTTCTGCGGTGAGTTTATTGAAACGAGCTCCCAAGAATAGAATATTTTGCTCCAATTCGAGGACTATTTTTTCACCAAAAGTTGTTGTAACTCGTCGACAATTCATTACTTTGTATTTCTCGCCTTTTTTTAAATCGCTGAGTGGAATAGGCACTTTAACTTGAGCTATTTTATTTAACGTTGCGAAGACAGACATATTGCAGATCTTTTACTGGTAGAGCGAGTATGTCTGGACATGAACTAATTTCAAAGCAAGGGCTCATAGGTTTATATGTTGAAGTTATTAACCCCCACTCTTCTTTTATTTTATCTGTGTAGTCGCAGATTGTAACGATCTCTGTCTACCGTATTTCCCTATTATTTTTTAAAACTTGCCAATAACTTACATTGCAATTTTTAGCAATCGTCATCTGTGAATTTATGTAAATAATCACCCGTATAATTTTATAATGCAATATGTTATAAAAAATTTAAAATGCAAACTTTTAAACAGTCCTCTCTTTAATCTGTCTTTACTCGTCGAAGTGTTAAGTTCGATATGGCTGACACATTGAAGCTTGTACTTGCAACACCTATTGTGCACCTAGATCAGGGTAAGTTACAACCAAAAGAAGACAATCAGCGTGCATTATATAAATACTTTTACGCAAGATCAACAACAAGGACGAGGTCAGTTGGAACGTCAGGGGCCAGAACCACAACGACGACGACGACGACGACGATCACGACAGGCTCATCGACAACGACAACAAACGCCATATACGCCACATCACACACCTTCCATAAAATTAATAATAGAAGACAAAATTATTTGTAAATGTTGTCCATGTAGTGAAATAAACTACTACATGGATGACATTTTGAATTCATCATACACCTAAGGTCCTGTGTTCGAATCGTTGTCAGGCAATATATATATTTTTTTTTTCAATACACGTATATAATAAATTTTTTTCTTATTTTTGTAAAAAACCTACATATCGCATTCCTAATTAGCATTAAGTGCATATGATGACAAAAGAATTATTAACTATCTTTTTCCAGATACCTATCCACATGGCTATAGTTTTAGTTCATAAGTATAAGATAATAGTTTAATATTTTATGTAATGAACAGTGTAATATACTTTTAAATAAAGAATATAATAAAAATTGTTCTTAATTTTGTAAAAAGCCTACACAACCCATTCCTATATCCATGAATAGATGTTTTCACAATAATAAGTGCTTAATTGAAAAACTCATACAAAGTTCGTTATTGGGGTGCATAAAATTAAATCAATTAGTGAGTAATTAAATAATTACAAACTGCAATGCGCGAAATTAAAACTTGCGCAAGAGATGAATAATCATTTTGGGTGTACCTACCATCCATAAGACCTATGCTGAGATCCTTAAGACGTTGGCCGAGTCGTTGCTTATTATACACACCGACACGCGTCGCGCAGAAGCAGCCAAATAGCACAGTGTATAGCGTTGTGGCTTCCTAAACCGAAGGTCCTGGGTTCGAAACGTTGTCAGGCAATATTATTTTCTTCAATAAACGTATATAACAAAGATTGTTCTTGGAGCGTTAGCTGAGGCGCTGGCTAAGTCCTTAAGACGTTAGCTTGGTCCTTAAGACGTTGGCTAGGTCCTTAAGACGTTGGCTAGGTCCTTAAGGCGTTGGCTAGGTCCTTAAGACGTTGGCTAGGTCCTTAAGACGTTGGCTAGGTCCTTAAGACGTTGGCTAGGTCCTTAAGACGTTGGCTAGATCCTCAACAGCAGCTGGCGGCGCATGACGTCACCGTTGGCAGCTGGCGGCGCATGATGTCATCATCAACCAAAATATGAAGCCCGCGATGATCTAATTTACACGATCGAGCATCCTTCGGTACAGGGCATTATCATCATTTGAAATGATGATAATGTCCTGTGATGCGCATAAAGCAAATGAATGGCATATGCACTTAAACTTATACAAATGTGGTATATCATTTGTAAGTAATCTAGAAACTGATAATTTATTTCCAAAATTGACGCTAGCTCCGTCTGCACCAAATCCTACTAAATTATTTTTATACGGAATATTATTTTTGAGAAATTGTTCGATAATTTTGTCGTAGATTAGAGCAAAAAATCTGTCTACAATTGATCCAAGTGTATTGTCAAAATATCTTACAACTAAACATAAGTGCTTGACAGTGCCCCTGTCCGTAGATTCATCTACAATCAGTGAAAACTTTGTAATTCTCAAAATATTACATAACTTTTCAAAACTTTCAGATCCCGTCACATTTTTAACAATAGCAGTTGTCTTTGTTCGCCTGGAGGTTAATTCGGGTAAATGGTCAGTAACATTGAATGCTATGTTGTGCTCTACTACAAACGCTGCAATTCGTATTTTAGCCAATTTAGTATTTTTATTTAAAGTTGTTTGTTCGTTTACGGTTGTCAAATTAGAAATAAATGGTTGATGTTTAAGTGATTTTGAAATGCTTTCGTGTGCCTTTGTTTTTGAATGTTTGATCAACTCTGATTTTATGTTTATATCACTCTTACAATATGCACAATAGGCAAAGCTGTTGCCTTTCTTTGATGGACCTATCCATTTGCGGACATTTTTGTTTGATTCCCATGATAATTGATATTTATTGTAATACTTCTTAGCAGTTTTGTTCTTCTTTAACTTTTCTACGACTAATTTTCCTTCACCACTACTGCTAACCTCAGATGATGAATCACCAGCCCTATAAATGTTTTACTTAAATGAAAATAACAACAATAATTTATTTATTAACTTACATATTTAGTAACTATAATATTATTTGTGTCCAAATTCTCCAGTATTGTTTAAAATGAATAATTATTTCAGCTGATTTCACTATCACAGTGTTATTGTCAAATTTCATTCGTAACAGATACAAGTGCACGCACACTCCCACTCAACTCACTTCACTGACGAACGAGATTGCGCATGGGCAATGCCCATGGGTATGGACATATGCAACCAAGATGACTCGGATGTTATGCGACTAAACTATGGCGTAAAATGAAGAGGTTTTATTTTATTTTAAATATATTTAATTTTTATAAAAAATATAAATGTATCTTCATGGAAAGTCGGTAGATAATGCTTAAATATCGGTAAATCGGTAGCTTATCAGTAGACGTAAAAAATATCGGTAGATCTACCGATATATCGGTAGGGTTGGCAACACTGATCATTCCTACAATTAATGAAAAACACAAGGAGCTGTACAGTACATCAGTGTAAATGCTAGTGATTATGTCAAAGATAAAATACAGTGGGATTCTCCAGTCCTTACACCCGAACGAGCTACAACACCTGATGTCCAGGTAGCAGAGTCCACACTTTCACCAATCAGTACGGTTCCGCTAGAAGAAAATTTATCACAGCTGGATCGTTATACACACAAATGGATTGATGAAAGCAAAAATACAACACCTGATGTCCAGGTAACAGAGTCCACATTATCATCAATCAGCACGGTTCCGCTAGAAGAAAATTTATCACAACTGGATCGTTATGCACATGATGAATGGATTGATGAAAGCGAAAATATAAATTTTGAATTCATAACGGGAACGGCGTCAGTCGATACATATTTCACTTTACCTGTCAATATAAGTAAGTACGATCATTTTAAGGTTTGAGAATAAAATGGCGATCTGGATCATTTACTTGAGGTTTGTCGATCGAAGATTTGTGAAATTAAATCTAAGAAGGTCCGGTTCATGTTGAAAAGTCCTATCTTGTATGTGCGGGTAAATTCTAGTGTTTTTTTGTCCTATGTCGGTGGGTACTGAAGCCTTCCACCAGGGAATAATTTTTTAAAAATTTTGTTGAAGATCCTAATTTAAATTGTTTTAAGGTTTGGGAATAAAATGGCGATCTGGATCATTTACTTGAGAGTCTTGTATTTATTAAACGTTTTGGCTATCGGCGATAGTGGCCATCATCAGTACAACTTGAGGTTTGTCGGCCGAAGATTTGTGAAATTGAATCTAAGAAGGTCCGGTTCATGTTGAAAAGTCCTATCTTGTATGTGCGGGTAAATTCTAGTGTTTTTCTGTCCTATGTCGGTGGTCCTGAAGCCTTCCACCATGGAATGATATTTTAAACATTTTTTTGAAGATCCTAATTTAAATTGTTTTAAGGTTTGGGAATAAAATGGCGATCTGGATCATTTACTTGAGAGTCTTGTATTTATTAAACGTTTTGGCTATCGGCGATAGTGGCCATCATCAGTACAACTTGAGGTTTGTCGGCCGAAGATTTGTGAAATTGAATCTAAGAAGGTCCGGTTCATGTTGAAAAGTCCTATCTTGTATGTGCGGGTAAATTCTAGTGTTTTTCTGTCCTATGTCGGTGGTCCTGAAGCCTTCCACCATGGAATGATATTTTAAACATTTTTTTGAAGATCCTAATTTAAATTGTTTTAAGGTTTGGGAATAAAATGGCGATCTGGATCATTTACTTGAGAGTCTTGTATTTATTAAACGTTTTGGCTATCGGCGATAGTGGCCATCATCAGTACAACTTGAGGTTTGTCGGCCGAAGATTTGTGAAATTGAATCTAAGAAGGTCCGGTTCATGTTGAAAAGTCCTATCTTGTATGTGCGGGTAAATTCTAGTGTTTTTCTGTCCTATGTCGGTGGTCCTGAAGCCTTCCATCATGGAATGATATTTTAAACATTTTTTTGAAGATCCTAATTTAAATTGTTTTAAGGTTTGGGAATAAAATGGCAATCTGGATCATTTACTTGAGAGTCTTGTATTTATTAAACGTTTCGGCCATTTTAAATAAGTACGATCATAACAACAGGTTATTGCAAGGAAGTTTTTTATTATATATATATATATATATATATATATATATATATATATATATATATATATATATCGATGAGGTTGAACGTTAAAAATTTGTTAATATTGGTTTAAATCCTCATAATAAATTTAAAATAACTGTAACACTTGTAGACGTTGAAACCAGTCAACAAATAGTTATTATTAATATAGCGAAAATATGTGAATATTTAAATCAAAATGTAAAGAATTCTCTGATGATACAGACTTCAAGAGGGTGCAAGGGTGTTTATGTCAGTGAGCTTAATATTACGAAGCTACCCATGCAAAAAATTAAATTACTGTACAAAAGAAATTGTATTGTTTTGGATAAAAGTGTAATTGAAAATTTAATAAATGCTCAAAATTTGTTACAGAGTATAGTAATATGTTTGGAAAAGAGAATTTCTAATGCCGATATTTATAAAAACTATTTGAATTTTCTAAAAAAACAGCCGAATATAAACTTGTCGAGGTAACATTAGATTTAAGAAAATTAGCCTATAAAATCTTATTAGAGAATTGTGACATGGATGATTGTTTTATAAGTGCAATATTATGGGAACTGTCTACATACTATAATGTTAAGTTAAACATGGATATGGAATATATACATCATCATATGAATAGGGAAAAAAATATGTCACTAGGCCGAAATAAAACAATTATTTAAAAAAAAAATGTATATGTATTCTCAATAGTAATTACCTACATATTTACACTTTGAAATTATCTTAGGTCTATAAAATATATGTAACAATAATAAGAAACATATAGTTAATTAAAAATTAGTTTTGTATTTTTTTTATCATTAATCTAACCTAGTTACATTGTCCTAAAGTAATAATGAAACAATATTTTAATATAAACATCATTTTGCAGACGGTTATGTCTGCTAAACAATTTTTTAAAATAGTTTAAAGAATAACCGTTAGTTCTAAAAAACAGATAAATTAAACAGTAATGTCCGCACACTGACGAAAAATAGTCTTGCATATTAAGTGTATTGTAATTCCAAATTACCGTATTACGGTTTAAAAACTGAATATGTTCATGGATATGCGGTGGTCTGCCGTAGCTATCGAAATACTGGCCATGTCCTCTACGATCAATGAAAATTCGGTCCAGTGACTTCCCGGCTTTGAATCATCATTGGTGTTAACCACAATGGCACAGGGGTAGTTTACCTGGTATGGTAATCTATTTGCTGCATATAGTCCATAATGACAGACATTCTTGAAATAGAGTTGAAGAATCGTCTCTATAAGTACCGCATTCATCTTTACAATAATTGTTGTACCATTTACATAAGTGAAGTATATTCTCGGACGCACATATCATACCGCTGTGTGCATACGGAATACAACATTTACTAGTAATTTCCGATGTTATATATTGAAGACTGCGTAATTTTGTAAGACTTGGACAGCCCTGACTTGTTAAATCATACAGATGATTGAGTTCTAGTATTTTTTCAATTAGTAATTTTTCTCCAACCCTTTAACAAAAACAAACTTTTCATTGAAATCAATTATACTTGTCAATATTGTTTTTAAGTTGTCATATTCAATAAACCCATCATTCCAATCAAACCCGTGATGATATTTTTCAGCCAATTTATTTGAGAAATTTGTTTTACAGATAGATGATTTTTCGAATACGGTGGTTTGAATAAAAAATGTTGAAAAACTTTTCTGTCCACCGATATTACGGCAAGTTCTTTAACTACTAATTCATCTTTTTTACCGTAGAAATATTGTACGTCAATAATCGTTGTCAAAGGTTCAAATGAAACTAACCAACATTTACACAAGAGATCATATATTTATTAATAATAAATGCATACAAAAATATTTAACCACCAAAATCTACAATAACATTACTATCCTAAATAACACAATTCACTGTTTCTGCTAAAGCCTCCTGGAATCCGACTTCGACACGAACTGTCCCGTGACTTGTAAGATTCCAATGATTCATTGTATTTGCTGATAAGTCGGGTGTTAGATCGAAAGCTGCTAAACAGAAGCCGTCTGGAAAGCTATCTCTGTCAATACAATTGCCGTCATTTGAAAAATGAAATCCTGTACCGGAATACAATCTATTGTACATTTGAATATAAGATTTAACATTTGAGAAACTTGTATGCAATGGTTTTAACGGTAATTGCTGTCCATTTACATACAATGATAAGAAATTAATTTTAAAATTATCAAAATTAAATGAATTTGTAGCGTAACTTCCGTAAAAAGCATTATTCGCTACAAACCCTAGAATACATCTTTTAGGCAGCTGTCCCAGAAATACATTATCTAGAGACTTCTCTTGAACTCCAGCAGGTATTGTCAGGGTTTTGCATTCAACCCTAGTTACGGGATACTTAGCGGTTGTCAACTGTAATGCTTTGTTGTGGGCTAGTAAGACGCTAGGATTTAATTTCACCCGTCGTACAAGTAATGTAGCTTCCGTTATTTGAGTTTTCACATTCATATCTGCTAATCCTGATAGAAGGTTGAAACTGTCTCGAGATCGAACAAGACGCATTCTTAATTCAACGCCATCGATAAGAAATTTTTCTTGATTAAAAATATCAACATGCAGATGTCCCACCAAATCAATTTCCTTGCTTAACGCAGTATATTTTCTTTGTTTTTGAAATCCTTTATTGTCGACATTCAGTTGATTCATTTTTCCTGCGCTGTCTGTATACCATAATGACGCAGTGAGATGCGAATTTTTAGCATCACAGCCATAGTTCAATAACGTTTCAGTGTATGAACGATACGCGTATGTGTTGTTTGGTGGTGAAACTAATTTTTGGTTGAGATATACGTCTATCTGACGGAATAGAGAATAAAGCCAATTGTTTACACTCTTCTGAGGTGCCAGTGGCTACTAAGGCATTACCGTCTGATTTGATTATTTTTGCTTTTAAATGAATCATAGTTTGTGACAAATCTAAATATTCATCACTCTGGCCGGGTACTACGAACTCAAGTGGTCCATCGTCCGTTATAGATGATAGCGGCTTCTAATTAATCCATTGACCACTTTCTATACTTGTTTGTGTAGGTGGTAACGAAAATAAATCAAGCTCAGTTTTAATACATTCGCATGATTGCGTATGTAGAAAAGCCATTGTTAGATTATTATTATTATTTATCGAACACGTCCAGAATTCTATTTATCTTGTTCTTTACGCGTCCAGCTAACTGTCGCGAGTGAATACGTTTTAGAGTTGCTCTCTTCTTTTTATAACCAGAACCACTCATAAGTGTATCAATTTTGGATTCCGCTTTTCGTTTCAAATTATTTCCTGCTTCAGATAACCTTTGCTGGAACGATTCTTTTGCAGGACGATTTTCGCTCAAATCTCCTAAGAAACTCATTCCTGTTCTAAGTGCTTCTTTTCCAACGGCACTCGCTCCCCTTTTTATAAGCGGTAAAACCGTTCTAAATAATCCACTAAAAAAACTTCCTAGACCTTGTCCCCGTTGATAAGCAGAGCCTCGAAAAACAACAGAACCAATCCCGGTTCCTGCTTGATGGTTATAATAATAGGCCAATTCTGAGCAAATCTGTAAGTTCTGTAGTGAAATCTGTAAGAGTTTACAGTTTACTGGCAATTCTGGAAAATCTGTATCTTACAGAAAATCGTAAATTTCTTATAGATTTCTATAAACGTTACAGTGAGGATTGAGCTGCCTGTATAGGTTACGGTAGAGTGTCATTTCTAATAAAAAATATAATAAAATGAATAATTTACAACTGCCCTTACTTATTGGTGTTATTATTGAAGAGGAACATGATTGGTATGTACTTTTATAATTTTGAAGGTAGGTTGGTGTTGGTATTTATAATATTTCTAGGAATTATATGCGTATTACACGAAGAAATTTGAGAGATAGTATGAATCCATTTCAAATGCCAAATCCAAATTTTAGACAAATGTTTCAATTAAATAAACAATATGTAATAAATTTAATAAATGATTTAGGTCCACACAATCCAACTTTTCGTATTCCTTTTCACATTCAGGTTAGTATACCTACTTCTATGTATAACAATGACATACGAGTATCAGTATATCTCATATTTGTAAATATTTCATTATAGATTCTTACAACGTTACATTTTGTGGGATGTGGTTCATTTCAAAATTCGGTTGGCGCAAATAAGTGGGCACGTTTAAGTCAACCATCAATTAGCAGAATTATTAGAAACATATGTAGCTTAATTGCCACATATTTATTACCAAAAATAGTAAAATGCCCAACTACCACAGAAGACCAAAATATTGTAAAACAAGGGTTCGCATACAACTATAATTAATAATCAGAGTACAAATTGTGAAAAAAATATATTTTACAGAATTTGCGAAAAGTGGTGATGTCGAGGTGTTGTAGGAATAATTGGTGGCACCCACGTAGAAATTCTGGCTCCCTCATTTACTGATGAAGAACACCCTCCTTTCGTTTACTTTAATAGAAAAGGGAAACATTCAATAAACGTCATGTTGGTAAATAGTTTCTTATAATTTAAAATGAATGTACATTTCGAGTTATAATATTTTTTTAACATAGATTTGTGACTCCAACACTAAAATTATTGGCTGCTCTGCAAGGTATCCTGGGTCTGTACATGACTCAGTCGTATGGCAAATGAGTAATATAAGAAATTATTTAAAGGAAAACTATATCAATGGTGATAAATTAACTCATTTGATCGGTGAGTAATTGCTACAGTAGATACATATAAATATAATGTATAATTACTATATGATAGGTTATAGCGGCTACCCACTTGAACCGTGGCTTTTTACGCCTATCGGTAACGTTCAAGAAAATACACCCCAAGCACGCTTCAACAGACAGTTAAACTCTGTACGAAATATTATTGAAAGAACCAACGGTATTCTAAAAGGCCGATTTCGATGTCTTTCAAGACATCGAGTTTTAATGTACCATCCAACAGCAGCTGCTAATGTAATTTATACTTGCTGCGTCCTCCACAAAATTGCGTTATCTGCTAATTTGTTATTACCAGAAAATGATATCGAATATAGAGACGATAACGATGGAGATGGCAATGGTATGATTTGAAATATTAATTTATTATTATATTAATATATATATATATATATATATATATATATATATATATATATATATATATATATATATATATATATATATTATTTCAGGCTCACTGCAGGAGCAAAATACTTTTAACCAAGGTCGTGCAGCTCGGGACTTATACATTCAGCAAAATATATTATAAATTATTAATATAATTAATATACCAAAGTAAATAGTAAAAAAATAAAATGTTACTCTTAATTATAATATATCATTTATTTAACATAAAATAAATTGTATTCGTACAAATAAATATCTATTCACATGACATATCAAGTAAGAACTACAAATCGAATTGAAAATTTGGGTGAACTACACTGAGAAAAAGGCTTAGTTCCTTGAATTGAAACCTTAATTTACCCAAATAAATACTAGATTTGATATTAGCCAATAAAATGTTGAAATGAATGAAGTAAATTATTTAATTGCCCGATTTAATTCTCTGAAATAAATATAATCTTGACACAAGATTACATATTTAATTCGAAGAAATAAATTATATTCGGTACCAATAACCAATAATAATTAATCGAAATAAATTTACATTTAACACTAATAAACAATAATACCTAAGAGAAATAAATTTGATGGTTTCATTTAAATAAATATTTGGGATAATATTACACATATATTGTATAGGAATATATTCATATTTGAATTAAAAATTCTAAAATAGTTATGCGAAATATAATTTATTTATCAATACTACTTATACATACATTCGTATAATAGAAAAAATATCGTAACTTAAAAATAATTAACAAATTAAAAATTGTTTTTAATATTTATAGTTGAAATTAACATTGTTCCGTTCCGTATCATATGAATATTATTAGGAAATACACAAAATAAATTTTGTACACCTTCAATGACTTTATATACGGTCCTCTCATGGTGTTCAACTTTATAAGATTGATAATGTCTGTCGTAACCTACGCAGCACATTAACTTTACAATAATTAATACCATATTTTCCGAGTTTATAAGAATTGTATCTATTGCTCCAAAAATTGGATTTTCTAAATAAGTATTATCAAATCCTAATAACAAAATTTGGTTTTTCTTATATAAAATTCCATTATATGAAAACCATGATACGCAAATACCCTCATAGCAACCATTGTCGCGAACTATACTATATAAAGGGGAATCATTAATAAAATTTAATTCTGGACCAGTTTGAAAAACTGTATTGAAACCTTTTTTACTTAAAAATCTATAGCATACACGTAATTGATGTTTCATTGCTAGTGTATATGGAATATTGACTCGTGAAGTTACTATGTGAGCGTATGTTTTGGATATTTTGTGAAAAGCTTCAAATCTCATAGATGAATAAAATTTTGGTGGTCCAATCATATTAATAATAGTTGGGTAATGAATCATCATGTGATGCTTTGGCTTCAGACTGGTTTGAAATAAATTCATGTATAACTGATGATGCTCTGTTATTAAATACTTTAAGTGTAATAATAAATCTGGTGTGAAGTGTTTGCTGGTACAAATTTCAACTACATCGTATAGAAGTAAATAAAAATTCCATACGTCGTCATCGGGTGGTATCATATCTCCTACAAGAACTGAAAAGTAAATTACAAAAGCGTGCATTTCTGCAGCTGAACAAGTTATATAACATTTTTTAATATGATCTTCTTTAACTGGAGGAATACTGTTACCAACGTCGGAATGTTCGTTATGATTAAAATGAGCTATTCGTTCATTCAGTTCAAACAAGGAAAATAAATGTTTTATTTCTATAAAATTTTGTAAAATAAAACCCATTTCATAACGACAAATTCCTTCAAATAAGTCGTGCATAATGTCACACGTTATATTGACTGTATTGTGAAAATTCTTTAACTTATTCCAGATACAATCAGTCTTTACACCAAATGAATTATTACTAAGATCATCATTATAATTAGATAGATTTCTTAAAGAATTTTCATCCTCAATAACTTGTTTTCGATTTGTATTTTTGTCATTACGGCATATTCGACAATAATAATTTGAAGAAAATGTTTCATTAAATCCCAAAAGATAATTAAGTCCCAAATTATCACCGAGAAGAGATATTAAAACAAAATATACAGTTTTATAACCATCAGGGGTACAAATTGTAATCCCAGTATTTTCTAAATATGCTAATTCATTAACTAAGTGATTAAAAACGTCACTATGATTATATAAATTTTTACAAATTGTTTCAAAAATTTGAACAAGAAAAATGTTGTCCAACGAGGAAGCAAATTCTGGAGGTATACATGCCAAGGACGCGTATACAGCACCTAACTTGTGATTACCAGCCCGAGAGCCAAGCGGATTCCCTGGTTCAAATTCATCAAAATAAATAAACAATGGCATAACAATTTTCCCCTTATATTTAAATGTTATTTGTTTCCATAGCTTTGCTTGCAAAATATTATTTATACTATCACACTGCTCACCACATACTTCTATAAATTTGGAAATTTTTTCAAATATATCTGCCAATTCTAAAAAATGTTTAAGAACTAATCGCAAAGGAATAAATTGCCCCTGATATTTTTTAATACTGTGTGTTATCTGACCACAAGAATTTCTCGGTCCTTCAATTTCACATATTGTAAACGATACTGGTTTTATAAAATAATGTGTTTGCTCAAACCATTTCAGTCTGAAATATTCGGAATGTAAACCTTGAAATGGATTACTGAATGCATTTAAAATAGAATTAAATTTAGATTGGTCTTCTTCTGAAAGGTTACTTATTAAAGGAGCAAGATTTTGTTTTATTCCATCAGAGACACATGTATTAATTAATTCGCTCGTTAATTCAACAATTTGCTGTATACATGCCCTTGAAATAGAATTATTGTTATATAATTTAGTTAAAAAAGAAGTAACAGTAGTTTTGACTATGTCTTGAGGATCATTATTACTTTTTATTGAATTGATGAACAAATTTTGTTCATTTTCTGTTTTAATATTACTTAAAGCAGATGCATTTGAAAAATAAGACTCCGTTTGCAATTTTGTAGTATCATCAGTTAAATAATCACTATCAGTTAAATGTGCGCTCTCTGGTTTTTCTGTTTTATGTTTTTTTACATGTTTTGATAACGATAAAAATGAATTAAAACTTCTATTGCATATATTATATCCGCAAATATATGTTAAACTGTAACGGTGTACAAATTTTTCGTGTAATAAAAATTTTTCACTAGTCCTAAACGGTAATTTACATAATTTGCAAAAATACATTTTAATTTCAACAATATAAATATTAAATAAATAAACAACTTCGGTGGAAAACCTTAGAAAATAATTATTTTATCTTGTCAATTAGTTTAGTGAAATCATATACGTATGGTATATTAACATCGTAGGGTGTGTGAATATTAAAAATTTGCCATTGCATTAGTGTCCATAAATGTTCCGCCTCCGGCGGATATGACGCATTAAAAACTAGGAATGCCTTAAGGCACAGATCTATGGCTTTTAACACCGATCTTGTCTCGTATAATGTGGAATTTACGTATACAAAAACATTTTTAATTTCTAATACGGATGGTGCTGCTACTACAATAAAAGGCTGCAATGTCAATCCTAGTTTCTTCACAAAATCTCGCTTTTTATTTATGGCAGAATTAATGTCCCCAGGAATCTGAAGTAAAATGTTGTTATAATTATAGATATTAAAGAAAATAGCGAGAAATAAGAACGAGTGAGTCGTTCACAAATAACCCAAGGATTTATATTTTGCATCTTCACCTGACGTTAAAAGGGGTTATTAGCGATAATACCAGGTGTTGACGGTTACGGGTGGACATTTAGATTTGACATATGTATAAAGTTACTAATACTCAAAATACAACTTACTTTAACATGTAGCACCATGCCTTCTCGACATTCTGCAATGGAAGGTTTCCACTTTTTAATTTTCACCGACTTGGGAGGTAAAATGGCCGATAATACAAATAATTTTAATAGATGTTTTGAATCTAAAGAATAATAATTCTTTTTTAATATTCCAATAACATAAATAAACATACCTGTTGATATAGTCGCGGATTGCAATAAATCTATATACATAGCATCACCAGAGGAGAAAGGGGACTTTCTAACACTCAATGCTTTGTCAAAAAATAAGTCGAAATTGTTTAACAATAAATTTCCCTTATTTTCAAAAATATTTTCAAAATCTTTATCAATCTAAAATAAAAAAATATTAATTATACGAACATTATCCCATGATTTCAAAATTTACCAATGTGGATCCAATAGACAATTTTAAAATTGGCCATTCCTCATATATATCATCAAGTGTTTTAAAACTTTGTGATTGAAATTGTTTTCTGCGCAAGGAAAATGATGCTTTCCAATGCTTTAATACGTCGTCTTCCGGTTCTTTATTGTGTTTTAACCATGTTACACTTTCGTTGGTTGCTTCACTTGATATATCTTTAAATTTAAAATAATTTATTTATTATTTTAATTAAATTAGAAATAAATTTAGTTTTTTCATACCTTCATCATTTATTTGCTCTTCATCGTCGGGATTATCAAAACTATTTAATTTATGTTTTGGTATTATACCAGCTTCTTTTAACAAGGATATTTTGTTTTTATATTTATCTGGCAATTTTCCACGGGATATTCCAGACTTCTTGTCCTTTGATTGGGATTTTCGTAGTGGACGTATATAATACGAAGATTTTTGCTCCAGAGGAAACAGGTCTATTATTTTGTCGGCTAATTCGTCGAAGCAATCGTTTGTAAGATTACTAAAAAAAAATTATGTACGTAGTATTTTTATCAATATATGAAAATTGCCCGGTGTCAAAGGTTCCAAATATATTTAAGTAGAGAAAAATTAAATCCGTAATTTAACTCAACAATTTTTGTCTTAAGAATTTTTCTCTGAAATAATTAAGGAACATTTCATAGCGGGAAATTTCAATAACCTATTCTCCAGCGAATGAAAATTCTATAATTTCATGTTAAATTTATAATTTTTTATAAAGAGATAAAACGTACCCGTATTTCTCCCTATTTGTTAGGATATGTACTATAATAATTTGGACTAGATAATTTTGGTATTTTGGTTCCAGATATTCTTTGGTTTTATAAATTGCTAGAATAGCTTGTCCGACGCAAGATTCTTCAAGTAATGTTTTCAAGTCAAGATCAGAAATTGAAGTTCTGAATTTTCTTTTCTGTCCTAAATTTTCGGAGACGGGAACTGGAACTAGTTGGTAAAGACTACCTGTTTGCTCAGCTTCAGTTATAATTATTGGTGTCGATGTCGTGGGAACAGTATGTGGGATATTAGACCCACATGGAGTGGAGGAGATACTTAGAGAACTATATGATACAGAAGTATTCAATTCACTCTCACTCTCTATTGGATATGAATATGAATCAATCTAAAAAGTAAATATATAATATAAAATTCTTAAAAATTAATAATATATTCAAATAATGTTTTAAAGGCCAATGGACAATGATAAGTCACGTACTTCTTGATTGTAACTTTCAGAACACAAAAATTCTTTATATTTGTCTTGAAATTTTGCTCTCAGACCAATTTTTGGTATTAATTGTGAAATTAGTTCGGGTGTTAAAGATTTTAAGGCCTCATAATCAATTTCTTGTTCTGTAAAAAATGGCGTGCTCTTGTATTTCGTGATTTTCAACTACTGATAATAAGACATGTGCATTTATTGCATACCTGTAAACTGTGGCATTAATTGTACCATATCCCACTTTTCTAAAAGTTTCTTTACTGCTTCATCAGCCATTTTATCAAAATATAATACACAACTGGAGAACTGCACAAAATACACCTCAACTACGCACTAGTAGACCACCTACGACGTACTGTGAAGAAGTAAACAGGACCGAACAAGTCGCATCGGCAAATTATTTATAACCAATCAAATTTATTTGTCACAAATAAATTTTAATTCAGCTAAATAAATATTTCTTTACAAATACATCTACGGCACACTGGCATCAAATATATTGTACTTGAATATAATTTATACGAAACTTCCATCAAATATATTTAATGGAATCTTTTGTGTGCAATGTATTCAGATAATAATATTTTATTTATTGGAAATAAATTTAAAATTAATTATTTTATTTTTATATTACTTAATTGTACAAAATAATCCTAATTTGATTCAATAAAATATGGTTCAATTTAATAATTTAATTTAACTAATTAAATTAATTTTGTAATAACAAATCACTTATAATTAATTTAAATATGTCTTATTTCAGTGAATTAAGTAGTACTCAATTATTATTATTTATTTGTCATAAACGGGTTATTTTTCTCAGTGTAATTTGAGCTTTTCAGCTTTAAATCTAAGTTTAGATTTTTCTAGTTCGATTTTTTCTTTCTCAATACTGACATAATTCTCGGTAAAAGTTTGAATAACAGAAACCAATTTCCCATTATTTACATTACAGTCATTTTGATTCTCTATTAATTTTTCTGCTAATGTGGATAACGGTTTTACCCTGGTTCTTGTTTTTGTAGGTGTAAAATTTGGTAATTTCTCCATAAAAATACTCTGTTCTTCATTATTTTCCTCGGTGTTTACTACATTTACAGGAATGTCTAAAATGATTGAAGTAGATAGATCTACTTCTGGAATGGACAGTATTTCACGAGGTATTCCATCGTATTCTGTAACATTAGCAGCACCTGTAACAACTACTTTTCCCCATAATGATAATGCACGTTCTTCTGTATTATTAATTGTATATAATTCCATATTGTGGTCCTGATCCCGTTTGTTTCCTATGTTCTGCCAATTTTCGATATTTACTTCTAGTGCTATATTTCCAATCTGAAAATCTCCATAACAAAAAATGAAAAAAACTCCAGTATAATGTCTTCTCTTTAAAAGCTGAGTTAGAAATAAATATAATAACAATAATAATATTTACATTTTTCCACTCTTCTTGAGATAATTGGGTACCGCCACCACATGCATTTAATTTTTCGGATAATTCGAACCATTTTTTGTCTAGATAGTTTTCACCCAAAGTTGGGTTAATTGTATTACTTTTAAAAGCATAATCATTTTCATGAAATGATAAATATATTTCATATTGTTCTTTCGTAGTATTTATAGTCCTCTTTCGTTTCTATTTTAAAGATGTATCAGAACTACAAAAAAAAATTAGGTTAGAATACTGCTACGTTTATTATATTATAAGGATGAAATATAATAAAAAAGCAGTCAATAATATAAATTTATATTAAGAGTATACTTACGTCATATTCATCTACAGAAAAGTATATATATATATATATATATATATATATATATATATATATATATATATATATATAACTGCGGTCTCCAAAATAAAGCTACAGTTGTCAACTGATGTAAATAATAGTTCTGAAGTTAGTCATAACCTATAAAATCGTAACGTTCCGAAAATTTTAATCCTGTAAGTTCAGAAGTTACAGATGCGCGCCAGAATTGCCAAAACTGTAAATCTATAAGATGTACATTTACATATTTACAGATTTAGCAATTTACGTATTTACGATCTAACGAATGAAATGTCCAGAATTAGCCTATAAATCTGGTAGGGACAATTTTTCATTTTTAACAGCGTCCAAAGTGTAACTTAACACTTAAAGTTCCGAATTGGAATGGTATTGGTTGTCCCTCAACACATCTTATATCGATTTCGATATTCTGGAAATCTCGCCGGAGCACAGGAATATAATATAGTGGAGAAAATGTCACCATTTTACTAGAACCGTAAATATAATTTGAAATATCAACGTGTACAGTTCTTAACAGAGGTGCGAGAACATCTCCAACAAATTGCTGTTCAAGAATATCGCAATATATAAACATTTCAGGATGTATTCCTAGATAAAGATTTGACGAATTATAATATGTTGTAGGAAATTGTGTGGCGAAGGATCAGAAGAAACGTGATGAATGAATTATAATATGATAATCTCTCTTCATACAAATCAGTTTCCGGGTTAAACCCTAGCTGCTGTGAATGTTTTGGAGCTAATTTCAAATAACATATGTGGTTAGTAATAAATTTTATTCTTATACGCTGGATTTTTTTGTCAATTTCGATTTTAATATGGTCTTGAAGTTTAGTATGTTGGTTTATTGCGTTTATTATATCGTCTACGGTGCTATAGTATCCAGGTATGATATGTACCTCTTTTTTATGTATTTTAGGTTTTCCATCCATTACTGTTTTAAAATGATATTTAACCCCCCGTCAGTCGCAATGTTTGACCTTCTCAGTTCGTTCGCATTGTGCCTGACAGACACACAATTTAAAATTGACATACCTTCCATCCCTCTCAAATCTGGGTTACCCCTTTTTCTACTGACCTTCTTAGAGATCTATATTAACGGATATAAAGAAAACAAAATTAAAAAAATATATATTTTATTAGTTTAAACATCCAAAACTGGAAAGCCTTCTTTTTAATACATCACTATAGTTCATTAAATATTTTTGCTAAGACTAAAGATAAATTATTTAAAAAAATGAAACATCACTCAGGTACAATCAATAGATGTGTATGATATTAATCCACATCAGATTCGTTGGATTCAGGCGCCTCAGAAAATTTTGAAATGCTGGTAAGTTTGCACTCTCCACAGATGTAATTTGCATGGATGAGGCAGATTGACTTTTTGCAACGAACACATTCGTATTTTGTAAGCCTTCTTACACCAGTTTCAACTGTGCAGGTCATGCATTTTTGTCTCTTAGGTTGGGTGAGAGGGTTCTTCGTTTTCTCGGCATCATCATCATCATCATCCACCATTGGGCGGAATCTCTTCAGACGGATTTGGAGGCTGGAAGGGATTCCAATTTTCTTCATGCTTCTTCTCGTCAGCTCTGGAACCATAAGCTCATGGGCCAATTGTTTTAGGAAAATTCTCCGCCGCAATGGCTGAAGATCATTGCCCAGGTAAACGACAAGGGAGTTGATTCCGGCCATATTCATCATAGCATAATATACTACCATTGGCCAACGCTTGTTGTTTCTACATACATTATAAGTCGAACACATCTCGTCAGTTGTATCTACTCCTCCTTTCGTGGAGTTGTAGAAAGTTATAACCTCCGGCTTTTTATGCTGACCTGAGGAAGGATCAATGGCGTCGTCTTGATGGAGGGAAGAAACGAGAATTACGTTTCTTTTCTCGCGCGGGATATATGACACCAGAACTTTGCCTTCGTTGAAACCAAACATGCTCGTGAACTGTTTTCTGCCTTTTACATTGACGAATTCTTGTAGCAGCTGTTTTTTATTTTTCCTGATAGTGCCGACAAAGGTAAGCTTTTCTGTTGTCAACTCATCAATTAGTGTTAAGTCAGTAAACCAGTTGTCCGCTGTTATGTTACGCCCAGATCCGAATAAGGGCTGAGCCATTCGTTTGACGACATCACTTGGCTTGTTGCTAACTTTGAATAGTCCTTCAGGCTGCGAACCGGCATATATTTCTAGGTTGTATATATACATCATCTTTGCATCAACGAGGGCGAAAATTTTTATTCCGTATTTATTCGGTTTTGAGGGAATGTATTGCCAGAAAGGGCATCGACCTCTAAAACCGGGAAGCATCTCGTCAATAGTGACGTTCTCCCCAACAGTATAGTTTTTTTTGACAGTTACTTACAAAAGTTTCAAAAATGTCGCGAATTGGAGCAAGTCTGTCATACTGTTTGCGTTGAAGTCAGGATGTGAGGTCATCAAAACGAAGACAGCGTAGTAGTGTATTGAACCGTCTGAGACTCATCACGAGAGAAAATTTTTCGATTCCGTCATTTTCTTTACCCCAAAGTTCTTCCAAACTCTGTCGATTACCTCGGAATGCTCCTGCTAAGTACAGTAAGCCCATAAATGCCTTCACTTTAGTAATGTCTGTAGGTTTGATGTCCCTCTGTCTGGAGAATTTTTCCTCGATACTTCCGATGTATTGATTAGTGTATTTCACAATAGTCTGAAGCATTTCATCAGTTATACAATGGTTCCAACATTGCTCTGCAGTTTTAGCGTGTTTAGCTGCTCCTATGACCCCTGGAAGGCGAGTGATGATATTTTCAGGTCCTCTACGTTTAGCCTTCAACGGCGGCTTCCTAATCCATTTAGTATTCTTATCCCTTCCTAATGTATAATACTCATCTCCTTCATAGGCTTCTTCATCATCAGTTTCATCAGTGCAGTCCTGCTCAGTACTTGACTCCTCTCTTCTTTCTTCCAGCTCATCTTCTGACGCAATGTCACTTTCATCTCCTAAATCCTCTGTTGCCGCTGGGTCCTTTTCATCGTCGGCTAACAGTAGATTTCGTAACTCTTCTAAATCTTTTGGGTTATTAAAATCAAATCGCTTCTGAGCCATATCTACTGAAAATCTGGAACAAAAGATAGAAAAAACTGCAAGGTTTTCAGATAAAACGAGTTCGGTCGCAATGTGCTTGCGAAGCACACTTGAAAAATTGTTGACTAATGACCTCTATTTATATAATTTTGACAAAGTAACTTTATAAAATGTTCAAATATAATTATTTGAGATAAATGCACGAAAAAAAAAAATGAATACATTCTTGTTTTTAATGTTCTATTTAATCTTTTCATGAAACAAGCTTTTACATCAGGATTCTGGACAACATAATATTTAGTATCATATTCACGCAAAAATCTACGTACACTACTTGCAATGAATTCTGTGCCTTTGTCTGTTTGTAGATATACAGGTATAGGATTACTGTCGTTAAATATTTTTTTAAATGCTTCAATAATAGTACCCGGTTTCTTATCAGTTAGAGGTATCGCCCAAGCAAATCTACTAAAAACATCAATTACAGTCAAAATGTATTTAAAACCGTCATTGAATTTACTGAGACTTCGCATATCGTTTAAATCAGCTTGAAATAAATCACTAATATTGTAAACCTTGTATTTGTTTCAGTGAAATCTTCTACGTATCGGTTTATGTAACGTGTATGCATCTTGACTACTTAGCCATTTTTTGATATCTTCAGCAGAGTGTTTACCTTTATCTATTTTTTTAAGATTCATTAACCCCGTAAAACCGACCGGATGGGATGGATCAAAATAAATATTTGTCAGTATACGGTCCATGATAAAAATTTAAACGTTTCCCACTTGTCGGACGAAGAAACGCGTGTACTTCGGGGAGTACCTTTTTTATTACTGCGGCTCGACGGAGATGGTGTACTAGTATAATCCCTCCTTCTACGTCGATTTCCAATCAGTTCGTTAGGAATATTGTTTCTTTGCAACGCTTTTGAAAATTCTTCCCATCCCGTAGGTTTAGTTCTTCTCCTGGGTCTAATGATATCTCCAATTAAATCAATAATATTTGAATTTGATATTTCACTATTATTAATACTGACTAAACCGTATTTATCCCACGTAATATTTTTATTTAATTGAAGTATATTTAAAAAACTATTTCCCTTTTCACGATATGTTTTCGGTAAAGTATTTAAAATTATGGCGTCAAGTAATTGTTCTTTTATTTCAGTAGACCCGGTTGCGACGTCATTAGAAGTGACGGGTGTATCATTAATCAGGAATTTTTACAGGTTCACGTAATTGTTTTTGAAAGTGGAGATATCGTTGAAGATTTTCTTGATATAAAGCCCATTTTTATAATCAGGAATTTTTAAATTTAATACTTTTTTCATATCTTTATCAAGATGCGTGGTTGTGTTGTTATTATCATTTACGGTATTGTCACGAAGTTGTTGTAACGTTTCCGGTGTAATTAAAGCATATTTTTTAGCATGTTCCATTTTTAATTCTTATTAAATATGCTACTTAAAACACCCGAAATAAGTGGTGCTATTAACAAAGGGAGGAACGCCCCTCCTGACTGAACTTTTTCTTTTTTTTCTGCTTCCAATTATCTCCTCGCTTTACAAGTTTACGTAAAATTTGTTTATGACGTCCAAGATTATGACGTTGTTTTTTATTTAGTTCAACTTTTCCGCGTAGAATATTGTGTATACATTAACAGATACAACGTACGTTACTATTGTCTGCGTTTTTCAACAAAACAATAGGTTGAATTGGTTTCAATGAATGTAAGGCTCGCAAGAAGTTAGCGTTACTGGTTAACGTTTTAGACATAATTACATAATAACCTCTGGTAGTTTCGTATCACCGTATTTATACTTTTTCTTCGGTATATATACGTAAACTAGATTATTGCGTATGGTTCTAAAACGACTCCATTCTGGTTTAGATTGTTTTAAATCGAAAATAAGGTAAGTATGTGGATCTGAAGTAGCATCATTATAAGCATCTTGAATAAATTTAGTATCTTGTGGATATACTTGTTGCGACAGGTGCAATATCTGTGCTTTATCTCGTGGATTCTTGAAATAAATTATATAATGAGCATTAAGTGACATATCTCGTTGACCTTTGCCCTGATTAAATATATTCTGAGTAATGAAAAATACAGATAAATTTTTATGGTGACTACCCTTTGTAAAAATATCAACCACGCGTGAATCTGTTTCACGCATAAGATCATCTATTATTATCAAGTGCGGGTTATTACCGTCAAAATTATCCATATCGGGTAAACCTTGTTGAAAATTCACGTTAAGTATTGTATTATATAAACTCTGCCAAGTGCTATAGAACCAGGTGACTTTTTGTAAAAACTGTGTCGCACATGTTGTGCATCTTTTTTAAGAAGCTAACAACAAAGTACGATTTACCACTGCCCGAGAGTCCGGCCACGATGGCGTTAAACGGATGTTTGAATTTGATAGGATCCGACATTTCACCATAAAACAAAAGACGGAAATGACAAAAAAGTTTCCAGGACAATTCATTTATAATAATAATAAAAACTCTCATAAACATTTTTAACAGGAAAAGAGAAGGAACAACAAAAACAATAAATTAGGAGTTATAATTTAATTATAATTTATTCTATGTTTCTTAAAGCCATAGGGTACAGAAAAATTATTATTATCTATAAAGTGACGTTTCATATATGTAACATTAAAAATTTTGCTCTCTGTGTGAGTAATTACATTATGATCGAGAGTATTTCTTATATTATTAGATACAATAACAGGAGGATTACAATTTTCGTCGTTTTCTTTTAGTATCATTCTTTTTAAACTATCAAAGTTAATTATTTGTGAGTTTTTATAATTTAAAGTGAAACTTTTAACTTTACATAATTGTTTAGTTTCACGACTAATAGGATTATGCACTTTATAGCCATAAGTTTTCGTCCACCGGAAACAAATTCAGTGATATAACTCCCGGGACCGTAACTGATTAATTCATCTGTCAAGTCTCCTAGAAAATTACCTGTAGGAGGTTCATACATTTCTGGTAAATGATAATAGATTATAGAGTCTGTATCGTAATATAAAACTCAAGAATCTAACTCATGAAGATAGCTGTGTAAATGTATCTATATTTTTGAAAATAGAGTACGTTTTATCAAAGTAAAATCTGCTCAGATACATGTGGAAGTAAGAACACGCAGTGTGTGTAAGTCAGGTAAATAATAAAAATATATTTTATTTATGTTAATATTTATTGCAAATTATTTTTAATTTTAATTAATTTAGTTTTTTTTATAAATATAAGACAGTTACATCTGCAGTAACAAAATGAATTACATATTCTACATGGGATTCCATCAACTTCATGTAGTGGTTTACGTAAATATTGCAATTCACAACAATATTGGTTGTAAACAACTGCAGTAGAGTTGGTGGTGGCGGCGGTGGCGATGGCGGTTGTGTTGTTTAACATATTATTTATGAATTCACATGAATAATTATATTTCTTATGTTCTTCTAAAGGATCATCTCCCTCTGTCCAATTACGAGATACAGTTCAACAGTACAGAATGCACAACGAGTGATGTCAATAAAGCCTACGTAATAGAAACCAGCCTTTGCTAGATAGATCGGACTTATGAATTTATTTGACCAAGTGTGAAATGTTTTCAATCGTGTTTCTTCATTTACCATGGACTACATAAAACAAAAAAAAATATTTTAGAAAATGAGAAGAGAAATAGCAAAATATACTTACCTCATGGTCGATTTTGTTTACGATCTGCATAATCCGAATGAACTGTAAACTGGGTTTGGTTCTGTTCTGTTCTGTTAGGAATATCATGGCAGACTGAAAGTCAATCCTGGGTTATTTACATTATGCTAAGTATTGAATGTTTCATTCATTATCCGAACATAATCGCCAGGCCGAACCATGCACCCTAGACACAAGGACAATACACTACACTCCGCCCTTATTATGACAGGAGCTGGACTGACCCACTATACCTTGCGATCAAGATATGTGCAATCTGAATGAACTGTAAACTGAGTTTGGTATTTACAAAATGTTTGCTTTCATGCAGAACCATGAATTCCTGTTTGCAAGTTAGTTCTGAACACGTGTTAATCAGGAGAAAATAATGAACCACATACAAGTTGATATTTCATAAAATTATCAGATATGTATAAGGAAACTGTATTTCGTGGTAATGGCAGTCAGGAATCGGGCTAATAATTTTTACGTCTTTTTAAATTTTGACAAGCTTTCGGAATCACTTTATTCCTTCTTCAGGTCACTACATAAAAAGTCATTAAAATAGTACTTATGTACAATAATACTTTTGAAGTAACTTACAATTTTGGTAGAGTTTTAATTTTAAAATGGTCGAGTCCATGAAATTTTTGTATCATGAATATTTTTAAATTGATGTAATTTACATTATTGATATTTATGAATGTTTTGTTATAATTTAAACTAATAACTTAGTAAAATACCATGAATCACAGAAATTTATTTATGTACCACATGGCTCAGTGTTCATATTAATTTACAAGTTAAGACGAAGTTTTACATTTAGCCTGCTTCTTATTCTTGTTATACCATACAGGTTGGCGGAAAATTTGAAAATTCAAATAGTGAAAAAAGTCAAGTAACTGCCGTTGAATTTCTACTCGTTTGTAATTTGATATGTTCTAATAAATAACTGTATATATTACTCAAATCATCAACATCTTTCCTTTTATTCATACAGTTGTTAGTATTGTGTATGTGTACCATCTCAAGAAAGGAGCGTTTGTAATCATTATATTTAATGTCAAAATCTTTTACATTTTCATAGTCAATTTGGTGTTGGTTTAAATGTTGATGTTCTGCTAAGGCATTAGATTTTGGTCTAAGTCTAGCATCACTTTTATGCGATGTGAGTCTGCTTTGTAGATTTCTTTTAGTTTGACCTATATATATTTTGTCACAGTCTTGACATGGTATACAATACACAACTCCAGATTGTTGTAAAGTGGGTGTTTTATCTTTGAGTCTTGTAAAAATGCTTTTGATTGTAACACAATTGCGGTAGGCAATTTTGCAAGTAGGGGATCTCACAATCCCCATTATTTGTGGTGAGAGATCGGGAATATATGGAAAGGAAGCGTCAGGTGGATTATTGTTATGTAACTCAATATTATTGTTAGTGTTTTGCGTCGGTGTACCAAAAAGTAATTTATTAATTAATGTTTTTGGATAAGCATTGGTTAACAATACGTCTCTCAGTTTTGTTAAATTTTGTTGGTGAAAACTTTGATGTGAAATTTTTAAAATTCTATTTTTTAGACCTAGAATTACATTTATTTTCATGTTTTTAGGTTGTTGTGATTGGTAATGAACGTAGCGTTGAGATGCAGTAGGTTTTACATACCAATTTGTTTTTAAGTTTCCTTCGTCGTCTCTTATTACCATCACTGAGAAAAAGATTTATTTACCATAATGCAGGCTCATTGAATGTAAATAAATAATTTATTGAAATATGGCGAAACAAACCTTTATTTCACAGTAATAAATAATTTATTTAAAAATTTTAAATAAGTTTTATTTCATATAAATAAATATATATTCATAATTAATATATGTTATTTTAACTGTTATATAAGAATTTTTATAGTAAATTAAGATTTATTAATTATAAATAAAAAGTATTTTATCTCTAATACGAAGCATTACTGGAGTAAATAATTTAGTTTTAATATAAAATTACATATTTTGAGTATTAAATATAAAATTTGTTGGGATTAATAAATATTTATTTAATGTTAATATTTGGTATAAATAAAAAACAATAAAATATATTTAATAATAACTATTTTATTATAAAAAAATATTTATAAATAAATTATAAATGAAATGTTAGTTGAAAAGCACGCCAAATTTCAAAATGAATTATTATATTCATTGTTCCTCAATGTTTTCAGAATATAAGCTTCTAAAAATTTTTTTTGTACGAAAATTTAATACATATTTCTTTACAGATTAAAATAGATGATGGAATATTTTATTCTTTGTAAATTTAATATTAGAAGCAATTTTCTCTTAATTAATTTAGAAAACAGTTTGCCCTAAATATTTATTTTTCATATTTTGTCAATTTTGGCGCATTTTTCTAAATTAAATAGGATTTTCTACAAACATTTAAAAATTATAAATATAAATTTTATCGAATGTTTAAACGTAAATGCCTTTAGAAACACCTACTTTTTAAAAATTTTGTTTAATGATACTAATGACTCTTTGTCCATTAGCTATTTTATGAGCAATAACTGGGAAAATATTATATAAATTCTTATAATTTACTATTTTTATTTTTTTTTTCTGTTTGTTTTACATTTATTAAATAGCCACCAATATGTTTATCTAAGCCATAAATCTCTTGCATGTAAATAATGAAATATATATCTGTATTTGACATGCTTAAAATATGTTTAACGCATCCAAATTTAGGATCACCATATGAATCTCGTCCAATTTGTATAAAAATATTTGGTTGGAATTTTATACCGTTAATTTTAATCCAAGAAAGACATGTACATGTATCATATAGAGCTAATATTTTATTAAGCTTAATTTTAAATTGTAGTTCTGTCGTAATTTCCAATAATATATTTGGTAATGATTCGGATTCCGGTCCAAATTCAATTAAATCATCTAAACCTTTTTTTGACATTAATCGATATGATAATTTTAGTTGATGTTTGACGGCTAAAGTATAGATTATATTTCGTCTTGAGGTAACAATATGAGCATTTGTTTTTGCTATTTTATGAAATGCTTCAAATCTAATAGAAGAAAGGAAGCATAATGGGCCAACTTCACGTATACATCGAGAATAATGGACTAAAAAATGATGTTTTGGTTTTAATGATTTCTGAAAAAAATCTATATACATTCTGTGATGTTGGAAAACTAAATTTTGTAAGTATTGTAGTTCATTATTATTAGTTTTTGGTTTTGAAACAATATGGATAATATCTAATAATATTATATATATAATCCAGCATTCATCTTCTTCGTCAACTAAATCTCCTATTAAACAACCCAAATATGTTACAAGAGCAGACATCTCAGAACACGACATAATTATATTTTCGTTTTCAATATGGTTTTTATTAATTAAAGGAATACGATTACCAACATCGTACTTATCATTGTAGTCAAAATATTTTATGCGATGGTTTAAAAGATTCAATGTGAAATATTTTTTTATATTAATGAAAAAATTTAAAATAGTACCTATTTCATACCTGCATATTCCTTCATATAAATCATGCATCAAATCAAAAGATAAATTTGTGACATTATGATAGCTACTTAGTTCGTTCCATATACAATGTTCTTTGATACCGAATGAAAATACATCATTTTTATAATTGAATGCAGTTCTCAGTGAGGAAAAGTCTTCAACACATTGTTCCCGAGTTGTTTCTTTTGAACATTTACATGCACGACAAAAATAATTTGACGAAAAACTTTCACTCATTCCAGTAATAGAATTGATTCCCAAATTATCACCAAGAACAAACGCTAAAATAAAATATATTTTCTGTTCACCTTCATTTGTTGTTACTGATATACCATATTGCTCCAAGTATTTGAGTTCCTGGATGAATTTATGAAGAACTGCTTTATTACCATGAACTATCTATCGGACGAATAAAATAAACCCCACAGAAAAATATTTTCTAGTAAGCTAGAGAATTTTGGTGGAATTCCACCAATCGAAAAATACAGAGCACCAATTTTATGTACACCTGCTTGAGTTCCTAATGGATTACCAGGTTCATATTCATCAAAATAAATAAGCAAGGGCAAAATTATTTTAGAAGGAAATTTTTTCTTTATTGTTTTCCACAGATTAGCATTAAACATTGATGATATGCAATCTGAATTTGTTTCCTGATTTGCAATATAATTTAGAATTATATTTAGCATATTTGGAAGCTCTAAAAACTGTTTTAAAACTAGTCTCATACTAATTATTTGACATTCACATTTTTTTGTATCCAAAATAGTATTAAATTGTTTTTTTATCATCTAATATTTCTCCAATAACAAAAGATTTTGGTTTTATAAAACATTGAGTTTTTTCAAAGTATTGCAGCCTTTTGTATTCTGAATTAAATTTAGTAAAAGGATTATCTGGTATAGCAGCAACATCTTTAGTAATATGTTCTGTATAATTTTGAGAATTTTGTGATATGTTTAGCTTAATTTGAGTTCCGAAATCATTAATTAGTTCGCTTGTGTATTCAATTACTTCTTGTACTGTCTTTCTTGTTATCGAAGAATTATTATATAATTTAGATATAAATCTAGCAGCACTGTCTTCTATGTGACTCATTTCTAATAAATTACATTCGTCAGTCTCATTTATATTCTTTGAACCTCGGTTTGAAATATCAGTATCATTTTTGCTTTGATTAGTTTGCGGTACATACATATTTGAATTGTCATTAATAGCCGATGAACTATTGTTGTGAAATGAAATTAAGTGTTTTCTTAAAGCATATACGTTAGAATATTTTCGATAACATTTGGTAAAACGACATATGAAATTTTGATTTGAAAAATTTTAATATGAACAATATAATTATTAATATCAGTTTTTTTATTACACAGTTTACAAAACATTTTAAATAATTATTTTTGACTTAAATGAAAAAAAAAAAAACAAACATTGTCTTAAGATAAAAAATAAATATCTTTTCCTTAAATAAATATTTTTTCTATAAACTATATATATTTACACTGAGATCACATGTGAGAACATGTATAAAGATATTAAATATTCTCCTTAAGTATCAAAATTAGATACTTATTATTATTTTATTGACAATATCAATAATATTTGGAATATTATTATCAAATTTAGTTGAAAATTCATACATTGCCATCTGAATAAATAACCAAATATGTTCTGATTCCAAAGGATACTTTAAGTTAAAAACATGAAATAATTTGAAACAAATGTCAACGGCTTTTAATATGGTAGGAACTTTGTACAACGTATCGTTAACACTTACGTTAACTGATGTGACTAACGAATTTTCTTCTAATTCAACTACTATAAATGTTTGGACGGGTAATCCTAATTTTTTTAGTTTGTTTTTCTTTTCATCGATTTTAATTTCTATGTCTCCAGGTAACTATAACAAATAGAAATAATCAATAATAGTTTTTATAGCGGTCCTTTATTTGCTTACATCTGCTTGAATGATTAGCCCTTCCCGGACATCTTGTAATGTCGGTTTCCACTTTCCTTTACCTAAATTGTTTTTTGCTTTATACGGCAGTAAAGAAGATAATAAACAAAGCATTAAGTAATGTTTGTATTCTAAAACAAAAAAAATAAAAAAATAAAAATTTTTGTACCTATAACTATACAAAAAATATAATATTGTTCGTACCTATATTAATGGATCCTGAATTTATCACATTTGCTAGCAATGAATCAGTTTGATTCAAAAACTTTTTTCTTAAATTAAATAGTTTGTTAAATTTAATTTCCCATGCTTGAAAAAGCGCATTAGACAAATTGGGGAATAATTTGTCAAAATCTCGATCAATCTATAAATACATACAATTTTGTTAGGGATTTCGTCGAAACTTCATAAATTATTTCTATTTTACCAGAGTATATCCTTTAGTATTAGCTAATATTGGCCAATCAACATAAATGTCTTGCAGTGTTATATTATTTTTTAATTTTTTAAATCTGTAGTTGTAACTTGCATCCCAATGCGTAATGACTTCGGGCCAGATCTCTACATTGTTGAGTAACCATGTATAATGCTCATTATCCGCATCTGAAATAAAATATTTTTATTTCGTCAGAATAAAAATTGAAGTACACATTTAAAATGAAGGAGCGGTAATGGAATAGGTAACTGAGGAGGTGATCTTGGAAGAGGCTCTATAGGAGAGCAAGGTATAAATTATCGGGCAAGATATGAAATGAAATATATCATTATATAATATTGTGGCTATGACATATATTTTTTCTACAACCACCATTGAAAGTAGGCTTTTCAGATTTCGTCTCCATTTGCAAAATTTGCGTGTTAAAAGTTCTTTCTACACGTAAATTTTATTTGTTCGGCAAATGTCCATTTTCAATATAGTAGACTGTGATTTCAGTTCTAAATTTTTCAGAAATGTCATAATGAAATACAGTTTCCTTAACTAATTGCAGTCCCAATTACCTTCCACTGATATATATATATATATATATATATATATATATATATATATATATATATATATATATACTTGTAAAAGCATATGAGGAAACTAGTATTTTTTTTCCTTTAGTTTCTAAACTGCACATATACATTTCAAATAATGAGTAACATTCAAATTGTAAATGAATTACACAGCTCGGATTAATTGTTTCAAATTTTGTTCTTAATGAGCAAGAAAATTGCCTATTTGTAAGATATTTGTTTCGTTATTATTTCAATAAAAGTCAACAATTGTAAATAAACCATTTTATTATGTAAATATAAATACATTCCTAAAATACAATACATTTAAGAAACAAGAAAATGACCTGTTTGTAAGGTATAAGTTTCGTTATTATATCAATAAAAGACAATAATTGTAAATAAAGCATTTTATTAACTAAATATAAATATTAAAATATCTATGACTCGTGTTCTGGCCGGTATTATCATAGTCTGCTTAATCAGCAAAGACTACTGTTGCTATATGCTAAAGTCAGAATTTTGCCGACTTTCAAACACCAGAGTCATAGACCTCAGAAAATATGACAAGCCGTAACAAGATGAAAAGCCTTGTCATTTTTTCATTTTGTTACACTATCCTCCCCTTAAAACATAAATATATCGTTTGACTACGATATATTTATTTCTAAGTGAAATACTGTCCTAGACGTAAACCGTACCTAAAACAAATATCAAACAATGACATAACAATCTATAACAAGATGGAAAGCCTTGTGGTTTTTCATGTTGTTACACTTAGTACTTTAGTGTAGAGTGGTTTGTGTACTTTATTGGTGACAGTTTGCAAGTGACACAATACCTTTTTGAATTTGAAATTTAAACACATGGTTGTGTGCATGGCGCGGCAAAAAAAGCGCCGTCTGCCAATGTATTATGGAACTAACTTGTATGGTACGCGAAATTCATCTTAAGTGACAGGGGCGTGGTGACAGAATAATAAACAACAGATTAGATGGACGCTACCAAAACAACATGGTCGCCACAAGCTACCAACATCGACCCGCCCAAAAAAAAATCCTTTATAATTAGAGGTTTAAACCGGAAGCTAAAACGATCTATCTATGTATCTATTTTCATGCTCCATATGGTTCACATAATGCTTTGCCAGCTGATTTTTACCGTAGCCTGCCGAGAACGAGGCGATGACTTTTCTATTATTCTTGACAAAAAATCAAGGACGTTTAAGAAAGGGGATGGGACAAACAACATAAAACTCTTAACCCTGCAGTGGTGGCGCTCAAAAATGTAACATCACTGGTGGCGCGGAGTCTGACAGACTCCGTTATTATTTTAGTCATTATTGTTAGTCACTGGGCGAATAAAAAAAATGTTTATTTATTTAATAATAGTACTTTATTGACGATAATTTAAAACGGAAAATAAAGATATTTTATGTTTCACAAAAATATAAATAATAAAAACTTAAATTCACGCATTTTTTGCTCCACACTAACATAACGTCACCTAAATCATATAAACAATATATATATATATATATATATATATATATATATATATATATAACAAAAACAATTTAAAATATAGAAAACATATGCATATGCCCAAAAAAGAAACATAAGTTTATCTTATTCTAATCTGTAGCTAAATAAAGATCGCAAATGATATTTGCATGTTTCAGACAAAGAAAATTTTTGCATTTTGTGCAATAATATTTACTTTTATTTTTATTTTTGCACTTGACACAATATTTTCTTGTATTTTCAAGGTTACCCCTGAAATTTTGAACTTCGGACGTCCCAGCTACCTCCTGTCTTCTTAGTCTTACTTTTTTTGGCACGTTTTGTAATGTGGAACGCCGTTTCATATGTTCGTCTATGAGTGAAAGAGCAACTGATTTTATAAAAGCTTTTCTTTTCAAAATACTTGAGTTTTCTGGTCGATCACGTGTATTTACAAATAATAAAGGCAATTCCCTTTTGTTTTTACGGATAGTTCCCACGTAAGTCAATTTGTGATCTTTTAATAATTTTTCTATTAACGGTATTGATGTAAACCCATTGTCACATGTAAGATTTCTTCCCGTGCCGGAGATTGGAGCTATTAACCGTTCAACAATACTACTTGGATCATTTTTTACACGGAAAGGACCTTCTGGTTGCAGGCCTACATAAACTTCTAGATTTTGCGTGTAGAACATACGAGCATCGCGTAAGGCAAATATTTTAATTCCATATTTATTTGGTTTGCTCGGAATATACTGCCTAAACCCACAACGACCACGAAAACTCTCTAGTTTCTCATCTATTGTGGCGTACTCAGAAATATAATAATTCATTTTGCAATTATCCACAAACATTTCACAGAATACACGGATCGGGGCTAATTTATCCACCGCTCTTCGCTCTTCTCTAGTTGATAAATCATCGAAACGAAGAACTCGAAGAAGAAAAAGAAATATTTGCTGTGACATTGTAAGCCAAAACATTTCAATTCCGGTTCCCTTTCTATCCCAAATTTCATCCACATTTAACCTATTGCTTTTTAGTATTCCGGCTAAATACAGAAGTCTTATCAGTGCTTTTATTTCAATTTTGTCAGTAAATTTAGCAGCTCTAGGTCGGTCGTAACCCTCAGATATATTACTTATATACTTGTTCGTATTTTCAACTATAATTTCAAGCATTGCTTCTGTCACAAAAAGATCCCAGCATGTTATAGGTGTATTAGCGTTTTTAGCAATTCCTTTTGTGCCTGGCAAGTGTGTAATTTTGTTCCAATTACGTGTGCGAACATTCTGTGCAGGTACATGTTTTTTCCATCGAGTTATATTATCACGACCAAAATAACACGGAGTTTTAGGTTTTTTAGTTACAACAACTTCATCGCTAGAGTCACTATCACAGCCTTCCTATTCTGTACCGGTATCTTCAAGTCTCTCTTCTAATTCATCTTCATTGTCTTCAGGTTCGTCACTCTCAAGTTCATCCCCTGTATCTACTTCGTTGAATAAACGAAGTAATCTCTTTTGTTCCTTTCCATAGGAGAAATTCATATTCTATAACATAGAATAAATAGTAACAGATCAGAAAAACATAACACTTTCATATACACCTACCAGTCTTATAAAATATCAACAGAATTTAGAGACGGCAGTAAACAAATTTTGTAACGCGACAAGTGGCGCGGAGTCTGACAGACTCTTTTGCTATTTTACTGTTAATACGAAAAAGTATCACACTGCAGTTGTTGTGTAAACTGTACTACAGACAAAGTTAGGAAGGTACTGAAACCAACACGGAAATAACCGAATACTTCCCGATATTAACCGAACATTTAAAATCCTTGGAGTCTCACAGACTCCGCGCCACCACTGCAGGGTTAACAATATAGCGTTATCGAAAGTAAGAGAGAGCGAGATTTATGGGGATCCCGTTTTGTCTATGTTTCTCTGTACAATGTGTCTTCAGCGCTTGCGTAATCAGTGGTACAGAATAAGTTGAATTTGCGATTAAAAAAGTAAAAATCATCATTAATGTGGTGCCAAAATTGATATTTAAATATAACTACGTAGTGGGTAGATTTCTAAATAATTTGAATTTATTATTGATAAGAGTTTGGTAACTGAGTTGAATACAAGCGCTTATTTTAAAATTGATGACAAATTCGTTATCAATAAAAAATTCTGAAATTAAAACTTTAAAAACAAGAACTCCTTCAGATAAATCATTGTATTTTAGTATTCAGTATCATTTGGTCGTTATTATAATAATAAATGTTTATATTTGAATAATAACCAGTTATATTTTTTAGGTTTATTATTTACGCACAATGCTAAATATTGATTAAGATGGTATCCGATATGGTATACAATATAAAGTTATGCAAAAGTCGTTATAAAATAATACTCAGTGCAATGAGCTAACTTGGCTAAATTTTATTATTACCTACCTATTCTCTTTTATATTAAATTACAATACTATCAAGTGGAAGAATAAATTCTGATGTTTTCAATACTATGCAATAAAAGTTAATAATGTTAGGTTTATAGGGATAAATAAATTAACATTACGTACATATAAAAATAAAATTATATGTATTTACATATTATTGAACAGTAAAAACTTAGTAAATTTCTGTCTCTTATTTATTTTATTAACCTTTTACTACCCACATAGCACAAAATCGTCTTAAAGACGCTTGTGAGACATCCAAAATTACAACTAAAAGTCGCCTGTAGCGTGTCTTATGTCAGTAAAATAGTTGCTCTTTAGGATGACTTGATGACCTCCAAATCTGACGACAATATTACCTCTAGGTAGACTTCCATAGGACGAAACAAAACATATAGTTTCTTGATTTAAATTATTTGAAAACAGAAAATACTTCGTCGTTGTCAAGTCAAGTCAAGTCAACGTTCTTGGGTGTACAGCACTCACACCGTTATAAGTTCTATTGCCCTCTTCAGTGTCGGTTCATTTGTAATCTGTGTTTGTGATTATTATTATATTTTCATTGTTTGTGTTAAACGTTCCGTTCTTTATATTTCTTATTATTTTCCCTCTTCCTAATTTCTTCTAATTTCGGACCGCCAGGTTTGTTTCGTCCAAGATGTTGCTGACGTCGTCCGGGGTATTTTCGATTCGACAAAGGAGAATTGCTGGTGGATGTCGGTACTTGAATTTGGGCTTTTTGGTTACCTGGGACACTTTAAGGAAGGTACCGTGGAGAAGATTGGTAGGTTCGAGGGTTTTAAGGACGAACTTGCGTTGGATATCTTCGACACGATGGGCGATGGGGATCACGTCAGCCAGCTGGTGGATGTCGCTGGAGGGATACCACGCTGGTTGACCGCAGAGGCAGCGCAGGATTCGGCGCTCTGTGCCGAGCATTGGTGTGATGTGGTCCCTCACGTTGGAGAACAGAATGTTGAAATACTCCACCGCTGGCCTAATGAAGTTTTTGTAAGTGTGTACAAGAAGTCGCTCGCTGCATCCGGATATCTTCCCCCTCAAGCAGTAGATGAGGTTAGCCCTGCTGCGCAGAGACCGCTGACATTGCTGTATTAGGGGCTTCCAGTAGAGTGTCCTGGTGAAAGTGGCGCCGAGGTACTCTGATAAGTTTCTTTAATATTTGATCTGGACCAAATTCTGTTTCGTCCGGTATATCCGGAAAATAATAAATATTGCCCTTCTTGTCCTTCATTGTCTCTTTCTTCCGCTAAAAACTAGCAACATATTGCCCGGTAACTGAGATTACCTATCCAATATATACCCTATTTTGAATATTTGCTATTTTTTTTTTCAACCGGAAACTTCCCTAGTACTCAGTCTCTCACATTTATATCATCGTCAGATTCATTTACATTCTTCAGTATTATTAAGAACAATTTCACTTGAGTCTGATTCATAAGCAACACTTTGTCCCGGTTCAACAGGTATTCTGTTACTTTGTACTTGTCTCCTATGTTTGTCATTATACCTCATTTGTTTCAATAAATCGAGAAAAGAACTATTTAATTCCTCTTATATTTGTCGTGGTAAACATTTCAAAACTTCCAAGTTTATTTAACGGAATTAGGTCAATTTTTAAACACAGAAATTATGTTTTGTTGACTATTTGTTGTTATTTCAATCATTATCTTTTTCAATAAAGAAGGAAAAACTGATTTTGCTATTGAGCACTCTTTTCGACACTCTCCATTCTTCCACTCTAACAATATTTGCCTTCAAGCTATCTTTAAGGGGCGAAAAAAGCAACATCTAATGGCTGTGTCAGATACGTTAGTATACAGTTCAATACTTGCATCGGACCCTTCTCACAATATATATTTAGTATGGTGAGGATTGCTTTTAAAAAATCTTGAAATAAACCTACGTTAATGTAAAATGAAATCCAAATAGAAGGCAAATTTAAATATAAAAAATATCATAATTGTTAAATAAGTATATGAAAAAATATAAAATACTCTTTGATGTGTAATTGTTTCCAACTATCAACTTTATCCTTTTATAAACTCCCAATTAAAATAAAACAGCGCTATATTTACTACTAATCTTTACAATTTATATCAGTAAAATATTTTTTAATTCAAAATTATAAGATCCCGGAAGTGAAATGGTTTATTGTTTGTGCGACCGTGCAGGGTGAGCACTGACCTGCCACGAAGAGCTGCAGCCCGGCGTCCTTCGGCTTGGTCTTCGTCTCCCGAATCGACTCCGGGCGCAGTTCCGGCGATCATGCACTATTTGGCCACAGGGTTCTGCAAAGGAAAGTTAGAGATCAGCCCAGCGTATTGTGGCCAGCCGCTAGGGCAAGAGCAGCACCTACCCGCTGCGCCGCTACAGTGCTTCGAGCCCGCGCCTCACAGGGGCCACCACGTCTATGTTGTACCATACGTTTCATCAGCTCGCATATACCGTAATCGTAATGCATAGTTGCCGTTGAAAGGCAACCGTTATAAGCTACAGTAGTCAATGGTAAAACTTTGGTTTATTTTACTAAGACGATTTAAATTCAAGTCAATTATATTTAATCGGGGAACATTAAAGAAAAACAATTATCCTCAGGTACTGAGATTTGATTTCCGTTTAACCCATAAAAGGCGGAGTTTTGTATTTTGTAATTTTTATTTATATTTTGTTAAATTATTATTAGTTTCTATAATAGTAATACAAAAATTATGGTGATAAAATCTGTAACTCTATTTCAGATGAACAGATCTTAGCCGTTGCTATACGACAACGCCAGCTCTTACCACTGCTTATTATTGCTAATTATAATTTTGTATGAAATTTAACATTGCAGTGGATACAAAGCCCCACATCACATTTTAAACAATTAGTTCCAATAATAGAGTTGCAATTATCGTTCGCACATCTTGTTTTTGCCATCCTTATTACCTGTAAGTAAATGACCTACGTTGTTAAATCTTATGTCATCTGAAACGCGAGAAAAAGATTGGCTAGATGAACTGGTTGATGGTCGACCACCTTGATTTGGAGGATTTTGGAATCTTCTTAAATAAGTGTTCCTGATCTCTCTTCTGAATTGTAGCTGAGTAAGCCTATTTCGAGGTTTTTTTAGCATAATTCATGCATTCTGGAAGGCTGCATGTACCGACCAACTGAACAGATTCCACCATCATTTCTTACATCTAATTCCAATTCTATATTTTCGTCTATCAGGTCTGTGCCACCCACGAACGAATTATACTTGCCAATAACAAGAGGCCTCGGGACCTGAATATTTTTTTTTAGGCTTGTGAGTATCGTTTGACCTCTCCTAAATGACTTATGCTAACGATATTATTATCTGCCTATCTGACAAGCAGTATGCCATTTTTCTTATTCAGGGTATGTACATATTCGCCTGTAGCTTTTTTTTATAACTAACTTTTTTATGTAGTGTCCTGAAGAAGGAATAAAATGATTCCGAAAGCTTGTCAAAATTTAAAAAGACGTAAAAATTATTAGCTCGATTCCTGACTGCCATTCCTACGAAATACAGTTTCCTTAACTAATTGCAGTCACAATTACCTTCCACTGGTATATATATATATATATATATATATATATATATATATATATATATATATATATATATATATGTATATATATATATATATATATATATATATATATATATATATAATGTGTCTAGCTAAGTTCACGACAATTGGAAAACTTTTTTATTCTTGGGTTTATGAAAAAAAGTTATTCTTTATAAAAAGTCCTGCTTCTTCCAAAACTTAAATTCAAATTGTCAGATTTTTATATTTGTTAGTCATATACGAGATATGATAAAAAATATGAAATTAGTATAAGAGTAAAGAACCTTTATTTTCAATAAAACTTAAATACAGCATTTACACAAAAGAAAGTATTGAAAATGTTACACAAATGCTTCAACATATCCGCCTTCTCGTTCCATACATTTAACGGTTCTATCACAAAAATGCCTTAAAACCCTTGTAATTGTTTGTGGAGTTATTTTACGGATTTATTCTCTAATAACACGTTCTAGATGGCCTACATCCGTAAACGGCGCTTGAATATAAACATTTTCTTTTAAATAACCCCACAAGAAAAAATCAAGTGGGGTCAGATCTGGAGACCGAGGTGGCCAACGTATTTCGGAAAAGCGGTGTATAACCCTTTCGTTAAAACAATCTTCAACATATTGCCTTACGTCCAACATGCTATGACAAGGTGCACCATCCTGTTGAAACCAAATATGTTGGCGTTTCACTTTGTAAAAAATTTAGATACCGGTCGGCATTCAAAAATTGGTGAAAGAAGAAAGGTCCAATTACATAACTTTTGTAGATTCCGCACCATACATTTGTCTTGAACGCATATTGACTTCGAGTTTTTATTGTAAAATTTGGGTTGGCATCTGACCACCAACGGCAGTTTTGACTCGATACAGTTCCGTTCGATGTAAATGTTGCTTCATCGGAAAATAAAATTTATCTCGACAGAAAAGGATTATCTTCTAATATTGCCTGAATGTCGGCACAAAACTACAATCGTTTGTCATTATCACCTTGTCTTAGAGTGTGTACAAATTTAGGCTTGTAGGGGTGAAGTTTGTTTGTTTTTAGAATTTTAGCTACCGAATTTTTGCTTATAGTGTTTGACATCAACAATGCTCTTTTCCACAACGAACACCTCGGTTGTTCTATTGCTGATAGCATCACTTCTAGTTCCATTTCGTTATCAGCAACATGTTTTTGGCGTTTGTTGTTAAATTTATTTTCGACATTTCCGAAAGTCTTAAATTTTCTTAAAAGTTGCCTTACCGTCTCATGGTGAATATTCTTGTCAGGATGCCGCTGATTAAAAATAGTTGCTGCTTCCCTGAAAGTTTTGTAATTATCGCCCACTATTAAGACGATTTCAATTTTATTTTCTTTACTTAATATTACACGCATTTCTACTTATTTTATTTTGACAAGCGTAAACGATGATATTGACAGATTTAGTCAAACATTGTTTATCAGAGTATTCTAGATTAAAAATAAAGGTTCTTTACTCTTATTCTAATTTCATATTTTTTGTCATATCTCGTATATGACTAACAAATATTAAAATCTGACAATTTGAATTTAAGTTTTGGATGAAGCAGGACTTTTTATAAAGAATAACTTTTTTTCATAAACCCAAGAATGAAAAAGTTTTCCATTTGTATGAACTTAGCTAGACACATTGTATATATATACGGTAAACCACCCAATTATTGGAAGTTAAGATTTTTTTTCGATTTCATTGTGTGTCAACGTTGTACTTGGGGACATGCGATTGTGAACATAGCTTTAAAAGGAAGGTTTTTATATCGGCTTCTTACAGTACAAGTCACATTTATCTATTATTTTGTCATTTTTGAAAAACTTGAAAATAGATTACAGCAAATCAAAAAAATAGTTATTGGACAATTTTAGCAGTTATGGGACATATGAATTTTAGTTAATGGACAGAAAAATCTAGCAAATTTTATACGCCTTCAATTAATATAAAGCGGAAATAATGATCATTTTTTGAAAAAGGTAACATACTATGATATTATCGAAAGATTTCCAAATAATTTAATTAGGTATATTTATTTGTATAAAAATAGCATACAGATAGAATTTAGTTATAGTATTTAGCACTCTCCGTCTTATACATATTGTACAAATCTTTTGTCTCATTTTCGTCATCTATCATTGCTTTAGTTTTCATCTCCTCAGCTTTTTTCTTTCTTGTACTTCTTCAATTTCCTCGTTTTCGTCAGCTACTTGAACTTCATCTCGGCTTTCATTTCTTTCGTCACTTTTTGCGTCGTTTTTCATTTCTTTATTTGTACTCGGATCTGAATCTTCTTCACTATCCTCAATTTCGTCACATCACCTTTACTTTCCTCTTTATAACAATTATGACACATAAATGGATCGTCATCGTCTTCATCAGGAATATGTCTATTATGTATGTTCGGTATGCACAAGCGATGAAAATGTTTATTGCAGCTATCACAAATTAAGTAATTACTCTTTACTAAACGTTTTTTGCATACATAGCAATTATTTGCAGTAACCGCTAATATTTTGTTACAGTTAGATTTAGCTGCCTCCCTTTTCCGTTTTCTCTCTAACTTCTTCGTTTCTTCTTCTAATTTTAATGCACGTTTCTTTTCATGCATTTCTTAGTAGACTCTTGATGTTATGGCAAATGGAACACGCTCTGTGTTACGTTTATATTTTCGTTGGGGTTTATCTGGCACATTTAGATAAGTGCTAATGCATTTACTTGTTGAAGGCAGACTTTGAACTTGAGGCAAATGTGTAGAACTTGTTGAAGGCTCCGCTGGTTTAACTATGACATTTGAAATTATATTAATTTTATTTTCTCCAGCTGCAGAATGTACTTTATCTTCGGACACTACAATCTGTTTAGATACTACTGCTAACTCTTGATTATCTAAAATTTCCATATTTTTTACATTTCTTTCAGGTGTTATCATTATATCAGGTTGTTCAAGGTCTGCCACTTCCATTTCATGATGATCATTATTTAGTATATCATTTTCTACTGTGTGATCTGAGGTATGATCTTTTTTGTAAAAGTTCCATATTTTGTACAGGGCCAGAAACTCTTCATTACATTCCTGATTATTTATTATCATATCTAACGATTTAAATTTACTTGTAAGATCATTACCAAGTAAGTTAAGAAAGGTTTTATAATCCATAGTCACAGAAGGTGATTGTGTTGTCTGTAATTTCAGAGATTTGTAAGAATGTTGATAGGTACGTACTATGTAAAAATATTATTTGAAGATACTTACCACCTCGTTATGTTTATCATCTTTTCCTAAACATTTCGAAAAGTCTATTCCATCAGGATTAAATGGAAATAATCCACTCGCCTTAATCCCATTTATTAATGTCTCAGGCTTAACAACTTCTGTAACTACCTTTTCTAAAAGTGGCGCAAAGGATATTTTATTGAGCACAAGCCCCGGATTTTCATCATTAAACTCTCTGACTGCTTTTTTCCAACCAATTTTTATTGGCCTAAATACTGCTACGTCACATGGTTGCAAAATTCAAGTAGCATTTGGGTAGAGTGCTATTATTTCAATGTTCAAGTCTTTGCACAGTTGACTCGACTCGTAAGTCAGATGGGATTTATGTCCATCCAAAAATAATATAACAGGAAATGCTATATTATTTTCTATTAAATGTGGATAAAATATGTTTTTTATATACTCGTAAAATGTGTCAGCGGTCATCCAACCATTGTCTGATCGTCCAATTCCCCAATTAGGGTTCACAGTACTATTTATTTTTTCAGGAATTCTTTTATAAGCATAAACTACCATTGGTGGACACGACAATCCAGAAGCAGAGAAGGAAAACATTACAGTAATATTTTCTTTCTGTGACCCCTTATCGATGCTATAAACATTTCTCATTCCTTTTGTAGCAAACACTTTACCAGTTCCCGGACAAATTTGAAAACCCGTCTCATCTCCATTGTACACTTGAGACGGATCTTTAATATCTATATTTTTAGATGCTAGGTAGTTCTCAATTTCTTTGAAACATTTTCTAATATTTGCTTCTGCTACACAAGCACTTGCAGCACTAACTGGCTCGCTTGTTCTTTGTACAATAGTTGGGTGTCTTTTTCAAAAATGTGAAAAGTTTAAAATTGTAAAACCATTCGTAGATATACTATATAAAGTTACCTTAAACCAGCAGTCACCTGGTCTATTATTTTTAAATGGATTAGGTCGCGGATTTTCTTTCTTTCGTGGAAATCCCCGATTTGCCAATTCTTCTATCCACCTTCAGTACAAATATTAAATTATAAATTACCTATTAGATTGACTTGTTTTTAAAAAACTTACTTCACTAACTCTAACTCTTCTCGCATGGAAAGAATTGGTGAAGGTTTCTTTATGTCCTGGATTTTTAAATTTAAATTCTAATGTAGATTTGGGTATGCCATACTTTTTTCCGCTGCCCGTAGTGATATTGTACCATTTTTTATTTCATTTTTTGCAGGTTCAATAAATTTAGGCTCATAAATTCTCTTCTTAGGCATAATTTACAGTAAATTAATACAATTAAAAAAAAATGTGTTAGTAACTGGACAATTCATCTTTCAGTTATTGGACCTGTCCAATAACTACTTCTATTGGAAATTGATCAGTAAAAGTTGTATAAGAAGAATCAGCATAAAAAACTGTACAGAGTTGTATAGAAAGTTAGAGATCTTGCTCAAACCAGTAATTGGACATAGTGTCCAATAATTGAAAAGTATGAAAAAATTTGTTTACTTATTGAACACGTCTTTCAAAACCTAACCTCAACAATTTAAGTTGTTAAATATAGGATAATTTAACGCCCTTCTCATTGTATTTATATAGCGAATTTAATTTTTCTTCAATATTCATTTTCAACACTAATTGTATAAAAAAATTAAATCAACTTACCTTAACCAACACGTAACACAACACCTTACAATGCGCGGTATATCGAAGAATAGGAGTTTCCCGCTCTTTTTAGAGATTTTAAGTAGTATGACGCTGCATACAATTCAGTTATAATATTTTTAATGCCCTCTATGAGAAACCAAATGAACTAATACAACAGAAATCTTATTTTAAGGTTTGAAACGCAAACTGTCCAATAACTCCCGATTGTCCAATAACTGGGTAGTTTACCCTATATATATATATATATATATATATATATATATATATATATATATATATATAATAACTTTTATGTTTGTTAATTTATTATTATAATAATACTGGTTCTGTTTCTCAATATTTTTGCATTTAGATCAAAAAAATACATTTACGTATTTACATATCTTTACTGTTTAATTAACAATACACAATACCTATAAAAACTATTTACTGAACATATCATTGAATGCTTCCTGTCTTTTATCTTTATGTGTACGAGTCTGAAATAATGTATTTTCATTATTATGACTTCGAATATCATCGCTTGCTAGATTTTTTTCCTCATACTGTATACCAGCGTTTAAATCAATACATATGTTATGTAACACACAAGCAGCGACTACACTTTTTGTTATGAAACTTATGTTATTGTTTTCAAACATCTTTAAACGCCGAAAACGCCCTTTTAACAACCCATATGTATTGTCAATAACAACGCGAGTCGCGGAATGTTTGTAATTAAATTCTTTTTGTTGGGCAGAAAGATTTGCATTGTCTTTAAATGGTGGAACCAACCAAGGAAGATTCGGGTATGCCGAGTCACCCAGGATGAAATATTTACTAAATAAGTTGTTTGTGTCGGCGCGTTCGTACAAACTAGATCTTCTTAACATTCTAGCGTCGTGCTCTCCGGCGAAAACATCAATGAATCTTCTTGGCGTCACAAACTCCCTGTAATAGTATGCTGTGGGTTTTATACCGGTTGCAAAAATTATTTTCTGATTAGGTTTCTTAATAAAAATATGGCAACCATCAATAGCTCCTATAGTCCATTTATTAACTACGAGGAGTGAATGCCGTAGCCAGATTTACACTGTGTAAATACCAACTAAAAAATCCCTAGATTTCTTATCGCGGTAATATTGATTTTCATCTTCACACTCGTAATTTGGAATTATTTTATTATAGTAAACAAAAAAACATTATTTAACTAATTAATTTATTAAATATAATCCTTTGTGTCACAGAATAAAAAAAAAATGAAAAATATAAATTATTTTAACTAAATATGTTTATTTACGTATTACAAGTAATACAATATAAAAAAAATATTTTTTAAATATTTACTTTTAACAAAAAATGTATTTGTTTACAGGTTACATGGTGAAACCACTATGACTTACATGTCAACAAAAAACTTATTTGTATATATGTACGAGTATAAAGCAAAATTAATTTTTGAAAGTTTATAATAAAAACTATATTCATTTAGAATTAAAATTTGCAAAACAATTCTTATCAAACTTAAGGCACAACCCAACGTCACACACAGAACATGACCATTTTGTTCTGTGGGGTTCTTTTGTTGTACTGCAATATATACAGCGCCGTGATGAAGCGCGTATTGGTAAATGTTTAGCTTGATCGGTTCTCGTTTCGGGAGGAATGTATGGCTTGAATTTATGTTTTATAAATGATTTGTTATTGCTGGACCCAGGAGTTCCTATAACGGAATTGCATTGAATTAATCCAGTTACTAATCGACAACGAAATTCTTTCAACTTCATATTACTGTTAATTTTTTTTTTATACAAAATGAATGAATTAACTATTGTGCTGTCCACAAAGTGCCAAAACAGTCGATGCCACCATTTTCTACTTTTGCGGTCTATTGCATATGTAGATTTTAGCATGTCAAATTTATCGACACATCCCATGCCCTGTCTGTAATTATAAACAATAGCAGGGCACGATATTTCACTGATGCTTCCATCCTTTTCCCTTCTTCCTATTTGTATATTTTCAGTTGGTGAATCAATCGTTGACAACAGTTGTACTATTCTTTTATCTTTCCATTTTATACAAGAAAGATCTTTATTTTTTACGGCCCAATCCGTATCTCCACGTTTCATAATTTTATCATCTGCAAGCTTGGGTAGATTTTTTCTGTTGCTTCGAACTGTACCACAAGAATAGATTTTTTTGCTTTTCAGTGATTCCATCAGTCGAACCGATGTGAAAAAATTGTCGAAAAAGACGTGGTATGCTTTTCCTTGTAATTCTTCCGTCAAGTCTTCAACCACTCTCTCCCCCAAACTGTGTTCAACTTTGTTATCTTGCTTGCCAGTATAAATCTGGCAATCACACATATATCCTTCTTTATTTGCGCGAACCCATATTTTATAACCTCTTTTCACAGGCTTTAGTGGCATATATTGCTTGAATGATATCCTGCCCTTGAACTTTACCATACTTTCATCTATTGCTTGGACTTTAGTCGGCTTATAAAATTTTTTGTAATTGGTTCTAAGTTTTTCTATATAGGGCCGAATTTTGTATAACTTATCGTAACCTGGGGTATTTCTTTTTGGCATCAAAACATTATCGTTTAGATGCAAATGAGCGAGAAGAAAAGAAAATCTGTTCAAGCTCATTTTAGAAGAAATATATTGATCTCTCAATTCCGTATGTGAGGACCACATATCTTTATAGCTAGAAGTTTTTTTTATACCCATTAGTATATTTATGCCCAGAAATATTTTTAATTAATTTTTATTTGTTGGTTGAAATTTTTTTCCACTTTGAGTACAATATAGATTAGTTTGAAAAACAATCATATCAAGTATGTCATCATCAAACAAAGTTAGAAAAAAATCCACTGGTTGTTCTAATCCATCAATATTCTGTGGCCCCACATCTTCCAAAAATGGTTCTACTTGAGCAATATAGCCCTGTTTTTTCCATATATTACTTACAAGTACAGCTAGGGGTAAATCATCTTCGTCTGAAAAACTGTCTGTGTCTGTTTCATGGTATTCATCATTTTCGCTTTCAATATCTTCTATAGATACATTATTGTTATTACATTCATTTTCACTTTCACTTTCTTCAAATGAATCGGATTGACCATCTGACGGAAGATCATCTAATAATTCATACACTTGTGAACATGTTAAGTTGCTAAGTTTGTACATAATTATTTCTGGAATAGAAAAACCTCATTTTAGCTTTTATGTCAAATAAGTCATAGTGGTTTCACAATGAAACCGCTAATATAAATTGACAATTACAGTAATTCAAAAAATATTTAAATAATCTATTATTAAACTTTTATTTATTAATGTTTTCGTTATATAATTAACAATAAACTTACCTCTTATAATGTTATTTATAAGTAAATAAAACATCAACATGTGCGTAACTTGAAATGTCAGCAAACGTAGTATTTTAAGCCAATATTACCGGCATTTGTCATGAAAACTACTGTTGGTACAATTTTTTCCGATAGATGGCATCTAGATATATTCTAATACAGCATGGTTACACGGTAGAACCACTGTGTAACAAATCAAAAAAATAATAAAGCATGGTTTCACGGTGAAACCAGTTCTCCGCAAAGGGTTAAATATAAAATTCAATTTTCATAGCATAACTTCACCCATTGTTGAGCAAACATTAAATAAAATAAAATGTTTTATAGATATATTAGTATTTTCTATTGTACATCGTTATATTGTTACTAAAATTGCTATGAACAAATTATTTTTAAGCCCTGCAAACAAGAATTTATATATTAATTACTGTGTATTTAGAAAAATTTCCTATCACGCTTTTTAATTAAAGACTTCATGTAACTGTTTATAGACACCCGACAATAGCAGGTATAAAGGGTCGCAGTTATCAAAACACCAAATCTTGGAAAATCGTATTATAGTATAGGAATCGGTGAATTTATTATTAGCGTATTTTTGTATTGTACTGGTAGCTACAATATTTCAATATTTCTGGCATAAAATGAACTTGAAGTAGACTGATTGTGCGTAATATTTGATAAGTTCATGTCCTGTTTTTGTATTTAGCAAAATATTTCTTGGCCAGTTTATTAACTCTTTATTCAGCAAACCTAAATTGCTTAAATAAATTCAATCATCATGCAAATATTAGAGCATTGTTATTTTATTTACTGAATATAATGTTACTTTCATTTTGTTTAAATGTTTACAGAAGAGCTACGCATTTTATTAACGAATATTATTATTTTATTTAGAGATAAACAATTATTTACTATCGGCGAAATAATTATAGTCAGTCGGAAATAAACATCAATAACTTTTACAGTAGGAGTTCGATTTTTGAAATTCATACCTCACATTAAAGCCTTTTCCTCTTTAACATATATAAAAACAAAGATATGTTTAAGTAACATAAATAAATATTCAAAATGACCAGCCATTTTGTACAGTTTTTTTTTTACATGCATATAAAACTTAATATTGCTCTTACTATATGGCCAAAAAAATTATAATATTTTAAAATATTTTTACATATATTATTCTTTATACAGTACACTTTTAGACTGTACAATTAACCCTGGAACACCACACTTATTTTTTCAGACATGAACTTCACACTTGGGTCTCAGAAACCCAAAGGCTTTTTTTTGCAAAAAAAAACAAAAAATCTAAATATTTTTTGCTTTTGGGAGAATATCTAACCTTAATGAAATACGTAAACAAAATTTCAAGCATGGTGTTTTATTTTACAAAAAGATATAATTTTTTGAAATAAAAATAACCATTACTTGTAACATTAAACATAAAACATTTTGATTTCAAGAAATAAACATAACATTCAAATTATCAGCTGTAAATATAACTCGATGCTAATCCCTGCAAAAAAAAATTTACTCTTTTTGGCAATATTATGCTTAATTATTCTTACCCAGGTTTTTAGTTTAGTTTCTGCATTCGCAGCATAGCATGGCTCTATGCCCCATGCAATACGGCTTGCGACAAGCAGAACACGCAAAACTTGTTTTCCTGTCTTTGCCTTTTTCACAAAAGCAACATCTAGCTTTTCTTTATAACCTCACAGCATTTTGTAAAACGGGAACTTCAACTTCAAGAATTTCAGCAATTCTTTGTCGTAGTCCTTTTTGTAAAGTTGCGACGGCCAAGCGTTCGTGTAAGTGTGGTTTAATTATAGCCATTCCTAACTGTTTTAGAAAACACTTTCTATTATTGCTTCTCGTTTCCTTCCAGTGTGGATTGGAGAGGGAAAACAAAACCATTGCATTTATTCCACTAGCATCAAGTATGTTGAAAAAAATACATAGAGGCCAACGTCTAGTCTTCCGTGAGGTAGTGTACGAATGGCAAAGCTGATCTAATGTATCTGTTCCTCCTTTGGTCTGGTTATACGTATGAATGAGATTGGGCTTTCCCGTAACGGCATTTATAGAGGCATCAGAATGCAATGTTGACAGCAAAAGTACGATTTTGTTTTGTTTGGGAGTGTAAGAAACAAAAGTTTTATTTTTGTCGAATGCAAATAGCGACGTACCCACTTCCTTTTTATTGAGAAATGTAGAAGGTATCTCTCTTTTGTTCTTTCTCAAAGTCCCAAGAAGGGTTAATTTATGCTGTTCTAACATTTGCTCAGCTAGGGGAATTGATGTAAACCAATTGTCTACTGTAAGGTTTCTATTAGTTCCATGAATTGGTTCTGAAAGTTTACGAACGTAATATGCCGGTACTGATTCACTGTTTTCTGTTGTTACTCTTCCAACGTATGGAATTGCATTGAGCATATAAAATGTTTTTGAATCATTCAACATCATTATTTTGATGCCATACTTATCGGGCTTACTAGCCATGTAGATTCGGAATGGACATTTTCCTCTGTATCCTACGAGTTGCTCGTCAATAGTGCAGTATTCATATGGTGTATAGTAAGATTTACAGTTGTTTATAAAAATGTCCCACAGTTCACGTATAGGTGCAAATTTATCAACCAACCTTCTTTCCTGTCTAGTTTCTTTACTATCAAACCTCAGGCATAAAGCAATAAATTGAAATCGCTGCTGTGACATTGTTGCACGAAATATTCCATTTCCAAATTGTACAGACCAAAGTTTATCTAAGTTACAGTTTGATACCCGTAATGCACCTGCTAAAAACAACAGTCCAATAAAAGCTTTCACTTCTGTTTTATTCGTTGGTCTTGTGTAGCTCTGTTGCCTAATATTATTGCATTTACGAGTAATTTCTTCATTTGAATGTAAAACAATAGCATCAATCATTAGTTCGTTGAACAATAAATTCCAAGCTTGTTCAGGAGACTGAATTGTATTGGCTTCTCCTTTAGGGCCAGGTAAATGTAATACTATGTTTTCTCGTCTTGTACGACCTTGCCTTGATGGTGCTTGTGTGCTCTAACGATGACCATTTTTCCCCAGTAAACTAGGAATATTTCTAACTGGTTCGTTCACTACATCCTCTTCATTTTCGCTTAGTTCACTGTCGCTATCTGAAAGTTGCTGTTCAATGTAATCATCCTCCGACTCTTCTCCTCCAAAAATATCATCAACGATGTCGTTTTCAGTCTCATTCGCCCATATATTATCTGCTTCTATCTGCAATTCCACCTCAGTTAGCGGACGACGATTTTCTCTGCTAGTTGAAGCCATAATACTGAAACAATCAATTATAAGTTCAAACAAAATAATTACCATTAACATCACACTTGGGTCTGATGTACCAATGCTTGTATTTATGTGAATATCTTACCCGTTGTTTCACTAAAATGCGGCAAATGACCGGCTCCCTAACTCAAACACGACTGAAACTAAATTTACAAAAATTGGCGACACAAACAAGCCACGCGTGCGCACGTCACTTTGTAATTAATAACGGTCTGGGTTTCTGAGACCCAACAGTGCAGTTCCAGGGTTATAATGATATATTTTAATATAATAATTGTTTATTTGACATAAATATAAATAATGTCTATTCGGGAAACCACTTAACGGTTTTATTTGAAATTAAAATATGTTATATGAAACATTAAATCTAAGAATATTTTATTAATTTCACGAAAGAAAACGACATTGTTTTAAAAATATTAATAATAACCTTAAAATATTAGTTTACTCAAAGTAATGTAGGTACATTTTTTTATATTTTATGGTTAAGTATTAATAAAAATGTGCATATTAATAAACTATTCATGCTTAAAAGCGATATCACGGACAATAAATGAAATTTTGACTTTTTGTTTTTATTATTATATAAACAATTCTATGGCAATTTTTTACTTTCTGTTTGTACATTCCTTTTCTAGGAAGATGCATTTATAATATTCTAAAATTTGAACGTAATAGTGCTAATGTAAGGAATAGTTGCGATGCGATGATTCGCAGGCAAGTTTGTATCTCCCCTCGAAGTTAATTTATCATGTCCATTACTTTGCTAACAAGTTTGAGAGTTGAAACCACGCATAGTACATCCTGTTTATTAGTTATTTAAAGATGAACTTCCCCATATTCGACTTTGTATCAAAAAATACTGTCTTTTTATACATTTATTCTATTGTCTTTTAAATGGCTGTACTTAAAAAATCCTTATCTTTCATATATATCAAGAAATGAATGATGATCATTTTAAAGTTTACCACAATTTTTTATATGGATTATTATAGAAAATATTCACGTTCAAAGTGAACAATTTATATTGTATATTTCTTATTATAATATATCTACTATATAAGAAGATATTTTTTTTTTGATATTTGCAATTCGAATTACTTTATTTTTGCCCGGTTTCACCATTGAAGGTTAAATCTTCAGATTATTCTGACGAATAAATTTTATTCATCGAATAGTCAATGTTTCGTTTCACCAACCAAAATGGTTAGGGTACGAACACGTAGAACGCTGGCAAATCAGCGTGCTTGTTGCTTGTACTTGTCAGTGCTTGTTTTCGGCACTTGTTTGCGCTGGTACTGCACACAAAGAAAGCTGGCTATCAGCACCAGCAAAGCCGGCATATTTATTTATCTGACATTTCTTTCACAAAAGGTGTAGAGCCTAGATCAGTTCTAGAGCCAATTTATTGAAGATGTCGTCGAGTGAAGAAGAACTGTTTTTACTGGAAAATATTGATTTAAAAATTAAACGTAAGAGGAATTTTGGATTACACGAAATTAATGGAACGCGACGGGAATTTGGAGAGTATCATCACCTTTTTGCTCAACTTAAACAAGACCCGGAAAGGTTTTTCAACTACATGAGGATGGAATTAAATACTTTTCTTTACATTTTAAGTAAAATAGAAGGAAGTTTAATGAAAAATTGGTGCAACTGGCATAAACAACCAATTCTACCTGAAGAAAGATTAGTAATTTGCTTAAGGTTAGTATATATTTTTTATTAATTATAATATCATATAAAACAAATATCTTACGAGAAAAATATTTGAAAACAAAAACATATTTTTTTATGAGAAACTCGTATAATTAAATATTGAAAAATGAAGTATTATCTGGTGAAAAAATCTGCGCTGGTGATTGTGATGACGATGAGTATGAAGATGAAGAATGCATCAAGGGTACTGGCTGAAATTCAGTATAACTGGCTGGAGCTGGATATGCAAACTCCTGAACCAATTGTTGAATTCGGCTCTGAAATTCTAATATTCTACTGGGTTGAATTTTATTTACATTACCGAAAATACTTTTAAAAAATAAAAAATTCTCATCTTCAGGCTCATTTGGTCTTTTCTCTTTTTTCTTGGCTAATAACTCCAGTTTTTTTCTTTCAATTTCCAACATTGATGTGGTGTAATCATCATATATTTTCCTCTTTACCGAAATCTTACTTTTTGATATCTTATTATACAAAGTTTCTGATGAACTTGTCTGCGGAAAGGGAGATATGTTATTCCTTCTCGAACTAGGAGTTTCAGTTATGATGATATTATTTTCTTCTGTAAAATCATTTCGCTCTTGTGCATCAGGAGTATCTGCCTGTAGTTCATCTGCAACGGCGTCATTTTCATTTTCTTCAACATCATTATCATCAGCCTCCGAATCAATTTCATCATTTTCAGTCTCTTCTTGAACTTTACAACTAGATTTAGTTAAATTTCCAGAACTAGGTCGACATGAAATGATATCTCTTAAGAAATACAAAGATTTGAAGTATTGTCATTTGCTTGTGTGAGTTTCCCCGCCTGCATCTCCTGACCGGGGGCGTTTTATTTTACCTACTTCGGTAGTAAATTGATCGCGCAAGTACTTCCATTTTTTTCTCAGCTTTTCTTCTGTAAAAATATAATGGAAACAGTGAAAATATGTAAAAAGTAAAATATAATTCAATTTTATCGATCAATATTTTAGTTCTGTTGCTAAATTGGAATTTATTATTTCTTCATTTATTGTTATATTATCATCAATTTTAAAATACAATATGGTTGTAGGTATTTGGCAACAGGATCATCATTCAAAGCACTAGCCTTTAGCTTCCGAGTAGGTTCATCTACTGTGGGAAATATTGTAAGAGAAGTCGTTTCAGCTATATGGGAAAAACTTCAACCTGTACATATGTCCGTACCAACGAAACAGAATTTTCTAGATATTGCTGATGATATCCTCCAGCTTTGGAATTTCCCAAATTGTCTCGGAGCAATAGATGGGAAGCACGTGTGCATTAAATGCCCAAATAATACAGGATCTATGTATTTTAACTACAAACACTACTTCTCAATAGTTTTACAGGGTGTTGCAGATGCTAATTACCGATTCGTAACCGTCGATGTCGGAGGATATGGAAAGCAAAGCGATGGTAGGACCTTCCAAGCATCTGATTTATATGATTTATTACAAAAACAGGATCTTGACATACCTGAACCGACATTTTTACCAGGAACAAACGTCAAAGCTCCATATGTTTTTCTTGGCGATGAAGCATACCCATTACTTCCTTGTCTTCTTAAACCATATGCAAGAGATGATCTAGGTATTGATCAGGAAAATTACAACAAAAGATTATCCAGAATGAGAAAATCAATTGAATGCGCGTTTGGTATTTTGTATGCAAAATGGCGATCACTTTCAAAAAGTATTGAAACCGATGTTGATCTGGCGGAGAGCATTATTAAATGTGTATGTATTTTGCATAACACAATTATTGAAAAGGAAGGTATTAAACATAATTTGACAGATACAATGGTTGAAACTGTTTCAAACAAGAAAAAAAATCACTTGGAAGGCCCACAAATGAAGCAAAAAGTGTTAGAGATTTATTTACCACTTACCTTGCTAACAATCCATTAACTTATATGTAATAGTTTATTAAATATAACTATATTTTTTGTAATTATAACATTAACATTAGTATTTGATTAATTCATATTATTTTGTATTATATAAAATTATCTACCAATATAGGTATATAAATTCTGTGTTTGTTTATTCTGAGTATTATTCTATAGGTATCACGCAAATTTATAATAAAAAAATATCAGGATAAATTGTAGGAAGTACTTACCATCTGTTTTCATTTCAGTGCTTATATTTTTCCATAATTTTCCTATATAATTTCTATTGGAATGTTCTTTTATTCGTTTGTCCCATATGGGCCTCCTTTTGTATACCATGGATATCAGTTGCTCTATATCAATAACAGCACTCATATTTAAAAAATGTATATTTTATTAAATTATTACAAGGAACTCCTTACTTCAAGACGATCGCAAGCGTAATAAGCGCTGGAAAAGAATGTTTCAAACATTCTTGTTTTCTGGTCGGCGCTGGTCGGCGCTGGCTACAAGTACTGACAATTTCAGCTCTTTTGTGTGCGCACACATTTAAAACTATGGACATATTTATTCTCGCTTGTTGCCGGTTGCAAGCGCCGGGTCACAAGCGCTTGCAACAAGCGTTCTACGTGTTCGTACCCTAACAAGGGTCCGCAACGTTCTTAAAAGCGACCTGCGCAGATGAAGACAACACAGCGTACTTCTCACCTTGCTTCTGCACGCGAATGTTGTTCACCATGACAATAGTGGCGTTATCAAAATAACCGCTCTTATCATACAAATACACCGGCTGATTCAAAGAAGAAACAACCGATTTGGCTAAAGTTCTTTGTGTGGCCAAAGACGTACGCACGAAAAGGCTAGCCACCTTTGAGGAGTCTGCCATTGCTACGAGAAATAAAACGAACAAAATTAATAAACGCATAATATGTATTTTTATGCATAGAATGACATTAAAAACTGAAAAAAACTTGGAATACCCCATTGCGCGTGGATAATTCACACGGTGTGGTAATCTATTTGCAGCATAAACTTCACAGTGCCTCAAATTTTGGAAATTTCTGTGGAAGATCATTTCTATGTACGCAGCATTCATTTTTAATATTTTCAATAAACCATTGTTTCAAAAGATACACATTTCGCATAGCACAAACCATGCGTTCGTGTGATGCAGGTAATACACAGCCTGGGACGTCTTTACTATCTGATAACTTCAATAACGATGGGTATTATTATTATTATTATTATTATTATTGCTTTTTCTCTTTTCAGGTTTGCTACATTGTACAACGGCCTCAAGAGGCAAGTATATACAATATTAATTAATATTGATATTAAATTTAAGAGCCAGTAAATGGAAACGACTTTCTTCTTCAAAACAGGTATGGTATAATTTTAATCTGAGTTGTTTATTATACTTCTAACTATATTGCATGTACTTAAAATAACGCTTTTCTGCATAAGTTTGTATATATTTTCTGGCATGTTCAATTTGTTTAAAGATTTATGTAGTTTGTTTGGTATTTCACCTGTTGTGCCTAAAACTACTGGTACTATTTGGACTTCTTTTAAGTTCCATAGGTTTTTTATTTCTGTTGCTAATGGTAGGTATTTTGTTATTTTCCAGTTTATTGTATTTTTCATGTTTGTGACGTGTGGTATGGCTACGTCTACTATAAGTGCTGTTTTTTGTTTTTTATCTACTAAGAGGATATCTGGTTTATTGTGTTTTATGTGATGATCTGTTTGGATGATACGATTCCAGTGTAGTGTGTGTGTTTTGGTATCTATGGTATTTTTTTGTGTATATTTGTAGTATGGTATTTTGCACTGAGTTGGTTCCAAAATTCTATGTAGGTATTCGTGAATTATTTTAGCTACATTATCGTGTCTTTCGGTGTATTTTGTAGATGCTATGGCTTCACAACTGCTAGTTAAATGTTCTATGGTTTCTTCCTGTTTTCCGCATATTCTGCATAAATCATTAATATTTGGTTCTTTTATTACGTGTTTTCTATAGCTTTTCGTGGCAATTACGCGGTCTTGTATAGAGAATAGGAACCCTTCAGTTTCAGAGAATATTTCACCTGATGTTAGCCATGAGAACGTGCTTTTCAAATCAATTGTTTCATCAGTAATGTTATGTATGTATTTACCGTGTCTAGGTTTAGATTTCCAGGTTTCAATTTTATCTTGATTTGTTATTATTTGATCTAATGGTTGGAGTGTGTAATTGCTAAGATTTAACGGTGTATATTTTTTATCTGCCTTATTGAGTTCCATGTATTTTGTGTTTGACATTTCTTTAGTTCTGAAATATTCTCTTAGGTTGTGAGTTTGTGTGTGATGTGCATTTACCAAATCTACAACTCCTCTTCCACCAAGATATCTGGGTAAGTGGAATCGTTCTATTGAAGATCTGGGATGGTGGTCTCTGTGTTTTGTAATTGCTACCCGTAGTTTTCGATTAAGTTCCTCTAGTTCAGTATTGTTCCATTTTAATAAGCCAAAACTGTATATGATGACACGTGCTGCATAGGTGTTGACTGTATGGACTTTGGATTTTCCCTTCAATTTAGTTCTTGCAATTTTTTATTATTATTATTATTATTATTATTATTATTATTATTATTATTATTATTATTATTATTATTATTATTATTGATACATTACCCAACAGGCAAAAATGCCCAATTACAGGGTAAGAGAAAAAAACATTTAATATTGGGAAAAATACTTTTTGATGTCGTTAATGGAATTTAAAAAAATATCTATGTCAATTTCAATTATGTTATGGGAATTTACCATTTAATGTACAGGTGACTTATTTAACACAATAGATTTTGCGGTTTTTAGATTAAAAGTATTTTTGTGTCGTGCTGATATCCTGACAACTTGGAAGGAGGGTATCCTACATCCGCTAATTCTAATAAATCATCTCTACGTAGAATTTTTTAAATTATATTTTTTTTAAATTCCTTTCATGTAAATTTTTAAAAGTTTTAAAAATATTTTGTAATATATTAGGTAAATGATTATATTCCACATAACCGTGACGCCAAACTAGTTGGCTTTTTTGCGATACTTCTCATTTAATACCTCGATGTAGACTGGCGCTTTAAATACGTAAAGTTGAAAATATAAACCATTTACAGAAATTATGGCTAGTTCTTTAACCCTCCGTCGGGCGCACCGCTGAACGAAACTGAATCAGGCGCACTCGGCCCGAGAGGCCATCCACATATTTTGCCCTCTTCCTCCCACGCTATTAAATTTTAATTCAAAACACCAGCAGGGCCACCTTGAGCAGGGTGTGAGAAAAGCAATATACAAAATTGAACAAAAAAAAAAAACGAGTTTAATGAACAAAATGAAGCTTAAACTAAAACAACCAAAATTGCTAATTTGACTCAAAATAAAATTTAAAATTGGACTAACAAAGTATCACGACAGTATAAAACAGGAAACATAAATGTTATATAGTATTTTCAGATGTGGAACCTTCATTGTTCGCCGCAGTCTTGGACGGAAACCGATGTTGGGTCTTTCAAAGTAGCAGTTGAATAACAAGTCTGGCACACCGGTTTTACGTGACTTAGGCAGATCGGTTCATGACAATTTTGACATTCGTAATTTGTCATCCTCCTAAATCCTGTTTCAGCCATGCACGTCCCACACTTGCGTCTTTCGGGAGCTAAGAAGGGAGAATTTTCACGTTCTTCTTGGAGTAAAAACCTCTTCAAGCGGAATTGCAGCTGAGTCGGCATTGCATCTGTATTCAGACTTCGCCGGGCTATTTGTTCAATCACAAGTTGATGAGACAAAGTTTTGAGAAAGATTCGTCTTAGTGGTTCCAGTCCATTCCCCATCGAAATCACTTAGGAATTTATACCGGCTATGTTCAGGCAAGCAAAAAAATACCATCGGCCAGCGTCACGTGGTCCGGCTCATATTGAATGTAGAACACATTTGATCAGCTGTGTCAACTCCAGATTTAGTGGTATTATAAAAAGTAATTACTTCTGGCTTCTGCTGCTCTCCAGTAGATTGATCAATGGCATCCGGTTCGCGGAATGAAGAAACAAGAATCACGTTTTTCCCCTTCTTTGGTACGTATGAAACCAAAGTGTTACCATTGTTGAAGCCGAACAAACTACTGTATTGAACCCTCCCTCTGATATTGACAAAACTGGCTGGTAACTGCCTTTTATTTTTTCTAATTGTACCGACATATGACAGTTTCTTTTTTTTTTTTCAAATCATTAATGAGATCAATGTCTGTAAACCAGTTATCAGCAGTAATATTACGCCCTGTCTCAAAAAGAGGCTCAGCAAGTCGTTTCACCACTTCACTTAGTTTGTTGCTGACAAAATATGGCCCTTCAGGCTGTTTTCCTGCATAAATTTCGATGTTATAAGTGTATACCATTCTAGCATCAACAAGGGCAAATAACTTTATACCGTACTTGGAGGGTTTCGATTGTATATATTGCCTGAATGCACACCTCCCACGGAATCCTGGCAACATTTCATCCACTGTAACATTTTCTCCAGGGATGTAGTTCTTTTGACAGTTATGAACAAAATGATCAAACAGTTCACGGATTGGGCAAAGTCGATCATATATTTTTCCTTGTGCGCGGCTTGTAAGATCGTCAAAACGAATACAACGTATGAGGAACTTGAACCGTTTTATGCTCATCACTAGACCCAATTTTTCAACCCCATCTCCTTCTGTTCCCCATAGCTCCTCCAGGCTCTGCCGATTCCCTCTGTAAGCTCCAGCCAGGTACAATAAACCAATAAATGCCTTGATTTCAATGACGTCTGTTTCTTTGGCATCCCTCTCTCTGGAAAATTTGGCTTTGACTGAGTCGATGTATAGGTTGGTGTATTTGACAATCAATTCCAACATTTCGGTATTGAAGAAACATTGCAATACGGTTTTTGCATTTTTAGTTTCGCGTTTTACGCCTGGAAGGTGTATAATAATGTTGTGACGTTGTGTCCGGCGAAAAGCAGCCGGAGATGGCTTCTTGGTCCACTTTGTCTGTTTATCTGTTCCAAGAAACAAATCTTTACGTATGTCCTCCTCTTCTTTCTCCTCCTCCTCAGTTGTCTCTTCTTCTTCCTGTTCAGTTGCAGAGCCCTCTTCACGTTCTTCTACCTCGTCCTCAGAAGCAATGTCGCTTTCTTCGCCCAAGTCCTCAACCAAAGCCGGATCTTCATCAGCATCATCTTCGAGAATGCGTCGTAATTCCAGAACATCATTGGGGTTGGAGAAATCATACAATTTTTTAGACATTTCAACAGGAAATATGGAACTAAAGACAAGAAAAATTAAATTAGTTATCGATATACCGTAATCAGGCGCACTCGGCCTGAAAGGCCAGGCCCAGAATAGTACTTATATCTCAAGATAATATATTGTTTTATGACACAGAACAGACTTATTTTGAGTAAGTTTAACGATTGCAATAAAAATATATTTAAAAAACTCACCTTCGATATTATAACGCAATCGGGCCCACTCGGCGTCACAAGCCAGGGGGGGGGGGTTTCTGAGCAAGCCGGGTGACGGTTGAGAGCAGACTGGACTGAACCATGCTACTCACCACCTAGAGTGAAGAAACTATTGGGAGCGGCGTCCCACTCAGCCACCGCGTGTAGGAGGGGCATCTAAAAAAGTGTTTTGCCTGCCAGGCCAGCTGCGCCCGACGGAGGATTAATAACAAACTCGCCCGTATTTCGGTAGAAGCCCTGCACATCAACAATGTAACTTCTCATGATGATTAATTAAAATGAAATAATACATCTCTGAATATACCATTTATTTTATTTTAATATAAGATACAAACTAATTTTATATATATATATAATTATTAACACTAACTAAATCAGGGTTTGCTTTTATTATCACTTAGTTTGTTTATACTAGTACTACAAGTATGTGTGTCTATTGGGTGTACATAAATAATTTAAAAAAGCTAAGGTTAATGAAAAAAATAATTTTTATTCAAAAAAAACGTGGCTTGTAACACTTTTGCATAAATACAAATTAAGAAATTTCTGACTGATTTCACATTTTAGTCCATCGTGAACAAATCACTATTCTCTATAAAAATTTCAGGTTCTTCTGGCTTTCCATCCTTTTCTTCTTCGTTTATGTCTGCTTGTAAATTTTGGTAAAAACGATGATGTACGGGCGGTATGTAACATAATAAGGACTTTACATTATCTACTTTTTTCTTTGAAATTTTTATTGGTTCTTTGTATTTTTGTTTTAAGTCAGCAAGAGGAGTTTGTACTGGCCTTCCTTTTTTTGTGATTGTTACTTCTTGGTACGTACCATTAGCAGAATGTTTGATGTAAAATACCTTGGTATTTTCAATGTTAAAATGAAAAGAAAATGCGTTTGCGAAATCTAAGTTGTCACCTTCATCTGTGCGCAAAGCCTTTTTAATATTTGCTATAATAGGTGCGAAATTTAAAAAATCTTGCTGTTTCATAATCGTGACTTCAAAAGGTGTTTTTTTGTTTGACTTAGAGATGATGTCATACCATTCTTCCGGAGAAAATACTTGTGGTGCATATTTTCGGTGACGCTTTTCTATAAGCGCAAAGTCCCTATCTGAGGGAAGATGCGTGTGACCGCTAACAAGGAAATGATGAGTTATAGTTTTAAATTTGTTCTCTTTTACTAACTGCAACCATAGAGCCATTAGGAGCCAATTTTTGTTTTGCCCCGGGCAGTTATCTGTAAAGATGATTAAGTCATCTGTTTCAGTCTTTGTTTTTAAAAATTTTAGGAGTATGGAAGCAACTTCATCACTTCCCCTTTTTGCTGTATCTTCTGTCCATAAAAACATATGACCTTTACCCTCTTTGCAGTCATGGATGCCTAAGTTATACATCCATATTTTCCTGCAATAGAACGCTGGACCAGTTGTTAATTTTGGGATCGGTAGAGCCTGTTGTAAATCAAACGAGATTACCAATTTTTTATCGCTGCATTTTGATTTTTCTGTCTCGTTACTTAACAAATCTTGCATCGCTTTTGCCTTAGCTTTATGAACTTTCAATTCAGTGCTTAACCGAGACAATTCCTGATCGTTTCCTTCTTTTGTTGCAGACTCTATTCTAATGTTAAACTGATCACAAAATTTGCACGTATCAGATTTCGGTAATTTAAATCCGATGTTGTACTCAGTACAAAATATCTTTCTGTATGTGTGTTCTAAGACGGGTTTTATGTTTTGTTGTTGGCACCAAGGAACATAATATTCGGAATATAGAGAGGATATAGTCATATCACAGTTTAAGTACACTTTGTTTTGATTATCTGCTCTGCTATAATGACTCTGGTATTTAGGTATTAAGTCTATATGCTTTTTAACATTTTCCTTTTGGTCGTCATTAATTTGGTTAGGCCTGTTACTTTGTCTTCCTCTTTTATCTTTTTCTGGTATAGAAATACCCTTTATCTTCTTCGAGACAATGTTGTTCAGTCTACCCTTTGATTTTTGCAGCCCATGAACATTTAGGAACTCCTTTTTACATACCTCTACTGACTCACTGTTAACGTTGATGGAATAAACAGCATTGCAAGATCTACTTGATTCCTGTCGTTTTTGCTTTTTTGGGTAAGATCTCTTTTTCTTTGCTATACCAATGCATCCAAATAGGTAGCTGTTTTGCAGATCCCATGACCCTAAATTCCAAAACTCATTGAAGACATTCATTTCACTACCATTTAATCTTTCTCTACATCGTCTTCTACATCCACAGGCAGGTCCTAATTCTCGTGCTGCAACATTTTTTTTAGTTTTATCACTAGTGTATTCTTGACCCAAATTTCGTCTTATTTTTCTTTTTGATCTTGCATATCTTCCTTCACTTCTTTGTCTCCATCTACTTTTAGGTGTAGGTTCAGGAGTTTCACTCCTAACTCTTTTTGGGGTTCTGTTTTCTGTTTCTTCGGTGGAGTCACTCAGGTTTTTTCTCTGAAATAAAAGAGCAATATTATAACAAGCCACAATGACAACCCAATTTACTTGTATGAAAATACGAAGAGCAAAACAATAACATGCCACAAAAATAAAAAAATTCTTTACCTTCTGTTTGCCCCCCAAATTTTCGGTATCACTGGGTATATAATCTTTATCAATATCACTGTCATCGATTGGTGAACCCACATCACTACTTTCACTACTCATTTTGTCAAAATTGTCCGGAACGCAGTTACTCGTGACACGATGCACCGCCATGTTATGTGGCTTGTCATAGAATACACACTGAGAATTAAAAATATCATAGCAAAGCAACACTATCACTTTCACATTGTGGCGCAATCTGTTGGAGTTATTCTTAACTATTCATTCTGTGGCTTGTTATATTCTTGCAGGTATTATTTATTTAAAAACATCATTTTCAAAAAAGTGAGGCTTGTCATTGTTTCGCACTAAGCCCTTCAATTATAAGTTTATTTTCTAAAGAGGCAAATGTGTTTATTGGTGAATAATTATTTAGGAAAATAAAATTCGTGTGTATTGATATATTATATTATATATTTTTTTCTTTTTCTATAAATATGCTTACATAACTACAATCCTTACCTAACTTATTATTATAATATATATATATATATATATATATATATATATATATATATATTTCAATAAAAAAATCCTTATAACTAGTATTGTGGAATGTTATATATTGATAAATATTTACTTCTAAACCTATTTTGTATCTTAACTTATGCACTGTAATATTCTGACACAACTGCCTATACCTTAAACTTAGATATTTATATCTTATATTATTCAATTTAATTATATTATTTGTGTGAATAAAGTTAGGCCTTCATGTACCATGTAGATGTTATTTATTATGCGGACGTTTCGAGCCGCAATTGGCTCATCTTCAGCTGAACATTTTATTATACTTACAATAAATAGATATAGACATATACAAATATTTGGCTTACCTAGTATACAAATGTGGAGGTTATTATGAATTTACATTTTGTGAAAATTATTTATACATGGCTATTGGTACATCTTAAACTGTTAATAAAATTGTTTACATTAGTTTGGTATTTTGTTATGAAAATGTTTTTTTTTGCTTACCAGGTTACAATATAATTTGTCCTTAAATTTATGCATTACAGTTGAATATTTTAAATGTTTAAAACAATTTTAAAGTTGTTATTTTAGGTTTTGTTATCCCTAAGTTCATTGCTAATGTTACACAAAATCGAAAACAACGTATATTATATTACTTACCTGGTCACTTATCATCCTAATACTCACCATATTAAATCTACTTATTAATACTACACTACTAGCTCTTCTTATCTCCAAACTCCTGTCCTCTGAACCTCTAATTTTTAAATCTAAAATATTATGAACTATGTTATTGATTCTACATTAATTAAAAACTTAACAAATACGTTAAAATTAATTATTTGTAGATTTTTTTCCGTTTTTACGTCGCCGAAGAGACGTACCTCTTCAGCGACGTGTCGAGCGGGAACATGCGGCAGGCCAGGAGACGGTCCCAGTTGTCCCGGTAATCTTTGTTTTTCGGCATTATAAACGGCGCTACTGCTGCGGACCCCGTCAACAACGCCAGGTCATCATCAATAAAGAACTCCTCGTCTTCGAAGATGATGTCCGCATTGTCGATCTGCGTCTCATCTTCGAAGTCTTCCGTTCACCGTTGAGCATACTGCTCGAAGGCTTGTTCCATCTCGTTGGGTTCATTGCCTTCGATGCTGATGCATACTGATGCCTCTGACGATGTCGACGAGGTGGAGACACACCGTTTCTTCGCCATGGTTTCACCGTCGGTGTGTTGGTTGCCTTCCTCAACACGAGTACGCTTTTCACCCCGCAGCTGCATGCCCGAGATTGAAGGCATTGGTTCGAACATCGCCGGCGACAAAAATGCCAGCCTGAGCAAAAAAAATGTGTTTTAGAAGACGAAGGCCGTTACATCCCTCCTAATAACTTTGATTTTCTTTTAAATTTACTTACCGTTCCTGATCGACGGGGATGCTCTTCTTCAGCACCATCGCTGAATCCAACACCGACGGGGAAGTCGAAGGGCTAAGCAAAAATCGTGTTTCAGGTGATAAAGACAATTCTATTATTATTTTAAATAAACTTACCGTTCCTGCTCGACGGTGACGCTCTTCTCTACGCTTTCCACCACTATCGCGGACTCCAACATCGACTGGGAAGTCGTGGGGCTAAGCAAAAATCGTGTTTAAGGTGATAAGACAATTCTATTATAATAAATTTATTTACCGCTCCTGCTCGACGAATATGATCTTCTCCAGGTTTTCCACCACCGGCGCGGACTCTAACCCCGACGGAGAAGTCGTCGGGCTGAGCAAAAATTGTGTTTCAGATGATAAAGACAATTTTATTATATAAAATTTACTTACCGTTTCTGCTCGACGAAGACGACGTTGTCCAAATTTTCAAAATTCATATTGAAGATGGTTGTTGTTGTAGCTGTGGGTGACACTAACTATGCATATTCCATTTCAAGTCTTCGTATTTAAACTCTTTGGTATTATTTGTTGTTTAAAGTCTGATATCAAATACATTTTCTCCAAGTCAGGGACAAAACAAAATATGTCATGACAGATAATATTAATAAAATTATAGTTATTTAAGATTCATTAGAATTTATTTAAATATTTTGCTGCAGATACAATATTATCTATTCTGAACAAAAATAACTTATCTCATAATTAATTGTTTGTGATTCATACGAATGTATTCGACATAATTGCTGCAGACTATTCGGCACTATCTGTTGTTAAAACACCGCAAATACATTTTCTCCAAGTATTGGAAAAATAAGATAATTTATCTTGACTAACACAGATGTCATTAAAATAATTATAATTATTTAAGATTTATAAGAATATACTTAAATATTTTGCTGCCGGTATAATATCTATTCCGAAACAAAAATAACTTGTCACAAAAATAATTCTTTGTGATTCATAAGAATGTATTCATGAGTCTCAATTATTTGAAATTACGGAAATGTTTATAATGTCTTCTAAGGTAATAATGAAATAAATAGTTAATATATTTATTTAAATAATAATAAAATTCTATATTAGTTATTTTCACTCGCGGTTTTATACTTTTGAAATAGCCTATTTCATTCCGCTTGTTGAAATACATTTCTAAACAAAACAAATAATTGTTATTCTCTTTGAACAAAATTAATAATAATTATAATTCATGGAATACTAACAATAATATTCTTACGAATACAACTTTTCTAGAATATTTTAAACCGGAAATTTCTTACTTACCAATCTTCAATGCATTGACCTTTTTTTTAATTGTGATTCATAAGAATTTATTAAAAGTTTTAAGATTCATAACAATTTATTTAAATATTTTAGTGTAGATTAATATCTGTTCTGAACAAAAATAACTAGTTATTTATGATTCATAAGAATGTATTTAACATAATTTCTCCCGACACTTTGGTACAATTTGCTGATTATACACCGATACTTAATTCATTTTCTCTAAGTAACTGACAAACAATATCTATTTTGAGCATAACAGATTTCTGGAAGTGTCCTTAATATGCTCGCAAAGTCGTAATACTACATTTGTTGGCGAATTTGATTATTTGTATGGGCCATCTGGCTGCTCACCGGCATATACCTCAATGTTTGAGACATAATATAATTTTGCATCACATATGGCAAATATTTTGATGCCATATTTATTAGACTTAGAATGAATATATACTCGAAAAGGGCACTTTCCTCTGAACCCTGGAAGCATTTTATCTATGATTGCAAAAGCTGATATGTGGTATGCAGTCTGACATATTTTCGTGAACTGTTCAAGAACGTTGCGAACTGGAGCTAACTTTTCAGTTAATGTCCTTTCCTCTCTTGTTCTCCTATCATCGAATCTTAGGCAACGTAATAAAAAACTAAATCTATGCAATGACATTGTCAAACGGAATATTTCTACTCATGACCCATCTGTCTGCCACAAGTCTTCAGCATTCATCGGGTTTGCTTTATAATCTCCGGGTAAATAAATAGTGCTTTTATTTCCGACGTTGTTTTTGGGCTTGCATCCCTTGCGCGTGAAAAGCTTTCTCTGACTGTTTCTATGTATACATTTGTAGTCAACAATAATATTAATAATGTCATCATTTATAAAATAGTTCCATATTTCAATAGGAGCTGTTAACTCGTGTTTCAGCCGTAGAATTAGGTAGCCGTTTTATGATATATTCCTGTCGAGTTTTCCTACTTGTATATTCGAAGTTACATTTTCGCCAATATGTTTTTTATCTTTGCCTGAAAAAACAATCAATTTAAGAATAATGAATTTATAGAATAATATAATATTTACACATCAATGAAAGACAAATTTGTGATGAGCTCATAATATTCTTCTGAATCACTCACATCCAGTTCAATGTCACTATGGTGTTCTTCATGCACTTCATAGTTTGTCTCATCTTCATCGGATTTATCGACGGCAATATATGTATCTTGATTATTTTCTTGTGAAAGTTGCTCTCCCAGTACTTCTTGCATTAATTTGTTGCAACCTTTTCTGCTCCTCTTCGTAAGAATACATGTCTAAAATTACACAAAATTATTCGAATGTCTTTTATTTTACTCGTAAAATTGTATTAATTTCATAACTCATAAATAAATGTTACTATACCTGTCCCACAAACTGATCTTTCATCTTTAAAGGTTGACACATGTAGCATGCTTCCTGCGAAACTTCCAACCCCGGAAAAATACCACACAATTTACAATATTTTATACTATTTTCATTATATGTTGAACACGAACTGGTGCTTCTCCATATATTTTCTCATATATTTGATTTGTTTAAATCGTTTAAAACATATTGGGCAGGGATACATTATTTTTTTGATTTTAAACACTGTACACATTCAAAAATAAAAAATCTTTTAATAAATGGTACTATACCTGTTCCACAATCTGATCCTTTATCTCTAAAGGTTGACACATGTAGCATGCTTTCTGCGACAATTCCAACCCAGGAAAAATACCACACAATTTACAATATTTTATACTATTTTCATTATATGTTGAACACGAACTGGTGCTTCTCCATATATTTTCTCATATATTTGATTTGTTTAAATCGTTTAAAACATATTGGGCAAGGATACATTATTTGTTGATAATCCTATAAGCAATGGCTATCTCAATCTACAAGATTTATGGTTACCATTGCTTATATATAGGGTCTGACGCTCGAATGCCGATCATGGACGGTAAATAAAGTTATTTATAATTATAATATGCTATAAGTTTTTCCTGGTCTTTTTCGGGCCTTACAAACTCTTTTTATATTAGCAGCATTATGTATAATTTCAAATATTTTATTTGTGATTAATGAGGTGAGGTAATGGGATGATAGTTTTTACTTTATTTACAGGAAAAAATTTACAAAAAACCTGTTTAACCCAATGATCTTAACCTAAGCTTAAAACTAGTGAGTAACTTTATGACTTTAAAATGCGGTTATGATTTATTTACAAACTTATTATGATTAAATGGAATGATTACACTGGCATAGTGAATGATTTATCTTCTTATTTTTAATGACTGATATAATGACTATTTACAATGCTGTGATTATTTTTGTTATATATATATATATATATATATATATATATATATATATATATATATATATATATGCTTTGTTGTAATGAGTTTTGAAATATGTGCTTACAATTAATGAATGATATTAATGGTATTTACAGTGCTGTTATGCGTATTTACAAGGGTTTTTGGCGTGAATGAAGTGTTAAAATGTTTTTGTTAGTAATGAGATGTATGATTACTCCTGGGTACTCTGGGTGAATATGGGTAGTGATTGATATGGGAGTGCGTGTTTTATTGTAAATGGAGCGTTGTTGTGTCTGATGTGTGTAATGTTTTTAATGAGAGGGCTGAACTTTGGCAATAATGCATAGAATTTTTGTGATAATGAGTGAATGTGATCTTTGATGTATGGGAGTTGTGTTTCGTGATGGTTATGCAAATCTTCGATTCTTGTATATCTGTCTGATTCAATAATTAGACGCAAACATCGATTTTGGAATCGTTTGTTTTTCGATGACATTTGACTTGTTTGATTTATGAGTCGATATAATGAACAAAATGCAATGGCAGCTTTGTGGATGGCATTTTTGATATGAAGGATATGGAATAGACGGAGCTGGAAAGTGTAGCCGAGATATTTTGCTAAAGGTGAGGGTGTGATAGGATGCTTGTTGAGCTTTAGTGGTGTGTAAATTTTAGTGTTCGTGAATTTTCGTGAAAATGTTATGGTTTCTGTTTTAGCATGGTTAATGTGGATTTTCCATTTGGCCCAGTAGGGAGTCGGGATATTAAGGTGTATTTGTAGCTGCTTGTTAGCGACCTCGGCGCTATGTGAACTTGCATAGAGCGCCGTGTCGTCTGCGTACAGCGCAGAATTGGTTTGTTGGAAAGTAGCGAAATGATGCAGGTAAAATGAAAAAAGGACTGGCCTAAGCAGCTTCCCTGTGGTACTCCGGCTACTATAGGGTGCGGGGGTGAAACAGAGGAATTAACATTCACGCTGAATTGACGGTTAGTGAGATATGAGTTTATTAGTAGTATTAGTGTGACTGGAAAATTAGCATGAATCATTTTGTAAATAAGCCCTGGCTGCCATACTTTATCGAAAGGTTTTTCGATGTCCAGCAGTGCCATTACCGTGACTTTGTTTATATTGAAATTCTTGTTAATATCAGTTACGATTCGTGCTATTTGTTGTGTTGTGTTATGTTTAGGTCTAAAGCCAAACTGGAAATCCGGGATGATTTTATGTTTGGTGTGACGTCATCTGGAGGTGCACGCGTCGCTACTTCCTGCAGCGTCGGAATCGGGTTTTACTCGGGCGCCTTCGGCGGTTAGGGTTAGCTGGAGGAAGGGTGCGGGTATCTCAGGGAGTTGGGCCGGGTACGATAAGTAAAGAAAAAACAATTTTTATAAACAAACACGCGCATATAATTTTACCTCGCAAAAAAAAGTACAAAGATCAGCGGTCGGACGGATACGACACGTCTCGCTTGCTCTCGCTCTGGTTGGCTATTCTCGGCGGATAAGCACGCTGAGATAATATGAATCTTAAGAATCTTCGGGCCCGCTTTTATACCCTGATCCTTAATTAATCAGGCCCGAATTTTGCAAAAATGAAAAGAGACATTTATTTCTTCTAGAACGAAGAGAGAGAGAGCAGATGTGTGACTTGTTTACAATTTTACAATGTAAAAAAATAAATATAATAAATACAATATTATCACGTTTAAGAACAAAGATCTTAGAGCATCCTTGGTGACTCTTCTTAACACTGATCGAGTACTTAACCCCTTGGCAGCACTGTAGGTAGGTATGAAGACATACTACAGTTTGATAATTATGAGCAACGTGTTTATTAAATAATTGCAAGCGAATATTAAAAGAATATGTTTATACTCACAAACCCAACTCCATGATGAAACAATGGTAGTTGAACAGTGTAACTGCTATGCCGCCTGTAGTAGAGCCGTTCGGTAACAATACTACGACTGACTCTCTCCACAGACTGGAGTAGCTTTTATACTCATCATTGTTTCATCATATCCTCCAAAATCCCAGTAAAAACCAGTGAAATCTCAAAATTAACCCAGACACATCATTTTTGGGTTTCCGTTGTTCTCCGAATTCCCTGAGTTATCAGAAATAGTCATTGATACGATGCCTTTGTAGGAAGCGTTGACACAATATCATCACCGCGACATCCTATACTTCGTTGCGTGACTGCTGCGTGTTCGGATGTGTGTGGGTAGATTATTTGAGGATATGCCAACTCAAGGTGTTATGATTCGACAATACATAGAGTTCAATGTTCATCTATTGCATTGCAGAATTCACAACCCCTCAGGTCGTAATACAGTCTCAATAGCCACAAGGCGACTAATTAAGAAAATATTAATTAATAGTCTAAGCCGTGTAGGCAGGAAGTGTTTATATCAGCCAACAAGGCTTTATCTCGGAATTTTGATAAAAAGGCAATAACACGTGGTTAATGCTATTAGGGTTACAGAAGTTAAAAGAGTTCTTGTAACTAATATCTTAAGAATAAGAGAGAACGAATGTCTTTAGATAAAGAAAGAATAAGTTTAAGAATGGATTTCCGTCATGGCGTGACAATATTTTACACTGGTTATTTTATACATTAATTACAGATTGCCCTATTTATTTGAATTTATTTTAATAAAATATAAACCGGGATAGTACCGTAATGTGTCGCTAGCGGCGCTAGTACATAACCTGTCAACTGGAAATCCACCTGTTTACAAGTGTTGACAGTTAGGATGGAAATCGGATAGAGTGTCTGTGAACATTTGTGAATTACTAACATACAGTCTTTGGAATGTACAGTTAACTGATATGTCAGGTACGTTACTCAGTTTTTATAGTTCAGATGTTTTTAATATTGTATTTTGTAGGATTGCCGTGCATGCCGGCCATGCACTTACTCTTGATCATCCCACTTCGTCACATTGGTGATATTTCTATTGATGCGTGCGAGTATGATTTTCTCGGCTACTTTGGAGAGGGTTGTGAGTAGGGATATTGGACGGTAACTTGGGGGTAGTTTATGATTTTTGTTGGGTTTGGGAATTGGGACTAAGTACGCTGTTTTCCAGGATGCAGGGAAGTGATGGAACTGGATGATGGCATTTATTATATATGTGAGCTGTATTAACGCTTTTCGTGAAATATTCTTTAATACAATGTTTTGAATGCCATCAGAGCCGGGGGCACTTTGGTTGGGAAATGTTTTTATTATTACAAGGATCTCAGAGGGTTTTATTATGAGCTTGGACAGTTGGTGAGGATCGTGGTTTTGTTATCGGTTCAGGAATTGTGTTGTTTCATGGAGGATTTGATTTTGTTCGGGTGTGTTGGCTGGGTCAAGGATGTGGACGCTTTCGAAGGTTTCGGCTATTGCCTTTGCCTTCTGAGCGTCCGTGAAAAAGGCATTGTTATTATGTAGAAGTTCTGGTATAGGTTTAAATGATTTTTTGAGGGATTGGGTTAACTTCCACAGGGACTTGTCTTGAGGATTGAGTGACAGGAGTTTGTTTTGCCAGGTCTGATTACGGAAATCTTTGATTTGGGATTGGATTTGTTTATTTAAGGAATTTATGGTTTTCGGAGTGCAGGATCATAGGATTGCTGCTATTGCCTTCTGATATTATATATGTGTGTGTGTTTGTGAAGAGTGCGTGTAATGGCTTATGTTAGTATATGTACTTGATTCTCAATGTCTTGTAAAGAGTTTATGTGCGGGTTAATGACAGGAATTCTCACTGGCCACTGCCCTTTAAAGTACAATTTGCACAAAATTGGTATAGCTGAAAATGAAACCTGTCGACTCTGTGAAGAGGACGAAGAATCGTCGGAACACATACTGTGTGAATGTCCAGCCGTAACTGCGCAGAGACTTAATCAACTAGGTAAGAGGTATCTTACGGCAGATGAGATCAAGAACTTGACTCCTGGAGCCATAATCGGCTTCATCAAAAATCTGGATCTACCTCTGGAAAACTAAGTAAGGGCTGTGTCACAATAGATCTTCTAGGTCGCGTTGACAAAAAGCGACAAAACGCTTAAACTATACATACAATACAATATGAGTGATGAGTTGCGTGATATGATTGGAAATTTTGTCTATGTGGCTTTAATGTTATTGTGCGTGTGTGTTTGTGAAGAGCGCGTGTAATGGCTTGTGTTAGTATAAGTACTTGATTCTCAATGTCTTGTGAAGAGTTTATGTGCGGGTTAATGGTGATGAGTGAGTCGAGTGTACTTCTGAACTGTTTCCAGTTTTTATCAGAGTACACTCGAGCAGTGTGAAAATGTTCTGGATGAATATGATGGCGACTAGGGAATGCAATCCCGCATGCATATTTCAATCCAGGTATTTGCGGGATTGGCTAATCACAATACCTGAATCCCGCGGGTTATAGGTAAGATATTTCAGAAAAACAACAAGACTAGCGCACTGGCGCTCATTTGTGAAAAAAACAACTGAATTTATGAAACTTTTAATTATTTATTAAACTCTTAAAGGAAAACAAGTTAAGTTTCTATTAATAAATTAAACAAATTAAGAGAATTAACCCTACACTGCTCTATTTTTTTTTAATTGTTTAAAAAATACTATATGGGTAGGAAATGGAGTATAATTGATGGTAAAAATATTCAAAAAAATCTATTTTGTCCAAAAGTACGATTTTTAATCAAAAATGTAAATGTAGCAGATATGATACATAATGCAATTTGCCTACACAATATACCGGGGTGGCTGTTTTGATTTTGTTGTATGGAGAATCATTCTCTTTTTATTTATTTGGCTCGAGTTACTTACCGATTCATTTTAGGGAATAGTTGTTAATAGATAAAATCTTAGAAATTAAAAACTAAACAAAATTCTTCGGAAAAACAATTACAAAATAATTTTTCTGGATTAAGAAAATAAAAACATTGTAATCCCAATAAAACATAATCAAAGTAGAGAATTGTAGATTATATATTTTTTCTTTTTATAATACGTATTTAGGCAGTATGAAATGTCATAAAACAATTGTTGTTTTTATTTAAACATAAATGCAAACCACATTTTGAGCATTTTATAAATGAAAACGACTTGCAATTTGGTAATTTGCACCTTTGTCTTACTGTGTCATGAATAGGCCAATGCGCATGGGAATCTGTTCTTACGTCTTTTGGTGGGACATACGCTGTTGTAGCTGAACGCTTTTTTTTTGCTTGCAGCTCCTTTTCCACTTCGGACGATGGTCGTCCTCTTCTTTTTGCGGTGTCTGTTCCCAAATGACACAGGCAGTACGCTATTTCTGTTCGGAATTCTGCCAGAGATAAAATTTGTTTGTCATTTCTTTGTTGTAATGTTTTTCTATACAGAAGCCAACTATTTATTACAGTCATATCAATTATGTGATAGAAAAGTCGCATATACCATTTTTTTGTACGCATTATTATTTTGTAGCGACCAATAAGTCCGTCTAAGAGATCGACTCCCCCCATATGCCTATTATACTCTTTTATTATGTTTGGGCAGGGAACCTTTATATATTTTTTTTCTTTTCTGTCATACCGTTGTACTTCATCCATAGGGATTTCGCCTGTAAAGGATGATAGCAGGGTAACAATTTTATTGTCTTTCCAAAGTACACATGACACTTCTACGCCATCGACGTCACATACAAATTCATACGAAATTCCCCGATTCTTAGCCTTTATTTCACTTTCAGGCGGAAGTTTGCAATTTGGTATTCTTGGTCTACGGACTGTGCCCAGGGACAAAATTCCCCTGCTTGCTAAATATACAACAAGTGGTATCGACGTATAAAAATTATCAAAATATACTCGATAGTTTTCGCCAGAAGGTATAATACGACATAGACGAGTTACTATATTAGCAGAGGCACCTAAATCAGGTTCGTTTGGTAGAATTTTGTTTTCAGTGCCAGTGTAAATTTCGAAGTTATATGAAAACCCATCTGAACCGCATAATATATATATAACTTATACCCCCATTTATGGGGTTTTGCGGGAATGTATTGTTTCAAATGATGTCGGGCTTTAGTGGCGCACATCTGTTCATCAACAGACAAGCACTCTTGAAGTGGCACCGATTGGAATTTGAAATTGAAATGATCTATAATAGGCCTTATTTTATACAATCGGTCATGATTAGAATCGTCTCTTGGCAACATCTTTTCGTTATTATTAAAATGCAAATTACGGCGAATGTTTTCAAATTTCTTGTAGCTCATTACGTATTTGATTTGATCGAATCCTAAGGATGTCGACCAAAATGACCGTACATTTGGCATATGAACCACTGACATATACAGGCAAATACCAAGATATTGCTTTATATCTACTGCTGTAAGACTTACTGTTCTATTCGGGTCACACTGTGTGGCATATAAATTAGATTCATACACAATTTTTTCGATTATTTCGTCATCGAAAAAATATCTAAAAAACATGTACGGGGAAGTAAAATTTTCAACAAAATTATCAAATGATACATTTCCTCGAAATTTTTTGCAGTCTTCGGGTAAGACCAAATTTTTTTTCCTCCATAATATTTTTGAATATTTCTCTTTCAATTCGCGCGCTTCTCTTTTAGGATCGCGCGGTGGAGGTATATCCTCTTCAGGTACGTATTCATCAAGAATTTCATCATCTTCATTTTTATCATCCTCGTTTGTTACAATTATTCCATCTTCAAACATGAGTGGCATGGAGTTGATATCAAAGATATCATCGTTTTTATTTTCATTTTTATTATGTTCTTCAGAATCCGAAATATCAAATTCGTCTTCGCTTTCGGACAAATGAGCTAAAATATCAGCTAATTCAGCATCTGAGAGGTAGCGTCTTTGTGAAAAAGTTGACATTTTTTCTAAAAGAAAAGTTTACGATAAGCTATATGTATCAAATATGCTACAACTGATTTAACATCAACAAAATTGACCATATAATAATAAAACCAAGAATAAATAGGAAAGTAATACAATATCCTTACCTTTAATTGTTATTATAAATAATTATCAGGTGAGAAAAGTATCACAAGTATATTAAAAAACAATATTACTAGCAACGGACTAAGCAACCATGTGCAATTGCCAATCGTTTTTTCTTATATGACCACTGTTGACTATTTATTATTTTACCACGCGATAAACGGTCTTATGTTCGTGTGAATAAGGATGTAGCAAATCGTCTACATAGCTACGTTAGTAAAAATTCGCTTCTAAACAGAAAATAAATGGAAAATAATTGGACGTATCAGATATGCTACATAAGGCAGTGTAGGGTTAAACAATATTTTGAAAGAAGCTGCGCAAAAATGTCAAAGTGTTAATGGTGTCGTCGGCTAAACGGCTCCTGACTTTGCATACTAAGTAACCAGCAGCAGAAAAGGCTCTCTCTGCTTCTACACTAGTAGGAGGACTTGCCATTACAGCATTATAAACAAATTGAAGGCATGTTCTTTTTGATCCAGTTGACTCAAAATAATTCATCTCCTTTCTTACTAAAACTTCTAGGGTGTTCTTGTAAGATGGGGATTGGGTTGGTCCTGAAGTATTTAAACTATTCAAAGTCATTTCAAATTCATCTTGCAGTGACATCGTCGCTGCTGATGCTCCCGAATTCGATTCCAAACAGGCAAGTGGTATGTCATCTTCAGAATCATCATGAGCAGTTGAAGTAGTTTTTTCTTGGTTTTTCTTATACTGTAGTCTTTTTATCATAGCTTGAATTTCCTTCCGTATTACATTCTTTGAAGGTAAATTAAAGGTTTAATCGGTCATTACTTCAGTTTTGTCTTCTTCATACTTAAATGGATTATGTAAAAATAATAAAATTGCGGTCAAGTTTGTTCGCCGCTCTGCAATCCGCTTCCTTAATGAGGTAACAAGATATTTGGCTAATGGCTTATTAATATTTACCAATTTACGAACAACGAATCTCAACGATGTTTCAGCTGTGATCAAATTTGAATCACGCCTACATAAAACTTCAACAGCTAATTTCAGTGGCTGTAATATTTGATCTAGATCCTGAAGTACTTCAAATTCCTCTTCCGTGAAATTGTAATCTGGGTTTGCATTGAGCCCTAAATCGACCAGAGCTTTTGAAACTGATAATCTTAATTTATTAAAAATTGCAATCATATTGGACAGGCTGGACCATCTTGTCCTGCAATCAAGTAACAAAGCTATGTTCTTTCCCAAATCTTATAAAATATATGTTTTTTGTTGGAGAATTTTTAAATAATATAACCACTTTCCTAACTTTTTTTATTACCTCTGCATACTCTGGAGCCAGGTTAACTTCATTTGTTGGAGAAATTAATATTTTAAAGTTGCCAGCTGCATCATCTTCTAGTTCTTCATCTGGTAAATTATTCTCTGAATTCTCACTTCCTACTTCATCTACTGACTCACTTTCAATAGCTGATTCTTCATTTAATATTTCTGCATAATTTTGTTTATAAATTATATCTACTACAGCTAGTTGGATGCCATGGGCATAACATAACTGCTGGTAGGGATTGATGAGACGACCTACTTTAACCATGACTTGGGCACCATCTGTTGTAACGCAGCATACATCTGAATCGAGATCTAAGTCAAATTCAGACAGCTTCTTTATTATTATTCTTTAAAATCTCGATACAAGTTTCTGCCGGCAAACTGCCAAAAATGCGCATCAATCCCAAATTCCAGATTTTTTTTTTTTTTTTTTGAGAAAATGTATGGACATTAATGTTTATATAGCGCCTATTCCTAGTAGACGTCCATTCGTCAAAGGTCAAAGTAAATCTAAGGTCGTTTTCTTTCAACTTTAAAAGATCTTGAATCACAGTATACTTTAAGGTCGAACCGTAATTCATAACCATCCGTTTCACGGAATTCGGAGAGGTTGGCAGGTTGTAACCGCTAGTTTTAAAAAGTTCTCGTAAAACTGATGAAGTACAAAAGACTCGAAATGGTAAACCATCCTTAGATACCATGCGCGATACCTTCTTTTCTACGTTATTTTCTTCTTTTGGAAAATGATCACTTATTTTACGTTTCTTCACCGAAGTTGACAAAGCAGGCGACACTGGCAATGGCACTGAGGAATTTGACGTCGATGGTGAAGAGGTTGTGAAGGCAGAACGGGCGTCGTCGCAGGGAGCTTGTGAAGTCGACGATTCCTTCGTCGAATCATTGAGCTTTGTATCTATTCCATGTTTAGCTTTTAAATGCACATGTAAACCTTTCGTTGAACGCGCGGTCGTCTAAATTATTTAATTAAACATATTCATATTACTTAATTTTTTATTTATGAAAACAACAGCAACAAAATATTGGATAATTTAAATATTCGTTTTGTTGTAACTATTATATTTCATATGAAACATCTGTTTCTGCAATTCTGAGAAAATTTAACGATACAAACTTAAACAGTCATAAACTTAGGAATTTTCGGTAAAGAGCAATAATATTACCAGATGTTTCAATGTAAAACTTTCAAAGGCATTTTTGGGAACAGATTCGGATATAGACACAAAGAGTCATAAACTTGGGTAAATATCAACAATGGATGAACATGGGTTCAGGTATAAATTCTTTATAACAGTTTTACAAATTCAAATGTACACTATGAAATTATTTTTTTATTAATTTAATTTATTTACTTACGTTTATAAAGATAATAGTAATAAAAAAAGGCATAATAAAAAAAAATTCTGTTATAAATTTCATTTATCTTGGGTCAATTTTTCTAAACTACAAGCTATTTTTTTTAAATACATTTGTTTCTTTTCTTCTAAAATTTTCACCAAAATGTCACCAACACGTTCCAGCGACGCATTCAATTGGTCATTCTGCACCACCAGCGAAGAAAACATTTCATTTGTTGCGTTCTTCTTCGGCGACCGCTTTCTTGCTGTAAAACACATTTCATAATGTACAAACGTTCAACATGTAAAGGACAAATAATTGTTATTTAGAAAATTAAATTTACCAGGTATGGTTTCATCTTCAACTTCAGATTCTTCCGTCGAAGAAAGAAGACTTATATCAGATACGTTTCCCATTTCTGCGTCTGCCTCTTCAATTATTACGACTGTTGGCTGTTCTATGCCAGGATTTGTTCTACTAGGTCCTGGAAGCGGTTCCTCGCTTTCCAGAGGAACGTTGTCTGGGCCTTGGAGTCCATAAACTGCCTCTTCTGATAAGAAAAATAGCACTCTCTGATCGAAATCAGAGAGTTTCTTATCGCTTTGAGGACCTCCCCCAGTAGTTCTTTTGCTAATATTAATTTCGCGGGCCTTTTTCTTGTTTATTTCTTAAATCAATCCATACCTGCAAATTAAACAAACAATGTAAGTTGATTGAAAATCACCATAAAACTATTTGTATTACCCTTTGCCACTTGGAACTATCCTTAGTTGCTCCTTCTATGTTGTTGAGCAGCTGCGCTAATTGCTCCCATAAATTATACGTAGTTATTTTGCCCGCCGAACTCAACAATTTATTACGGGCAAAATCTTTATAGTCCTCCATGAACAGGACTAATGCCTCCATTTGCATTCTACAATCTTTCTCATCTCTTTTTCGTTTTTGAGCCATAACACGATTTAATATAATAAAATGTAAACTAAATTTTTAAAATATGTATAATGAAAAAATAAATGAAAACTAAAATATAATAATAAATAACTAAATAACTTACAAATACTATTAATAAAATAATCAACAATGCTAAAATTTAACTAATAGCCTACTATAATATTAAATAAACACTAATATAAAATAAAAATATCAAAATTTACAACACGCCGAAAAACAGATGAGAACACTTCGAGATCACAAATAAAAATGACTCCAGACACATTGAAATTTAAACTCACTACCGCCTAAAATAGTGTGCTGCCATCTATTGAATACTTACTTAACTTAACAGGTACCAGCATCAAATAATGAAAGTAACTAAATGCTGGTGCAAGGTCACATGACGTCATCATATAAATGACTTCTACAGTCGCTACTATAGAATAGCCCCCCTGATCCATAAGTTTGATACATAATGATTCAATGTTGTGTTTGACAATCATAGCTACACCGTCTGCCATCATGTTTCCTTGAAGAGGGCGACCTTGCCGGTGGACAGTGTAGCCTTTGATTGTTAATTTATGAGATGGTGTGAGACGTGATTCGTTTATGATCATGATATGAACATTATTTCGGGACTGGGTTGGCGGCATACTGGTTCGGGGCTTGGATGGCTGCATGCTGGCTGGGGGAGTTTGCGCACGTTGAGGTAGTGTGGGGAAGTGACGCGGGTCCCACTGGATGACTGTTGGCTGTTGTGTCTGGCTACGGGTCTGACTGAGCCAGGCATTTGTAGTTGGGGCTGGAGCTGGCACATATATTGGTGTCTGACTGGCCTGGGGTACAAGACGGGCGTTCTTCTGCTTCAACTTATATTGATACACTGGGCATTCGATATTATTAGCCGGGTGCGCTCCTGCGCAGTTGGCGCACTTAGCCAGACTGTCTCTTGGCTTGGTGCACTTCGACGTCAGATGAGGTTCTGCGCTTTTGAGGCACCTCGGCTTCCTACCGCAGTTGGCTGTTGCGTGCGACCAGAGCTGGCATCTGTGGCACTGTGTCAGCTCCTTTTTATTTTTATGCAGTTCCCACGTGACTCAGGTATACAGAGTGTTTTTAACCTCGCTGTAGCTTAGCTAGAGTCTCTGCCGCTGTCGTCACCACTAGAAACAGCGGTCGGTAGGGCGTTGACATTCTGTAGACTTTTGTTGTTGAAATATTTTTTTCAGCTAAGGCTTCTATAATTTCTTCTGGGTCTGGATTTGAGTCCAGACCTGGAATTACGAATGCATGAGTTTTCTTATTGCTGTCTGTATAGGTATGAAATTCCACCCGCGTATTTAAAAAAAAAATTCTTGATAGTATATCCACTTTTTGTGTTTACATTTATTACTTCTAGTAATTCACCATGTTTATCTGTCTTTCCAGCTACATCTATAGGTGCTGGAGCCGCCATTGTGGCAGCCATTTCTGTAGGCGGGGCATCGTTGTCGCTGTCTCCTTCGTCGTCCGTAGGAATGTCCGAATCTTGGAGGGGAGCTAGTGGCGCATAGCTGTTTGATGTTTCGGTTGGGTGGGCGGGCGTCTGCCTCTAGGCTCTGCGCCTGCGCTTGGTGATCCGCCATCGCTGATGTGCCGGGAGTAGGACTGCTTGGCGCGCCAGCTAGCGGACTCAGGCTCGCTCGACGTTTATACCGCTTCTCGTCTCTGCTTGGCTTTGGTGCTTCTTTGTACCTGCTGTCGCACTTATCGACTGGGAACATGATGCTTGTTGGAGCCTCGTGGTCCGTAGCTTTCATAAGTTGATCTATTTTTACTGAAAAATTGTTTACTGTGCTTATCAGATTTTCACTGTCGGGTGATGATGTTGTATTTTCACTGACACTTTCACTCATGCAAGTATTCATAGTCTCACTAGCTACATTGTTTTCAGTCACTGTCTCTTTTTTACTTTTGTAGATAAACTTTATTTTCTTGTTTTTCCTGTTCGCTTTTCTAAGCGGTTTTTGCTTTTTACGCGGCATTTTTCATGTTTGCACAGCATTATTTTTAGAAAAATATAACACAGGAAAGACACTGAATTTCGCAGAACACTACCAGGGCACAAAAAATATACGTCTTCTCGCTTCGAGAGTCGTTTCGAGAGTGTCAGTCGAGTAGCATAACCACAAGACCACCGACGCGCCTAAGTCTAACATGTAAAATGGTTATTTTTATTCTAAAAGATTAGACATACATAGTGTAGCTTTCTAACAATTGAAATAAGTACCTAATTGTTATTTCTTTTTGATATCTTTAGCAATTATGATAAGAAAACACATTGTTTACGTAATTTTGTAATTTTAATTGTAGCAATTACAATACACGTATAATACATATTCTTATCTTTTATTTATATATAATTTTGTAAGCTTTACCGTATTTGTTAATGGATTGTACTTAACAATTTTATTGAGTAATATTAAACAATTTGTTATAGTTGACTTACGAATAATTATGCTAAACTTATTACTACAGCTTACATAGTGAAATGTAATAATTACAAGACATGTACAATACTTGTTGGAGGTGAATACTTTACTACTTTATCGTTTAATATGAGACAATTTAAAATCCCATTTTGATGTGTGGAATCAATAACAACAATTGTAGTCTTATTTAAAAATTTTATTGTACTGTTGACTTACAAATAGTTATGCTAAACTTATTACTACAGCTTACATAGTTAAAAGTAATAATTACAATACACATACAATACTTGTTGCTGGTGAATACTTTACTACTTTATCGTGTAATATGAGACAATATGCCGTAGTTTTATTCGGTACGTTGGTAAATGTTTCAAACTCCAAGGGAATGTCTACAGCACCAGTTTTTAAAATTTCATTTTGGTGTGTGCAATCAATAACAATAATTGGAGCCTTACTTAAAAATTCTGTTGGGGTAAGTACTGCTTCATTTGCTCGACCATAGTAGGATGATGCATACATATCATAACAATTTTTATTAAAGATTAAATTGAAATTATCATACGGATAAATTTCAGAATTGAGGTACAATTTTATATTTGTTAAGTCACAGTGATCAAATTCGCTACAACTTAACCCATAATTATTTTTTCTATTAGTTTGAAATCCAACAATTATGAAGCGAGGTTTTTCCAATTGTGATGTAGCTTTTACAATCCACGTATGACGTTGTGGATATTGCATTAATTCCCAACTTGTAAATGAAATGTCTAGTTCAGCATTTTTCTGAATTAAATTTAATAACATTAAACGCTCTACATTAGCTACTGAAATATGAGGTAGTTTCCATTGTATTTTTGTTAATTCAAATTTTAATTTACTACCATCAACTGCGCTTAGCATAGCATTTACATTTGTGTTCTTGACGCAAATTTATTATAATTTTTTGAAAATCTTCAGCAAATCCGAGTACCATTCGAAGTGGTATGCAAACATTAAAGTACCTTGCTGTATTTAGAATGGCAGCTTTCGTTTGACCTACATACCACCCAGCAATCATTAGTGGTGTACTTTCATTTTTATTATAAGAAACATATTATTGTAAAGTGGTTGTAATACCAGGGTTTCGCACCCTGTCCACAACAATACCATTAAGTTCATAACGAATTTCTTCAAATGAATGTAGAATAGCATTATTTATGAGGAAAATAGTTGGATCTGGCGTTCCATCGTCTTTAGTTAATCGCCCCTCATCTCTCAATATATAATAAACGGTTTCGAGGCAATGTGTAGGAGTCCTGTTGTTGAATTGGAATCCGAATTTCATCGTTGTTATTAAAGGTGGTTGTTGATTAGGGTTGATGTGTATGCTTTTCAGCATTAACTATAGAATTATCTCCTAGAGCTTTTTCAGTAACAATTAGTGTATTAGCATCCATTTTCTTTAACACACAAAATGAAGATATTACATGTTATTGATGAAAATTTCCAGTGGATTCTGCATAGTTGATAATATGGTATTGTGGAGTGTGGGTAATGCAGAAATGAAAAAACACTGTTTAATGAAATAGTATAATTTTATAAATATTCATATCGGAGATCGATTTCGGTCTGTGACCATCTTCATGCGCGATGCTGAAAATACATTAATTTTACTAATGCCCGGTTTCACCATTGTAGGTTAAATCTTCAGATAGTTATCTGACGATTAAATTTTATTCATCGAATAGTCAAAGTTTCGTTTCACCAACCAAAATGGTTGGATAGTTAGTTATTCGTAGAATAATACTTTTCCATAATATTTTTGCATTGAGTGTACAACATCGTCTAGGAATTTGAGACAAGGTTGAAGGTGAAGGTCGTTAGAAAAGAGTGCTTAAAACAAAAGTGATACTGGAGAGAATATTCAAAATAAATAAATATTTTAAAACAAAAAAAACTGCCCGGATTGAGTGCCAACTGGACTTAAAAAAAGGTAGGAATTTTAAACCACATTAAAATAAAATACTGATATATAAAAAATCCGCGAGATAAGAGAGGTTAAGTCACATTTGCTGAAATCTTAACAGCGCTTTGAATCTGCAAATTATAAAAGGTAGTGTCATCTCTGAACAAAAAGCAGCTGCCGATAAAACAAAAAGCTGTAAATAATAAAATCAGCGACACTTCCACGCTCGAGCATACACGTTAACTTACCGACAATAGCAAAAACCTGCAATTTAAAATTATTTAAAATATATAGAAACGGCTGCAACAAACAATACACAGGAGTGTTGAAGGAAAATTAATAGGGTAAAATAAATGAATAATCTATTTAGAGAGCGTGCCCTAAGTAGTAGCTCTACAGAAGAATTATTAAAACGCAAACGAGAACAAAAACCGGATATAGAGACAAAACAAGAGGATATTTTTAAAAAAAGCAAATTATTAACACGGTCTCCGTCAAAAACACAAAATAAAGATAATATAGATAAAAATAACCAAATCATGGATATAGATCAAATTCTAAAAGCAATCCAAGGAGTTACGGATGTAATAAATGCAAATAAAACAGAACTACTAACAGAAATAAAAGAAAATAACGGAATGATAAGGAAACTAGAAGAGGAAATAATTAAAAAAGAACAAACATGGAATAAAGAGAAAAATGAACTGTTAAAAAGAATACAGACTCTCGAAAATAAGGACGAAATTAGAGAAAAACGAGAAAAGAAGAACAATATAATAATAAAGGGAATACAAATGGGTAATGAAAATACAAAGAAAGAAGTTGAAGAGTGGCTACGAGAAAAAATGAAAACAGAAACTAAAGTTACCGAGGTATATAAAATAAAAACAAAAGCAAATGAAGCAGTGATAGTGAAGTTGCCTACATGGGAAGATAAACAGAAGATAATAAAGAATAAAAATCTATTGAAGGGTTCAAATATTTATATCGACCATGATTTTACACAACAAGAGCGAGAAATCCAAGCGAATCTAAGAAAGCGCGCGAAGGAAGAAAGATCTAAAGGAAATTCGGCTACCGTTGCATATAAAAAAATAAGAATAAATGAGAAATGGTTCTCATGGAATGAATTAGAAAAAAATATAGAAGAAGCTAAGGAACAAAAAAACGGATCAAATTTTTAGACAAGATAGCGACTAGAGAAAGGGTACGGGAAATAAGTAATGTAAAAATAGGTTTTTGGAATATAAAAGGAATTAAAGGGAAAGACAAAGATTTTTGGGAAGAAATAAAACAATATCATTTTATAGGGTTCACAGAAACATGGGTAGAAGAAAAAAACTGGGATAAAATAAAACAAAAACTGCCAAGAGAATTTAAATGGAAATGTTATCACGCCAAGAGAACTCATAAAAAAGGTAGAGCGAGCGGAGGAATTATAACAGGAATTAAAAAGAATATAATAGAAATAGACACTACTACAAATTTCACAGAAAACATACAAGAAAGACAAATACAATTAGACAATGAAATATGGAGAATAATTACAATATACAATAATAACAAGATTAATGACATTCTAAAAGAGATAGACGAAAATATTGAAGAAACAAACGAACAAAATTTAATACTAGGAGGAGACTTGAATGCTAGGACAGGCGAGGAAGGAGGACTTTGTAATCTACTAACAGGAGGCATTGAAAAACGTAATTCCAAAGATAAAGTTTTAAATAGCGAGGGATTAAACTTGTTAAAAAGATGCGAAGATAGGGGATGGAATATTCTAAACGGAAATCATGAGGGAGATGAAACAGGAGAATATACATTTATAAACATGAAGAATGAGGCATCGGTAATAGACTATGGAATAACAAATAACATAGCCAAAGACAAAATCTTAAAATTTGAAGTAATAGAGCAAACAGAATCGGACCATCAGCTAATATCAATCACACTGAGTCATAAAAAAACAAACAATGAATCTTTAAATGAAAAACAAACGGTACTAGTCTGGAACGGAGAAACAGTAGAACATTACAAAAAGAAGATGGAAAATCTAGAATACCATGACACGGAGGAAGAAGACGCAGAAGAACAAATAGAGAAGTTAACGGAGGAAATACATAAAGCAATGACAAACAAAACAAAAAGAATATACTCGGAGACCATTACAAAAAATCCCTGGTGGGACAAAGAGTGTAAAGAAAAACAGAGGGAAACAAGGCGTTATTTGAGACACTTACGAAAAGGACATATCACACTGGCTTTATACAAAGAGAAACTAAATGAATACAAAAAAACCTGCAAAGAAAAGCAAGACGACCATAAAATAAAAACCATGCAAGAACTGTACAATATCAAGTCAGAAGCACAAGCGTGGGAATTTATAAGGAAGGAGAGAAGAAAAAAATCTCGCGTCGACGAAAATATTACAATGGAACAATGGAAAGCACACTTTAAAACACTTTTGCAAGGAATGGAAGAACATCGAGACACCGAGACCGCAGAAGGGCAAAATAACACATATAGCGGAAATGACATAACAGAAGAAGAAGTAAGAATACAGATAGATAAACTAAAAAAGAACAAATCACATGGGGAGGACGGAATTCCAAATGAGGCCTGGATATACGGCGGCAACAAAGTAACAAGTACCATTACTCATATCCTCAATAAGGTTTGGAAAGGAAATAAAATACCCAAACAATGGACAAAAGGTATAATAATACCCATCTACAAAAAAGGAGACGCCAGTACACCAAGCAATTATCGAGGAATCACGCTCCTGAACACACTTTATAAAATCTATGCAATGATACTAAATGACAGACTACAGGAAGAATTAGAAGTAAAACAAGTACTACCAGACACACAATCTGGATTTCGAAAGTACAGAAGTACAATGGACAATATATATGTATTAAACTATATGATCGAACAACAATTAGCAAAAGAAAAAGGTAAACTTTACGCACTCTTTATAGACCTAAAAGCAGCCTTTGACAACATCGATAGAGAACTATTAAAGAAAACAATGGAAAAGAAAAATATAGACAAACACCTAAATAAAAAAATATTAGAAATATATAAAGAAACATCCAACGTAGTAAAAGTCGGGCAGAATCACACAACACAATTCTGGACTAAATCAGGTTTAAGACAAGGTTGCCCCCTAAGCCCAACATTATTTTCAATTTACATGGCGGATATTGAAGAGCACTTTCAGAAAGGACAAACCGGGGGAGTAACGATTGGAAAGGCGAAATTTTGGACATTAGCTTATGCAGATGACCTGGTACTGCTGGCAAAATCTGACAAAGAAATGGAATCTATGATCAGACGATTAGACACTTACCTAGAGAAAAAGAAAATGCGGCTAAATGTAGAGAAATCTAAAATAATGGTATTTAGAAAAGGAGGTGGAAGAGAAAAAGAGGTACATTGGGCTTGGAAAGGACAAAAATTAGAACGAGTAAAAAAGTTTAACTATTTAGGTTACACATTTAAGCAAAACAATAACATACAAAGCCACATAGAACAAGTAGCAAAAAAAGCTAACTGTGCAATGAAAGAAGCATGGGGTATAGCAGAACGAAAGTTCAAGAACAATTACAAAATCAGGATAATGCTCTTTGACTCCCTGGTAAAAAACATAATAACGTATGGAGCAGAAATTTGGGGGTGGCATGAAATTGAAAAATTAGAACAACTACAAGTAAAATACCTGAAATGGACATTAGGGCTGGAAAGATGCACACCACAATACATAGTTCTCGAGGAAACCAATAGGGATAAAATAAGAATAGCAACCGGTCTGAGAGCAACGATATACGAAGAAAAGATAAGAAAATGTGACCCGGAAAGAATAATATACCAGTGTTGGAAACAAATTAAGAAGAACGAATGTAATAGAACTCAATTATCCACCTGGGAGAAAAATAGACGAACATACTACGAAAAAAACGGATACTCACCTAGGGAAATCGAAAGAAAAAGAGAGAATAACAGCAATATAAACCTAGAATTAGCTAGCAGGGACCAAGAGATACAGAAACAAGAACAACATAAAAAGATACAAGAATCACAATACAACAAAATGTACAAAAGAATAAGACCAGTGGGATTGCCTCAATATTTAAGAATAAAAAATGGAAGATCAATAGGAGTAATAGCAAGGCTACGTTGCGGAAACGAAGAAAATGAAAACAAATATTGGAAGGAAGAAGAACACCGTATATGCCGACTTTGTAAAGAAGACAAAGAAACATTAATACATCTGTTATATAATTGCAGACACCTCCCAAGGCAATCTAGCAGTCCATACCACATCCTGGACGAATCCGGTGAGGGCGAGTCATGGGCCAAAAGGCTCAGAAAGAAAAGAGAAGAAATAAAATAACTAACTGTGTAATAATCAAAATGTATATATATATATATATATATATTAAAATTCAACCAAAATTCAATTGTAAAGAATAATTGTAGGAATTCTAAGCTGAAGAGCAAGAATTAAATAAATAATAATAATAATAATAATAATACAACATCGTCTAGGCGATGACTGCAAATAACAACTATACAACTGTCATCGAAAATTTAAATTTGTAAAATATTTTAACATTTTTACTGGAACGTATTCCAATTGTCCATTTCGTTATCAAATTCGAAATGATTAAAAAAATTTACTATTCTGTTTTTATAAACGAAGATCATATTAATTTCATCACTAATGAATTAATTTGAGTGTTATTCTTACTTAAAAAATTGTTACAATTCAAAGAGTTGATATATTCTATGAAAAATATCACCGAATTTGTTTTAATCAAAGAAAATATTTGATTACGCAACAAAATTTTGATTACTATAAGTGATGTTGATACACGGGTTGAAATTAACATAAAATGCGATCCATTTATTGTAATCAAATAAAATATTTTGATACAATGTTACAAGGGTCAAAAGTAGTAGAACTTAATTTACATTTTAAATAATCGAAAAATGGAACTGTTGAGGTATCGAATCCCTGCTATGCAATGAGTTATGTTTATGGAGTCATAGCATCCACTCTGCTATGAAACACTTAGTTTGAAATTTTCTTATTACATAAACAGCTGTCAGAACTAATTTTTTTATCCAATATTTCTATTTAAAAGATCTTATTTCATAATACTTGATATCAATAGATGCAAAATTAAATCATCTAATCAATGGTACAACATACACCCCATCATTTTAGCGGAACAGATGATAATAGCAAAAAACTGTCTTCCCAACTTAATTCACAATCTCAAGGTTTTTAGTATTCACTCTGTGTTATATATGTAAATCAAATTATAGATACAAACGAAATGAAAATAAAATAAAAAAGAGAAAGAAACAGTTATGTTGAAGAAGAAAAATAAAATGTATTAAATATAGTAGAATATTTGGAAATGATCGAAAATGGATCGTTCATACTTCTCATCGTTCTTTGCTGTTGTACTCGTTAAACAATTTCTTCTTTGGAAAATGTCAACGACGGTGAAGATAACGATAACATAACATTCTGATATTGACAGATTTATTATAAAAAAAAGTAACCCACAGTACCTAACCTTCAATTATTATTCCTTTTATACATTCTTTTTTGCAAATATAAATATATAACTTAATATTTTCTATAACAATTTTAAGAAATATTATAATAAAAATTATAAATATTTCAAACGTCACACTATTCGTCGAATAAATATTTAACTGGCCAAAAATCGTCAGTTAACTTAACCAACGATTTATTCGTCGAATAAACACTGACTGACGTTGGTGAAACAAAATAAGGGAGTTTTATTCGATGAATAGTTTAACTGACGAATAAAATATTTATTCATCGATGGTGAAACCGGGCATAATACAGGTTTTTATATCATGTAAAAATATAAAAATATGACCTATTTGATGATATATATAAGTAAAAAATTGTAGTAAAAAATGTTTTTAGAAATTATATTCTAAGTCTGGTCAAGTTTGCAGAAGAATTTTCTTAATTTTTTTTTAAAATGTTTTTAAAAATATTAATGTATTGAAAAAATTGGAATTTTTTTTGTTAAATGTTTACAAGAAAAATGAAATAATAGGTAAGCATATGTGTCATTGAGGTTACTACACTTTACAATAGATTCAAATGTAATCCTAATCCATATTACAACGGTGTAGTGAGTTGAAAAAGTCGGATGGGACGCCTATGCGTTCGGAATTTAAGGAGTGCCGGTTGCCGGGGAAACGCGAACGACACGAGGGGCCGGCAGTACTGATGTAGCGAGCGGTGTGTCAACACGTGTGGAAGAGACAATAATTTTGTATTTGAAATATATATGTTCGTTGTATGTTTATAGTGGTTGAATAAAACTTTAGTTCATGTTAATACTAACTTGTTATTGTTAAACACTACATTGGTGACAGCGGTGGGATAGAAGCGCCGTGAAGGTGATAGTGTGATAGTTCAGCTGTATTATAAAACAAAATGTCGGATATTCAGTGCTCACGTTTTGAGTCAGGAGATTGGGAGGAGTGGCTGCAATACTTTGAAGCTTTCGCTGAATTAAAATCGTGGGACAGTGCGAAGAAGGTTTTAATATTACCGCTATATTTGGAGGGACCAGCGAAACAAGCTTACAAGAGTCTGTCGGCGGCGCAACGAGCGAACTGGGTGACAACGTGTGAAGCGTTGAAACAGTTGTTTCAACAGGAGGAAGATGGTGCTGAGGGATTGTTTCGGGCACGTAAGCAGGGACAAGATGAAACGATTGCCTGTTTTGCAGCCGGGTTACGAACGTTAGCTGGTCGAGCTTTTCCAGATCATAATGATACTACACGGGAAAAGCTTTTGTTGAAACAATTCTTCCTGGGTATTGATAAACAGGTTGCAGAAGAAACGATTCGACAAAACCCGACTACGTTAGCAGCAGCAGTTGTAGCTGCGCAAAATTCGTTGTGCGTCACTAAACGTATGGAAGAAATACGCCAGTATCAAGATGAAAAAACTGGTCTGAAGACAGAAATCAAAATGCTTCAACCTGAATGTACAGAGGAAATAAAAGATTTAAAAAATAAAATGGCTGAATTGACAGACGCTGTAAAACAACTTGCAATGAAAGACAGCGTAAGTAGATCAAATACGAATGATTACAGAGGTCGTGTTCGTTTTCGATCACCCGAGTATACCCGATCACATGAACGATCAGACATGTACTCTCCGCAACGGTGGGTAGCGCGTTCACCGGAGTATCAACGCCGAGAAGTGTCGCCGAGATCTCGAAGATTTTCACCTGCGCGTGGGGGAACACATGCCGAATTAAATAATTCAACTCCTTTTCGCCCAAGAGAGGAAGAGTACAGGCGCCGCTGGCGAGATGATCATCTCTCGGAAGAACAAAATAGTTCATCTGGCCCACGATGTTATGGCTGCGGTCGAACAGGACATTTCCGACAAAGTTGTCCACAAAAATCATCACGCATGAGACGAAACAGTGAACAACAGGGAAACTAGACCAGATGTCTACTAGCCCCGAATCGACATCTGTAACACTGCAGGGGCAAACCAAAGAAGACGATTATGTAGTGCGAGTGCGCGGAAAAGTGAACGAACACTTGGTGACATTTTTAGTGGACACAGGTGCCACGCGATGCTTTATTCGTAAAGATGTGTGGGACAAAGCGGGAAAAGGGTATCTAAGACCTTGTGCGAAGAAGATTGTGCAAGCTAATACAGACTCAATAATAGTTGCTGGAGTTGGTCATGTTACGGTTACATTAGACAATTTCGTGGCTCTTACGGAAGTGACTGTATGTGAAAATCTAACTGAACAATTCGTACTCGGGTGCAATTTTATACGGGAGCATAAATGTGTCGTGGACCCAACTCAAAACTGTATTTTTGTAAAAGGACATCGAATCGATGAATACTCGGTGTGGCCAGCAGCAGTGAGTCTCTGCGAAACTGTAATCGTGCCTGCTCGTACCGAAGTTATAGGTCGTGTAGAAATTTCGGGAGAACTGTATAATGTACCGAGACTGATTGAACCATTAACTAATTGCGTAGAGAAATTGGGCTGTATGGTTGGCCGTTCAGTGGCGCAAGGGGCCGCAGGAGCCGTTTTGATTCGGAACCCGAGCACGGATCCTGTTACTTTAAGAAAGAATACGAAAGTAGGAACGGCAGTTGTTTGTACTCTAATAAATAATCAACGAGAGTCTGACAGCGAACTATCTGTCAATTTATTCGATTGGGAAGAAGCTTCTCTCAATTTGAATCCAGAAGAATTAGAGAGAGCCAAGCAGTGCATCAGCCAGTATGTAAATGTTGTTTCCAAACATAAAAGAGACAATGGACGTACTAATGTGTTACGTCATAATATTAATACCGGCCTAGTAACCCCCATTCGTCAAAGTCCACGTCGGTTGCCATTGCTTTATCGAGACGAAGCTCAACAAGAGGTCCAGAATATGCTGGAAGCCGGCGTGATTAGCCCTTCAACTTCGCCATGGTGTTCCCCAGTTGTTTTAGTAAGAAAAAAAGACGGATCGCTTAGATTTTGTGTTGATTTCCGGAAATTGAATGAGGTAACTATCAAAGATAGTTACCCGATTCCACGTATCGACACGGTCCTAGATTCACTGTCAGGGTCAACACTTTTTACTGCATTGGACTTACAGACAGGCTATTGGCAGTGTGAAGTCGCTGAGCAAGATCGAGAGAAAACGGCGTTCTCTATTGGCTCTGGATTGTTCCAGTTTAATGTTTTACCATTCGGTGTCTGTAATGGGCCTGCAACGTTCCAGCGACTAATGGATGTAGTATTGGAAGGACTAAACTGGGAGTCTGCTTTAGTCTACTTGGATGACGTCATTATTTTTGGACGAGATTTTGATGAGCATCTAGCTCGATTATCGGCTGTATTAGAGCGATTGCAAATGGCTGGATTAAAAGTAAACCCGAAAAAGTGTAGACTTTTCAAGCGCGAAGTAGAGTTTCTAGGGCACATCGTAGGGCGTGATGGGATTTCTACCGACCCCGGCAAAGTAAATGCCGTGCAAGATTGGCCGATCCCACGAAACTTAACAGATCTTCGAGCTTTCTTGGGTTTGGCATCATACTATCGGAGATTTATTAAATCATTTGCTAGCATCGCTAACCCACTACATAAATTATTAAACAAAAATGAGAAGTTCCATTGGAATGAAGAATGCGACATTGCATTCCAAACACTTAAACAGTGTTTAACAAGTGCTCCTATTTTGGCATACCCGCGACGTGAGGGAACCTTCATTATCGATGTGGACGCGAGCGGGACTGGTATTGGAGGAGTACTTAGTCAGCGCCAAGAAGGAGAAGAACGCGTCGTGGCCTATTACAGTAGAGCCTTAACTAAGCCTGAAAGACAATACTGCGCTACACGACGTGAATTACTTTCGCTGGTGAGTGTGTGCAAGCATTTTAAGAGCTATTTGGTTGGGGCACGTTTCATTGCGCGAACTGATCATAATTGTCTCCAGTGGTTAAGAAACTTCCGTGAACCAGAAGGGCAGGTGGCCCGATGGCTAGAGGCTCTTGCGGAGTATGATGTGGAAGTAATACATCGTCCGGGAAAACGACATAGTAACGCCGATGGATTGTCGAGGCGACCATGTCCGCAATGTGGTCAAGAAGATTTGGATCGAGAGGAAAAATGGACAGAACATAAAGTCTGTGCAGTCGGAAATGATTCGGATTCCGAGTTAAGTACTATGCCGGAAGATGAAGTGGCCCGCAAAGACTTATTAATTGCCCAGCAGAAAGACGAGTGCTGTGCGGAAGTAATAGAACAAATTCGTACGCGTAAAAAGGATTCATCTAATCTATCGGGTTCGGCGCGTAAACTATGGGATCTAAAACCTAAAATCGTACAAGACTTACTGTGTATATCAAATGACAATAACTCGCGTAAATATCGAGTAGTGATTCCAAGATCAATGGTGTCTGACATATTACGAATGTATCACGGAAATGCAGCAGCTGGAGCCCACTTGGGTATTAACAAAACGTTAGCAAAAGTGCGCGACAGATTTTATTGGTTTAACATGGCGCAGGACATTACTAATTGGTGCCGGAACTGTGAAGACTGTAATCGACGTAATTCACCGTCGTGTAGAGCTAAATCACCATTACAAACGTACGTTGCTACAAGGCCTTTAGAACGTGTCGCCGTTGACATATTATCGTTACCACCTAGTGCACAAGGGAATAAATATGTGTTGGTAATCGGGGACTATTTCACAAAATGGGCAGAAGCATATGCACTAAAGGACCAGAAAGCTGAGACAGTGGCAAAAGTTATTGTAGACGAATTTATCTGTCGATATGGGGCTCCGGAGATAATACATAGTGATCAAGGGGCGCAGTTTGAGTCACAACTTTTTAAAGAAATGTGCAACCTACTAGACATCAATAAAACACGTACAACACCCTTTAGGCCACAGTCAGATGGTATGATTGAACGCCTAAATCGCACACTTCTCAATATGTTAGCGCATTGGGCGGGAGAGCATCAACGTACCTGGGATTTAAAATTAGCCCAAGTCATGATGGCGTATAGAAGCAGTGTACATGAAAGCTCAAGGTATACCCCATTTTCACTCATGTTTGGAAGGGAAATTCGTTTACCCCTCGACGTGCAATACGGATTGCCGCCAGGGTCGTCATTCAACTCAGAACAAAGGTATGTGAAAGAACTAAGATCTTCATTAGATGAAGCGTATGAAAAAGTACGGGACAATCTCAATTCAGCACATAGAAGACAAAAGGCTTATTATGATAAAAATGCACGAGTTAGAAATTATAATGTGGGAGACCTTGTCTGGTTACATCAGCCTACACCAAGAACGGGAGAGAGCGCAAAGTTACAACGACCCTGGTCGGGACCATATAAAATAGTTAAAGAGACTGGATTCAGGACGTTCCGAATCCAACACTGCAAATTTAAACACAAGAGAGTAGTGGCTCACCAAGATAGATTTAAACCATGCGAGAAAATACCTGAGTCAACAACTGGGGCTGAAACGGAGCGCGCTGCAAAACAACCAGGACGATCGAAGAAGAATTTAGAAACAATAAATCCAAAATTCAAATTTGAGGAAATAGATGGGGATGTTTTTACAGCACCCATTGAATTCGCTCTGGCACATTGCGTTGCGGAAGACTTCCGTATGAGCGCGGGAATTGCCCGAGATTTTAAGGAACATTTCGGAGGAAAAGCCGAATTACTAAGGCAAGAGATTACTACAGGAGGAGTAGGCAAGTTGCAACGGGGAAGAAGGCAAGTGTTTTATCTAGTTACCAAACAATTTAGTACTGACAAGCCCACATATAGAAGTTTGGAATTAAGTTTAAGAAGTCTGCGAAAAATATTAGAAGAAAGGAAAATCACTAAGTTAGCTATGCCCACTATTGGGTGTGGATTGGACGGGTTAAGATGGAAAAAAGTTAGGGATATAATAGCAAACATATTCAAAGATACAGATTGTCACATTGTTGTTTACCATTGGAATGGTAGTACGTATTGGAGGGAGAGGACAGAAGAAATAGATCGCAGAGAAAGGAGGCACGGGGAAAGGGAAAGAGAGAACGTGAGAAATGTTGTTAGACAAAGAAAGGGGGAGGAAAGAAGTCTGGAAACAGGCGAGAATCGGAAAGAAACTTTTGACAAAAATAGAGATGCGGAAGAAATTAACACTGGCAAGAATCAGAAAGGAAGGGAAGTAGAACAAGAAGAGTGGAGTAGCGAAGACGAGCTTCCACTTGTAGAATTAAGAAGAAGATTAGAAGAGAATGAAAAGAAAACTAAGGAAGAACAATGGAGTAGCGAAGATGTACTTCCGCTTTCAGAATTGAGAAGAATTTTAAAAGAAAAGGAGAATAAAGAGAAGGCAGAAGATTGGAGTAGCGAAGATGAGCTTCCGCTTGCAGAGCTACGAACTAGATTAAAAGAAAATGGAAGTCAAGAGAGAGTCGATGAGGTTGAAGGAAGTTTAGGCAAATCCATGGAGAATCCTTTGTCGATAAGTACATTAGGACGTTGGATAAAGCTTCCAGGAGGAAGCTTCTTATAGGGGAGGAAGTGATGTAGTGAGTTGAAAAAGTCGGATGGGACGCCTATGCGTTCGGAATTTAAGGAGTGCCGGTTGCCGGGGAAACGCGAACGACACGAGGGGCCGGCAGTACTGATGTAGCGAGCGGTGTGTCAACACGTGTGGAAGAGACAATAATTTTGTATTTGAAATATATATGTTCGTTGTATGTTTATAGTGGTTGAATAAAACTTTAGTTCATGTTAATACTAACTTGTTATTGTTAAACACTACAATGGTAGTTTTCTTATTTTTCTTTTTATTATTTTGCGAAATTTTTATATTTTAACTTTATAACCAATAGATTCGAGAAACTTGCGGTTGGTATGTGTTAACACTTTAACTGCCCCAGGTGGACTAGAAGATTTGTGTTTATGTGTTGTATAAGTAATCTTCGATTGAGGTTGGTTGTATTTAATTACCATTGTGTACAAGTTTTTCCAGGTGCAATCTTAACGTGATGACTTCTTCTCTGAAATTAACTAAATCACTGTTTTGATCCTGTATTTGTAAAGAAATTGAACTTATTCTGTAAGTATTTATAGACACATAGATTGAGTGTTGAGGACTTTCTATTATTTTTTTACCAGGTTCAGCATTGGAAAAGAATTGATGAACAATATGTGTAGGAGCACCGTTATTATATGAGCTTGTAGCTATGTTACAGTTAACACATATGGAGTTTACCTTTAGAATGTCTATTGGAAAATCACCAATGTGAAGATCATTTGCTGCTAGTTTAAGTGGTTTAAATCCTAATAAATCTCTGAAGGTATCATTTTTTGTAAAATCAATTTCTTTGATAGCCATTATTTCCACTTTTAGTGTGTTACGGTTTGCTTTAATCATTATTTTATTTGCTGTTACACCACCTGGTACAGCATTTTGACTGGGTGAAAGGTTTTGAATTGATTTGATTAAATAAGCTTTTATATCCTTTATCTGATAAGATCCAGTATCGAACTCTATTTTGTTATTGTTAAAATAAAAGCAATTATTTACACCTTTGTCTATATTCGGAATGGCGTTGCACGATTCAAAATTTGTAAATCCAATTACATGATCACCATGATCTAAATCGATGAGCGGATTTATGTCGGCTGTGAGTAAAGAGCTGCGCCCTGATAGAGCGAATGTGTATGACATGTCTACTTAATGTAAACTGGACTTACTTTGATTATTTATTTATTTTTATACAAAAATTTTAAACACAAATAACCACAGTTGATTTCGTTGTAAGATTAAAAAACATCATGATTGTATGAAATTTTATTACTTTTTTTATCACTTTTAAAATAATTAATTACCTCAAGTTACCGAAACTATATGAAAACTCCTCTGAAATGAGGTAGGTGTTGTGCATACTTGAGTATATCAATGTTCGTTAGCGCACGTTTTGGTAACTTTTAAACTTATCGGTTTTTTGACTTGCATGATGATTTTAGATACATCCCCGAACCCTCCTTTTGTATTTTTGTTATGCTATCCTGTTTGTATTTTTTAAGTCTTTAGCTTTAGTTGTCCGCAGCGCTAGTCGAGCATGTTTTACATCTTTGAAAGGTAGCGCTTCTCCTACTGTTTTTACATTGCAACCCATTCTCATTTTAACTTTTGTACTCATAGCCGATTTTACACCAAGAGATGCAATTTTTTCGCCCAAGGATGCATTTGAGGATTTTAATCGTTGCGCTGCTTCGTGTCGGTCCTTGAGACTTTTGCTCTGAAAATATGCTATATCATGCTGTTTGCAGGCGTCATCCAGTTTATTAACACCTTGGTCACCCCGTAAAAGCCGCTTCTCTAAGCGTATTGATTGATTGAACCATCATGCAAGTTATAGAACAACCTTTAACTTTAAATGTTGAGAACTGTGATCTAGAATTTAGACAACCCGTTCGACACAGTAAATTGCTTCCGTCATTCATAAGATGTATGTAACAGATCCATCTGGGTGTGGTAAAACTAACCTCATAATTGCTTTGATAGAACATGCCAATGGTTTAAGTTTTGAGCATGTAAATATTTATTCAAAATCTCTAAGTCAACCTAAATATCAGTATTTAGAATAATTATTGGAACCAATACCAGGATTACTTTTAGTGCGTATGATAGCAGTGATAACGTTAGTTTACCTGAAAGTGTTAAGGAAAACACTGTATTTCTGTTAGATGATGTTAGTTCTAATAAACAAAATGTTATGCGAGACTATTTTTGTATGGGGCGTCATAAATTAGTAGACTGTTTCTATCTACGCCGAATATATTCACACATTCCAAAACATTTAATTCGTGACAACGCAAACCTCATAATTCTTTTTAAACAAGATGATATGAATCTTAAACATGTCTACACAGATCATGTGGAAACGGATATGTCATACAGTCAATTCAGAGACATTTGTTCATTTTGTTGGTTTGATAATTATGGATTCCTTGTCATCAATAAAGAGTGTGAACAAAATAATGGTCGGTACAACAAAGGTTTTCATCACTTTATAATTTTCAATAAATAGCTAAACAAATTACACATACACATCATTTCCAAGGTTACGACTCTACAGGTAACATCTGTAGCGGTATGAGTTGTTTCCAATCTGTTTTTTTGCTGTTCATGACGGGTTTCAAACCCGTTTTTATCAGTTTCTGATCCGTTTTATGGCGTTCCCAACCAGTTTTTAACCCGTTTTTAGCGGTTTCTGACCCATTTTCGATCCATTTTTAACCCGTTTTGGTCGTTTACTATGGATCAGGATCTTAAAAAGAGGTTAATAAGAGCTCGTACAGCAGTTGAGCGAAAATTGGATTCCTTAAAGGAAGGAGCTGTGGAAAAGGAAATTGAACTTGAAAAATCATATCAACCCATCACGAAAAAGTTGAAAGAGTTGTCGGGTAAAATTTATAATATTAGGCAGGAGCATATTGTTAAAAGTGAACCGATAATTGAAAAAGCTAATTTGGAGCGCATAAAAGAATTAGAAAAGTCTGATCATAAACTCAGAGAATGTTAACACAGAAATTGTTTCAGAACATTTGCCTGAAGAGGAGAAAAAAAAAGGAGAAGAAAAAGTTGAAACTATATGAGTTAATTTTTAAAAATAATCCTATTGGGTATAATAAAAAAGATTAGGAAAATTATCCTGACATATTAATGATAACAAACGCTCATAGACGTGGTAATACATCAACAAGTCAAATTTTAGGAAATCGTTCTAAAAAGTATAGAAATATTATTAAGCCTAATTTGCTGCAAAAAGGGGGTAGAGGTTTGCACTTGACATATAATCAAAATCCTATAAATTATGTGCACTGGGATCGTGGTGTGAGAATACTCACACCACGACTGGGATAATCCTAATGAGCTTGTTGAAAGGTTAAAGTTAAATGATGCCGTATGCAAAATTAAATAAAGGTTATCGTTATATACTTGTGTTAATTGTTATTTGTTCCAAGTATGTATGGGTTGAACCAGTAAAAAATAAAACGGCAGGTGATGTTTCAAAAGCAATACAAAACATTTTTAATCGTAGCAGTCGCATACCAAAAAGCATGCATACCGATATGGGCAAAGAATTTTATAATAACAATTTCCAGGAATTAATGAAAAAATATGGTATCAATCATTATTCTTCATTTAGCACAAAAAAGGCGAGCATAGTTGAACGTGTCAACCGTACACTTAAATCATTAATGTGGAAGGTTCCTATAAGTGGTTGAATATTTTGCAAAATATTGTAAATAAATACAATAATACAAAACATAAAACAATTAAAATGAAACCAACTGATGTTACCAAAAGAAATGAAAAACAGCTTCTGTACTCATCTTATAATCACATCAAAGTTGTTAATTTAAAAAATATAAAGTTTAAGGTTGGAGACCATGTGCGAATAGCAAACATTGTGGTGACTTTGAGAAAGGTTATACACCAAACTAGAGTAATGAAATATTTGTAGTTGCAAGTGTAAAATTTACTAATCCTACAACGTTTCAGCTTAAGGATTATCAAAATCAATCTCTTCAAAGACTATTCTACACTGAGGAATTACAGAAAGTAAAGCATTCGGATGTTTATTTAGTGGAAAAAGTATTGAAACGAAAAAGTGATATGATTTATGTAAAATGGTTTGGATTTAGTAGTTCACATAACAGCTGGGTACATAAAAGCGCTATGGAATAAGCATTTTTATTCATTTTAATTCTAGTATTCATACGTAGCTTTACAAAACAAAAGTCTTCCGTTATCGCTGATTTGCAGGGTTTCAAAATACTTGAAAATAATGAATTTATATGTACAGAAATTGCAGTAATTAATATTGGAAGTGACATGTGTATCGAAAATTTTTAAACCATCTTACTTATGGGTTAATTTAAGCAATAAAACCAAACGTAATGTAGCTTGGTTAACTAAATATTTTTATTTTTATGATTTAGAGTGGTGTAGTGGGGATGTTCCGTACTCAGATATTATTCTAACAATTCTCAATTTATTTCATTCCACTGCTGTTATATATGTAAAAGGTTTAGAAAAAAAACATTGGTTGCAAACATTTGTACACAATAATTTAATTAATTAAGATGATATTCAATGTCCAGCCATATCTAAACTGTGTGAACCAAGAGTGGTGGATTATTGCCATTTACATGTTAATAATTGTGCTTGTCGAAACGTTCATAAGTTGATAAAGAGGTACAGAAACAGATTCAATATGCTAGGTTCTTTCACAACATTTTTGGATCATAGTGGTATTTTAAATTTTATGTGTGATAAGGAAATAGCTAAATTACCAATGGAGTTTATTTTGGTGTTTGCAGCCAATCAAGTTGAAAATCAGTGGTATAAGTTCCCTGAGACTTGGCGAATGAATAAGGAATTTCAAAAGTACAAATGTTCCTTTGAAAACTCATCATTTAATTTGGTTGGGGATCAACCAGGAGGAGGAGGAAAATATCCGCTTATAAAAAATTGTTTTAAGTGTAATAATATATAATGTATTTATAAATTTTATTTGTATTTTTTTCTTCAATGAATAAAATGTATATGTATATTTTATAATTTTATTTTTTAAGCATGTGAGAACGTTATGTTAAAATTAAACTCATTTTTACATTAAATTATTGTTTATTGAAAGATATAATTACATACACATTACATACGATATTTTTACATAATAATATTATATTTATTACGAAAATTCTAAATTATTCATGGATCCAATTTCAGCCTCTTGATTTAGATTTGCCCACTCTTTTTCGGTTATTTTGTTAAACTGAGCTCCCAGAAATATGTTTCATTCTTCTAGTTCCACAAGAATTCGTTCACCGTACTTTGTTGTCATTTTTGTTAACTTTATTATTTTGTACTTCATTCCTTCTGTCAACTTTTCAATTGAGCACAATGGTTTGATTTTAGCAAGTTCGTTAAGTTTTAAAACACTTGAGACCATTTTTTATTTTTTTATTTTTGTTATAATTAAAATCAGTGTTGTTACTTATTCTTGACTGTAACTTGAACATGTTTCATTTTATACTCTCATTTTCACCACCACCGTTGCTATGTTGATAATGATAACATTACCCGTTAACCTTGCATGCATGCACTGTTGATTGCAAACCAGTTCTAAAAATATTTTGGACTATTTTCAGTGCATGATGTCATGTTTAAATTATTGAAACAATTACAAATATTTCTCAATGTGCAGTACATATTAATATCATGTTTTAACCTTTTTAACTTCTTCCGATGTACATTTACAGCTTTTATATATTCACCTAATTTTTTAAGGCGATGATGTTGTTGCTGTGCGTTTGCAGTAGTAACTGTAGTTTTCATTTTAAACATTAAAATATTTCATTAGGTTTCCCCGGGGTTTGAGCTGGGATCGTAATTGGGGTTCGCGTGGCCAGTGGCATCTGAGCAGTGAATTAAAAGACATTTATTTTTATTTAAATTACATTTATTTTACATTAAATGATAAAATTATCTGCTGACGTTATCGTGAACAGGTACAGACACGCACGCTGATAAGACGAGAGTTTGCACACCTCAGCAAGAACTTAAGCTGGAGTGTAGAGTGTACTCCAACGGACACTCCTAGCTAAAGTGGAGAGTGCACCAAACGGGCACTCCTATCTAAAGTGAAGAGTGCACACCTATGGGCACCCAATAGAAAAACTACCCCTAACTGATGAGGGGTTGCTGAAGAACTACGTCATCTGCTGAAGAGTGGCAGATGTGGATGAACGCAGTCATAGAGAGAACCCGCCTAGCTACACTACTATCAATAGCTTCACAAATATAAGTTTTACAGGATCTGTAAAAATGTGATTGCTGCACAGGGTGAAATAACATTGTGGAGAGAACAAATTATACCCAACAATACATTAAGAGAATTGTCCACCTTATACTAGATCGGGGTGAGTCTTATTTGCATGTAAAAATACTTTTTACTTCAGTTTTCAAGTCTTTAATCTGTCAAGGTGTCAAAATCATTTCCATGTCTAAAAATCATTATTGTGAACTCAATTTCCCATCCATGAGTTCACCCTAATCAGAATACTTAATAAGCAACTATATGTTGTAGGTATTTAATATCTTTAAACGGAAATTACGATCATGAAAGAAACATAAAGGTCTTGCACGCTGCAAGACGGATTTGACGGCAAATTATTGGCAGTCTACATTATATCGATGTTTCAAAAAGGTCAGCAAGCTTTTCTTTACGTCTTTTTTTACCGGTTATTTTGTTCGAAGCCCTGCTTCGTCACATAGGTAAATAATAAATAAATAATTCATTTTTTACTTTTTATTGCACTAAGTTCCTTCATTCATTTATTACTTTCTTTTTTTGCTTCTAATAATTGTTGAAGGGTTGCGTTGATATTTTTTATATTTTCATTTTACTCCCTCACGCTGTGTTGAAATTCTTCAATGGCAGCCTGTGCAGCTGTCATCCGTTTCCTCTTTACTCCTGTAAATGTAAATTACACATCATTTCGGTAACTTCTATCACGCTATCTCTTTTAAATTTATACAACAATTAAAATGATATATAACAATTATACAAAATATCATATTAATTTAAAATAAACCTGTTTGCGGTGTCTGCGTCGTTGGTGTTTCTACCACCTCCTCACTTTCGGCTTCGGAAGGAAAAGAAGGCGTTTTTAATAATTTGGTTGTTGCTAAACGAAAACATTGATTCAAAATTAATTATTTACCGTTGAATAATTTTCATCTAGCTATTCCTCACTCGGTGAGTAATCCAGTTGGCTGGTTCCTGGAACGGCTTCTTCGGAGTCTAAAACTACTCTATCAGGGCCTTCTAGTTCGTAAATTGCTTCTGTGCTTAAAAATTAAACTAATTTTTCTTTAAATTCAGTCAGTCTCAACTGTAATGCTGGTTCTTCTCCGGTTCTTGTACGAGATGCGGTTATCTAGTTCGCCTTTCTTTTGACTGTGTTTTTCAGATCAGACCAAGCCTATTAAATAAAGAAAAATTATGAAGAATTCATAGTGAAATATTTGTAAATTTACTCACCTTCTGCCACTTTGCCGTGCTTTTGCGGGAGCCTTCTGCTCCGTTCAACCCGGCGTCGGTATGGTGAGAAATTGTAGCGTTAGCGGTATGGTGGGGTATGAGGTATCCCAATAAAATTATGTTTTTTTAATTTATGTATTTTATTTTTTTGTTAATTTTGTTGAAATTAGAAAGTACTAAGACTCTCCAACATATACAACAATTTTTTTTATACATTCAACTGTTGTTAGTTAATTATGTATATATCAGTAATATGAACCTAAATGGCAAGGTTGAAAAAAAGCCCACAGTATTTTTTTATATCTTTAATTAACAAAATAACGTAAGCCAATTTCATTAATATTTTTAAGTACTACAAATATTATTACAACAAACATCTATAAAGAAATATTTGTACTTAATCTGAGTATGTGTTTTTACACTCCCTACATATTTGAAATGAATGCTCCATGCATACCCAACGTTCACAAGAAGAGCATGTTAAATGTGATTTCCTGTCCTTTGATCGAGGACATATTTAACATCTTCCTGTTCATTTTCTTTTTTGGATGTTGTTGGCTGAAATACATCTTCGTTTTCACTGTTCTTTGAAACAGAAGTAATTTTTTTTCTTAGTTCTCTCGGCAACCGAGGATTTTCTTCTCTTACTTCAATATGGGCAGATATAAGAGCTATATACCCAGTTCTTTTAGGAAGGAACGCCTTTTTAATTGTTTTTCATTGGGATTATTTGCATTAAATATAACCTTAGAGTTGATACCAGCTGTGTTTAGTAATGAATAAAACAATGCTAGGGGCCATCTTTTAGTATTTCTACTTACGCTGTATGTACTGCTAAGCTCGTCTACTACGTCTACTCCAGATTTGGTAAAATTATAGAAACTTATTATTTCAGGCTTTTTAAATTCTCCAGTGGCCTGATCTATGGTGTTGTCATGATGAAGGGAAGAAAAGAGCAACACATTTTTTCCCTTTCGAGGAACGTATGATACAAGTGTTATGTCTTTTTGAAAACCAAATATTGAACTCCTCTCCTGTCTTTTCTTTATGTCAAGAAAATTGGGAGGAATTTCTCGTTTGTTTTTACGTACAGTGCAAACAGCGGTTAATCAAAACAATATCTTTCGACTTATTACTTATATTGTAAGGTCCTTCTGGTTGTCTTCCAAGGTACACTTCCATATTGAATACATAACACATTCTCGCATCAACAATGGCAAAGACTTTCAGTTCATATTTAGCTGGTTTGTTTGGCATATATTGCCTGAATGTACATCGCCCGCGAAAAGATTCTAATTTTTCGTCAACAGTGACGTATTCTCCAGGGGTATAATTTGCTTTGCAATTATCAACGAATGCTTCAAATATAGCTCGAATAGGAGCTAATTTGTCAATTTTACGTCTTTCATTTCTAGACTCCTTATTGTAAAACCGAATAGATGATGTAATGAATAAAAACCGTTTGAGTGGCATTGTTATTCGAAAAATGTCTATTCCTAAGCCATCACTACTCCAAAGATCCTCCAAATTCAATCGATTAGAGCGAAATACGCCTGCCAAATAAAGGAGGCCAAAAATAGCTTTTATTTCTGTAGCTGTCGTCGGTTTTACTATGTATTGCATTTTGTCATCATAGGCCATTGCTTTCTGAGCCATGTTCAAATTAGTATACTTTATAATGTCATTTATCATCGCCTCATTTATGAAAAGATGAAAACAATCTAGCGGAATTTTGGCTCTTATTGCTGGACCCTTTGGTCCTGGTAAATGTGTTACAATATTTTCGCGACGAGTACGCACATTCAGGTTGCCACAAATTCCTGACCACTTGGTTTTCCCATCCCGACCTATATAATATTTTCTTGGTCGCGTGGTTCCGCCATCTTCAGTCGCAGATATTTCTGGTTCAATTTTTCAATTTACGTCTTGAATAGTATTATACAAATTTTGCCAAGTACCATAATGCCATGATCTTTTTTAAATATTGTATAAGCTATATTATTAATATTTGAAATAAAATTGTAAACATAGTACGATTTTCCGGAGCCAGAAGGTCCAACAACAATTATTGTTGAAAAAGATCTTTAAGTTGTGTACACATGTTTGCGTATCAACGTTACGCAATAAACTAACATTTTGCAGATAGAAAATATATTTTATTTATAAATATATATATATATATATATATATATATATATATATATATATATATATATAATCAATCAATGCTAGGTTTCTAACCTCTTTACGTGAGAAATGTTAAAATCCGGGGTCAGTTGGTCAAACTCACTCATGTCATGTGGATTAGAATGAGTATAATATACATTAGTAATGTTTACTATAGTACCTAACACGGAATCCACTTGATGTGAGGATATAAAGGTTGGTCCTGTTATAGATAATACATGTGTGTTTATTATACCAAAAATATCTGCTTTGAATATAGTAACTGTAGAGTTTTTATTACAGATCACTATGTCTCTGGGGGTTTGAATAACCTGATTGTCTTCAAAACCAGGCATCTTCTTTGTCTTACATTTTGATATATTCCATTCTGTCCCTTTTCCAACACAATTTTATGTTGAGGGTTGAAGGGTTCTCCTGTCACAAAATGTAACACCATCTTGGTATAGGCAATCCTTGGTGCTCCACCATGATTTCTGATCCTCACTCAAAATAAAATCTTGGGGTTCGACAATCTTTGTACATAACGCCTTCCAAAGACAGATCTCTTGATCCGTGGTACAACAATCAATCCCTCAAGTGCCAACGGATCCTTCATTACCTTAATAAATTTGGATTTTGAGCTCTGGTAAAGAAGTAATGGAATATCCTCAAATATGGTTCCACTGAAAGAGAGATACAATTAGGTAATCTGTTGTAGATGATCCCCTGGAATCATGTCTATGTTGACATCCCCCCTTATAAATCCGTTTAGTGCCCTTATGAATGAATTTGATACTGTAGTGGACCAACTATTTATTAATTTTAACTGTTCGCTGACATTTAATTTATGACAGTTATAATCCTTAATCAATTTATTTAGGTGATTTGTAATATTATTTGTGATCATCAGTATCTTTTCTTGATTGGATTCAAGTAAGTTGATTGCATATGTTTGTTCATTAACCTTTGCTGCTATCAATGCCTGATTTTGTTCCATTACTGAGACCTTGGCCACAGCAATACTCCCTGTAATGACTCCAGCTGCAGTAGATATTGCCATAACAGCTAAGACAATCAGTACCAATGAAAATACAAATCTCTTCTTCCGTTTTTTTGTAGATTCTACAGAAGAGTTACTGATGAGATCTATTAACTTTGGCTATACCTCTTTCTCATCTTCATAAAGTGGATATGTATTAGCTGGTTTGTGATTCATTTATTTACAAACATTACACATTAATCAATTTTTAGCGGCGTATGTTATCCTTGACTGTACTCGTCGGTCCCTGTGAACTTAATACTCCATTCGCCAGTGGTCTTTTATAAATCGTAATTTGATCGTCTTTTAATTCGTCAAATCTACCTGGTAAGTAAACAATCAAATTTTTGGTCTCAGCGATTATCTTCCTGCCAAATCTTGTCTTGACAGCATTGATGTTAATTAGTTTGTACTCCTTATTCATTTCCATGTGGGTTATTTTCATAAGTGGCTTTTTATTGTTCAGCACACCTGTTTACTCAAAGTATTGAAATGCATGTCTCAACAAATGGTTGCGGTTGCTGCTTTAAACAAGTTTTACATTTACAATAATATTAATCCAATAATAAAATATAATAATACACTTACCATAATATCACAATAGATGTTGATAAAATACTGAATACTAAAACATATTCACACTTCTTACTTATATAGCAGGTAATGAAGCCTAAAAATAGATATGTTTTACTTTCGCCAATTATGAAAGTTATTCTTCAAATTGAGAATATTCCAATAAATTATAAAATTCTTAACATCGCAACCAAATATAAATAGAAATAGTTCAATTAACTAATACTTAGTTATTCTTCAAATTTAAAATATTCCAATAATTAAAAAAATCTAACGTCGCAAACAAATATAAATAGAAATAGTACAATTAACTAATTACTTTTTTTAAATATTGTTACAACTTTGAAAGTAAATTTTCTCAAAATCTTATGATATTTACAACAAAGGTTTGAAATTTGAAATTTTCTAACAATTTAAAAAATCATAAGGTCACAAACAAATATGTATTAAAATAATGACATGTTTACAAAAAACAATTAGCATTATTAACAAAAATGAATTAAAAAATTCCATACCACACTTTCACATCTCTGATCTAGTTAACTGCCTATGACGCATTTTTGATATTCTCTACGTTTTCTTCCCGATCGATTGACTTCCAGATCTGATGACTCATTCTCGATAACTTTTACTTCGGCAAGGGCTCGCAAATTTGCTGACAAATTATCAGCTAATCCTCCAGAATCTTCATCAGATGATTCCGGAGGTTCAATATAAATTTCAGAGACATCTACATTGTTGCCATATTCCATTTGTAGGGCCTTTTCAAGAGTCAATACACCCCTGTAAAGGTCAGGTAATTAGAAAAAAGGGTAGTGCCATATGGCAACACAATAATTTGATAACAGATAAACAGATCTATAGAGGGGGCTCTGTAAAGTGTTGCCTTATGGCAACGTCAGTCCCTTACGGGTTAATCAATTTTTTTGTAAATACATCATATATGAAAATAAATATACCTGCAGTGTTTTTATTTTATTATTATATAAATATATTTCGATTACATTTATTGTTTTAGAAAATATTCTGCTGGATATCTCCATTAAAGGATAATATATTAAAGTTATGTTAGTCAAGTTTGTATATCCATCGAATTCTTCTCCCTGTGTTAGCATACTAGTAGTGAAGGATGTCAAAATAATCACGACAATGACGCCTACAAGTCGGTTAAATTCTATTGTTGTTTTGCAGCGAAGTAAAAACAGAGATGGTTACATTGCGGCTGTTCTGTGTCTTGGTTGTACTTTGTTACCATAAAGCAATCTTGCTATCTACGTTGCGTGTCAACTGAAAAGTCGGTATGGAACTTAAGGTTGTGTTCTCTCATAGTACTCTCCGTAAGCCCCCGCTCAGGAACCAGGTGTAACGTTTGTAGGAAGGACTACGGAAGAGGGTCGCGCCCGGCTACATATACCCCCTTGTTACACACAACGCGCTGCTTCTGTCGCACCTCGGCTGTGGTTATCGTGTTTACTTCATTGCGCAACCACAAACTAAACTCCAAAATATTTTCTTCAAAATAATAATTCCTATTTATTATTAATGTGGCAACTTGTAATTATGGTACGCCAAATATTTCTAAAATATATTTTTTTGTTATTATAAATGAGAAAATGGCAGAAATAATAATGCCTGTCTGTTTTAACAGGAGTCAGCCACTACCCACAAGGGAGATGTTCGCCGGCCAACTGATTTATGTAACAGGCAACATTGCATGGCTTTGAGCTTGCCAAATTTAACGCCCTGTGACTATTTCTTGTGGGTGTATCTGAAGACTGAAGTGTTTAAGCGTCGTACCAAAACCTTACAAAGCGCGGAGGATGCAATCCGCTTGGAAATAGCCCTCATATGAAAAGATGTGTTTCATAGAGCTTAGAATTCGCCTGCAGCAGTACATTGACAACAACGGTCACCACTTACATGAAACTATTTTTGAAACTAGGTGATTTAAAACTTTCCTTGATGTAGTTGAAGAAACTAAAAATATAAGTTTTATAAGGCTACAATTTTTTCAAATTCACCTTCATCGCTTTAGTTTTCCTTAAGTTGATTTCGAGTCCAACAAATTTGGTTTCTTGAGAGAGTTGCGTTATCTTTGATTGCATGCTGGTCTATACGTGTGACCTGAGGCATATGTCTCCTAGGTTTACCATTTATCCAACCAATGAAAACTTTGGCACATCTAGAGTACGTGTTTATCTAAATACTTTTTTTATAATTTGTATCCAAAATGGTTCTATTATTACAAATTTTCATGAAGATCCGGTTTTACTATGGAGATCTTTATATAGAAGCATATTGTATACCTACTTAGTTCACCATTCCACAAGAGTCAGCTACCCGCTTAAACTAGCATGGCCTATGGCAAAGGAATTAGTGTTGTTGTAACACAACATAGTGTTCTATAAAATTTACGTCATTACCCTGAAGAAGGCAGCAGTTTATGCTATCGAAACAGTGGGTTTATTAAATAAATGATTACTGAGCCAAAACTAAAACAGTTGTTTAATGCAACATAAATGTCGTTTAGAGAAATTTTTAGATATCTTCATTTTCGATCTTTGTATTAGGTCATCCTCAGGTCTAATTTAACATTTGAGTGATAAGATTGTTACAATTGTTGGTTAGTGATGAATTTTAGGTTGAACATAATTTAAATTCTTTTTCAACATGTCGACATGGAGGGTTTGCAGCAACTATTAGTAGTCTCTTAGTCAATCAAACAACAGTTTGGATTCGGATGGGGAATAACTGAGTAACCAAATAAACTTGATTAAATGTATATAATATATTAAACAAATATAAATGTTAAAATTACGGAGGTCAATACGGTTCAACAAACACAAATAAAAAACATTTAATAAAGGACAATATAATAAATTCTACTTACACATTTCTTCACTGGGGCTGGATAAAACACTGTTAAAGACCCATCAAAATAAACTGTTTCAGTAAAAAAAAAAAATCGCAGCGTCTGAGAGCGATTCCTTACAATCCTCTTATTTTAAAAGCCGCAGCTTGTAGCACAAATCTGACTCAGCCCTAAGGAATTCAGCCTGGTCCAAGGCCTTGAAAAATATCCAGCAATAAACTGTTATATTAACAAAATAAACTGGAAGGATTGTGTCTGAACAAACATAATTTCGAAGATGAGTCTCGAAATGGAATTTAGACTTACTTAAAATACGAGTAGAGATCCCTCACTTTTCTAGAATTCCACTGTTACAATTCTTTCCCCCTTAAATGAAGTTACATTTTCCCTCAGAAAATATAACATAACGAAATACCCTCTCGCACAAGGGACTAGACTCTGGTCCAGATGTTCTGCTATGGTGTCGTTTTCCACCTCGCTCGATGATTGAGAAGGGTGCCGGTGCTGTCTCAGCTCACTTGGATTGCTACAATTGGATATCCAATAAGTCTCCTTGAAGCTGCATTTCGGCTAGTTTTGAGCCTTCCACTGCCACTCGATGTTAACCGTTACCTAGGGCACAGCAGTAGTCTCTATTCTGTTGCTGAGAAAACAGCGTGCTTGGAGAGCACGCTGACTGATCAGCACCAAAATAGAGACTACTACACCTCTCGAAAAATCTGACTATTCTCTCTTAATGTATAATATACTATTTTAATGTGCACCTATTAACGAACTTACATATGCCAGATGCAATTGGGGGACGCCACCTCATTTTGTGAGATTCGGGAGATGCAAATTTAGCTTGTTTTTAGCACTTTCTTTGCTTAAAATACATAAAAACTTACAAATTTTTTATTTAATAAATGTATTGTTGTGATTTGAAATGTTTTGTTGTCCCAGACGATCAAGTAGATGGTATGGCTTGCAGAAAATGTAAATCATTTGGTTTTTGCAAATGTAAGTGTAAATCACATAATACTATTTTTATAAAAGTATTTAATAAATTATTTTATAAGAAATGAAATATATTGATGAAAATAAAATACACTTGATAAAAACAATGTTGTTTTGAAATTAAAATATAAGTTAAGATAAATAATTAGCAACCGTAAATGCAGCTCGCATAATAATATTATTAAATAAATTTAGTTACGCTACTGGTTTATCTACGCCACTGTTTTATTTTAATCAAGAATTATCAAAATAACACTTTCGTCAGCACTTTAAGTAGTTACAAACTTTTCAAACAGTACGAATGGAATTATAATATATGGATTCATCTTTTGTAATAAGTAACTAGATTATCTATGAGTGAGTATAAATTATTATATTACAAAATAATAATGATTAAAAACTATAGTGTCAAGAATCAAGAATTCTGTGGGCAACGATGGATTGATCGAATTGGAGCGGTGAAATGGGAATGAAGAATAGATATTTATTATTAAAAATTTATTGTACTAAATGGAGAACAAAACTAACTATGCAGGTATGTTGAACAGTGCATCTTCTCAATTTAAAAAATTATCTGAATTAGAATTAGATATTCCTTATAAAGTTATATCGTTTGAAACTAACACAGGTAATTACGGCCAACAAGTTATAGCAAATTTGGAAAACTGCAAAGTATCTTTACCAGCGAGATTTAATAAATTTATTCCACAAATTAAAGAAATGAATAAAAATCCACCCAGTTTAGTTTATAAAGGTAAAATAGAAAGAAACAATAAACAAATACATGATATACAATTTATTTAAAAATTACAAAAATGTTAAAAGATATTGAATTCCATATTTGATAAGTGCGTTGAAGACATCTTCTTTGGTGCTGGTCTGTAAGTAAAAATAAAATGAGTTACTACTTTATTAACTATATAATTATACTTACATTATAATTCACAATCGTTAGAATCATCACTGCCATACAGGTTGTTGTGTTCACGAATTTCTTCAGTTATTTGCTTATCTTCCTTGTCCAAATTTTCATACTCTTCTTCCACTATATGTAGCTTAGAAGCTAATTCACGTATTCTTAATTTAAGTTTTCTTGCACTTTCCTTTTTATTTTTTTTCATTTTTTTTATTTTTGATTGTTTTATTGTTTTATCGATCATATTACTGTTAGATTTAGCAACATCACTGAAGAAATTTGAAATTTTATTTTTAACTTTATTATTTTTAATTGTATTATTTAAGTTTTTATTTTTACTTGTATCATTTAAGTTTTTATTTTTAATTGCATTATTTAAATTATTATTATTTTGAATACGCGTATTAACACTTGCGTTATTTATTACACTGTCTACTTGCATTGGCTCCATAAATCACTGTGAAAGTACATTTTTGCTAGCACCTATATATATGCATAAGGAAAAATTCTGGAATATTCCATTTGCACATGCGTATTATAATAACACCGTATACGGTGTCATATTTTCATGGCACCGGTTTTAAAATACGTGCCGCGGCACCGATTTCGCAGAGCTGATTGCTTATCAGAAATACGGTGTCAGTTTTTCTTGGCACAGAATATTAAAACACGTGCTTAAACACCGATTCTGTAGAAATTTATTGGTAGGTAATTATGTAATAACACATTTATGAGAAGAATCTTCTAGAGCAATTTATTTGTTTAACAGAATTTATAAAAATTCTATTAGTAATTATTGTTTGTTAAATATAAAGTCTTAACAAGTTGGATTCCGCAAGATGTAGTGGTTGGATTACTTAAGTTGCATAACCATTTTATTTTTTCTCTTTTAAATATTTTTCAACAGCAAAATAAGTAATGCTGTCTAAAAAGTCATGTTCCTTGTCGTATATTTCAACTTCACTAATTTTACCAGATTTTAACAATAATACCATGTCTCTATAAAATTTATAACACTTTTTAAACTCAATCATTTTTTCTTTAATGTTTAATACTTCATTAAGACCCATTAAAACCGGACTACCAAGAGAAAAAGCAACTAAAGGCACAAACGCAAGAGCAGATAAACTACTTCCCGCAAAAATTACCTCACCAATATGAAGTGCAATATTAATATTACTATAAAATTTATAACTTTTACGGTAAACGTATTTTCTTTTCTCCAAATATTCTTCCATTTATAAATGAGAAAGAAAGGATCAGGTATTGTGAATAATTTAATAAATAATTTGCCATTTGAAGCGCATGTACCGGGTTACAATTATTGTGGGCCGGGAACTAAATTAAAGAAACGATTAGCTCGAGGAGATAAAGGTGTAAATCCTTTAGATGAAGCATGCAGGGAACACGATATTGCATATTCTCAGTATAAAGATGGACCCAATAGAAATAAAGCAGATCAAATATTAGAATACAAGGCTTGGGACAGAGTTAACAGTAAAGATTCTTCCCTGGGTGAAAAAACCGCGGCATGGTCAGTTACAAATATTATGAAAGCTAAACGTAAAATGGGTATGGGTTTAAATAATAATTTTTCTAGTAATAAATCAGTTAAAATGTCATATATACAATATGGTGTGAGTTTGTCTGAAAATCAACAAAAGAAAATTGCCAACGCAACAGACACTGTTTCAGTTCGTTTAAAGAATGAAGATTTGAAAGGTTCTGTTAAACTATCACTCACGCAAGCTCAAATTAATAAAATTGAAAAAGCAAAAAAAGACGGTAAAGGAGTAACTTTAAAATTATCACAAAGTCAAATTAAAAGAGGTGGCATTATACCTTTATTGCCAATTATAGCAGCATTAGGAGCCGCTGCTGGTGGAGCAGCAGGTATAACTCAAGCAGTACATAAAAAACAATATCAAAATAAAATGCTTGAAGAGGCTAAACGTCACAATAAAGCAATTGAAGGAAAAAAAGGTTCAGGTGTTAAGAAAACTGGTAAAGGAATGTTTTCAATAAATAGGTGATGTTGAATGGAACAAGTCTAAAAAAAAATAAAAATTTCAAATAAAGCATTATCCGATATTGAACTAATAAATTACGCTAAACAGCTAAAAATTCCATATTTTAGAGGTGTATTTATGGATGACACATTACCTAAGAAAATAAATAAAAACGAAACTGGTATTGTAAATCTAGACTCAAACTCAGGACCTGGTACTCATTGGATTGCTTATAAGAAGATAAATAATAATATATATTATTTTGATTCGTTCGGCAACGTTAACCCAGAAAAGAAATTAATAAAATACTTTAATAGTTCAGGTAAAGCAAATATATATTATAATTATGACAGTTACCAGAAATATGATCAAACAATATGTGGTAAATTATGCTTAAGATTTTTAGATAAATAAATGGAGAGCGGAATATTTAAACTGAATAATTCTGCAAACTTAGATTCATCTGTGTTAGAAGCAAAATTTTATCCACCGCTAGATATCAGTGATGGTGAATATGAAATATGTATTAGAAAATTTAAATCAAATTTTAAAATACCCAATGTTTCGAAAAAGTTAAAAAATAACACACTTACAATTATTAAAAACAGTAAATTTGTAACATTTATTATTGAAGATGGTACGTATTCTGTTTATCATATAAAAGATATTTTTGAAGAAAAAATTGGCGATGGTTTCGTTTTAACACCCAATACTAATACCTTTAAATGTGAAATAGAATCACCGTATTCAATTTTTATAGATGATACTTCTATATTAAATTTATTAGGATTTAACAAACAAACAACTGAAGCAAACAAGAAATATATTTCAGATAACGAAATTGATATTTTCAAAATTAAATCTATTAACATTCACTGTCCCCTAGCTATAGGTCAATACGTAAACTCAAAAAAAAATTAAAATTATTAGTGATTTTTATATTACAGTTAATCCAGGTTATGATATTGTATTTATACCTAAAAATTTGGATCGTTACCTGTTAAAAGGTAGAAATTTTATAGATTACATTAAATTAGAATTAAAAGATCAGCATGGTGAATACATTGATTTTAGAGGCGAATATGTAGAAGTACAATTTGAGATTCGAAAAATTAAATAAGCACTATTTTTTACTAATTAAATGAGTACGTCACTAGTGTTCACTGGTGCTCCGAAAAGTGAGAAACAAATAATAGAAAAATATGACTATCATAAATATTACCCACAACTGAAAGATTATATAAATGATACAAATAGACGTACAACTATTAATATTAATAGTCAAGATGCTCAGTTTGATACAGCTAACAGTAATATTATTTTGAATGGTCAAATTATTTGTACAGGTGTTGACTTAAAAGATGATTACAAAAATATAAAATTTGTGAGAAATGGTTATATGCACATGTTAATGATATAGTGTACAAAATTAATAATAAAGTAGTACAAGAAGTAAACAGTCCAGGCTATAATATTTTATTGAAAGGATTATGTGTTGCACTAAATAATTATATTCTTGAAGGTTGGGATGGTTCCAATTTAATTACTGATGATGGCTATTTTTCAATAAGTGTACCAGTTAAACAAATATTTTCACTATTTGAAAATTATAATAAGCCTGTATTGAGAGTATCACAATCAATAGAGTTTTTAAGAAATACCAGTGACGCAAATTGTTTAATTGTTACCACAGAGGCATCGAGAAATAAAGTAAAAGATAAAAACTTGAAAATTCATTTAACCGATATAATTTGGGAAATGCCTCATATTACACCAATCATAGATGAGAAAATCAAAATCAATAAATTAATTGAATCAAATAAATATTTAACAATACCATACTTGGACTGGTCCTATACAAATCACCCAACATTCTTGGCACAATCCAAAAATTATTCTTGGTCCATTACCACTTTATCTAAAAGACCTCAATATGTTATTGTTGCTTTACAAACCAATAGACAATTTGACTTTACGAAAAATAATTCAGAATTTGATTTTTGTGATGTAGAAAACATAAGATTATTGTTTAGTGAAGTTGAATATTATCCTGTAGAAGATATGGATTTGAATATAAAATTAAACATGTATAGCAGATTGTATTCAATGTATTGCGATCTTAAGAAAACGTACTATCCCAATAAAGATGCAGATCTACTGAATAACATTATTAAGAAACAAGATTTTATTAAAAAGTATCCCTTGTTTGTGTTTGATTTAACGTATAAGAGTGGAATTATTAAAGAAGGACCTACAAATCTTACAATTAAATTCACATTTGAAAAACAAGCACCAACAAACACGATGATTCACTGTCTTATTGCGAATGACTCATTTGTAGCATATAGTCCTGGTGATAACATGGTAAGGAAAGAATAATTTTTATAAATAAATGGTCTGCAACAATTTTAAAATAAAAAAACTTGGTAACGGGTTGCAAAAATGTGTTATAGAACAAGAAAATATACAGTATTATAAATATTATCCTAATATAATTAGAGCTGGAATAGTAGGTTCATCAAATTGTGGTAAAACAAATATTTTAATTCGAATATTGACTGATAATAAAAACAGTTTAATCTATAGTAATATCTACATTTACTCAAAATCTTTAAATCAACCACTATACAAGTATCTTGAAAATTATGTAAGTGAAATAAATAAACATATTAAGAAACAGTATAAAATTGGTTTCTTCACATATAATAATTCAGATGATGTATTACGAGTTGAAGAAATCCCACCATTATCAGTAATTATATTTGACGACGTTGCTAGCGACAAACAGAAAGTAATAGAGGAATATTTCCATAGAGGTAGACATAAAAGAATAAGTTGCTTTTACCTTTGTCAAACATATAGTCGTATACCTAAACAAATGATACGTGATAATTTAAATTTGCTTATTGTTTTTAAACATAACGACAATACTAATTTGAAACATATCTATGATGATCATGTTGGAACAGATATGTCTTTTGAAACGTTTAGACAGTTATGTACTTTTTGTTGGAAAATGAAGTATGATTTTCTTGTAATAAATTTAGAAAAAGATGTAAGCAACGGTAAATACAGTCGAAACTTCAATGCGGTGCTTTTAGTATAAACATGAAACATGAAATATGAAACATGAAACATGAAACATAGAACATGAAACATCAACATGGAACATGAACATAAAACATCAACATGAAACATGAAACATGAGAAACATAAAACATCAACATATAACATGAACGGTAATTTCAATGTAATAAATGGATGAGAAAAAAGTAAAGGAGTATAGAGAATCATTCAACAAAGCTAAAGCAGCTTACATTAAACGAACTGAAGGCCATTCTATTAAACACGAAAAATTACTAAAACAATACGAACCTATTACAAACGCTCTAGTACCATTACAAAATGCCATACTAAATCAAACAGAAAGTGGTAAAGAACAAACTAAAATATTGAAACAAATACAAGATAATTTTCAACAGAAAACTATACAAAGGCCACATCTGAGTATTGATGAAATTCAACCGGGAACATCAAGAGATAGAGCGTTAGGTGATGAAACATTAGGAGATAAGTATCTTTCAAAAACAGACAAATCAAACATAGATGAAACTTTTGGTATTAATAGAAGTAGCGGTAAAATTGGTAGTAAAAACGTGCTAGTAACGTATGATCATGATAATATTAATATCCACAAGGTTGGTAAAGATGAGAAAATAGTTGAATTTAAAGTTCCATCTACACATGGTATATGGAGTTTATTAACTGAAAAAGAACCTAAAGATTACACACCAGAGGATCTAGAAAATTACAAGAAAATTTTAATACATAGCGGTTGTATACAAAGAGTTGATGATCCGTCTAAACCGAGAGCAAGTAGAAGCAACAAATATAACAAAATTATTAAACCTATTTGGGAGAAATATATGGATCAATCTCCAAGCAAAAAACAATCTTCACGTAAAAAACAAAGACAACAATTGTATGACGAAGCTAGAGCAAAGTCACCAGAATTTCCTCAAACAGAAGATTTATCTGATATTTCAGATATACCAAATACGCCGACAACACCTGTATCACAGTATTATTCATTGGAAGACCTAACTTCAACACCGAAAACAGGAAAAGGATTTAAAAAATATAACAACAAGGAAAAAGAATATGTTTATTGGAACACTATTAGCGAACTAGAAAAACGTTTAAATTTCCTTAAAGCTGAACAAACCGCTGGTAATGACAATGTTGGAAATGAAATCATGAATATAGAAGAAGAACTAGAAGAAGAAAAAACAAAAAAGAAGCGGGAACATTTTAGTGTAATAAATGGTATTAAACAAGTTTGGTGAGAGTGATGATTACTCTAATAATCAAATATTTTCAAGAGGTGTAAAAGGCGAGTCAGGAATTGGTTTCAAATTAACAAGTGATGGTAATTATGATATTCAAAACAAGAGATTATGCAACACACAAGATCCTGAAGAAGACACAGATGCTTGTACAAAAGGTTTTGTGTCAAGAATTATTGGTGAATATGAGAATAAAATTCAGCAAGTGGATAACAAATATCATTCAGAAACAAGTAAAATAAATGCTTTAATAACAACAAAATTTAATGAGAATAATTTAAAAATAAAGGAATTTTCAGATAGCACTGAGAGATTTATAAATTTAAAGTATAATACACTTAATAAAAAATTGGAAACAACTAATGAAACATTTAAAAATTTAAAGTTTTGTATGTTTAAAGATTTATATTACAACGCGTGTACTAATGATGGTTTTTATATTTTAGCCTTTACAAAGCCATCACAAGTAACAGAATATATTTTTCCATTTAATGGTTGGATTGAAGCAATTAATTGTTATCCGTCTATTGGTTTCAAACAATTTTATATTGGTAAACAAAAATATGATAAAGTAACAAGTAGGATGCCGTTTAATAAAGGTGAAACTTTAAAATTTATGAAGAAAGATAATGTAGCCATTGTACCAATACATATTAAGTTGATTATAAGTTATAGTTTTGATTTTCTTAAGTAATAAATGGCTGAATTAATATATTGTCTTAAATGTAAGTCTCAAACAAATTCAACTAGCGTTACTAAAACAGTAACTAAAAATGGTCGACCTATGTTACAGGCAAAGTGTTCCCAATATGGTTCAAAGAAATCAAAGTTTATAAAAAAAATTTAAGTAATAACGCTAGAGAACAAATTGCAAGCGAGTTACATAAACCACTAAGACGAAATTTTCCAACACGTAAAGTAATAACATATGGTATTGATGATTTGTGGCAAGCTGATTTAGTTGAGATGATTCCATATTCAAGAGTGAATAAAGGTTATAAATATTTATTAGTTGTAATTGATGTGTTTTCTAAATATTTGTGGGCAAAACCTGTTGAGAATAAAACTGGTAACAGTATATCAAGCGCATTTAAATCAAGTTTAGCGTCAGCTGAAGCAGACTTAAGTCTGCGACTAGTGAAACGAGTACCGAAAAATCTTCAAACTGATCAAGGCTTAGAGTTTTACAATAAAGATTTTCAAGCGTTAATGAAAGAAAATAATATTAACCATTATTCAACATATTCAGAAAGAAAAGCAAGTGTAGTAGAACGTGTTAATAGAACTTTGAAAGAAAAAATGTGGAAACAATTTACAATTAATGGTAATTACAAGTGGCTTGACATGTTACCTGTGCTAGTAAATACTTACAATCATACAAAACATAGTACGATAAAAATGACACCCATTGAAGCATCAAAGAAAAAGAATGAAGAAAAATTAAAGCCACTGTTTCAAGAAGAAATTCCTAATTATAAACTTAAGTACAAAATTGGCGATAAAGTTAGAGTATCTAAATATAAAACAGTTTTTGAGAAAGGTTATACGCCTAATTGGTCAAATGAGATATTCACTGTGTGTAAAATAATATATTCGAATCCAATAACTTATCATTTGAAAGATTATAAAGAGCAAGAGTTAAAAGGTTGTTTCTATGAACAAGAATTAAATTTTGCTAGAGATGACGTATATTTGGTTGAGAAAGTAATTAAACGTAAAGGTAATAAAGCATATGTAAAATGGTTAGGGTTTGATAATACTCATAATTCTTGGGTTGATGCAAAGAATATTGTATAGTCACAGACTGGAGTCTATCGCAGACAAGTCAGATCATGAGAATCTTGCTCCGCCGCGCGGCTGAGCAAAACGTCATCACAATCTTATCTACATAAAACTATTAACAAAATTATTTCGTAATAAATGGATTACTGGACATTACGCTGTATACATGATAACTTGTATAATATGGATCATATTAACTTTGCTAAAGTCATGGTTTTAAATATAAACCATAAAAAAGTTGATTGGCAAGAAATATCAAGATCTCAAACATTATCAGAAGATTTTATTAGGGAGTTTCAAGATAAAGTTAACTGGCATAATATATCAAGATCTCAAAAATTATCAGAACCTTTTATAAGAGAGTTTCAAGATAAAGTTGAATGGAAAGAAATATCATATTATCAAAAATTATCAGAAGATTTTATTAGGGAGTTTCAAGATAAAGTTGATTGGTATTACATATCAGAATCTCAAACATTATCAGAAGATTTTATAAGAGAGTTTCAAGATAAAGTTGATTGAAATCAAATATCAAGTCAAAAATTATCAGAACCTTTTATAAGAGAGTTTCAAGATAAAGTTAACTGGAAATGTATATCATATTATCAAAAATTATCAGAACCTTTTATAAGAGAGTTTCAAAATAAAGTTGATTGGTATGACATATCAAGAACTCAAACATTATCAGAAGATTTTATTAGGGAGTTTCAAGATAAAGTTAACTGGCATAATATATCAAGATCTCAAAAATTATCAGAACCTTTTATAAGAGAGTTTCAAGATAAAGTTGAATAGTATTACATATCACGTCAAAAATTATCAGAAGATTTTATTAGAGAGTTTCAAGATAAAGTTAACTGGATAGCAATATCATGTTGTCAAAAATTATCAGAACCTTTTATTAGAGAGTTTCAAGATAAAGTTGATTGGGAATGTATAACATGTTGTCAAAAATTATCAGAACCTTTTATTAGAGAGTTTCAAGATAAAGTTGATTGGGATCAAATATCAAGTCAAATGTTAATTGTCAAGTTCCACGATAAAGATGATTGGGAAATTATACCTTGCAAAAAAAACTATATTTTCTCAATAGAATTTTTAACTGAATTTAAAGACAAGATACCTAGTGATGAATATAACAGATTATTAAGTAAATACAATAAAATAATATCTTTGCAAAGATTAATAAAAGAGTATTTATATAAACCAGATGGTAAAATGTATATAAAAACTATGAATCATTTTAATAGTATAAAATATTAACAAATTTTAATTGTAATAAATGGAATCAGTTGTAGACCTTATAAACATCAATTTAATATTCAACAATAATAAAATCAATTATCTAGCAGATAAAGATAACAATATATGGTTCAAAGCAAAAGATGTTGCTGAGATATTGGGATATACAAACCCACAGAAAGCAATACGTGACCATGTACGAGAAAAGCATTGTAAAACTTATGCTAGTATAGGGGTGAACGATTCGTTCACCCCTTTAAATAATCAACAAAATACTGTTTATATAAGTGAACCAGGTATATACTCGGTGATTTTGAAATCAAATATGCCCATTGCTCAAAAGTTTCAAGACTGGGTTGTAGAAGAAGTATTGCCATCATTAAGAAAATATGGAGAATACAAGATAGAGTCCAAGTACAAGGCTATAGTAAACAATCTGAAAAGTAAAGTAGAATCTTTAGCAGAAAAGGTTGAAGAAATATAGCGTGATGTAGTTTCTAAACCAAACAATACAAACAAACATCATCAGTTTATACTTATTGAAAAAAATCACATGTGGGAATATCCTTATTATGTGCTTAGAGTTCAAAAGCATACAGCTAATAATCGCATCAAGATGCTAAGAACTGTCTACCCAGACATGGAAGTTATACTTAGACTTGAGTATAATCCAAACAGTATTAATTTATACAACAAAATTAAAGAAACTATTGTTATGATATATTATGGAAATCATTTTAAAACACATCTTTCTCAAAACGAACTATTGTTTGAGATAACAAAAATTATAAACGTATAATTTCTATCTAATAAATGATGAGTCAGTACTTGCAACTTCGATTAATTGATAGTTTTCTAACAGGTCTTTCACATATTTACTTTGTTGAGTTTGTGAATGATTATGGTTTTCCAATGGAAATTGATCATAGTAAAGTTAAGTGGGATGAAATATCAGGTCGTTATGATTTTGATGAGAATCATATTGTAAAATACGAAGAGTATGTGAATTTTACTATATTATCAAAGCGAAAAGATTTGAGTGAAGATATCTGTATGAGGTATTTACATAAAGTAGATTGGCCCGAAATATCAAGTCATGAAAATTTAAGTGATGACTTTTTAGAAGATATGATTGAGTATATTGACTTTAATGTTGTTGCTAAAAGAAATAATTTAAGTGAATACTTTATGACTAAATATGCTGAAAAACTTCCATGGCACATAATTTCAACCAGAAAGAATTTAAGTTTAGATTTTATTAGAATGTTTAAGGATAAACTTGACTTTATTGAAATATCGTATCAACCAAACTTAGATGAAGAGTTTATTAGAGAGTTTCAGGACAAATTAGATTGGACTGTATTATCATATTATTGGAAACGGTATAGTCAACAATTTTTGGAAGACTTTCATAATAAAATTCATTGGGATATTGTTTTCAAATCAAATTAATTTTTCTCTAATAAATGGCGAATAAGGAGAAACTGTCAGAATGTGCGCCTAGCTTAAGAGAACTTATATATAAATTAAATTGGTCTAATAACAATTTTAAAGATATTTTGAAACAAATTACTGATTTTATAATTCTATTAGACATAACAAATGAAACAAATCTAACCGAATATCGTAATAGCTTAAAACAGTTTGTTTACGAACTAATTGATACTAAAGGTGGAGAGCTTAATAACGACGATTTAAACGTTTGTAGAAACTTAATAAATCAACTAGATATGACAAATGAAATTATTACCAATGATAATGCAAATCCATTGAGAACACAGATTGAAGATATTAGTAACACTGTTAAAGATACAAATGTTCGAGTAAAAGCAATAGAAAAGTATTTGTATACGAATTTTGAAAGTGAATCAGACGTAGAATCAGTCGCAGTTGCTAATAATGAAGAATCGGTTGAGGAATCAGTTACTGAGACACCAGTAGTTGAGGAATCAGTTACTGAAGAGTCTGTTGAGGAATCAGTTACCGAGATACCAGTAGTTGAGGAATCAGTTACTGAAGAGTATGTTGAGGAATCTGTTACTGAAAAAAATACAATAACTCCAGAATTTTTTCTAGGAGCGCTAAGAGGTTTTTAAGTGTTAGATTTAGTGATAATGTTAAAATACATTATATGTTTACTTGGAATTATGGTTATAGAGCAAGTCGTAAAGGTATTTGGCATCTATATGCTGTAGATCGTGAAAGATTTCAACAACGTATTAATAAATGTTCAATTATTATTACTCCAGTGTTAAAAAATAAATTAAATAAATGACATTTTTAGTATTCCAGATGCTCGGGTTATAGATATTGATGAACAAGTCTATGAAAAATGTAGACAGTGTCTAGAATATTCATTCGATAATTCAGCTCATGTACCACAATGCGTTAATTGTAATTTTCATGTAATTAATAAACAAAATAAGAAATTATTTATTAAGCACGTAGATAAAATGAAATATGTTGAGAAATTAGTTCATAATTATCGAATTGTAATTAAACCTAATTTTTATACATCTCTTAATGCTAATACTAAAGATGAAATAATTCAAAAATATCCATATTTGCTTAGCTTTTTATATGCAAGTGGTTATAGAAATAATGTATCACATAAATATTTCATAAACAAATTCATAGCGTTAGCTGAATTAGACTCAAATCACAAGCCACAGAAAATTAACAATAAAAAGGATAAGTTGTGGAATGAATTTTTATCTAAATATATGTTTTCTTATGAAAAATATTAACAAAATTTTTCTCTTATAAATGACTACTGAAAATAATGTCAATAGTTACATGCAAGATTATCGCAAGAAAAATAAAGACAAAATAAATAAATATATGCGTAAATATTATAATGAAAACACCGAAGTGTGTACTTGTGGTGAAACAGTAAAAAAACAACATTTAAAACTTCATAAAGAAAGTAATAAACACTATGGTAAATTGTACTTAAAAGGAAAGGAGTCCGCACTTAAAGATATGCTTAATTTGGGTTAAAATTTTCTTAATTTTATCTTTATCGTCATCTTCTTTTATAATAGACTGTGATATCATATCTCTTTCTCTTATTAAAAAAGCAGAATCAGGAGTGAGTAATATAATACAAAAATACATTCTCTAATTAGTAACTAAAATTTAAAGATTGAAAAGTATTAACAAATTTATTTTGTAATAAATGGAGATGAATGAGCCGAGTACATCTCAGATAAACACCTCTACAAATATTATTCAGTATGCAAAATGTGATTTCTGTGGTATTGATTATGATCAAAGTAATAATCATGATTGTCTAAGTAAAAAAACTGTTAAAGATTTACGTGTAATATGTAAAAATAAAAATATAAAAGGGTATTCAAAACTAAAGAAATCTGATCTAGTACATAAAATTAAAACACATGTACCCCCACATCATGATTGTCTAAGTAAAAAAACTGTTAAAGATTTACGAGTAATATGTAAAAATAAAAATATAAAAGGGTATTCAAAACTAAAGAAATCTGATCTAGTACATAAAATTAAAACACATGTACCCCCACTAACACTTCAATGGGAAGATCTCCGATTGTCTGAGTTATACAACATAGCAAAATCATTGGGAATAAAGGAAATTGCAAAGTATAAGAAAGCAGAATTAATTAATAAGATTAAAGACCAACAAAGTCAAGATGGAGAAATCAATAACTTTTTTCCATTCGATAATGAGTTATATAAAAGAGAGCAAAAAATCAATAACATTTTTCCATTCGATGATGAGTTATATGAAAAACCGAAGAAAGAAAGAGTGCAAAGAGTAAAGTGTGATGTGTGTGGAGAATATATTAAGGAATCCCGTATGCAATCGCATAAAGTACTCCATAATCTTGAACTAGACTTTATTTTAGTGGAATGTGTTCTTAAGAGTCGATTATTAACCTATCAGCATAATAATACAGAAATGAATATAGACATAGAGACATATATGAATAGAAGAAAAGAAAAAGCAATAAATTTAATTCAAAACGCTTTGAGTATACATGAGAATATTAAAATTAATTTAAATATGGAATGTAAATTTAAGAAATTATTAGATCCTAGTACAACAATGACCAATGCATTCCAGTTGGAGAATGTGATATTAGGAGAAGCGGATGATTTATCCCAATATTGGGATAATCAGAAGGTTTTATTTATAGCAAAATGTGATGAAATGGAAGTAAAAGGTTCAGACTGGGTTCTAGAATCTGTAATTTGTATAAGAATTAATATAAATAAATATAAACCGTTAAGTGGGAAATCATATATTGAATTACCTAAATGGATTAAAAACAAACAAGCCTGTGTTAATGTTAAAAATAATGACGACAAGTGTTTCATGTATAGCGTAATATCTTGCTTACATCCTGTAAGTTATAATCCGTACAGAGTGTCTAAATATAATAAAGCGGAATATATATATGAATTAAATTTTGAAGGAATAAGTTTCCCTGTTAAAATTCAAGACATACCAAAATTTGAGACACTTAACAAAATAAATATTATTGTATTTAGTTATGAAGGTAAAACATTTTACCCTTTATATCACAATAATAAGGATATCTATGATAGGAATATCGACTTGTTATATTTTGGAAATAAAGAAAAGAACCATTATTGTTGGATAAAAAATTTGAGTGCGCTATTAAATGATCAACTGGAAATAAATAGAAATAGAAAATATATCTGCAGAAGATGTTTGAATTATAATGCAAGAACTGAAGAATATTTGAAGAGGCATCAAGAAATTTGTTTTAGCAATGAACCATGTGTTCCAGTAATGCCTTCAATTAGATATGCTTGTAGTAAGTGTGGAGACTATAGTAATAACCAAAATGAAATAAAAGAGCATATGGAAAAATGCACTGAAACTAATATATTGAAAAAACTTAAAACTAGCATATTGCAAAAACTTAAAACTAAAGGTTTAGATGAGATTATAACAATTAAACCAGCAATAAAATTTAAAAACATTCAAAGAATGCAAAGACATCCCTATGTAATTTATGCGGATTTTGAATCACTTTTAAAACCTATTCAAACATGCATCCCTGATCCTGAAAAACCGTATACAATTAAAAAACAATCTCATACCCCCTGTGGATATGGATTATATGTTAAGAGTATTAATGATTATGATAATCCATTTGAAAGTTATAGAGGAGAAAATGCTGATAAACATTTTATAAATTCAATATCAAACCATGCTAAAACAATATATGAGTTATTAGAATCAAATAGACCTATAACAGATATAGATTTAAAGAAATATGAAAAAGCAAAAAAATGTTATCTTTGTGAAAATGAATTTACAGCTAAAAATTCAAAAGTTAAAGACCATGATCATATAACTGGAAAATATAGAGGGGCAGCATGTAACAACTGTAATTTAAAGTGTAAACAACCCATATTTATTCCAATTGTATTTCATAATTTGTCTGCATACGACTGTCACTTGTTTGTAAAGAATTTGGGTGAAGATAAGAGTAACTTGAATTTAATTCCTAATAATGAAGAGAAGTATATATCTTTCAGCAAGATTTTGAAAGTGGGACATAAAGAGTATATTCATTTAAGGTTTATTGATTCATTTAGGTTTTTAGCAAGTAGTTTAGATACTTTATCATCTAATTTGGAACCGGAACAAATAAGGGAAGCAGCTAAATATTTTTCAAATAATGATTTAGATATTTTGTTTAGAAAAGATAAAAATAAGTTAATTAGAAAAGGAATTTACCCCTATGAATATATGAATTCTTGGGAAAAATTTGAAGAATTAAAATTACCACCAATAGATAAATTTTATTCTTCGCTAACATCAGAAGGAATTTCGCAAGAAGAATATGAACATGCACAGAAAATCTGGGCACATTTTAAAATTAAAAATTTAGGAGAATGGCATGATTTATACTTAAAATTAGATGTTTTGTTATTGGCTGATGTATTTGAGAATTTTAGAGATTTGTGTTTGAATAAAAGTTATGGATTAGATCCTGCTTGGTATTATACAACACCAGGATTTGCGTGGGATTGTATGTTAAAATATACAAAAATTGAATTGGAGTTATTAACTGATTATGAAATGTACATGTTTTTTGAGAAGGGAATTAGAGGGGGAATATCACAATGTAGTAATAGGTATGCAAAAGCAGATGAAAACACACAACTTGCATATATTGATGCAAATAATTTATATGGTCATTCCTTATCCCAAAAATTGCCTCAAAAAGACTTTGAGTGGATGACTTTTGAAGAGCTTCAAGATATTAATAAAATATAAGTGTCACATGATGATACAGGATATGTTTTAGAAGTTGACTTATCATTTCCACAAGATCTCCACGATAAATTTAACGATATTCCTCTAGCTCCAGAGAAAAGAAAACCTCCTGGTGGTAAAGTATCAAAACTAGTTTGTCATTTCTATGATAAAACAAACTATATAGTACATTATAAAATATTACAGCTTTATGTAAGTTTAGGAATGAGAATTGATAAAATTCATAGAGGTTTAAAATTCACACAATCAAATTTCATAGCACCATACATAAAATTTAATACGGAGCAAAGACAAAAATCAAAAAATGAGTTTGAAAAAGATTACTGGAAACTAGTATCCAATGCAGTGTTTGGAAAGTCTATGCAATCAGTTAGAAACCAGCAAAATATTAAATTATATTCAGATGAGCAAAAATTACAGAAAGCAATAAATAAACCTAATTTTAAACGTAGAACAATATTTAGTGAGAATCTGGTAGCAGTTCATAGATATAAAACCAAAGTACTGTTTAATAAACCTATTTATATTGGACAGGCCGTGTTGGATTTATCGAAATTATTAATGTATGATTTTCATTATAATGTAATTAAAAAAGAATTTAGAAATAAAGTAAAATTATTATATACAGATACAGATAGTTTTATATATGAGTTTAAAAATGCTGATTTCTATAAATTTATGGGGGAAAATTCCAATTACTTTGATACCTCTGATTATCCAAAAGATCAGCCCCTATATTCTGACGTAAATAAAAAAGTAATAGGCAAATTTAAAGATGAGTTGAAATCTGTGAAAATGTTGGAATTTATAGGATTACGATCAAAAATGTACAGTTACAGAACGAATGACTCAATTGAAAAAAAATTAAAAGGAATTAAGAAATCCGTGTTAAAAAAAGAAATTAGTTTTGAAAATTATAAAACATGCTTATTTGAGCAAAAAGAATTTTATAATAAACAAACAGTAATTAGAAGTTACAAACATGATATCTTCACTGAAGAAGTAAATAAAAAATCTTTAAGTTGGAAGGATGATAAAAGATACTTACTAGAAAATTCTACAGATACATTGGCTCATGGACATTATTCGTTAGTTGCTAATTAGAGAATGTAACTTATTAAATACTTTTATAAAAATATTATTATGTGATTTACACTTACATTTGCAAAAACCATATGATTTACATTTTCTGCAAGCCATACCATCTACTTGATCGTCTGGGACAACAAAACATTTCAAATCACAACAATACATTTATTAAATAAAAAATTTGTAAGTTTTTATGTATTTTAAGCAAAGAAAGTGCTAAAAACAAGCTAAATTTGCATCTCCCGAATCTCACAAAATGAGGTGGCGTCCCCCAATTGCATCTGGCATATGTGAGTTCGTTAATAGGTGCACATTAAAATAGTATATTATACATTAAGAGAGAATAGTCAGATTTTTCGAGAGGTGTAGTAGTCTCTATTTTGGTGCTGATCAGTCAGCGTGCTCTCCAAGCACGCTGTTTTCTCAGCAACAGAATAGAGACTACTCACAGCCTCTCGATGCAGCCGGCTTAAGATGTAAGTCTCGTAGTGGCATGTGGACAGCAACCCTGACGCTCCTCCCCGAATAAATCGACATCTTGTCATGTAGATCTGGACCATTGTACTAGCCCTTGCGTAGTTTTATCATTTGGGTAGCTGTAACATAAGAATTCCAGGCAGTAACGAGTTCTACTTCTTACATTCAAGATCCCTAATTTATTTGGTATAACAAAACTAATTTTCCAATTTTTATTATTACTAAATCTCTGGTTACCTACCAAAGGATAGGAGAGGTACCTTCCTGGGGCATTTTAATATTCATGCCCTGGTATCCGATATATTAAAATAATGAAAAGTATAAAACTAATTACAATTAAATTACAAGGAAAACGTTATTCAAAAATTAATTTTAATTTCTTTCATCATGTAGGGTTGAGTTTTTCGGCCGCGATGGTCTTAATAAAGCTTTCATAATAATTTGTTCCTGAGTCATTTTAGTATTTAACTTTGGTGCCGTCTCTGGCTCTGCTGCCAGGTGTGTTGTATTAATCATTGGAAATTCGATGTCGTTTAGGAAAATATTATTTCTTGAATTTATTTTAAAGAAACGATTCAATTTCTAATATTTATATAACAACCCAATTATTATTAAATAATAAAAGTGAATATTACCTCGAAACTTATTTGCTCTTAAGTTTTTAATCCGTTCATGCCATCGATTCACATCAATCCCTTCTTTTAATTCTGTCATATCTATGCTCTTTAAAATGGTTTTAATTTCATCGCCCAAACCTGATTTTGTAACGAAAAATATTTTTTTCATTACTAAAATTTATTAATTTCAGGCAAACCTTTCTATTTATTACCTCCGTTAGTACTCTAGCCGCCATGGTGTCGTGTATCGGAATTTCTAAGGGTTCTATTAAAATATTTTCCGCTGATTGATCACTATTAGTTCGAAAACCAGTACATACTGCTTCATGTCTGGGAGGGATTCTTACACTCTCTGCTAATTTAACCTTATTTTGTTCTTCTGTTTCCAGTAGATTATCATTGTCTTCGTTATTTCTGTCACACACATTATTTTCAACTCGCGTTGATTCTACCTGGTCATTATTTTCTTTATCTGCACTAATACCCGATCTAGGCATACAACTAACACTCTCAACCGGTTCCTCTACCGGTTTACTACTTTCCTTGATTATTGCTACTAGTTTTACTCTTTCATTATCAAATCTTATTTCCTTCCTTATATAACTTATCTCAGCTTTAGAACTCTTTAAAAAATCTAAACCGATGATTCCGTCCGATGATAAGGATAATTTATTTTCACAGACTACAAACTTATGATATGAATTTTGTTCCTTATACCTACATTAATTTTCGCGGTACCTAGTACTGGCAACTGCTGATTGGTTATATCTGTTATTGACCTGTTCGTAATTTTATTAATATTAATTTTCGTCCCCTCTATCACAAAATATTTTATTAAGCTTACGCTAGCTCCGGTGTCTACTAAAAACTTGAAATAATCACCATTTACTTTTAATTTAATTTTACTGCTAATCGTCTTTTTTTCTCCGGAATGGCTGTAGCAAATTCTGTCCTGATTATTTTGTAATGTAAATCAGCAACATTTCGTGTAAAGGCTGATTTTGTTGTGATGATTGAGCAGTCGGCAATACTTCCTTGCAATTGGACCTATTATGCCCCGGGTTTTTACATTTGGTGCAAAAATAATTCCTTGACTGCAACTGAACCGCAAAATGTCCCATATTTTCACATTTAAAACATTTTATTTGTGATAGATCTCTCTGTTACGTTCGTCTTTGGAAACCCGACCAGTTGTTGTTTGACTGATTCCAATTTGGCTGTTGTTGTCTTGCATTAAAGTTTCGGAGCCAGTTTCTATTGTAATTGTATTGAGAGTTTTGCCTACCATTGCTGTTATAATTTGAACCGTATTGTGGGTTTTATTAGAATTGTATTGCGGATTATGCCTATCGAGACTTGAACTGGATTGTGGTGTTTTTAAAATTGGATAGTTGGCAGTGATGGCATTAATTTTTCCCAAAATAATATTTTCTCTAAAATTTTCATCTAAATATGGCTGGCTAATGGAAGTGTTAAAGCTTCTTAACCGGTTTTCTATATTCTCTGTCTTTATAGCAATTTGTACCGCCTCTTGTAACGTTTTACGCTCTTTATGCTATAAATCCCTGTGAAGATGAGACAAGCATGTTCTAATAAACTGTTGTATCAGTCTTTTTTCTAAAATTTCGTCCCTATATGCCTGTTTATCTACGTTGTCCTGGGGCATATATAAATTTTGCCCCAAGGCCACTACCACTTGTCATCAACCGAATTGCTCCCACATTCCAAGTGCCGCATCACTAACAGATGCAACGACTTTGAAATTCGTTCGGCCATGAATTGCTCTTATCACATCACTGATCAACTTCTTTAGACCAGCTTTCTGGGACGTATCACCGGCGTGCGGATGTGTAATGTAATGTAATGGTTTTATTTTTTAATATTTTGTTCGGTACATTATATTTTACAATAATAACTTTTTATTGAGCCGGTTTAGGGCATAGCCCTCTTCAGCTCATGCTTGCATTGTGTATGTATATCCATAAAAAAGAAAGAAAATAGTTTTTGCATTTTGACATAGTATAGTATTACATTATAAAAATTAACATATTTATTGAGCACTATAACAGTAATTGCCACAACACCTCACATCGCACCAACACAGATCTGTTCACCGGATGCTGAGCTTGTATTGCTCGAGTAAAGCTTGCAGTTCTTCTGGGAGATCCTCTATGGTCCGCAGAAAAGCTGCTACTGGAGACCGGATTTTTATTAGTGGTTTCCTGGGAACGATAGGTGGTGTCTGACGAAGAATTTGGGCACTAGCACTTATCTCATCAATGCAGCGCCTGGTAAATCGATGTTGCAACATCTGCAGGCGTTGGGGCAGGGTGTCTATATTTACCATAGTGCTAAAAATATCTTTGTGCAATAACAAATAATAAAAAGCAAGTGGGTGATTTTTTTTTGTACAAGTTTTTAACTTGTCAAAAGATATCCAAATCATCTTTAGTGGATCCACAGCAGAATCCACTAGGAAAAGGCTCCTCATTTGACCCTTCCTCCACCATTGTTCTCTTGGTAAGTTTACCACGTCGTTGAATCGGTATACCTCCAATTTCACGATCTCGTATCCAAATTCTCCCTCCGACTTCAGCGAAATAATACCGTCTTGGGCTGGTTTCGAAATAGTTTGCGAGATTGTGCCATTTCCATATGTTCCACTCGTAATTCCAAGAAGTAAGTCTATTTGACCTACTGGCTCCTCGGAGAGTGGTGAACCAGCTGCAACGACATCTACTTTCTCCGTATTGACAGTCGTGGACAACGTGGGTGTGGTCTTCGTGTTCGACAATAAGGCAGACATTACATTTTCTTTTCGACGCCAAACTTCTACTAATTATTGGCAATATTGATCTGGGACTTGTATTGCATATAACGTCATGTAGTATCCTTCGTTTTTTAATAACTCTATAAAGTTCTCGTACGAAATCGGAGTATCCAGAGATATATTGTTTTCTTTCATTTGTTTGATCAATTTTCGAATGTAAGGAAGTATTTTCATCGTATACCTTTTCCACTCTAAGTTCTTCTTCTCTAGCGCCTGAGTTACCATCTCTTTCAACAATGACACTTGAATCGTCGTCAATTCGTTCCACAACAGTTTCAAAGAATTTAACAAATCGTTCTCTTTCTCCACTACCAGATCGAACGTCATTTCTTGTGTACTCATTGTCACAGAGATCTTCGAAATCACTCGGTATTTCTTCTTCACAAAATAAAGCTGCCTCGTTAGACATACGTGGTAACTGAATAGTTGAATATGATTTTCAATCATATTTATAGTCGTGGTGTGGGGCCGCCGTCGGGTCGATTCAATTTCTAATATTTATATAACAACCCAATTATTATTAAATAATAAAAGTGCATATTACCTCGAAACTTATTTGCTCTTAAGTTTTTAATCCGTTCATGCCATCGATTCACATCAATCCCTTCTTTTAATTCTGTCATATCTATGCTCTTTAAAATGGTTTTAATTTCATCGCCCAAACCTGATTGTAACGAAAAATATTTTTTTCATTACTAAAATTTATTAATTTCAGGCAAACCTTTCTATTTATTCCCTCCGTTAGTACTCTAGCCGCCATGGTGTCGTGAATTGGATTTTCTAAGGGTTCTATTAAAATATTTTCCGCTGATTGATCACTATTAGTTCGAAAACCAGTACATACTGCTTCATGTCTGGGAGGAATTCTTACACTCTCTGCTAATTTAACCTTATTTTGTTCTTCTGTTTCCAGTAGATTATCATTGTCTTCGTTATTTCTGTCACACACATTATTTTCAACTCGCATTGATTCTACCTGGTCATTATTTTCTTTATCTGCACTAATACCCGATCTAGGCATACAACTAACACTCTCAACCGGTTCCTCTACCGGTTTACTACTTTCCTTGATTATTGCTACTAGTTTTACGCTTTCATTATCAAATCTTATTTCCTTCCTTATATAACTTATCTCAGCTTTAGAACTCTTTAAAAAATCTAAACCGATTATTCCGTCCGATGATAAGGATAATTTATTTTCACAGACTACAAACTTATGACATGAATTTTGTTCCTTATACCTACATTAATTTTCGCGGTACCTAGTACTGGCAACTGCTGATTGGTTATATCTGTTATTGACCTGTTCGTAATTTTATTAATATTTATTTTCGTCCCCTCTATCACAAAATATTTTATTAAGCTTACGCTAGCTCCGGTGTCTACTAAAAACTTGAAATAATCACCATTTATTTTTAATTTAATTTTACTGCTAATCGTCTTTTTTTCTCCGGAATGGCTGTAACAAATTCTGTCCTGATTATTTTGTAATGTAAATCAGCAACATTTTGTGTAAAGGCTGATTTTGTTGTGATGATTGAGCAGTCGGCAATACTTCCTTGCAATTGGACCTATTATGCCCCGGGTTTTTACATTTGGTGCAAAAATAATTGCTTGACTGCAACTTCTACTAATTCTTGGCAATATTGATCTGGGACTTGTATTGCATATAACGTCGTGTAGTATCCTTGGTTTTTTAACAACTCTATAAAGTTCTCGTACGAAATCGGAGTATCCAGAGATATATTGTTCTCTTTCATTTGTTTGATCAATTTTCGAATGTAAGGAAGTATTTTCATCGTATACCTTTTCCACTCTAAGTTCTTCTTCTCTAGCGCCTGAGTTACCATCTCTTTCAACAATGACACTTGAAGCGTCGTCAATTCGTTCCACAACAGTTTCAAAGAATTTAACAAATCGTTCTCTTTCTCCACTACCAGATCGAACGTCATTTCTTGTGTACTCATTGTCACAGAGATCTTCGAAATCACTCGGTATTTCTTCTTCACAAAATAAAGCTGCCTCGTTAGACATACGTGGTAACTGAATAGTTGAATATGATTTTCAATCATATTTATAGTCGTGGTGTGGGGCCGCCGTCGGGTGTGGGTTTTCCATATCACTCATGTCCTTGTAATAATCAATAATTTTAATTTTAATTGATTTGTTTTTGTGAGTAGTTTAAAACGTCGCCAGAATTGAGCACCATCTCGGGGATCTAAGTTGGCGGTTGCCTTGGTCCACTTTTGTTCTCTGTGTTGGATTACAGAACGACGGATCTTGGCGTTCTCTCTATTCCAGATAGTTTTAATAGCTGGGTCTTTTGTGCGAACATATTGACTGTAAATCCGTCGTTTATTGCGGATAGCAGCAATAATGATAGGCGGGAGGGTGGGACGATCGATTCTGATACGTTTTGTCTCGGAAACGTGTTCTTGAGCTATCTGGATGGCTGAGGTCAGGTGGTCCACGGCGGCATCAATTTGAGCAGGAGTTTCGAGAATCGGTATTTCTCCGATGGCGTTGGTTACTAGTTCCGCAAAGCTGTCACAGTTGGCATTGTTGGTTGTTTGAACTTCTATAAATACTGGATCAATGGATGGTCGCTGGAACAAGTAGGAGTCGACAACCACGGGCATGTGATTAGACGTCACCGTTGGTCCAATAAAGCACTTTTCACCAAAGTGCCGGATGACGTCTCCAGTCACAATTATGTGATCTATGATGCTAGTCCCACCATGGCTGATAAATGTAGGTTCCCCTTGCTGCAGGCCATGGAACGGCAGTTCGCTCAGCAGTCGAGACAGCGCCTCACCCTTTGCGTTAGCCGCATGATCGCCAAATTCGAGGCATCTGGCATTAAAGTCTCCCATGATTACGCCTCTCCCCAGCCGATTAGCTAGGATGAATAACTCCTCAGGGATGATGGCACCAGGTCGAACGTATACTGAAAATACGTGGAGCACTCCTACCCTGGTCTGGAGTTTGGCAGCTGCAATGTTGATCTCTTGCAGATCCTCTGGTAGCTCGAGTTGGCTGCTAGGGATGGAGCGATGTACGAGTAGGGCTGCTCCGCCATGCGTATCTGGATCTCGATCCTTCCTATATGCCTCGAATCCTCTGATTTTTTATCTGTAGGATGGTTTTGTTCTAGTTTCCGTCAAGGCCACAACTACAGAAGACGTATCATAGGTCATATGCTCTACAAGGAGGCGCTTGTTTGTGAAAGAGGCGACGTTGATGGTGGAAAATCTTGCTATGGTTTCTCTATCCATCAAAGGCAATGTAATTTCGTGGTTGGATGGGTTCGCAAGTTATGTGCAAGTTGTTTCTGGAGTAAGAAAGTAGGAGTTGCCTCTGGAAGATTGATGATGCTACTTTTTTAAGGACGTCCGCCATTCTTTCTCTTTCCAATGGAAATGCATTCATGACCACTGTTGTTGTAAAACGTAGCATCTGATCTACGGTTGGAACCTCAGGATCGTCTTCTAGTTTATCCAGAGGTGCTTGCAGTTTAATGGGTGCAGTTTCTGCTGTATGCTGGTTGTTTCGGGCGGCGAGGACATTTGAAGCTTGATGCCGGATGGTCGCCATTGCATAGTTTACAACACGGGGACTTGTCGGTACGGCAGCGGGTTTCATGATGTGGGCCAGAGCATATTCGGCAGGCTACGGAATTTGGACAAGGACCTAGTGCATGGTACTCCTGGCATCTGTTACATTGAATCGGTTGTGGTTTTGGAGCATGTGATTCTTCGAATCATGCGGGTATCCCTTCCACTTGCAGCTCGGGAACCTATTCTCCATAGATCTATGAAAGTGTAACTGTGATTGGATGGCTTATTTTATGTCAGCGATTGGAATTTCTATATTGGCAATCTTTCACGACGCATGAAAATCGAGGTGGTTTTCTTTTTTCTTGTTGCTTCTCGTGAACAGCAAACATTTTTATTGCAGGATCGATTCTCTGCTTTAATAGTTGCAGTTTGTTTATTGTTTTTTCATCATAAGATTTAATTATTACTGTTCCAGAGCGAGTGTTGTAAATATCCACAATCTGAAGCCCTTTCATCATTGTGAAATATGGAGGCAAGCCGCGTGGGTTGTTGTAGGGCTTTGGTAACCCATCTATCTGCACCGTGTAGAGGGTTGGGCGTGTTGTTTGTGGTCTTTGATAAGACCGAGAAAGGCTTGGCGGAGAAATAGGAGTCGAAGTTATAGTCGGGCCCGTCTCTTTGCGGCTGGTGATCTTGTGTAAACTGCTATTGGTGGAATGTTGACGGCGGCCATTATTATGTTTTTCGTATGGTGAGCGATTTTTAGGGCTGCTGAAATTCTGTGGTCGGCAGCTTGTTGTTGGAATGGGCGAAACCATCACCAAGTTTTCAGACTCCGATGACGAACTTGAGTCGTTGGATTGTTGACTTTCAGAATGTGAAGAATTGTCCGTGCTCGAATGCTGGCTCATCTTGTCTCAGGGGCGTTGTGCTTGAGCACAAGAATTGTAACAATGTCACAATTTCACTGCACTTCACAATTCAAACCCGACCTTTGAACAGGTGACACTGTTGTAACTATTGTAGAACTATTAAATTGTTCGAAATATATTATTATTATGTTGTGATACTGTCTTTTTAATTGTTTAAAAACAATATTTCCATGAAAACATGACGGATGGGCGAGATATAAAACGATAACAATTATTTTATTAAACAGCAGAGTTGAACACGACTGCAGACTTCGACACGCGAACGCGAACGTGCGGATGTGTTCTGGCCGCTTCCTTTTCAATGTGAGAGTCGAAGCTTGGGTCGAGGTTGATGGTTTCGCCAGGACCAATAAAGTTGGCGAGTCCAGGGCCGAAAAGGTTAATGGTTCCGGAACCAATGACGGTGAAGGACACTCCAGGGCTGATGAAGTTGGCGGGTCAAGAGCCGTCAACGTTATTGGTTCCAGAACCGCTGACGTTGACAGACCAGTCGGACGTTCCACTGTAAGATAACCAATTGTTTTATTCATATTTTATTAATAACCAGTGCATATAACAGAAAAAATACTGGTCAATTGTTAAGCAAAATTAAGAACGTTATAATAACAACAGTTTTTGTTCAAAACCCGATTTTTAAAAATAAGTTTAAAGAGGTTAATTTTTCGGTTAACATTATTAATAAAAAATTAATGTTCCACAATATTTGTTATATGTAAATTATTCAAAATTTATCAAAATCAAGTAATTATTTTACATATACTAATGACAAAAATTTAAACAATTTCATTTGCAAATATTAAAGAAACAAATTGAAAATAATGTTGTGGAATATTCACAAAAAAAAACAAATATAGAAACCTTCAGAAAAGCCAAGGTCAACATTTCAGTTCAATATATTCTTTAAAAAAATTTAGCGTTTCTTCCATAAAATTATATTTATTAATCGTTATATGTATTTTTTGTTTTTTCTTATTAAATAATTTTGTGATTTGAATATTTTTTGCTTGATTATGTGAGTGAAAAATAATTTCGTTATCTGCTATGTTTAACCGATTGTTTATATATTTTATTCCCTCTATAATATTCTCATTGTCTGAATGCACTGTGTTAATATCGTTTTGTTCGCTATTTGGTTGATCACTGACTTTTGTCAAATAGTAATTTTCTGGTAAACTAAAGATATTTATTTGAATATTAGTATTTTCAAATATTTTGTATAATTTTTGTTTTACATCTACCTACGCTAATCCATATAAATCACTGTCTAATTTAGGAATATTTATTTTGTGTAACACATTCATTATTACATTGTCTTTTAATTCTTTTAATGGTTTATCATAAATTTTTATAGAATGTCGATCGTAATGATTTTGTTTTGTCATTAAATGAATTATTATTTTATCACCTAATTTCTGTATAATTAAATGTTTGTTCAATGAGTCGTAATTTTAGCAAAAATTTTTACTATCAAATTCTTCTGATATTTTCTTTGCTTAATACTTCAGGCATTTCGAAGTAGCGTGGCACACAGTGTGCGATAATTTTTTTATTTAATATGTTCCCAGTAATTCCTGTTATCTTCATCTCGGGACGCTGTCTTGATAACAAGTCAGCGATAACATTTTGTTTCCCGTTTAGGTATTCTATTTCAAAATTATGCTCTCCTAATTCAATTTTCCAGCGCATTAATTTTTGATTCGGGTTTTTCATATTGAAAAGCCATACCAAAGGTATGTGATCATGATCAGTTTTGATTTTAAATTTTCTTCCGTATAAATATGGTCTGAAGTTTTTTATTGCCCACACAATTGTTTTTAATTCTTTCTCTATTGTTGAATAATTTTGTTCAGCTGAGTTTAAAGTTTTTGAAGCGTAACAGATAGGTCCTTCTTGGTTGTCATGTGTTTGTGTTAATACGGCTCCGATCGCATAGTTAGAGGCATCAGTTGTCAGCATGAATTCTTTGTTGAAGTCTGGGATTTGCAGTACTGATGATTCAGATATTATCTTCTTACTGTTTTCAAATGCAACACGATATTCGTGCTCATAAATGTCTATTTGTGAATTTTTCTTCAGACACCGGGTGAACGGTTTTGTTAATTCCGCGAAGTTTGGGATGAATCTCCTGTACCATCCCAAGGTCCCCCTAAATATTGCTTTATTTCCTTTTTTGTCTTGGGAATGTTTAATTTTTTTATACTTTTAATTTTTCTTTCGTCTGTATTAAGTCCGTTTTGATTAATTACACAGCCTAAAAATCTAACTTCTGGTTGCAAAAATTCTGATTTGTCTTTTTGAATTTTTAAATTTACTTTACGCAATTTTTTAAATACACGTTTGATATTAATTAGGTGTTCTTCTCCTAAAGCCGTATTTATCACTCTCTGAAACGTTACCGGGGCATTTTTGAGACGAAACTGCATTCTACAAAATTCATAGTGCCCTGAAGGGGTCGAAAAGCAGTTTTATCTGGTATCTGTATATGGTGAAATCTGGAATGTAAATCTAACGTTGTAAAATATTTTGATTTACCGATGTGATCAAAAATTGTGTCAATATTTCGGATTGGGAATTTATCATCTTTTGTTCTCGAATTAATTTTCCTAATTTCAAAGACCATTCTAGTTTTATTTTTATTAGATGCATCTGCCTTTTTGGGGACTATCCAAATAGGTGATGACTAGGGGGAGTATGATTTTTGAATAACATTTTCTTCTAATAATTTATTTACATGTAATTCGATTTCATTCTCGTAAATTTGTGGTAGTCGATAGTTTTTTGTATAAGTGGGTGTTTCGTCAGACATTATTATTTTATGTGTTAGGATGTTTGTGTGAGATAAGGGCTCACTTTCTTTTGGGAATAAATCTTCATAATTTTTTAATAGTTCATTTAATTTTTGTTTTTCTATTGAATCCAAATGGTAGTTACGAATTTCTATTGAATTTATTTCTCTTACATTATTTCCTTCTTTTAATTTGTAATGTTTTTCATTTATCGTTACATTATAATTTTTAAAATCTAATTTTATGTCGAGTATACGAAATGCTTCCTTTCCAAATAATAAATTATAATTTTTGTAAAATTTAAATATGTACATAACATTTGATTATTTTATTGTTCATTTTAATTTCAACATATTTATTGCAAGTAGATTTATCATTTACGGTTTTGAATGTCAATTTTGTATCAATTTGTTTTAATTTTAATTTTTCTACTAAATCTGGGTGTATTAAATTTATAGAGGATCTAGTATCAAAAAGCATATTAAAATAGCTTTGTTGTAATGAAGGTAAATCGTTTGTTAATGAGGACATTATGTAGTGTTCTCGTGTATAATTGTTTCTAAATCTAAAAAATCGTTGTTTTGATCGATTTTTTGTTCGTCAGTCTCTTCATATTCGTCATAATCTGTTTGTTCTTTGCATTCTATATTATAATTTTGCCTAAGGATACGTGCACAACGGAGCTGTGATTCTAGATGATAGCAGAGATGATAGATGAAAGATGGGAGTATGAGCGCTGATGGGTGTGCACAATGAAGCTTAAAAACATCATTGCGGATATGGTAGTTAGTTTCAAAATGTCGAATAGCGAAGATGAATACTTTTGCTCTGCAGCCACAAAGTGGTTTATTAGAAGTAGAAAACGCAAGTTATCTGGCCGCAAGTACCATGTGCACCCTATTAATCAAAAACGACGTACACTGGGTGAATATATCATCACCTGTACAAAGAACTGCGGAATTATCCAGATCGTTTTTATGAGTATCTACGAATGGAACCAAGTACTTTTAATTACATTTTAAAAACAATTAAACCAAGACTTGTTAAACGGTGGAAAAATTGTCATAGAAGTCCTATATGTGTCGAAGAAAAGTTAGTAATAACATTAAGGTAAGTAACTGTTTAATAATAAGTAAATTATGAAATAAGTACATTTATGTGTGTAAGTTCATTACGGTACAACAAAAATACGAGTAGCTACAACGTAGTACCAAGACAATGTTTTGTTGTAAACCATGTTACCATGGAAACTGATAGGTGTTATTATTGTTCGGTGGTTGTTCTGTTGAGGACGTGGTACCAGAAGGAAACGAATTTGCTTGCGAATTATACGCATACCACATAATCAATTCTTGCACCTTGGATCTAAACTGCAACTTGGTTAAAGGTTCCATTTTTGAACGTGAGGTAAAATAGATTCAAAGAAAGCACGATCTTCGTCCATTGGTTTGTTCTCGACTTTTTCTTTTTTATTCTGTAAAAGCTTCAATTTTTCCTTTTCAACGTTTAATAACGCTTGCCCGATCATATCATCCGATCTTTTCCTTTTTCTACTTGCTAATGCAACTCTGGGTTCCCTAGATGGTTCACTTGTAAAGGATGTTGACGAGCGAGGAGTTGGAGGGAAATCAGTATCTATTTGCGAGTCATCTGCATCGTCTTCAGCAAAAGAAGGCTGCGTGGTGTCAGTGTCGTTTCTAGCTTGAGTGTCTTCGTCCACTGCCTCGTCCACTGTTTCGTTCTCGTCAGGACTGTTTACAGGCATCTCAATTGCACAAGACAAATTGGAGGTAGATGTTCGAGGCGTAAATTGATCTTTTAAAAATAAAAGACTTTTAAAATAAGACCACTTTGATTTTATGAGAATCGCCGCTCCGTCTCCAGATTTTGGCTTTGGACATTTGTCCAATTCTTTTCTAAAAGTATCTCTGAGGTACTTCCATTTACTTTTCGCATTACCCTCTAAAACAAAAATGTTGCATTATAATTTCAATTGATTTATCTTGTCGGTATTTCAATATGTATGTAAATTGAATTCAAGTCTGTATAATTCTACCCACATAGCGACTAAATAATATTTGTTTTTTCAGATATTTAGCAACTGGCGCATCCTTTAGAAGCTTGGCGTTCTCATTTAGAATGGGATTTTCTACAGTCGCTTCAATAGTAAAAAGTACGGTGAAAGTTTTATGGATAGAGCTACAACCTAAACACATGCCAGTACCAACAAACGAACTATTTGCGGAAATAGCTACAAAATTTTATGAAACATGGAACTTTCCAAATTGTATTGGAGCAATCGATGGAAAGCATGTTCGAATCAACTGCCCCAGTCACTCAGGAACGATGTACTATAATTATAAAAGCTTTTTTTCGCTTGTGTTACTTGGTGTCGCTGATGCCGATTATAAATTTTCTGTGATTGATGTTGGAGGGTATGGAAAACAAAGCGATGGAGGTACGTTTCGATCTTCAGCTTTATTTCATTTGATGGAGACGAAACGGCTACAAATTCCATGTGATAGTTTTCTCCCAAATACCGAAATTAAATTACCGTATGTCTTTATTGGGGACGAAGCGTTCCCTTTATTAGATCATTTAATGAAACCTTATGGCAAAAATCAACTAAACTTGGAAACTGAATATTTTAACACCCGACTATCACGCGCCAGAAAAACAATAGAATGTGCATTTGGAATTCTCTATTCTAAATGGCGAATATTATCCAAAGCAATTGAAACGACCGAAAAAACTGCTGATACGATTATAAAAGCTATTTGTATTTTACATAACACTATAATAGACAAAGAAGGGTTTGAAAGACATCTGCAAGAAGTGGTAGAACTTCCTAGAACAGCTAATTTTCAACAGCGACAAACTGGGCGTCCAGAGGATTCGTCAAAATTAGTTCGCGATACTTTTAAATCATATGTCGGTAGGAATCGAATTCAATTTATTTAAGTAGGTACTTTATGATAAATCTACCCACACATGTAATAATAAAAAATAGTTCATAATAGAATATGTCATTTTACTCACTTGTAGTATTTAAAATAGAAGCGACTTCTTCCCATTTCTTCTCTAGTACAAACCTGTTGTGATGGTCAGGGTGAGCTTGATTCCACACACATTGATGTTTGAAAACTTCCGAAATTAAATTTTCGACATTGACATTCATTTTTAAGGTTAAATTCCTACACGATACAAGAGTGCAGCGCGCAAAAGAATGGTGAAATCTATTCTCCAAATTATAAGCGAGCATAGAACCCTTGATACTCGCTGCACTCGCAGCGCCGTTGTGCACACCTTCATAAAAATATACGATATATTTTTATCAGCGCTGTTAAAAGACCTCTATCATCACTGCTATCATCTTGTATCACAGCTCCGTTGTGCACGTACCCTAACAGGTTGAAACGACATGGGTTGGGTCTGTCTAGTCTGAGTCGACATGGGTTGTTGGTTGAACTGTTGTCTAGTTTGCACGCCGTTTTTTACATTTTGTTTGGATGCGAAAGAGGCATTATTTTTGTTGAAATTTGGTTTGAGATTTATAGGTTGTGAGGGAAAATTGTCAGCTGGGAATTTTTGCGGTGGTATTTTATTATTTGTTATATTTCTCAAAAGTGGGGAAGTGTGTTTAACGAAGTTAAATTCGTTTCTCAATAATAACTCGCATTGTTCTAGGGTGTCAGGATTCATTACAATGAATGAACCTTTTATACTTGTAGGTAACAAAGATATGAAATGTCTAACTATTAATTTTTATACTTCGTTTTACGATTGCATTCTTTTGGTCTGTACTATATGCTGACAAAAGTATTTTTGATTTGTAATGTAAGAATTTTTCTAATATAAATTTTAGTGTAATTTCAGAATTTGTTTTGAATTTACTGTACATTATATCTTGTAGTATAGTTTCTGCTGATAATCTGTCAGTGAAATTAGTTGTTAAAAATAATTTTAACTCTTTCCAATCTTGGAAATAATTTTCAGACAGAAGTTCTGCTGCTTTATTTATTAATTTTATTAAATATTCGAGAATGAATTTATATAAATACCCCGAGTAAAAGTTTGCGAGGACAGTCTTGTATCGATACGTATAGTGAACAGATGGTGATATAAATAAATAGATAGTGATATAAATAAAGAGTGATATAAATATTGTTGAAATAAATATTGCTTAGTTCTAATTGTTTAAATAAATTATCTTAGTGTTTAAGTCTTTATTAATAATTGTTAGCCTTAAATTAGTATTTATATTTCTTAATTCTTAGTGTTAGTTATTTTTCATTATTCTTTATAATTAATATTTCTTTTATTAAACTTGGTTATATAAATATTAGTGTTTTAATCAATTTTACACTTCACCTAAATAAATAAAACGTTACATTAATAAACTGCGGTGTAGGGGTTAATAAAGCATTAGGCTTATAACTTAACGCAGCTGTAATGCTACCGTCCGAGCTAGTAGTACAAATATCCTTTTTACAGTCTACTAAAAAAAAATTCCCGATGTAGCCTGCTACATACTCCGTCGCCTCTGTCTATTGCGGAGCAACTTCTACTACGGCTCGCTCTTCTTCCGTTGACCCTTCATCATCTGAATTCTGGGGAGCATTGTCGTTGATGAAGTTGTGCAGCGTCGTCAACATTCCATCGCACTCATTCTCCTCACAGTTAGCACCAACCGAGTGCGATGACACAAAATTATTTATTAATAAAGCCTTAAACGAATTTTTAAATGATGTGGCCGTTGGATTGATTTTCCTGACACCGTGGCTTCTAATTTGCCCAAAATAATTTTCTAAAGGATCTTGATTAAAACATCTTAAATTAATAAATTTGAATCCTGTTTTAAGTAATTTTTCTTTAATTATTTGTAAACATTTTAAATTTTGAATGGAATTGATGGTACCAATACCTCTTTTCCTGTTTTAGGACATATAAACCGGATAGAATTTAAAATGGGCAGAGCTTTAATCCAAAATTCTGTATGTTTTGAAGATTTTGTCATCGCACAACGGAGGTACTTTCCGTGTTTTAGAGTGATGGAACTCCCATTGACGCTGTCAAATACTCGATCAACGAGAAGGAGGAAGTCAGCAGTGTCGGTTGCAGACTGATTTAATAACGGAACTGAATCTTCTGGAAAGTAAATGAAGAATTAAAATATTTTCAGGAATTAATTCATTTCTTAGTGTGCAAAAATAAAATTTACTCACTTGAAAATTCGGCCAGACGTCTCATTATAGCCGAAACTCGTTGGCTCATCACTTGAGCCGCATGGCTCACTTTCATCTTTTTCTCAAGAACGTGAGCTTCTGTGAGCTTCGGCAGCAGTTTGAAATCAGCATCCATGCCTTGCTGATCTAATTTATAAAGATCAACGATGTCGCTCCATTTCGCCGTCTTCTTTTTCCCGTCCTCCACAAATAGGACGTTCTTTTTTAGTAAATTATTTCAGATTCCTTTCAATAAATGTGGCGAATCATACAAATGTATGATCTCTTCGCCGTCAATTTCATACCCCATTTCTTTGTACTCGCTGTCTTTACGAAGATAATTCCCCGAGGTCTCTTTTTTCAGATTGTTTATTGCGGCTACATTTAGCTGGGCCTGGTCACATATAGTAGCCACGATTTTTAATCCAGTGCTCCTGACTTGCCGCACAATTTCTTGTAGCAGTCGCTCGATAAAAAAAAATTAAAACAAATTTAAGAATAAATGCCTGCAGTAATGCGAATAAAATAATGAAATAAGAAAAACCTTCACCCGCTTTATAACAAGAATCATGCTTCACAAATCTAAACATATTTTATTATTTAGACTAATACGTAATGTAAGTTAGGTAGGCAATCAGTAGAAAAAATTGTTTTATACTAAGCACCAGCTACCATTAACCCTTCGTTAGTGTGGTGGGAAAAAGTCACACGGTTAGTGTTGTGGGGTATGTCATACCCCAAACAAAAATTCACTAAAACAATCAAAAATTTTGAAATTTTATTAAATAAGCGATTAAATATGTATGTATGTTTCTAAGCATCATTTCAGGTCAAATAAAATCAACAAATGGTACTTAGTAACATTTATTATAAAAATAGAAATAATTATTCAAAACAATAGCAATTCTGCTTCGGAAAAAACATGGTTTAATATTATTGCATACAAATTATTTATATATTTAATTTAACAAATAACTTAAACACACTTTAAAATATATCTTTAGTAAACTAAATACTAAAAGATTTATAATAATGAAAACAACAGAAAAAAAGTTACGACGTCTCCAATGTGGCACATTCTTCGCAACTCAAAAATGCATGTTCCATGCAAAGTGGAGTATCGCATTGCATACAACCATAAAATGTTTTTTTGTCTTTATTTCTTGAACAAACAGAGCATCTAATGCTAGTCCTACGGCGCTTAGATGCAGGTTCGTGACGTTCTGCTGGCTGGTTTTCACGTAGGCGTCTGCGTATGTATTGGTTTTTTCTTCGTCGATCTCTAAATTCAGATATAGGTTGCAAACCCAGATCTTTCAAAAACGTGCGCCTCTTCAAATTTAAACTTTGTGTGTTTGCCTTATATGCCTGAGCATTAACCCCTGCAGTATTTAAAAATGAAAAAAATAGGGTCAAAGGCCATCGACGGCTGTTTCTTGCCACACTGTAATTTGCAGATAACTCATCCCTTGGTTGAATTATAAAAATTGATGATTTCTGGTAATTTTTTCTCTCTAGATTCTTCAACTATAGAATAATCATGATGTAATGTAGAAAAAAGAATGACATTTTTTGACTTTTTTGGTACATACGACACAGCTGTGATATCCTCTTTGAAGGCAAACAATGAACTACGAGCTTCTCTATTTCGTATATTTAGAAAAGCTGATGGTATTTGTCTCTTATTTTTTCTGACTGTTCCAACCGATGTAAGCTGATGAGTTTTCAGTAGATTTATCATAAGTGGGTAGCTGGTAAACCAGTTATCAAAAGTAATATTACGTTTTGTTCCTCATATTGGCTCAACCAAACGTTCAACTATATCTTTCGGATTGTTGCTTTTCCGGTAAGGTCATTCTGGCTGTGTTCCGACGTAAACTTCCATGTTTAGGCAATAATATGTTTTTGCGTCAACAAGAGCGAATACTTTTAAACCATATATTGCTGGCTTGTTAGGAATATACTGAAGAAATGACACGCGTCCCCTAAATGACTCCAACTTCTCGTCAACTGTTAGATATTCACTGGGTACATAGTGTATCTTACAGTTATCAACAAACTGCTCAAAAACCGCTCTGATGGGTGCCAACTTATCAATCTCTTTGCGTTGTGCTCTATTTTCTATATTATCAAATCGATGAGATTGTAACAAAATATAAAACCTTTGTAGTGACATTGTTGTACGAAACTAGTCAATGCCGCTACCATCGGTATTCCAAAGATCTGCGATGTTTTGTCGGTTTGCCTTGTATAAACCACTCAAATAGAGCAAGCCAATAACAGCTTTAATTTCGCTTTTATCAGCCTCTTTGACTAAATATTGATGATTTGTATCATATTTAGTAGATTTATTTGCTAATTTAATGTTCGTATAACGAACAATATCATCCAGTACATTTTCGGGGAAAAATAGTAGCCAGCACTCAAGCGCGGTTTTCTTTTGTTTTGTAATTCCCTTCACGCTAGGTAAGTGAGTTATTATATTCTCAGATCTAGTTCTTACGTTTCTAGTGCTTGGAAGCTTTGACCATTTTGATTTGTCTTTATCTAAATAATAACTTCCTCTAGCGTCCGAATTTGCATCATCATCAGATTGTATCATGTGTTCTTCTTCCGATTCCTCATTTAATTCGTTTCCTGTTAAATCCGTTATTACTCTTATTTTATCTGTTTCTACTATTTCTTCTGTTTCTTCTCCTTCGGACAGGCTATCTATAAAAGATTCCTCTACAGAAATCCCACCATACTCATCCCAGAGCCTTTGTAGCCTGCGCTGCTCCTCTTCGTATGACATTGCACTAGTTTTGTTAAAAAATACCAAAATATTTAATATATATTGTGAAATATAAAAAAAAATTGTGTAATTTACCTTGAAAGTTGAAGCACACAAAAAGTTACGTTAGTAGTGTACTGGGCATACCCCGACCGACTTCAAAAAGTTCTGACACCGTACTGAAAGTTCATAGACATCTACTAGTGAGCTCATTATGTGAAAATATGTTTAATTTGAAGGTACTGAGCGTCAGATGTCACTAGTTTGTTTCATTGTGATTTTAGAAACGTTAATAGAGGTGCTGGGGTATGGTATACCCCACCACACTAACGAAGGGTTAAACAATTAAATATGTGAACATACCTTAGCATAAACTGATATTGACAGTTAAGAGATGAATTTAAAACGTAAAAAGTAGTCATTTAAATCAAACTTTATACAACAGTGTACTATCGCTAACATTTTTCTATAGAAATAAAGAAAATGTTACCGATCATATAAAGATGTATCCAAAGAATAATATATTGACTTTTATTTTAAAATTAATCATAAAATGCAAAAAATAACAATACTCTACATCATGAATTATTGTATTAAGTCGAGAGGATTAAAGATATTCGTCTTTAATCTGTTCATAGGATCCAAGAATCCTTTCTAATTAAGTAGAAAATTCCTTATTAGGAACAAAGAGAAAGGTCAACTTTGGTAGATATCTGTAATCCTTTTCCTAATTTCTTGCAACCGTTACATATTTCTGGGTAATAGTACATCTTATACAAAATTGTGTATTGCTAATCATTCGAAGCGTAAATATATATAAATATATATAATATATATATATATATATATATATATATGTATATATATTGAAACGATTTCATTCGTTTCGCGGTTTTTTTATTTAAATCCTTTATATTTAATTAAACATACGACATCTCTAGTGCGGCTGACTGCTTGAGAGGCGAGCGCGGTCGGTAGAGTGAGTTGAGTTTCTGCAAGCTGAGACAACGGATGTATTTTGATAGCATTTTGTTTGTTCTAAAAATTTTTATCTAAAGTTATTTTTAAAATCTTCAAGATTTTATTTAAAATATTCTTACTCCGGATTTTTTATTTCACTGATTTTGGTGAGTAAAGTGATATTTTTTTATTTTATTCGAAACTTTCTTTTAAAGAAATTTTTAGATAACCACGTGTTGTCAAAGCTTGCGAGGAAACCTCCTCAACTTTTTTTCTTCTTTGATTGGTCTTATATTCAAAATTTCTCTTGTATCTTTCACAGGAAAGATTTATTTTTTATTAGTTTGCTTAATATTTTTTTGAATACGATTTAGGTTATTTTTTTATACTGTGGGATTTAGACAGAGCTCACGCTGATTTACTGTTGTAAGTAGAATTTTTATCGTTCCAATTTTATTTTTCTCTTTGTTTTTTGGATGCCATTAGTTACCTTTTTATCGTTAATTATTTTTTTGGGCAGCCAAAAAGTGAGTAATAAATTTTACAAGTCCCGCTGTCAAAACGTTAGTTTTTGAAAACCTTTCAAGTCTTGTATTCTTTCTTTATCTTATTTTCTGGTCTTTTACAGCCTGGCCAGCTGATAGTTTTTTATAAAATTATTTGGAGTATTTTTTTGTGCACAATTTTTTTTGTGAATAATACTTTTTGCATTTATTTATTGTTAAATAAATTATTTGTTCATTTTTTTATAAATATTTTTTGTATTTTTTTGCCACGGCAAGTTATTTTTTTGGGGTCAATTATCTGCTAAATTTTTTTATGTTTTATGTTCCCTCCTGGTCCTAGATGGTCGAGGTTTGTTGGTAGTGGAGTGTGGAGTTCCAATCCAAGCTGAATAGTACTGCGACACGTGCACCCGTACACAGTACCAACTTACACATAGTACTCAGGCATCACGCACAAAAAACAGCAGTTTGCATTTACACAAGAACAACTCACGCAACCGCCAGACACGCTTAATCTGGTGACACCACGCATTATCCTGCTATCCTGCTTTACGCTACTACACTGCTTGTGTCCGACATCCTGCGGTGCCGCTTAATACTAACACGAACAGTACACATTCCGTCGACAAGCCGAACCTCGGTACCAAGAGGCCAGGGACTCACTTCAACGACCTAGCCATTCCAGACCCATCGATATTTTGTTACCCCGCAAAAGGTATTTTGGTATTTTTTTTGTAATATGCAATAATTGTCCCCGTTAATTTTCTTATTGTAGTTTACTAGCCGTAAATAAAATTAGTTTTATTTTCAATTTGTTATTTTCGGTGTTGTTGTGTCCACCATTTTCTTTTCTCTTTGAGAAATCACGGTAATTTTTTTAAACATTATTTTTAAAATTCTGTCACACGTCACAATATATATATATATATATATATATATATATATATATATATATATATATATATATATATATATAGATGCTTTAATTTTATAATAGGTAAATACGTGGGCGGCATCGATTTAACTGATCAAATCATTGATCTTTATGATTTTAAAAGGAAGTCAGGAAAGTGGTAGAAGAAATTTTTCTACAAATTATTAATAATGTCTATATATATATATATATATATATATATATATATAGATGCTTTAATTTTATAATAGGTAAATACATGGGCGGCATCGATTTAACTGATCAAATCATTGATCTTTATGATTTTAAAAGGAAGTCAGGAAAGTGGTGGAAGAAATTTTTCTACAAATTATTGATAATGTCTGTTGCATATGCTCATGTTTTATACAATACTTAAAACCATTTTGAAATCATTCAACTACAACCTGTTTGTAAAAACATTTCTAGAATATGCTGCAGAACTGGAGCCTCTGACAAGCATTGATTGGAATGACATGTCAGAATTTAACGATTTGAGATCAAATCGTGTTCAGGCAGTCTGTGGAATTATTTGTTGTTTTATTGGGAGAAATCTAATCTGTAATATAATATATATATATATATATATATATATATATATATATATATATATATATATATATATATATATATATATGTATCAACATCTCTCAAGGGTTCAACTTCTACCGCATATTCCATAAAATCTGTTATAATAAGATCTATATTGTATGTTGTTAAAATAGTTCTTAACTTTCTCTCCACCATACCAGGTAATATTGCGTTAAGTAAATTAAAAAATACTGTCATTGCTGTTTCTCCGGGAAAGTCATCAGAAATTGATCCTGCCTTAAACAATCTTTTAAAGTGAATCAAGGGGTCATCAGCATTTTCAACTAGTGGGAATATTGGGATATCTATCGGAGGTAATTCAGCGGGCTTTCCAATAGTTGTTGAATAGGGTCCGTCATTTTGGTTTATAGGTACCTGAATCGAGTTAGCCTTATTCTTGACTATCTCTAGCACTGATGTTAGAGGCTTGTGGGTTGTTGTACTTGAGGGCTTGTATACGGTTTTCCTCCCTGTCATCTTGAAATGTGCCAATATGTATGGTACTTTTGAGTGGTAAGAATTTGATTTTCTAACAAATGTGTTTTAAGCAAATTGGTATTTCAACTGATATATAATATATACAGGGTGGCTGATTTTTCATTGTCCAGACCATATCTCCTGAAATATTAAATATACAAGAAAAAGCTAAATAGGAAACTTGTGTAATAAGACCTTGCCTATAAAATAGCGTTAACAGATGTTTTCCATGGCCTACTGATTTAGCGGAAATATATTTAACTTTGGTTTTTTAAATGGAAAAGCCTGTATGTTTTTACGGAATAAGATTCTACATCAATTTCTCTTTACAATTATGTTAAACAACTGGAGGTTTGCCTTTAATTTATGCTTAATAATGTAAAAAATAAAATTATGTGAGACGGCTGTGATTTGCAATTATTTTATTATTTATACCTGTAGACAACTGCCAAGAAACAGACAGAAGTATTTATTAGTTGAAAAAGTGTTGTACTTCGTAATTACAAAAGAAAAATGAATTTCACAAATAGCGAAAAGATTGATATGCTCTGCTGTTTCCGCAAATCAAATTATAATTAAAAAAAAACCATAAAACACTTCTAATAAACACTTTTTTTATAAAAAAAATAGTGATTAACAATGAGAAAACACAGCCGACTTATATAATTTTATTTTTTGCATTATTAAGCATAAATTTAAGTGAAACCCCCACTTGTTATACATAATTGCAAAGAGAAATTGATGTAGAATCTTATTCCGTAAAAACATATAGGGTGTTCCATTTAAAAAACCAAAGTTAAATATTTTTTCGCCAAATCAGTAGGCCATGGAAAACAACTGTTAACGCTGTTTACAGACCAGGTCTTGTTACACAAGTTTCCTATTTAGCTTTTTCTTGTACATTTAATAATTGAGAAGATATGGCCTGGACAATGAAAAATCAGCCACCCTGTATATATATATATATATATATATATATATATATATATATATATATATATATATATAATAGTATTTAGCACTAAAGGGGCTATAAGACGGTATGCTAGCTGTGTATAGGTGAGATAATAATATCTTTTATAGGGTGAGAGACATTGATTTACATACAAGATATTAGCTCAGGATAGTTAGACATCAATAGGCCAGAGTTTGATGCTTGTCCTTATGTGGGATCTCAACTTATGTTGCCTAAATTCAGTTATACCTTTATCACTTATGCAATACTTAAGAATATACCATGAAAGAAAGAAAGTATTTAACTGTTCTGGATAAATTAATTCTAATCTCCCTAAGGAAAGTAGTATTTAAGGATTAACTTGTTATAGAACTTTTTACTGACTTGAAAACAAAATTCATATGTGTTCATTCATGAGGCGAGATATTGTCGTATAACTACATACGTCAAGATTACACGAAGCCGCAAAATGCAAAACGAATGCAAACGGTTGCAATGGTTAGAGGATTAAGTTTGGAAGACGCAGACGATTAGCAGAAATTATAAAATATTTGGTGCATCTCCTGACACAATATCTCATAAATATTGTATAGAAATGAAGTGTCTATCTAAAGAAAAGACGGTATCAACATATATAAGCACAGAAGGGAAAATTGCAAACAAATTCAACTCCAGATGCTTATGTCGAAGAAAACACATGGGCTTTTCTGTGTTGCTTCTCCAAATTTTGAAGAAGACAGAAAAGTAAAATTTATTGAAAATGAATTCGACAACGAACTCTGTCAGCAGTTGATGAAGGAGGCAACAACATTTTGGATTGGCGCAGTATTCCCCAAATTAATTTATGATACCAAATAAACACGTATTATGTATATTACTTACATTCTCTATATTATTTATATTATGTACTCGTATATTATTTATATTATGTATATAATAAAACATCAAAAATAATGACTAAAAAGGGTGCAGTTTTAAGCAACACTTAAACAAAAAAAATTCTAATCGAAATATTGCATACTTCATTTGTGGTTTTATTGTAAATAAAAACCCAAAATATAATATTGAAAATGTTTTGTAAATCAATCTGTGGCTTAGGATCATTGAAAAAAATATAACATTTTATTTAGAAAAAGGACGTTTCGATGCTTGCTAGCTTTATAAGCTCAAATGTAGTCTTACAAAGACGAAGCTGAAGAAGATGCTGGAAGTTTCATGCATAATTTTTGTAAATAAAAATTATTGAAAATAATTTCACATTTCTTTAATGACTAACCCACAGACTTGTTTACAAAATATTCATTTTGAATCACTACCATTTACAACAATATTAAAAATAAACTAAACACAAAAAAAAAACATACATTAAGTACCTACAGAAAAGAATAAAATTACAAGATCTTCCACGAAGTATTGAAATACATAAAAAATCAAACACATAAATAAATTAACAAGACACCGTAACACAAGTAGAGGCGTCAGCTTTTACAATTTATTATATTATTTAATTAAAAAACCTTGTATATTTATAACAGCGCAGGCCACAATAACAACATAATCCAAAAATTTCACCGTGTTAATGTTTACACACGCATACGGTGTAAGTATTTCGAATTCTCGAAGTGTTCTTACGACTCGTTCAACATGTATGCGAAGAGACGCGATTCGCTTTCTTTCTAGCACCTCTTATTGAGAACTTATTGAACCTGTGCGAACTGATGGTGGTCTAATTAAAATGCAGTTTTTTGTCTGCAGTGTGACGCTATGTTTTTATAACCGAGGTCCGCCTTAACTGCAAAGTTTTCAACAAGATCATTCAAATAACCACTCCTTTCTACAATATCAAAATCAGATATCCTTTCTCCATATCCTTCTGGAATAAAATGAACGAAACCATATGGTGTACAAGATACTAAATATTTGATTGTGTTCGTCTTTTTGTATTCACTCCAAGTAACAGCCTGATAAGATGGATTGGTTGGAACTTGTATTTGAATTTCAAAACAGTCGATAATAGACTGTACGTTATTATATCTGTACCGAACAGATACTGGTAAAAGTCACCGTACAACCCATTTATCCAACCAGCTATATTCGGCAAAGTTGAAAGAAAATGGTTACAAACAGTGCTTGTACTTAAATAAAAATCTATAGCTAATCTTGAGAAAGGGCCATTAGTTCTAATTTTCTTTAACACTTAAATGCATGATTTTTTATTTTTTAATTATTTATTTATTTTTTAATGTGTTGAGGGTCATTTTGATAGGGAAAAATAGTTAATTGTTTTTTTTCAAAAACATAAGTCTTTTATTTATAAAAAAGTACAATGTTGCCAAATGGCAATGACAATCTATACATTTTAAATGTGAAAATTTTTAAAGCAATTATTTTTTTATTGGGACAACGCCACACCACACTTCTCACATTTTTTGTGGTTGAAGCCGGTACACTTGGGGTATTTGCACCTCATTTTATTTTCTACAAGAGCAGGCCAATGTCCAAGTTGATCGGTCCTTACTTCTTTTGGAGGTACTTGTTGACTTGGACCTCTCATTTGTTTTTTTTTAATTTCTGATTCTATGAGACTTGGTCTACCTCGTTTATTAGCACATCTTCCAATTTTACACAACGTCTCTGCAATTTCTCTGCGGAAGTCAGCTTGAGTCATATAGTCTGTTTTTCCTTTTTCCATACTAACCCTTCTATATAAAAACCAAGAATTTACAACAGTTAAATCAATTAAGTGGTAAAAAATCCTTAGATACCATTTACGACTTTTTAAATTTATTTTGTATCGCCCCATATTACTATCCAGTAAATCCACTCCACCCATGTGTCGATTATATTCTTTAATGATGTTGGGACAATCAATTTCTATGGATTTTTTTTCTTTCCTATCGTATCTGCTAACTTTTGTTTGGGGATGTTTTCCGACGAATGTTGAGAGAAGTGTAACATAGTTGTTATCTATCCAAATTACCGAAGAAACATCAACTCCATCAACTGATGTTGTATATTCATGGCAGGATCCCCGTGGTGCTTTCTTTAGTGTTGCTTCCGTTGGTAATTTACAGTTAGGTATGCGATTTCTTCTTATAGTGCCCAAAGAATAAATTCCTTCCTTAGCATATATGCCGCGAATGGTAAGCTAGTATAATAGTCGTGGTATAGTCGGTAGTTTTGCTTCCGCGGTATTTCTTTGGCTAATCTCAGCACCGTATTTCTGTAGCTCCTAGATCTGGTTGACTTTCTGGTACTTCATTCTTTTCCTGGCCTGAATATATTTCGAATTTATATGCATATCCGCAAGCTCCTGAAAGGACGAAAAGCTTAAAACCCCATTTATGAGGTCTCATCGGCATATATTGTTTCATATAATGCCGTACTTTTGTCGAACATATTTGCTCGTCCAGACTTAAATGTTGTTCCATGGGAACAGTGAAATATCGTTCGCTCAAAAAATTAATAAGCGGACGAATTTTGTATAGTCTATCATGGCCTGCCTGTTCTCGTGGAATAAACGAAATTTCAAATCTATTTACCGAAATCAAGTTTTTTATGGGTGAAAATTCTAAATTTTGACTCCAATACGATCTTACATTAGGCATGCGAACTAACGACATATAAAGTAAAACACCGATAAATTGTTGTATTTCTTCTTCTACAAAGACTGGTGGTCTTTCCGGTTTCTTTTGTACTGCGTTCAAGTTAGTTTCCTCTATGATCTTGCTAATAAATATTTTAGTGAAGAAATGTGAAAAAATTGGTATGGAGTTTCCAACTGCAAAATATTTCCATCAAGACTAGTATTTCCGTGAAAACGCAGTTGTTCCTTATTCAGAGTCAGTGTCTTTTCTTTCCAAATTTTACTTGTTTCTTATGCATAATACCCGTCCAGAAAGATTCACCTTCTTCAGGATTATTTTCTTCTTCATTTCTTTTTTCATTTAGTACCTCCTCTATTTCCTCTCCTCTTTCATTTTCCTCTTCAAGTACATAAGTTGGGTCTTCTGTACTATCTGAGTCACCAAAGTCGACCTCATCTTCACTATTAATACCAGTAAAATTTTCCCAGAGCTCAACAAGATCCGTTTCCGTAAGAAATTGTTTTGTCATTCCGCACAACCTACAATAGACGAGTACATATAACATTTTGAAATTTTCTCTACGTCGTATGCATGATGTTGCCTAATGGCAACAAAACAAAACTATGTAATTTACAACAAAACAAATGAATTTATGTAATATTTTATATTATAGAAATTAGTACCTACCTTATCAAAAAACGTTCCAATTTTTTAATAACTAAAATAAGTTGCTATTTTACTAAATATTGATAAACAATTTACCATTGGATAACCTGAAGTACGCTAGTCTACAATCACATGTTAAAACAAATTTTTAAAACTGGTCTCCCTATCTATCGAATAAAATTTAAAGTATTATTTTTCTTCAGTGTGTAGTCTAATGGTTACGCCATGCAGTAACGAATTTACTATAATATTGTGGTCCCCAGGCTTCAAAATATGTATATGTACCTAAACGGCAACAAAATGCATTTAAGGGTTAATATTTTGACTTCTTATAATACTGATGAGGGTATTATATAAAAAATGTCTTTCCTGTAGCACCAGGACCGTCTACAAAGAAATACCGTCAACTGGGGTGACATTGGACAGTTTTACGATATTTTGTTAAATAACTCAAGAATGGTAAACTTTGCATTCATTGTTTTACATTAGATTAATTAAAGCCTTAGGTACAAAATCGTACATAAAATGAATTTAAAAAAATCCATTGATACATTTTGTGTTGTCAGAACCCCGTGTTTAGTGGTGAGTTTGGACAGTCATTTAAAATGCGTTTAAAATGAAGTAAAACGTTCCTATTAGTGAGATTGGACAGAATTAATAATTTTTAAAAAATAATTATCAACTATAGAATTTTTTTAAAGATATGTAATATCTGCTATAGACTTGCCATCTATACATCTTAAATAGAAGTAGCGCTGGCAAATGAAACAACCGACAGTACGGCAGTTAGAACTGCGGCTCGGTGAGTTCGGTTGCCCTATGCTCCGCTTGGGAGATACAGGAACACATTATATATTATAATATGTTTATTCATCATAAATATATAGAAATATAAAACATAATATATATTCGTTTAAATTTAACAAAAAATAAATGTAACTCTAATAATAAATAAGGCACATTCGTAGCGCACAAAGGCTTGTACAAATTCATTAATTTAAAATAATGAATTTTAAATCCTCATCGTCTGAGTTCAATTGGATTTTTTAGAACACATATGATATCGTTTTTAGTTATTGTTGCTATATCTTTAATAGTTGGGTATATACACGTCTTATTTTCTGTAGAGTTGGACCTTAAAAAGTCACATTTGTAAATTTTATTTTTTCCTGACGATGTAGATTCAATTTGTATAACTTTATCTACAAATTTCAAACCATGTCGTTTCTTACCAACATTAAAATTTGTAAGTATAAGATCACCTGACTCTATGTCTATTCTAAAGTCTTGTTAATTTCATTATCTTCATCCTTTTTTTCTTCCAAATTGTTCACAGAATCTGTTTGATCATTATCTAAAGTTTTATCAGATTCATCGGTGTCAACTTCGTTACTGACATCTTCGTGAAGGCCGCTTACACTTTTACCAGGTGTTACTGACATTTTATTTTCCTTCTTTCTCTATGTAAAAGGTGTTTTTTTGCTTAGATAGAACTTACGAAAGGTGTAACTGTCAAACGAGCTGTCATACTGCGCTCACTTTTTGACATTTATGATCAGTGTACTCTGTCAAATCATCATGAATAGACTCACGCTTGAACAACGCTACCAAATTATCCAAATTTACTTTGAAAATCAGTCGTCGATTCGCGCAACTTATAGACGATTTTTATGGCGCACATAATCGTCCATCTGAGCAAGCCATCCGTCGAACTGTGGATAGATTTAAAACCACGTACTCTTTAAATGATGCAATAACATCAACACGTCAGAGGAATGTGCGTACTGAAAAGAATATCGCCGCAGTAAACGAAAGTGTGGAAGAAGATCCAAATTTATCAATTCGTCGTCGTTCGCAGGAATTGGGGCTCTGTCCGTCCACTACGTGGAAAATTTTGCGCAAAGATCTTGGCCTACACCCTTATAAGATCCAGCTGGTGCAGGAATTAAAGCCAGGAGACCATCATATGCGTCGTTCTTTTGCGGATTGGGCTCTAGAGCAGTTGGAAACTGACCCTTTGTTTTATCTCAAAATTGTGTTCAGCGATGAGGCTCATTTTTTGCTTAACGGGTTTGTTAATAAGCAAAATTGCCGCATATGGAGTGAGACCAATCCATAAGAGACCCTACAGACTCTATTATATCCAGAAAAATGCACCGTTTGGTGCGGTTTACACGCTGGAGGCCGGAGCTCGCGTTACCGTCAATGGAGATCGTTACCGCACCATGATCAATGATTTTTTATTTGAAAATATGGATGACATTGATCCGGACGAGATGTGGTTTCAACAGGATGACGCTACGTGCCATACGGCGACCGCAACCATCGACTTATTGAAATCAAAATTTGGCGACAAGTTGATTTCGAGATTTGGGCCCGTCAATTGGCCTCCGAGGTCGTGCGATTTGACACCTCTCGATTATTTCCTGTGGGGCTACGTGAAGTCACTGGTTTATGCTGATAAACCAGCAACAATTGATGCCTTGGAGGCCAACATTGTTCGTGTGATTCGTGACATACGGCTAGCAGTGCTCGAAAAATGGCGCAAAATTGGACGTCCAGAATGCGCTTCGTCAAGAACGGCCATATGCCCGAAATCATATTCAAATGTTAATGCCATGTATTGGTCTTTCGAAAAAATAAAAAAATTTTGATTAAAATTTAATTTTTTGTGTTACTTTTTACAATTTGAAGTTCTATCGGGCTTAAAAAAACACATGTTATTTACAACGAATTTTGTTTCTTGTAAAAAATTAACAAAAGTACATGTCCAAGCAGTGCCATCGTCTGCATTATGAGTTTCGTCATTAGTGAGTTTAGATGAGACCCTTCGGGGCAGTGTTGCCAGATCGTCGAGATGTGAAGTCGCCTAGTCAAACTTAAAATATCGCCAAAAATCGCCAAGTTCCTTGCTGAAATATATTGCTTAAGATTTGTCAAATAAATAAAATTTCTTTTAAAAAATATTTATTTCGTAGATAAGATAAACATAGTAATACTCTAACAAAAAATAAAACTTCTAACAAAAAATGTATTTATATACACTACTTATTAGTAACACCAAATTTCATCAGATGAAGAAGGATGTCACCAGTAATAATAAGTTATTACTACTGGTAAGATCCTTCTTCATCTAAAATTTGTATCACATCGTCATACATTGCGTACCTCTGTTTTGGAATCAGATTTGACAGAGCTATCTAGTTCGTGGTTCCATAAATTACTTTGCAGAATTGAACTTACAAAATTTCAGTTAAATAAAAATGTTTTACATATTTACTATAATTTTTTGTATCTATGAAAATAGTTCTTTCAATAATTCATTGGTATATTTTACAACAAAACTAATTTGTAATATTAATTATTTGACTTTTGCTCTTTTCTTTATAATATTCGATTGTTACGCTTAATATTAACCGAAATGCAACCAGTCACACAGTTATGTAGGTGAAACGAATTTTCCAATAAGCTTGCCTATCTAACAATAAATTAAGATTATTAGGAAATATGCAAAAAGATATACATAGCGAAACATCGCGAAATCTTAATTTAAAAATAATGAACATAAAATGAAACTATACTTATTTTTTCATTATGTCGCCAAATATCGCCAAACATTTCTAATTTATCGCAAATTTAATCGCCAATCGCCAAATTGAAAATTTTGTCGCCGAATGCTATAAAATGTCGCCCAAATGGCGACAAGTCGCCAAATCTGGCAACACTGCTTCGGGGGTCGAATGGAAAAATTCCAGTGGCAGCAAAGCCAGCTTTTAAATTGTCTGCACCTTTTAGTTCTATTTTATTTATTGTTTCATTTAATAAACCTGGAAATGCATCCTTAGGCAATGCACCTCTGTTCCGCTTTTTCCATTTCGTAAGAACTTTTTGCCAGGCGCTTTTCAAAGGTTTGAAATAGGCAACATCCAACGGCTGCAATAAATGTGTATTGTTTGGAGGAAGTAGAATAAAATAAACATTTTTCATGCATTCGCCAATAACAGACAGCGACAGATGGGAAGCTAAATTATCACATATAATAGCTTTTTTACCAGACGTTTTCTTCAATTTTGGAAGAAGAAGTGAAGTGAACCAGTCGTCAAAAATAAAATGATCGAACCAACCGCTTTATGAACGATTGTAGCGACAACCGGGTGTCCCAGCTCGACCGACACATGGGAGTTTTACATAGGAAATCAGTTAATTATGAATAGTATCTCCCCAGTGCAAGATATTAACTTGAAATTTTGTATACTTATCGGAGAATATTAATTCTATGGATCACACTTATATGAAATATGCAATTTCGTCTGGAGGGCGAGATTTATTAAATTTAAAATCTAATATTTTCGTTCAAAATCAGACAGCCATGGAAATAAAAGAAAATATTTATCTGACAGTTTAGTGAAGTATCACTGATTTTAATGTTTATTCCCTGTATTTTATTATTATTTAAGTTGAATTTAGTTTCTTTTTGTTAAATAATATACCAATATTACAAAAATATAAATATCTACAATATGGCATGTCATTAACTGACAGAACTGTCACATAGATATTTTCTTTTATTTCCATGGCTGACTGATTTTGAACGAAAATGTTAGATTTTATAATTTAATAAATCTCGTCTTGCAGACGAAAATATATATTTCAAATAACTGTAATCCATAGAAATAATATTCCCCAATAAGCATACAAAATTTCAAGTTAATATCTTGCATTGGGGAGATACTATTCATAATTAACTGATTTCCTATGTAAATCTCTCATGTGTCGATCGAGCTGGGACACCCGGTATATATATATATATATATATATATATATATATATATATATATATATATATATATTTTGGAAGGATCCACTTCTTCCAAGGATACCTTTAGCTCCTGAAATTAGTCTTTTACCGTGGTTTTTGATACGGTAGTTCTTGCACGTTTTATGTTTTCTGACAATCGTACAGTGACTTTATCAGCGTTGCGTTTCATAAAGCATTTTACCCATTCTGGTTCAGGGTAATTATTATTATGTTTAGCTTTAATATCCTTTTTGTCCAAATATCTTTTAACAAGCAATCGGATGCCAAGTGGAGTAAGTGGAAATCCCCATTCTGCACATTTTACAATTCATTGCACCAAATGATCTTTTTCAGATTTTTTAAGAACTGGTTGACCTCCTGATGTAAGTTTATGTAAACTTTTAACGTTGTTGAAAAGTGTACTTTTGTTCAGAAGCTTGACTAATTGATAACTGATTCGATTTAACTACTCTTATTGCATCTTGTAAATATTTCTTATCATAATTGGCATATGCCCTGCTACCAAGCTGTTTTTTATATTTTCTCGGCATGATCAAAGTAACCCCTAAAAAAACTATTTTCAAACAAAAATTGTTTATAATAAAACTATGCAAAATTTTAGATTAAAACAAATATAACCTTAAAGCAGACACATATACTTACAATTACACATGCATAACATAACCACAAATTTATTTACATCAGATCTACAATAAGAAGTTTGCAAAGTATAAAATAATACGGAATTATCAGTAAAAAGTTATAATAATATACGAGCTTCATTGAAACTTATATTTTCTACGTATAAAATAAAAAAAAAATCACCATCTTCCAGTCCGAAGGCCGGTACTTTTGCTCCTGATTCAGCTAAAATAAGACCGATTAAATTTAAACAACCATTTTCAGTACTTTTCGTACCGATTAATATGTAACCATTGATTAAAAACTGTTATGACTGATTAAATTTAACAGAACGATTCTAGTCTGTTAAATAATCAGCCGTTATCCGTAACCTATAACTGAGAATTAGACAATTCATCTACCAAATATGAATCTTGAAGAATTAAATAATTTACTTGATGGCGATGACGAAGATATAATTCCATTTATATATAATATCAGATCGTATACAATAAGAGATCGTCTAAATTATATAGAGACATGCACTGATGAAGAATTTTATCATAGATTCCGATTTTCAAAAAATACAGTGATGAATAAAATTTTACCTGCCATAGAACCCTTACTAAGAATTCATTCGAAAATGTTCAAAAATTATAAAGTAATTATTTAATCGTTGACAATATTGTAATCATAATTATTTATAGAGTTCATGATTTGAATGCTTTATCTCAACTTCTTCTAACGTTACGATTTTATTCAAGTGGAAATTTTTATAATACAAGTGGTGATTTTTGTGGTGTATTTAAAACAACGGCTGGCAGAATTATAAAAAAAGTAACATAAGCTCTTGTACTTTTGAGAGCAAATTATGTGAAATTTCCCAGTAGTAAGGACGAGAAAAGAAAAGTAATCGCTCGTTTCTAAACTCTTTGCGCGTTTTCCAAAAGGTATTGATTGATTGTACGCACATTCGAATACAATCTCCAGGTATAGAGAATGAATGATACTGCAGTTATAATGCATAAACTTTATCTCTTTCTTCTATTTGTTTATAATAGGAACAGATAATGCAGAATTTTTCAGAAATAGAAAAGGATATTTCTCACTGAATACTCAAATAATTTGTGATAGTAATTATTATATTATGGATATTGTTTTAAGATGGCCGGGCTCTTGTCATGATAGCCATATTTTTCTAAATTCTTCAGTATATAATCGTTTTGAAAATAGAGAATTTGAAGATAATATTTTATTAGGAGATAGTGGCTACCCACTTAAATCTTTTTTAATGACTCCTTCAGCTAACCCTCAAAGTCAAGGGGAATTAAGATATAATAATGCTCATATTTCAACAAGAACGATAGTAGAAAGAACAACAGGAATATGGAAGAGAATATTTCCAGTTCTTTCTTTAGGAATAAGATGTAATATTATGTTGACACAACAAATAATTATTGCCACAGCAGTCTTACATAATATAAGAATCCTAGAAAAAGAAAATTGCATTGAAGATATTGAGCAAAAAGAATTTCTAGATAATTATATGGAAACACAAGATACTCCAAATAGATTTAATTTAGTTCAAAAAAAATTTATAATTATTTTTCGAATCAATAATAAAAGTATATAAACTGTAATAATAGGAAAAATTTAAATTTAGTTTTCTTTACGTTTAATTCGTGTTTTAATATTTCTATTTGAATTTTTTTTTCTTCACAAATTTATTCATGTATAAGTTGTTGTCTTTTTCTCTCTTCTCGTTTTAAATTAATTTCTTCCTTTTTGATTTCTAAATCTATTTCTTATATTTCTTTTTTAATTTTTCTTTGTTCATCATTATATTTTTGTTCTTCCAATTTAATTTTATTTTCTGTATCATAGTATTGTTTTTGAATGACAACTAATTCCTTTTTGTCTTGTAATAAATGCTCAAAAGCCTCTATTTTATCTGTTTTTTTCAACTTTTCTGAGGACTTTTTATTTTTCAAATTCCATTTTTTTGTATTCTGAAAAAATATTTCAATCAGTAGAAATTTATAAAATATACATATATAATTATTTACCAAAGATCTTAATTTAGTTGCAGGGGTAGGTGTTTCACAATTATTATTCTAAAAACAAAAATGATAATTTCAATATGATATATTCTAATATTTTAAAATTAATTTACTTGTTGTAAATCGTCAGCCTGATCGAGAATAATATATTCTTTTTCATTAGTCGTGTCAGTAAGAGTATACCTGAATACATAATAATAATCACCTCATATATTAAATCGGAATATTCTACATTAATGATATCCCCAATATTATCGTCATTTTTGTTCGTTTCTATTTTTTTTTTATTTCTTTTTATATACACACACACAATGTGTTTTCTTATATTCTGTATATATATGGAGCTTCTTCTACGATGTTTTGGAGGTCATCAGGGGGTCTGCAATGTTCATAATGATGGTAGCTGGGGGATGTCGGAATTTTCTTTTTGGTCGGCGTCGGGTTCTTGGAGTTTTTTGTCTCAGCACTTCCAATGAGGAGTCGGCTCGCATGACTATCCTCTGGCCGTACCTGCCTTGGAGTTTGTGGATCCTAGATATGATGTCCTCTATACCTGCAACATCATGGACAAAACGGGAAGGGTGACGCCAAGGAAGACTGTGTGTTTTTCGAAGGAAACGTCGTTCGAATTGCATGGCTGGCAGGAGTAGTTTATCCCTAGCTCCGGCATATGTGATTACTCTGTAGTCGAACAGCGGCCTTACAAATGTTTTATAGGTCAGCATTTGGACTTTTACGCTGGCTCCTCGTATGCGACCTCGTAGAGATGATATTAGACCGCTACGCTTTCGCATACGTTGTATGCAGTTTGATATGTCTTGTCTCCAATTTAAGGTCCTGGTCATTGTCAACCCGAGATATGAAGCGTCATTTTGGTCGGCGATTCTCTCGCCGGATAGACTGATGGATATGGGGTTTGCTCGTTTATGGGGGTGGCGAAATAATACCAGCTGGGTTTTTCTCGGGTTGACTTTTATCCGCCATCTCCGCATCCACGATTCTAGGGCGGTCAGATATTGTTGCAGCCTTACTTTTGCCAAGTAAGGTGTTCTGGCAGTGGCCCAGCAGACTGTATCGTCGGCAAATTGTTGGGTCTTCACCTGGTGTTGTCGTGGAGTTAGCATGTCCGCTCTGAAGATAATGTACAGCAACGGGGATAAAATGCTGCCTTGTGGAACACCGGCTCGAATTTGTATTGGTGTTGAATGTTCCGAGCACACTCGAACTTGAGCTGTCCTCTCCTTCAGGAAGCTGGCTACTAAGCGTATTATTTGGGTGGGAAAACCGAAGTCCATTAGCTTTCGCAGGAGACCGTGGTGCCAGACGGAATCTAATGCCCGCTCTATATCAAGAAAGGCTGCAGCTGTGTACCAGCCCTTGTTCAAGGAGATGCTTAAGTCTGTTGTTAATCTGAATAGTGCATCGTGTGTGCTTCTGCCTGGGCGAAATCCGAATTGAGATTTTGGAATTATGTTATTGGCCTCGCAAAATTCTCTTATCCGTTTTGATATTACTGCTTCCAGAATCTTCCCCAGCGTATTTAATAGGGAAATGGGTCTATATGATTCTGGTAGAAGTAGGTTTTTGTTGGGCTTTGGAATCATGCAGACGTTGGCCTCTTTCCAAGCCTTTGGAAATAGACCCAGGATAAGGCAGGCATTCAAAAGCGCTACCAAGTAGGTGGCCGCTGTGTAAGGCAGGTGCTTTATTATGTTGAAGTTGATGCCATCTCTTCCTGGGGCTGATCGGCCTCGTTTTTTTATTATTATCTCTCCAATTTCGGCTTCGTCCATCGGCTGCACAATATTTTCGAACGGTGTGGCATGGATTTGTTCCGCCTCTTCTTCGACTTGTTCGAGAAAATTGTTGTCGAAGGATGGGCCTGGGACGCTGTGAACGTTTTGGAGCAACTCTCTGAAGACTTCCGCCTTGGCTTCTGGTGTTGTAATTATGGTATTGTTTGATCGTAGGTGGCTTATTTTGGTGTCCCTTTGCCCGGTGAGTGCTCTGAACCTAGCCCAGAATTTCAAACCCAGATGCGCTCGCGGTGTTGCGCTATTGCTCGCCTTACCATTGCATTGGTTCGATTTCATTTAGTTTTAGTATTGGCATCCCTTGTGCGGACGAACTCCCGGTATAATCGTCTTTTATCTCGAATGAGCTGGATTATAGGACGTGGCAGCGGCGGTCGGTTGTGGCGGATCGTCTTCTTTGGAATGGATTGGGCCATTGCATCTTGAATGACCCAGGTGAGTGTGGTTACTGCCGCATCGACTTCTCCCTCGTTCTGCAGATGGTCTGGAGTTGAAGGCAGATTGCTCTCAACATATGTTGCGAACTGGTCCCAGTTGGCATTTGGAAAGTCTTGACACTGACGGTATCTGGCTTTGGGACGGTTGATTCTGTCTACGAAATAGACCTCTGCCAGCACTGGGAGGTGGTCTGATGCGACACTTGTTCCTATGTACGCTGCTTGAGCACAGTGTTGAATCATGTTTTCGGTTATCACAACATGATCAATGTTAGAGCAACCCATGTGGTTAATGAAGGTTGGTAATGGCTGTGGAATCCTAAACCATGGAAACGTTGTTAGGATGTTTTCCAGGGTGCGGCCTTTTCGGTTGGTTTCAGTGTCGCCAAAAAAGACGTGACGAGCATTGAAGTCTCCTAGGATAATAGCATACCCCAAACGATTGGTATATTGGAATAGTTCTTGAGACAGTTCTCGAGCTGGTCTGGCATAGTAGTAGACTAATGTGACAATGCCTACTATTGTGTGGACCCTGGCCGCCACTACGTTGAGGTTCTGGAACTGGTCTGGTAGCTGGTGTTCTTCGCTAGGTATGGAGTGATGAACCAAAATGGCCACTCCGCCGGTGTGATCTGGATCGCGGTCCCGTCTGTATATGTTGAATCCAGCTAGAGAGAACCGACTCTGAGGTGTAGTTCGAGTCTTTGTGACGCCAAGTATGCAGATGTTGTCGCTTCGAATGAAGTTTTCGAGCAGGTCCTTCTTGTAAATGAGGCTGCTCACATTTATAGTGCCAATTGTAGGTATGTTATTCATTGTTAGTGTGTAGTTCGGCGGTTTCGAATGGATGGCAGCCCACATGGACTAGGCCTCCTGCATAGGATACGGTCAGGCGAACATTAAATATGGTAGCGGCTAGGGCTGCAATGTGACAAGACGCAAAACGTCGTATGTGGAGACAGTCTGCATTCTTCAGCGTAGCTGTGGATGCTACGATCACTGGTGTCTTTGGACGTCCTGGGCACTTTGCGCTGACTGAGGTGTGCCCTTCTTTATTGCAGACGGCGCATTTTGCGGGTTTGTTGGTTGACGGGCATTTGCTGAAGTGGTGTTTATCGCTGCAATGGGAGCAGGTGATATTGTTTTGGCAAGCACCTGGCTCGTGGAATAACTGGCAACCCACATTGGTATGGCTGAGGTGGTGGAAGATGAGAGCGCTCGACGTAGTATGAGCAATTATACAGCCATTTAGAAAGAGCTTGTCAAGTGATGTCTGACTTGTTGTTACCACTCTTACCAGGCGTGTAAATTTATCTGTAGTTCTCGATCTTATGCGCCATACGTCTTTGAAGTCGAAGCCTTCGTCTTGAAGACATTGGCGAATTTCTGCAATTGATATGTCCAGACTGACCCCTTTGATAACGCATGAGTAAGATGGAAGTCGTTGGCCGTTCGTTACTCGTCTTATCTGGCGTGAAGCTTCTTCCTCAATGACGACATCTAGGTCGATTATCATCTTCAGCTTCTTTAGCTTCTTCCCTAGCTGACTATCAAAGCTTTTTACTAACATTTTCCTAGTTCGGGTTGGGATGGTACAATGTATTTCCAGGTCTTTAATTCTTGCGATGTAATTGCAAAGCTTTTTGATGTCGTGATGTGTGAAGGTAAGTTGCTCACATAAGCCACGTAGAGGGGATGCTCATTGCCTCGGCCAGTAAAGCCTGATAAATTAGTGGGCTGGTGCTTGGCAAGCTGTGGCGTAGTTTCTGGTGACTCTGGGCTAAGTCTCACCGGTGTAGAATTTCCGCTTCGTCTCGGTTGTTTCGTAGGTCTAGGTGATTCTTTTTGTTTTTGCTTGTTGTTAGGTGTTGGAGTGCGGGAAGCCGTTGTTGATCTGTTCCTTATAGTTGAAGTACGACTACTTGGAGATGCCGTCGGGGTGGGGCAAGTCGAATTATCCGTTAATGTACCATCATTAGAGGTGGTAGATCGGTTACTGTCCTCGCCCTCATCGCTAGATGCGCTGTTCTCTGCTGCAGTGACTTCTTTGTTCATCATGCCGCAGGGAGTTTTGCGTATGGGCACTATTCCTTCTTGCACTTCACACACAGCACTTTATCAACAATTGTTTTAGGATAACAAAAATATGTTTTGTATGCACTTTGTCTAGTGTCTATATGTTTGTTTGAGTCATAAAAAACGCAATAAAGTTAAGGATTGGTGAGATAAACACAGATATTCCGCATCATTCAGCTATATCTTGATACGCACAGCACCACTATTCACTGTTTAATTTATCATAATAATTAATGGAAAATTACTAAAATATACTTTAATACACTCTGACAGTAATCCATGTAACTATTTGAATTAATAAAAACTGCATTAATTTAGCGGATGGTCGAGATATTAAAGGGTTAGCGTTCGTCAAAGTGTCTTATCAATACAAAAGCTCGCGCGCGACTCTTCTTTTTACATTGTCGTATTTTACTTTTAACGAATTTATATCTCGTTTTACATCTGCGTTTAACGAATTAAATGCGTCAGATATCCTTTTCCATGCCTCATTTTTATCTTTGACATTTGCTGCATCTGTTTTTTTGTTCTCTATTACATGTATTTCGTCTAATATACATTTCATTAGAGAATCTACTTCTGTTGTAGTAAAGTTCGTACCTCTATCGCGTTTCTTATCCATTTTCAATATTTTTGCATTTGACAGAAACAAATAAAGAAATTCAACTGACAGGTAGTAACGTTGATTTACGTTTGCATTTTAAAATTGTTTTTTGCCTTTTTCTACATTATAGAAAGATTTAAAAGCGTACGTTTGTTATAAGTTCATGCAAATTTAGTGATATTTTTATTGAATTGCCAATTCGAGTTAATCGTTGGTTAGTTAAGCAGTTAAAAAATTTATCAAGAAGTACTCACTTCTATTTAATCATGACTAAAAGATGTAATTAAATTAACAGTAGATTATCTAATCAGTCTTTTAATCAGAAACAAAAGTACCGGCCCTGAAAATAGTAAAATTAGTCTAACCTCATAAACACAGTAAGCGTGGCACAAAATGTGCGAGAAATTCAAAATGTCCAATCTCACCTGGATGTCCAATATCAGCCCAGTTGACAGTATCTATTTTTGCTATTATTATTTGATACGGCATTTAAAATTAAATCTAAAATTTCTTTTTGATCATTATTAAACAACGCTACATTTTGTTCTCCCTCTAATCTCCCTCTAATCAAACAAATCGTTTCCATTTTCATCTACATCATGCGGTAAATTGAAATCGCTTAGTGGGAATCTATGTATTTGTAATATTTCCTGAATTTTTGTTAATCATTTATTTTGCGCTATTTTTTCGGAATTGTGCAATAAATAATACTCCATCAAATAGGTACTCTTTAAATTTATTCCACAAAGCTATGGCATTGGTTGACGTGTGGAAACAAATTAAATTTATTTATCAGTGCCTCACCTAAACAATTTTCGTATTCTTTATCATTTGCTAAAGACCTAATGCACGGGCAGTTTCTTGGTATGTGTTATACAATTTACCATCTACGGTATGCAAGTCTTCGAAACTTGTGGCTCCTTTCGCGTGTACCAATATTAAACGTAGTTGGAACGTTTCTATATCTCTGGGACTGACGGAAATCATTCGGCCTATTGGTGGTTTTGGCTTGCGTTGCCTAGCCTTTCAAGCGTTATTAACAAATACATAATATTTTAGAATTTGCATATAAACGTACTGTAGAGTATTTACATCTGTGCTATTTAAGATGAACCACGCGGTTAATGTTGTATTTTTTTTCGCTGCCCGTTCAACTGCTTTTTTCTCGTAGTCATTAACGAAAAATACCACCTGTTGGTATTTTAAATGAACAACTAATTCAAATATTACATGAGATTTGTCGTGTAAAGGATATTCTAATAGCCTCCAACAACATTCTGGAGCAGAAACATACCTTGCATCCAAATAACCGTTGATTTCATCTCATTGAATTACTTTATCTTTATCTGCTTGACCTAATTTAATACTTGCGCAATCATGACCCTTACACAGATAATCGCAAATATATTTAACACTTTTAATCGACGTACATATTTTGATATTAATATGAGCTTTATATATTGTAAGGTACTATCTACCTGTTATCTACTGTATATTTTATTAAACCGTTTTTCCAGAGAATATATATAATTATATATATATATATATATATATATATATATATATATATATATATATATATACAGGGTGAATACTGAAAACCTTGACATAGGGAAATAACATGGGAGAACAGTTTTTTGCTGTTTCCATCTGTCCCGCTAAATAAAATCGGGTGTATGTGGTATCGTTAGTTAGATTACTTAATTTGGCATCTAATAAAACTAAATGTTGTGTAATAAGGCCTTTTCTAACTGAAATATTTGATAAATTGAATTGTATTTTGAAGGTTATCCTTCATATTTTCGAATAAGAAACGTCAAAAACAAAATGTTCCATAGCCGAGTGGATACGAGGGCTGATTCATAACATAAATAATCTACAAGACCTGGTTCGAGACCACCTCGGCCCCATTTTTCTTAAATTAAATTTTACTTAAAATATCTTTATTATATCAGACTATTTTAATAAAATAGCAATATTCATATTTTTATAAATAAAAAAATCCAAATATTTAATAGAATTATTATTTGCTGTCTGTCAAACTTAACAATTAATTCGAATTTAGTTTTTGGTGTATAATTTTGTATTTCATGTTTCGAAACATGATATTTTAAGTATAATTTAATTTAAAAAAAAATAGGGCCGAGGTGGTCTCGAACCAGGTCTATACCTAAGTAATATTTGTGAAATCTTTTAAATGTCCCAGTTATTTTCTATTTCTTGTAAAACTAATGGTTTGGGAATATTTGTAAATAAAAATGATACATCTAATGAAATTAAAATATGGTTATTTGGTAATTGTATGTCTTTTTAAATGTGATGAATTCAAAAGAGTTGTTTACATTATACTAAAACAAAGGTAGTAGGTAAGTTAAAAAGAATGTTTGAAATATATTTTGCTAATTTGTAAGTCGGTGCATTTGTACATGAAACCACTGGCCTTAGCGAGATGGGACGTGGTTTATGTGTTTTGGGTAAACCATATATTTTTGGAGCAACAAAATTATGTATTGTTAATTCTCTGTGTGTTCTATCATCAATCATCTGTTCTGCCTGGAGTTTCCTTATCAGTTTATTGTTACAATTTTGGAACTTATTGGTTGGGTCTTTAGGTAAAATCTTATAAATAGATGAGTCACACAACAGCTCACCCATTTTTTATTCATATTCATTTTTATGCATAATTACTGTGGCTTTACTTTTGTCTGAATTGGTAACTATAATTTCAGGATTTTGTTTCAGAAAACGTTTTGTATTATTATAAATTTTGTTAATTGGGTTATATGAATTCATATTATTATTTACTTTGTTCATATGGTTGGAAATAGCATTGGCTGATTTAGATCTAAGGTTAGTATCTAAATTATCTTGACTGTTGATACAAAATTTTACGTCCGTTATAATCTTTTTATACGGGATATCTTTATTATTGTTTTGTAAAGCAAACTGAGGTCCAAAAGCTAATAATTTTTTGCAATCATCCGGGTATTCAGTATTTGTTAATATACAATCGAATGAAGCATGTATTTGAAATATTAATACTCACCAAACTCATTTCACTATTTCTCTAAATAATCCAAACACTCAGGCTCCACAAAACTAACTGCTACTGGTTTACTGTCATAATTGCAGCAATAAATGTACAATGACAGTCATATAATAAAGCGCTCTCAGATCCAAAGTAAACATACTGTATGCATATCCAACACCATCTATTATTTTCAGTAAAAAATATTAACTTCCGAAAGGTACATATAACCCCATCTAGAATTTTCGATGGAAACAAGAAATCTAGTTTCATGATACCCTATGAAGATTCAAGCGGGTGTGTTATATTAACAAAATACATTGGAAAGATTGTGTTAAACAAACATAATTTAAAAGATGAGTCTCGAAATGGAATTTAGAATATGGAAGAATGATGCGATGCCAATTGCACGTCCGCAAATTACTTAAAATCTAATTAAAATTATCTCTTTTTATCCTTTTATCAGAACTATTCATATATATATATATATATATATATATATATATATATATATATATATATATATATATATATATATATAGAACTTGAACTTCATTGTCATCATAACTTGAAATTAACCCATCATCCACATAAAGTGCTAGAATTATTTTCTTAACTTTTCTCGTCACATACACACAAACAGACTCACAGATACACAGACAGACACACAGAAACATATGCAGACATCATTGTAAAAGTAATAAAAAGGGGTTCTAATATACTATTGGCGGGATATAAAAATATCAACTGCATGCCTTTGAGTATAACATCTTTATATAGTTGTGCTGATTCTTGGGACACTACAACTCCTATTTTTTTATCCTATCTACTGACCAAATTTTATAAATTAATTTTTCCATTTTATGTTGAGTTTACTGAAACAAAAAATCAAACACGAATATGCATATAATTCTTTAATTCAAACAAACAATTTTATGATTGATTACTTTTGAGTTAAAGAAGATCGATAGGTGAATTTTTAAATATAAAGAATAGATTATTTTCCTTTCTCGAACAAAGGATATGATCAGGGCTTACACACTTAGAAATTGGTTGTTAAAATTAACTAAATATTAACAAAATTAAAGGGCTCACCAGGTCCACTAAAAATTATGTTAAACTTTTGTTAAAATGAAGTTGTTAACATAATTTGTTAAATTGTAACAAAATCAGTTTGTTACTTTTTAGTACACATATTTGTTTAATTTACCATTTAACAAAATGTATTTGTTACAATTGACAAAAATTTTAGTTAATTTAATAACACGATTTGTTGTTATCTAACAAAATATATAGTTATTTCTACAACTTATTTTGCACAAAATACTATCTGTTGTTGTTAAATTAGCAATTAATTTAGTTTTTAGTAGCAAATAATTTAGTTAAATTGTAAAAATCCATTTGTTAAATGCAATTTTATTTTAAAAATATTAACAAATATTTTAGTAAATATTATAACAAAATATAATGTAAAATTAGGAAACAATAAAACATTTTATTAGATAAAGTATATAATTTATTGCAAAAACAAAAATTTTCATATTTTTACACAAGTATATAAATCGTGTAATCGTATACATTAGGTAAGAGGAAGCAAATGTAGGGCTACAAAAATCCTTGTGGTTTTATTTCAACCAGTTTCTGATGTAACTGAACAATTAACATTTTTTATTGTTTCTTTATAAACAGAGAATATTTTGTTAGCAGTGTTAATAAATTTTTGTTTCAATAATTTTATATTTGGATAAATTAATGAAAACTCGAAATTGACCTGAAATAAATTCACATAGTAGGTATAACGTAACCACAGTAAATGAAATAAAGTTTATACCAATTACCAAGCCTTTTGTATCGGCAAACCTTAGAAATGTTCATTGATTTATTTTGTCGTGTATAATGGAGAGTAAGTTCTGTTTTTTTTTTTAATATTAACTCTATTTGTTTTGTGTTTTGCGGGGTAGGTGATTTGAGCCAATGGATGACATCTTCAGTTTTCTCTAAATCATTATCTTCTGTTGGTAAGGCGGTGTAGGTGCTGCCGATGCCGACTTTGTTTCTGAAGTAATTTAATCTCGTACGATCACGACGATTTATTGTTCAGTATTCAGTATTTCAGTCTGAAGTATAACTTCCTTTGTATTAGTTGCCGAAGTAATTCCGTCGATTCTGTCGGAGAAATATGTCTACCACATTTTTGTCCATTTTTTAAAATAAATAATTGTTAATCAAGAGTAAAACACAAAATCTAACCTCAATTTTAATCACTGTTGTCCGTTTGACTCTCTACAACTGAACTAAACTGCAACGCAATACATACGCGTACCAAAAAAATCTGTTTTTTTTTGCATGAATTAAAGATAATAACTAACATCACAAGACTAGTATTTTTTAAATAAAGTATACTTACTTAAAAGTTTAACATTTCGTTTCGGTAAAGTTGCTTGTTTATTTGGTGATTTTCTTTTCACAATGTTTGGTGATGAAAAGGAGAAAATTATTGGAACCGCATTGACTTTGAGTTATAAAACCAATAAAGATTTCTGTATTAAAACATAACATATTTATTAAAAAAAAAACTATGACATACTTCACATAAACAAGAATGATCTGTTTGTAGTAAATCTCTTCTCAGTGACTTATCACAAGAATCAGCTGCCGCCCTAGTACGTCACTAGCTTGTTCGGTGGCTATCTGAAATAAATAGTTGGGTTCGTCCAAGTAAAGTCTATATTTAATAAATAACAGTGAGGTTTATTGTAAAATACTTATTAAGTAGTTACATTTATTTTACATGTAATTGTGCGAGACTACCGAACTACTCTACAGCTAACTCTTCAGACTTCTGTATCTCTACTCCCTTCTGCATGGTCTTCGTGGCCTCCTACTCATGCAAATCATAGTAGGGTTTTTAGCTGATTAATCAGTTTAGACAAAGGAACAAAGAATATTCTTGAACTTTATTTAGGACAAACAATACTAATAACGGAACTGACGGTTGCAGAAAAGAGAATGATAGAGCACGAACTTAACAAAACAACATAATAATAAAAATGTCAAATTTGGCTTAAACAAAGGTTTACTCTTCAAAGTAAAAATAAGGTGACGTTATACAAAGACAAAGAAAATATATTGACTTTCATGAAACATAAGCGAAATCAGAATTAAATAAAATGCTTAATAAGTAAAATACAAATAACTAAACATATTAAATCAAAGTTAGTACTTATATACTAAAACATTGTATAAATGCTTAAAATTAAGGGTTAGTAAATAATAATAATTACATAAATGAATAATTAAATACATAATAATTAATATGAGTAAAATATTGACAAGTAAAGTCTAGGGCTTTACTACACCTCCCCCCTAAGATTGAAAATTGTAGCGAGGATTGCTGTGATTTTCATGTCTGATAATCATATCCTCGTCAAGAACAATAACTCTTTCTTTATTTTGAGTACGTGGTGGTACTGTAGGTCTAGTAATTTTTGAAGAAGTTGCTTGAGGAGTGCTATCAGTATTTTCAATACATGAGTTTACAATTTGATTGTGTGAAGCACTATTTTTTTGTTTTAAATTCCAGTGTTTCAGTTAAATCAGTATCCGAATTTGCGACTTCTCGTCGTATGAGATTTGGAAAATGGTACTTTATGAGATAATATGCTAGAAAACATGTAATAATAAAAAAGATAACCGTTACTCTTGATAAGGAAATATGCAAGACTGCATGATCGGCAAATTGATCTATGAAAGTATTTATTTCTTCTTTATGCAATTTGTCTAAGTCAAAACTTATTTTATCAAATAAATGACTTTCTTTAACGGAAATTATTTTTCTATCGTTAAAAGAAGGAAATATTTTAGAAGTACTTACAATTGATAAATTAGATAAATTTGGAAATGAAATTTGAGGTGTAAAGTCCACACTTATCGTATTATTATTCCTAGAGAGCTTGTAGTATTTCTAATAACGTTATTAGTTATTGCTACACAACCGCTTTTTAACGAAATTTTACCGGTTCCACTTAGCTTTAAATTTGTTCTTACATTATTTTTACAAACCATGTTTACATTTTCTATCTCTGAATTTGTAAACAACCACGAATTTATAGCAAGTTTTATATAAGGTCATCATCCTTTTATTACAAGATTCTGGCAACCCTTTTGGTTCAATGAATAATTTTTCGAATATTTAATACCAATATACACGTTTATTTAACTTTAATTTAATTTATATATAAATATACGTTTATTATATATTTATTTAATACCATAATTCTATATGTAAATATACGTTTATTAAACTTCAATTTAGTTTATGTACCAATTGTATATAAATAAATATAATGGTTATTATACCCATATTATAGGTTTATTTAACCTAAAATTATTTTTTTTATCAACGTATATTTCTTATGAATATAGTCAATTTATATTTTGATATATTTTAATTATATTTTAAGGGAAAAAATGACCAATTATTATACGTATAATATATGTTTATACATTACGTTTATAAAACTTCAAATTAGTTTATTAATCAACGCTAATTTTATACGTTTATATTAAATATAATATTGGATATATAATGCATTTATTTAAAACGAAAATATAACCAATTATTTATAATGTAATATACGTTTATGAAATTAAATTATTTTATGTCAAAATATACGTCTAATAAACTTCAAATTTTTTTACTTCTCAACGTATATTTTATTCGTTTATATTAAATATAAATTTTGACATTATTATACATATATTTCAAACTAAAATATAACCGATTATTCATAATAAAATATACGTTTATGAAATACATTAATTTTATATAAAAATATTTGTCTAATAACCATTGAATAAATTTATTTCTTAAAGTATATTTCATACGTTTATATTATGTATAAACTAAAAAATGTTATTATTTGTATATATGTATACATGTTTTTACTAATATTTCAACAAAAAAATAAATGATCCTTAATACATTTTAATGTAGTACCATCTGCCATGGTTTTCCTAAAGCACACTCCTTATATGAATAATAAAACAAAATTTTGATATAATATAGGTATATTAAGTACAGGTATATTGAGAAATAATTAAACAAAATCGAAATTTTTGGAACGAACAATCTGAAATAAAATTTATGAATAAATGTTCGTATATTTCCAACCAATATTTTGTAAGTAATAATTAATTGGATATTAAATATATAAGCATCTACAAAATGAAAAAGATACTTTTTGGAATTAATGTACTGGGTAAACGAAACCTATAAAATGAAAACCATAAATAAATATGTTTTTATAATGTTTAATGAGAAAAATATTATTACATATACATACATATATAGAAACATGTACATATACTCATACAAAAAATTAAAAATATATTGCTTAAAAGTTTATAAATATGTATAAAAATAAACATGTAATTTATTACCTATGACTAAACTTCTTAGTGGCAATGTATGCAAAAAATAAGAAATTATCTGAGTAATTATTTTGATTTTTCTTTTTCCATTTTACCCTGCTCGTATGTGTACCGGGTTTTCGCCAACTTCAACCAGTCTTTAATAGCATGACTTATTAGCTCATCGGTCTCTGTTCCAAAAGACTGGTGCACCGCATCTATATAAATTAATAATTTCAACATTAATTGTGACTCTAATCAAAAAACAAAAATTCTAGAAACAATCAATATATAATATATGTGAACCAACAGAATAATTATTTAATTAATTTTATTTTAAAAAAAGTAAACAATCGGTAAATGAATTTGAATTTATAGAATCATGTACTCACCTAATATAACTTTGCAGGTGTTTGTGCACTTAAAAGCTATTTTATCTCTCCCTGCCCAATTAAATTCCATAGCTAGTTTATTAGTAAATAAGTATTTCATGATGTTCATTGTAGCCTGCCCCTACTTGTGAATCCCCCAATGGCGGCAAGACGAGATCTCTGTAAATATAAATAGCTTTTATAACTAGTTATTTATGTAAATAGTGAGAATGTCAGCACCAATAATAATAATTTAACAAACTTACCATATAGTTCAATCCATCTTCTTTCGTTAGATATTTTTCAAATTCTTCATATTTTATTTTACACTCCATAGGAAATTCTGGAGTATTATCTGGTTTTATACTTATATATTTATTAGATTCTTTATTTGCATCTAATATTCTCTTCAGCATAAGAGATTGTTGGTCAAGCTGGGCTTGAATTTTTTCCAATCTTCGAGTTATTACACTGTCCAAGTCCAATTTACTAGCAGTAGCAGAGCTAGGCGTACTACAAACAGGAGTAGATGAAGCCGGTGTGCCTGGTGGACTGTAACTGGAACAATGTAATGATTCGAAAGAGGTATTTGATTTCTGTTTTTTTCTAAAGGTCGATACTTCCGAATCACTGCTACTAATGTCACTGTTATCATGATATTTTTTTATTATTAAATCGTTAGTAGTTCCACATGATGTATAAGCACTGGTTTCTTTTTCGATGGGAATTTTAAAATTTTCTTCTGCTTTTTTAAATGTATCTACCAAAAAAAAAAATATATATAATACATACTCATTCAAGATAGTTTAATGGAGATAGAAATAGTAAGTACCTATGTAAGTTATTTCATAATTTTTTGATAGTGCTAATGGTTTCAATTTAACAAATTCAGACACGAACAACTGCTTTAAAGATAAGTAAATTGATTTGATCATTTACTTGTATAACATTAGTTTAGGTACACTTGTATAATTTGAAAAATAATGTAATTATTGTTACTTTAATAAAATAGTAATTAAAACAATGGCATTTAAATTATGCATGGTGTATCTTTAGCAAAGTGAAAATGATTTTAAAAAAGAAATACTTAATTTATGATAACTATGTTATGCAGTATCTCTTAATATTTATCCTGAAGTTATGAAACATTCTCTACAGGGTGTTAATACTAAGTTGTAACACCGGAAAACGTCAGTTAGAATTCATTGAAACAAACAACTTTTCTTAGTTCAAATATTTGATTTAAAGCCCCAGTTCATAGTTATTGGCGTTCTTTTGTTTTTCGAAAAATCGTCATTAATCCCTTATTTTAAAGAAAATTAAAAAAATACAAAAACTTTCAGCATTTGCTTTTGGTTCTCTGAAACATTTGTATTTACAATTATTTTCTATTTTATTAAATAACAAAATGGCGACCAAAATTTCAAAACATGATTATCCTTAAACTATCTTCAAACAACTTCTAGTTCCTACGTTCAAATTTACATACTTTTTGATCGTGTTTTTCAGAAATATCTTTATTTTCAAAAAAAAAAAATATTTACTGCTTCATCTTCAAATGTTATTTGCATAATTTGTGCATAAAAGTACATAATTATCAAAACATTGTTGCTATTCCTGAAAATAAGGGAGTAATGACGATTTTTCGAAAAACAAAAGAATGTCAATAACTATGCACTGGGGCAGCAAATCAAAAATTTGAACAAAAAAAAGTTGTTTATTTCAATAAGTTATAACTGCCGTTTTCGGGTGTTACAACTTAGTATTAACACCCTGTATAAAAAACATGTAATATTAATTGCTTTTAGAATATATTAAAAAATACTATCGTGTATTCATGAAAATTAGATAGGATGGCCCATCGGATGTCGCATTATATTGTTGCTATTAAAAACAAAAAACGCTCACATTTGACTAATAATATAATAATAATAATAATATAATAATAATAAATAATTATATTTGATTCAATTGCTTGAAGGTACATTTCGTACAAATGGATTACAACAGTTATACAGTAAATATTCGGTAAAAATTCAAATGACGACATCTTGCGATTTACCGCCTTTAAACTTTTTTCTTTGGTGTCACGTTAAGGGACAGTCCATGGTAACGATCCACAAACTATTCTTAACCTGGAGGAGAATATTCGACGTCGTTTACCTATGAGCGCTTATTGTTTAATAGCAACAAAATTTATATCCGGCGTATCCGATGGGCCACCTATAGAAACAAATTATTTTACCTTCCATTGACACAATTTTGTGTACGTCGTACTGTTGCCAGTGAGATTTATATGGTTTGCTAGCTCTCACATATTTTAAAAACTGTGCTTCTGTCGATGTTGGTGGCCAGTAACATTTTTTATTTGCCATCGTGAGCCACGTTACCGGAATTATAGCACATTCTCTTGTGATTGGTTCATCCTGTTTATTTTTCGTTGCAAATTCTACTACTGCATACATCTTCATAATTTAAGGGAAAAAATAAAAAGTAAGCTTTTATAAAAAGTGAATAATGGGAAATATTGCATAACCATTTCTGAAAGGGAAAGCAATGCATTTGTGTGTTATATTATTTAAATTTAACATGACAGGAGTACACAAATTTTTCTTATGATAAATCCCTAACTTTGATGAGCTGATTGGCTCCGTATATAAATCATTATAATATTTAAACGGTGCTGCCAGTACGTTGTAGCATCCATTTATAAAAATAATTGATGTAATTTGAAATATTTTTTTATTAACTCCTATTATGTTATCCGGTTTATTAACAGAAATTATAAATTTGTTTGTTTTTAACTTTTTACATTTAAAACTATTGTTGCTAACATTGTCAAACATATGCAAAGGTTTTGGTATATTATCTGCGACTTCATTGTTACAATCATTGTTTTCTTTAATTCGATTACACAATTGTTGTAAGGGATATTTTTGTCCACGAATTTTTCGCTTCAGTTTACCCAAACAGTTTTCAAATGGAAAGCAACTAAAATTTTCTAGGGAGCCAAATTTTTTTACGTCATCACATACATCACGTACATAATTCTTACGTGTATAATCGTATATTACACGTTCCGTTCATATGTTAGTGTATGTTTCACGTATATTAAACTGTGTGATAATGTGATGTATAATATATACGTATATTAAACTGTATATTTTTTATAATAACAAAACTTTTAAGTAACATTATTAAAATCTACGTTAATTATTCGTATAATTTAAAATGGTCTTATTTTTTGTGGTATATATACCGACGTAATTTATATCATATATCATTTTACACCAGGTAAGCGTATATTATACGTAATTTCAACCAATCCGTATTTCCTGGGATCTATTAAAAGTGTCATTAGAGTGATTACTATGTTTACCTTTGCAAATAATTCACCTCTTTTAGAACTGTTAATTAACGTGACTTCTAATCTTTTCATATAAATAGAAATTTGTTTTAATTTATTAGTGATATTGGATACAGAATTTTGTAAGTTATCCATTGATGACAAACTAACGTTAACTATCGATTTAATAATTGAAGTTTGTTCTTCGATAAGATGTTTAAGATTTTTATCATTTTTCTCAAGTTTAGAAATTTTGTCATTATAGAAGGTTGCATCATCATCATCTAATGTACCAAAAAGACTTTTTGAAATTTTGCCTATTGCATCGAATAGAGCACGTTTTTGTGTATGAACTGAATTTGATTTATTATAGAGTTTCTTTGTAACAATTCGCTGAATATTAATTTGTAATTTTTTAAAAAGAGTTTACAGTTTTGAATTTCATTAGCTTCAATGGAAAGATTTTTGAATGTAGCACATATATTTCCTAAATTATTAAACTGATTTTGTATTTCACGACCCTGTTGTACATATGATTCTAAATTTAAGTAAATAATAAATTGCCAATCATCATTGGTTAAACGAACATGGCCAAAACTTTCATAATATATTCCAGGATTATTTTCAAGTTTTATTATATTGTATAATTCGTGTAAGTATCCGACGTGGAGGACAGCTAGAAATATAAAAATTCTTGGAAACATCTCACAGGCGAGGATTATCCTGTAATTAATTATTTATATAAGAAAATTGAACATTATTGTACGTTGCTTATTCACTATTTTGTGAATCATGTAAATAATAACTTAATTCTAGTTGAAATATAGATAATAATTTTATTATCTATAGAGTAATTTAATCGTATTATATACACCTACAATTCTTCAGTGTCGTGCACCTATTACTAATCGGCAATATAAAACGATGAAACGGAAAGGGTTGGATTAATCAATCCATACACAATTCCAAATTAGATCCTTGAGGAAAAATAGCTATATAAATTTTGAAATATAAGCCCCACAAGCCGGAATATAGTACTATATTCCCTACCTCAAGTAACTTTGAAAAAGGAACAACGCGTGTAGGGCGCTTAAAAATCATAAAATCAATAGTATTATTATTATTAAAGTGAATTCGACGCTATTAACTCTCTCCTCGTTCTTCCAAGAGTAAACCAACCGTGTATAATAAAATTGGTTGAATATTCGATTTGACAAAAAATTATCGTAATTTATAAAATACTGTAAATTTGGTAGAGTGCATTCTTTGCACATGTTAGTAATTTAGATCATCTAAACTTCCCAAATGAACAAATAGCATAAGCGTAGCATTTCCTCTACCTCGCTGATATGGGTATTCAGCCATTAATCGGAAATATAAAATTTAGATATACATTTACTTTTACAATTGATCAAAAGTTTTCCCTTTTTAAATTCTTCTTTTCGTACTAAAACTTTGTCACCAATTTTAAATTTTACGTCATTTACATTTTTGTCATAGTATTCTTTCGATTTATCTTTATTTTGTAAAAGTTTATCTCGCGCTATTTTATGACTGTGTTGTAATCTAGATTTTAATTCGTTTGCATAGTGATAATAATTGAACGATCGAACGAACTTACCTGTGAAGTTCGATCTCAATTATATGAGCTACCTCGTCCAAATAGATCACTTGTAGTAACGTTAAGTTGCTCGATCCTACCACAATATTTTTTAAAGACTTCAAATCGCGCGCGCTTTCAAGCCGCCTGACACGCTGCATTCTTCTTCCACTCTTACCGCTCATCCCGCCATTTGATTTTAAAGCAAACAAAAATCCATTTTTAACAGTATTGCTGTTTTATTTATTTGGGTAACAATATTGGGAAGGGCGGGTTTGATCTATTCGGACGAGGCAGCTCACATAATTGAGATCGAACTTCACAGGTAAGTTCGTTCGATCGTTCAATTATATTTCGCTGTCTCGTCCTCTAGATCACTTGTAGATGTTTAAAGCATTAAATGGATTTTTGTTCATACAATATTTTTATACAAAGTTATATATATTGTTTAAGATTACAATCAGAACCAGTAATACAATTTTTTATTTTCTTACAAAAATAACAATAATTCTTAGGTTTTTTCAACAGACCATTAATCGCCAATAACATAATTTGCAAATTCTTTGCTTGACTTGGCTAAAGGTCTGTTATAGAATTTCGCAAACGTAGACGACTTCTCAGTCCAACCAGCTGCTGCCTTAATTGTGTCAATGCTCGCTCCTCTTCGCCATGCCGCTGAAGTAGCGGCGTGTCTTGTACTGTGCGCAGAAAACTGTTTAATATCTATTCCACATTTTCCTAATGTATCTTTAATCCACCTTGAAATGATTTGCGTTGTGGCAACATGAATGGGTTTCTTAAAACTTAATAATAAATAATCATCACTTGAATTACGCGTTCTTTTGGTCCTTTCGATGTAAGTTGTTAGTGCTGAAGCTACACAAAGATTCGGATTATCTGTAAAATTAGGAATTATCAACAGAGGTTGTTCGCGATTTCTTGCGGACGTTTTCAATCTTTCATCTATCATTATTTCAATCTGGTCATTTTTAACTAAAATGTTACTAATTTTTATTTTTGATAATGTTTGAACACGTTGTCCAGTAACAAGAGCTAGTAAAGTTACTAGTTTCTTAGTTAATTGTTCCATTGAGATTTTATCATTTGGTACCCATCTTGACAATAATTTTAAAACTGGTTCTGGGTCCCAAATAAACGGATATTTTTGCTTTTGAGGTTTTACTATCGCTGCTCCTTAAAAAAACCTACGCAAGATGTCTTCATCAAATTTGTTTTTAAGTATAAAAGACAATGCTGCTCGAAAAGTGTTTAATGAACTATACGAGTTCACTGTCTTTAATAAAGTCGTAAAAAAGTAGATCCTTCAAAGAAGGTTCGAAGACTAAAACGTTGTTTTATTCACAATATCTTGCCCAGCGTTGTATAGGTCCTTCATACTGTTTTCTCGTCTGTTAACTGACAGAAGCTAAAACTATGTTTAGAGCATCTTCTGGAACTCCTTTGTTCAAAAAAGCTTGCCGCATAATTGTCCTGCTATCAGAGTTAGAGATGCTTTTAGTGGGTGTTCCTTCCTGAAAGGACAACCAATTAAATTATTCTTAGGGCCTAGATATATTGGTTTTGAAACAAGTAATTTATTAAATAAGGGGAACCAGGGCTGTGTTGGCCAAAAAGGGACCGCAACTACCCCTTCTGCTTTGTCTGTAATTATTTTTTGTAACGTTTTCAATATCATTGCAAAAGGTGGAAAAGCATAAAAGAATTCTTTACTCCAAGACACAGTAAAGGCATCAATTGCTATTGATTTTGAATCTTTTTTCCACGATATGAATCTGTCACATTTTACATTTGTTTTGGAGGCAAAGAGGTCAATTGTAAAGTTACCAAAAGTGCTTTTTATTTTTTGGAAAGCCCAGTAAGCCAATTCTCACTCTGTTTCCGGAGGTAATAACCGCGATTGCTTATCTGCTTCAAAATTTTCTTTTGATTTTATGTAGAAGGCAAATAACCAAATGTCCCTACTTTCGCACCACATCCAAATTTTCTTACTTATCTCGTTTAATTTATGATAACGGGTGCCCCCCATTTTATTGATATAGGCAATTGCGGTTGTGTTGTCTATTCTCAATAAAATCTCGCATTTATTATAATTTTTCGCAAAACACTTCAACCCAAAAAAAGCTGCTTTCAATTCTAAATAATTAATATGTTCATTTCTTTCCTCCTCAGTCCACCAGCCATTAGCTTTTACGCCTTCACAAAATACTCCCCAACCTGATAACGACGCGTCCGAAAAAATTTCAAGCTGGAAAACAAGGTTTCTAATTGGATTGTACGAATTGTAAATGTTACGCTTCCACCAAAGTAAGTCCGGTTTTATCTTTGGCGAAAGAGGCATCTTTTTATCAAAATTACCGTTAGATTTTTCTAATGCTAGGGACTTTTGTCTCTCTAATTCTTTAGTATATAGCCATCCATATTTTACTGCCGGACACGCCGCTACCAGCACTCCCACCAAATGCGCTAGATCTCTAATTTTACAGGATTTTTTATTTTGAAAATCTGATATTAATTTAAATATCCTGTGTCTTTTCTCTTGAGGCAATTCAAAATGTAATTCTTTGCTATTTAAGATAAATCCTAGAAATTTTCTAGATTGAGATGGAGTTAGTTCTGACTTTGGATAATCAATTATGAATCCTAAATATTCCAACAACTGTATCGCTAGTCTAACATCTTGTATACATTTATCCTCTGTAGGAGCTATTATTAACAAATCATCAAGGTAAATAACACAAATAATTGCTCTTGATCTAAGAAATTCTGCTAATGGCTTTAATAATTTAGTGAAGACCTGAGGGGCGGTACACAACCCAAAAGGCTAACAATTAAATTCATATAGAACACTTTGAAAAGTAAATCTTAAAAAACATCTATCTTTTTTATTAATTGGAATTAAAAAGTAGGCGTCTTTTAAATCTATTGTTGACATATAGCAATCTTTAGACATTAAACGCAAAGCTGTCCTTATATCCTCCATTTTAAAATGCGCAGGAAACAAGAAATTATTTAATTTCTTCAAATTTAAAATGAATCTCTTGTTACCATTTGGTTTATCTACGAAGAAAAAGCTCGATATAAATTGATTTTTACTGTGTTGGCAGGGTGATATAACTTTTTTATCGAGAAGGTCTTTATTGACTATTTTAAGATAATCAAATTCAGATTTTTTGAAAATTGGTTCCTTTGGAAAATCTTTTTGGCTTAATTTATTTATAAACGGTATTTTGTAACCTTTTATAATATTTAGTATATGTTTATCAGAAGTTAAGGATTTCCAACTTTCTTTAAAGTAGCTTAACCTTCCTGCCAATGTACTCACCTCTACTGACGGTTGAACTTCGAGCTCTTGGAGTATCTGTAGCTCTTTTGCAACCCCCCCCCCCCCCCCTCTTCGAGTTTAAAGGGTTAAATTTATGACCAGCTGATGGTTTTTTCCATTGAAACGATTGCTGTTTCATCGCCTGGGTCGTAATTTCTGCTGATTTAGCTGCTTCCAGTTGTTCGCTAAATTTATCTCCAAACAAAGAAGAACCTACTGGCTTACCTTCTGCCACTGATTTGACTCTTGGATTCAATTCTGCTGAAATAAAATATCGTCTCGTTAGAGACATACTGTGATGGAGATCTGTTAAGATTCTCCCCGTATCACCCAATAAGGTTAAAATATGCAAAAAGCTTTCATCTTTGTTGTCTATTTTATATTTTTTGAACTCAGTAATTGCCTTACCTAAGGCATTTAAACCTGCCCCTAACTGATTTTGGGCTCTGACCTGAAAATTGTCTTTTTTGATACTTAAAGGTCCCATTGCTCCCTTTATATCAAGGCCTAAAATTGGTGGTTTTGTTCCAGGGCAGTTTTGAGGCGCGGGATATTTATTTATTAGTTCTGCACGGGATTCTTTCGATAAACCTTCTCCTAATATTTTTGACCAAACTATTGTAAGTTCTTTGACCAGGGGTGGTGCATCTTTATTTATTAACGAGTCATCCCCCAAAACCTCGCTCACCGTCCCTCTTGTATCGAGCACGTGACGCCTCTCGTGGGTAACGTTCTTTTGATTTTACTATACCATCGTAGCTTGAAGACGATGTCGAGGAAGATGAGGTTTCAGATGAACTTTCCGGCGAAAGGTGCCGGCGTCGTTTTTTAACCTCACTTTTAGTTTCTTTGCGTTTTCGCTTCGAAACGCAGTCATTCTGTTTCCTGTCCATCTTGTTTACTGCTGCACACAATTAAAAGCTGCACAAAAAACTAATAGCTTGTAAAGAAATTGTACTTTTGAAGAACACGTGTGGCGTGGATCGCACAAGAAAACGTAATGGCGGGATGAGCGGTAAGAGCGGAAGAAGAATGCAGCGAGTCAGGCGGCTTAAAAGCGCGCGCGATTTGAAATCTTTAAAATATTGTGGTAGGATCGCGCAACTTAACGTTACTACAAATGATATAGAGGACAAGGCAGCAAAATATAATTATAAATTACTTTTAGCTCTCTCTTAACCGAACTTGGTAATTCTGCTTTAAATCCATACAATAATTCAAAAGGAATGTATCCTGTACTTGTATGTGGTGTAGTGTTGTAACAAAATGTTGCGTATGGTAACCAATTATCCCATTGTTGTGGATCTTGATCAACAAATGTTCTCAAATATACACCTAATGATCTATGATATCGCTCGATTTGTCCATTAGCCTGTGAATGATATGCAGTTGTTTGAATTTTCTTAATATTTAATAATTTACATACGGATTTAAATACTTCGCTTAGTAAATTAGATCCTTGATCTGTTAAAATAGTATTTGGAGTGCCATGTAAACAAATAATTTTAGTTACTAAATTTTCAGCAATCGTGTTTGCATCTTGATTAGGTATCGGTATAGCATGTGTAAATTTTGTTAAATCATCTTGAAAAGTTAAAATATATTTATTACCATTATCTGTTATAGGTTGAATAGGACCAACTATATCCAAAGATACTTTTTCAAAAGGTTTTGTTGATGTAGATGTAATTACCTTGGGAGATTTTACCTTTTTACTAATTTTTTGTTTTTGGTAATTTGAACAATTCTTTATATAAGTTTTTATATCATTAAAAATTTCTGGCCAATTAAATTTTACACGAATTCTTTTAAATGTTCTATTTACGTCTTGTTGACCTCCTACTGGAGTATCATGGTATTCTTTGATTATTTTTTGAATATCTTCACGCGATAAAATTTCTTGATTACCTCTCTGTGTATACACGTTTATCGTAATATTAGTACCTTTAAAAATATAACGTAACATCATTGTAACATTTTCCCATTTTAATCTATCATGCCTTCAACCTATACAAGGTATTACCAATTTTGTTATGTAATTTAATATACAAAATTATTTTAAATTTAATAAGGTGAAATATAAATTTTTGTACGATGGATTATCAAAATGATTAATTTTAGTGATTAAATATAAAATATAGCGGTCATTTTCTTTCAAATATAAAATTTTATACAATTGAAGATTTTGACTTTTTAATTCTGTTTCATTATTAAACTGCTTCTCAAAATCTTACGCTATCCCTAATCTCATTTCTAAATCGCTACTAATGCAATGGGTTAAACATAAATCTGGAGGTGCATTAAATAAATTATCATCTATTTCATTTAATTGGTATTAATAGGTAATTACGGTATTTTCAATATCTTGTCAAAAAATTTTTAATGACTTTTCTAGGTCTTCATTATTACTTAAATTAAGAAAATATATTTTGCTGAAAGCGTCTGCATTTGTATTTGCTTTTCCGTGTTTATGTATTATTTTAAAATCATACTCTTCCAATTTTAATCTCCATCTTATTAATCTAGAACCTGGATCTTGCATTTTAAACAAATAAATTAAAGATTTTTGATCTGTGACAATAGTAAATTTATGTCCGTAAAGATAAGGTCGAAAATGTTTCACTCCCCATACAATCGCACATAGTTCTTTTTCAACGACGGAATAATTTAGTTCATCTTTATTAAAACATTTACTTGCGAATGCTATCGGTAAATCTTTACCAATTTCTCCTTGAGATAAAACTATTCCCATTGCATGCTGACGCGCATCAGTGGTTAAAATAAATTCTTTATTAAAATTTGGAAATTTTCGAAAAATCTGGTATGAATCGTCCGTAATATCCTACGAACCCGAGGAATGATTTAATATCTTTTTGGCAATTTAGAATTTTAAAATTTTAAACAGCTGCTACTTTACTCGGATCTGGTTTAATACCATCTCTGTAATTATATGACCTAAATAAATTATTTCCTTTCTTAAAAATTCGCACTTATCTGGTTGCAATTTTAAATAATGCGCGCGTAATCTTTCAAAAACGTCTAATAATTTTGTGTTGTGATCTTCTAAACTTTTTCCGTATATTACTATGTCATCTAAATAAACTAAACAGTTAATCCCTTGCAATCCAGTTAAAAAATGGTTCATTAACCTTTGAAAACTTGTAGGAGCACCTTTTAAACCCATGGGCATTCTTTTATATTGATAATGCCCTGTCGACGTACTAAATGCTGTTTTTTCTTTATCATTATCGGACAGTAATAACTCGATAAATCTAGAGTAGTAAAAACTTTTGAGTTGCCCAACTGATGTAAAATATCTGTTATATTTGGTAATGAAAAAGCATCTCCTACTGTTACGTCATTTAATTTTCTAAAATCTTGAATCAATTTTTTTCGGAATAATTAATAAAGGTGCATTCCATGGACTTACTGAAGGTTCAATTATATCATTCGTTAACATTTCATCAATTTGCCTATTAATCTCGTCTTTTTGTTTCTCAGGTAGTCTATAAGGTTTAACATGTATTGGCTGTGTATTAGGTACAGTTGGAATATTATGCTTTATCGTTTCGGTATGAGTCAATTTATCAAAATCTGGAATATGAGAAATATCTTTATACTCTTTACATATTTTTATTAAAGAATCGCGCTCCTCTTTATTCAAATGATCTACCCGTATTTGTTCAGTTAAACTCTATAATCTCTCATATGAACTATCATTATCAATATTTACAATATTATAATCGCATAAATCTTCAAAAATAACGTCATCATGATTAAACTCAATATTATCCTCATTATTATTTAAAACATTCACGTAAACATAACCATTATTCGGCCTCACTAAACAATTACTTATAAAAACTCCGTTATCTAATTCTCTTGATTAACATATCGCGTTATTAACCTTACTCGTATTTATTTTCAATATTACTTCACTACGCGGCAGTAAAATCGACACATTGTCACTCGCTATAAACTGCCATATTATTAATTCATCATAACAATAAAAACTTAATTCTCTTTTACAATAATCTACATTTACGTCAAACTCATCTATAAAATCTTTACCTAGGATTCCATCATTTTTTATAGGGAAGTTACTCGGCACTACGTGAAATACATGCTTTATAATAGAATTATTCGCCCTTATACTTAATTCGCACACTCCTAATGAAAAAATATTGCCCTCCGTTATATCTTTTATTTCAACTTTTGACTCAATAAACACTTGAATTCCATTTTTTAACTTACCTTCTTTAATTATGCATATGTCGGCACCCGTATCAATTAATAAATTTGTTATTTCGCTACTTGTATCAAAACTTTTTACATGCACACTATCTCGACGTAAATTTTCTGAGAATGATATTGTATGAATTTTGCACTTGCGGATAATCGACATTTGCACTTCTCTGGACGCTCCGCTGGACATGTCCAGGGACGCATTCGTTTTTTAAATTTTATGCGTCAATAATATTTACTCTACGCTATTGATTAAAATTTTATTTATTTTTGTGAACAAAATTATGTCTGTTAGCACCATATATATTAGAAAAGTTATTAGGTGTTTAATTGCGACTTGAAAAATTACTGGGATTATGGTTACGATGTGTATGTGTAAATGTCACGTTTCTAAGCGTGTTTGTGTGGTTATATGTATTATTGTTTCTTTGCCTATCTATATCTCGCTTTTTAAAACAATTATTAATTTAATGCCCAGTTTTATGACAGAAAGTACAAGTTATTATATTTATATTTCTATTTGGAAAATTTGGTAAACGTGATTGATTTTGTCTGCACCGATTAGCAGTATGGTCTACTTTATTGCAATTATAGCATCTAGATAAATTTTGATTAGTATTATAGTCATTTTTTTGAATGCGTTTAATTTGCATGACTCGTTCCTCTTCTACTGCACATTCGACTGCATCATTAAATTTTCAAATCTACTTGCTTTTACAACAGTTTTTATTGGATCAAAAAGACCTTCTTGAAATGCTTTTAAACATAATTTAGAATTAAGGCTAGTTATAACATTTGTAGCTGCTTGACCCTCACTTACTATACAAGCATTATTTAAATCTATTGTTAATCTTCCTAATCTATTGGCAAAGTCTCTTATAGTTTCATTATACCGAATTTTACTGCTAATTTCTTTGACTGAATTTGTAGTTCTAATTTTAACTCATCCCATGTAGTAATTTCTTTATATTTGATTATATTATATGCTAAACCCGTTAATTTGGTTTTGATAATATCTAAAAATTGGAGCAGTTGTCCATTATTTGTTGTGGTATCTCTGACTATAGCGTAACATGTTAAAAATCTGTGTAAATTTTGCCTGTTCCCGTCAAATTCGGGTATGATTTTAATGCATTTTCAATTGTACAATTCATGGCTATTTCTCTTTGTACTAAATTTATGTACTCTTCAATATCAGTACCAAATAAATTGAGTATATCCCCTGACATACAATAAAATTAGGCTTAAAATTACTTACATTAGCGTACACTAACACTTTCACTAATTCTTTTCTCTGGGGCTGACTCTGACAACGACTACGACTGGAACTCGAATTGCTGATTTTGGAACTGCAAACCTCTCTCGAACACAAGAACTCGAACTCAGGATAATCGAACTCAGGAAACACGAATTCAGGAAACTCGAACTCAGGATATTCGTTGAACGTTTCACTTGTTGCACTTATTTTATGTTTGCTGATATTTAGTAAATGTTCATCCGCACTGTAGCACTTACGTCTTTCCGCAATAACGAATGTCTTACTTGGATTATCGTTGAATTAGTTTTACTTGTCGCTGATATTTATTAAATGTTCATCCGCACGGTAGCACATAATAATAAAAATGTCAAATTTGGTTTAAACAAAGGTTAATAACTCTTCAAAGTAAAAATAAAGTGACGTTATACAAAGACAAAGAAAATATATTGAATTTCATGAAACATAAGCGAAATCAGAATTAAATAAAATGCTTAATAAGTAGAGTAAAGTCGGGGAATGTGGAATACCGTTTTTATTTCATTGAAAAAAGCATGTGAAAAGATGTCGGTTAATCATCAAATCTTGCATATAGGTTACTTAAAATGTACTTTACAAAGTAGTAACACTATCAGGTTGATTATCTAGAAGAATTCACTTATAAGGACGATTTTGTTCAAGATTGAAATTTTTACTCTTGTTGAAAAAGGGACGGCAATGTGGTATACCATGGTGCATTAATGTGGAATATTTTCCACATAACCGTACTTACTTTCACAGTATAAGCAAATTCGAAAAATAATGCAAATATGTACTTTAAATTATTTCCTTCTTCAAAAATATAAACAAAAATAAAATTACGACGCTACTGGAATGTAACAGAATAAACTATATTACATAAACGCATTTCAACAAAGTTATCTTGTTTATTCTACATAGTAACTATAATTGACGACAAAAGTCGCAAACATAGGTATCTGTTTCTGTACCTGCACATTCCTCATGTACCCAGGCCTGGCACAGCAAGCACATAACCCAAGTCTCCCCTCCACGATCTTCGGAAATCTTTCCATCGCAGAAAATGCAAACAGCGTCTTGACTGGGAGATTTTTCTGGAAAAATTTCCTCGTCAGTGGAATCCTGAACAGAAAAAGATGATTCTTCGGATTCTGTTGTTGAGACACTTCGTTGTTTCTGTGCCAGTTTTTTCGGCTTAAGATTCTTTAGCCTTTTCTTGGGTAATTGTTTAGTTGTGTTTTTACAACTAGGTCTGGCTTCATCAAATATTCTTCTAGTCGCTGTTGCTACTTTATTATTAAGTTTGTCTACCGACTCCTCGAGTTCATTTTTATTCGGTGTCGATGTGATTATCTTCGCTTTTCCCGGTTTTCGTCCACGTGTTCCTATCTTTTTTGCAATTTTAGTACCGATATGATTTCTTCTGGATGAACAGAAATGGTTGATACATCAGATTGTTGTTCAGTCTCATCATGTCTTTGCTCTTCCTGTGGTTGATTGTGATATATAATATCTGTCTCTTCAGCATCTGCTGATAGTCTTCTTCTGAAAAAACATCTCTTCGAACAGGATAAATGCCTGTTGTGGCGAAACTTTTGACTGCTCGTTCACCACTTTGAGTTTTCAAATAGGCCTTTCCAAAAATTTCGCCTACATCAAAATGAGTTATAGGACGTAGCGTATATAAGTAACATGCATTTAACTGATTAAATTATAACTTATAGAAAAGTAATAAGTTTACAATGCAATTGTGTGATTATTATTCACACAGTTCTATTATGAATACACATATTGAAATTGATGAAGAGGTAAATATATTAATTAATTAATTAATATATAGCTAATTTTTATTAATTATATTTTAAGGATATGAAGAAAAAAGCGGTTAGCAACATTTCATAATTGGTCAAACAAATTCATAGATCCAAAGGCATGTGCCGAAACAGGCTTTTTCTATAAAGGAGTTCTAGATGTTGTTCGCTGTGCATTCTGCTCTCTGGAAATTTATAACTTTGTAGAAGGTGATAATCCTCATGAGAACCATTTAAAATATAATAAAGCTTGCCATTTTATATATGGTTATGATTTAGGTAATATACCGATAAAACCCTCACGTACTGTTTTAAAGAACTTAAACTATTGCTGTAAAAAAGAATGTTTTATTGTACCAATATTTCAAGTAGACGGCATGGCTTGCACGACATGTAAATCTTATTCTTATTGCACATGTAATTGTATTACTATGAAAAATAATAGAGAAATACAAATACAATCTGAGAAAAACCCACGTAGGGTTGTAGATACACTAGCTTCAACTAAAATCAAGCAATTGGGTAAAAAAAAATTGTGTTTGTTGTGAAGCAAACTGCAATCGTTTACCGAATAAATGTCCTGAATGTAATGGGAAATCTTGTTGGATATATACACCGCCAAGTATATATAGCGAAGGTACAATAGCATGTTATAAAAAATAATGTATTTATGCCATTGAGAGTTATAATGTTTACAAGTATCACCCCAAATTACAATAAAAGTATTATAATTATAAAGTGTAATAATATTAATAAAATATATATATATACGTGCATTGTTTATTTTATTACCTATACAAATTAATTGATAATATATATATTTATTGCTACTTTTCATCGCTTCAGAAATAATTTGTCTCCGCATTCTTATTACGATAGAACTGCATACTATGATAATAACAAATTCCAGCGATAGTTATTTCCGTCAATTATCACAGGATGTATTCATATGCACTTGATAATATATATAATTATATTGAAAGTAATAATTATTTATAAAATATGTTTCAAAAGCGTTGCGAAAGTGCATAGTAATTATCGATTTTTGATAACTATAGAAATTTATTTTGATCAAGTAAATAAAATTTATTGATTGCTGGAACAAAATTTGTAACGATAATGATTTACTTAGAAAGATAATTATGGTTAATGAATAAAAGTCAAACAATACAATTTATTTTAGTATTTTAGTACTATAATTTGTTAATAGATGGCTCTGTATGTTCACAGGTATTTCTGATAAACAAAAACATGCAGTAATAAAATAACTTAGTTGTAAAAGTTTTTAATAATTAATTATTGTTGTTAACAATGTTAATTCTTGGACATAATAATAGATGGCTCTGTACGTTCATAGGTATTTTCGATGAACAATAACAAATAGCACTAAAATAACTTAGTTTTAAAAGTATACAATGTCTAATGATTTTTGATAACTATATACCTTTATAATTATGATCAAGAGAACAAAATAATAATAATTTTGATTGCAGAAATAAAATTTGTAACGATTAATTTTTTGACAAACTTTTTTCCACCATTTCATAATTTTGTCCATAGATGGCTCTGTACGTTCATAGGTATTTCAAACAAATAAAAACAAACACTAGTATAATAACTTAGTTGTAAAAGTGCGTAATGTTTAATGATTTTCGATAACTATATACTGTCAATTATCACAGGATGTATTCATATGCACTTGATAATATATATAATTATATTGAAAGTAATAATTTTTTATAAAATATGTTTCAAAATTGTGATATAAAATAAAAGTATTATAATTATGAGATGTAATAATGTCAATAAATAAAACAAATATATATATATATATATATATATATATATATATATATATATATATATATATATATACATTGTTTATTTCATATAGTAGTACATATGTATTATCATAATAATAAATTATTCTCCGAGACAGTTGGAGACATATGTTATTCTGAAGTAATTGATAATAGATATCTATTGTTACTTTTCTCTGCTTCAGAAATAATTTGCCTCTGCATTATTTTTGGCAAAGATAAAAGCGTTGATTTGCTTATATGCTGCTGTAGTATATATGCAGCTTGTCGCAATAATGCAGGAGGATACACCGTTCCATCATAGAGTTCTGGTGTTACAACAGTAGGTATTTCTTTACAGAGCAATGGAATGTAACAATTTTGTTCACTACCCGTATTTATTATAATAATACTGTTCTTTAAACGAATAATGTTTGCAGACTGACAGAATATTTATAATAAATTCATAATGATAATCATTCCCACACCATGCAGGAAATAAAACATGTTGCAACAAGTTTATACCCCAACACAAATGTGTTGTGATAAGAGGACTTCTGTTGATAATAAATTCACAGTGATAACCAATGTTCCCTCTAATTTTTTCGCTGACTGCGCGGTGCAATATATGTAGGAGCGAAAATTTTCAAAACGTATGGAAAAGTGTGCAAGTGTGATGTCGAATTTTGTGCCATTTTTTTTCTGAAACCAGTGATTATGATAAAACATAATTTTAAATTTAATAATTAAATCAGATTTTTACGAAAACGTAGAAGGGCCACCGTTGTATTTTATTTTATAATTCAGACTTTGAAACTCTGAATTCAATAATTCAAACTTTATAACTCTGAATTTCATAATTTAGACTTCAAATCTCTAAATTCAGACTTTGCAACTCTGAATTCAGACTTTTAAACTCTGAATTCAGACTTCAAAACTCTAAATTCAGACATTGAAACTCTGAATTCAGACATTAAAACTCTGAATTCAGACTTTGAAACTCTGAATTCAAACTTTGAAACTCTGAATTCAGACTTTGAAATTCTGAATTCAGATTTTAAACTCTGAATTCAGACTTTTAAACTCTGAATTCAGACTTTTAAACTCTCAATTCACACTTTTAAACTCTGAATTCAGACTTTTAAACTCTGAATTCACACTTTTAAACTCTGAATTCAGACTTTTAAACTCTGAATTCAGAGCTTTAAACTCAGAGTTTCAAAGTCTGAATTCACAGTTTCAAAGTCTGAATTCAGAGTTTCAAAGTCTGAATTCAAAATTAAAAAGTCTGACCTTTTGAATTCAGAGTTTAGAACTATGAACTTAGAGTTTCGAAGTCTGTATTCAAAGTTTCAAAGTCTGAATTCAGAGTTTCAAAGTCTGAATTCAGAGTTTCAAAGTCTGAATTATAAAATAAAATACAACGATGGCCCTTCTACGCTTTCGTAGATTTTCTAGTAATAACGGTCAGTTTGTCAGTTTTGCAGTTTTATTACGTGCGTTTATATTAATTTGCAATGAATTGGGAAACTAATCACAGCGACGAGGTTCCTGTGGACATAAAATAAGCGACAGCGATATTATTTTATTTTTAAGTTAATCTCATTTTATTATATGTGAGGGTTACAAACCACGTGTTTGCAACCACGCTCGCTATGCTGCATACAAATCGCACATAGACACAACAACGGACTTCCATTTCTTAACATAAAGCAAACCAAGCAACGCTGGATGACGTGTCGACGTTTAAATGTCAAAGGCCGATTTCAAAAATTTTGTTGACCCTCTGAATTTTACTTTTTTTGTGGAATTTGAATTTTTGTCATTTTTAGATACAATTCTTTTATAAAATGAAATATAAAAAATGGTGCGCAGAATACAAAAATGACTGTGCAACTTTAGAAAAATTAGTGCGCACACTGGTGATAACCATTTCCGCTCTATGTGGAAAACAAAACATGTTTTAACAAGTTTACATCCTGCACACATGCGTCCTGTGATAAGAGTGTTTCTGTTTGATAAACATTTCCTGCTATAAAAGCTGCATCCTATGATATCGGTATATGACTCGTTGTTATCTCAGCGAAATAACCAGCAGTTTCAATACGTAGAAGAAAAGAATGTCTGTTAATAATTATAATTCAAATGAAAGTGTATGCGAGCTAAGTAATAAAGTTGTAAGAAATGTGCAAAATGCATCAATGTTAATAAAAACTGGTGAGGAAGCTGAAATATGGTGTAAAAATATAAATAAAATAATTTTTCCTACGACCACTGTTAAAAATAGTATTTTTAACGGTTGCTTAGCAAGTTAAAAATAACAGTTTATAACACAGTAAATACTTTTAAAACGTTGCCATTGACAACGTGTTAAAAGTAAAAAACAAATTTACTTTTAACACGTCTTATGTTCAGTTGTTCATAACAAATACATCATGATCTGTCATAAATGTCATTCTAATGCTTAGTTTTTATTTACTAATAGGTACATAACTGTGGTCGTAGGAAAAATAGTGTATGATATTTGTGTTAAAAGTGATTTTATTTCGTTCGTGGGGTTTGTTAAACTCGGCTTCGCCTCGTTTCAAACTTCCCCACTCACTCATAAAATGTCACTTTTAACACTTATATCATAAATAACTATTAACTATAAATAAATGTATTCAACAACCGAGAACCCAATTTGAAAATTTACATAAATTAGAAGCTAATTTATCAATATTAAAATTTTATCGTGAAAAAATTTAAAATACTAAGAAAACAATAGGATCGGGTTTAACTAATAAAAAAAAAATGTTTTAATATGGAGGGATATAAAATCTGTATTTAACAAACGTATTACGACAGGTATTATAATAAATAAAGCAGGGTTTAAAGATCCTAAACAATTTTTTGATAAAGCATACACAATTTTTAAAAATAGAATAAATAAAGCATTAAAAATATGTATACTAAAAGTTAATGTATTATTCAGCGGCGATTTTATATTACCACATTCAAATAAGTGTGAAATTAAAACATTTCATACAAAAAATAATATAATAGATAAGCAGTGGTATGAAGTAAATGTTGTACAAAACATTCTAAGAAAACTCGAAGAATTTCAAGAACGTGACTCCGGTTGGGCTTTGTTAGAAATATTACACTTAAAAATAAATATAAACAGTTATATACCGCTAACCATCGGTAAATACATAGATTTACCTCAAACTATAAAAAATAAACATGCAATTATTAATGTTAAAAACAAAAATGATTACTGTTTTTTGTGGGCAGTTGTATCAGCATTATATCCGATAAAGAAAAATGCAGATCGCGTTACATCATACCCACATATCTCAACAGTTTTGAAATATGACGGTTTATCATTTCCTATGAAATTAAAGGATATATCAAAGTTTGAAATAATGAATCATTTAAATATAAATGTATATACTTTAGAAGAAAAAACCCCGCAACAAAGTGGAATCCGATGTAGCGCAGGAGGAAGAAGAGGCTGCTGAAAAAAAAGAAGATTTGTACTAGTACCAGTCCTACTAACTAAAAATTATTATGAAAAAACAATACATCTTCTTATGCTTTATTCAAAAATTGCTGCAGACGGAGAAGAAGAAGAATTTGAAGAGTACTCTGAAGAAGAAGAAGACGAAAAATTAATCGTGAATGAAAAGAAAAAAAAACAGCGAATTGACATCATAAAATCATCATCAAATTATCATTTTATGTGGATTAAACATTTATCACGTTTATTACGAAGACAATTAACAAAAAAGAAGTGTAAAACTTTTTTGTGTGATAAATGTTTAAACCACCTTGGAAGTTTAACGATACTCAATAAACATAAAGAATGCTGTGATGCAATGAATAAATGTCGATTAGAATTACCCACAAGTAAACAAAATATTTTGGAATTTTAAGCATGAAGAATTAGTACCGTTTGTTACATTTGCAGATATTGAATCGATTTTGCAAAATATTAACGATTCTTCAGAGTGTAATACGGAAAAAACACATAAACATATTCCTTTTAGTATAGCATACTACATGAAGTGTTCATATGATGATAATTTATCAAAATTTGTTATTTATAGAGGTAAAGATTGTATTGATTGGTTCACAACACAATTACAAATAATTGCTAAAAATGTTGATGCTATTATGAAAAACATAGTACCAATTAATTTAACGCAAAAAGAACAATCAGAATTTTATAAAGCAAAAATATGTTAGATATGTCATAAATATTTAAATAATGATAGAAAAGTACGTGATCATTGTCACTTAACAGGAAAATTTCGAGGAGCCGCACATTCAGAATGTAATTTAAAATATACAATTTCTCATACTATTTCAGTAGTATTCCATAATTTATCTTCTTATGATGCACATTTCATAATAAAAAATATTGTAAAAAATATTGCGGGGTTTACAAAATTGTTACCTATAAATAAAGAAAGATACATATCATTTACAAAATATGTAGAAGATACAAAAATACAATTCAGATTTATTGATTCATACCGATTTATGGCATCAAGTTTAGATAAGTTATCATCATATTTAGATGTAACAGAAAAAGTGATTACAAGAAATAATTATTTATCAGAAATTGAATTTAATTTGGTTATACGTAAGGGTATTTTCCCATATGAATACATAGATTCTTGGGAAAAACTTGAAGAAGAAAAACTTCCAGAAAAACAATATTTTTATAGCACTATTAAGAATGAGCATGTTAGTGATTATGATTATGAATTTGCTAAATAAATTTGGCATACATTTAATATTAAAACATTGGGACAATATGCGGATCTTTATTTAAAAACAGATGTGTTATTGTTAAGCGATGTGTGAAAATTTTCGGGAAAATTGTTTGAAAACGTATAAATTAGATGCTTTCCATTACTATACAGCTCCAGGCTTAGCATTCGATGCTATGCTAAAATGTACCCAAATAAAATTAGAACTATTAACAGATATTGATATGGTTTTGTTTATAGAACGCGGGATTAGGGGAGGGTTAAGTCAATGTTCTAATAGATATGGTAAAGCTAATAACAAATATATGGGAGATAAATATAATTCAAATGAGCAAGATTCATACTTAATGTATTATAATGTTAATAATTTATATGGAGCTGCCATGAGTTTATTTTTACCATACGCAGACTTTGAATATATATATATATATATATATATATATATATATATATATATATATATATATATATATATATATATAATATTGATATTATGAACATTTTAAATATTGGCTATATTTATGAGGTAGATTTAGAATAACCTGCATATTTGCATTATAAACATAAAGACTTACCATTTTGTCCTGAACATTTTATACCATCAATATCAAAGCAGTCAAAATTAATCGCAAAATTGCATCATAAAATAAAATATGTTATTCATTATCAAAATTTAAAACAGTGCTTAAAACATGGTCTTAAAATAACACATATACATAGAGTTTTAAAATTTAAACAAAGTGCTTGGTTAAAAAAATATATAGATTTAAACACAAATTTACGGATGAATAGTAAAAATGAATTTAAAAAGAATTTTTATAAACTTATGAATAGAGACCGGACAAAAAGGCACGAAAAAAACAGAAAAAAGCATTTTAAAAAGCATTAAATTTTGACAAAAAAAGCATTAAAAAGGCACAAAAAATGTAAAAAAGGCATAAAATTGAAGGAAAAGGCATACAAATCAGACTAACAACAAAAAAATTATTATAAACTAATAACATTTTATTTTCATCAAAAGTACAGCTTCAAACAAAAATTTTATAAAAAGAAAAATAACTAATCCCGAAAGCAACTAATTATTAAATGCTGTTCTAAATGTTCCATTGAAAAGTTGTGTCTTCTATCATTTAACAAATTCTTGTAAGCTGAAAAACTTCGTTCTACGTCGACACTTGTAATTGGTGCATATTTGAATTTTGCAATTAAAGCGGGATCCATAATAAAATCAAGAACATGGTCACCATTTAAAATTGATGCAATTTTTTGTAATGTGTCAAATCCTTCATTTTTAAGCAGAACTTCGTTTAATTTATTTTTTATCATTCGACCAATAACTCCTGGTACGGTATCCGTGGCTTCTTTAAAATTTTTAGTGATCTGTACTGCAGTAACTAAAGATAATTCCTGCTTCTCAAGTGATTTTATTGAGTCACTTACATAATTGTAATTGGTTTTAATAAATGCCAAATTATTTTGTAATTCAACATCTTCCAATACGGCCTGACAATCTTGTATTGCTTTACTACTTGTTTCTGAAAATTTATTTGGTAATTTTCTAAAACTGTCTAAGGTATTTGTGTAGTAAATAGCGGCTTCTAACCATGTTCCCCATCTTGTAAGAACTGGTTCTGGTGGTAATGGTGTATTTGGCAATTTGTCTTTAAACATTTGTACCCTTAAAGGAGTTTTAACAAATATTTGTTTACCACATTTTATTAATTTATTTACAACCGGAAACTGTAATCTTATACTTTCAGCTACTCGATTAAGTCCGTGCGCTAAGCAAGTGCAATGAATTAAATTCTGATAAAAGATCTTCAAATTAGATGCAGCTTTTACCATATATGTTGCTGCGTCTGACAGCATGAGTAAAATTTTATCACTCGGTACCGGCTCCGGTAAGAAAAAATGTGTCAATTCATCGTGAATAAATTTTGTTATTGTATTATTATTTGTTTTACTTAATTCTTTCGTACTTATTAGAAAACTTTTTGATGGATTTTCATCATTTAATACTCCGATTAATAAATTTGCCACGTATCGTCCACATACATCTGTAGTTTCGTCTACACATATCCATATATAGTTATTTCCAATAATACTTTTTATATCCTGAATAACTTCTTTGTGCACTGAACTAACATAATTTTTGCGAAGATGGCTTTCATCAGGAATGTACATTGCGCAATATGTTTGTAAAAACGTTTTGAAATATTTGTTTTGCAATTTATAAATGGGTATATTAGCTTTTATCAAAGTTTTGCAGAGATTAAAATTAAATTTTGATTGTTCAGTAGAGCCGGAAGTAGATGCCATGGATGCAGCAATAGATTGTTGTTTCTTTGTTTGAGTTTGCAATAGTTTTAGTTTTTCCCGATGTACTGACGTTTTCACATGCTGAATTATGTAGTATATCTTCTCACAATTAATCTATTAATTGAAATAACATCAATACATTTTACAATTTTAATTGCAAGTAAAACTTACGGTTTTTGTACACGCTTGGCAAAATACTTGTTTGCAGTCGTATTTTAATTCCTTGTAATCTTTAATCCATTCCGATACAGTGGGTTTTTGTTTCGGCATTGTTCTACGAACGCACTACACACTCTCACACGAAAAACTTAGCTCATCTGATTGAATTCAAGACACAACGCAAGTCTCAGTAAACACGGGGAATCCCACGTCAGACTGCATGGCGGGGAATTACAAAGTATAAATTCATACACGAAGCAAATGGGCAGTGGTGTAGCATGGTAGGAATGATAGAAGCAAAATCCTTTTTGCAATTAAAATTTGGAAAAATCGCGTCAAAAGTAAAAAAAAAGCTGTAAATAGGCATAAAATAAATAATAGGCATGAAAATTCAAAGAAAAGCAAAAAAGGCATAAAAAACTTAATCTTATTTTATTTCTGTTTATCTGATTCGTGCAGATTATGAAAAATATTTTTTATGCTTTCAATTTTAATCATAGGCATATTTCTTTAAATCCGGTCTCTACTTATGAATAATGCAATGCTGTCTTCGGGAAAACTATGGAGAATGTTAGAAAACATAAAATTGTTAAAGTGGTAACCAACTGGGGTGGTCGTTATGGGACAAAAGCATATATATCCCAACCAAATTTTCACAGTTGCACCATTATTGATGATGATATCGTTCTCATTGAAATGAATAATAAATATGTTATTTTTAATAAGCCCATTTACGTTGGATTTGCTATATTAGATCTGTCAAAAATATATATTTACGAGTTTCATTACGAATTTATTAAACCAATTTTTAACGATCACGCAAAATTATTATATACGGATACGGATAGTTTAATTTATAATTTCTTTGATATAGATATTTACAACATAATGTTGAAATATATTAATAAATTAGATACATCCGATTATAAAAAAGATAATCCTTTTAAACTACCTCAAGTAAATAAAAAAGTGATAGGATTAATGAAAGATGAAAATAACGGCAAATTATGTCTGAGTTCATAGGTTTGCGATCAAAAATGTATACTTATAAAGTTTTGGAAAATTCTTGCACCATTGAAAAAACAAATAAAAAGGCTAAAAGTATTACATATGGCACATTAAAATCTATACAATTTAGCGATTATTATGACTGTTTGTTTAATAATATTTCACTATCTAAAAACTAGTATACATTTTTATCAAAAAAACATGAAATCTATACGGTTAAACAAAAAAAATTGGCGCTTAGTCCACATGATGATAAACGTGTTGTAAATTATGTGTACACTGATACATTACCTTGGGGTTATGAAATGTAATAAAATATAAACATAAGATAAAATATTTTTATTGTATTTATTAAAAGAAAAATATAAACATTATATGTAGATAATTATTTTTTGTTTTTATTATAAAAACATTCTTCTTGTTCTTATGTATATGATTGGTTTTTGATATCATTAAATTTTTTTCTCTGCTGTTGACGGAAGGCTCTTTTTACCGTCTTGGAAGCTTTAGATGGAGGTGGGATTAATACTAATTTATGTTCGATATTTGATGCGGGGTTATATGTAGATTCATCACACTGATCCCAGTTCTCTGATGATTCAATATAGTATGGTTGAACGGGATGTACCGGTGTTGTAGTATCTTGAACGGTATGTTGTTGTGTAGTAGTAGTAGTAGTATATTGTTGTTGAAAGGGGTTATATGCGGATTCATCACAATCATCCCAGTTCTCTGTTGATTCAACAAAATATGGCTGAACGGGGTGTAGTTGTTGTTCTGGTTCTGATGATTCTTCAACATCAGTATCCCAGTTCTCAGATGATTCAATATAGTACGGTTGAACAGGATGTAGCGGTGTAGTAATGTCATATGGTTGAACATCAGTATCCCAGTTCTCAGATGATTCAATATAGTAGGGTAGAACGGGATGTAGCGGTGTAGTAATGTCATATGGTTGAATATAATATAATAAGTCTTTATTAATAATTGTTAGCCTTAAATTAGTATTTATAAACTTGGTTATATAAATATTAGTGTTTTAATCTATTTTACACTTCACCTAAATAAATAAAACGTTACAATTGGTGTCAGGTGCAAGGGTTAAAAAAAAACTGTGAAGTGTAAATTAAAATAAATAAAATGGCGAGTAAACAAGTAAAATTAAGTGAATTAAAAGTAACCGATCTCAAGAGGGAGCTGGAAGACCGAGAGTTAGAAACATCGGGATCCAAGGCTGTTCTGCAACTTCGTCTACGGCAAGCTTTAGTAGAAGCTGGTGAAAATCCAGATGAGTTTGTATTCGAAATTGCGGGTAGTTTCACCGATTTTGTTAGAACATTAGAACAAAAATTAGAGGAAAGTTCTAGAAAATCTGAAGAAAATTCTCGAACTTTAGAAGAAAAATGATGGAAAATTCTAGAACATTGAAAGAAGAATTAATAGAAAATTCTAGAAGTTTAGAACAAAAATTGGAAGAAAAATTAACAGAAAATTCTAGAATATTGAAAGAAGAGTTAATGGAAAATTCTAGAACTTCGGAAGAGAAACTAAACGAACAATTTAAAGAACAATTGAAAGAAAGTTCTGGAATATTAGGAGAAAGAATAAAAACTTATGAGAAGAAACTTGAAGAGTTACAGCAAAATTTCTCCAAAATTACGTCACCAGTGGTTTCAAATCCTGATATAGCTAAGACGGATGAGATTCAAGAAAACAAAACAGTAAAAGCGGAACATAATTCAAGACTGCACATTAAAACACCCGAATTCGACGGCAAGTCATCATGGCCGAATTATGTAAAACAATTTGAAGCCGCTGCCAAAACAAATGACTGGACTTCCAAGGAGAAGGCTACAGCGCTGACAGTTTCACTGCGTGGAGAAGACATCGATATCCTACAGACGCGCTAAAAGAGGATGAACAGGAAGACTACGAACAACTTGTTAAGCGATTGGATATGCGATATGGCAATGCGCATCTGGAGCAGGTGTACCAGACGCAACTGAGGAACCGATATCAGAGTTCAAAAGAGAACCTTCAAGAATTTGAAGCGGATATAGCTCGTTTGGTTCGTCTCGCACATCCTACAGCCCCTGACAGCGTTTTGGAATGCCTAACCGCACAAGCATTTATCTATGGGGTCCGAGACAATGAAACTCAGCAGGCACTACGATTGGCTCGACCAAAAACTCTGGTTGATGCACTTTCATATGCCTTAGATCATGAAGCTGCAAAACAAGCTTCACGCAACCAATCGCGAGTGCGAATTATCGATGCTGAGAGGAATGAAGACAATGAGGATCTAGATGACAGGATAAGACGAATTTCATCTGAAATTCATGGCGCGGGAAGAAAGAAACTCCGCTGTTGGAATTGCGGTGAATTAGGTCACCCACAAAGACTCTGCAGAAAACAACAGAGGAAAGCAGAAGCAAGAAAGGAAGAAAAAGAGTCGGGAAACTAAGTCGGGTTGATGCGAAGGGGCAATCGTCGACCCGTATTCCAGTAGCCCCAGAATCCATTAGTTATGTCGCATCCCTTCATCATCAAGCTAAGAGCGTCTATGTAGACGGCTCTATCAATAGCTGGCCGCTTAAAATGTTGCTGGATACGGGTGCGACAAAAACAATAATCAGACCCGACTTAGCAAAAAACTGTGCAGAAAACATCTACTTCCAACAAAGTGGCAAATACGAACAGCCACAGGAGAACAAGCTTCTGCATCTGGAGAAATAGATTTGAGCATCGCTGTTGGAAAAACTTACATTAAACATCGTGTGCTGGTAGCTGACGTAGAAAATGAATTCATCCTCGGCATGGATATAATGAAAAAGCATGGATTTAAACTTGACCTGAAGAATGGAGTGATGATGGTCAATGATGAAGAACTGGTATTAAATCCACGAGACGACAATGCCATGCGAGTATTGATAACGGAAGATGTAACCCTCCCAGAACGGAGTGAATCAATCGTGGAAGCACAGTTAGAAGGTAGCTTCTGTGAGGGAAACATTGTCATGCTCCAGCCGAAAAACGATGATGCCAAAACTGGGACTGGGATTGTAATAGGAAAAGCCTTGCTCAAATCGGACAAGATAATCCCAGTTCGAGTAATGAACATTAATTTTTATCCCGTTATACTGAAGAAAGGGACCATAGTAGGAGAATGCTAAACGATATCATCGATTATTCGAACTGTGACGGCCAAAGACAACACATCCTGTAAAGTTCCAGATATTCTAATAAAGGAGCTGTCATCATCGTTCCAGGACTTGACTGCCGACCAGAAAACCAAGGCTACGAACTTAATTGGAACCTTTTAAGATGTGTTCCAATTTGACAAGAAGGACAAAGGACGAACCAATGTAGTCCATCATAAAATAGACACCGGAGACGCAAGACCCATCCGCCAAACAGCAAGAAGATTACCACTGGCGAAGCGGGAAGAAGCTGAAGAAATTATAGAGGATATGAGGACGGAAGGTGTGATTGAACCTTCAAGCAGTCCATGGGCTTCACCAGTGGTGCTAGTGAAGAAAAAGGATGGCTCTACAAGATTTTGCGTCGATTATCGTCAACTTAACAACGTGACGAAGAAGGATAGCTACCCGCTACCCCGAATAGACGATACTCTGGACACATTGGCAGGATCAAAGATTTTCTCTACTCTTGATTTAAAGAGCGGATACTGGCAAGTGGATTTAGATCCAAAAGACAAAGAAAAGAAAGCTTTTACCATCGGTACCGGTCTGTGGCAATTTACTGTTATGCCATTTGGGCTCTGCAATGCCCCTGCAACGTTTGAACGACTTATGGAAACCGTGTTGGCTGGACTGTCGTGGAAAACATGTTTGGTTTACCTCGAAGATATTATTGTGGTAGGAAAAACGTTCGAGGACCACATGAAGAACTTGGAAGAGGTTTTCTAAAGATTGAGGAAGGCTAACCTGAAACTCAGTCCAAAGAAGTGTCACTTATTTCAAAAAGAAGTTCATGATCTTGGACACGTAGTTTCTGGTAAGGGTATTGCAGTTGACCCGGAGAAAATAAGGGCTGTGAGTGACTGGCCAGTACCGAGGGATATACATGAATTGAAAAGTTTCCTTGGTCTCTGTACATACTACCGACGTTATGTACCTGGATTTGCCAACATAGCGAAGCCATTGACAAGGCTTACTGAAGAAGGTAGAAGATTTATCTGGGAGATGGACTGTCAAGCTGCATTCAAACAACTTAAATATTCCTTGACAAGCGCACCTGTCCTATGTTATCCTTTACCAGAAGGAGAATTCGTTTTAGATACAGATGCCAGCAACGTTGCAATTGGTGGCGTCCTTTCCCAGATACAAGACGGACAAGAGAAGGTTATTGCCTATTTTAGTAAGACCTTGTCAAAACCAGAGAGGAATTATTGCGTCACCAGAAAAGAACTTTTGGCAGTCGTGAAATCCGTGGAGCACTTCTACAAATATTTGTACGGTAGAAGATTTCTTATAAGAACTGACCATGCTGCTCTCAAATGGCTGCTACAATGTAAGAATCCTGAAGGTCAAGCAGCTAGATGGATTGAAAGATTGCAAGAATATAACTTTGTTATTGAGCATCGAGCAGGTACAAGCCATCGTAATGCTGACGCATTATCAAGAAGACCTTGCCAAGACGAATGCAAGCATTGCAGTCGTCTAGAAGAAAAACTCTCTACCATCGCCAGAACAACAGTAGCGAATGATAGTTGGCAAACGGAAGACCTTCGCAAGGACCAAGAGAATGACTCGGACTTGAAAATCATACGGGATTGGAAACGTGGCGATAGCAGACCAGTTTGGGAAGATGTTGCACGACACTCACAAAGTGTAAAATCGTACTGGGCGCAATGGGACTCTATTGTAGTTGAAGAGGGCCTCCTGAAACGTGTCATAGAAAATACTGAAGGTACTGTGAGTAGGACCCAGCTGATAATTCCTAGGAATAGAGTACCGGAAGTATTGGAGGAGATCCACAACGGATCTGGACATTTTGGAGTAAATAAAACCCTCGAGAGATTGCGCCAACGATTTTACTGGGTAAATTGCAAAGAAGATATTAAAGAGTAGTGCAAGAAATGTGTGGTCTGCGCGGGAAGTAACGGGCCACATAGGAAAAGAAGAGCTCCTATGCGCCAATATAACGTTGGAAGCCCCTTTGAATGCATTGCGATTGACGTGGCCGGACCATTCCTCGAAACTGATGATGGAAATAAACACATAGTAGTAGTAATGGACTACTTTACTAAGTGGGTCGAAGCCTATCCATTACCCAATCAGGAAGCCATAACGGTCGCTGAAGTCTTGGTAAAAGAATGCATCTGCCGATTTGGAGTACCGCGAGAGATACATTCCGACCAAGGAAGGAATTTTGAGTCTGCTCTGTTCCAAAATATCTGTAAGATATTAGGAATAAAGAAAACCAGAACTACTGCATTACACCCGCAGTCTGATGGCATGGTTGAACGGATGAATAGAACAATAAATCGGTATTTGTCAAAGGTAGTCTCTAACCATCAACGAGACTGGGACCGACATCTTCATCTGTTCTTGTGGTCTTACCGTTCATTTGTGCATGAGACAACAGGGCAGACACCAGCTAACATCTTATTTGGGCGGGAGTTGCGCTTACCATGCGACCTGGTATTTGGCAGTAAACCCGGTGAAGATCTAGCCGGAGAGGACTATGTAACGGACTTACGGCGAAGAATGAATGACATCCATGAACAAGTCCGCACAAACATTCAAGGTGCCAGCGATCGGATGAAGGACCAGTATGACGTCAAGGCTGAAACAGGTGGTTTTCAACCTGGGAATTTGGTGTGGCTTTACAATCCACAAAGACGTCGTGGCTTATCACCAAAGCTACAAAAGAATTGGGAAGGTCCCTACGAGATCGTAAAGAGAATAAATGATGTGGTCTACAGAATTAGGAAAACACCTAATGGAAAGCCGAGAGTAGTCCACTTCAATCGGTTAGCCCCTTTCGCTGGTGATCACTTTGATGATCATCGTGGAGCGACGGTTCGCCGGGTTGTACCTGAGGAACCTACATTTGAAGACTTTATGGAAAGCAATTCCACTGGCCACAAAGCACGGTATGGCGCGACATGAGAAGAACAACGAGACCTGTTCGCCGTGTCCCTAGAATATTCCCTCGCTCACTGTGTAGCGAAAGACATTAAAATGTCCCGCGGCATCGCTTCAGTTTTTAAAAGAAAATTTGGACGAGTACAAGAACTGGTCAACCAACGTCCAACTGTCGGAAAAACGCTACAACTGAAGGATGAGAACGTAGAAAACAAGCGGTACCTTTACTACCTGGTTACCAAACAATACTCATATCAGAAGCCGTCATACCGCAGTTTATGGGACTCGTTGTGTGGTATGAAGGACCATATTTTGAAGAACGACATCATGAAGCTGGCAATACCGAAGATAGGCTGTGGACTAGATGGTTTAGATTGGAGGATTGTTAGAAGCATGTTAGAAACAATCTTACGCTTTACCGGAGTCGAAATTCTAGTCTGCAGCTTCAACCCTACCGAGAAAGAAGAGCTCAAACGGACCGTCGACTGCTACTTCTTCAAGACTTCCAGATGCACCAGGGGTGATGCATGCAGATTTCGGCATAACGAACTGTTCCGGGACGAAACAGTCTTAAGAAGGGGACAATGTAGCGAACCCAGGGTCGCGGCGCGGGCGGCGGCCGCTAGCGAACAGGTCAGAACACGTCCGTCCGTTCCCCATTGTTCTAATTTCGAGAAGAATCGGCGAATATTCGAGAAGGGTCGCTGAATTTTCGAGAATGAAGCATTTTATATAAATACCCCGAGTAAAAGATCGCGAGGACAGTCTTGTATCGATACGTGTAGTGAACAGATGGTGATATAAATAAATAGATAGTGATATAAATAAAGAGTGATATAAATATTGTTGAAATAAATATTTCTTAGTTCTAATTGTTTAAATAAATTATCTTAGTGTTTAAGTCTTTATTAATAATTGTTAGCCTTAAATTAGTATTTATATTTCTTAATTCTTAGTGTTAGTTATTTTTCATTATTCTTTATAATTAATATTTCTTTTATTAAACTTGGTTATATAAATATTAGTGTTTTAATCAATTTTACACTTCACCTAAATAAATAGAACGTTACATTAATAAACTGCGGTGTAGGGGTTAATAAAGCATTAGGCTTATAACTTAACGCAGCTGTAATGCTACCGTCCGAGCTAGTAGTACAAATATCCTTTTTACAGTCTACTAAAAAAAAAATCCCGATGTAGCCTGCTACATACTCCGTCGCCTCTGTCCATTGCGGAGCAACTTCTACTACGGCTCCCTCTTCTTCCGTGAACCCTTCATCATCTGAATTCTGGGGAGCATTGTCGTTGATGAAGTTGTGCAGCGTCGTCAACATTCCATCGCACTCATTCTCCTCACAGTTAGCACCAACCGAGTGCGATGACACAAAATTATTTATTAATAAAGCCTTAAACGAATTTTTAAATGATGTGGCCGTTGGATTGATTTTCCTGACACCGTGGCTTCTAATTTGCCCAAAATAATTTTCTAAAGGATCTTGATTAAAACATCTTAAATTAATAAATTTGAATCCTGTTTTAAGTAATTTTTCTTTAATTATTTGTAAACATTTTAAATTTTGAATGAAATTGATGGTACCAATACCTCTTTTCCTGTTTTAGGACATATAAACCGGATAGAATTTAAAATGAGCAGAGCTTTAATCCAAAATTCTGTATGTTTTGAAGATTTTGTCATCGCACAACGGAGGTACTTTCCGTGTTTTAGAGTGATGGAACTCCCATTGAAGCTGTCAAATACTCGATCAACGAGAAGGAGGAAGTCAGCAGTGTCGGTTGCAGACTGATTTAATAACGGATTCACTGAATCTTCTGGAAAGTAAACGAAGAATTAAAATATTTTCAGGAATTAATTCATTTCTTAGTGTGCAAAAATAAAATTTACTCACTTGAAAATTCGGCCAGACGTCTCATTATAGTCGAAACTCGTTGGCTCATCACTTGAGCCGCATGGCTCACTTTCATCTTTTTCTCAAGAATGTGAGCTTCTGTGAGCTTCGGCAGCAGTTTGAAATCAGCATCCTTGCCTTGCTGATCCAATTTATAAAGATCAACGATGTCGCTCCATTTCGCCGTCTTCTTTTTCCCGTCCTCCACAAATACGACGTTCTTTTTTAGTAAATTATTTCGGATTCCTTTTAATAAATGTGGCGAATCATACAAATGTATGATCTCTTCGCCGTCAATTTCATACCCCATTCCTTTGTACTCGCTGTCTTTACGAAGATAATTCCCCGAGGTCTCTTTTTTCAGATTGTTTATTGCGGCTACATTTAGCTGGGCCTGGTCACATATAGTAGCCACGATTTTTAAGCCAGTGCTCCTGACTTGCCGCACAATTTCTTGTAGCAGTCGCTCGATAAAAAAAATTAAAACAAATTTTAGAATAAATGCCTGCAGTAATGCGAATAAAATAATGAAATAAGAAAAACCTTCACCCGCTTTATAACAAGAATCATGATTCACAAATCTGAACATATTTTATTATTTAGACTAATAAGTAATGTAAGTTAGGAAGGCAATTATATTACCAGTAGAAAAAATTGTTTTATACTAAGCACCAGCTACCATTAACCCTTCGTTAGTGTGGTGGGAAAAAGTCACACGGTTAGTGTTGTGGGGTATGTCATACCCCAAACAAAAATTCACTAAAACAATCGAAAATTTTGAAATTTTATTAAATAAGCGATTAAATATGTTTCTAAGCATCATTTCAGGTCAAATAAAATCAACAAATGGTACTTAGTAACATATTTAATTTAACAAATAACTTAAACACACTTTAAAATATATCTTTAGTAAACTAAATACTAAAAGATTTATAATAATGAAAACAAGAGAAAAAAAGTTACGACGTCTCCAATGTGGCACATTCTTCGCAACTCAAAAATGCATGTTCCATGCAAAGTGGAGTATCGCATTGCATACAACCATAAAATGTTTTTTTGTCTTTATTTCTTGAACAAACAGAGCATCTAATGCTAGTCCTACGGCGCTTAGATGCAGGTTCGTGACGTTCTGCTGGCTGGTATTCACGTAGGCGTCTGCGTATGTATTGGTTTTTTTTTCGTAGATCTCTAAATTCAGATATAAGTTGCAAACCCAGATCTTTCAAAAACGTGCGCCTCTTCAAATTAAAACTTTGTGTATTTGCCTTATATGCCTGAGCATTAACCCCTGCAGTATTTAAAAATGAAAAAAATAGGGTCAAAGGCCATCGACGGCTGTTTCTTACCACACTGTAATTTGCAGATAACTCATCCCTTGGTTGAATTATAAAAATTGATGATTTCTGGTAATTTTTTCTCTCTAGATTCTTCAACTATAGAATAATCATGATGTAATGTAGAAAAAAGAATGACATTTTTTGACTTTTTTGGTACATACGACACAACTGTGATATCCTCTTTGAAGGCAAACAATGAACTACGAGCTTCTCTATTTCGTATATTTAGAAAAGCTGATGGTATTTGTCTCTTATTTTTTCTGACTGTTTCAACCGATGTAAGCTGATGAGTTTTCAGTAGATTTATCATAAGTGGGTAGCTGGTAAACCAGTTATCAAAAGTAATATTACGTTTTGTTCCTGATATTGGCTCAACCAAACGTTCAACTATATCTTTCGGATTGTTGCTTTTCCGGTAAGGTCATTCTGGCTGTGTTCCGACGTAAACTTCCATGTTTAGGCAATAATATGTTTTTGCGTCAACAAGAGCGAATAGTTTTAAACCATATATTGCTGGCTTGTTAGGAATATACTGAAGAAATGACACGCGTCCCCTAAATGACTCCAACTTCTCGTCAACTGTTAGATATTCACTGGGTACATAGTGTATCTTACAGTTATCAACAAACTGCTCAAAAACCGCTCTGATGGGTGCCAACTTATCAATCTCTTTGCGTTGTGCTCTATTTTCTATATTATCAAATCGAAGAGATTGTAACAAAATATAAAACCTTTGTAGTGACATTGTTGTGCGAAACAAATCAGTGCCGCTACCATCGGTATTCCAAAGATCTGCGATGTTTTGTCGGTTTGCCTTGTATAAACCAGTCAAATAGAGCAAGCCAATAACAGCTTTAATTTCGCTTTTATCAGCCTCTTTGACTAAATATTGATGATTTGTATCATATTTAGTGGATTTATTTGCTAATTTAATGTTCGTATAACGAACAATATCATCCAGTACATTTTCGGGGAAAAATAGTAGCCAGCACTCAAGCGCGGTTTTCTTTTGTTTTGTAATTCCCTTCACGCTAGGTAAGTGAGTTATTATATTCTCAGATCTAGTTCTTACGTTTCTAGTGCTTGGAAGCTTTGGCCATTTTGATTTGTCTTTATCTAAATAATAACTTCCTCTAGCGTCCGAATTTGCATCATCATCAGATTGTATCATGTGTTCTTCTTCCGATTCCTCATTTAATTCGTTTCCTGTTAAATCCGTTATTACTCTTATTTTATCTGTTTCTACTATTTCTTCTGTTTCTTCTCCTTCGGACAGGCTATCTATAAAAGATTCCTCTACAGAAATCCCACCATACTCATCCCAGAGCCTTTGTAGCCTGCGCTGCTCCTCTTCGTATGACATTGCACTAGTTTTGTTAAAAAATACCAAAATATTCAATATATATTGTGAAATATAATAAAAAACTGTGTAATTTACCTTGAAAGTAGAAGCACACAAAAAGTTACGTTAGTAGTGTACTGGGCATACCCCGACCGACTTCAACAAGTTCTGACACCGTACTGAAAGTTCATAGACATCTACTAGTGAGCTCATTATGTGAAAATATGTTTAATTTGAAGGTACTGAGCGTCAGATGTCACTAGTTTGTTTCATTGTGATTTTAGAAACGTAAATAGAGGTGCTGGGGTATGGTATACCCCACCAGACTAACGAAGGGTTAAACATTTAAATATGTGAACATACTTTAGCATAAACTGATATTGACAGTTAAGATATGAATTTAAAACGTAAAAAGTAGTCATTTAAATCAAACTTTATACAACAGTGTACTATCGCTAACATTTTTCTATAGAAATAAAGAAAATGTTACCGATCATATAAAGATGTATCCAAAGAATAATATATAGACTTTTATTTTAAAATTAATCATAAAATGCAAAAAATAACAATACTCTGGTAAAGCAATTACTTATTGCAAGTATGTCTTTCGTATCTTCTCAGCGACAAATAATAGTACCATTGTTATTTACCCGGAATTGAGATTCACCACGATTTAATTTTGGTGAAAATTTAGCACACTGAATAATTTTGTATTTACTGTTTTGCAGCCATTTGCTGTATCTATCATCTTCTTTCTTTTTGATTTTTTACCATATTATTTTACAAAATGTCCTGACACAATCTATGATTTTTGAAACAAGTATAAAAATAAGGTAATATGTGATTATGAAAAAATGATATTTTTTTACTGTACACGCGCATCTATCTATTAAAACACTGTCAGTTACTTTGCACATGCCTAATATTTCTTAAACCTTTTCAATTTTTTTTTCAAAAATTTAAGCTTTATTTGAACTTTTTTTGCTCCAACATGACATAATATTTAATAAAAATAAATTGGTTTTAAGAAAAATAACGCCATTATGGACGGGGCATATATGTCCCACTAAGACACCTGAACTGGCATATATATTTGATCCAATAGTCACACAAATTATTTATTAATTATATATATATATATATATATATATATATATATATATATATATATATATATATATATCCTCTTAGTGCAAATTTGGATGATATTGTAGCATACACCTTGGAAGCAAACTGCATTGAAGGAATACTTTCTGTGTAACTATCATTGTCAGAGTTAGCCCCACAAGCTTGAGCAAAGGCCTTGGATCTTCTAAGTAACCATGTTGTTGCATTATCGGAGGTTAGATTTCTCCCAATAAAACAACAAATAATTCCATAGACCACATAATTTGTGCCTTGACAGTTTTTATTTTCTGAGAAATCTTGTTGGTAATAATTCGTCGTTCCTTAGATATTTTTTATAATTTCGCCTGTCGTCATTGCGCCCAGGTTCTACTTCCTAGGTCTTGCGGCTCTTGCTTTTGTTTCTTGACCCAACCAAATACGCCTTCCATAGACCCTTTTTTGTTCATTTTCATACACGGTGTTTTGCCTAATTTCTTTCAAAATGGAATTTCACTCAACTTAGGTTTGGACTTGTACGTTTTATTACCTTCATATTGTGGTATCCATTTTTTTTCAGCCTCCGTGCAGTTCACTGTGTCCGCCAATTTTTCATTTACCAAAAGGTTGTAATTGTTACTTTTTCTAAGCGCCCACAAATCAGCAGTATGTAACATTTTATTTTATTGAAATATAAACCATGTACTCGAATATACGAATATTAATATTTATTTACTATTTACACACACTCATTTTAAAATTGGCCGAAAAAAATGGATAGAAGAAGCTATCTTCTAATCCAACGTCCGATGCGCAGCCATCACACAGTGAACCATTCATGTAGGGATGTAAAGTAAAAATATATATATTTTTTTATAAATATATACTTGTATTTATTATGTATACTAAGTAAAATACTTATTTACAATTGTTGTCTTTTATTGAAATAATAATGAAACATACCTTACAAACTAATAATTTTCATGCTTATTATAATTGTTAAACAATTTTATAAAATCACTATGTTTTTAAAAGTTCATTCGAAACAACAAATACATTACACAATAATAACCACAAACATATGATATGTATATAAACATTTTAAACCATTTATCAAAATAATAATTAACCATATATCTTATTAATCTGTCATTTTCATATTTCTTACATCTATTAAATAATGTTACAAAATCTTGATGATTATAATTATTTATTCTAAATAATATATACATGTGCAGCAAGTCTGGGTTAGTATTTTAAGTTTGTTATGTATATATTGCGGGAACATTGCACTTAGTAAAGCTGTTGATGCTCTGTTACTATTTTACAATTTTATATCATTTAAGGTGGTTGCAAACATATTGTTGCCTTTTTATTCTGACTGTATCGTACAGGATTAGAATTAGTTTCAACATCCGTAGAACGCTACTGGCGTGTGTCATCTTTATCCAGAGTAAAAAATATCAAATCAAAGTCTCAAATGTTTAAAAGAGATTCGTTAGCGTTCAGAAGAGATATATTTTTAAATAAAATTGAGGATTATGGAAAAGAAACATGTAGCCAAAGTATTCTTATTAAACACTGTAGAAGAAGATGCCGTGGAGAAAACTTCAATCCACAATCTGATCCTAAAGTACTGCTATATAAAGAAAGTGGTAGGTGAAGCCGTAACTGCAGATGATTTTCTCATATTCTGCCAAGAGAATATGATAGAGAGTGACTGTTTGAGTGTTAGCAGAAAAACAGAAACACAAGTGGTATGTTATTTGGGATGTAGAGTACTGTGTATGTTAATCTCCCCCGGCAGGGTTTAAGTCATCCCCTTGATCTCCAGTAGTCCTATTCGGAGGATCTACCACCTCTATTTCTGCTCCTATATGGAGTTTCTCTCTCAACTCCTTGTTATCCCCTTCTATCAATATACTTCTGTCTACTGCGAAAGTATTGTGTGTAATAGCACCTCCATAATATCCTACTATTGCTAGTGCCTTGTCAACAATATTATTGATCTTTTCATTTTGGGCTGTGCCTTTGAAATATTTAAGAGAATACTGACCGTCATTCTCTGCTATTGCTCTTGCTATAGCTGCAAATGGTTCCAGTTTATTACGGTTAAACTCTGTAAGTTCTTCTTGTGGGAACAAGAATTTTCAGTAAGGAGCATCATCCCTCATCTACTCCCACTTACTGAATGCAGCACAAATTGACCAAGAGTGCTTGGAGACCTCATTCCATGCTAGCAGTATCGGATTTTCCACCAATATGTATCGGTTGATCAACAGGAAGTTATTCATTTCTGCCCCACTTAAGTATTGCATTGTTATTTTCATTGGTGTACTCCATATGGAAGTCCCCTTTGATAGAATCCTAAGTTGGCAAAATATCTCTCTCCGTAACGGGAATTTGGATGAAATCATGCTGTAGACTTTTGAGGCATACTGTAAAGATGGAATTCCTTCAGTGTAACAATCTCGTTAAAGATCCGCCCCACAAGCTTGTGCGAAGGCCTTAGATCTTCTTTGCAACCATGCAGTTGCATTATCCGACGTAAGGTGCCTTCCAATAAAACAACAAGTTATACCACAAAGAGCTTGCACATGAGATGAATCTAAAAAGTCAAATTCAGAAAGATCAGTGAAATCAACATCTCTCAAGGGTTCAACTTCTACCGCATATTCCATAAAATCTGTTATAATAAGATCTATATTGTATGTTGTTAAAATAGTTCTTAACTTTCTCTCCACCATACCAGGCAATATTGCGTTAAGTAAATTAAGAAATACTGTCATTGCTGTTTCTCCGGGAAAGTCATCAGAAATTGATCCTGCCTTAAACAATCTTTTAAAGGATATCTATCGGAGGTAATTCAGCGGGCTTTCCAATAGTTGTTGAATAGGGTCCGTCATTTTGGTTTATAGATACCTGAATCGAGTTAGCCTTATTCTTGACTATCTCTAGCACTGATGTTAGAGGCCTGTGGGTTGTTGTACTTGAGGGCTTGTATACGGTTTTCCTCCCTGTCATCTTGAAATGTGCCAATATGTATGGTACTTTTGAGTGGTAAGAATTTGATTTTCTAATAAATGTGTTTTAAGCAAATTGGTATTTCAACTGATATCAAGAGCTAATAGTATTTAGCACTAGAGGGGCTATAAGACGGTATGCTAGCTGTGTATAGGTGAGATAATAATATCTTTTATAGGGTGAGAGACATTGATTTACATACAAGATATTAGCTCAGGATAGTTAGACATCAATAGGCCAGAGTTTGATGCTTGTCCTTATGTGGGATCTCAACTTATGTTGCCTAAATTCAGTTATACCTTTATCACTTATGCAATACTTAAGAATATACCATGAAAGAAAGAAAGTATTTAACTGTTCTGGATAAATTAATTCTAATCTCCCTAAGGAAAGTAGTATTTAAGGATTAACTTGTTATAGAACTTTTTACTGACTTGAAAACAAAATAGAAATCTAATAAGAATTCATATGTGTTCATTCATGAGGCGAGATATTGTCGTATAACTACATACGTCAAGGTTACACGAAGCCGCAAAATGCAAAACGAAAATTCCTCAAACGCTTGCAATGGTTGGAGGATTAAGTTTGGAAGACGCAGACGATTAGCAGAAATTATAAAATATTTGGTGCGTCTCCTGACACAATATCTCATAAATATTGTATAGAAATGAAGTGTCTATCTAAAGAAAAGACGGTATCAACATATATAAGCACAGAAGGGAAAATTGCAAACAAATTCAACTCCAGATGCTTATGTCGAAGAAAACACATGGGCTTTTCTGTGTTGCTTCTCTAAATTTTGAAGAAGACAGAAAAGTAAAAATTATTGAAAATGAATTCTACAACGAACTCTGTCAGCAGTTGATGGAGGAGGCAACAACATTTTGGAATAGCGCAGTATTCCCCAAATTAATTTATGATACCAAATAAACACGTATTATGTATATTACTTACATTCTCTATATTATTTATATTATGTACTCGTTTATTATTTATATTATGTATATAATAAAACAAAAATAATGACTAAAAAGGGTGCAGTTTTAAGCAACACTTAAACAAAAAACATTCTAATCGAAATATTGCATACTTCATTTGTGGTTTTATTGTAAATAAAAACCCAAAATATAATATTGAAAATGTTTTGTAAATCAATCTGTGGCTTAGGATCATTGAAAAAAATGTAACATTTTATTTAGAAAAAGGACATTTCGATGCTTGCTAGCATTATAAGCTCAAATGTAGTGTTACAAAGACGAAGCTGAAGATGATGATGGAAGTTTCAAACATCATTGTTGTAAATAAAAATTATTGAAAATAATTTCACATTTCTTTAATGACTAACCCCACAGACTTATTTACAAAATATTCATTTTGAATCACTACCATATACAACAATATTAAAAATAATAAACTAAACATACAAAAATTGAAAAATAAGTACCTACAGAAAAGTATAAAATTACAAGATCTTTCACGAAGTATTGAAATACATGACAAATCAAACACATAAATAAATTAACAAAACACCGTAATACAACTAGAGGCGTTAGCTTTTACAATTTATTATATTATTTAATTAATAAACCTTGTATATTTATAACAGCGCAGGCCACAATAACAACATAATCCAAAAATTTCACCGTCTTAATGTTTACACACGCATACGATGTAAGTATTTCGAATTCTCGAAATGTTCTTATGACTCGCTCTACATGTATGCGAAGAGACGCGATTCGCTTTCTTTCTAGCACCTCTTATTGAGAACTCATTGAACCTGCGCTAACTGATGGTGGTCTAATTAAAATGCAGTTTTTTGTTTGCAGTGTGACGCTATGTTTTTATAACCGAGGTCCGCCTTAACTGCAGTGTTTCCAACAAGAGCATTCAACTAACAACTTCTTTCTACAATATCAAAATCAGATATCCTTCCTCGCTTCCTCCATATCCTTCTGGTATAAAATGAACGAAACCATATGGTGTACAAGATACTAAATATTTGATTGTGTTCGCCTTTTTGTATTCACTCCAAGTAACAGCCTGATAAGTTGGATTGGTTGGAACTTGTATTTGAATTTCAAAACAGTCGATAATAGACTGTACGTTATTATATCTGTACCAAAAAGATACTGGTAAAAGTCACCGTACAATCCATTTATGCAACCAGCTATATTCGGCAAAGTTGAAAGAAAATGGTTACAAACAGTGCTTGTACTTAAATAAAAATCTATAGCTAATCTTGAGAAAGGCTCATTAGTTCTAATTTTCTTTAACACTTAAATGCATGATTTTTTATTTTTTAATTATTTATTTATTTATTAATGTGTTGAGGGGCATTTTGATAGGGAAAAATAGTTAATTTTTTTTTTCAAAAACATAAGACTTTTATTTATAAAAAAGTACAATGTTGCCAAATGGCAATGACAATCTATACATTTTAAATGTGAAAATTTTTAAAGCAATTATTTTTTATTGAGACAACGCCACACCACACTTCTTACATTTTGTGTGGTTGAAGCCGGTACACTTGGGGTATTTGCACCTCATTTTATTTTCTACAAGAGCAGGCCAATGTCCAAGTTGATCGGTCCTTACTTCTTTTGGAGGTACTTGTTGACTTGGACCTCTCATTTCTTTCTTTTTAATTTCTGATTCTATGAGACTTGGTCTACCTCGTTTATTAGCACATCTTCCAATTTTACACAACGTCTCTGCAATTTCTCTGCGGAAGTCAGCTTGAGTCATATAGTCTGTTTTTCCTTTTTCCATACTAACCTTTCTATATAAAAACCAAGAATTTACAACAGTTAAATCAATTAAGTGGTAAAAAATCCTTAGATACCATTTACGACTTTTTAAATTTATTTTGTATCGCCCCATATTACTATCCAGTAAATCCACTCCACCCATGTGTCGATTATATTCTTTAATGATGTTGGGACAATCAATTTCTATGGATTTTTTTTTCTTTCCTATCGTATCTGCTAACTTTTGTTTGGGGATGTTTTCCGACGAATGTTGAGAGAAGGGTAACATATTTGTTATCTTTCCAAATTACCGAAGAAACATCAGCTCCATCAACTGATGTGGTATATTCATGGCAGGATCCCCGTGGTGCTTTCTTTAGTGTTGCTTCCGTTGGTAATTTACAGTTAGGTATGCGATTTCTTCTTATAGTGCCCAAAGAATAAATTCCTTCCTTAGCAAAATATGCCGCGAATGGTAAGCTAGTATAATAGTTGTCGTGGTATAGTCGGTAGTTTTGCTTCCGCGATATTTCTTTGGCTAATCTCAGCACCGTATTTTCTGTAGCTCCTAGATCTAGTTGACTTTCTGGTACTTCATTATTTTCCTAGCCTGAATATATTTCGAATTTATATGCATATCCGGAAGCTCCTGAAAGGACGAAAAGCTTAAAACCCCATTTATGAGGTTTCATCCAGACTTAAATGTTGTTCCATTGGAACAGTCAAATATCGTTCGCTCAAAAAATTAGTAAGCAGACGAATTTTGTATAGTCTATCATGGCCTGCCTGTTCTCGTGGAATAAACTTTGAATTATCATTGAAATGAATTAATTCACGAATTTTTCAAATGTATTTACCGAAATCAAGTTTTTTATGGGTGAGAATTCTAAATTTTGACTCCAATACGATCTTACATTAGGCATGCGAACTAACGACATATAAAGTAAAACACCGATAAATTGTCGTATTTCTTCTTCTACAAAGATTGGTGGTCTTTCCGGTTTCTTTTGTACTGCGTACAAGTTAGTTTCCTCTGTGGTCTTGCTAATAAATGTTTCAGTGAAGAAATGTGAAAAAATTGATATGGAGTTTCCAACTGCAAAATATTTCCATCAAGACTTGCATTTCCGTGAAAACGCAGTTGTTCCTAATTCAGAGTCAGTGTCTTTTCTTTCCAAATCACGCTTTTATATGTTGAAGATTGCTTGGGTTTTACTTGTTTCTTATGCATAATACCCGTTCAGAAAGCTTCACCTTCTTCAGGATTATTTTCTTCTTCATTTCTTTTTTCATTTAGTACCTCCTCTATTTCCTCTCCTCTTTCATTTTCCTCTTCAGGTACATAAGTTGGGTCTTCTGTAATGTCTGTGTCGCCAAAGTCGACCTCATCTTCACTATCAATACCAGTAAAATTTTCCCAGAACTCAACAAGATCCGTTTCCGTAAGAGATTGTTTTGCCATTCCACACAACCTACAATAGACGAGTACATATAACATTTTGAATTTTTTTTTTACGTCGTATGCATGATGTTGCCTAATGGCAACAAAACAAAACTATGTAATTTATAACAAAACAAATGAAATTATGTAATATTTTATATTATAGAAATTAGTACCTACCTTATCAAAAAACGTTCCAATTTTCTAATAACTAAAATAAGTTGCTATTTTTCTAAATATTAATAAACAATTTACCATTGGATAACCTGAAGTAGGCTAGTCTACAATTACATGTTAAAACAAATTTTTAAAACTGGTCTCCCCATCTATCGAATAAAATTTAAAGTATTATTTTTCTTCAGTGTGTAGTCTAACGGCTACGGCATACAGTAACGAATTTACTATAATATTGTGGTCCCCAGGCTTCAAAATATGTATATGTACCTAAACGGCAACAAAATGCATTTAAGGGTTAATATTTTGACTTCTTATAATACTGATGAGGGTATTATATAAAAAATGTCTTTCCTGTACCACCAGGACCGTCTACAAAGAAATACCGTCAACTGGGGTGACATTGGAGAGTTCTACGATATTTTGTTAAATAACTCAAGAATGGTAAACTTTGCATTCTTGGTTTTACATTAGACGCACCGTTGAACCGTTGCACCAATTGAAGCCTTAGGTACAAAATCGTACATAAAATGAATTTAAAAAAAAAATCCGTTGGTACATTTTGTGTTGTCAGAACCCCGTGTTTGGTGGTGAGTTTGGACAGTCATTTAAAATGCGTTTAAAATGAAGTAAAACCTTCCTATAAGTGAGATTGGACAGAATTAATAATTTTTTAAAAATAATTAACAACTATAGAATTTTTTTAAAGATATGTAATATATTTATTCATCATAAATACATAGAAATATAAAACAAAATATATATTCGTTTAAATTTAACAAAAAAAAATGTAACTCTAATAATAAATAAGGCACATTCGTAGCGCACAAAGGCTTGTACAAATTCATTAATTTAAAATAATGAATTTTAAATCCTCATCGTCTGAGTTCAATTGGATTTTTTAGAACACATATGATATCGTTCTTAGTTATTGTTGCTATATCTTTAATAGTTGGGTAAATAAACGTCTTATTTTCTATAGAGTTGGAGTTTGTAAATTTTATTTTTTCCTGACGATGTAGATTCAATTTGTATAACTTTATCTACAAATTTCAAACCATGTCGTTTTTTACCAACATTAAAATTTTAAGTATAAAATCACCTGACTCTATGTCTTTTTCTAAAGTCTTGTTAATTTCATTATCTTCATCCTTTTCTTCTTCTAAATTGTTCACAGAATCTGTTTGATCATTATCTAAACTTTTATCAGATTCATCGGTGTCAACTTCGTTACTGACATCTTCGTGAAGGCCGCTTACACTTTTACCAGGTGTTACTGACATTTTATTTTCCTTCTTTCTCTGTATATTTACAACGGATTTTGTTTCTTGTAAAAAAATAACAAAAGTACATGTCCAAGCAGTGCCATCGTCTGCATTATGAGTTTCGTCATTAGTGAGTTTAGATGAGACCCTTCGGGGGTCGAATGGAAAAATTCCAGTAGCAGCAAAGCCAGCTTTTAAATTGTCTGCACCTTTTAGTTCTATTTTATTTATTGTTTCATTTAATGAACCTGGAAATGCATCCTTAGGCAATACACCTCTATTCCGCTTTTTCCATTTCGTAAGAACTTCTCGCCAGGCGCTTTTCAAAGGTTTGAAATAGGCAACATCCAACGGCTGCAATAAATGTGTATTGTTTGGAGGAAGTAGAATAAAATAAACATCATCTTTCATGCATTCGCCAATAACAGACAGCGACAGATGGGAAGCTAAATTATCACATATAATAGCTTTTTTACCAGACGTTTTCTTCAATTTCGGAAGAAGAAGTAAAGTAAACCAGTCCTCAAAAATAAAATCATCAAACCAACCGCTTTATGAACGACTGTAGCGACAACCGGGTGTCCCAGCTCGACCGACAGATGGGAGTTTTACATGGGAAATCAGTTAATTATGAATAGTATCTCCCCAGTGCAAGATATTAACTTGAAATTTTGTATACTTATCGAAGAATATTAATTCTATGGATCACACTTATATGAAATATGCAATTTCGTCTGCAGGGCGAGATTTATTAAATTTAAAATCTAATATTTTCCTTTAAAATCAGACAGCCATGGAAATAAAAGAAAATATTTATCTGATAGTTTAGTGAAGTATTACTGATATTAATGTTTATTCCCTATATTTTAATATTATTTAAGTTGAATTTAGTTTCTTTTTGTTAAATAATATACCAATATTACAAAAATATAAATATCTACAATATGGCATGTCATTAACTGACAGAGCTGTCACATAGATATTTTCTTTTATTTCCATGGCTGACTGATTTTGAACGAAAATGTTAGATTTTATAATTTAATAAATCTCGTCTTGCAGACGAAAATATATATTTCAAATAACTGTAATCCATAGAAATAATATTCCTCAATAAGCATACAAGTTAATATCTTCCATTGGGGAGATACTATTCATAATTAACTGATTTCCTATGTAAATCTCTCATGTGTCGATCGAGCTGGGACACCCGGTATATATATATATATATATATATATATATATATATATATATATATATATATATACAGGGTGAGTCTGGGAAGACGCCCCCCCCTTAACTTTTTTATTATAAGTAATAGAAAAAAATGGCTCATATAAAAGTTTTATAATTTTACATATACTATTTGATGGCAGATGAAGATAGTAGTCTCTATTCTGTTGCTGAGAAAACAGCGTGCTTGGAGAGCACGCTGACTGATCAGCACCAGAATAGAGACTACTACACCTCTAGAAAAAAATCTGACTATTCTCTCTTAATGTATAATATACTATTTTAATGTGCACCTATTAACGAACTCACATATGCCAGATGCAATTGGGGGACGCCACCTCATTTTGTGAGATTCGGGAGATGCAAATTTAGCTTGTTTTTAGCACTTTCTTTGCTTAAAATACATAAAAACTTACAAATTTTTTATTTAATAAATGTATTGTTGTGATTTGAAATGTTTTGTTGTCCCAGACGATCAAGTAGATGGTATGGCTTGCAGAAAATGTAAATCATATGGTTTTTGCAAATGTAAGTGTAAATCACATAATAATATTTTTATAAAAATATTTAGTTACGCTACTGGTTTATCTACGCCACTGTTTTATTTTAACCAAATAACACTTTCGTCAGCACTTTAAGTAGTTAAAAACTTTTCAAACAGTACGAATGGATTCATCTTTTGTAATAAGTAACTAGATTATCTATGAGTGAGTATAAATTATTATATTACAAAATAATAATGATTAAAAACTATAGTGTCAAGAATCAAGAATTCTGTGGGCAACGATGGATTAATATACTTGATCGAATTGGAGCGGTGAAATGGGAATGAAGAATTTATTAAATAAATATATTAACATAATTTTATTGTACTAAATGGAGAACAAAACTAACTATGCAGGTATGTTGAACAGTGCATCATCTCAATTTAAAAAATTATCTGAATTAGAATTAGACACTCTTTATAAAGTTATATCGTTTGAAACTAGCACAGGTAATTACGGCCAACAAGTTATAGCAAATTTGGAAAACTGCAAAGTATCTTTACCAGCGAGATATAATAAATTTATTCCACAAATTAAAGACATGAACAAAAATCCACCAAGTTTAGTTTATAAAGGTAAAGTAGAAAGAAACAATAAACAAATACATGACATTGAATTTTTTTAAAAATACGGAATAGAGCAAAATCACTTGAACAGAAAATCGTAGCACGCTGCGATGACGTCTCATATTCTTGGGCTGATAAACTCCAACATGTCTGTTGAAAATCGTAGCACGCTGCGATGACGTCACAAAACTGTGTCATCAAGATTTTGGGACAGTGGTATGCTAATCAACATCCATATTTTCTTGTTCACTAAAAAGAAAAAAATAAATTATTACTTTATGTAATTTATTAATAATTATGAGTATTTAATAATACCTGTTTACGTTATTCCAAAAATTAAAGTATTGTGGGTTCTTCATTAACTCTTTAAATTCTTCTCCACTACGTAGAAATTCTCTTATAGAAATTGATAAATATTGAATTCGTGGATATTTATTTGCTATTACTCCTATTTTTCTTAAAGACTTTGCTTGACTGTCTTTTATTCCAAAACGTTGCACGTAGTCTTTCCATGTTATATTTAAATGTGTTTTTTTACTTTCATTTTTGTATGCTTTGTAAAATTCTTCAAGAAGATATCCAAAATAACACCTTGCTTGAAAATGTTGAGATGCACGTGTATTTAATGTCATCATTAATTTTCTAAGTTTAGAGTATAAATTCTCAAAACCATTACAATTATCCCAGGTTATTTTTTCACTATATGCATTATAATTTAAAAGTGATTTTAAATAATCATGCAATTCTTTACCACTTTTTCTTTGTATACTTGCACTTTTTTCCAAATTTAATAGTTGTTGAATTGTAAATTTTGGCAGGTACGGTAAAACTGTTTCACCATTTATAACTTTTCTTCTTACTTCATTGTACCCATTTTTAATATCAGTCACAAATAATATTTCATTGTGTAAAACTTCTATGTGCTTATCACACAACTGTGAAATATACTCAGGTGTATTTTCTTTTTGACTTTCATCAACCATAATCATAAGACTGTTGCATCACCCAATCACCCGTTCTTTTATAAAGATGATGTGTGGGGTGGGGGTAGAATGTTCTAGTAAAATAATTTCAATTATGAATTATTAAATGTTAATAATATTAAAAATTTAAATACATACCATTTTAAAGCTGTGAATGACAATTTGTACAATGTATTTTTTTTTTTTGCTGATTTGTATATTTTGTAGATTATAAGAATCTTCTAGAAGAACTTAGTTTACTAATTACTCACAAGATGTCATAATCATAAATCCAGAATATTCTTTTTTGAAAATTACATTTTACCAAAATTGAAGGTGAACGAATCGTTCACCATGCATCCACACACATAATATAACAGCGCTATTTACTAATTAATACTATTTGAAGAGATGACACTACTTATGCTAACAATGCATATTTCATTGTTTATCATGTGCAGGAATTCCGCAAGTGTTACGACCGGATTACTTAAGTTGCATAACCATTTAATTTTTTCTTTTTAAATATTTTTCAACAGGAAAATAAGTAATGCTTTCTAAAAAGTCAAGTTCCTTGCCCAACTAGCATCAAAGTAATTCTTACTGGTACGGGAACAATTTTCAAGTATTTGTTACGTAAAAAATACTAAATATTTTACTTTACCGTAAATTATACTTTAAAGAACGTTACAATTTGTAATTTCTACGTCAATTTTACTATTAAATAACACTGCTTGGTTCCATTACTAGTAAGTAGCTTTTGTAAAATCTGTTACTATGCCAGCACTATTGAATATTACCTTAAAGTTATGATGACTTTATAGTAAAATTTTAAAGTAACATTAACTTTTGAATGTTACTAAGAAATTACCACAAAGTAACTTCAACTTCTACGTAAATTTCGCGAATTCTTGCAACGTAATCCCTACGATAACTTTCACTTAAAAGTAACAAATTCTTTTGACCTAATTTAGTGACAAAAAGTGTTCCAGTGTCGTTTCTGTTACTCGTAAACTTTACTGTAAAGTGATAGTTACTGACTCTAATTACTATTAAGTAACAGAAACTCTTTAAATATCTTTAGAAGTAATTTTTACTATGAAGAGGAAAAGAAGTTAGTTATTTTAAGTTAAAATGGCTGCTCCTAAATGTAAAAAATATAGATACTCAACATCTTTTTACAGAAAATTAAAGTTGGAACTAAGTAATGAAAATAATAAACTAGTTTCAAATTTAAGAAATGAAAATAGTGTTACTAATATTTTGAAAAGTGTAAAATCTCCATTTCAAAATTGTAAACCTCAAACAGTACCTATAGAGACAGTAGTGCAAAATACTGAAATAATTACTAGTGTTACTGATTTTCCGAAATTTGAAGAATATGACGAAAACTGCTTGTCTCACATTCCGGAAGAGAGTATAAGTGATTCTGAAGATCAAAAGTTACTGGAATCAAAAATTTGTTTGTCACAACAACTAAGAGAATGGTCTTTGTTACATCGAATATCTCACAATTCGATTAATGACCTTTTGCGTATATTAAAAGAAAATGGTGTGAACCAAATACCAACAGACAGTAGGACTCTACTGAAAACTCCTTCTTCAATAAATATTACCAAAATGGGAAATGGAGAATTTTGGTACAACGGTATTGAAAACTGTTTACTTGCAATGTTTCCGACAATTACAAAATCTATGAAAATATCACTAATTTTTAATGTTGATGGTCTACCTCCATACAAAAGTTCAACAGTAGAATTTTGGCCAATTTTGTTCAAAATATACGAGATACCAACTTTGAAGCCGAGAGTCGTAGCGATATATTGCGGTGAAACCAAACCACCTTTGCAAGACTTTTTTTCAAAATTTGTTGATGAATTAAATGGTCTGTTAGAAAAAGGAATTGTAATTGGATCGAATCTCTTAGAAGTGAAAATAAAATATTTTGTCTGCGATACTCCTGCAAGAAATTACATAAAAGGTTTGTGTTATACATATTAATTGGTGAAATGGTCTAAGAATAAGTGTTATTATTTTTTTAATTTTTCAGGTACGGTGGGTTTTAATGCATATCATGGATGTATTAAATGTACAGTTATTGGTGAATACGACAAACGCGGGCGACACATGAGTTTTCCCAGAATTGATTGTACTTTAAGAAGTAATGATAGCTTTCGTAGACGTCTCGATGAAGATCATCATAAGGAAGACACTCCTTTATTAAAGTTGCCTATTGATATGGTAAATGATTTTATAATCGCTGATTCACTCCATTTGTTAGATCTTGGTAAGTCTATAAAACAACTAATAGACAATAATAACATTTTTTTAAATATTTCAGGTATCATGCGCAAATGCTTACTTGGATGGGTAAATGGAAGTTACAATTTTCGAACGAAATTTTCTGGAGCAGATATCGACAAACTGTCAGAAATGTTAGAAGACTGCAATAATCGTAAACCTATTGAAATTCATAGAGCTATAAGAACTATAAAATCATTAAAATTTTGGAAAGGTACTGAGTTCAGAACATTTTTGCTTTATATTGGTCCTGTAGTGCTGAAAGATTTGCTTTCAGTTTCAGTTTACCATAACTTTTTAACACTATGTTGTGCTGTTACAATTATTTCATGCAATACTTATTTAAAATACATTAACGTAGCTGAACAATTGTTAAAAGATTATATTGAACAATTCATTGATATTTATGGGATAGACGCAGTAAGCAGTAATGTACATAACCTAGCTCATGTTATAAACGACGTTAAGAGATTTGGAAATCTATCTGATATTAGTGCTTACGCATTCGAGAATTTTTTGTCTCATATTAAAACCTTAGTTCGCTCCGGAAACAAACCAGTGTCTCAAATAGCTAAGCGGGTCTGTGAATTATCCAAATTAAATTCTGAAGAACAAGTGTATCAGTGCCCCTATGTTAAAAATGAGGATCATTCTGTAATACATGAGTTAACGTATTGTAATAGAGTTTTTAATATTGTCTTTATTGCTGATAATTTTATTATAAAAAATGATTCCAAAAATAAATGGTTTCTTACAAAAAATAAGGAAATAGTTTCAATGATAAATGCTACTTATTATAAAGGCAATATTCATATTTTTGGAACACCAATTAAAACAAAAAAAGATTTTTTTGAACTACCAATAAAATCTTCTTATTTAAATATTTTTAAAACGAATGGTGATACAAACCCTCCTAAATTATACTCAATAAATGATATTGAATGTAAACTTATATCGCTAAAATACAAAAGCGAATTTATATTCCTTCCATTGATTCATACATTAGATATACAAAATCAAAATACGCATTAAGCACACCTATTTAAGTCAAGATATTAATCAAGTACCTATTTGCAGTTTTAGTTATATTATGTGTGTAAAATAAAATATATAGTAAAATAAAACATGTATTACAAAATAAGAAAATATATATTTCTTTAATAATGTACAATATGTAAATTAACACAAATTATATAAAAATTGAGCTTATATATTTTGATAGTCTATTGGAAAATTTAAGAAACAATAACAAAAAATATTTTTAAGTTGCTTGTTCTGATAAGTCGCCATTGTTATCTTTGTTACTCTCGGCCTGATCATCAGTTCCTTCTGTTATATCTTCTGTTCCTTCAACGTTAGTTTTTCTGTAAATTTAAATATTATACATATATGTATGTTTTCTAAGTTAGAACTAATCATATTGTATTATAGGAGGTGTGTTAAAAAAATAATGGGAATTTTATAATTTCAAGGATTCAACCAATGTGCAGATACTTTTCAGAAATGTTTACTAATACATCAAAAACAAATGACGTGAATCGCTCTATCATAGTCCACAAAATTACAAAATTCCCGTTATTTTTGGAACACACCTCGTATATACTTACTTAATACGTAGACTTCTTTTTTTTGAATGTTTCAAAACTCCTTCTCTAAAAAATTGTTCGTTTTTTGTTTTTGTATATCTGTTATCAGCACATACAAGTGTTTCAAAAAATACGTTTATGATTCCTTGAAATACTTGAAAACTTTTCTTTTCTTCTCCTAGTTTTCCTCTAGTTATTCCAGTCCAACTATATTTAGTAGCAACATTTGGAGTAAATAATGTATCAAATAATTTATATGCAATTTTCTTTCCATCGCTGTCTCCATTTCTGCCCCCTATGTTCATTAAAAATGCGACCTAAAAAATAACTTTCTTATTATTTCTGAGAGTAGGTAGGTAGATAATAAACTCTTACCACTTGTTTTTTAAATTCATTGTTTGTCCGTAATTCTTTGTCGAACTGAACTACTTCTTCGCAAGATTTTAAAGGAAAAATAAATTTTTCCAATAAATTGTCTGTTGTTTCATTGATAGTACATGGATTTTCTGTAATGTGGCTGTTTTTCTCAATCATGTCATAAATTTTGTCTAAAACTAAATTTGTTTTTACAAACTGTTTCTTTATATCGACAATTTCAGTTTTTAAATTTTGGATTTCATTTTTAATATGAATCACTTCGCTCTTTATTTGTATCAAATCATCGTTACTTGCAATCACTAAAAAATATATTGAAACATAATCTCAGTTAAAATTTTGGTTGAAATTTTGTAAATACCTCCATTAAACTCTGTATTGTTTAAAACTTGACCGTCAAAAATCAGTACGTTATTTCCTACAGTTTTGTTATTTTCTGCAGGTATATTATCGTTTTCATTGTTACAATTTTCAATATTTGGTTCCATGCAGTTCATCCCTATGTTGGAAAATAAATCGTTTCTATCTATTGTGAGATCTGAATCTACAGTCATTTTAGGTTTTTTAACCTTTTTTGTCATGTTTGAAAACAATCTGCAAATAAAATATAAATTACTTAATTTAAAATTGAGGATAGGAATAGACTAGTTAAAATGTGCTAATTTGACACATTAATATTACAATTTTTATTATACACTTACTCTTCTTCCGCTTCTGTATCCACACATTCAGTTATTTTTTTTTCTATATCTGTCCCTTCTTTAAAACTTTGAATTTTCGTCATTTTTAAAACACAGGGAAACTGATCCCAGTTGGTCTCTGGAACACTACAAGAATTTGTTCTCAAAAGTTCCCTTTTTGTGTGTGATAAATGACTCGGCCAAAATAATATTTGATTCTGTTCCCATTGATGAGGAACTACAGTAAAATAAATTCCCTTTTTCTCCAAGGTGGATACGATTTTGAAAAAATGTTCGGTATCCTGTAATTTCAGAAATACTAGACTAGAGAAAAGATTAATATATTTACAAAAACAATCTACTCGTATTAATGGACGAACAATTGTAATTTACATACTTGATAAGTTAATAAATTTTTACCCATTTATAGTAACTGTAAATAAATAAATATTAAAATTTTATTAAAAAAATCATTTAGGTTAGAAATTAAAATTTTATCGGCATTTTATTGTAGACTTAACATCTTAGATCCATTATTATCAATTTCTTATTATAAAACATATTGCATACTTACCATAATTGAAGATACCTATGTACAAAATTACAACTGAATTTATTTTTTTATCGAAAACGTAATAAACACATGTGTCACTCCAATATTCACAAATTGACAATATTTGATTCACGTGATATAAGTGACTACTAAGTTATAGAACCGTCCTTACAGTGGCTACTGAGACTATACAGTAAACAACTGGAACTTAATAGTAGCCAAGCACATTAAACTGACATTTCTTTAAAGTAGCTATAACTTCAAACATCTAAATTGTTGGTTGCTGTACCTAACTTTGAAGTATTAACAACTTTGAATACGTATAACATAGTAAGTTTCACTTGTAAGTAACTAAGTGTGAATTTCTTAGTTTATATGGCGGACAATACTCATACAATTCCTACACACAGTTTGTAAATAACTTGTAAAATAAATCTAAAGCTATTACTGTGAGTTATAATGTACAAATTTAGTAAATTTGATACACCTGAATCATTAGAAATGTAATAGATGTATTACAATCATCAATTTATATAAATCAAATTTTTATTTAATTACATTTTTTTTAATAAACTCGCATATTTTAAAGGCGCGTTGTAATTTTTCTAAGTACTATACATATATTCATCAATGAACTGCTATTTGTTTTAATTTTTAAGTGGCCAGTAGCATTTAATTATAATTTCTTTTCGGACACGGACTTCATATAGATATTGTGTTCGTGAAACCATAGTTATTCTTTCATTGTAGAATAGTTGTAGCTATATTTAAGAAAGAGATAACTTGACACGAAGCTTTTGAACCAATAAAGTAGTTATTACCACACTTTAACTTCGTAAATACGTCCCAATAACGTAACAGGATAGTAACGACACAAAAAGCAGAAACGTTTCTACAACGTAAAATTAACCACCATATTATTCCCCAAATTGGTATTTATTACGTTGTTGGGCCGTTTCTGATACGTTCCCGTTGATCGTAGTAAATACTACAATTATTATTTTTTCAGTCAGCGTTACGTAATTACTACCAAAAATGCTAGTTGGGTGTAGTATATTTCATCTTCACTAATTTTACCAGATTTTAACAATAACAACATATCTCTATAAAATTTATAACACTTTTTAAAGTCAATCATTTTTTCTTTAATGTTTAATACTTCATTAAGACCCATTAAAACCGGACTACCAAGAGATAAAGCAGCTAAAGGCACAAACGCAAGAGCAGATAAACTACTTCCCGCAAAAATTACCTCACCAATATGAAGTGCAATATTAATATTACTATTTAATTTATAACTTTTACGGTAAACGTATTTTCTGTTCTCCAAATATTCTTCCATTTATAAATGAGAAAGAAAGGATCAGGTATTGTGAATAATTTAATAAATAATTTGCCATTTGAAGCGCATGTACCGGGTTACAATTATTGTGGGCCGGGAACTAAATTAAAGAAACGATTAGCTCGAGGAGATAGAGGTGTAAATCCTTTAGATGAAGCATGCAGGGAACACGATATTGCATATTCTCAGTATAAAGATGTACCCAATAGAAATAAAGCAGATCAAATATTAGAATACAAGGCTTGGGACAGAGTTAACAGTAAAGATTCTTCCCTGGGTGAAAAAACCGCGGCATGGTCAGTTACAAATATTATGAAAGCTAAACGTAAAATGGGTATGGGTTTAAATAATAATTTTTCTAGTAATAAATCAGTTAAAATGTCATATATACAATATGGTGTGAGTTTGTCTGAAAATCAACAAAAGAAAATTGCCAACGCAACAGACACTGTTTCAGTTCGTTTAAAGAATGAAGATTTGAAAGGTTCTGTTAAACTATCACTCACGCAAGCTCAAATTAATAAAATTGAAAAAGCAAAAAAAGACGGTAAAGGAGTAACTTTAAAATTATCACAAAGTCAAATTAAAAGAGGTGGCATTATACCTTTATTGCCAATTATAGCAGCATTAGGAGCCGCTGCTGGTGGAGCAGCAGGTATAACTCAAGCAGTACATAAAAAACAATATCAAAATAAAATGCTTGAAGAGGCTAAACGTCACAATAAAGCAATTGAAGGAAAAAAAGGTTCAGGTGTTAAGAAAACTGGTAAAGGAATGTTTTCAATAGGTGATGTTGAATGGAACAAGTCTAAAAAAAAATAAAAATTTCAAATAAAGCATTATCCGATATTGAACTAATAAATTACGCTAAACAGTTAAAAATTCCATATTTTAGAGGTGTATTTATGGATGACACATTACCTAAGAAAATAAATAAAAACGAAACTGGTATTGTAAATCTAGACTCAAACTCAGGACCTGGTACTCATTGGATTGCTTATAAGAAGATTAATAATAATATATATTATTTTGATTCGTTCGGCAACGTTAACCCAGAAAAGAAATTAATAAAATACTTTAATAGTTCAGGTAAAGCAAATATATATTATAATTATGATAGTTACCAGAAATATGATCAAACAATATGTGGTAAATTATGCTTAAGATTTTTAGATAAATAAATGGAGAGCGGAATATTTAAACTGAATAATTCTGCAAACTTAGATTCATCTGTGTTAGAAGCAAAATTTTATCCACCGCTAGATATCAGTGATGGTGAATATGAAATATGTATTAGAAAATTTAAATCAAATTTTAAAATACCCAATGTTTCGAAAAAGTTAAAAAATAACACACTTACAATTATTAAAAACAGTAAATTTGTAACATTTATTATTGAAGATGGTACGTATTCTGTTTATCATATAAAAGATATTTTTGAAGAAAAAATTGGCGATGGTTTCGTTTTAACACCCAATACTAATACCTTTAAATGTGAAATAGAATCACCGTATTCAATTTTTATAGATGATACTTCTATATTAAATTTATTAGGATTTAACAAACAAACAACTGAAGCAAACAAGAAATATATTTCAGATAACGAAATTGATATTTTCAAAATTAAATCTATTAACATTCACTGTCCCCTAGCTATAGGTCAATACGTAAACTCAAAACAAACTGACATTATTAGTGATTTTTATATTACAGTTAATCCAGGTTATGATATTGTATTTATACCTAAAAATTTGGATCGTTACCTGTTAAAAGGTAGAAATTTTATAGATTACATTAAATTAGAATTAAAAGATCAGCATGGTGAATACATTGATTTTAGAGGCGAATATGTAGAAGTACAATTTGAGATTCGAAAAATTAAATAAGCACTATTTTTTACTAAATAAATGAGTACATCACTAGTGTTCACTGGTGCTCCGAAAAGTGAGAAACAAATAATAGAAAAATATGACTATCATAAATATTACCCACAACTGAAAGATTATATAAATGATACAAATAGACGTACAACTATTAATATTAATAGTCAAGATGCTCAGTTTGATACAGCTAACAGTAATATTATTTTGAATGGTCAAATTATTTGTACAGATGTTGACTTAAAAGATGATTACAAAAATATAAAATTTGTGAAAAATGGTTATATGCACATGTTTAGTGATATAGTGTACAAAATTAATAATAAAGTAGTACAAGAAGTAAACAGTCCAGGCTATAATATTTTATTGAAAGGATTATGTGTTGCACTAAATAATTATATTCTTGAAGGTTGGGATGGTTCCAATTTAATTACTGATGATGGCTATTTTTCAATAAGTGTACCAGTTAAACAAATATTTTCACTATTTGAAAATTATAATAAGCCTGTATTGAGAGTATCACAATCAATAGAGTTTTTAAGAAATACCAGTGACGCAAATTGTTTAATTGTTACCACAGAGGCATCGAGAAATAAAGTAAAAGATAAAAATTTGAAAATTCATTTAACCGATATAATTTGGGAAATGCCTCATATTACACCAATCATAGATGAGAAAATCAAAATCAATAAATTAATTGAATCAAATAAATATTTAACAATACCATACTTGGACTGGTCCTATACAAATCACCCAACATTCTTGGCACAATCCAAAAATTATTCTTGGTCCATTACCACTTTATCTAAAAGACCTCAATATGTTATTGTTGCTTTACAAGCCAATAGACAATTTGACTTTACGAAAAATAATTCAGAATTTGATTTTTGTGATGTAGAAAACATAAGATTATTGTTTAGTGAAGTTGAATATTATCCTGTAGAAGATATGGATTTGAATATAAAATTAAACATGTATAGCAGATTGTATTCAATGTATTGCGATCTTAAGAAAACGTACTATCCCAATAAAGATGCAGATCTACTGAATAACATTATTAAGAAACAAGATTTTATTAAAAAGTATCCCTTGTTTGTGTTTGATTTAACATATAAGAGTGGAATTATTAAAGAAGGACCTACAAATCTTACAATTAAATTCACATTTGAAAAACAAGCACCAACAAACACGATGATTCACTGTCTTATTGCGAATGACTCATTTGTAGCATATAGTCCTGGTGATAACATGGTAAGGAAAGAATAATTTTTATAAATAAATGGTCTGCAACAATTTTAAAATAAAAAAACTTGGTAACGGGTTGCAAAAATGTGTTATAGAACAAGAAAATATACAGTATTATAAATATTATCCTAATATAATTAGAGCTGGAATAGTAGGTTCATCAAATTGTGGTAAAACAAATATTTTAATTCGAATATTGACTATTGACTGATAATAAAAACAGTTTAATCTATAGTAATATCTACATTTACTCAAAATCTTTAAATCAACCACTATACAAGTATCTTGAAAATTATGTAAGTGAAATAAATAAACATATTAAGAAACAGTATAAAATTGGTTTCTTCACATATAATAATTCAGATGATGTATTACGAGTTGAAGAAATCCCACCATTATCAGTAATTATATTTGACGACGTTGCTAGCGACAAACAGAAAGTAATAGAGGAATATTTCCATAGAGGTAGACATAAAAGAATAAGTTGCTTTTACCTTTGTCAAACATATAGTCGTATACCTAAACAAATGATACGTGATAATTTAAATTTGCTTATTGTTTTTAAACATAACGACAATACTAATTTGAAACATATCTATGATGATCATGTTGGAACAGATATGTCTTTTGAAACGTTTAGACAGTTATGTACTTTTTGTTGGAAAATGAAGTATGATTTTCTTGTAATAAATTTAGAAAAAGATGTAAGCAACGGTAAATACAGTCGAAACTTCAATGCGGTGCTTTTAGTATAAACATGAAACATGAAATATGAAACATGAAACATGAAACATAGAACATGAAACATCAACATGGAACATGAAACATCAACATGGAACATGAACATAAAACATCAACATGGAACATGAAACATGAGAAACATAAAACATCAACATATAACATGAACGGTAATTTTAATGTAATAAATGGATGAGAAAAAAGTAAAGGAGTATAGAGAATCATTCAACAAAGCTAAAGCAGCTTACATTAAACGAACTGAAGGCCATTCTATTAAACACGAAAAATTACTAAAACAATACGAACCTATTACAAACGCTCTAGTACCATTACAAAATGCCATACTAAATCAAACAGAAAGTGGTAAAGAACAAACTAAAATATTGAAACAAATTCAAGATAATTTTCAACAGAAAAAACTATACAAAAGGCCACATCTGAGTATTGATGAAATTCAACCGGGAACATCAAGAGATAGAGCGTTAGGTGATGAAACATTAGGAGATAAGTATCTTACAAAAACAGTCAAATCAAACATAGATGAAACTTTTGGTATTAATAGAAGTAGCGGTAAAATTGGTAGTAAAAACGTGCTAGTAACGTATGATCGTGATAATATTAATATCCACAAGGTTGGTGAAGATGAGAAAATAGTTGAATTTAAAGTTCCATCTACACATGGTATATGGAGTTTATTAACTGAAAAAGAACCTAAAGATTACACACCAGAGGATCTAGAAAATTACAAGAAAATTTTAATATATTCTGATTGTATAAAAAGAGCTCATCAACCATCAAAACCAAGATCAAGTAGAAGCAACAAATATAACATAATTATTAAACCTATTTGGGAGAAATATAAGGATCAATCTCCAAGCAAAAAACAATCTCCACGTAAAAAACAAAGACAACAATTGTATGACGAAGCTAGAGCAAAGTCACCAGAATTTCCTCAAACAGAAGATTTATCCGATATTTCAGATATACCAACTACGCCGACAACACCTGTATCACAGTATCACTCATTGGAAGACCTAACTTCAACACCGAAAACAGGAAAAGGATTTAAAAAATATAACAACAAGGAAAAAGAATATGTTTATTGGAACACTATTAGCGAACTAGAAAAACGTTTAAATTTCCTTAAAGCTGAACAAACCGCTGGTAATGACAATGTTGGAAATGAAATCATGAATATAGAAGAAGAACTAGAAGAAGAAAAAACAAAAAAGAAGCGGGAACATTTTAGTGTAATAAATGGTATTAAACAAGTTTGGTGAGAGTGATGATTACTCTAATAATCAAATATTTTCAAGAGGTGTAAAAGGCGAGTCAGGAATTGGTTTCAAATTAACAAGTGATGGTAATTATGATATTCAAAACAAGAGATTATGCAACACACAAGATCCTGAAGAAGACACAGATGCTTGTACAAAAGGTTTTGTGTCAAGAATTATTGGTGAATATGAGAATAAAATTCAGCAAGTTCATTCAGAAACAAGTAAAATAAATGCTTTAATAACAACAAAATTTAATGAGAATAATTTAAAAATAAAGGAATTTTCAGATAGCACTGAGAGATTTATAAATTTAAAGTATAATACACTTAATAAAAAATTGGAAACAACTAATGAAACATTTAAAAATTTAAAGTTTTGTATGTTTAAAGATTTATATTACAACGCGTGTACTAATGATGGTTTTTATATTTTAGCCTTTACAAAGCCATCACAAGTAACAGAATATATTTTTCCATTTAATGGTTGGATTGAAGCAATTAATTGTTATCCGTCTATTGGTTTCAAACAATTTTATATTGGTAAACAAAAATATGATAAAGTAACAAGTAGGATGCCGTTTAATAAAGGTGAAACTTTAAAATTTATGAAGAAAGATAATGTAGCCATTGTACCAATACATATTGAGTTGATTATAAGTTATAGTTTTGATTTTCTTAAGTAATAAATGGCTGAATTAATATATTGTCTTAAATGTAAGTCACAAACAAGTTCAACTAGCGTTACTAAAACAGTAACTAAAAATGGTCGACCTATGTTACAGGCAAAGTGTTCCCAATGTGGTTCAAAGAAATCAAAGTTTATAAAAAAAATTTAAGTAATAACGCTAGAGAACAAATTGCAAGCGAGTTACATAAACCACTAAGACGAAATTTTCCAACACGTAAAGTAATAACATATGGTATTGATGATTAGTGGCAAGCTGATTTAGTTGAGATGATACCATATTCAAGAGTGAATAAAGGTTATAAATATTTATTAGTTGTAATTGATGTGTTTTCTAAATATTTGTGGGCAAAACCTGTTGAGAATAAAACTGGTAACAGTATAACAAACGCATTTAAATCAATTTTAGCGTCAGCTGAAGCAGACTTAAGTCTGCGACTAGTGAAACGAGTACCGAAAAATCTTCAAACTGATCAAGGCTTAGAGTTTTACAATAAAGATTTTCAAGCGTTAATGAAAGAAAATAATATTAACCATTATTCAACATATTCAGAAAGAAAAGCAAGTGTAGTAGAACGTGTTAATAGAACTTTGAAAGAAAAAATGTGGAAACAATTTACAATTAATGGTAATTACAAGTGGCTTGACATGTTACCTGTGCTAGTAAATACTTACAATCATACAAAACATAGTACGATAAAAATGACACCCATTGAAGCATCAAAGAAAAAGAATGAAGAAAAATTAAAACCTCTGTTTCAAGAAGAAATTCCTAATTATAAACCCAAGTATCAAATTGGCGATAAAGTTAGAGTATCTAAATATAAAACTGTTTTTGAGAAGGGTTATATTCCAAATTGGACAAACGAGATATACACTGTGTGTAAAATAATATATTCGAATCCAATAACTTATCATTTGAAAGATTATAAAGAGCAAGAGTTAAAAGGTTGTTTCTATGAACAAGAATTAAATTTTGCTAGAGATGATGTATATTTGGTTGACAAGGTAATTAAACGTAAAGGTAATAAAGCATATGTAAAATGGTTAGGGTTTGATAATACTCATAATTCATGGGTTGATGCAAAGAATATTGTATAGTCGCAGACTGGAGTCTATCGCAGACAAGTCAGATCATGAGAATCTTGCTCAGACACGTGTCTGAGCAAAACGTCATCACAATCTTATCTACATAAAACTATTAACAAAATTATTTCGTAATAAATGGATTACTGGACATTACGCTGTATAGATGATTACTTGTATAATATGGATCATATTAACTTTGCTAAAGCCATGGATTTAAATATAAACCATAAAAAAGTTGATTGGCAATAAATATCAAGATCTCAAACATTATCAGAAGATTTTATTAGGGAGTTTCAAGATAAAGTTAACTGGCATAATATATCAAGATCTCAAACATTATCAGAACCTTTTATTAGAGAGTTTCAAGGTAAAGTTCATTGGTATTACATATCACGTCAAAAATTATCAGAACCTTTTATTAGAGAGTTTCAAGATAAATTTAACTGGAATGCAATATCAGGATTTCAAACATTATCAGAACCTTATGCAATATCAGGATCTCAAACATTATCAGAACCTTTTATTAGAGAGTTTCAAGATAAAGTTAACTGGGTGCGAATATCAACATATCAAACATTATCAGAAGATTTTATTAGGGTGTTCCAAGATAAATTTAACTGGAATGAAATATCATGTTGTCAAAAATTATCAGAACCTTTTATTAGAGAGTTTCAAGATAAATTTAACTGGAAAGCAATATCAGGATCTCAAAAATTATCAGAACCTTTTATTAGAGAGTTTCAAGATAAAGTTAACTGGAAAGCAATATCAGGATCTCAAAAATTATCAGAACCTTTTATTAGAGAGTTTCAAGATAAAGTTAACTGGAAAGCAATATCAGGATCTCAAAAATTATCAGAACCTTTTATTAGAGAGTTTCAAGATAAATTTAACTGGAAAGCAATAGCAGGATTTCAAAAATTATCAGAACCTATTATTAGAGAGTTTCAAGATAAAGTTGATTGGGTATGTATATCAAGATCTCAAAAATTATCAGAACCTTTTATTAGAGAGTTTCAAGATAAATTTAACTGGAAAGCAATATCAGGATCTCAAAAATTATCAGAACCTTTTATTAGAGAGTTTCAAGATAAAGTTAACTGGTTAGAAATATCATGTTCTCAAAAATTATCAGAAGCTTTTATAAGAGAGTTTCAAGATAAAGTTGTTTGGGTATGTATATCATATTATCAAAAATTATCAGAAGATTTTTTTAGAGAGTTTCAAGATAAAGTTGATTGGGAAATTATATCTTACAAAAAATATATTTTCTCAATAGAATTTTTAACTGAATTTAAAGACAAGATACCTAGTGATGAATATAACAGATTATTAAGTAAATACAATAAAATAATATCATTGCAAAGATTAATAAAAGAGTATTTATATAAACCAGGTGGCAAAATGTATATAAAAACTATGAATCATTTTAATAGTATAAAATATTAACAAATTTTATTTGTAATAAATGGAATCAGTTGTAGACCTTATAAACAACAATTTAATATTCAACAATAATAAAATCAATTATCTAGCAGATAAAGATAACAATATATGGTTCAAAGCAAAAGATGTTGCTGAGATATTGGGATATACAAATTCAAGAGATGCAATTATTAAGCATATTGATAGAGAAGACCGTACAATATATGAATTTATAAGGGCGTCGCAAAACGCGACCCCCTTTAATAACCAACCAAATACTGTATATGTTAATGAATCAGGTTTATATTCACTAATACTATCTTCTAAACTTCCAAAAGCAAAAGAATTTAAGCGGTGGGTTACTTCTGAAGTCTTACCATCAATAAGAAAATATGGAGAATACAAGATAGAGTTCAAGTACAAGGCTATAGTAAACAATCTGAAAAGTAAAGTAGAATCTTTAGCAGAAAAGGTTGAAGAAATACAGCTTGATGTAGTTTCTAAGCCAAACAATACAAACAAACATCATCAGTTTATACTTATTGAAAAAAATCACATGTGGGAATATCCTTATTATGTGCTTAGAGTTCAAAAGTGTAAAGCTAATAATCGCATCAAGATGCTAAGAACTGTATATCCAGACATGGTAGTTATACTTAGACTTGAGTATAATCCAAACAGTATTAATTTATACAACAAAATTAAAGAAACTATTGATATTAGATATTATGGAAATCATTTTGAAACACATCTTTCTCAAAACGAACTATTGTTTGAGATAACAAAAATTATAAACGTATAATTTCTATCTAATAAATGATGAGTCAGTACTTGCAACTTCGATTGATTGATAGTTTTCTAACAGGTCTTTCACATATTTACTTTGTTGAGTTTGTGAATGATTATGGTTTTCCAATGGAAATTGATCATAGTAAAGTTAAGTGGGATGAAATATCAGGTCGTTATGATTTTGATGAGAATCATATTGTAAAATACGAAGAGTATGTGAATTTTACTATATTATCAAAGCGAAAAGATTTGAGTGAAGATATCTGTATGAGGTATTTACATAAAGTAGATTGGCCTGAAATATCAAGTCATGAAAATTTAAGTGATGACTTTTTAGAAGATATGATTGAGTATATTGACTTTAATGTTGTTGCTAAAAGAAATAATTTAAGTGAATACTTTATGACTAAATATGCTGAAAAACTTCCATGGCACATAATTTCAACCAGAAAGAATTTAAGTTTAGATTTTATTAGAATGTTTAAGGATAAACTTGACTTTATTGAAATATCGTATCAACCAAACTTAGATGAAGAGTTTATTAGAGAGTTTCAGGACAAATTAGATTGGACTGTATTATCATATTATTGGAAACGGTATAGTCAACAATTTTTGGAAAACTTTCATAATAAAATTCATTGGGATATTGTTTTCAAATCAAATTAATTTTTCTCTAATAAATGGCGAATAAGGAGAAACTGTCAGAATGTGCGTTTATCTTAAGACGTATAGTTAAACTAATTGAAAAGCTTAATAACGACGATTTAAACGTTTGTAGAAACTTAATAAATCAACTAGATATGACAAATGATAATTCAAATCCATTGAGAACACAGATTGAAGATATTAGTAACACTGTTAAAGATACAAATGTTCGAGTAATAGCAATAGAAAAGTATTTGTATACGAATTTTGAAAGTGAATCAGACGTAGAATCAGTCGCAGTTGCTAATAACGAAGAATCGGTTGAGGAAACAGTTACTGAGACACCAGTAGTTGAGGAATCAGTTACCGAGACACCAGTAGTTGAGGAATCAGTTACTGAGACACCTGTAGTTGAGGAATCAGTTACTGAAAAAAATACAATAACTCCAGAATTTTTTCTAGGAGCGCTAAGAGGTTTTTAAGTGTTAGATTTAGTGATAATGTTAAAATACATTATATGTTTACTTGGAATTATGCTTATAGAGCAAGTCGTAAAGGTATTTGGCATCTATATGCTGTAGATCGTGAAAGATTTCAACAACGTATTAATAAATGTTCAATTATTATTACTCCAGTGTTAAAAAATAAATTAAATAAATGAAATTTTTAGTATTCCAGATGCTCGGGTTATAGATATTGATGAACAAGTCTATGAAAAATGTAGACAGTGTCTAGAATATTCATTCGATAATTCAGCTCATGTACCACAATGCGTTAATTGTAATTTTTATGTAATTAATAAACAAAATAAGAAATTATTTATTAAGCACGTAGATAAAATGAAATATGTTGAGAAATTAGTTCATAATTATCGAATTGTAATTAAACCTAATTTTTATACATCTATTAATGCTACTACTAAAGATGAAATAATTCAAAAATATCCATATTTGCTTAGCTTTTTATATGCAAGTGGTTATAGAAATAATGTATCACATAAATATTTCATAAACAAATTCATAGCGTTAGCTGAATTAGACTCAAATCACAAGCCACAGAAAATTAACAATAAAAAGGATAAGTTGTGGAATGAATTTTTATCTAAATATATGTTTTCTTATGAAAAATATTAACAAAATTTTTCTCTTATAAATGACTACTGAAAATAATGTCAATAGTTACATGCAAGATTATCGCAAGAAAAATAAAGACAAAATAAATAAATATATGCGTAAATATTATAATGAAAACACCGAAGTGTGTACTTGTGGTGAAACAGTAAAAAACAACATTTAAAACTTCATAAAGAAAGTAATAAACACTATGGTAAATTGTACTTAAAAGAAAAGGTGTCCGCACTTAAAGATATGCTTAATTTGGGTTAAAATTTTCTTAATTTTATCTTTATCGTCATCTTCTTTTATAATAGACTGTGATATCACATCTCTTTCTCTTATTAAAAAAGCAGAATCAGGAGTGAGTAATATAATACAAAAATACATTCTCTAATTAGTAACTAAAATTTAAAGATTGAAAAAGTATTAACAAATTTATTTTGTAATAAATGGAGATGAATGAGCCGAGTACATCTCAGATAAACACCTCTACAAATATTATTCAATATGCGAATTGTAATTTCTGTGGTATTGATTATGATCAAAATAATAATCATGATTGTCTAAGTAAAAAAAACTGTTAAAGATTTACGCGTAATATGTAAAAATAAAAATATAAAAGGGTATTCAAAACTAAAGAAATCTGATCTAGTACATAAAATTAAAACACATGTACCCCCACTAACACTTCAATGGGAAGATCTCCGATTGTCTGAGTTATACAACATAGCAAAATCATTGGGAATAAAGGAAATTGCAAAGTATAAGAAAGCAGAATTAATTAATAAGATTAAAGACCAACAAAGTCAAGATGGAGAAATCAATAACTTTTTTCCATTCGATAATGAGTTATATAAAAGAGAGCAAAAAATCAATAACATTTTTCCATTCGATGATGAGTTATATGAAAAACCGAAGAAAGAAAGAGTGCAAAGAGTAAAGTGTGATGTGTGTGGAGAATATATTAAGGAATCCCGTATGCAATCGCATAAAGTACTCCATAGTCCTGAACTAGACTTTATTTTAGTGGAATGTGTTTTTAAGAGTCGATTATTAACCTATCAGCATAATAATACAGAAATGAATATAGACATAGAGACATATATGAATAGAAGAAAAGAAAAAGCAATAAATTTAATTCAAAACGCTTTGAGTATACATAAGAATATTAAAATTAATTTAAATATGGAATGTAAATTTAAGAAATTATTAGATCCTAGTACAACAATGACCAATGCATTCCAGTTGGAGAATGTGATATTAGGAGAAGCGGATGATTTATCCCAATATTGGGATAATCAGAAGGTTTTATTTATAGCAAAATGTGATGAAATGGAAGTAAAAGGTTCAGACTGGGTTCTAGAATCTGTAATTTGTATAAGAATTAATATAAATAAATATAAACCGTTAAGTGGGAAATCATATATTGAATTACCTAAATGGATTAAAAAAACAAACAAGCCTGTGTTAATGTTAAAAATAATGACGACAAGTGTTTCATGTATAGCGTAATATCTTGCTTACATCCTGTAAGTTATAATCCATACAGAGTGTCTAAATATAATAAAGCGGAATATATATATGAATTAAATTTTGAAGGAATAAGTTTCCCTGTTAAAATTCAAGACATACCAAAATTTGAGACACTTAACAAAATAAATATTATTGTGTTTAGTTATGAAGGTAAAACATTTTACCCTTTATATCATAATAATAAGGATATCTATGATAGGAATATCGACTTGTTATATTTTGGAAATAAAGAAAAGAACCATTATTGTTGGATAAAAAATTTGAGTGCGCTATTAAATGATCAACTGGAAATAAATAGAAATAGAAAATATATCTGCAGAAGATGTTTGAATTATAATGCAAGAACTGAAGAATATTTGAAGAGGCATCAAGAAATTTGTTTTAGCAATGAACCATGTGTTCCAGTAATGCCTTCAATTAGATATGCTTGTAGTAAGTGTGGAGACTATAGTAATAACCAAAATGAAATAAAAGAGCATATGGAAAAATGCACTGGAGCTAATAGTAATAATCAAAATGAAATAAAAGAGCATATGGAAAAATGCACTGAAACTAATATATTGAAAAAACTTAAAACTAGCATATTGCAAAAACTTAAAACTAAAGGTTTAGATGAGATTATAACAATTAAACCAGCAATAAAATTTAAAAACATTCAAAGAATGCAAAGACATCCCTATGTAATTTATGCGGATTTTGAATCACTTTTAAAACCTATTCAAACATGCATCCCTGATCCTGAAAAACCGTATACAATTAAAAAACAATCTCATACCCCCTGTGGATATGGATTATATGTTAAGAGTATTAATGATTATGATAATCCATTTGAAAGTTATAGAGGAGAAAATGCTGATAAACATTTTATAAATTCAATATCAAACCATGCTAAAACAATATATGAGTTATTAGAATCAAATAGACCTATAACAGATATAGATTTAAAGAAATATGAAAAAGCAAAAAAATGTTATGTTTGTGAAATCGAATTTACAGCTAAAAATTCAAAAGTTAAAGATCATGATCATATAACTGGAAAATATAGAGGGGCAGCATGTAACAACTGTAATTTAAAGTGTAAACAACCCATATTTATTCCAATTGTATTTCATAATTTGTCTGCATACGACTGTCACTTGTTTGTAAAGAATTTGGGTGAAGATAAGAGTAACTTGAATTTAATTCCTAGTAATGAAGAGAAGTATATATCTTTCAGCAAGATTTTGAAAGTGGGACATAAAGAGTATATTCATTTAAGGTTTATTGATTCATTTAGGTTTTTAGCAAGTAGTTTAGATACTTTATCATCTAATTTGGAACCGGAACAAATAAGGGAAGCAGCTAAATATTTTTCAAATAATGATTTAGATATTTTGTTTAGAAAAGATAAAAATAAGTTAATTAGAAAAGGAATTTACCCCTATGAATATATGAATTCTTGGGAAAAATTTGAAGAATTAAAATTACCACCAATAGATAAATTTTATTCTTCGCTAACATTAGAAGGAATTTCACAAGAAGAATATGAACATGCACAGAAAATCTGGGCATATTTTAAAATTAAAAATTTAGGAGAATGGCATGATTTATACTTAAAATTAGATGTTTTGTTATTGGCTGATGTATTTGAGAATTTTAGAGATTTGTGTTTGAATAAAAGTTATGGATTAGATCCTGCTTGGTATTATACAACACCAGGATTTACGTGGGATTGTATGTTAAAATATACAAAAATTGAATTGGAGTTATTAACTGATTATGAAATGTACATGTTTTTTGAGAAGGGAATTAGAGGGGGAATATCACAATGTAGTAATAGGTATGCAAAAGCAGATGAAAACACACAACTTGCATATATTGATGCAAATAATTTATATGGTCATTCCTTATCCCAAAAATTACCTCAAAAAGACTTTGAGTGGATGACTTTTGAAGAGCTTCAAGATATTAATAAAATATTAGTGTCAGATGATGATACAGGATATGTTTTAGAAGTTGACTTATCATTTCCACAAGATCTCCACGATAAATTTAACGATATTCCTCTAGCTCCAGAGAAAAGAAAACCTCCTGGTGGTAAAGTATCAAAACTACTTTGTCATTTCTATGATAAAACAAACTATATAGTACATTATAAAATATTACAGCTTTATGTAAGTTTAGGAATGAGAATTGATAAAATTCATAGAGGTTTAAAATTCACACAATCAAATTTCATAGCACCATACATAAAATTTAATACGGAGCAAAGACAAAAATCAAAAAATGAGTTTGAAAAAGATTACTGGAAACTAGTATCCAATGCAGTGTTTGGAAAGTCTATGCAATCAGTTAGAAACCAGCAAAATATGAAATTATATTCAGATGAGCAAAAATTACAGAAAGCAATAAATAAACCTAATTTTAAACGTAGAACAATATTTAGTGAGAATCTGGTAGCAGTTCATAGATATAAAACCAAAGTACTGTTTAATAAACCTATTTATATTGGACAGGCTGTGTTGGATTTATCGAAATTATTAATGTATGATTTTCATTATAATGTAATTAAAAAAGAATTTAGCAATAAAGTAAAATTATTATATACAGATACAGATAGTTTTATATATGAGTTTAAAAATGCTGATTTCTATAAATTTATGGGGGAAAATTCCAATTACTTTGATACCTCTGATTATCCAAAAGATCACCCCCTATATTCTGACGTAAATAAAAAAGTAATAGGTAAATTTAAAGATGTGTTGGAATCTGTGAAAATGTTGGAATTTATAGGATTACGATCAAAAATGTACAGTTACAAAACGAATAATTCAGACCCAGAAAAAATATTTGAAAAAAAGTTAAAAGGAATTAAGAAAGCCATGTTAAAAAAAGAAATTAGTTTTGAAAATTATAAAACATGCTTATTTGAGCAAAAAGAATTTTATAATAAACAAAGAGTAATTAGAAGTTACAAACATGATATCTTCACTGAAGAAGTAAATAAAAAATCTTTAAGTTGGAAGGATGATAAAAGATACTTACTAGAAAATTCTACAGATACATTGGCTCATGGACATTATTCGTTAGTTGCTAATTAGAGAATGTAACTTATTAAATATTTTTATAAAAATATTATTATGTGATTTACACTTACATTTGCAAAAACCATATGATTTACATTTTCTGCAAGCCATACCATCTACTTGATCGTCTGGGACAACAAAACATTTCAAATCACAACAATACATTTATTAAATAAAAAATTTGTAAGTTTTTATGTATTTTAAGCAAAGAAAGTGCTAAAAACAAGCTAAATTTGCATCTCCCGAATCTCACAAAATGAGGTGGCGTCCCCCAATTGCATCTGGCATATGTGAGTTCGTTAATAGGTGCACATTAAAATAGTATATTATACATTAAGAGAGAATAGTCAGATTTTTTTCTAGAGGTGTAGTAGTCTCTATTCTGGTGCTGATCAGTCAGCGTGCTCTCCAAGCACGCTGTTTTCTCAGCAACAGAATAGAGACTACTGAAGATATTTTTTATAAAGTCAGGTTTACAAGATAGGACTATCAACTTTTATTTTTCAAATGACAACCTAAAATTATTTGAATAAAACAGAAACCGCCATTTTTTTCTCTTTTCAACGATGTATTAACTTTTATTAATGTATTTGAAAAATTTCGAGAAAAATGAGATCATTTAGAAATGGCAGAAATAATTTTTAAACAAATATCATAGGTGGCTATGTTTCTCGAAATCGGGTAAACATCCTTCTCAGTAAGTAACAAACAAATGTATACATTTTTGACATTAATTTAATTGTTTTACATTGTTACGTTTTGTTTATTTTCATATAGCCACCTATAATATTTATTTAATAATTATTTCAAATATTTTTCAATATCTCATTTTTCTCGAAATTTTTCAAATACATTAATAAAAGTTAATACATCGTTGAAAAGAGAAAAAAATGGCGGTTTCTATTTTATTAAAATAATTATAGGTTGCCATTTAAAAAATAAAAGTTGATAGTCGTATCTTGTAAACCTGACTTTATAAAAAATATCTACATCTGCCATCAACTAGTATATGTAAAATAATAAAACTTTTATAAGAGCCATTTTTTTCTATTACTTATAATAAAAAAGTTAAAGGGGGGGGGCGTCTTCCCAGACTCACCCTGTATATATATATATATATATATATATATATATATATATATATATATATATATATATATATATATATATATATTGGAAGGATCCACTTCTTCCAAGGATAACTTTAGCTCCTGAAAGTAGTCTTTTACCGTGGTTTTTGATACGGTAGCTCTTGCACGTTTTATGTTTTCTGACAATCTTACAGTGAGTTTATCAGCGTTGCGTTTCATAAAGCATTTTACCCATTCTGGTTCAGGGTAATTATTATTAAACTGTTTAGCTTTAATACCCTTTTTGTCCAAATATCCTTTAACAAGCAATCGGATGCCAAGTGGAGTAAGTGGAAATCCCCATTCTGCACATTTTACAATTCATTGCACCAAATGATCTTTTTCAGCTTTGTTAAGAACTGGTTGACCTCCTGATGTAAGTTTATGTAAACCTTTAACTTTGTTGAAAAGTGTTCTTTTAGGAATGGCATACTGTTCAGAAGCTTGACTAATTGATAACTGATTCGATTTAACTACTCTTATTGCATCTTGTAAATATTTTTTATCATAATTGGCATATGCCCTGCTACCAAGCTGTTTTTTATATTTTCTCGTCATGATCAAAGTCACCCCTAAAAAAACTATTTTTCAAACAAAAATTATTTATAATAAAACGATGCAAAATTTTAGATTAAAACAAATATAACCTTAAAGCAGACACATTTACTTATAATTAAACATGCATAATATAACCACAAATTTATTTACATCAGATATACAATAAGAAGTTTGCAAAGTATAAAATAATACGGAATTATCAGTAAAAAGTTATAATAATATACGAGCTTCATTAAAACTTATATTTTCTACGTATAAAATAAAAAAAAATCACCATCTTCCAGTCCGAAGGCCGGTACTTTTGCTTCAGCTAAAATAACGACCGATTAAATTTAAACAACCATTTTCAGTACTTTTCGTACCGATTAATATTTAACCATTGATTAAAATCTCTTATGACTGATTAAATTTAACAGAACGATTCTAGTCTGTTAAATAAATAATCAGCCGTTATCCGTAACCTATAACTGAGAATTTGACACTTCATCTACCAAATATGAATCTTGAAGAATTAAATAATTTATTTGATAACGATGACGAAGATATAATTCCATTTATATATAATATCAGATCGTATACAATAAGAGATCGTCTAAATTATATAGAAACATGCACTGATGAAGAATTTTATCATAGATTCCGATTTTCAAAAAATACAGTGATGAATAAAATTTTACCTGCCATAGAACCCTTACTAAGAATTCATTCGAAAATGTTCAAAAATTATAAAGTAATTATTTAATCGTTGACAATATTGTAATCGTAATTATTTATAGAGTTCATGATTTGGATGCTTTATCTCAACTTCTTCTATCGTTTCGATTTTATTCAAGTGGAAATTTTTATAATACAATTGGTGATTTTTGTGGTGTATTTAAAACAACGGCTGGCAGAATTATAAAAAAAGTAACATAAGCTCTTGTACTTTTGAGAGCAAATTATGTGAAATTTCCCAGTAATAACGACGAGAAAAGAAAAGTAATCACTCGTTTCTAAGCTCTTGCGCGTTTTACAAAAGGTATTGATTAATCGTACGCACATTCGAATACAATCTCCAGGTATAGAGAATGAATGATACTGCAGTTATAATGCATAAACTTTATCTCTTTCTTCTATTTGTTTATAATAGGAACAGATGATGCAGAATTTTTCAGAAATAGAAAAGGATATTTCTCACTGAATACTCAAATAATTTGTGATAGTAATTATTATATTATGGATATTGTTTCAAGATGGCCGGGCTCTTGTCATGATAGCCATATTTTTCTAAATTCTTCAGTATATAATCGTTTTGAAAATAGAGAATTTGAAGATAATATTTTATTAGGAGATAGTGGCTACCCACTTAAATCTTTTTTAATGACTCCTTTAGCTAACCCTCAAAGTCAAGGGGAATTAAGATATAATAATGCTCATATTTCAACAAGAACGATAGTAGAAAGAACAACAGGAATATGGAAGAGAATATTTCCAGTTCTTTCTTTAGGAATAAGATGTAATATTACGTTGACACAACAAATAATTATTGCCACAGCAGTCTTACATAATATAAGAATCCTAGAAAAAGAAAATTGCATTGAAGATATTGAGGAAAAAGAATTAATTATATGGAAACACAAGATACTCCAAATAGATTTAATTTAGTTCAAAAAAAATTTAATAATTATTTTTCGAATCAATAATAAAAGTATATAAACTGTAATAATAGGAAAAATTAAAATTTAGTTTTCTTTACGTTTAATTCGTGTTTTAATATTTCTATTTTAAGTTTTTTTTCTTCACAAATTAATTCATGTATAAGTTGTTGTCTTTTTCTCTCTTCTCGTTTTAAATTAATTTCTTCCTTTTTGACTTCTAAATCTATTTTTTATATTTCTTTTTTAATTTTTCTTTGTTCATCATTATATTTTTGTTCTTCCAATTTAATTTTATTTTCTGTATCATAGCATTGTTTTTGAATGACAACTAATTCTTTTTTGTCTTGTAATAAATGCTCAAAAGCCACTATTTTATCTGTTTTTTTCAACTTTTCTGAGGACTTTTTATTTTTCAAATTCCATTTTTTTGTATTCTGAAAAAATATTTCAATCAGTAGAAATTTATAAAATGTACATATATAATTATTTACCAAAGATCTTAATTTAGTTGCAGGGGTAGGTGTTTCACAATTATTATTCTAAAAACAAAAATGATAATTTCAATATGAAATATTCTAATATTTTAAAATTAATTTACTTGTTGTAAATCGTCAGTCTGATCGAGAATAATATATTCTTTTTCATTAGTCGTGTCAGTAAGAGTAGGTGTAATAGTATCTATCTAGAAATAAGATGCAGTACAAGATACAATTCAATAGTTGAATACAAATAAATTTTGAAATATGCACATATGTACACGGTTATTATCAAATCCTGAATACATAATATATTAAATCGGAATATTCTACATTAATGATATCCCCAATATTATCGTCATTTTTGTTCGTTTCTATTTTTTTTTTTTAATTTCTTTTTACATACACACACACAATGTGTTTTCTTATATTCTGTATATATATATATATATATATATATATATATATATATATATATATATATATATATATATATATATATATATGGGGCTTCTTCTACGATGTTTTGGAGGTCATCAGGGGGGTCTGCAATGTTCATAATGATGGTAGCTGGGGGGTGTCGGAATTTTCTTTTTGGTCGGCGTCGAGTTTTTTGTCTCAGCACTTCTAATGAGGAGTCGGCTCGCATGACTATCCTCTGGCCGTACCTGCCTTGGAGTTTGTGGATCCTAGATATGATGTCCTCTATACCTGCAACATCATGGACAAAACGGGAAGGGTGACGCCAAGGAAGACTGTGTATTTTTCGAAGGAAACGTCGTTCTGCATGGCTGGCAGGAGTAGTTTATCCCTAGCTCCGGCATATGTGATTGCTCTGTAGTCGAAGAACGGCCTTACAAATGTTTTATAGGTCAGAATTTGGACTTTTACGCTGGCTCCTCGTATGCGACCTCGTAGAGATGATATTAGACCGCTACGCTTTCGCATACGTTGTATGCAGTTTGATATGTCTTGTCTCCAATTTAAGGTCCTGGTCATTGTCAACCCGAGATATGAAGCGTCATTTTGGTCGGCGATTCTCTCACCGGATAGACTGATGGATATGGGGTTTGCTCGTTTATGGGGGTGGCGAAATAATACCAGCTGGGTTTTCTCGGGTTGACTTTTATCCGCCATCTCCGCATCCACGATTCTAGGGCGGTCAGATATTGTTGCAGCCTTACTTTTGCCAAGTAAGGTGTTCTGGCAGTGGCCCAGCAGACTGTATCGTCGGCAAATTGTTGGGTCTTCACCTGGTGTTGTCGTGGAGTTAGCATGTCCGCGCTGAAGATAATGTACAGCAACGGGGATAAAATGCTGCCTTGTGGAACACCGGCTCGAATTTGTATTGGTGCTGAATGTTCCGAGCCCACTCGAACTTGAGCTGTCCTCTCCTTCAGGAAGCTGGCTACTAAGCGTATTATTTGGGTGGGAAAACCGAAGTCTATTAGCTTTCGTAGGAGACCGTGGTGCTAGACGGAATCTTATGCCCGCTCTATATCAAGAAAGGCTGCTCCTTGTTCAAGGAGATGCTTAAGTCTGTTGTTAATCTGAATCTTGTGTGCTTCTACCTGGGCAAAATCAGAATTGAGATTTTGGAATTATGTTATTAGCCTCGCAAAATTCTCTTATCCGTTTTGATATTACTGCTTCCAGAATCTTCCCTAGCGTATTCAATAGGGAAATGGGTCTATATGATTCTGGTAGAAGTAGGTTTTTGTTGGGCTTTGGAATCATGCAGACGTTGGCCTCTTTCCAAGCCTTTGGATATAGACCCAGGATAAGGCAGGAATTCAAAAGCGCTACCAAGTAAGTGGCCGCTGTGTAAGGCAGGTGCTTTATTATGTTGAAGTTGATGCCATCTCTTCCTGGGGCTGATCAGCCTCGTTTTTTTTATTATTATCTCTCCAATTTCGGCTTCGTCCGTCGGCTGCACAATATTTTCGAACGGTGTGGCATGGATTTGTTCCGCCTCTTCTTCGACTTGTTCGAGGTAATTGTTGTCGAAAGATGGGTCTTATGGGACGCTGTGAACGTTTTGGAGCAACTCTCTGAAGACTTCCGCCTTGGCTTCTGGTGTTGTAATTATGGTATTGTTTGATCGTAGGTGGCTTATTTTGGTGTCCCTTTGCCCGGTGAGTGCTCTGAACCTAGCCCAGAATTTCGAACCGTCTCGAGGATCGAGCGATTCACAAACATCACCCCAGATGCGCTCGCGGTGTTGCGCTATTGCTCGCCTTACCATTGCATTGCTTCGATTCCATTGAGTTTTATTATTGGCATCCCTTGTGCGGACGAACTCCCGATATAATCGTCTTTTATCTCGAATGAGCTGGATTATAGAACGTGGCAGCGGCGGTCGGTTGTGGCGGATCGTCTTCTTTGGAATGGATTGGACCATTGCATCTTGAATGACCCAGGTGAGTGTGGTTACTGCCGCATCGACTTCTCCCTCGTTCTGCAGATGGTCTGTAGTTGAAGGCAGATTGCTCTCAACATATGTTGCGAACTGGTCCCAGTTGACATTTGGAAAGTCTTGGCACTGACGGTATCTGGCTTTGGGACGGTTGATTCTGTCTACGAAATAGACCTCTGCCACCACTGGGAAGTGGTCTGATGCGACACTTGTTCCTATGTACGCTGCTTGAGCACAGTGTTGAATCATGTTTTCGGTTATCACAACATGATCAATGTTAGAGCAACCCATGTGGTTAATGAAGGTTGGTATTGGCTGTGGAGTCCTAAACCATGGAAACGTTGTTAGGATGTTTTCCAGGGTGCGGCCTTTTCAGTTGGTTTCAGTGTCGCCAAAAAAGACGTGACGAGCATTGAAGTCTCCTAGGATAATAGCATGCCCCAAACGATTGGTATATTGGAATAGTTCTTGAGACAGTTCTTGAGCTGGTTTGGCATAGTAGCAGAACAATGTGACAATGCCTACTATTGTGTGGACCCTGGCCGCCACTACGTTGAGGTTCTGGAACAGGGGGTCTATTCTAATTCATATAACAACGTGATATTCTCAATGTGTGTTTTTATCCCCCAGGCGATTTTTGTTAAAAGTCTCATGTGATGTCGTGAATGACGTAAAGGTTTGATGTGGTCTTGATACGGGTAACAAGTCTTATGACGTCATCAACGTCATAACCGATAACAACCTTACATCTTGTTATGAATTAGAATAGACCCCCTGGTCTGGTAGCTGGTGTTCTTCGCTAGGTATGGAGTGATGAACCAAAATGGCCACTCCGCCGGTGTGATCTGGATCGCGGTCCCGTCTGTATATGTTGAATCCAGCTAGAGAGAACCGACTCTGAGGTGTAGTTCGAGTCTTTGTGACGCCAAGTATGCAGATGTTGTCGCTTCGAATGAAGTTTTCGAGCAGGTCCTTCTTGTAAATGAGGCTGCTCACATTTATAGTGCCAATTGTAGGTATGTTATTCATTGTTAGTGTGTAGTTCGGCGGTTTCGAATGGATGGCAGCCCACATGGACTAGGCCTCCTGCATAGGATACGGTCAGGCGAACATTAAATATGGTAGCGGCTAGGGCTGCAATGTTCTTTTCCACCCTATTTCTTTGTTGGGGAAGTGCGCCAAGTACTGCCATGGTGACAAGACGCAAAACGTCGTATGTGGAGACAGTCTGCATTCTTCAGCGTAGCTGTGGATGCTACGATCACTGGTGTCTTTGGACGTCCTGGGCACTTTGCGCTGACTGAGGTGTGCCCTTCTTTATTGCAGACGGCGCATTTTGCGGGTTTGTTGGTTGACGGGCATTTGCTGAAGTGGTGTTTATCGCTGCAATGGGAGCAGGTGATATTGTTTTGGCAAGCACCTGGCTCGTGGAATAACTGGCAACCCACATTGGTATGGCTGAGGTGGTGGAAGATGAGAGCGCTCGACGTAGTATGAGCAATTATACAGCCATTTAGAAAGAGCTTGTCAAGTGATGTCTGACTTGTTGTTACCACTCTTACCAGGCGTGTAAATTTATCTGTAGTTCTCGATCTTATGCGCCATACGTCTTTGAAGTCGAAGCCTTCGTCTTGAAGACATTGGCGAATTTCTGCAATTGATATGTCCAGACTGACCCCTTTGATAACGCATGAGTAAGATGGAAGTCGTTGGCCGTTCGTTACTCGTCTTATCTGGCGTGAAGCTTCTTCCTCAATGACGACATCTAGGTCGATTATCATCTTCAGCTTCTTTAGCTTCTTCCCTAGCTGACTATCAAAGCTTTTTACTAACATTTTCCTAGTTCGGGTTGGGATGGTACAATGTATTTCCAGGTCTTTCATTCTTGCGATGTAATTGCAAAGCTTTTTGATGTCGTGATGTGTGAAGGTAAGTTGCTCACATAAGCCACGTAGAGGGGATGCTCATTGCCCCGGCCAGTAAAGCCTAATAAAGTCTCACCGGTGTTGAATTTCCGCTTCGTCTCGGTTGTTTCGTAGGTCTTGGTGATTCTTTTTGTTTTTGCTTGTTGTTAGGTGTTGGAGTGCGGGAAGCCGTTGTTGATCTGTTCCTTGGAGTTGAAGTACGACTACTTGGAAATGCCGTCGGGGTGGGGCAAGTCGAATTATCCGTTAATGTACCATCATTAGAGGTGGTAGATCGGTTACTGTCCTCGCCCTCATCGCTAGATGCGCTGTTCTCTGCTGCAGTGACTTCTTTGTTCATCATGCCGCAGGGAGTTTTGCGTATGGGCACTATTCCTTCTTGCACTTCACACACAGCACTTTATCAACAATTGTTTTAGGATAACAAAAATATGTTTTGTATGCACTTTGTCTAGTGTCTATATGTTTGTTTGAGTCATAAAAAACGCAATAAAGTTAAGGATTGGTGAGATAAACACAGATATTCCGCATCATTCAGCTATATCTTCATACGCACAGCACCACTATTTACTGTTTAATTTATCATAATAATTAATGGAAAATTACTAAAATATACTTTAATACACTCTGACAGTAATCCATGTAACTATTTGAATTAATAAAAACTGCATTAATTTAGCGGATGGTCGAGATATTAAAGGGTTAGCGTTCGTCAAAGTGTCTTATCAATACAAAAGCTCGCGCGCGACTCTTCTTTTTACATTGTCGTATTTTACTTTTAACGAATTTATATCTCGTTTTACATCTGCGTTTAACGAATTAAATGCGTCAGATATCCTTTTCCATGCCTCATTTTTATCTTTGACATTTGCTGCATCTGTTTTTTTGTTCTCTATTACATGTATTTCGTCTAATATACATTTCATTAGAGAATCTACTTCTGTTGTAGTAAAGTTCGTACCTCTATCGCGTTTCTTATCCATTTTCAATATTTTTGCATTTGACAGAAACAAATAAAGAAATTCAACTGACAGGTAGTAACTTTGATTTACGTTTGCATTTTAAAATTGTTTTTTGTCTTTTTCTACATTATAGAAAGATTTAAAAGCTTACGTTTGTTATAAGTTCATGCAAATTTAGTGATATTTTTATTGAATTGCCAATTTGAGTTAATCATTGGTTAGTTAAGCAGTTAAAAATTTTATCAAGAAGTACTCACTTCTATTTAATCATGACTAAAAGATCTAATTAAATTAACAGTAGGTTATCTAATCAGTCTTTTAATCAGAAGCAAAAGTACCGGCCCTGAAAATAGTAAAATTAGTCTAACCTCATAAACACAGTAAGCGTGGCACAAAATGTGCGGGAAATTCAAAATGTCCAATCTCACCTGGATGTCCAATATCAGCCCAGTTGACGGTATCTATTTTTGCTATTATTATTTGATACGGCATTTAAAATTAAATCTAAAATTTCTTTTTGATCATTATTAAACAACGCTACATTTTGTTCTCCCTCTAATCTCCCTCTAATCAAACAAATCGTTTCCATTTTCATCTACATCATGCGGTAAATTGAAATCGCTTAGTGTGAATCTATGTATTTGTAATATTTCCTGAATTTTTGTTAATCATTTATTTTGCGCTATTTTTTCGGAATTGTGCAATAAATAATCCTCCATCAAATAGGTACTCTTTAAATTTATTCCACAAAGCTATGGCATTGGTTGACGTGTGGAAACAAATTAAATTTATTTATCAGTGCCTCACCTAAACAATTTTCGTATTCTTTATCATTTGCTAAAGACCTAATGCACGGGCAGTTTCTTGGTATGTGTTATACAATTTACCATCTACGGTATGCAAGTCTTCGAAATTTGTGGCTCCTTTCGCGTGTACTAATATTAAACGTAGTTGGAACGTTTCTATAACTCTGGGACTGACGGAAATCATTCGGCCTATTGGTGGTTTTGGCTTGCGTTGCCTAGCCTTTCAAGCGTTATTAACAAATACATAATATTTTAGAATTTGCATATAAACGTACTGTAGAGTATTTACATCTGTGCTATTTAAGATGAACCACGCGGTTAATGTTGTATTTTTTTTCGCTGCCCGTTCAACTGCTTTTTTCTCGTAGTCATTAACGAAAAATACCACCTGTTGGTATTTTAAATGAACAACTAATTCAAATATTACATGAGATTTGTCGTGTAAAGGATATTCTAATAGCCTCCAACAACATTCTGGAGCAGAAACATACCTTGCATCCAAATAACCGTTGATTTCATCTCATTGAATTACTTTATCTTTATCTGCTTGACCTAATTTAATACTTGCGCAATCATGACCCTTACACAGATAATCGCAAATATATTTAACACTTTTAATCGACGTACATATTTCGATATTAATATGAGCTTTATATATTGTAAGGTACTATCTACCTGTTATCTACTGTATATTTTATTAAACCGTTTTTCCAGAGAATATATATATCGCTTGCTTAGAATAATAATGTTCTAACTCCGATTATGTAAATTTCTCAGCAGAGGTAAAATCTATATGCAGGTATCTGTATTTGAGGACAGAATAATTTTTTCACCATACAAGAGATGTCGCTGAGGTAAATGTAGCATAAAACTTTCAAATTGATAGTTTTCTGCAGTTTAACTAAAAGAATCGGAGAATAAAACACTTTTTACATGGAGTTATGACATAGCTTTTGATGTAAAAGTGCGAAAATGTGTTCTTACTCCCAAAAAGGTCTAAAATAAACAAAACGAATTCAGTTATATTATGTATTATAAAAGTATAAAAATAAACAAATAAAAAAACAAAAAATATATTCTAACGCAGAATTACCTAGAAACGTTTACAGTTTTGAAAAATATTAGGAAAAGCTCCCTTATTACATAAAAAAACAAAAAGCAAATTATTTTTTAAATTTTTTCCTAGTTTTCGTTTGTACTTCTTCTTGGGCTTGAGATTTTTCAGGTAGGTTTCTATTTTTTTCGGTTTCTTTAATGAGAGCGTTCCAAAATTGAACATCAACTTGGGAAAATTGTGGAAAAAGGCTTCTTATTGCTTTAATTTTATCTGACGCTAATGTATGTTTTAGCGTCAAATTTGGAATATTGTATGGGCATATTCGGTCAGCTTCTAGATTTAAAATATTTGCTTGTCGAGTTTTGAATTTTGAAGCCACCAAAGTCACGTCAAAAAATTCATTTGACGTAAAAGTGGTTCTATATTTTATGTTGTTTGAATTTTTTCTGTAGATAATATGCTTAATTTGTGAATACGGTATTGTGTTAAAATTTTGAAATTTTGTTCGACTCTTATAGTCTTTGAAATCCTGTTTTTTCATTTGGTACACAATATAGGGCTTTCTTGTTCTAATATGTAGCAAATTTCTGACCACAGATAAAGGACTATGTATTTCGTGATTTCTAAAATGCTTGTCAATTCTGCTATGGATGGCGTTCACTTCCTGTACACAACTGTGGCCCGGTTCCTGAAATTTTTGTTCTATTGTTATTATGTTGTGATCGTTTGAGTTATTTAAGAAGTCCAGTAATGCCAAAGACATTAAAGAATTCCTGTTTTGAGGGACACATGAGTCCGACCAGAGTGTAATTTCTTTAATGTCCTTATTATTGTCAACAATTTTTCTTAGAAGTTGTACTACAGCGGACGCAATATCATTTCCGGATCTCCCGCTAAGAGCTTCATGCCAAAGAATGCAGTAGCCTTGTAAATTTTGACATTCGCATGCCGTCAGATTATACAAATTAAGCTTTTGTAAATAATAAGCCTTTGAAACATTTGTTTGAGGGCAGTTAATTACCCGTTCCAGATCGAACGCTACAATAAGTCGCGCTTTAGTTTTATTTTGCTTATCTTCTCTTTTTTCGTTTCTTGCGGCATCTTTTTCTGTTACATGAGTAGTATATTTTATATTCAAGTCATCAGATATTTTGCTATACTGTTTCATTTGGTTCTGATATTCGCAGCATAGATCACACTGATCTTTTTTTGGTGCATGAAATTCTATGTTGAAATCCTCATTAAAAATTTTGTCGTAGAGCCAAAATTTAACTGGAACTTTTTGGTTTTCTTCACAGTGTTTTAAGTATAATTCATACATCATTCTAAGGTTCAGTCCAAATTCTAAATATTCTTTGTGTGTATTTTTACGACAGTAATGAGACGGAACACGCGGAAAAAGATTAATATGATCTTTTACAAAATCTCTTGCTTCTGTTGAAATTTTTGGTTTAGTTTTTTTGCCTCTTAGATCTCTTTGGGGTGTTCCAGTAACACCAGTTTTTTTCTTTTTATGAAAATATAATACTCTTCTGGCACTTATTGCCAAAGTACTTAAATAAAACGCCCTACAAACTCGAATTTCTGTTTCTTCGATGTTAAAAAAATAAATAAAACTAAAACTTCTTGCTTTTTCTGATTGTCGGTTCTCTTTTCTTACCCTTTTTTTCGACATTTTCTTTGTGGTATTATTATAAAAATTAAATTTCTCGTTATCCGATAACTTCCAAAATTCCTCATGTACTTTCTTAGCTGTATCTTTAGAAATCTTTTGCGAGCATTTATAAGGACACTTTTCGCATATCTTATACTTGAATACCATGTCTGGGTGAACTTTTTTCTTTTTGTCCGTGTATCCTTTTCCTGATTGTCTCAAAGTTTTTCGTTCATTGCTTTTCCATTTATTCTCATTTCGTTTTCTTTTTCGACTTAGCTTTTTTTCGCTGACTGGCACCGGTTCTGGAATAGCTTCTTGGGGCAACTGTGATTCCTGTCCTTCTTCGTCTACTACTGCGTGGTCAGCTAATATTGGTTCAATTGTTTTCATAATATTTTCAATATAATCTGCTTCCAAAAGAAAAGTTTGTGATTCTTCATTAAAAGTAATGATTTCCTGTGGTAGCCTAAATCACAGAAAAATATTATAATTTTAAAGCGATACAAGTTACTGAAGTTTAAAAAAAAACTTACTCATCATCCTCTATGAGGCGCCGTTCAGGACATAATACAAACGATACAAATATACTAATTTCTTATTATATATACTAAAAACACTACTAAATACCCGAAAAACGATACAAATATACTCATTTCTTATGATATATACTAAAAACACTACAAAATATCTGAAAATATTGTATATGCACAAATATATCATTCTCGTATTCTCATAAAATGGATATATTGTGTTCTTGTATATTCTTGGATTTTGTCGTACATTTATAAATATACAAGGTAGGGTTACGCTACTGAAATACAGATGGCGATGTATTTCATCTTACAAAAAGATAGATGGCACTAAATGGAAAACAGGAATCTGTAAACTTTATATGGAGCAAGGGTTGCACAAAATGCAATTAAAACCAGAGTGATACTAGCAGCCACTTCCCGAGCATAGTAAGGGTGAAAAAAAATCATAAAGTCCCACATATGAAGTATTCATTTATACCTATTTATTCCCAAACTGGACATATATGTGTGCATTGTGTATGTTATGTAGTAAATAATAAAATATTTTTGTCATATGGTTTCAGTAGTTCAATTAATGCTCGTAAGATGGCGCTGATAATTTAAAAAGTATTAATATCTCGTAATTCTAATTAGTTATCAAGAAATAACTTAAATTTAGGTATTATTTGTAAATATAAATATTTAATGAACTGTAATAAAAAAGATAATTTTGACATGTTACTAGTGTCCCGAGAAAAGTCCATTAGAAATATATTATGTCTGCTTGACATCTAAGTCGAAGTTTTAATAACAAAATGTTGTTTTAAGCATAAACAATCACGGTGAAAATGTTTAATCCCTATTTCTGGACCATAAATAATAATAAATAAATAGGCTTCAACAAATTAAATGTTGTAAAAAGAAAGAAAATTAACAAAAACAGGTACCTAATGACACTTATAGGTTATATTATTAAATCAAGGTTTAAATACATTCATTTACTTTAAATATTTGTTTCTTATATTGTTTACAGGTATTTGTAATTTATTTATATTGTAATAAAGGATTTTCAAGGTTCAATAAAGAAAAACACAAACACATCATATTTGTTGCAAGTATTGTATATAACTCTTTATTTATAATAATATAGTAATATACCTATTAAACTATATACCGCTGAACCCCTATCTCTCGTACACGATATAATATAAGCAGGTAAACCGACGAAGCTCTAGCAGACGGCACCAAAACATAGCCTCGTTCGCTAGAGAGAGACAGAAGATACAGGCCTAGGCCTGGCCGCATAAACATCAATGCGCTACCTCTTTCAATTGCAATGCTATATGATAATAGTATATTTTTAGAAATATTACTTTTAAAAACATTGTAATATATGGAATGAGACATTAATTACAATAAATAAAAATAATATACAATGATCGAGCAAGTCAACAACTACCGTTTTAATTTTTTATTCAGAAAAATTATACAAAATTCAATATTTAAACATAAAAATGCAGCTTTAACAAAAATCAACAAATTACATAAATCTAGATTAGTTGTAAGTATCTATATTATTTATACAAAATATGACACAATTACCTACCTCCAATAAATTAAAAACTAAATTAATTAATTTATTTGCAACCTTGATTCTTTTTTTTTCGTTGCTGTTAATTTTAAATTATTTTTTTCCTCTGTTTTATAATATTGCTGTATCCTCAAGGTAACATAATACAATATACATTTACTTACAATTTCTTCTTCATGAACCGAACAACTAAAATTTATTTTTAAGTTTTCGGTAGCAAATATTTCTTCTAATACATAATCAAATACTTCAACCTTTGATATATGTTTCATGACAATGAATTCAAGTTTTTTAAAGAAAACAAATATAGATTTATTTGGGTGGTTTAAACCGCCTCTTGACTTTAGAAAAGTTAAAAACGCTGGGGAACTTTCAGATATGTCAAAATATGTATCTAATGATTTATGGTACAAATGTTCTTTACATACTGAACATTTTGATGTTCTGTAAATTTTTTTAGTTATAAATCCAGCCAGATAATAAATTAAGCAATCTACAATTTCCGATGTTACAATATCATAGGAGAAATCTTCAATGATATTTTCAAAGTCCATATCATCGCGATCGTTTGATTCTATTTCAGGATTTATTAAATCGTTAATTTGACTTTTAATTCTTTCCAGATGGGTGTTTTCACCTAATTTTGCAGAAAATATGGTTTTAAAATTGTCAAAAGTCAAATATACACATTTGCTTTCGTTTTCAATACTGCAGTTGCCAAAATATGGTGGCTTAAGTAATTTATAAACAGAAAGCATTCTGTAAAGTTGTAAAAACGTCACAAACGTGGGATGGTCGTTTGCGCCTCCTGCTTGACGTATTGTTCCAAAAAAACGCTGAAATTTATTATTAATGAGATACCTACTGAAAATGTCATTAATATACACCAAAAACCCCTATACAAATATAAACGCATTTTTGCAGATTAAAAAAATACTATATAATTTACATAAAATTTATTTTAGCGTTACCGGACGGTTTACTTAATTGTTTTCAAAAATGTCAACCAAAAAAATACCAAATCTGCTGTCACAATCCTACACGCGTGTTTGACAGTGACATAAATCGACAGCTAACGCGAATTGACTATACATTAACACTCTGCATGTTAAAAAAATATACAAAACGTGCATTTTTCAGTTGTTAAATTTAACTTTACTAGGCGCTTTAGCAAATATAAAAATCACAAGCTCTTCTAAATAACTTACCTCTTCAACAAAAATAAAGCGCAAGCAATCACTTTTTTAAATATCTTACCTCTAAAGGATCTTGGTTCATTTTTGATGTTAAAACATAGTTAAAACCAGTAGATAATAAATATTCCGATAATTCTATGGTCGATAATATGGTCACGCGGAAACCTTCCGCCGTACTTGCAGATAAGAAATTATCCTTAGAAATCAGACCATCTATGACCATTTGCTCCCACTTATTAATGTAAGCGAGATTTTCTCGTAAAATCTGAATTATTTTTAATACTTTCAATTTCAATTTTACTGGTGATAGTAAAAAAATACCTGAATATCATTACTATTTGCACGTATACCTTCGGCTGGAAATTTTCGATTAAGAATATCGAAAAGATCATTTATTCTCTTGGTGAAATGTATTGTATTATTACAGTCTTTTAATGATTCATATTTCTTTTTATAATAATCTAATCCATTTGCAACTGAATTACTGAACACCTGGAAACCAAATAGTAAACTGAAATATTTATATACATAATAGTCTACTAAGAAACCTGGGTGGCCAGTTTTACACGCATTTTTAAAAAATTTGTCGGTTTTATATGAGTTTGTGATAATCTCGGACATACTCGTAAATTGTTAGGTAGCTTGGTGTCCAGTTGAAAAAGAGTTTCATAATGCGTCCACTTAACAATACCATCTGGAGTCTGAGAAAAGAGATGTAACCAAACAATTTGATAAACATCCCAAATTAAACTCAAATGTAATACTTACATGCAAAAGATTTTTTTGTAAAAGCCTATTTCTCAGACATTTAATAAGATGTGGGCTATCCGAAAAAAAATAGAGGAATCTAGAGTCGTCAAAAGGATGTGATATCTTATTAATGGTTTTATTGTATTTTCCTGAAATTTCAAACTCGGACCACATTTTTCTGTTCGTAGTTGCTCCATCTGATACAACACCATGAACGATAGCTCCTGAATTTTCAAGCTTTCTGATAATTTCTAAACATAATTTGGCCAAACAAGAACCGTTTGTTGGACCTTTTGCACCATATACAGCGACTGGTTGACAAAAATCATCCGCAAGTGAGTTAAACATAAAAACCAAGGCATGGTTTGCTCGTTTATCAGTAGATTTAATAAGTTTTGAATTATCATCATTTCCAAAGTCTTGAACGCCAAAAAGTTTCATATTCTTAACATTAAGTTTAATAGACTCGCGAACTTGCATTTCGTCAAAAATTAAAAGACCTTGTCGTTGGTAGATATTTTTTTCTTTCATTTTTAATTTTAAAGCTTCAAAAAAATTTTCGTCTAACCCACATTTTAAATTAATTCGTGACAAATAACCCCGTATAGTCGATATAGAGGGAAGAGGTAATATGTCATTTGTTCTCAAAAATTTGTAACTTGCAGGGTTGCGTATGTGTAGAAGCAAGCATAAAAGTAGCCAATCTGAAGTATAACGACGTGAACTTTTTTTGTTGTATTTACACATTCTAATACATTCTTTCGCTAATAATTTTTGTGCAGATGGCATATTTTCAAGGCTATTAATTTTATCAAATGCATGTTCTTCAGATATATTTTTCATTTTTAGGCGAACATCTTTAATTTCTTTTAAGAGAAGTCTTTGCCTAATTTTTAATCTCGTTTCACGTTTACGTATATTTCTGAAACGTTTTCGTCTTAGTTCGATTTTAGAATTTATACCAGATTTTCGTTGAGAACAAAATTGTATTTTTTTAATTTTTTTACAAAAACTACACACAAGTTTATTCGGTTTTACTTTTGCCTCTTGATTTAAAGCATATGGACACTTAATGTGTCTCCAAACATTCAAAATATGATCTCTAACAATATTTTTATTTTTAAATCCAGATTCTTCTGAAATTGAATTACTACCACCCTGACATAGTAGTAAGGAATTCAGTTTTTCAATGAGTTCTGCCAGTTCCTCGTGGCTAGATAAATAAATTTTATTAAAAATATCCTCATTAGCAATTCGATGGCCTAATACGTAGACATGAATTTTATTTTCTGATATAATAACTTTTTTTGCAACCACCGTATCATCATGACTCGTTGCAACCATTTCCGACAATGAAATAATGTTTTCCTGGGTGCTATAAATGCGATGAATCCCCCAGTTTTCAGGCAAAGTAAGTACTATCTTTTTATCCCACAATTCATTAAAAATTAATTTATGGGATTTACTTGGTGTCTGTATTAATTCAAGATCATCAAGTTCTATAAAATAATTAAAAGAAAAATTAATTTCAGGAACCTTTTATTCCAACAAACTTTTACTCTCTGTTTTTTGTTTTTTCCTCGGCTGGTAATCAGTCTTTTCTATAGTTCTTCGCGTTTTTATTTCCCTAGATAAATATTTTGGACAATTAGGGAATATAGTTGGTATGGCATCTTTTGATAAGCGGGGTCTCATCAACTACAAAATTTTATTTATGTAGCACATATTATAAAACATAGTGTACATAGATATTTTTGTGTGAAATGAATCATATTGGCAAATACTCACTTTATAATCGGAAGCTGCACCCTTTACTTCTACAGTATTAATTATGAAATTAGATTGAAAATGCTTTTCACAAACATAATCTTTAATTGTTAAAGACCGGTCTTTCCTTGGAATACATTTTTGCCACTCCAATAGTTTTTCAGTGGGAATGCGAAATAATGATATTTTTTCTGAATTGCTTTTATATCCGCTATTGCAATATGGCACAACACATTTTCTACCCATTTTAAATTATTTTAATAGTAAACAAAATATTCGAAAGGACTCAAACAGTGTTTTAAACAATAAACAATAAACAAAATATTAGAAAACACTTTACTAAGGACTTAAAAAGCGCGTAAGACACATCAAATACAGAAAATATGCATAGCGTACATTAGATTTAGCCCCGCTCGAAGGCCCGCATTCTCTGTCTCTCTCGCACAAAGCAGTCCGCATTTCGGTGCCATTTCCAACAGCAGTAGAAGCGCGCGGCTGCAATACCTGATAATATTATACCGTGCTCTCGTATAAGCGGAAAGTTGCCGGAACATTATTATCTCCATCCTTTTTTAGCATTTGGACAAGCGTCTACAAGCGCATGCACGCACAGCCGATGGGCGTATTGGTAGGCGTGTTCGCGCTGCTTGAAAATCTGACATTTGATTCATATGACATTTCAAAAATATTGGTTATAATTATAAATTTTTATATTAGATTATTTAATAATGAAATGAATTAATATAGAATATTCTGATTTTTCTCAAAAGAAAGAGAACACCTGCAGAAGATTAAGAAAATGAATTCCTGTATAAAAGGTTAAAATCCTATTTGCAGAATTTGGAGAAAGATAATAGCTATTAATCCCTAAGGAACAACTGTAAAAGATTAGGAAGATCTGTAGGGTTCAAATTTTATTATTGGATTAGGAAAATACTTTATTTGAATATCTGTAGGGTTAAAATTCTGTTTTCGGCGAAAAAAATAGAACGCCAAAATTGAAATTTTTCATACTTCGTCGCGTGTAAATAAATATTATTATAATAATAAAGGAATAATCCTGTATAATATGCATTTTTGCACGGATAAATCATTTGTATATGACAATGAAAAATTAAAATTATTGGCATAATTAATGTAATTTGATATATTGTATTCATACTTACCAATTTTATATCTGAAAAAGTAAGACAAAAAATTCTGCATTTGTTTATATAGTTAACTGAAGTTCATCAGGTAAACACAACAACTCAGGATAAACAACAAGAGCAAGTTAGCCAAATAACTTTTATTGACATTTTGTACAAAAATAAAAATAAAATATTGAAAATATAAACAAAAACTTATTCTAAACATTTATATACAACTTACAAATTATAACTACTGGTTTTGGAAAATTATCAATCTATTATATTTGTTTCTAATATAATGTTCTTTTTCTGATATTAATTTTGTCTCATGAAACACCCTTATTTTCAAATATGTACTAATAATTATTTTTATTAATTGTGATACATGATTATCAATGATGTCTTGGTTTTTGATGTGGTTTAAGATTTCCTCATGCTTAAATACTTTACCTGCACAACTGGCAAAAATTTTGTTTAATAATACATCTTTCAAATTTTTTATGTTTATCATTTTCTGTACATTTTCCCTAAATATTTTCTCCGCCGTTTTGCATATATGCACGACGTCATATGAGGGAAGTAAAAATGTCCCTCTATTTTTTAAAGTGAGTAACTTATAATCTGCTTCATTTACTGTTAAATATCTTGTACAAATTGTACACATTTTTAAATTTATAATTTTTTTCACCACATACCCCGAAATATATTCCACAATATTTTCTATATATGGGTTCAAATGAAAAAGCGTTTTACAATAGTCGTGGTCAAAAGCATCAATCATTACTGTCTCTTCCCCGCTAACTGGATTCCTCAAATTTTGTTTTCTGGATGAGACGTGCAGAATATCAACTCCATCTGCCAAACAATTTGAATTGCCAGTTAATTTTAATTTGCTTTTTACCAATAATCGTTTATATGCAGTTTCAAATTGTTTGGCATTTGGGTTGTTATTAAAACCACCACGACTTCTCACTACACTAAAAAACGTTTCTAGGTGGTCCTGGTTTAATTTAAAAGTTAATAGGTAATTTATTTTGGGTTCTACATCTTCGAACAGATTAAAAATATTTATCATATTGATAATTAATCCTAGATACTCTGTTTTTCTAACCCCATTTATCATTTTTGTGTTTGTTACGGGCTCTTTTAAATTATGTATATATGGAATATATAGTCACTGCATTCCTGTTTCAAATGATCTAAATTTGCACGAGTTAATAGAATATGGCCATTGAAATATTTCGAAAAATTATTTTTCACATTTAACAAGTCGAAAATATTATTGAAAATACGACAAAAGTTCGCCGTGGCTTCACACTCTTCAAAATAATTGTCATAATTTGTATTTTTTAAATATATTAACGCCGTGTGCACACTAAGCGATAATGTTTGAGCAGCAAGTTTCGTACTCATTCTATGATTTTGAAAGTGTATGTGCTTCCTTGTTAGTTTTGTTGCCATATGTACTCTCTTTTTCTTGAATTTCGTGCACTTTTTTAATATATCCCCATTTTTACCCAGTATTACACCCTTATCCCCTAGGCAATTCCGCACTAATTTAATCATATGACAAACATCAAAAAATATATAAACCTTATGGTTTGTTACAGGATGATATATGTAGGGCTTAAAATTAGGTTGCCCGTAATTAAAATTCGCCCCCAAACTTGTGCACATACTAAAATTTGTTGTCGCACCGTCAAACGTTACAGAATGCACTTGAGCACCCGTCTCATGCACAAGTTGCAGACATTTGACTAAAAGATTTGCCCTTTCTGACCCTGTAAGGGTTTTAATTAAAAAATATCCCACTGGCACTTTCCACCCACAGTTAACCCCAACTGCCATAAACCCAAGAGCATTTTTTGCCAGTGGAGTATTTTCGTCATCCTTCTCCAGCTCTGCTCCGAAGTCAACGCCGCCGTAAAACCGATCGTTTTCAAAAATGAGCTGTTCCCTGATGCACATCTCATCTATGACGATGTTGATGATTACAGGTTTTGCCGCGTTTTGAATGGAAACAGCTTTTAAAGCTTCTGAAGTGAAACCTGGTTTAGCATCTACAACACTGTACCAGGCCCTTAGTGTAGACGGGTGTGGTAATAAATTTCTCCACGTCTTTCTAACAAAGTCGTATGCTTTTGGCGAATAAAATTGTAGAGATAGGGCAAAACTCCTTAATTCAGGAGAATATTTCGCTGTTTTTCTCACCTGCAATTTTCAACAATAATAATACTAAATTTATTTGAATTTTATATTAGAATAAATAAATAAGACAACATTACTTACGAATGTAAAGTCACCGGAGCTTTAGCGTCACACAAACAACACCTTCTTCCACCAAAACGAGTTTTGGTTTTAACAGCCTTCATATTAATATTCAAAGCGTACAATTCACGAGATGTAAAATTGAAATGATAAATACCAACACAAAGCACAAACACCTAAACACGTGGAAGAAACATTCCCTCCATTCCATTTCCCTTTCTATAAAACTTTAAACTTTTTAACCAATAGAATCACTGAATCAAATGCAGTTGGCGCATGCGCGCAAGGGGTGGTGTCCAAACGCGAAGAGTGCAGATATACATATTGTTCCGGACATTTCTTGTGTGCCTTTCAGCGGTATATAGTTTATTAGGTATATTAATATAGTACACACACATTGCATGTTTATACATATTTATTAAACTATATAGTCAATTTTATATTCTGTTGTTCTGGTTACTTGTAAAATCCTTCCGCATGTATGAATGCTATCTGTATCATAAATAACACTATTAGTATGTTCATTCATTGCTAAACTATCTCCCACATACACATCTGTAATTGTTATAAACATTCCACACTTGTCATCCGTGTCATGTCTTGTATAAAATGAAACACAAAGTAACTTTACTTGATAACTTTATTTAATATCAAATCAAAAGTAATACTTGTCTAACAACATGTCATGTAACAGTGACGCTCAGCCGCTACTACTAGTGACCTCTATGACATCTCCTTTTTTTTTCTTTATTAACAATAATCTGACAAATACTGTGGTTTTTTAACAATTCTACCAGACCTTGTTATTCTATTAGGAGCTATAGCACTATTATTTACTAAAACATTACTATCACATGAATTATACGAAATATCATTTCTATTATTATTATTTAGTTCTAAATTATTATTATCTACAGCTTCAATGTTCATATCATCAATAGTATCATGTTGTTTCAAAATAAAAGGTTCTTTTTGTGAAGCTTTATAAATATTATACCGGTTTCTTTCAGTCAAGTGTCCATTTGGAAACATGATTTTATAAGCTCTAGGTCTATTAGAAGAATCAATTATTTTAGCAGGTGTCATTTGTCTACATTGATCTTTTATAAATACCACTTCATTTTTAACAAAGTGTTTTGGATTTGCATTATGTTTGCGATCATGATACATTTTATATTGTTTTTGTCTTCAAGATAAATGTTCTTGTACATTTTTATGTTTATTTTCAAAATTAAAGGTTTCAGCTGTAGGTAATAATCCATTTACATTTCGACCAAACATCAACTGACTCGGACTCTTATTAATAACAGAATCAATTGGTGTATTACGATATTCTAATAGTACCAAGTACGGATCTCTATTTGAATACTCTGCTTTCTTTAACATATTTTTGCAAGTCTGAACAAAACGTTCAACAAAGCCATTCGATCGGGCATAATACGGACTTGAAGTTATGTGATCAAATTTCCAGTCAGTAGCAAAGTTTTTAAACTTATAATTATTAAACTGTGGACCATTATCCGTATAAATTTTCTCAGGGATTCCGTATCTGGCACAATTAGATTTTATAGCAGCTATTACATGTTCAGTTGTTTGAGAATTTAATAATTTTAATTCAACAAATTTACTGAAGTAATCTACTAGTAATAAATAAGGTTTTTCTCTAAAATAACATATATCAATACCTATCTCCTTCCAAGGTCCATTTGGTACATTTTTTAACAATAATGGTTCATAAGAATGAGATTTTTGAAATTTAAGACAAGTTCTACATGTTCGAACATAATCTTCAATTTCTTTATTCATATGTGGCCAAAAGAGGACTTGCCTTGCTCTATTTTTACATTTCTCGGTGCCAAGATGATTATAATGAACAAGTTCTAACATTGGTTTTCTTAAGTTTGATGGTACTACAACTTGTTGATTTTTAAATAATAAATTATTAACTACAGAAAGTTCACTTTTTATTGAAAAATAAAATCCAATTTCGAGTGGCAATTTGTCATTTTCTGGCCATTTTGATTGCACATATTTCATTACCGTATTTAGGACACTATCTTTAGCTGTTTCAGCTTGAAATAGTTCTAATTTTGATTTAGAAACTGACATATTTTCTAATATTAAGCATATATGTAAATCTACATCCTTATCAATATTATTAAGTGAATTATCATTTTTTAAGAAATTTCTAGATAAAGCATCAGCTAATAGTAAATCTTTGCCAGGTTTGTACTGTACTATTATTTCATAAGCTTGTAATTTAAGTCTTAGTCTTTGTAGTCTTAATGGTGTTTCATTCAATGATTTTTTAAATATATATTCTAGTGGTTTGTGGTCTGATTCCACAATTACAGCTTTTCCAAAAATAAATTGGTGGAATTTTTCACACCCAAAGCATATAGCAAGTAGCTCCTTTTCAATCTGAGCCCAGGAACGCTGACACTCAGTTAATGATTTGGATGCGTATGCTACAGGCAATCCTTCCTGCAACATAACTGCCCCCAAACCCGTGCTACTACTGTCAACCGATATTGTTACAGGTTTATTAGGATTAAAATATTTCAATACCGGTGTATTAGTTAACATTTTCTTTAAATTTTTAAATTCCAACTCATGTATATGTAACCAAATAAATTCAACGTTTTGTTTTAATAAATTTCTCAAATTCTTAGTATTATCAGACATGTGGCAAAAACTTACTTACATAAGTAACCATACCTAACAAAGTATGCAATTCTTTTTTGTTTTTCGGTGTTTCCATTTCTAATATAGCTTTCACCTTGTCATAGTCCGGTTTGATGCCATCACTACTGAAAATGTGTCCAACATATTTGACTTCAGACACTCCAAATTTGCACTTTTTCTTGTTAAATTTTACTTTTGCTTGCTCTGCACACATCAGCACTTGTTGTAGTCTCTGTAGGTGAATTTCTTCATCTGGGCCTGAAACAATAATGTCATCTATATATATTTGCACGCCCGGTAGATCTCCAAATATTTCTTGAAATCTTCGTTGAAATATTTCCGGTGCTGAACAAAGTCCGAAAGGTAGCCTTTGGTAACAGTAACGACCATATCTTCCTGCACTAAAAGTCGTTAAAAGTTGACTTGTTGGCGACAACTTTATTTGGTAGAACCCTTTATCAGCGTCAAGAGTTGAAAACACTTTGGCTCCATTCATTCTTCCAGCAATTTCTTCAAAAGTAGGAATTTTGCATCTTTCTCGAATTATTTCTTTGTTCAAGTTCTGCGGATCTAGGCATATTCTAAGCGAGTTGTCTTGTTTCTTCACTACAACCATAGAACTGACCCATTCCGTTGGTTCTGTGACTTTTCTTATTATTCCTGCCCTTTCCATTCTATCCAATTCGTTTTTCACATCTGCCTCAATTCCTAAAGGAATTTTTCTAGGAGGTTCCACAACAGGACAGCAATCTTTTTTGAGTCTGATTTCATATTCATTGTCTAATTCTCCCAATCCCTGGAAAAGATGTTCATACCTTTTTAACTTATCTTCTAACTTTTCTGTTTCAATCGTGTCTATTCTTTTTAATATTTCCAATTTTCTTATGGCTGGTACTCCTAGTATACAGGGTGCATCTATGTCGACTATTTCGAAATCTAAATTATGTTTTTGATTTCTTTTTACGCATGATAATGTTGCTTTACCGTATACTGTTATAGGTTCTCCATTATAACTTTTTAATTTAACCTTTGAACTTATTATTTCTGCACCTACTTCAGTGGCTATTTTCTTATTTATTACATTCACATCTGCTCCTGTGTCTATTTTGAACATTATAGTTTTACCATTTATTTCTAATTCAGTCTGCCATTCCCTTACACTGCCTATTATTGGTTCATTTTGCTGTTTTTCTTTTGCTTCTATTGTTTCAACAAAAAAATATTCTGTTCCTTCATTGTCTTGCTTAGAATCTTCTTCCACAAAGTAAACATTTTTTGAGAAACACATTTTTGCAAAATGGTTATATTTCTTGCACATATTGCATTTTCTCCCATATGCAGGACACTTTCTTGGTTCATGTACTGAACCACATGATCGACAGACGTTTTTATTATTCTTTTGTTCTTTATTAAGTTTTTCTTCACTATTGTTTATTTTGTTTCTGTTTCCACTGTATGTATTCTTATTTTTTACTTGTCCACTATCAGGTTTATTATGATTTCTTACATTCTGTGTTTTCTTTATTACATGTATTTTATTCTCATCCATTAATTGCTTTGACTGAGTTTCACATAATTCAGCCGACTTACAAATTCTTATGCAACCTGGAAGGTCAAGATTAGATTCTCTTAGGAGTCTATCACGAACAGTTTTATCATGTATGCCACAGACAATACGATCTCTTATGAGACTTTCTTTCAAAGTTCCGAAATTACAGTTCTTGCTTAGGGATTTTAAATCAGTCACAAAGGAGTCAATACTCTCACCTTCCTTTTGTATTCTTGTATTAAAAATATGTCTATTCACAGTTTCATTACATTGTGGCACAAAATGGTCTTCCAATTTTTGGAGGACAAGTTCCCAATCTTTTTTCTCTGCTGTTGTAAGTTCTAATGTATCGTATACTTCTAAAGCTTCATTACCAATCGTATGTAACAAAACAGCAACTTTCCGTTCACCAGACATTGTAGTGCAGTCTTTTGTTCCAGAAGCATTCATGTAAATAATGAATCTTTGTTTCCACTTTTTAAAATTGACTGCTATATCACCTTCGAATGACAATTCTTCTATTTGTTTTATATTACTGTTTATCATTTCACTCATTTTCGTTTTATTTTTCTTTACTACCACGTGCTATTTTGAAGGTTAAGTTGTCTGTTTTTTCTTTTCTTTTACTGTATATATATATACAGTAACTTATAACTACTCACAGGTTCTTTATTTATTTACGCAGCGCCATGTCATGTCTTGTATAAAATGAAACACAAAGTAACTTTACTTGATAACTTTATTTAATATCAAATCAAAAGTAATACTTGTCTAACAGCATGTCATGTAACAGTGACGCTCAGCCGCTACTACTAGTGACCTCTATGACAATCCGAACACTGTTCTCCAGGTTCTTGGAATTAACAATAAACACTTTAATTGTTGTCTCCAAATACATATTATCCTGTTGCATATCTTTCCTTGCTTGTTTAACAAATGACATAAACAAAAACGTGGTATGCATCTAACCTAAAACCATAAGACAGTGTTTATTCACTTATTATACCATATTAAATACACTCACATTTACACAAAGTACCTACCACAATACATAGTTTATTGTTATATACCATTAAACATCCTCGTAATTAGTTAATAAGTAAATATGAAGTAGTTTTATTGTAAAATTACAAAACATGGTAAAATTTTCTGAACAGCAATTGTCTAGTTTTGACGTTTATTTGAATTGCCGCCTTGTATCGCTAGTTGTCACTAATGTGTGTGCCGCTTTGAAATTATAACAAATAAATAATATACAATACAACAAATGTTTCCAGGTATAACACATAGTAGCACCCCCCGTAAGAAGGTGTGAAAAAATTCCTAAAGTTCCAAAGTTCATAAATTCAAAATATATTCTTATATATTTCCTAAACGGCCTCGCGTGCCGCTTTGAAATTGTTATAAATAAATAATATACATTACAACAAATGTTTCCAGGTATAATACATAGTAGCGCCCCCCGTAGAAGGGTGAAAAAAATTCATAAAGTTCCAGATATCATGTATTCATTTATTCCTATTTATTTCCCAAACTGGTTCGAGTGCCACTTTGGATATTCTTTAAATAAATAATATAAATAATAACAAATGTTTTCTTGTATAACAAACAATACCGTCACCCGCAGGAGGTGGTATAAAAAATTATAAACTTCCAGACATAACATATTTTACATTTATTCCTATTTATTTCTCATATTGTTTCGAATACCGCTTTGGAAATATTATTAATAAGTTGTATATAAAATAACAATTATTTTCATGTGTAACAAATAATAGCGTCACCTGTAGGAGGGGATGTAAAAAATTATAAACTTCCAGACATGACGTATTCTACATTTATTCATATTAATATCCCAAACTGGTTCGAGTGCCGCTTTGGAAATATTTTAAATAAATAACAAATGTTTTCATGTACAATAATTAATAACGTCACCCATATGACAGGGCGAAAAATCATTTAAATAGACGAAGTTTAAACTTCCCATACTTTAGTTTTTTTCTCACGGACCACTAGATGTCACTTTGTTTGGAGATTTTATTTTTTTATTATTTATTTTATAAAATATCCCGCATACCACTTTGAAAATATTATAAATAATTTATATGTATATTGTAACATATATAATCGTACAAAAGTATCACTCTGGTACATGTTATACCTATTTTAGCAATGTATTTAAATTATATAAGACAAGGATTTAAAGTAATTTACTTTATTTATAATATTATTTTATTGATTTTGAATTATCTACATTAAAGTTTATTATTTTATTAATTACAAATTTTAAATGTTTAAATTTGACGTTTCTTTGCTCTGCAGCGTCATCTATTAACAGCAATAAGAACTATTTAATACCAATATAAAATTAAAAGTAACTAAACCATCAAATTTATGTAGAGGTGAACAAACATTCCTGTATTCAATACTTTGATTATATAAATTATTTGAATTTTATAGTTTCTAAGTGAAAATATGTTATTATTATAAACCTTTATTTCCTTTCCATACAAACAATACAATAAAAATTAATAAAATATTTTATATAACAATGGACATGGTAGGACACAGGTCACAGAATCTTCCACTCTTATACCCAATTTATGGTTAATTACAACTGATTTGTTATGTACTTGAAATAAATTTGTAAAATTTTTTGTAATAAATATTACACTAAATAAATTATTTTTTTTAGTTTTAAATTCTGTTAAATTATTTAAACCAACGTTTCGGCAGCATAAACTGCTGTCTTCTTCAGAGTATTGAAAATACCGCGAAAATATTTGTAGTAATTTGATAGTTGCAAGGTATGAGCCTCTACAAAGAGACCTACAGCCTATAGAGGATTCCGAACCACTCGGATACAACGGTATTTTATTTTTTGTTATAGGTTTGTCGTCACTGGGATATGAATCTTAGATCTCACACTCTGTTCAATGAGTCAAAGTGTGCTAACTAAGAATCCCACCATATTTATAATGCATAAAGCCACTAATAGATCTAGATCTAGTTTCAATAAATTTAAAATTATTAAAGCATTTACAAATGTTTCAAATATAATTTTTAAACTGATAGATAAATATAAAATCCTTAAAGTTATTAAATTTTGTTTGTTATATTGAGGGCATAATGTAAATTTGATCTGCATGAATTTAAAATAAGCGCGCGTTGTTATTTAAACTTTGGTCATCCCTCAACTTTTACTCTATTAACGAAATACTGAACTAACTAAAATTGCTACAGGGAACTGTTTTACTTATTGCCATCTCGCGGATTTCGGCGTAACCCTATTCTGTATTCAATCTTTTTTGTCCGATATACAATTTTAACGTAAGACATAATTCAACATGTATTATTTCTAACCCTTCCTTATTTTACATCATTTTGAGTATATTAAAGTTTTAGACAAAATAATTTGTCATATGTACTGTATATAACCCAACAATGATTGTATATTTGCGCAATTATAACAAATATAGCGTTTAAATTAATGAAATATAAGAGAACATTTTGTCTCGAACGGCGCCTCATAATCCTATCCGAATATTCCATTTTCAGAAAAAAGTGGAGTTAGAACATTGTTATTCTAAGCAAGCGATATATATATATATATATATATATATATATATATATATATATATATATATATATACAGGGTGAATACTGAAAACCTTGACATAGGTAAATAACATGGGAAAACAGTTTTTTGCTGTTTCCACCTGTCCCGCTAAATAAAATCGGGTGTATGTGGTATCGTTAGTTAGATTACTTAATTTGGCATCTAATAAAACTAAATGTTGTGTAATAAGACCAGTAGTTAATACATGAGAGTTCTGGCTCATAGGTGCGGGGGTGAGGTGGTGCTGAGGGTGTCGGGGGAGGGGGTGACGTCATAGCGGTGGGTTGCCGAGTTGTCAAGACGTTGGCGGGTCCGTAAGACGTTGGTAGGGTCTTCAAGACGTTGGCGGGGTTCTCAAGACATTGGCGGGGGCTGTGGTTTAGGCCCGCATTTGACCATATGGTGGGTGACTCATCCTCAAGACCAGCATCTCTACACCGCATTTTTCATGCACCCTGGATTTGCAATGTGACATACCAGCATCTACACATATGTTGTGCGTTGTGACACCTGAATCTGATCGCAAATATTTCGCAAGACCAGCATCTCAACACATGACTTCTCCCAGACAGACAAATTTAATTTATGCACCCTGGAAATCGGCAATCTGACTTACCAGCATCGACACATATGTCATTATCGTGCACATTGTTTAATTTATTCACCCTGTGACGATGAGTTTTATTTTCATTTTTTAATTAAAAGAAATTATTAGTTTTATATTTATTTATTTACAAAAACTATATTACAAACATGGTAAATAAAATATACTAACGTACTACAATAATCGTAGGCATTACTATTGGGTGACATAAAACTTATTCGTTTATTATTATATGAAATTAAAGCTATCTTATTCTGTCTTATCACATATTTTTGACTTAAATACTATTATCATAAATTATTTTTAGTTTTTTTGTTAGAATATACAACACTTACAACAGTATATATCTGTACACAAAACAAATTTACAATTCTTTTTATATTTTTTCATTTTATTTATCCTATTTTTGAAAATAGAGTATGCTTTATGAAAATAAAATCTCTTGAGAGACATGCTCAAGTACACTGATGTAGGACACGCACTCTGGTTAATACTTGCCATAGCAATGCGTTTATCTGAATGTTTAAAAATCGTCATAGCATTCATTATAAGAAATAATTTTAAAAGTTGTTAAAATATAATATCAGAGAGAAAATGTATATCAGCAAACTACCTGCATTTTTCGCAGACAAATATAATTTATGCACCCTATAAATCGGTTGATTAAAATTGGCTATCTCTTTATGGAGGATGCAATATGGGTTGGAGTGGGGGGGTACATTTTATGGTATAAAAGCTGCAATATTACACATTTTTAAATTAGTTTACATCGAAACATTTAACAAATAACAACTAAGTACATTAAAGCAACATGTCTGTTTTTGAAATATTCAACAAAGTTGCCCAGGTTAAAGAGCCCATATCCCTGAATGATCTGAAGAAAGGGAAAAAATATAAAGTATTGAATATAAGACGTGTGAGTACAAAGTATGGAGAGAAAGTTGTTCTAGAATTAGAGAGCAACATTTTATTCGTCGGTTCACGGTTTAACCAATTAACCGACGAAAATATAGAAGAGGGTATCCAACAAGCTCAAGCTGGGAAATTGTATGTGGTTTCCAATGGTAAAATCGGAAAAGTAGTGGACTTGGCGTTCTGTTCACTATAATCAGCAGCAGCAGCTACGCAGCGGTGAAGTGTGAATAATAATATGAAGATGGTTTATCGAAAAGTGAATTATAGAAACAATTTAATAAGTGATATAAATAAACATTTATTAAAACTGAAACGTTTGAAACAAGATGTTCATAATTACTATGTTTTAAAAAATATACTTAACAATATTAAACAGTTAAACATAAACCATGAAAGTGCAGTTCAATGAAACAGTCAAAGTTCATTACATGTTTGTATGGACATTCGCTTACCAAACAGCGAGACAGAGCCCATGGATACAAATAGCTATTGATAGAGCACACTTTAGATATAAGATTGATAGTTTTTATGAACCACTTTTAAAACCTATATTAGAAAATAGAAATATGAAATATTTTTATGTATAAGTATTATGTAATAATTTGTAACTATTATTCTCAATAATAAAATGATAAAACTGTATTGTTTGATTTTTACATGTGCTTACCTTCATTAATTCAATCCTATCGAAGTTAGATACAGATGTTAGGAGATGGTAAGTAAAATAAATAAAACATGAAATATTTAAAATTAAAATTTATTTTTAAACTTGTTACATTAAAATTCATATTACATAAAATTATTTATTACATTGAATACAATACTTTTTAATTGGGTAGACATTCCCGACTTGATCAGTGTTGATGTCAGTAATTAGCGGGTGGTCAGTACAGCACCTATAGTTCTGGAATTCCTTATCATCTTGTCAGTTCTTGGGAAATTTGTCCCATTCCCCATCTATTTGACGTGGGATGCAGGCCATAATAAACTCTTTAGGCAGGCATGATATTTCCTCTTCAGACATAAAATGTAAAATCCCCGTATCATTAAACTTTTTAAATGAAGCCAATGAATTAAAACGTTGCTTGTACCAGTCTTTTAATAAGTATACATTTTTTATAGCACAGTTCTGCAGATGTGATTTACATATATTTAATTGAAAAGATTCACGTAATTCTTTTAATGAAGGACAACCAAAACATTCAATATTAACAATCTTTAATTTATGTAAACCTAAGATATTATTTAACCATTTAATTTTATCAGATCCCTTAACATAAATTTTGCAAGCACCACTAAACATGCCTCGCACAATATTGTTTAAAAGACTGTAATTTATATTGCCTGAAATCCATTCTAAATGATGATATTTATTCGATAGCCAAAGCACATTTTTCTGACTTTTAGTATTTAAATTAGAGAAAGGGTAGGGAGGTAAAAATATTTTAAAATCAAGTGAATTCGTATTAATATTTAAAACGGCAATTTCTTTACATATAAATGTTATGGTGTCATCAGCCTCAAATATTTGAAACCCTTGTAAATCTACTATGTAAACAGTCATGTTTATACAGTTAGAAGTTCAGAAGTGAAATGGGACAGTAGAATACTTTACAAGAGTTATATTATTAGTATTATATTCATCCTTGATTAGGATGATAACAACCCCCCCCCCCTCACTTTTTTTTAATTCTCATTCAACATGTGTTTTACTTATCCAGCTATTATGTTTATTATCGAATCCAAGCCAGTTAACAAATACCATATCACCCTTCTTTTTAAGAATTTTTTCAACAAGGTATATATCAGGATACTTTACATTCTGTAATTCGTATTCATAAAATCCCCCTTTTATAATTTGGCCAGTCTGATCTTTAAGAATATAAGTAAGAGGATTTGTTAATTGAACTGAGTATATAGTAAAAATTTCATTAGACCAATTAGGAGTATAACCTTTTGCAAAAACCCCTCTATATTTGTTTATACGCACAAAATCATTCTCTTTAAATTTTGTTTTCCCAACCATTTTAATATTACTGTAAACATTGTCAAGAAGTAATTGTTCATGTTTTCTACTAACTTCACTAGGTTTCATATTAATGGTTCTGTGTTTTGTATTATTATACTTTTCTGTAAGTTTAGGTAATAAATTCAACCACTTATATGTACCTTGTAAGCTAAACTCTTTCCACATCATTGATTTTAAAGTGCGATTAACTCGCTCAACAACAGATGCCTTTTTAGTACTATAGCTTGAATAATGATTAATATTATATTTATTCATTAAATTTTGAAAATTTTTATTATAAAATTCTTTGCCGAGATCAGTTTGTAAATTTTGAGGAATTCGATTACTACTAAGCAAAATATTTTTCATAGCTATTGAAATTTCAGAACCTGTTTTGTTTTTTATGGGTTTAGTCCACAAAAATTTAGAAAATACATCAATAACAACTAAAATGTAGCGATATCCTTTATTTATTCTAGCATAAGGAATCATTTCAACCAAATCAGCCTGGAATAAGTCATTTATTCCTTTTGTAATTACACGCCTCCTGGGAAAGTGTACTCGTGCTGTTTTATGTAATTCTTCCACAATTTCACGTTTAATTTTCGACATAGTTAACAGATGTTTCTAGTACGATTTCCACATATAAATCACTCGTATTTAAACTTATAGGACTAGGATATATTATCAATTTATCGTCTTTTACAACATGTTTATTAACTATTATTGAGATACGGGGTTCTTTATTAATTCGATAGTTTAGTAGCTCCTTTGGATTACTTAAATTAATTTGAATTATTTTACCAGTACAAGGAAAATTGTAAAAAGATAAATTAGAGCTGTTTATTATATTATAAATGTCACCATCTAGTTTTAATTTTAAATTAATAACAATGGTAGATTTTAAATTATTTTTTACTTTAGACAATTCTATTCGGAATTTATTTTCAAGTATATTTATTTTCTTTATACAATCTGATTCTAATTCCTTAATTTGTTTCGAAACTAAAGGTAATATTTTATTAGTATATTTTTTAGTATTATGATGCTCAATATGACGTCCGAACTTATCAAGAGTCATTATTAATCTGTCACTATTCTATAACTTCCGCTTCTTTTAACTCTTCAATAATGGATATAATTTCATTATCGTGACCTGTATGACCGGCATCACGTGACGCAATTAAAAGACGTAGTCTATTAACCAATTCATTAATATTGTCCCAGTATACGTACTCCACTTGTTTTTTAGTAAACGTTTTCAAATAACTACCACCTGACGCTGAACCTGTTCTTTTTGAAACCGAACTTAATTTTCTAGATTGTAAAACTCTCCTTCGAGGATCTAACATTGGAGCTATTACGGTAGTATACTTATGTGATCTTGATCCTGCTAATTGTTCATTTTCACTATAATTTCGATTGGCGGCATTTGTTCTTTTTACAATATCAATATAATTTTTTTGATCAGCCTGGGTGTATCCAAATGGCTGTTTTTTAAATAAGAGCTCATATAAGCCTGGTGTGCCTAAATATTTCAAATTTTGTAAAACTAAATCTTTACCCTGAATTTTTAACTCAGAATTACCGATATAAAATTTATCTGTTGCAGCATCATGTCGCACGCCATACTTGAAATCAAATAAATCCTTATCATCTTTTAACATATCTTCAATGTATTGTCGCGGTAGTGGATCATACTGCTCCAAATACTCCCTGAATGAAGGTTCCTGGGTTAAATTCAAAATATCGTCTCTAGTTATTGATGGTTGGTCTTCTATCACGGTTGATTGAAATACATCATCATCCCCACTCTCACCCCCTGATTCTGCTATAACACTTGTTTCCAAAAATTTAGGGCCTACTAAAGTTTTATTTTTCTCTGGTATTTCCTCTTCCTCCTCCTCTTTTGGTTCTCTTTTAATTTCATCCTTTATATTGGTCATTGGTAAATTGACTGCAATATCTTGTAAAGATTTGATTATTGGCTTATATTGGAATTCTAATTCAGCTTTTCTATGTAATGCACCACGTTTAAGATTACGAAGTTTTTGTTTTACAATATTTCTTGTTTTAATTGAATCCATTTTTAAGCTCGTATCCATTGTAAGTGGATTAATGAAAAAGATAGGTATAATTATTAAAAACAACCCTGTTCTGGAAAACAGGTACCAGATCAACAATTTAGAACAGCTAAAAACAGCCCTGTTCTGGAAAACAGGTGCCAGTTCAACCGTTTAAAACAGGTAAAACCGCCCTGTTTTGGAAAACAGGTACCCGTTCATTCGTTTTAAACAGCTAAAACAGGTGCCAGTTCAACCGTTTAAAACAGGTAAAACAGATCTGTTTTGGAAAACAGGTACCCGTTCATTCGTTTAAAACAGCTAAAACAGCTAAAACAGCCCTGTTCTGAAAAACAGCTATCAGTTCAAACCTAACCCAAATCTGTTCTGGAAAACAGATACCGGTTGAACAATTTAAAACAGATGGCAAACAGGTTCAAGTTCATATATTAACTCATAAACAGGTGATTATTAGAGCTGTTATTTGTAGAAACAGGTAAAAAACTGATCCAACGATTGATAACCAGATCATAACCAGATAATAATCTGTAAAATCAAATCAAAAGCAAATATAATTAAAATTTATCCGTTACTGTTCTATTTAACCTGTTTGAGATGTTTACCTTACGGCAACTAACTACCAACTGAAACCTCTTAGCTCATGTCACTGTTATTTATTATAATGTACTGATCAAAGCCTTTACGATGACGCCCTCTATTTTAAGTCACTTTCTTTGTCAATAACCACGAATCCATACTTATCACACCAACAAAATGAGCAGAGATTCTTAAATGTTTCATATGACATATCTGTATTCACGTGATCAGAGTATACATGTTTTAAATTCATATCGTCTTGTTTAAATAATACTAATAAGTTCGCATTATCTCGTATAAGATGTTTGGGGATTCTAGTATAAGTCTGACATAAATAAAAACAATCTATAGCCTTATGGCGACCCATAGAAAAGTATTCTCTAATTACATCTTGTTTATCACACGCTACATCATCAAATATAAATACTGAATTGTATTGCGCATTGCACGGCTTCTCAATATCTACGTTTTCATTATACGCAAAGTAACCTACTCCTTCTATAGGTTCTAGTAACATTTTTAAATACTCATATTTAGGCTGGAATAATGATTTTGAGTATATGTAGATATTAGAAAAACATAAGCCATTTTCATGTTCTAATAGTGCAATCATAACATTTGTCTTACCGCATCCGGATGGACCGGCTAAAATACATCTTACAATATCTGGTAATAATATACTATGGCGCGGCTCACTACTGACATTATTAAAATCATAATTCTTTACGTTGAGGCTATGACTTTGTTTTACAGTATGCATTTTGATATAAATAAGAAGATGAACGTTACATGAGCACAGTTCGTCATTGACTGCGGAAGAGGTAAGACGTGCGTTCCTTAAATAGTCAAGATGCGGGTGCAGAAGAGGAAGAAAACTGGCGGAAGTTTGTCTTTCCGCAACGTGGTCAACCGCGCACGGAAAGCCATAAAGAGAAATACCAGTGGTTCTGATTTAAATAAATCTGCAAGAATAGCTTTACGAACGGTCAAGAGAATAAAGCGAAAAATTAAAAATCCAAGAATTATATCAGTACCAAAAACCGGAGGGTTCCTTCCCCTAATTCCAATTTTCGCCGGCTTGAGCGCTCTCGGCGCACTCGGGGGTGGTGCAGCAGGTATCGCCAAGGCTGTTCACGACGCTAAAGCTGCTACCGAGCAATTAAAAGAAGCTCAGCGCCATAATAAAATGATGGAATCTATAGCTATGGGGAAAGGTCTATACTTGAAGCCGTACCGTAAGGGACTTGGACTATATTTAAAAAACTCCCAATAGATTTACCATCGCGGGCATTAACTAATATTGATCTTGAAAAATATGCTAAACTATTAAAAATCCCTTTCTTTAGAGGAGTTTTCATGAGAAATAATTTACCAAAAAAAGTAAATCATAACGAGTATGCAATAGTTAATTTGGATAACAGTAACGGGCCAGGATCACACTGGGTTGCATACAAAAAACATAATAATTTAATATCATACTTCGACAGTTATGGAAACCTGGTACCACCAAAAGAACTAGTTAATTATTTCGGAAACAGGTGCTCAATACACTACAATTATGATAGATACCAACCTAATAACAGTGTAAGGTGTGGTCATTTATGTTTAGCATTTCTTTATGAACAAATCTGATTACTCCTCAGTATTGGTTGAACCGTCATGTCATACACGTTTACGCTCTTCGGTACTAATTCAATTATAACTCAGACCTTTTATCCACCAATTACACTCGATGAAGATTCGGAGTATGTTCTCGGTTTAATAAATTTTGAAGTTTATAATGCGATACCAAACATTGATAATCAAAATAATAAATTTTATATTGGTAGTCGTGTAATAACTATTCCAGAAGGTTCTTATGAAATTGATGATATAAATAAATTCTTAACCAGTAAGTTAGATGCTGGCACTGAATTAAACATAGTAGCAAATAATAATACTCTTAAGTGTGAAGTTAGAAGCAATAAGGAAATAAATTTTATACGAGACAATTCAATTGGTAATATTCTAGGGTTTAAACCTCGTCGATTAGCGGCTAATATATCACATGAATCTGACAATCCAGTTTCTATAATTAAAGTAAATGCAGTGTGTATTGAGTGTAGCATAACTACAAATTCTTATTCAAATAATAAAAATGTGCACATAATTCATGAATTTTTTCCGCACTGTTGAAGGGTTAACACCCGTCAATTATCAGTTTCTAAGATCTCTTGTTTAAAGTTCAATCTGGATAATAATAGACCGAGAAAGCGGATAAAAGCATTAATTATTTGGATTGGAGTTAAATATAAAAAGTCTAAAAATTTTATTCTCTGCATTCACCAAAATGAATGCTAATATTTTGAGCGTGTCCGAAAAGGCCTTATTTGATGATTCAATCAGTCATGCGGAAAAACACACACATCAACCGTATGCATCTACAACTTTAAACAATAATGATGAAATTCGCATACCCATACAGCAACAAGATTTGTACACTCTACCGTGGAATAGTTTACTTTATATTGAGGGTAAACTTCTCACACATGACAACAAACCGTCAACTACAGCTAAATTGGTTAACAACGCATTTGCATTCTTGTTTAGTGAAATTCGATATGAAATTGGTGGAATAGTTATAGATAGAGTTCGTAATCCTGGCGTAACTTCTTGTATGAAAGGTTATGTGTCTTATAACACGAATGAAAGCAAACGATTACAAATTGCTGGTTGGTCACCTTTAACTGATAATACAAAACATATAATTGATAATCATGGCAATTTTAACATATGTATTCCATTAAATATGCTTTTGGGGTTCTGTGAAGATTTCAAAAAAATTATTTTAAATTTACAACAAGAATTAGTTCTTATTCGAAGCAGCACAGACGTGAATGCGATTGAGAATAGCACTGCAAACGAAAATATGAAGATTGAGTTAAGTAAAGTTCATTGGAAGATTCCACATATATCTGTAGCTGATGCCGAGCGATTAATGCTTATGAAGTATATGGAGAAAAGTGTTAATTTGGAGATAGCATTCCGCAGCTGGGAGCTTCATGAATATCCACTACTACAAAAAACGCAGCGACACACATGGCCAATTAAAACGACAGCTCAATTAGAAACACCGCGTTATGTCATCGTGGGATTCCAAACTGATCGCAAAAATAAACTAAATAAAAATATGAGTAAATTTGATCATTGTAACTTAACTAATATTAAGTTGTATTTAAATTCTGATATGTATCCTTATGATAATTTAAATTTAAACTTTAAGAATAATCATTGGGCAATGCTGTACGACATGTACACTCAATTTCAATTGTCTTACTATGAGCGGTCATGTGAACCTATTTTCGCGCCAGATGAGTTTTTAAATACAGCACCTCTAGCAGTTATAGATTGTTCCCATCAAAGTGAGACATTGAAGTCGGGTAATGTTGACATAAGATTAGAATTTGAAACTAATGAAAATATACCCGATAACACAGCTGCATATTGTTTAATAATCCATGATAAAATAATTAACTATAATCCGTTAACAAATATTGTTAGTAATATATAAATATATTTTGTATTATTTTTTGGATGTAAAATAAATGTTTTACAATAATTAGATGACTTTTATTTAAAAACTGTAATAACACCTGGTAATAGCAAAGGAGGCGTGTGTTACTGATGATATCTAAACGAATGATTACCAGGCGTCACCTCACAGACGACCAATGCTACACATGAAGTATCATCTGCTGTAATGCACTTTGGAATGCACACAGTATAAATAGGGTTAAAAATGAATTTTTAAATAGTATAAAACAATTAGTCATCATTACAACATGGCACGAGTATTTTCTGCGAGTGTTGTTATTCCCGAAGAACTTATCGGGTACTGTGACTGCTGTTCCAATAACTGGCTACAGCTTCAAGAATATAAACAATATTGTGAACACCTCGAAAAGTGCATCACGGATCAACAGGAATATATACAAGCTGCTAATTTGTCACTTGAAGTACTACAAAATTTTGTACAAAAGCAGGCGATGGAAGAGACGATGGCTCAAGAACAACATGCTGAGCACAGACCAAATGAAGACGCAGAAGAAGAAATTGAAGAAGAAGAAGAAGATGCCGAAGAAGACATGGTGTGGATTGTGCACCGCACACCAAACATTGATTTTTTTAAAAACTGTGTATTATGCAAATGTAATATGTGTACAGAAGTAAATAAGTATTTTTAATGTAAGTAAGCATTTATTTTAGAATATATATTATTTTTAAGAATCAAAAAATTAATAGCTCATTTAAATAAATTATTATAATAGCTATGATTTCTAAGGTTCTTTATTCCTTCCCTACTCTTAGCGCAATTTGTAAAGTTGTAGCTTGCAAGTTCAGACATGTATTTTTGAATGATGTATAAATTAAGATAATTAATGGGTAATGAATTATTTATAAATTGGAATGCACTGTTTTGATTGGTTACTGTGTCTGATGCTACACACTCAGCCCTTCAGAAGCGCGACGTCATTGCAAATCAGTCATTTGAGCTCGGTTAGGCGCACAGAACAGATCGCGATGTCAAGCGTTGCTAAAGTAAGCTGCAAAGCATTAAAGACACTTGTCGACGGAATTAAAATTTTAAAAACTCAAGACGAATGTATAAAATGGTTAAAGCTTATTAATAAGTTTATTTTATTAATTAACCGGGCTATAAAACAAAATGGTGATATTAATGGTAATTTATTTCAGTTGGAATCTAATTTAGCTTTATTTAAATTTTACCGCGAAAAGTTAAAACAAATAAAACGAGGTATTTATGGCGGTGGGTTAAAGTCAAAAAAATTAGTTTGGCAAGATCTACAATCCTGTTTTGAATCTCGAATATGTACGGGAATTATCGCAAATTTAAATTACAAAGATCCTTCATTATTCTTAAATAAGTGTTTTAGAATTTTTTCTAATAAAATTAAAGAAGTTCTTAAATCTTCAAATATGAAAGTGAATTTAACCTTCAGTGCAAATTTTATATTACCTAAAACAGGTGTGGTCTAAATAAAATCTTTCAATACAGCCAATAGTATTATAACCAAAACGACAAGTGTCAGAGAGTGGTTTCGTGAAAACATGAGTAAAATACTAACAAAATTATCTGAGTTTCAGGAGCGCGATTCGGGGTGGGCTTTGTTTGAAATTTTACATTTAAAAATTAATATTAATAAATATACACCTATTTTAGGTGGGGAATATATTGATTTACCGCTTGATATTAAAAATAAACATGCAATAATCAATTTAAAAAATGCAGATGAATACTGCTTCTTGTGGGCTATAGTTTCCGCTCTATATCCTGCAAATAAAAATTCAGATAGAGTGTCATCTTACCCGCATTTCAGTAGAGTGTTGAAATATGAAGGCATAAGTTTTCCGATACATTTAAACAACATTCCCAAATTTGAAAAAATGAATAATTTATCCATAAATGTTTATACATTGGAAAAATTCAGTAAAGAGAAAAATGAAGTTGTGCCGTTGTACTTGACTAAATTCGAAGGTAGTAAATTTATTCATTTATTAATGTTATCTAATAATGATTGTATTGACGAAAATATAGAAGTGGATGATGACACTGTTAAAAGTGTAAGAAATAATACTAATTATCACTTTATGTGGATTAAAAATTTATCTAGACTACTAACTAAACAAGTATCAAAACATAACGGAAAAATATACTTTTGTGATAGATGTTTAAATCATTTTATTACAGAGACGGCTTTTAATCAGCATTTAATTGACTGTAAATTAATCAATAAATGTCGCGTTGAATTACCTACTGAAGAAAACAAATATTTAAAATTCAAAAATTATCATTATCAGGATACTGTACCGTTTGTAATATATGCCGATATAGAATCTATTTTACAAAAAACTGAAGATAAAGATAACAAAAATTCAATCAAAATTCATAAGCATGTTCCAAGTAGCATTGCATATTATTTAAAATGTTCATATGATAACAATTTTTCAGATTTTAAATTAAACCGAAGTGAGCACTGCATTGATTGGTTTTCAAATGAGCTTTACAAAATTTCACAGTTTATTAGTGATAAATTTGATAACCCAGTACCCCTAAAAATGACAAGAGAACAAGAAATAGAGTTCTTAAGAACAAAAATTTGTTACATATGTCAAAAGGAGTTCTTTGTGACTGATATAAAAGTTCGCGATCACAATCATTTTACGGGTTTTTTTCGGGGCGCGGCGCATCAATCATGTAATCTAAATTTTTAAAAATCACATACTATCCCAGTTGTATTTCATAATCTCAGTAATTATGATGGACATTTCATTATTAAAAACATAGCTAAAAAGATACCAGGAGGAGTGTCATTACTTCCAGTAAATAAAGAACGCTACATTTCATTTACAAAATATATTCAGGGCTCAAAAATAAATTTCAGGTTCATAGATTCTTTCCGATTTATGCCTAGTAGTATTGAAAAATTATCATCCTATTTGAAAGACGATGAGAAGCCGATAACACAAAATTTCTGTAAAGACATAAACCAGTTTAAGTTACTGACAAGAAAAGGAGTATTTCCTTATGAATATGTTGACAACTGGGATAAGTTTGAAGAATCTTTTTTACCTGACCAGAATGAATTTTATAGTAGTTTGAAGCATGAAAACATCAATGACCAGGATTATGAACATGCTAAAAAAGTATGGGAGACATTTAACATCAAAACGTTAGGGGAATATTCCGACCTGTATCTAACAACGGATGTTCATTTATTAGCAGATGTGTTTGAAAATTTTCGAAAAAATTGTTTAGAAACGTATAAATTAGATGCTCTTCATTATTACACAGCGCCTGGTCTAGCATTTGATGCGATGTTGAAATTTACAAATATAAAACTTGAATTACTTACAGATGTTGAAAAATTACTATTTATAGAAAAAGGGATTCGAGGGGGTTTAGTCCAGTGTTCAAAGAGGTACGCAAAGGCAAATAATAAATATTTAAATGAATTGTACAACTCCGAAGAAGAAGATACTTACCTTATGTATTTTGATGTGAATAATTTGTACGGGGCAGCGATGAGTCACTATTTACCATATGGAGAATTTAGCTGGGTTAATATCACTGAATTTTATCACATAGACCTTATAAATCTTCCAGAAAATTCTGAAATCGGCTACATTTTTTAAGTTGATTTGGAGTACCCCAAATCTTTACATGAATTACATAAAGATTTGCCATTGTGTCCGGAAAATTTTACACCTCCAAATTCAAAGCAGTCTAAATTAGTAGCAAACTTATACAATAAAAAAAACTATGTTATACATTATCAAAATTTAAAACAGTGTTTGAAATTAGGGTTACAATTAAAGAAAATTCACAGAATTCTCAAATTTAAGCAGAGTCTTTGGTTAAAATCTTATATCGATTTAAACACTGAACTTAGAAAACAATCAAATAATGAATTTCAAAAGAATTTTTTTAAACTAATGAATAATACAGTTTTCGGGAAAACGATGGAAAATGTTCGAAAACATAAAAATGTTAAATTAGTTACAAAGTGGGATGGCAAACATGGAGCGAAAAATCTCATAGCTAAACCAAATTTTCACAGCTGTACTATACTCGATGATGACGTAATACTTGTAGAAATGAATAAAACATCAGTTCTTCTTAACAAGCCTGTTTATGTGGGATTTTGTATATTAGATATATCAAAAACATATATTTATGACTTTCATTATAATTATATTCAGCAAAATTTAAATTCAAATGCAGAATTGTGTTATACCGATACTGACAGTTTAATTTATTTATTTAAAAATGTTAATATTTATAATATTATGAAAAGAGATCTTCATAAGTTTGATACTTCAGAGTACCCTATAGATAATGTATATAATATTCCTTTAGTTAATAAGAAAGTCATCGGTTTAATGAAAGATGAAAATAATGGCAACATTATGACTGAATTTATTGGGTTACGGGCAAAAATGTATGCATATAAAACTTGTTCAAACAATAAGCATGAGGTAAGTATGAAGGCTAAAGGTATTTCGAAAGCTACATTGAAATCAATTTGTTTTGAAGACTATTACAATTGCATATTTAATAATGAAACTATAACAAGACTACAAATGTTAATAACATCAAAACAACATGTTGTATATACTGTTAGACAGAATAAGTTAGCTTTAAGTCCATATGATGATAAACGAATGATAAGTTTTATGTCACCAGATACTTATCCGCATGGATATTGTAGTACACTAGTTTAGTACATAGATATTGTATTTAAAATATTTGTAATATAGTTTCGCAAATAAATAAATAAATATAATAGATGTTTTATTATTTATTCCTTCCCTATTCCCAGTGATAAATAAACAGTGCAGTGGCAGTGCAGATCTTCAAATGCTGGTTAACTTCATAAACAAACAAGCACATACTTGTTCAATGAACACTTGGACATTCAACCACGTGCTCGATGATTAGGGTGCATAAATTAAATTTGTCTGCGAAAACATTTAAGTAGTGTGCTAATTTCTCGTTCCCCCTTTTAATTACATAATAAAAATTAGCTTCGATACGGTGTCGAACACGAACTACTTGTTTATAAAGCCAGACCCTAAATTACTCGACTTTGTGGCTCGTGGCAAAATATGTGTCGATGCTGGTAAGTCAGATTGCCGATTTCCAGGGTGCATAAATTAAATTTGTCTGTCTGGGCGAAGTCATGTGTTGAGATGCTGGTCTTGCGAAATATTTGCGATCAGATTCAGGTGTCACAACGCACAACATATGTGTAGATGCTGGTATGTCACATTGCAAATCCAGGGTGCATGAAAAATGCGGTGTAGAGATGCTGGTCTTGAGGATGAGTCACCCACCATATGGTCAAATGCGGGCCTAAACCACAGCCCCCGCCAATGTCTTGAGAACCCCGCCAACGTCTTGAAGACCCTACCAACGTCTTACGGACCCGCCAACGTCTTGACAACTCGGCAACCCACCGCTATGACGTCACTGCAACCCGCATACCACCACCCCCTCCCCCGACACCCTCAGCACCACCTCACCCCCGCACCTATGAGCCAGAACTCTCATGTATTAACTACTAAGGCCTTTTCTAACTGAAATATTTGATAAATTAAATTGTATTTTGAAGGTTATCCTTCATATTTTCGAATAAAAAACGTCAAAAACAAAATGCTCCATAGCCGAGTGGATACGAGGGCTGATTCATAACATAAATAATCTACAAGACCTGGTTCGAGACCACCTCGGCCCCATTTTTTTTAAATTAAATTATACTTAAAATATCTTTATTATATCAGACTATTTTAATAAAATAGCAATATTCATATTTTTATAAATAAAAAAATCCAAATATTTAATAGAATTATTATTTGCTGTCTGTCAAACTTAACAATTAATTCGAATTTAGTTTTTGGTGTATAATTTTGTATTTCATGTTTCGAAACATGATATTTTAAGTATAATTTAATTTAAAAAAAAATAGGGCCGAGGTGGTCTCGAACCAGGTCTATACCTAAGTAATATTTGTGAAATCTTTTAAATGGTCCCAGTTATTTTCTATTTCTTGTAAAACTAATGGTTTGGGAATATTTGTAAATAAAGATGATACATCTAATGAAATTAAAATATGGTTATTTGGTAATTGTATGTCTTTTTAAATGTGATGAATTCAAAAGAGTTGTTTACATTATACTAAAACAAAGGTAGTAGGTAAGTTAAAAAGAATGTTTGAAATATATTTTGCTAATTTGTAAGTCGGTGCATTTGTACATGAAACCACTGGCCTTAGCGAGATGGGACGTGGTTTATGTGTTTTGGGTAAACCATATATTTTTGGAGCAACAAAATTATGTATTGTTAATTCTCTGTGTGTTCTATCATCAATCATCTGTTCTGCCTGGAGTTTCCTTATCAGTTTATTGTTACAATTTTGGAACTTATTGGTTGGGTCTTTAGGTAAAATCTTATAAATAGATGAGTCACACAACAGCTCACCCATTTTTTATTCATATTCATTTTTATGCATAATTACTGTGGCTTTACTTTTGTCTGAATTGGTAACTATAATTTCAGGATTTTGTTTCAGAAAAAGTTTTGTATTATTATAAATTTTGTTAATTGGGTTATATGAATTCATATTATTATTTACTTTGTTCATATGGTTGGAAATAGCATTGGCTGATTCAGATCTAAGGTTAGTATCTAAATTAACTTGACTGTTGATACAAAATTTTACGTCCGTTATAATCTTTTTATACGGGATATCTTTATTATTGTTTTGTAAAGCAAACTGAGGTCCAAAAGCTAATAATTTTTTGCAATCATCCGGGTATTCAGTATTTGTTAATATACAATCGAATGAAGCTTGTATTTGAAATATTAATACTCACCAAACTCATTTCACTATTTCTATAAATAATCCAAACACTCAGGCTCCACAAAACTAACTGCTACTGGTTTACTGTCACAATTGCAGCAATAAATGTACAATGACAGTCATATAATAAAGCGCTCTCAGATCCAAAGTAAACATACTGTAGGCATATCCAACACCATCTATTATTTTCAGTAAAAAATATAAACTTCCGAAAGGTACATATAACCCCATCTAGAATTTTCGATGGAAACAAGAAATCTAGTTTCATGATACCCTATGAAGATTCAGGCGGGTGTGTTATATTAACAAAATACATTGGAAAGATTGTGTTAAACAAACATAATTTAAAAGATGAGTCTCGAAATGGAATTTAGAATATGGAAGAATGATGCGATGCAAATTGCACGTCCGCGAATTACTTAAAATCTAATTAAAATTATCCTAGACTACAAGTAGAGGTCCCGAACTTTTCTAGAATTCTACTGTTACAGTACTACAAGGTAACACTAATACCATAATCAGAACTAGTTAGGCTCTTTTTATCCTTTTATCAGAACTATTCAAATATATATATATATATATATATATATATATATATATATATATATATATATATATATATATATATATATTGAACTTGAACTTCATTGTCATCATAACTTGAAATTAACCCATCATCCACATAAATTGCTAGAATTATTTTCTTAACTTTTCTCGTCACATACACACAAACAGACTCACAGATACACAGACAGACACACAGAAACATATGCAGACATCATTGTAAAAGTAATAAAAAGGGGTTCTAATATACTATTGGCGGGATATAAAAATATCAACTGCATACCTTTGAGTATAACATCTTTATATAGTTGTGCTGATTCTTGGGACACTACAACTCCAATTTTTTTATCCAAATTTTATAAATTAATTTTTCCATTTTATGTTGAGTTTACTGAAACAAAAAATCAAACACGAATATGCATATAATTCTTTAATTCAAACAAATAATTTTATGATTGATTACTTTTGAGTTAAAGAAGATCGATAGGTGAATTTTTAAATATAAAGAATAGATTATTTTCCTTTCTCGAACAAAGGATATGATCAGGGCTTACACACTTATAAATTGGTTGTTAAAATTAACTAAATATTAACAAAATTAAAGGGCTCACCAGGTCCACTCAAAATTATGTTAAACTTTTGTTAAAATGAAGTTGTTAACATAATTTGTTAAATTGTAACAAAATCAATTTGTTACTTTTTAGTACACATATTTGTTTAATTTACCTCTCATTTTTGTGAAATTTAACAAAATGTATTTGTTACAATTGACAAAAATTTTAGTTAATTTAATAACACGATTTGTTGTTATCTAACAAAATATATAGTTATTTCTACAACTTATTTTGCACAAAATACTATCTGTTGTTGTTAAATTAGCAATTAATTTAGTTTTTAGTAGCAAATAATTTAGTTAAAATGTAAAAATCCATTTGTTAAATGCAATTTTATTTTAAAAATATTAACAAATATTTTAGTAAATATTATAACAAAATATAATGTAAAATTAGGAAACAATAAAACATTTTATTAGATAAAGTATATAATTTATTGCAAAAACAAAAATTTTCATATTTTTACACAAGTATATAAATCGTGTAATCGTATACATTAGGTAGGAGGAAGCAAATGTAGGGCTACAAAAATCCTTGTGGTTTTATTTCAACCAGTTTCTGATGTAACTGAACAATTAACATTTTTTATTGTTTCTTTATAAACAGAGAATATTTTGTTAGCAGTGTTAATAAATTTTTGTTCCAATAATTTTATATTTGGATAAATTAATGAAAACTCGAAATTGATCTGAAATAAATTCACATAGTAGGTATAACGTAACCACAGTAAATGAAACAAAGTTTATACCAATTACCAAGCCTTTTGTATCGGCAAACCTTAGAAATGTTCATTGATTTACTTTGTCGTGTATAATGGAGAGTAAGTTCTGTTTTTTTTTTTAATATTAACTCTATTTGTTTTGTGTTTTGCGGGGTAGGTGATTTGACCCAATGGATGACATCTTCAGTTTTCTCTAAATCATTATCTTCTGTTGGTAAAGGCGGTGTAGGTGCTGCCGATGCCGACTTTGTTTCTGAAGTAATTTAATCTCGTACGATCACGACGATTTATTGTTCAGTATTCAGTATTTCAGTCTGAAGTATAACTTCCTTTGTATTAGTTGCCGAAGTAATTCCGTCGATTCTGTCGGAGAAATATGTCTACCACATTTTTGTCCATTTTTTAAAATAAATAATTGTTAATCAAGAGTAAAACACAAAATCTAACCTCAATTTTAATCACTGTTGTCCGTTTGACTCTCTACAACTGAACTAAACTGCAACGCAATACATACGCGAATTTTGTTTGTTCTCCGGGAAAGTGAGTTTTTAAAAAGAATTAAAATTACAACGGGTCTAATCTACGTTCTTTATTCGTGTTAGAAGTACAAAAGACAAGATACATAACATGTACAGGCTGTTTTATAATGTACGTTATCTCTACAAGTAGGTTTCATGTTCATGTTGATAGTCGGCAGATTGTGTTTCTTAACTCCTCCGGCCTTAGATGAGAACTATGGGGTTTTAGCCACAAAGTTCGATGAAAATGACATATTTGGGGGTGCGGACGTTGAAGCCTCGATGTTCCTTGGCTGTAGTATTCTGGACTTCCTTCTTTTATTAACAAAATATAGTATTATACATACAAAACAAATAATTATGAAACAATACAAAACAATGGTAAAAATACTTATTCTATTATAATAAATGGGTTCATTATTTATTTCTTTTAGATTGTTCTTATGTCTACTAATAAGGGACAATATGTGATCTGTGTCATCTAGGTTTACAGAATCTAACTTAAATGTTTTAAAATTAAAAATGTGTTTATCACTAAAATTGTTCGAAAGAGGTATATTGGGTAAATTAATGTTTTTGAAGTTTGTTTTTTGGGACTGATATGTTTTGAGCACGGAATCTTTCACTTTCACTTCACATTCACTATTTAGTTCAAGGAGGTAGCTGCCAAATAGAGGGATGTTGTCGACGTTTTTGCCGCATCTTTGGGTGGCTACGATGCTGTTCGGGGCGATGATGATCCATTGATGTCCTTCGATTTTTCGGATGGTGGTGTTTGGAATATTGACGGCTATTTGTTTGCAATTAGTGGAATTTTTTATGTAATTCAATAGTTGAACTTCGCATGGGGTGTCGGCATTTATTGTTGCTGTATGCGCCTCATAACACAGGAACTCTTCTGGGATAATTTCCTGGCATTTGGTCTCGAAGAATGCGTAAGCATGCTCATTGGAAGCAAGGAATTTATTTCGGGGTATAATGGTTTTAAATATATTCTGATGTGGGGTTGGTAAAGGATACAGATGATAGTAGGTGAAGCTTTCAGTTTCGACTATTGGAATTTCGATTAAAAATGTGATTTGATTATTTTTACTAAAACTTTTGATTTCAATAATTTTTTCGAATAAAAGAAGGTTTTCTAAAGATGGTTCAAATGGGAATTTATTGTCGTTTAAAAGTTTATTTATTTGGATAATTTCAGATAGTAAATCCTTTGGTTCAATGATTGAATTATGAAAGGTGTTAAGTTTCGAAAAGGAAATAGCCACTTCAATTTTTTCTAATAAATCGTAAATAATTTGTAGGCTTGTTATGTATTGAGTAAGGACGGTTTGGAGGAAAAAGCAATTAGCTGTTTCAACTCTTTTTATGTATGTACTATTTATGAATTTTTCTAATTCGTTAATTTTGGAATTAAGGGATTGTTGATTTTTTGAAAGAATTTTTACATTGTTGTCAAATTTTGTTATTGAGGTTTGTAAAATAGTTATTTGATCATCCATTATAGTTTTAAATTTATTTTGATTGTTTGTCAGCCTTGATATAGCTTTATCGTATTTTTCAGCATCGTTTTGATCGAGATTGCCAGTTATAGCTTTTATTACGGATCCGAGGCCATCGATTATACCTCTCTTTTTTCTGTGCGATAATGGGTTTAGTTGTTGAATTTGTAGTGACACTTTATCTTCCAAAATTGTTGTAATTTGATAATTTTCTTTATTTTGTTTTGAGGTTTGAATTTCACGTTTTATTTTTGAGAAGGAATTACGTAAGTTATTATACTCACTTATGATATCTGTAATATCGTAAATTTGTACGAAAGTCCATTGATCTGTTTTAATCTGAGCATGTCCAAGTTTTAATGGTAACAGTCCGGGGTTGGTGTTCAGGTTGTGGAATTTTGGGATTTCGAGAGTTGCGGTGGTGATGATGAGGATAAGGGATCTGAAACAGGTGGTTGTCTCAGTTCTTTTATATGTATAATTTCTACCTTATTCTTTTTCTTTTCATTGCAAATTTCAACTTTATTTTTGTCCAAAAGTTTAGTTATTTTAAATGGTCCTAAAAATTTCAATGACTTTTTACTTCTATTTAAAGGATTTTGTTTATAAACGGTTTGTCCTATTTTAAAAGCGTAATTTGTATCACCATGGGTGTTATGTTTCGTTACTATCTTCTTTTTATCGGAATGTAGTTTATCAGAGACTTCTTGATAAACATGTTTTAATTTGTCTTTATGATTCTGAATGTAATCGTTGTAAAAGGAATTGGGAAGGAATATTTCGTTTGGATTTCTGGAATTTGTGTGTCCGAATGCTAATTCAAAGGGGGTGTAATTTGTAGCGCTGTGAATAGAGTTATTGTAACCAATTATTGCATATTGCATTTGATCAGTGTTATCGTCTGGATACATTTCTTTTAGAATTCTTAGATGTTCAATTATTGTTGAATGAAATCGTTCTACAATGGAATTTGATTCGTGATGTAAAGGGGTGGTAAAATGGACATTAATTTTATGCAATTTTAAAAGTTCTTTGGTTGTGTTGTTATTGAACTCTTTACCGTTATCCAAAATTAGATTTTCGGGTATGCCAAATGAAGCAAAATATTTTATTAAGGCATTACTAGTATGAATAGCAGTTTTTCCTTCTATGAAAATAGCTTGTGCGAATTTTGTAAAGGCATCTACAAGAGTGAGATAATTTTTATTATCAAACATAAAGATATCTACGTGTATTATCTGAAAAGGTCGTGAGGCTGTTTCAGTAAGCATGAGCGGGACATATGGTTTTTTCCTAGCATATTTCGCTCTTTGACAAATTTCACATGCGTTTATAAAATTTGTTATTGTTGTTTTCATGTTTCCAATAATAATTTCTTTTAAGATATTCGAAAGTTTCATTAATGCCTCTATGGTTACTACTACCTTCGTGATGATTTTTTATAAGCAAAATTTGTTCTTCTTTGTCAGTTACGGTGTTAATAATTTTAGTGCATTTAATTAATTTCGGACCTTTCATTGAAAATTTATCTAAATAGACTTTTGAAAAATCGCGGAAAAGTTTGTCAGTGTGAAAATAAAGATGATAAATATTTTTTGAGTCAGTATAGTCTCTTAAGAATTCAAATATAAATTGGTGATTATTTTGTTCCGGTAATTTGATTTTAATAATTTTTTGATGTTCATAATTGTTATATGTAATTGAAGGTTTGTTATATATATGAGGAAAGACGTGAATCTGATTTGTTTTATTGTTTATAATTTCGTCTAATATTGTTATGCCGGTGTTTGTATTGTCATTCTCAGTGGAGTGTTGTGTAATAGATTCAGAGTCTGTGTCTACGCCTATGTCTTCGTTATCAATGTTTTGTTGGGAATTAGTATATGTAGTGTTTGGGGGTTTAATTTGGATGTTGGATAAGATTTTGATTTTTGGTTTAGTCGGTTTACTAGTGGAAGGTTGGGGATGCAATTCATTTTTGTCAGGTGTAAAATTTTCAGCAAGATTTCTAAAATATTCGATAATGTCGTTATTAATTTCGCCGGGATTATTAATTGTGGATTCTGTTTCAATGGCATTTAATTTTATTCTAGAAAGACAGTCTGCGTTGGTGTTAAATTTTCCTTTTTTGTATTGTATGTCATAGTCGTATTCTTCTAATTTTAATCGCCATCTAATAAGTTTAGAATTTGGTTCTTTAATATTAAATAGCCAAGTAAGAGGACGGTGGTCAGTCATTATTGTGAACTTTCTACCATAAAGATACGGACGGAAATGCTTACAAGCCCAAACTATCGCTAATAGTTCTTTTTCGATAGCGGAGTAGCGTGTCTCAGTATCATTCAAAGTTCTAGATGCGTAAGCTATAGGTTTGTCACGTGAAATTTCGCCTTGCGAAAGAACGGCACCTATCGCGAAATCGCTGGCGTCTGTCGTTAATACAAAAGGTTTGTCAAAATCAGGGTACTGTAATACGGGGTCGTTTGTAAGTAGTTCTTTACATGTATTAAAACTGTCTATGAATTCTTTGTCATGAATAATTTTGGCTTCTTTTTTCAAACATTTGGTCATGGGTTTCGTTATTTTTGCAAAGTCTTTGATGAAACGTCTATAGTAACCTAGTAATCCTAAAAAGCTTTTAATTTCTTTTGGTGTTCGAGGTATGGGGAAATTTTTGATTGCCGAAATTTTATCTGGGTTAGGTTTTACACCATCTGAGGTAATTACATGTCCTAAATATTGAACGGTTTTTTGAAGAAATTCGCTTTTGTCAAGTTGAATTTTGAAGTTACTGATTCGTAAACGATTAAATACTGATTTTAGTCTTTCAATATGCTCCTGAAGGGATGAACTAAAAATAATGATATCATCAAGATATACTAAACATGTCTCGTGCTGAAGGCCGCGAAGAACATTGTCCATAACTCGTTGAAAGGTTGATGGGGCGTTTTTTAAACCGAATGGCATGCGTTTAAATTCATAATGCCCGCCTTCTACAGAAAATGCAGTTTTTTGAATATCATTAGGATCTACTTCTATCTGATGGAAGCCGCTAGCTAGGTCTAAAGTCGAAAAGTAAGTTGCTTTGCCAAGTTTGTCTAGTATGTCAGAAATGTTTGGTAATGGGTACTTGTAGTCAATGGTTTGTTCATTCAATTTTCGGTAGTCTATAACTACGCGCCACTTCTTCTTACCAGAAGCGTCGAGTTTCTTCGGCACTATCCAGATAGGACTGGACCAAGGGGATACGCTGTCTTGTATTATACCTTGCTCAAGCATTTTATTAATTTGAGACTTGACTTCGTTCTTATGAATTTCGGGGAATCGATATGATTTTACATGAATTGGTGTATCGTCTTTCAATTTAATTTTGTGTGTTATTTCGTTCGAAAAACTCAAAGGTGTTTTCTCGCAATAAAATATATCTCTATATTCGAAACATAATTTTCTAATTGCTTCTTTTTCTTCTTTATTACAATGATCTATTCTAATATTTTTTAAATTTTGTTTTAAAAGATTATCGTATTGTATATCGGGTTCTTCATCAATTTCCATTTTTTCAACAAAATTAATTTCGATAGGGTCTAAAGGTTCAATTTCTAATGGTTCTAATATGTTTATCTGAACAGGGTTTTCGTTAATATTTGTTAATGTAGTTATAGCAAAATTGTGTGAAACATTTACAACTGCTTTTGGCATTTGTACGCCATTTTCAAAATTTGTATGATTTAAAATTCCTATACCGTTTCTCATTTTAACAGGTAATTTTACTACAAATGATGTTCGAGGTGGTACAATAATGGAATGTAACAGGGCTGAATTATTATGGACTTTTGTTTCGTTGTCGGGATTGAAAATTATGGGTATAACGGCGTATGGTGTTGTTAGTTGTTTGTTTGTGACATTTACATTTGCGTTTAATTGTCTTAAAAGATCAACTCCGATGAGGCCATCGTATTTGTTACTGAATTTAAACAAATAGAATTTATGAGTTTCGGGAATATTAAAAATTTCGAAAATAGGGATTTTTGCAACTTCATTGTGGTATGATACATTATGTGCTGTTTGAATATTAAAATTTTGATTATAAATGTAATTTGGATAAAATGTGTATGCTAATTCCGGATTTATTAAGCTTTTAGTGCTACCAGTATCTATCAAAAAATTGGCATTTAATTCGGGGATATATATGTGGGGCAAATTTGCTTTTATGGTATTTAATTGTACTACGTCTGATTGTTGGCATTGTTGGTCATAGGAAAATTTACATTTGATTCAGCATTGTTGATAACGGGTTCTTCATACGTGATGTTATCATCATTGTTGTAATAGGAATCGTCGTAAGTTAAAGTGTGTGAATAGTCATAATACGTGTCATATTCATAGTCTACGGGATTGTTCTCATAGGTTTCATATTCGGTGTTATAGGATATGTCTTGGGAAGTTTGGGGTGATTGTTCGGAGTCAGACTGGACATTCTGATTAAATAATTGGGTTGATGTGAATGTTTTTTGAGGGTTACTTCTTCTGGAATGGATTGATGAGGTGTCCATCGGTTCGGGTTTAAATGGTTGGGGTTGATTTGGACGTGTAAAATTTTGTTGGAAATTAGGACGGAAGGTATTTTGTTGTATATTTGGGCGTGAGAAATTTTGTGGGAAATTTACTGGTCTCTGGATATGTTGAAATGTAGGTGGACGCATTTGGATTTGTGGTTGTCTTTGTGCATAATGCACGGGTCTGTAATTGGGTTGAGTAGTATTTTGGAAAGGATTCATTTTTGGAGGGAAATGTAATGTAGGACGTTGTTGAGGGATTTGGTAATTTGATGTAGGAATTGGATTTGGTCGGTATTGGTAATTTTGGCTATAATTGGACGTTATTTGTTGTCTGGCTGGTAAAATTCTATGATCAGGTTTAAAATTTGATTGCGAATTTATTGAACTTTGCCTCTGTGTAGAATAGAGGAAATTTTCTTCTTCAATAACTAAACTCATCGCTTTCTCTAAACTGTCAGGGTTCCGTAATCTGATGTTTGTTTGTATGTTTGGTGGTAGGCCGCGAATAAATGTTTTTAATGCTAAATCATTATAATTTTCTTGTTTTATCTTTCTTTCTTCAGCAGTAATTTCGAAACTATTTAATTTAGACATAATTAAACTACGTGAATCTTGACATCTCATACCAAAATTATAGGGTGGTTCATTTTTATTTGGACGAAGCGATATCAAATCCTGAACTAGACAATCAATGTTTCTTTGATCTCCAAAACTTAATCTTAGAGCATTTTTTACTTCCTCCCATGTACTGAGTTCTGTACGGGATCCAATTAAAATAAGAGCTCTGCCTGTTAATTTTCCTAATATAGCTCTTACAAGGAAATTATTTAATGTTATATTTGTATGAGTTCCAAAAGTATTAATTAAATTTTGACAAGAATCAAGAAATATATTTAATGTGTGGGGATTGCCTTCATAGTGTGGAATCGAATCTACATACAATCTTAAGAGTTGGTAATTGACTGGGGCTGTTATTTGGGGTTGAACTTGGGTAGGTGGTGGTGACATTTCTGTATCTGTGTCTCCCAAATTAAATTGAGTTAGTATTTCAGATAAGTTTAGGATGTTATTAGACATAAATATTTCGGTTGTGGCTTATTTTAAATTATTTTTATTCTAGTTGAAACTGTTGCTAAGGTATGTGGGAATAGTTTTGTATAGGATATGAGCTTTGTTTGTACTTACATAAATATTTCTATTTTCATTCTTCTTAACCTAATGCCTATAGGTTTGGACGATTTTTGGTCCTCTCCCAGGTCTTCCTAGTCTAAGGTCTGGCTACGGCGATGCTGTCCTTCACCAGGTCTGGCTTTGGCGATGCTGTCCTCCACCAGGGCGTTGTATTTTCTTCTTTCTAAGACTCGTCTCCCGATTTCGGCTGCTGGGCTCGTGGTAAACCGATATGCGCTCGATTTTCACTCCCGTACCGAAATGTGATACTCGATTAACTGTTGAGACAGAAATTACCCGTTCGATACGAATAATTTCGAGTATCCTACCGACTGCGCCAATTTTGTTTGTTCTCCGGGAAAGTGAGTTTTTAAAAAGAATTAAAATTACAACGGGTCTAATCTACGTTCTTTATTCGTGTTAGAAGTACAAAAGACAAGATACATAACATGTACAGGCTGTTTTATAATGTACGTTATCTCTACAAGTAGGTTTCATGTTCATGTTGATAGTCGGCAGATTGTGTTTCTTAACTCGCGTACCAAAAAAATCTGTTTTTTTTTGCATGAATTAAAGATAATAACTAACATCACAAGACCAGTATTTTTTAAATAAAGTATACTTACTTAAAAGTTTAACATTTCGTTTCGGTAAAGTTGCTTGTTTATTTGGTGATTTTCTTTTCACAATGTTTGGTGGTGAAAAGGAGAAAATTATTGGAACCGCATTGACTTTGAGTTATAAAACCAATAAAGATTTCTGTATTAAAACATAACATATTTATTAAAAAGAAAAAACTATGACATACTTCACATAAACAAGAATGATCTGTTTGTAGTAAATCTCTTCTCAGTGACTTATCACAAGAATCAGCTGCCGCCCTAGTACGTCACTAGCTTGTTCGGTGGCTATCTGAAATAAATAGTTGGGTTCGTCCAAGTAAAGTCTATATTTAATAAATAACAGTGAGGTTTATTGTAAAATACTTATTAAGTAGTTACATTTATTTTACATGTAATTGTGCGAGACTACCGAACTACTCTACAGCTAACTCTTCAGACTTCTGTATCTCTACTCCCTTCTGCATGGTCTTCGTGGCCTCCTACTCATGCAAATCATAGTAGGGTTTTTAGCTGATTAATCAGTTTAGACAAAGGAACAAAGAATATTCTTGAACTTTATTTCGCACAAACAATACTAATAACGGAACTGACGGTTGCAGAAAAGAGAATGATAGAGCACGAACTTAACAAAACAACATAATAATAAAAATGTCAAATTTGGCTTAAACAAAGGTTTAATCTTCAAAGTAAAAATAAGGTGACGTTATACAAAGACAAAGAAAATATATTGACTTTCATGAAACATAAGCGAAATCAGAATTAAATAAAATGCTTAATAAGTAAAATACAAATAACTAAACATATTAAATCAAAGTTAGTACTTATATACTAAAACATTGTATAAATGCTTAAAATTAAGGGTTAGTAAATAATAATAATTACATAAATGAATAATTAAATACATAATAATTAATATGAGTAAAATATTGACAAGTAAAGTCTAGGGCTTTACTACACCTCCCCCCTAAGATTGAAAATTGTAGCGAGGATTGCTGTGATTTTCATGTCTGATAATCATATCCTCGTCAAGAACAATAACTCTTTCATAATTTTGAGTACGTGGTGGTACTGTAGGTCTAGTAATTTTTGAAGAAGTTGCTTGAGGAGTGCTATCAGTATTTTCAATACATGAGTTTACAATTTGATTTTCATTTTGATTCTGTGAAGCACTATTTTTTTGTTTTAAATTCCATTGTTTCAGTTAAATCAGTATCCGAATTTGCGACTTCTCGTCGTATGAGATTTGGAAAATGGTACTTTATGAGATAATATGCTAGAAAACATGTAATAATAAAAAAGATAACCGTTACTCTTGATAAGGAAATATGCAAGACTGCATGATCGGCAAATTGATCTATGAAAGTATTTATTTCTTCTTTATGCAATTTGTCTAAGTCAAAACTTATTTTATCAAATAAATGACTTTCTTTAACGGAAATTATTTTTCTATCGTTAAAAGAAGGAAATATTTTAGAAGTACTTACAATTGATAAATTAGATAAATTTGGAAATGAAATTTGAGGTGTAAAGTCCACACTTATCGTATTATTATTCCTAGAGCTTGTAGTATTTCTAATAACGTTATTAGTTATTGCTACACTACCGCTTTTTAACGAAATTTTACCGGTTCCACTTAGCTTTAAATTTGTTCTTACATTATTTTTACAAACCATGTTTACATTTTCTATCTCTGAATTTGTAAACAACCACGAATTTATAGCAAGTTTTATATAAGGTCATCATCCTTTTATTACAAGATTCTGGCAACCCTTTTGGTTCAATGAATAATTTTTCGAATATTTAATACCAATATACACGTTTATTTAACTTTAATTTAATTTATATATAAATATACGTTTATTATATATTTATTTAATACCATAATTCTATATGTAAATATACGTTTATTAAACTTCAATTTAGTTTATGTACCAATTGTATATAAATAAATATAATGGTTATTATACCCATATTATAGGTTTATGTAATTCGTTTATTTAACCTAAAATTATTTTTTTTATCAACGTATATTTCTTATGAATATAGTCAATTTATATTTTGATATATTTTAATTATATTTTAAGGGAAAAAATGACCAATGATTATACGTATAATATATGTTTATACATTACGTTTATAAAACTTTAAATTAGTTTATTAATCAACGCTAATTTTATACGTTTATATTAAATATAATATTGGATATATAATGCATTTATTTAAAACGAAAATATAACCAATTATTTATAATGTAATATACGTTTATGAAATTAAATTATTTTATGTCAAAATATACGTCTAATAAACTTCAAATTTTTTTACTTCTCAACGTATATTTTATACGTTTATATTAAATATAAATTTTGACATTATTATACATATATTTCAAACTAAAATATAACCGATTATTCATAATAAAATATACGTTTATGAAATACATTAATTTTATATAAAAATATTTGTCTAATAAACATTGAATAAATTTATTTCTTAAAGTATATTTCATACGTTTATATTATGTATAAACTAAAAAATGTTATTATTTGTATATATGTATACATGTTTTTACTAATATTTCAACAAAAAAATAAATGATCCTTAATACATTTTAATGTAGTACCATCTGCCATGGTTTTCCTAAAGCACACTCCTTATATGAATAATAAAACAAAATTTTGATATAATATAGGTATATTAAGTACAGGTATATTGAGAAATAATTAAACAAAATCGAAATTTTTGGAACGAACAATCTGAAATAAAATTTATGAATAAATGTACGTATATTTCCAACTAATATTTTGTAAGTAATAATTAATTGGATATTAAATATACAGGGTGTTTGAAGTCTTGTGATTTAATTTTTAAGGGGTGATTAACCACCTTAAAAGAAGGTGATTAAACCTAAAACGCCTTAACAAAAGTTGAATAATAAGAGAGATATGATTTTTTTAACAATTTATCAATTAACAATTTATAACGATTAACATTTTATTTTATTTACATCAGTTGTTCGAAGTTATCGCCCTGTTGTTGAACGCAAAGTCTCGCTCGACGTATCCATGAATCGGCATAACTTGCAAGTCCTAGGCCTTGCCGTCGAATTGTCGTCGCAGCTGCTTCAACACGGTTACGAAGATCTTCCAAGTCAAGTATTTCATTGGTGTATACCATATTCTTCATAAGGCCCCATAAATAAAAGTCTAGCGGTGTCAGATCGGGTGACCGAGGAGGCCACGGAACAGGACCACCTCGACCAATCCATTTGTTTTCAAATGCAATGTTCAAATGCTGGTGAACTAAACGATTAAAATGCGCGGGTGCGCCATCGTGTAAAAACCACATTTGTCGACGTACATCCAAAGGAACCTCTTCTAAGAGTTCTTGCAAATGATTTTGCAAAAATAATAAATAATCATTTCCAGTTAATCGATGTGGAAGCACAAAAGGGCCAACAAGTTGCCCGTTGACCAGTCCGGCCCAAACGTTTATCGAAAATCTGTGCTGAAAATGATTGCGACGAACAGCATGTGGATTTTCGACCGCCCAGATATGAGTATTATGACAGTTATTTATGCCATTACGTGTAAAAGTTGCTTCATCAGTCGCCAATACAATGGAGGAAAAGTTTGGAATTTCAGCATGTTTTCGTAGAAACCATCTGCAAAATTGCAAACGAAGAGGATGATCTTCAGGTTGTAAAGCTTGCACTTTTTGTAAATGGAAAGGGTGCAATTGATTCTCTCGCAGTGTTCGCCAGACAATCTGATTTGAGACACCTACTTGGCGAGATAATCTTCGAGTACTAGTAGAAGGATCTGCTTCAGCTAGGTTTAACACTTCTTCTTCGGCATCCAAAATTCGTCGATGTCGGCCAGGTCCACCACCACGTCCTTGACGTGGTTGCAGTGCGCCAGTTTCTCTTGCACGGAGTACTAGGGAAGTAAATTTTTGTGGAATAGGCGATAGTCTGTTAGGAAACCGCTCAGAGTACAATCGGCTTGCAGCAGCAGAATTTTGGTGTGCTTCCCCATAAATTAACAACATGTCAACGTATTCATTATTAGTGCGATGAGCCATTCGTTTTTACTTTCTTTAGCAAAATTATTCAGAACGATGTACGAAAAACCAACAATGACAACAGATGAAATAGCTTGACAGATGGGAACAATTAGTGGCATCGGCCTACTTAATAAAAAATTCGTGGATACGTGGAAACGGGAAAAGTTAACGGCATAAATAACTGTCATAACACAGATTTTCGATAAACGTTTGGGCGAGACTTTGCGTTCAACAACAGGGCGATAACTTCGAACAACTGATGTAAATAAAATAAAATGTTAATCGTTATAAATTGTTAATTGATAAATTGTTAAAAAAATCATATCTCTCTTATTATTCAACTTTTGTTAAAGCGTTTTAGGTTTAATCACCTTCTTTTAAGGTGGTTAATCACCCCTTAAAAATTAAATCACAAGACTTCAAACACCCCGTATAAGCATCTACAAAATGAAAAAGATACTTTTTGGAATTAATGTACTGGGTAAACGAAACCTATAAAATGAAAACCATAATTAAATATGTTTTTATAATGTTTAATGAGAAAAATATTATTACATATACATACATATATAGAAACATGTACATATACTCATACAAAAAATAAAAAATATATTGCTTAAAAGTTTATAAATATGTATAAAAATAAACATGTATTTTATTACCTATGACTAAACTTCTTAGTGGCAATGTATGCAAAAAATAAGAAATTATCTGAGTAATTATTTTGATTTTTCTTTTTCCATTTTACCCTGCTCGTATGTGTACCGGGTTTTCGCCAACTTCAACCAGTCTTTAATAGCATGACTTATTAGCTCATCGGTCTCTGTTCCAAAAGACTGGTGCACCGCATCTATATAAATTAATAATTTCAACATTAATTGTGACTCTAATCAAAAAACAAAAATTCTAGAAACAATCAATATATAATATATGTGAACCAACAGAATAATTATTTAATTAATTTTATTTTAAAAAAAGTAAACAATCGGTAAATGAATTTGAATTTATAGAATCATGTACTCACCTAATATAACTTTGCAGGTGTTTGTGCACTTAAAAGCTATTTTATCTCTCCCTGCCCAATTAAATTCCATAGCTAGTTTATTAGTAAATAAGTATTTCATGATGTTCATTGTAGCCTGCCTACTTGTGAATCCCCCAATGGCGGCAAGACGAGATCTCTGTAAATATAAATAACTTTTATATCTAGTTATTTATGTAAATAGTGAGAATGTCAGCACCAATAATAATAATTTAACAAACTTACCATATAGTTCAATCCATCTTCTTTCGTTAGATATTTTTCAAATTCTTCATATTTTATTTTACACTCCATAGGAAATTCTGGAGTATTATCTGGTTTTATACTTATATATTTATTAGATTCTTTATTTGCATCTAATATTCTCTTCAGCATAAGAGATTGTTGGTCAAGCTGGGCTTGAATTTTTTCCAATCTTCGAGTTATAACACTGTCCAAGTCCAATTTACTAGCAGTAGCAGAGCTAGGCGTACTACAAACAGGAGTAGATGAAGCCGATGTGCCTGGTGGACTGTAACTGGAACAATGTAATGATTCGAAAGAGGTATTTGATTTCTGTTTTTTTCTAAAGGTCGATACTTCCGAATCACTGCTACTAATGTCACTGTTATCATGAATTTTTTTTTATTATTAAATCGTTAGTAGTTCCACATGATGTATAAGCACTGGTTTCTTTTTCGATGGGAATTTTTAAATTTTCTTCTGCTTTTTTTAAATGTATCTACCAAAAAAAAAATATATATATAATACATACTCATTCAAGATAGTTTAATGGAGATAGAAATAGTAAGTACCTATGTAAGGTATTTCATAATTTTTTGATAGTGCTAATGGTTTCAATTTAACAAATTCAGACACGAACAACTGCTTTAAAGATAAGTAAATTTATTTGATCATTTACTTGTATAACATTAGTTTAGGTACACTTGTATAATTTGAAAAATAATGTAATTATTGTTACTTTAATAAAATAGTAATTAAAACAATGGCATTTAAATTATGCATGGTGTATCTTTAGCAAAGTGAAAATGATTTTAAAAAAGAATTACTTAATTTATGATAATTATGTTATGCAGTATCTCTTAATATTTATCCTGAAGTTATGAAACATTCTCTACAGGGTGTTAATACTAAGTTATAACACCGGAAAACGTCAGTTAGAATTCATTGAAACAAACAACTTTTCTTAGTTCAAATATTTGATTTAAAGCCCCAGTTCATAGTTATTGGCGTTCTTTTGTTTTTCGAAAAATCGTCATTAATTCCTTATTTTAAAGAAAATTAAAAAAATACAAAAACTTTCAGCATTTGCTTTTGGTTCTCTGAAACATTTGTATTTACAATTATTTTCTATTTTATTAAATAACAAAATGGCGACCAAAATTTCAAAACATGATTATCCTTAAACTATCTTCAAACAGCTTCTAGTTCCTACGTTCAAATTTACATACTTTTTGATCGTGTTTTTCAGAAATATCTTTATTTTCAAAAAAAAAATATTTACTGCTTCATCTTCAAATGTTATTTGCATAATTTGTGCATAAAAGTACATAATTATCAAAACATTGTTGCTATTCCTGAAAATAAGGGAGTAATGACGATTTTTCGAAAAACAAAAGAATGTCAATAACTATGCACTGGGGCAGCAAATCAAAAATTTGAACAAAAAAAAGTTGTTTATTTCAATAAGTTATAACTGCCGTTTTCGGGTGTTACAACTTAGTATTAACACCCTGTATAAAAAACATGTAATTAATATTAATTGCTTTTAGAATATATTAAAAAATACTATCGTGTATTCTTGAAAATTAGATAGGATGGCCCATCGGATGTCGCATTATATTGTTGCTATTAAAAACAAAAAACGCTCACATTTGACTAATAATAATATAATAATAATAATATAATAATAATAAATAATTATATTTGATTCAATTGCTTGAAGGTACATTTCGTACAAATGGATTACAACAGTTATACAGTAAATATTCGGTAAAAATTCAAATGACGACATCTTGCGATTTACCGCCTTTAAACTTTTTTCTTTGGTGTCACGTTAAGGGACAGTCCATGGTAACGATCCACAAACTATTCTTAACCTGGAGGAGAATATTCGACGTCGTTTACCTATGAGCGCTTATTGTTTAATAGCAACAAAATTTATATCCGGCGTATCCGATGGGCCACCTATAGAAACAAATTATTTTACCTTCCATTGACACAATTTTGTGTACGTCGTACTGTTGCCAGTGAGATTTATATGGTTTGTCAGCTCTCACATATTTTAAAAACTGTGCTTCTGTCGATGTTGGTGGCCAGTAACATTTTTTATTTGCCATCGTGAGCCACGTTACCGGAATTATAGCACATTCTCTTGTGATTGGTTCATCCTGTTTATTTTTCGTTGCAAATTCTACTACTGCATACATCTTCATAATTTAAGGGAAAAAATAAAAAGTAAGCGTATATAAAAAATGAATAATGGGAAATATTGCATAACCATTTCTGAAAGGGAAAGCAATGCATTTGTGTGTTATATTATTTAAATTTAACATGACAGGAGTACACAAATTTTTCGTATGATAAATCCCTAACTTTGATGAGCTGATTGGCTCCGTATATAAATCATTATAATATTTAAACGGTGCTGCCAGTACGTTATGGCATCCATTTATAAAAATAATTGATGTAATTTGAAATATTTTTTTATTAACTCCTATTGTGTTATCCGGTTTATTAACAGAAATTATAAATTTGTTTGTTTTTAACTTTTTACATTTAAAACTATTGTTACTAACATTGTCAAACATATGCAAAGGTTTTGGTATATTATCTGCGACTTCATTGTTACAATCATTGTTTTCTTTAATTCGATTACACAATTGTTGTAAGGGATATTTTTGTCCACGAATTTTTCGCTTCAGTTTACCCAAACAGTTTTCAAATGGAAAGCAACTAAAATTTTCTAGGGAGCCAAATTTTTTTACGTCATCACATACATCACGTACATAATTCTTACGTGTATAATCGTATATTACACGTTCCGTTTATATGTTAGTGTATGTTTCACGTATATTAAACTGTGTGATAATGTGATGTATAATATATACGTATATTAAACTGTATATTTTTTATAATAACAAAACTTTTAAGTAACATTATTAAAATCTACGTAAATTATTCGTATAATTTAAAATGGTCTTATTCTTTGTGGTATATATACCGACGTAATTTATATCATATATCATTTTACACCAGGTAAACGTATATTATACGTAATTTCAACCAATCCGTGTTTCCTGGGATCTATTAAAAGTGTCATTAGAGTGATTACTATGTTTACCTTTGCAAATAATTCACCTCTTTTAGACCTGTTAATTAACGTGACTTCTAATCTTTTCATATAAATAGAAATTTGTTTTAATTTATTAGTGATATTGGATACAGAATTTTGTAAGTTATCCATTGATGACAAACTAACGTTAACTATCGATTTAGTAATTGAAGTTTGTTCTTCGATACGATGTTTAAGATTTTTATCATTTTTCTCAAGTTTAGAAATTTTGTCATTATAGAAGGTTGCATCATCATCATCTAATGTACCAAAAAGACTTTTTGAAATTTTGCCTATTGCATCGAATAGAGCACGTTTTTGTGTATGAACTGAATTTTGATTTATTATAGAGTTTCTTTGTAACAATTCGCTGAATATTAATTTGTAATTTTTTAAAAAGAGTTTACAGTTTTGAATTTAATTAGATTCAATGGAAAGATTTTTGAATGTAGCACATATATTTCCTAAATTATTAAACTGATTTTGTATTTCACGACCCTGTTGTACATATGATTCTAAATTTAAGTAAATAATAAATTGCCAATCATCATTGGTTAAACGAACATGGCCAAAACTTTCATAATATATTCCAGGATTATTTTCAAGTTTTATTATATTGTATAATTCGTGTAAGTATCCGACGTGGAGGACAGCTAGGAATATAAAAATTCTTGGAAACATCTCACAGGCGAGGATTATCCTGTAATTAATTATTTATATAAGAAAATTGAACATTATTGTACGTTGCTTATTCACTATTTTGTGAATCATGTAAATAATAACTTAATTCTAGTTGAAATATAGATAATAATTTTATTATCTATAGAGTAATTTAATCGTATTATATACACCTACAATTCTTCAGTGTCGTGCACCTATTACTAATCGGCAATATAAAACGATGAAACGGAAAGGGTTGGATTAATCAATCCATACACAATTCCAAATTAGATCCTTGAGGAAAAATAGCTATATAAATTTTGAAATATAAGCCCCACAAACCGGAATATAGTACTATATTCCCTACCTCAAGTAACTTTAAAAAAGGAACAACGCGCGTAGGGCGCTTAAAAATCATAAAATCAATAGTATTATTATTATTAAAGTGAATTCGACGCTATTAACTCTCTCCTCGTTCTTCCAAGAGTAAACCAACCGTGTATAATAAAATTGGTTGAATATTCGATGTGACAAAAAATTATCGTAATTTATAAAATACTGTAAATTTGGTAGAGTGCATTCTTTGCACATGTTAGTAATTTAGATCATCTAAACTTCCCAAATGAACAAATAGCATAAGCGTAGCATTTCCTCTACCTCGCTGATATGGGTATTCAGCCATTAATCGGAAATATAAAATTTAGATATATATTTACTTTTACAATTGATCAAAAGTTTTCCCTTTTTAAATTCTTCTTTTCGTACTAAAACTTTGTCACCAATTTTAAATTTTACGTCATTTACATTTTTGTCATAGTATTCTTTCGATTTATCTTTATTTTGTAAAAGTTTATCTCGCGCTATTTTATGACTGTGTTGTAATCTAGATTTTAATTCGTTTGCATAGTGATAATAATTGAACGATCGAACGAACTTACCTGTGAAGTTCGATCTCAATTATATGAGCTACCTCGTCCAAATAGATCACTTGTAGTAACGTTAAGTTGCTCGATCCTACCACAATATTTTAAAGATTTCAAATCGCGCGCGCTTTCAAGCCGCCTGACACGCTGCATTCTTCTTCCACTCTTACCGCTCATCCCGCCATTTGATTTTAAAGCAAACAAAAATCCATTTTTAACAGTATTGCTGTTTTATTTATTTGGGTAATAATATTGGGAAGGGCGGGTTTGATCTATTCGGACGAGGCAGCTCACATAATTGAGATCGAACTTCACAGGTAAGTTCGTTCGATCGTTCAATTATATTTCGCTGTCTCGTCCTCTAGATCACTTGTAGATGTTTAAAGCATTAAATGGATTTTTGTTCATACAATATTTTTATACAAAGTTATATATATTGTTTAAGATTACAATCAGAACCAGTAATACAATTTTTTATTTTCTTACAAAAATAACAATAATTCTTAGGTTTTTTCAACAGACCATTAATCGCCAATAACATAATTTGCAAATTCTTTGCTTGACTTGGCTAAAGGTCTGTTATAGAATTTCGCAAACGTAGATGACTTCTCAGTCCAACCGCTGCTGCCTTAATTGTGTCAATGCTCGCTCCTCTTCGCCATGCCGCTGACGTAGCTGCGTGTCTTGTACTGTGCGCAGAAAACTGTTTAATATCTATTCCACATTTTCCTAATATATCTTTAATCCACCTTGAAATGTTTTGCGTTGTGACAACATGAATGGGTTTCTTAAAACTTAATAATAAATAATCATCACTTGAATTACGCGTTCTTTTGGTCCTTTCGATGTAAGTTGTTAGTGCTGAAGCTACACAAAGTTTCGGATTATCTGTAAAATTAGGAATTATCAACAGAGGTTGTTCGCGATTTCTTGCGGACGTTTTCAATCTTTCATCTATCATTATTTCAAGCTGGTCATTTTTAACTAAAATGTTACTAATTTTTATTTTTGATAATGTTTGAACACGTTGTCCAGTAACAAGAGCTAGTAAAGTTACTAGTTTCTTAGTTAATTGTTCCATTGAGATTTTATCATTTGGTACCCATCTTGACAATAATTTTAAAATTGGTTCTGGGTCCCAAATAAACGGATATTTTTGCTTTTGAGGTTTTACTATCGCTGCTCCTTAAAAAAACCTACGCAAGATGTCTTCATCAAATTTGTTTTTAAGTATAAAAGACAATGCTGCTCGAAAAGTGTTTAATGAACTATACGAGTTCACTGTCTTTAATAAAGTCGTAAAAAAGTAGATCCTTCAAAGAAGGTTCGAAAACTAAAACGTTGTTTTCTTCACAATATCTTGCCCAGCGTTGTATAGGTCCTTCATACTGTTTTCTCGTCTGTTAACTGACAGAAGCTAAAACTATGTTTAGAGCATCTTCTGGAACTCCTTTGTTCAAAAAAGCTTGCCGCATAATTGTCCTGCTATCAGAGTTAGAGATGCTTTTAGTGGGTGTTCCTTCCTGAAAGGACAACCAATTAAATCATTCTTAGGGCCTAGATATATTGGTTTTGAAACAAGTAATTTATTAAATAAGGGGAACCAGGGCTGTGTTGGCCAAAAAGGGACCACAACTACCCCTTCTGCTTTGTCTGTAATTATTTTTTGTAACGTTTTCAATATCATTGCAAAAGGTGGAAAAGCATAAAAGAATTCTTTACTCCAAGACACAGATTTTGGATCTTTTTTCCACGATATGAATCTGTCACATTTTGCATTTGTTTTGGAGGCAAAGAGGTCAATTGTAAAGTTACCAAAAGTGCTTTTTATTTTTTGGAAAGCCCAGTAAGCCAATTCCCACTCTGTTTCCGGAGGTAATAACCGCGATTGCTTATCTGCTTCAAAATTTTCTTTTGATTTTATGTAGAAGGCAAATAACCAAATGTCCCTACTTTCGCACCACATCCAAATTTCCTTACTTATCTCGTTTAATTTATGATAACGGGTGCCCCCCATTTTATTGATATAAGCAATTGCGGTTGTGTTGTCTATTCTCAATAAAATCTCGCATTTATTATAATTTTTCGCAAAACACTTCAACCCAAAAAAAGCTGCTTTCAATTCTAAATAATTAATATGTTCATTTCTTTCCTCCTCAGTCCACCAGCCATTAGCTTTTACGCCTTCACAAAATACTCCCCAACCTGATAACGACCCGTCCGAAAAAATTTCAAGCTGGAAAACAAGGTTTCTAATTGGATTGTACGAATTGTAAATGTTACGCTTCCACCAAAGTAAGTCCGGTTTTATCTTTGGCGAAAGAGGCATCTTTTTATCAAAATTACCGTTAGATTTTTCTAATGCTAGGGACTTTTGTCTCTCTAATTCTTTAGTATATAGCCATCCATATTTTACTGCCGGACACGCCGCTACCAGCACTCCCACCAAATGCGCTAGATCTCTAATTTTACAGGATTTTTTATTTTGAAAATCTGATATTAATTTAAATATCCTGTGTCTTTTCTCTTGAGGCAATTCAATATGTAATTCTTTGCTATTTAATATAAATCCTAGAAATTTTCTAGATTGAGATGGAGTTAGTTCTGACTTTGGATAATTAATTATGAATCCTAAATATTCCAACAACTGTATCGCAAGTCTAACATCTTGTATACATTTATCCTCTGTAGGAGCTATTATTAACAAATCATCAAGGTAAAACCCAAGGACGACCTACTTCTAACAACTTTTTACGAAAAACAAATGCAGATCGACATGACACATTTTTTGTCATTTTAAAACTGGCTCTGATAGTTTCCTTTCCTTTAATAACAAACACAGCAAAGTATTCAATTTGTTTTATTTAGGAATATTTGATTTTTATTTACTTACTTTATAATTTGGCAACACTGTTTGTATTAAAAAATAGTAATTAATTTTTAAATTTATAAATTAATATTGTCAACCCTAATACAACTGCCACCGTCTTCAGTGAAGTTAGTTTAGGAATATTTGGTTTTAATATAGTTACTTCATCACACATTTGGCAACATTGACTTTTGACATTGGAAACGTCAAAATTTATATTAATTAAATACGTTATGTTTTAAACTTAAATTAGTTGTAACACCTTTTCTCAAGACTATTATACATGATATGTATTCACTTCTTTAATATCAATGTTCTATTTGAAAATATAATCTTTTAAAGTTCACAGACTGTTTGTCAAAAGTGACAGATGACAGCGTGATTTTTTTAAAATTTAGTTATAGCTTCTAGGATTTTTAGTTTCAAGATTGTTTCAAAATTAAAAAAATGTGTGGTTTTTATTAATTTACGCAAAAACTGCTCGACGTAAAAATATGAAACACCAAAAAGGCACACCTACGCATCATTCTCTACAACTTGATATTATTATACATACCAATTTCATAAATGGTTAAGGCTGTAGGTTTGTGCCAAAATTTGGCGATCGTCGTGATGAAAATAAATATAGATTAGAACACATGCCTTCTAGTATATAGGCGTCAGTGTAATATTTACATTTGATGACTAATTTGATTTCTGTAAGTCAACACTTGTCGAATGGTTTAATTTAATACCAAACACGACATACTTTTGATAACTTATTGCAGAAAACAAAAGCCGATCGTCATGGGACATTTTTATCAATACTGCACGCTAGCCCTCGACGAGACCTTTAATTTGAGACCAAACACGACATACTTCTGACAACTTTTTACAAAAAACAAAAGCCAATCAAAATAAACCTTTTTTGTCAATTCTGCATGCCAGCCCGCAACGAGACCATTCATTTGAGACCAAACACGACTAAGAAGGCCAAAGTGACATATATTCGTCTGATACCGTTGCTTGGTAGAAAATGCTTTTTAAGCTTGAAAAACAAAGTAAAGGCTTGGTTTCACTGAGCGCGTCCGGCGTCCGCGTTCGGCGTTCGCGTTCAGACGCGGCAGTCAGCAGCTGCATATGAGTGGTTTCCTTGGGAGCGTTTAAACACGAACGTCCACTATTGAATACAGTGCATAAACAGAGGAGAAAAATGTATCAGGCAGATACAATGGAAGAAGAAAAATTGTTACAACTGTTATTATTGGAAGAGGAAGCAGATGATGATTTACTACAATTAATAGTAAATAGAGAAAGGAAAAAACATCGTGAGCTATTTAAAACAAGGTCTCAAGAAGGCTGTTATAATATATTATTCAAACGACATTTACAAAGAGACGATGTAAAATTTCGAGAATATTTTCGAGTAAACCGTGAACAGTTTCATTTTTTATTAACTATTTTAAAGGAAGATCTCACAAAATTGAGAAGCAACATAATAAAGCATCCTATATCACCAGAGGAAAAATTAGCAATAACTCTAAGGTAAGCACAATAAGTATTTATTTTATATAAACATCTATGAGTAATTACAAACTAAAAACTAACTCTTAAATAACTAAAATATTTCAAAATAAAAATTCTTATCGATGGTGAATAATAAAATATATAAAACTTACAAATTCGTTAGATTATACATTGTATTAACTGAGTCATCATCAGTTGAGTTTAAGTACGACGTTGAGGCCATATTTTGGTTTGGTTGATTATAAAGAGGATTTGTAAAGTCCTGTGAAAATTCTAAATTTGTAACTACAGACAAAATTTCCACTTTCGCACGAGCTTTTTTGTGCGGGGGAAATTTTTTAATTGTCATTGCGATACTCTTCATAAATGAATCTACATCATCTTCTTCCTTTCTTCCCATAATTCCCTTAAATATTTCATATCTTTCTTCTCGTCTATTAGCTAATTCTTCCATAATGGCAGTGTTCACATTTTTTTTTTACGCTTTGCAGTTGTTGGTGTAGAACATCTGCTTGAATCAGAATTGTGGGATAATCCTGAATACTTTATCCGACGTTCCACATGACCACTTTTTGCATGTGATGGAGTATCCACCTCTTCAACATATTGGTTTTCTTCGATTACCATTATTTCACTATTATTTTGCTCCAAACTTTCAAATGGTTCTTCTTCCGGAAACGATGAATCCTGTATCTCTCCTTCACCTTCGTATTCAGTATTCCCACAAGCTTCTTGTGAATCAATTTGTGAAAAAGTGTTTGTAGAACTACAAAAATGAAATTAGTAACTGTAATATTCTTATGGTTTATTTTTATAGACACCTGCGTTCCTGCTTTGCAGTTTCCAGAAATGAGAGATGTTTGAACAAAGGCCATTTTACAGGTTTACAGTAGGCACTTCCTGTTCCCATTTTCTGAGATTTCTTTGTTTTCATATAATTATCCTTCATACTCTTCCATCGTTTTTTGCACTCCTCTACTGTAATTAGCAATGTATAAGATAAAATAAATTCAAACGACGATTTCGATAAATTCAATGTTTTAAAAAATTGTTGTTATTGAAATTAAACGAAGTATATATTTTATTGTAAAATATTAGTATATGTGTTCCATCATGTCCTCTGATGAAATACTGGGTGCAATAACAATTGATTTTATTTTTGTTACAGATTTATGGCTACCGGAGAATCATTTCGGTCTCTTTCTTTTGCCTTCCGTGTGTCTCACAGTTACATAAGTATTTTAGTTAAAGAAACTTTAAATGTAATGTGTAAACATCTTGTTACATTGTTTATGCCTCCACCAACTATTGAAAGTTTAAAACAAAACGCTGTTGATTTTATGAAGAGATGGAATTTTCCTCATTGTACCATGGCTATTGATGGAAAACATGTTAGAATGAAATGTCCACATAATAGTGGATCACTATTTTTTAACTATAAGGAATATTTTTCAATGGTACTGCTTGCGATGGTAGATGCAAATTACAAATTTGTAGCTATAGATGTGGGGTCTTACGGCAAGGAAGGAGATAGTAGCATATTTGCAAAATCCGAAATGGGAAAATTGATATATTCTGGAAAACTTTTTCCACCAGATGAAGAATTAATAGGGCTTAATAAAATTATGCCTTATATTATAGTGGGCGATGAAGCATTTCGTCTACATAAACATGTAATGAAACCGTATACTAGAGAAGCAGCAGCTTCAGATAAGAGAAAGGCGGTCTTTAACTATAGACTATCACGTGCTCGACGAGTTTCAGAAAATGCTTTCGGGATTCTTTGTCAGATTTTCAGAGTATTTCTTACTCCGATTGCTTTAAAACCCGAAACGTGTGAAAAATTAATATTGGCAGCTTGCTGCTTGCACAATTTTCTAAGAAGCGGTTACTTGGAAACCAATGGACAACCTTTCTATAATGAATACGATGACATTACACAATCCACGGGTTTGATATCATTACGAAAAACTGGTGGATTTGCAAATCAAGAAGGTTTTAATGTTAGAGAAGATTTTGCAAAATATTTTAATGAAACAAATACAGTATCCTGGCAGGAAAAACATGTTTCCAGGCTTAGTTAATGTACTTTTAAATGTTCATAATAAATTTAGTTTCTTACCATTTTTGTTTACAGTTTTTGAAATTGTTTTCCAAATATTTTCTTTAATAATGGTATCCTTGTATTCCTTACACTCCATATCCCATAAAATCCTATATTTTTCTATTTCAGTAATTAATATTTCGTCTTCTTGTGGCGAAAATTTCGGAGCCATTTTCAGTGGCGTTCGTTTCGACGCGCGTCTAGACTGGTCTCCGAGCAGTCGAGAAGTGACAGCTGGCTGCCGGCGGCCGCGTTCAGGATTTGAGACGCGCAAGTGAAACCACATGCACGTACAGTCATAAGAGCAGTAAACGCGTCTGAACGCGAACGCCGAACGCGGACGCCGGACGCGCTCAGTGAAACCAAGCCTTAAGGCTGTACAAAACAGTTATACGTCCGCAGTTGCTGTACGCAGCAGAGGCCTGGAGTACTGCATCCAGAAATCAGAAGAAAAAATTTCAAACCATGCAGAACAAAATAATGCGTTGCATAGTGGACGCTCTGAGGTATACGTGTTAAAGAATGCCGAGTTGCTGTTCTTAAAGTTGGAGAACCACGAAAACCCTTTCGTAAGAGAAGCAGCCAATTTCAATGAACAGCTTATAATTCACTTGTTAAGTAAACTATTGATTCATTTAGTTTAATACCATTTAAAAAATATCTCCGACACAAAATATAGGTAGTCGGGTTTATACATTTGTCAGTTTTAACATTATTTTTATAGCTGTTTAGGAAATCAAGTATATTATACAAATATATTATTTATTTCTAATAATGTAACAGGTATAAATATTATTATGTTTTTAATATTTATATATTCTAAATTATTAGAAATAAATAATAATACATTCTAATGTGTGTGATTTCCTAAAAAGAAATTTTCAATTTATTTTAAATTAGTACATTAATAACTTTACAGATAAACGTAGTAAAAGTAAAATAATTATTTATAATGTTTAATTGACAACTAACCAGTTTTTTAATATATTGTTCATGTTCATAATGGTTGTTTAATAACGTTTTGATTTGAATTATATTTTATTTACATTTTAGTACATTGTTGTTTATATATTATTGTCATTTGTTTTAGCCTACTTGATGGCAATTTTAAAGACCTGATAAAATTTGTTTTAAACGATATTTCTCTGGAACTAATGATCGGATTTGAAAAATAAAAAAACGGTTGAAAAGAGAATTGAAAGGCCTTTCGAACTGTGTCATGTTTGACACCCTTTTCCATTTAAAATTTTTGAGATGCAGTTCACACCCATTTTAGGGTTGAAGTTATGCCATTGGTACTAATCCATTTAGGTGTCCCCCTTTATATTAAAATTGACGTGTTCGAGCGTTTTTTGCAAAATTAATGTTAAGTGGCCAAAAATTGCGCTGATAATTTTCGCTGGGCCAGCCTGTATATACATAATGCATATAACTATTATAAAAATCTAGAAATTTTTATTTATACAAATTACACATTTTGTTCATTATTTCTTGAAGTTTATCAAAATACAATGCATTAAAATATTTGTCAAATAAATTTCGCATATATTTTCACTTTGTTTTTACTTTCAATACATAACATAGCTATAGAGGTAATAAAATCACATTTTTATTTTATGATAATACTTGCTAGTTTTCAAAGTAGACGGATGACAGTTATTTGAATTTGGTGCTTTGTTGTCAGTTCACAATATACTTTATTTGAAAATGAAGCTTAAAAACGGAAGTCTACTTTCAACATCATAATTAAAAAGTTTTGAAAATGGCAATTAATACAGTTTAAATTTTTTAGAAAAATACCTCTTTTTTAATTTTGTTATGTAAGACAATATTTTTAAATCTTTGATTTGTTTTTTCTATTAAAAGATATATTTATTTAAGGTTGTGACGATCACTTGGGCCGCTGCGGGGTGTTGTTGGTCCGCGATGTCGTGGGTTCTCTCGCAGGATGTCGGGTTGTTCTCGTGCGCCAATCTGCGGAACCTGCGAGGAAAGTGACGTGTGCCACGGGAGCTCTAGGTCGGTCGGGCCAGGGTTTAGCACAGACAGACAAAAGTAAGTTTAATATTTTATTGTACTAAAGTTACTACACCTAGTGTTTTACTGAGCCGTAGGAAGTGAAATAGTGACAAACTAATCGCGGTTCTACTCAGCCGTCGACGGAGTTCGCGGTGGGGAACCACCAACGGGTCTTCTCCGATAACTACGGAACGTAAAGCAATGAGAAAAGAGACAAAAACTACTAAGTTAAAACGCGGATCTGCCCGACAGCCGTAGAAACACGCGGTGGTAACCACCTACGGAGTTTCCCTTTAGGCGTGGAATGCAGCGAGCTGAAGGCTCTAAGGAACGGCGGTAGAAGCTACCAACCTGTATCCTCTGACAGCAGCGGAATTCAAGAAAAATGCAAAAATAAACAAGCAACTTACAAAAAGACTCGATTCGGAACAGAACGGTGCGGAAACGGACTGGAACTCTTCTCGGCTGACTGTTAGACGTTATAGTCGTCGTAGACTGAGTCGTGGTAGACTGAAGAAATACGGCCCCGGCGGTCGTATTTATACCCGAAATTTAATTAATCCTGTAGCTACTGATTTTAAAGTGAGACAGATTGACTTTAAGTATTGTTATTTTCGTTTAATAAATTGATTTTTAATTTAAAAATTCGCAAAATCACTTCCCTTGGCTTTACAGAGTTTTGTATTGTATTTGATCTGATTTACATATTTTATAAAAAATATATCATGGGAATTCGGTCCTCCGAAGCGTTTTGTGTTTGAAGTTGGCAGTACTGCGGTCGCGCGCACGCGCTGGCGCGGCGAACAGGTGTTTTTGTGAAAATTTGAAAACTGTGAAAATAACAAGAAAAGATAAGGAAAAGTAACAGCGGTATGTGTTAAAATGTATTTATTATTGTTTCCCCAAGTGCTGTGGTTGTAGGTTAAATATGGGTGCAAGTTTAGACCCACGTGTTCTTGAGGTTATGTCTCTGGCCATGTGCGTTTTACAAAAGTGTTTCCCGGCGACTATTCGGGAATCCGGCAGACGGTTGGAGATGTCGCACCGCCTCCTGAAGGTGTTTCCAGCGGTTGGCGGCTACTGGTTTCGACGGCGGGTTCGCTTGACCTGGTGTGCGGTCCGGACCTCGTGAAGTCGGTGTTGTGACCTGGTGGAGCAACGAGGAAGGCAGGTATGTGAGCATTGTGACGAGCACTTCGTCACAAGGTTTACAAGTTGTGAAAGTGACAGTTGTGGGCATTACGGAATAAACACTGATCTCTATTTATATCCACGAAAAAAATCAAAGTGGCTGACAACTGGTGAGGAAATTTCATATTTCTATAATCAGAATATCGCTTTGTTTTTTGTTTTGAGAATATAGGCGGTAACGCACGTTTGGGGTGAAAAATTTGGTAAATCAAACAGATATTGTTTTTGCAGTGTAGTCATTATATTACTGTATATCATTGCATTATTTTTCTATACAATGGTGATGTGAAGTTGGTTAATCCGTTTACAGTAAAGACACTAGTGCCACCTATAGTCCGGATTAGTGAGATTTAAATAGAAATAAATATGAATTTCTTTATTTAAAATGGAATTAATAATTTTTATGTTACTATTTGATTAGGAAGCCATTTTACACATGTATACCAAGTTTTAAAATTAAAATATCATATATTATGTATTTATTTAAGAAGTATTTAGTTATAATGGTATAATTAGCGAGAATATATAATTATTTTTTAAATTTGTTACGTAAAAATTAAAAATATTTGAAAACGTCATTTTATTAAGAAAAATGGAAAGTTATCATCATGTAAAACCCTGTGAAAATTTGATTCAAATTTGGAAAACAAAATGTTTATTATAAAACTGATAAATTTGTAAGTGTAAATAATAAATAAAGTTATACTTTTATATACTGTATATGGTGTGCTAAAATAAAAATGTAGCAATAAATATATGAATGGGACGAATGGAATCCTTCAGAAACTTGACGTAAGTAATTCAATTTAAAAATGACGTTTTACACATCTATTTCATAATAAAAATCTTATTTGCAAGTAATACCAGCAGTTATGCAATTTGAATTTTTTTTTTACAAAACAAGACTTATATAGATAGTATTCAAATAACGCGCATTTTTTACGCAGGTGTTCTTATTTGGATTCTATTACTTTTCACCCCTCTATCTTCTATAACTTAGGACCACAAGGTTGAAAGAAATGAACTAATTGTCAAAACATCTTTTCTGGCATCTGTATTTAAATAAACTTAAAACATGTTAGTTGAAAGATATTTTGGATACGTATTTGAAATGGTATGTGACAATAAATGATGAATAATACTTATATTTACATTTCATTTTAAATCAGAAACACAAAATATAATTAAAGTGTTGTCTGTCAGGGCAGACGCTGGTGTCCTTTGGCTGTTACCAATACAGATACTGATGTCTGCAATAAATTTTCGGCAATTTTTTTTGTCTGTAATAATTATGCATGTTAAAATCATGCCAAAGTTGTGGAAGCGTCCGCTTGTCTCCAGTGCATTTATAGATAGAGTATTTTTTTAAATTGTTTTAAAATATCATTAAATGAATGTAGTATACCGGTTTAGATCGTATTTATATTAATATATTTACTATTTACAGGTATTTATAATGATGTTATTTATTTGTTTATTATTTATTAATATTTATTCTTGCCAAGTGGCATAGAATCTATGGAAGTAATATACACATTTTTATTCTACATTGTGTGTGTGTAATACATTTATGCTACTGTTCTCGTCTTAATGATTTCGCTCATCCACTTCTCTCCTGATCCTAGATCGTCTAACAGCTCCATTTCTCCTCTATCTTCTCTTTTTACTTCTCTATAATATTCCCTTAAATGCTTCAGTGTTTCATCCCCTTTGTTCCTTTGGTAACCAATACTGGTTGTCTCTTTCTTCGTTACCGCATCTGAATCTGGCTATCATTTTGATGTTTTTCTTTGGGTTTAATATGTAACGTGGTATCTCTGTTGTTTGTATCTTTTATTGTAATTGGATTGATTTATTCTGCTCTGTTGTTCCTGCTTCTGTATATCCCAATCTCGTTGTACGGCGAGGATCACACTTTCTTCATTTATTCGATTTCTCTCTATTTGCATTTCCGAGTATCCATTTCTTTCGTAATATACCTTTCTTGTGTGTCCCCATCTTATTAATTTGGTTTTGTCGTCCTCTCCCTTCCTTATAACTTTCTAGCATTCTTTCATTATTGAATTCTCTGAGTTTCTAACTCTTTCTTCGCATTTCACTGCTCTCTTTCCTGTTTCCACTCGAAGTTTTGCCACTTTCAATTCTTCCAGTACTATATATTCTGGTGTACATTTGTCGAGGCCCAGGATCCATTTTATGTAGCGTACTTGTACATCTTCTATTAGTTTGTGCTCTGTCCATCCAAAAATTTCCGCACCATAAATAAGAATACTTTCTTTCGCCTATACCCCATATTTGTTTCATGGCCACAATTGCCTTCCTCTGGTACTCTAAGTGTTTTGTGGCTTGGTTATTCCTCTGGAATGTATATCCCAAATATCTGAATTCTTTTACCTCTTCTATACTTTCATTTTTTCCACTTCCATACTTGAGAGGTTCTCTACCTCCATCTTTTTTGAATTTTATAATTTTTGATTTTTACGCGTTGAGATTCATATCTTTTCTTCTTAAATACAGTTCAAGTCTTTTCAGCATTGCTTTCATTCCAGGTGGATCTTTCGCGACTATGACAATGTCATCCGCGTACGCTAGAGACCATATTTTCTTTCTTCCTATTACAATGCCGCCTGTTTGCTCTTTGCTGAGGAATTCTTCTATATCCGCTATATATAGTGAAAATAATGTTGGGCTGAATGGACATCCTTGCCTTAATCCTTTTTCTGTCCAGATCTCCTCTGTGGTTCTGTCCTTTACTTTTATCACCGATATAGTTTCTCTGTAGATGTTCTCTAAGTTCGCTAATAATTGTTTATCTATATTCATATTTGTTAAAGTTCTAAACAGGTGATCTCTATTTACATTATCGAACGCTGCTCTCAGATCTGCAAACAATGCGTATAACTTTCCCTTATCTTTGCGGATCTCGTTTTCAATCATTTGATTAAGTATATAAATATTGTCTGTTGTTCTTCTTGTTTTCCGAAAACCGGCCTGGTTTTCTGGTATGAGATTTTTTCTCTTATTTCTTCCTCCAATTTTTCTTGTAAAATCATCGCATAGATCTTGAACGCTGTATCTAGTAATGTTATTCCTCTATAATTTTCTACTTTGTCTATGTCTCCGTTTTTATGAATCGGTTGTATAATTCCTTTTCTCCATCTTGTAGGTATTTGTGCGGTGCGCCATACTTAATACTTGTTAATATTCTTAATAAGTTCTCATCTGCATATATCCAGGCTTCATTTGTGATTTCCTCTTCTCCTGCCGCTTTTCGTTTTTTTAGTTTACTAATTTGTACTTTAACTTCTTCTAGTGTTATCTACATCTCCACCTATTTTCGGTTTATTTTCTTCTCTCCTTAGTATTTTGGTATTTTTCCCATCTAAAAGTGTGCAGAAATGGACTTTCCATTCCTCTTCGGATATTTGTTTTGATATCTCTTGTTTCTTTTTCCTCTCTTTACTAATAAAACTCCATGCCTCCGTCTCTGTCTTTATTCTCTGCAGCTGTTCCTCAATTTCTTTCTTTTTGTTTTCCTTTTGTTTTATACACAATTCTTTATATTCTTTTAATTCATTTTTGTATTCTTCTTCAGTGATTATCCCATCTTTCCATTGCTTACGTTTCTTTCTCATTTGTCGTTTTTTTTTTCAAACAGCTACTATTCCAACAGTCATTTCTGTTTGTGTTTCTTGAGTTCACTCTTATTTCTTTTTTGCGTGTGGCTTCATTTATTTTACATATGAGCTCGTTTACTTGTTCCTCTACATTACTCTCTTTTACTGCTATCTCTCTGGTTTTCATGTTGTAATTTTCTATGTCTTCTTTTTCCCATACAGCTTTTCGAATAATTACTGGATCATCTTCTTTTATTATTATACTATTTTCTAGTTCTAAGCTTAATAGTTGATGGTCGGATTCTACTGTATTAATTACTTGCATGTGTCTAATTTTCCCCCAACTCTCTTGATTTGCTATTATATAGTCAATTACTGTCTTTTTCCCTCTTTTACCTATATATGTGAAGTCACCCACCTCGTCTCCTTTTATGTTTCTATTTAGAATAGTCCAATATCTCTTTCCACATTCATCAATTAATGATGTTATTGTCTAATCGACTTTTTGGCCATGGTAGTCAATTTGGTAAATACCTTTAATGAAAAACTGCAATACAGCATTAGAAGATTGAAGAATAAATAATTAAGAACTAAAGAAGAAAATTTTATTTTAACTTATTATATACAAATATCTTATCTATTCTAATTAATCAAACAAAATATTTTAATTAACCTTACACATAAAAATATTTTAAATAATGTAACACCTTTTATTCGGTTTCAAAACATATATTCTAATACACATATAACTACAATACAATGAGTACAATGTCACAACAAATACAACTGCATTCAGCTTTTTACTTAAAAATATATCATGACGTGCAGACGGCAGTACCTTTCAAGACTGACTGGCTTCACGTTCTACGCGCATGGCTCCCCTCTCCCCAACAGGGCCGTATTAGCCCACGCTACATCACCAACAGGGCCGTATTAGCCCACGCTACAACATCCCCTTCTTACACTCAGCTTCCTCCTGGAAGCTGTTTAGGCGACGGACTCCTTTGCCGCGTCGAAACGCTGCTTCAGCTAGGAAAGGGGTAGGTCGTCCTCGTCCTCCCATCCCTCTTCGGATCGACTGTCACCTGGTTGCGTTTCGGATGCCCATTTCTCGGCTAAACGTGCCAAGGGTATCTCATCCTCCAGGTCCCAGGTATCTTCCTCCTGGCTACATTCTTCTTTAGTTTCAACCTCCCTAGGCGGAGTCGGGGTTCGGTTCCTGTCACTAGGTACGTTATCAATGTCTTCCCCATCGTCCATCTCGTCCACTTCAGACTGTTCTCGCCTCCTTGGCACCACCTTCTTCCAGTGGAAAATCTGGAGCTCACAATCGTCTTCAAAAAATACGTCGTGAATTATTCCACGAACTTTTCGCCAACTCAGACCATCCAATCCACACCCAATCATAGGTAAAGCCAACTTACATATTCGCCGTCTCTGCATCTCGGCTCTCAAAGATTTAAGACTGTCCTTGAGAGTTGCATATGTAGGCTTCCCGTTGCTATGGGTTTTGGTAACTAGATAAAATATTACACGGCCATCTTTCTCTAGAACCGCAACGCCTGCGACTTTAACGCCTTGTTGCAGTAAGTTGGATCTTCCCCCGTATCTTAATCGGAACTCTTCAGCAATTCCGGCTCCCATCCGGAAATCTTCTGCCACACAGTGAGCGAAGGCGTATTCTTTAGAAGCAGTAAATAGATCGCCAACCATCTCACCAAATTTTAACTTTTTACCATTGGACGACTTCTGAGGTCTTCCCGGGCGACGAATCGCTCGTTCTTCTCGCAAAGCTTGATCGGGGCTCGGAATTGCATCGCATGGTTTTAACCTGTCCTGATGAACGACTAACCTTTTATGCTTGAGAACGCAATGCTGAATACGGAAAGTATTCATCCCGATGTTTTTGATTACTCGAAAAGGTCCCGTCCACGGCCGATTCTACTTGGGGGACTCCCCGATACGTGAAGTCAATTGATGGAGCCACACAATATCCCGGACTTGATACGTTGTTTCTCGCGTCTTTCTGTCATAATAATTCTTCTGTCTTTTATGCGTAGCTTGTAAATGTTCCCGTGTTGCTTCATGGGCAGTCTCCAATTAAGTTCGCAAGTCACGGATATATTGCTGATCTGAATTACACGACGTTTGTGGTGGAAGGCCGTATTAAATATCCACCGGTAATCGCACTTCCCGGCCAAACATTAATGTAAACGGAGTGTATTTCGTGCTTTCATGACGGCTAGTACGGTAAGCCAACATTACGTGAGCTAACTCAACATCCCAATATCGTTGACGCTTCCCGGCCCAGTGACTTAACATATTTAACAATGTTCGGTTGAACCGCTCCACTAGCCCATCAGACTGCGGTCTAAACGGCAACGTTCTTGTTTTGTGTATGTCCAACAAACGACACATTTCTTGGAAGAGTTGAGATTCGAATTGCGTTCCTTGATCCGAATGTAGAATCTCTGGCGCTCCATATCGGCAAATGAACTCGTCCGTGAGAATACGAGCGACCGTCTCGGCTTTCTTGTCTAGCATAGCGTAGGCTTCTACCCATTTGGTGAAGTAATCACCGACAACCAACACGTATAGATTCCCTTTCTCCGAAACGGGCATACTCATGATGTCGATCGCCACCCGTTCCAGTGGTCGCGTTGCTATATTGGTTTGTAATGCTGCTCGGGCAACGGGAACAGGTGATTTACGTCGGTTGCAGTCCTCGCATTTCTTACACCAGTCTGTCACGTCCTGCAGTAAATTAGCCCAGTAGAATCGCTCACGTATTTTTGCCAAAGTTCTGGTCACACCGAGATGAGCACCAGCTGCTGCATTATTGTGATAGTCACGCAGTATCTGGTTCGTAAGTGATGCGGGTAGCACAACCCGTAATCTGGTTACTCCATCAACTCGTTCCGGTATGCATAGTAAACATCCATGCATACAACGTTTGTAGCGTAGAAGGCTTCTTGCTTCTATTGGTACTGTCGTCGGATCTCGACAGTTTGATTCGAGATATTTTCGAATAGCGGCACACTCAGGACCGTTCTGTTGCTCAGACACCATAATCGCATCTTCTGGTAGCTGAGGATCATTTGGAACCACTGGCTCAGTCGTAGTCATGCACGCCAATGACGACGGGGTTTTATTCATTAACATCGAATCTTTTGCTCCACACTGCGAACATGGACGTCGCGACAGAGCATCAGCATTACCATGTTGCTTTCCAGGACGATGCTGCACGTCCATTACAAACTCGGACAATATTTCAAGCTACCTCGCAACTTGTCCCTCTGGTTCCCGAAAGTTGCGCAACCATGTCAATGAATTATGGTCCGTACGTGCCACGAACTTATTTCTAGTTAAATATCCTCGAAAATGTCTGCATACATTTACTAACGCCAACAACTCGCGTCGCGTTGTACAGTATTGTCTCTCTGGTTTGGTCAAGGCACGACTATAATACGAAATAACTCGCTCGACACCATTTTGGACCTGGCTTAAAACACCCCCGATACCGGTACTACTCCCGTCGACATTGACAATATTTACGTCGTTCGGATTCGGATATGCTAATATAGGATAATTTGTAAGGCACTTTTTGAGTTTATCGAATGCAAGTTCATACTCTTCAGTCCATAAATACCGTTCGCCTTTGTTCAACAATTTATGTAATGGATTCGCGATTGTTGCAAAGTTCTGCACGAATCGTCTGTAATAAGATGCTAGTCCGAGGAATGCGCGCAATTCTGTTAAATTAGTAGGAGCTGGCCAGTCTTTTACAGCTTTCACTTTAGCCGGACTAGTTGCAATTCCTTCAGGTCCTACCACATGTCCCAAAAATTCCACTTCCCGATTAAATAGACGGCACTTTCGCGGATTTACTTTTAACCCGGCCTCCACAAATCTTGTTAACACTTCACATAACCTAGACAAATGTTCCTCGAATGTTTTCTCGTAAATAATTACGTCATCTAGGTATACTAACGCACTTTGCCAATTTAATTCGTCTAATACAACGTCCATAAGTCTCTGGAACGTTGCAGGTCCGTTACATACTCCGAATGGTAACACATTGAATTCATACTATCCGGTTCCTATTGAAAACGCAGTTTTTGCACGATCTCGCGGTTCTACTTCGTACTGCCAGTAACCGGACTGAAGGTCCAATGCCGAGAAATACACAGACCCGGCTAACGAATCCAGTACATCGTCGATACGAGGTAAGGGGTAGCTATCCTTGACGGTCACCTCGTTGACCTTACGGAATTCTACACAGAATCGTGTTGTGCCGTCCTTTTTCCGAACTAGCACCACTGGTGAGCACCACGGTGATGAGGAGGGCTGAATTACTCCGGCTTTCACCATCTTTTGGATTTCCTGCTGGGCTTCCTCCTTGTACGCCATCGGTAAACGTCGTGGTTGTTGACGAATGGAGTGTGCCGTTCCAGTATCGATAGAATGTCTCAACACACTCGTTCTTCCCGTGTGCTTTTTGTCTCTAGCTACCGCAGCATCAAAACGATTTACCATCTTCTTAGCAGTAGCCAGTTGTTGGGCAGTTAAATGATGGCTCGCTTCATTCCAGTCGAAATGATCTGCTACACAGTCTTCATCGCCAGATTCCTCCGGGTCGACCACAGAGCACGCAGTCGCAATCCCAATATGCGTATTGCGGTGGACTGTAACAGTTTCCGTGGATGCATTTTTTAACAACACAGCATCCTCAGAGCCGTTAATTACTGAGCGTCCCAAAATACAACCTAATTTATTCAAACAATCAGGATTGGGTTCTATTAATGTACTACATCCCGGTTCATCACTCGGAACAGAAATTTTTGCGATCACTTCAGAACGTCCGGGTACTATTATAGACTCAGCAATTATTGCCTCCACCATTGTCTATACGGCAATTATATCGCCTTATAAAATTACAGCCGATAACAAACTCTTCGACCAAATTGCTACAAACGCTTAAGCCTGATTTATACATTGCATAGAATAGAATGGAATAGAATGGAATAAGGAATAGAATAGAATAGGCACAGAAATACGCCGCACCCATTTATACATTGCATAGAACAGAATAACTTGGAATAGAATAACCTCACTTTGTCACTAAATTTAGCTGTTTTCACACTGATGCTAGCACTCCTACGTTCAGAGTTGTGTTTTTCGATTGTTTGGTTATTGTCACGTTGTTGTGTTTTATTGTTTTTAAGAGTGGTTTTTTTCTATTTTAATAAATGGAATTAGAAATTGTATTGGCCAGTATGGCATTTATTGATGGCTGCGTTTATTTAGAAAGAAGCAGAAGGAATAGTAGAAATCGTCGTTGGCGGACTAGAAAAATTAATAGAGACAGAAAAAGAAGCGGTTTCTACGAGAAATATTTTATAAAAATGAAATCAAAAGACAGCGAGCAATTTTTTAAATATACGCGGATGAGTGTGGAATTGTTCACAACGTTGTTGGAAAAAATCGCACCGCCTAATTAGAAAAAGACAAATAAAAGATGGTATTTGTCCGGAGGAAAGACTGGCGGTGACTTTGCAATAAGTTGACTTTTTGAAAATTAATTTATTTGTTTATAAACTAATTAATTTTACAGTTATCTATCACAAGGCAGTAGTATGCAGACTATTGCCTGGAAGTATGCCATGGGCCATGCTACAGTTCACTGCATAATTACAGAGATCTGTTAAGTAATTTGGAAAGTCCTGCAACCAGAAGTTTTGCAACCACCATCATCTGAAAATGAATGGTTGCAAATTTCCAAAGGTTTTTATGACCAATGGAACTTCCCTAATTGTCTTGGCGCTTTGGATGGGAAGCATATCCGGATACGAGCTCCAAGCAAAACTGGTAGCAAATACTACAATTACAAGGGCTACTTTAGCACCGTTCTACTAGCTACATGTGATGCTAACTACATGTTTACGCTAGTAGATATCGGTGCGTATGGTTCGCAAAGCGATGGCGGTGTTTTCAGAAGCAGCTTGTTCAAAAGAATGCTGGAAGACGGCCAAATGCGCGTTCCTGCTCCAGCACCACTACCACAAACAACAATAAACCAGGCATTTGCGTTTGTTGGAGATGCCGCCTTTCCTTTGCGACCATACATCCAAAGGCCGTATCCTGGTCGGAACTTGCCGGATGTGCAAAGGATTTTTAATTACCGGTTATCCAGGGCAAGACGGTGTATAGAAAATACCTTTGGTATTGCGGCAAGTCGCTGGAGACTACTACAAACCGAAATAAATGCAAAAGTAGAGAATGCTGATTTGTATGTGAAAGCTATTTTGTGCCTTCACAATTTTGTGAAATTAAGTGGCAATCCACAATATTGCCCGGCAGGTTTTGTGGATACAGACGATGGGCCGGGAACTTGGGAGACAACACAAGAGTGTTGAGATCTGTCGGCCGAATGTCCGCCAACCGAGCCTCCAGAGATTTGTATGCTGCGAGGGACATTTTAAAGGACTACTTCATGTCTGATCTGGGGGCCCTCCCGTGGCAACATGAAGTTATAACTGAGGGTTTTGTTTAACTTTGTATATATATGTATATATTTGTTTTAGATTTTTTTTTATTTTATGTGTAGAATAGTTCTCTTATGTTTCTCTTTTATAGTTTTCTATGTTTCTATTTTATGAATATAGTATAGTAGTTGTATTTATTATTACTTACGTGTATATAGGAGTTCTAAGGTTTTGTATATTATTTTTTACAAATATAAAATAATTACCATGTAACTTGTCTATTAATTTATGAAAAAAGTAGGGAATTAATAAAATTACATAGTTTAGAAATATAATAAAAAAAAAATTATAAATACAACTTAACCTACTCTAACACAAATAAAATGAAACTATACAATTATAAAAATATATACAAACTTACAAACTAACAAAAAAAAAACAATTACAAAAATATATACAAATTTACAAACTAACAAACAAAATGTAAAAAAAAACCATTATAAAAATACAAACTTAATTACTAACAAACAAAATGTACAAAAAAAAAACAATTATAAAAATACACCACTAACAAAAAAATGTGCAAAATAAAAATTATTCTCCATCTTCTTCCATTAAAATTGCTGTAATTTTTAACATCTTCTGGTTAGCATTTTTCTTTGGTTTTGTGGCTAATGATTTACCAAAATTAGTGTAAACTAATTCCGTCGGGTCAGCAGCCATCCGCCCAATAACATCCCCGATGTTTTTCAACGTGGACTCAAGGATGTCTTCTTTCGTCCTTTTCCGTTTCTTTGAAGGCCCAGCCGTTGGGGTGAGACAGACCTCGGGTTATGAGGTCATCTCACCTCTGGAGTAGCTAGCCGCGTCTGTGCTCCTGGAGCAGCTAGCTACATCCGCAGACCTGGAGCAGCTAGGCTGATTCCTATCATCAGCGTAAGAAACACTGCTCCCTGGTCTGCTACCGGATGCTGCCTCCACCTCCGGTGAGTCCATCGGGAACTCTTCACTAGGGGACATTATAATTGGTAAAGAGTCCCACAGTGAAGCGCTCTCGTGGATGCTTGGACTCGGCTCCCTGTCCTGCTGCATACTAAGGTTCGACGTGGTTCTGAAAAATATGCAAACCTTGCTTTAATATATGTATATTGTTAACAAACAATAAATTAATGAAGTAATAAATAAACTAAACATTCTTAAATGTTGCTCACGTACTTCCTTGGCTTGACTACTGGAGCCAAGAAGTGTAGATATTTCATCAATTCCCACTCCCCATAGTCTGCAGCAGATCCAGACGCCGACATCTTACTTCTCTCTTTGGAGTACCTCTGCCGAAGGTACTTCCACCTTGTTTGTATTTCACTAACTGAAACAATAAATAATATTTTGTACATTGCTATACAATATTTCTCTATACAACATAGCTTCTGCATTTAAAATTGTACTTAGTGACCGCCACACATTCTCCTGTTTGTTCTTGTTCCGGTAGTCGGCCCTTTTACTGTCGTACAATACCGGATATTTCTCTATTAGAGATATTAACTTGATATCGTCTATCATGATGGCTTGGCTATGATGGCTTGGCTATGATCACGCTATGGTGCCGGATAAACAAAACTAACAAATAAAAGCAAGCCAAACAAAGAAATAAAGCTGGAAACAGAGCAGACGCGTAATCAAGCAACAGACGTAACTTCACGAATATCGCCGGAGTAACACGAATGGAACAGGAATGGAATGGAATAGAATAGGAAATAAAAATGATTCATTTCCTATTCTATTCTATTCCATTTTGTGCATGTATAAATGGTTCCATGCGTTTACATTGTTTCATATTTCTATTCTATTCCATTCCTTATTCTATTCTATTCCATTCTATTCTATGCAATGTATAAATCAGGCTTTACCTCAACGCTAGCAGTAACCTGTTCTAAAACGATTTGCACCACTGTCCGATAATTCGAAGTGGGTCACTATTTGCCTGAGTCACTAATAAATTTTCATGTCCCAACCGAGAACCACCGATTTGTTTCCACACACTTTCGCGAATAAGGCATCGTGACGCACCGGTGTCAATAAGACATTTAACTGAACGTCCATTTACTTTACTTATAACCCGTATTACAGGTGCGTCTCCGGCAACGATTTCACCCACACGGTAATTGTCTTCATCTTGTATCACCCCTTCACTCTGCTGAACTGATCCAGAGGGGTTTGAATAAGTTCTCCTTAGTTTCCCGGAGTTGCGAAGTTGTTTTCAACTCTTCTATCGGTTCGTCTACGCCGTGTCGGACATTCTCTAGCGATGTGACCACGCCCCCTGTACGCATAACATCTAATTTCCTCTTCATTATTTTTATTCGCGCGGATTGATGTCCTCTCGATTGTTTTTGATTCAACCGAGTTCTCATTGTTTCGTCTGTTTGAAACAGGTGACCATTTTTGTCCTCTCACGGGAGACATAGACGATTCACGGCGACTATCTCTCTCGTCTTCAAAAGATACTTGACGTAACGTCATCTTTTTCACTGCAGATGCCAAGTTTCTTATTTCATCCCGTAAGTCCTCTACTTCTCGAGAAATCGGACAAGATGTAGAACATACTTGCCCCGCACTCGTTCGTGCTGTTGGTGAGTCTTGTTTTGTCCCCGCCGACTCGTGGATATTACTGATTGCTCGACGTACTTTCGACGCTGTCTGTGCGGCCGTAACTGCAACAGTTAACGTTGTAGGACTCTGACGCGCAGTTTCTTCAGCCACTTGCATCGGTAGACCCCGCAAAAATTGTTGCACCAACAATTGTTCCCGTGTTTCCTTACTATGGACTGGAAACGCTTCTGCGCCTAATGCGCGCAACACTGCAGCAAATGTAGCAATAGTTTCTCCATCTTGTTACCGCTCAGAATATTTGTTCCTTGTTGTTGTCATCCGGCGTAAACGCAACCTTCAGTGCATCACACGTAGCAGACCAGTTAGCACGCGTCCCGGCTGCAAGGCCATTAAAAGTTTGCCTAGCCGGCTCACACAAAAATAATGGTAGCGCTATTAACTTCTTTTCTTCTGACCAATCTTTTAACAACGCATATGCGTCAATCATTTGCACAAACTGAGCCCAGTCTCCGCCCAAATAACGTGGACAATGTACGCCCTCCATCTTGTATCGTTCGTGCAAGCACACACAGTGAAAACACTTCGCGAACGTAAAACACACACAAGACGTAAACTCACACTTACATATAAAAATATTTTAAATAATGTAACACCTTTTATTCGGTTTCAAAACATATATTCTAATACACATATAACTATAATACAATGAGTACAATGTCACAACAAATACAATTGTATTCAGCTTTTTACTTAAAAATATATCATGACGTGCAGACAGCATCACGTTCCACGCGCATGGCTCCCCTCTCCCCAACAGGGCCGTATTAGCCCACGCTACATCACCAACAGGGCCATATTAGCCCACGCTACAATAATCTTAAATATACTAACTTATAATTTAAAAATAACCTACTTAATTTTAAATAATTATTATTTTTTTTTTTCATTATATTAAGTAATGCCCACCATTGCTTCATTTTCTGTAAGAAATTTTGTGTATGAAATGTATATGTATATATGTTTACATAAATGTTTATTATTTACTGGGACATTATTTCTGTAAAATCCCCTGTTACCGCGGTAAGCTCCGCGGTTGATTCCGCGGGGATTTCTGCGGTAGTTTCCGAGGGGATTTCTGCGGTAGTTTCCGCGAGGATTACCCTGGAAACTGCTGCACTCCAGTGCTAGGTTCTCAGGTTCTCTCAGTCTTGAAGACTCGCCCCTGGCTAGGTTTGAAGACTCTCCCCGGGCCTGGCTTGAAAACTCGCCCCGGGCCTGGCCTGAGGACTTGCCCTGGGCCTGGCCTGAGGACTGCTTCATTTTTTCTAAGTCGGTCTTTATAGTCCTCATGAACTCCATCAAAGTCCCCACAGCAGTTTTCAGGTCACCTACCCTGGCTCGCGTAGTATCTTTATGTACAAAAATATAAATTTAGTAAGAAATATTAATAACAAATTATTGTTTAAAATAGTTACTTACTGCTTCCTACCTCCTCAGATGCGGTTTCCATACTCTCTCGGTCCATCTTTTATAATTTTTTTTAACAAATACGGATTGTACGGAACTATCCACCTATTGTCTACCGTGTATTTAACTAAACCATTTTTCCAAAGAATGTACATTTTTGCATTATTATTTGACCGTTTATACAGGGGATAATCGTTAATGTTTTCATGTGTTTCATTTCTAAAATCTTTAGGGAACATTTTTGAACATTTATTTTCGTTCATACCGGACGAATTTTTGTTTAGAATACCGCACGGACCATGAGTCATATGTGAACGACCTAATTGGTATAATTCTGGTTCTGCGTCCTCGTCAAGAACTTCTGCACTGACTATTTCGTCAATGTCATCTTTGTTACGGATTTTACTTACACTATCTAAAGTTAATAATAAATGCATGTGAGGTAGACTGCGTTTTTGAAATTCAATTACAAATATGAATGCTACAACTTTCCCAAAAATATTGTCATGTAAAAATTCCTGCAACATACTTTTTATTTTTCCGTTAAAAACTGGCGGTTATGTCTGGGCGGTCTGTAGAGGTTTGACCCTCGCGCAACTGTTGTACAATTTCTGGTCATTTTGGGTTACATGTCACTGTTATAAATAGATCAGGGCGGTCAAATTCTCTAACAATAGACATGGAATTTTGGTACATTTTTAGCATGAATCGACTACCACCTTGAAATGTTGACGGTAACATAATCATGGTGCCTGCTTTTCCACCTTCATTGTCTGCCAAATTATTAATGTGGTCCATCAACTCACTATATAGCTCTACCCTAAGAGTAGGCTGATTTAATCTAATGTACGTTAATCTTTCGGCTTCGACTTTAACATACGCATCTACAATATATTGTTGGGTTAGTTTACCGGCTTCTAAACATGGGTTAGATGTGTTTCTAACCACTAATCTATTCATGTAAAATTGTAACATACGAGGGCGGTCCGATAAGTACTTAGCCTCACCGCCCTATAGCACAACAATCGCAAGAGCAATTTTTTATCGCTTAGAACATGATCTTAAACAGCTAATGTCAAATTTTCAGCCGAATCGGACGCGAAGTTTTGTTTTGACCGCGTGTGGAAGCGAGCGTGTCCGCAGTTTTAAGAAAAAAGGAAAAAGAACAATAACGGTCGGTGATTCGATTCTTGTTTTTGGAAGGGAAATCGCGCAGCGAAATTAAAGAACGCTTGGATGCTGTATACGGTGACTCTTCTTCTTCAATGGCGACCGTCAAAAATTGGTTTAACAAGTTATATGTGGTCGCACTTCGGTTTTTGATGAGCCACGCCCAGGTGCCCCGAAAACGGCTACCACGGAGGATAACGTAACAAAAATCCACGATCTCGTATTGGCAGACCGCCGATTGAAGGTGTGCGAGATAGCTGACACAGTAGGCATCTCAAAAGACCGCGTGGGTCATATCCTGCATGAATTATTGGCTATGAGAAAGCTGTCGCCGCGATGGGTGCCGCGTTTGGTCACTCCTGACAACAAGCGCAACCGTGAGACCACTTCAGAGCAGAATTTGACGATGTTTAGGAGCAATCCGAAGGAGTTTCTGCGTCGTTTCGTGACCGTCGACGAAGCATGGGTACACTGGTACACACCAGAGACCAAGGAACAGTCGAAACAGTGGACTTCACCCGGCGAACGTGCTCCAAAGAAGGCGAAGGCTGTCATATCGGCCAGAAAGGTGATGGCGACCGTTTTCTGGCATTCAAAAGGTGTGATCTACATCGACTACCTGGAAAAGGGTAAAACGATTACAGGGCTCTACTATGCCGAATTATTGGGCCGATTCGACGTCGAATTGCAGAAAAAACGGCCCCATTTGTCGAAGAAAAGAATGCTCTTCCACAATGACAATGCACCGGCTCACACCTCCGCCGTCGCCACAGCCAAATTGGTAGAATTAGGCTACGAACTGCTACCCCATACACCGTATTCTCCGGATTTGGCCCCGTGCGACTTTTTTTGTTTTCAAAATTGAAAAAGTCACTCGCTGGGCAGAAATTTCAGTCGAATGGGGTAGTTATCGCCGCCACGGAGACCTACTTTGCAGACCTTCAAAAAACGTATTTTTCAGACGGGTTAAAGAAGTTGGAGCATCGCTGGATCAAGTGTATAGAACTCAAAGGAGATTATGTTGAAAAATAAATCGCCATTTTTCAAAAAAAATAGTTATTCTTTTGTAGGCTAAGTACTTATCGGACCACCCTCGTACTTTGTTTTTTAACATCGTCAGCTTGTTTTAAATTCATGTTCCAGCCACATTCATCGCGAGGAAATAGTAAAGGATAGGACATGGAGTCGCAGTTTTCACTAAACTGATTTATTCGAACTAAACCGGCAGCTCTCGGATGTACACAAATATCTCTATATATTGGTAGCTCACCATCGTTGGATGTAAAAACAACTGCAACTTCATTACATGTGGGAATATTGTACCTACGTTTATCTTTTTTTCTATCATTTACAATCTACAAATTTATTTTCGGTATTGACTGATTTGTTTGGTTAGCTTTGGCTATTTCCCTCTGCTCTACTTCTTTCAACATCATATACGCCTGACAATACGGATTAACCTCCCTAAGTATTACATCTAATTGACCCATGATATTTGGCTTACAATTTTTATTATACTCTAAGTTCATTCGTTTCTCTAACGCTTCATTTGAATTAATTATGTATAATTGGGCATATTTTTCTGTTTCATTTGGTTTAGGGTACATTGAGCTGGCAGAATCATGGTAAATTTGGCCGTGGATACGGAAACAGTAGGGCCATTTGCCTGGAGGCGCAGAACTTTTAGCCCCAAACGATGCGAATGCTAACGCGCTATTGTATTGTCTAATATTTTCTCTAAAGTTTCTGCTATCTGAATCTTTACCTAACATTAGATTTTTAATATATTCAGGGAACTCATTTAAATGATCTACGTTTAATTTTTCCCTTTCGACAGCAATAGGTAAATTTGCCGTTCGAGGACTTTTCGTATGAAAAATTAACAGAGGAACAATATAAACAGACAACATTCATTGCTCCTAAGGAATGGGGCTCAATTTGAACTCCTAATGCTCCCCTTGCTAACATATGTGTACCATTAGAAACCTTGTTTTTACGCGTTTTAATTTTATTTTTATTAATTATGTTATTTTTCGTTAATCGTTTTTGTTTTTGTTCTACAGTTTCCGTTTTAACGAAATTATCAAAGTTATCTCTATATTTTTCTAAACGTCTTTGTTTCTGCTCGAGAGTTTCACTCTTAATATATTCTTTGAAATTAAATTTTACCTTTTGCAGCCTATCCGTTTTTCATCTAATGTTTCATTTTGTAAATAATTTTGAAAATTCCCTTTAAGTCTTGCTAATCTATTCTCCTTTTGTTCTGCTGTTTCATTTTGTATGTAATTATTGAAATTTGTTTTAAGTATTTGTAACCGTTTATTTTTTTGTTCAACCGTTTCTTTAGCTAAATATTCTCTAAAATTAAATTTTAATTTTTTTAATCTTTCAGAATTTTGTTCTACTGTTTCATTTTGAACATAATTTTTAAAATTTATTTTAAGTGTTTCCAATCTATTCGCTTTCTGCTATGACGTTTCGCGAGCGATAGAATTTGAATTTACTTCTTTTTGTTTTTCTATACGATTTTTTTATGTTCTATAGTTTCATTGGATTTATATTTTAAATTATATTTGTCGGACTCTCTTAGACGTTTAGCTCGTTCTTCGTCCGTTTCGTTCGCCTTACGTTTTAAATAATTTTCTGTTATAATACTAATTGAGGATGTTGTCGGCACTTAGTGGAACATTTTTCAAGTAAGAAAATAAACTAAATAAAACACTTGGTGATGTCCACAAAAATAATTTTATTGACTCAACTAGTTTCGGCTGCATGCCATCATCAGGAGTAAAAGTACAATTATCGTTACACATCTTAAATACTATACAATGAAATAGTCCAAGAGCCCGTGGCCGCCAGACTTTCGTCATTTTATAAAAGCTGAAAGTTCTTCCATATGTGCCTTTAGTATTGGTAAGAACGATCCCCACCCATGTTACCTGGGTAGCGGTGGCTTTGGCAGGTAACAGGTAGCAAAGGTATATAAAATTCCATCTTAAATTTATTAATCTGTAAAACTCAATTTTTTGATATTTTACTCATAATAATATCAAAAGTCGCGTTACTCATTGCCAGACACTTCGTATGGTTGCAACCCCCTGCCGGACACCCCTAAACTATAATAATTTGAAATTCTACTTACGTTAGATTATAAAATCTGAATTTTATATATGTTATTCGAGGCACTATTAAATGATATTTTCTCAGTAGCCAGACAGTTTCGAGGGTTCTATTATCCTGCCAGACGCATTGAAGGGGGGAAAAGTTGTGAGAGCGCGGAGTATATGTAGTAACTGGAGTGAGTGAAACAGAGCGTTATGTTTATTGCGCTCTTTTACTGCGTATCAGATGTTGTTTATTCTGAATTTTCTCATGATCTTTTTTTAATTTATCAAGAAATTTAATTAAATAAAATTATTACAGTCTGAATACAAAATTTTTAAAACAATATTCATTAAAAATTTTATACTAAATTATCAGTTTTCAATCATTTTCCTCATCATCGTTGTCGTCGATATCTTCCTGTTCGTCGCCACTACTCCAGTCCTCGGATTGATCATCTTCGATGTTACTCTCGTTTGTTTCTGCAATAGTAATATAAAACCCAATTAATTATAAATAGTTATAAATTTGTGTAAAATATTTTAATGTAATTATTGCATACCTGATATTGTTGTTAGAGAATCACTAACATAATTTGGAAATTGATCCCCTTCAAACCATTTAAAATGGTACCGGCCATTTTCCAGAATCCAACCATTATTTACTGGTTCATATGTTGTTGGGTTTTTTAAATGAGCATTGTTCCATATACAGCATATATAATTTGCTCGCAGAAATTGCTGCAATAATTCGCTTTTGCAAGGTGGTAAGCAACTAGCGTCAAAATTTCGCAATTTTTTCTTATTAAAAGCTTCGTTCACATCAGACACTGTATAAGAATCAATAAAAATTTGCAGCCTAGCAGCATCAACGTCATTCAAATCACCAACATTATATAAATAGCAAATAAAATTTTGAATTACATTGAAAATCTCTTGTTGTTTTTGATTATCTTCCATGATTTCGCTGTTACTAAAATTCATAAAAGCTTGCTGGAATTCTACATGTTGTTTTAGTAATTTGAACGGTTTTGATTTGGCTTTCCTGAATAATGCAGGATTGTAATCACATCCTGTGATTGCATGTAATCCAGGTAAGCTTTTACAAATAGATTCTCCCAATTGTGCATGTATCTTAGTTAGGTCCACATATCTTAAATTATTCCCAGTTCCTGTCAATATCCAAACGTGAGATTCATTATTTAGACGGTGCATATGACCCAACATTATAGCAGCAATATCAGTGTCAACGGTCCGAATTACAATGTTTGCTTTATAGTTAATTTTACACGCATGGTACACTATTTTGGTATCAGCTTCTTCATGCTCCGGACAAGACAACTCCTCAACGATACTTGACATAACTTTGTTGGCTTCATTAACAGTAAACGAATGACAATTTTTGAAATTTATATGTATTATTTTGTTACCAATAAATGGCGCCATTTCATCAGTGGCCCAATGTGAAATGAAAAATTCAACTAGAGCTTCTTTAAAATTTGAATTTTTTAATTCTTTCGCGAAGTCACTATGACGAACTTGTTCAGGTCCAGCTATAGTATACTCTAATTGGGCACTTTCGAATCGCTGAGAATGTTCGTAGTCTTTTATAGATGGTGTAAAATACTGATCAAAGACAACATCAATTCTTGACGCTTTTAATTGAGTTACCATCTGCAACATTTTTTTAGAAATGGTACCGAATTTTTTCGGAACATTTTTCATTGTGTGTACCAAAAAAAATCCGTCAATTATTAATACATCAATTTGTAGTGGTTCTTCATGCTTAACCTCTTTTTCTAAGCATTTCATCAAAGAAGATTTGTCGGTCTTGCAAATGGTCCCATTCAAATGGCACATTGACAATGGTACTGAAGTAATCGGGTAAGATAAAATTTTTGAAATGTCAATAGAGTAGTCCATCGAAATCCCTAGCATACGTCCAAATAAATCCCTTTGAATTTTTACTTCTTGAATCTTTCCACCAATTTGAACTTTTTTCTTCTTTTCGTAATCTTTGGAAAAATTATCGATAGATGTTTTTTTAATAGCTTTTTCAAATCGTGTTATATCAGATTGACATTCAGAAATAAATGTATTTCGAAGGATATTTCCGCTAACCTCTATATTTAACAAGAATTCTTCTACTGGTAGTGATGCGGACTTCCCTGATGAAATATTTACTAGTTGATCTTTAGGCACATCTGCACTGAACGGGTTAATAAATTGATCAAAAATAGCGATAAATTTTTTCAGCTGTTTGTTGTTTTTCCGGATATTATGAGGGATTAAATCTGCTGAAACATCTTGATGAATTTGTAATCCTAATTCAAGATAAACTTGACTTATTACCGTAGATCTCACGTCATGGTTTCGAGCCCACCGTTGTCTCGCCGAAATCGAATTTGTGAAGTGTATAACACCTGTCAGCCTTCTTGCCGCGTCTGCATTTATTGTTTGTTCTAGCACCAGGTCAATAGGTTGTCTTGAAAATGACTTGGCTGTTCTTCGAATTCCAAAGCAGCCTTTTTGAAATCCTTCATATAAATCAGGATGAGTTTCGGCAACCTTTAGTAGATTATCATGGTATTTGATGGTCCACCTGGAATAGTTCGGTTGATTACATATAAAAAAAATATTTGTAATTTTAGGCAATACGGATTTAAAAAGCTCAAAATTTCCAGTACGAATACTTCGAGATAAGTCGAAGTAGTGACGGATAAGGTTGATATAAATCAAATAAAATTGTGATGTTTTACCATGTTCCCCGTTAAGGGTTTGTTGCTTGTAAATGCCGTAATTGTTCATCATCTCTCTTAAATTTTCATTTTCAATTTCGAACGAAGATATTTCACAATTTTGAAGTCTTTCAACTTCATTTATGATATCATCAGTTAAAGTGATATTATTATCATATAGAAATGATTTAAAATGAAGTATTTCAAGTCCTAATGCTACCAAAGGGTGCAATCTTTTGCAGCGATTGAAGTGCTTCCCATCTAAAAATCCATTAACTGAACCGTTTGCCAGCAAACTACTCTCAACCATTACATTAGTTAATCCACAATCACTAATTACTTTACCGATAGCCTTAAAATAAGCCATCATTATGTGAAAAGGTCCTAAGTGAATAAATAAATTATCAAACGTTGGTTTTTCCGTAGCTTGTATTTGTAACGCTACTTTCGCTATAGCGAGATCATAAGTCACCTGTATGCTGGATTGCTGTACCTCTTCAGCTATTTGTTGACTTTGTTTCATAGTTTCCAATACGATTGATGTACTGGTTGGCGATGCATTTATTGGAGTCAAGTAAGATATAAGTTGTTGTGGACTGTCATGTTTATCAATCCGACTATTGAAACCAACCCACATAGGTACATCAGGTAATTCCAAAGCGTGACTAACCATCCATAAGTTGTCAAGTTCAGTATATTTTTGAAAGTTTATATAATCTACATCTTCAACCGATAGTTGCAACGCACTTATCATTTTAGGCTTCTTTGGGTATGGAACTTCATTAAAATCTATTACATCTAATGTTCTTCTTCTTCTTTTTTCATTTCTTTTATTCAACAAAGTGTTTTCAGTGTCATCAATCGGAGCGTCGGACATCTCAGATTCTTCAGTTATTTTTTCAATCGGCGTAACATTTTCAGTGTTATCATTCAAAGCCTCGGACATCTCAGATTCTCCACTGGTATCTACATCAATATTTTGATATATAATTCCAACAGTGTCGTGTAAAGTATCCTTACCACTACTCGTTTCAACAAATCTATCAAAATTATCATATGCCACACCAGTACAAAGAGTTGGTTTTTTTATAATTATTTCGGGACATAAGCTCGATTTTTCTATTGATGTAAATGTGCTTTCGGTTTCTAATTCCTCAACGCCTTGGTAACTAATACAGTGTCCATATCTATTCATGATATCAATTATTTTTCTACTACTAGTAAGACTTTTTAGAGTGATACCTAACATGATATGCTTTGACGTCTTAACTTGACCATTATGCACTCCATAAATAACATCTTGACAATACGAACGAACAAGACGAGTACATTTAAGACCCCTTTTTCGTTTTTGCTTAAATCCACCAAGAAGGGTTGAATAAAAGTTGGATAATTCTTCAGGTATTGAAACTTCTCCGGATATTAAATGCTGTGACGTAATATTTTTACTCGGTAATTTTTTTTGCGGTAATTGGAGTATTAATTTTCTCAGAATCAATGCAGATTTACGTAAAATATTTTCAGTTTGTAAGTTGTCAACAATAGAATCGTCTATTGCTTGTAAAAATTTTGGAGCTATTATTTTCTTATTGTGAATGTTAAAAAATTTGATATCCTTAGAGAATACTTTTAAAATTTTTTCTTCAAGATGGTGTGCTGAAAACGAAGTGGTCACATCAATAGAATTTTCTTCGAACATGGCTCGCAATGAATCGAGATATAGGTCATGTAAATACACCAACAATAAGCAGCGTCCTTTTTTAATTATATCTTCGTTTATGATTCTTGAAATTTCATTAAAAGCTATTTGGTGATACTGTCGTTGATAGTGCCACTCCATTTTGCTAGGTTATGCTTTTAAAGAAGATAACTTATTAGTAAAAGCAACTCTACATTCAGTATGATAGAAAAATTTTAAACCAGATAAATTATTTAATTTATTGGAAAAATCTTTATACTCTTCATGGCCTTCAATCTTGGAATTGACACTAGCTTTAAATTCATGGATATCAGCTGCATGAAGAGGAAGCATTTTTGATCGAAATTTTTTTTTTTTTCTGTCACAAAATATACAGACAACACTGTCGTCATTATTACCAGCAGTTTCATCGGTCGAAGTATTCACGTCCTGAGTTACAATATCATTGACACTAACATCCGGTTGAGAAGAATCAGAATGACCTTGAAGAGTTGAAGATTCTCGATCAATTGATTCAGAAACTGAAGTTAGCTGTGATATTGTGGAACATTCTATAGCAGGTACAAGCTGTGAGTCAGATTCACCTTGTGATGTTGAAGATTGGGCTTCGATTGACTGGGAAGGTAAAATTTGCTGTGGTTTTGTTATAGATTCGGTTGATGGAGATTGTAAATCAATTGGTACTGAACTCAACTGAAGGGTTGATGACGAGGTTGAAGATGAGTTACCGGTTACTGCACAACTTAGTTGATTTTTTCCTTTTTTTTTTTTCAGCACTTAAAGGTTCACTGCTAAAATACTTTTTCATCAGACCTGTAAATGTTTTATAGCATCCTCGGTGATAACCACTGTCTATATATTCAACAGGTAAAATAACGTCTTTATATTTGAGGTTATGTATTTTTCTAAATTTTAAAATAGTTTTACATTTTTTAAGAGTCTCCTCCGAAAATATTATAAAATCTTCACCACTTTTTTTACAGAGAAAACAAACAATTTTTTCGTCACTCATGATAACAATTTTTTAAAACTGAATCACATTTATTTCACAAGCAGCACAAATTAAAAGTCTCCTCCGAAAATATTATAAAATCTTCACCACTTTTTGTACAGACAAAACAATCATTTTTTTCGTCACTCACGATAACAATTTTTTAAAACTGAATCACATTTATTTCACAAACAGCACAAATTAATATTATAACGTTTATTATGAGTAAATAACCGTTCACCGAATAGTACAGAATAAACGACAGCTGATGCGCAGTAAAAGAGCGCAATAAACATAACGCTCTGTTTCACTCACTCCAGTTACTACATATACTCCGCGCTCTCACAACTTTTCCCCCCTTCAATGCGTCTGGCAGGATAATAGAACCCTCGAAACTGTCTGGCTACTGAGAAAATATCATTTAATAGTGCCTCGAATAACATATATAAAATTCAGATTTTATAATCTAACGTAAGTAGAATTTCAAATTATTATAGTTTAGGGGTGTCCGGCAGGGGGTTGCAACCATACGAAGTGTCTGGCAATGAGTAACGCGACTTTTGATATTATTATGAGTAAAATATCAAAAAATTGAGTTTTACAGATTAATAAATTTAAGATGGAATTTTATATACCTTTGCTACCTGTTACCTGCCAAAGCCACCGCTACCCAGGTAACATGGGTGGGGATCGTTCTTACCAATACTAAAGGCACATATGGAAGAACTTTCAGCTTTTATAAAATGACGAAAGTCTGGCGGCCACGGGCTCTTGCTCTAAAAGGATTCTATGAAACAAGGTTTATGAAGCTATTTGGAAATTTTCGGCAATACTTTTAAGTAAGGGCGAATAGAATTAATCCAGATGTTCATTCATTAATAATTTACCGTTTTGAGCGGCTTTTTTGATCTCAAAACTTTTCAAATAGTTTAGTTCAAAGAAATTGTGTGAAACATGTAAAACTTTTAAATTTTCCAAACTAAAACTATGGTTATTATCAATCATGTGTTTAGCTACATTAGAATCATTTTTATTCAAACGGAAGGATCTCTCATGCTCTTTAAAACGGGTTATAAAATGTCGAGCGGTTTGTCCAATATATATATAAATATATATATATATATATATATATATATATATATATATATATATATATATATATATATATATATATATGTTTTTATTACATCTAGTTCATCTTGAAAGTTGGTTGGTGACAGTGGAATTTTTAGTAATCTATTTATTAAACTATGGAAAACTGATAATTTTATGTTTGTCGGATGATTTGAGCAAGATGGAATTATTGTATCATTAAAAGTTTCTTTCCTGTAAATTTTAAATTCTAAATGATTATTGACCCGGGAAATGGTTACATCTAAATAATTTATACTATTTTCAATTTCTTTTTCCGTAGTAAACCTAATATGAGGGTTCATTGAATTTAATAATTATAAAATTTGTTCAACTGTCTATCAGTGCCATTGAAAAAATAAAAAATATCATCAACATATGTATGCCAAATAATAATATTTCTTAATAAACTGGAGTTCAAGTTAAAGAAAGATTTTTCAAAATGGCCCATGAAGATATCCGCCAATAAAGGACTTATTGGAGAACCCATCGGTAAGTCATTAATTTGTTTATAATATCCATTTTGGAATTGAAAATAATTTTGGTTTAAGCATAAATCTGCAAGAGTTTTTAATTCTGTTTGATAATTAAGATCCAAAGAACTATTACTTATAAGGTCATTTAAGATAATTTTTAATTCGTGAACTAGTACTGACGTAAATAAACTAACAACATTAAATGAAATTAATTTTGAACCCGGTGGTATATCAATATCTTAAATTTTTTCGACTAAGTCTATTGTATTTTTTACCCCAAATTTAGATTTGAAACTGAGGCCTTCAAGTAACAATTGATTTAATTTTTTACAAATTTTATAAGATGGAGCTTGGACATAAGACACTACAGGTCTAATTGGAACATTTGTCTTATGTAATTTGGGGAGACCATATAAAATTGGAGCAGATGGGTTTTTATTGTAGTAACAATATTTATTTTCTATTTGACAATATTAGAATCAGACAAAAATTCTTCAATTTTATTTACATATACATCCTTATTTAAAATTGTTATAGTGTTCCCTTTATCTGCTTTGGTCAAAATGAGATTGTTCTTAATAAATTTGTTTTTGATGGAGTGTAAAGTGCGAGATGGAGGGGTCTTACTATTTTTCATATTTTTTAAATTATTTATAATTAATTGTGTAGAATTTATTTGTAAATCACTATTGTCCTTAATAATTTTTTCCGTATCTATGGCGAGCTGTAAAATGTCTTTCTCTTTAACTGGTAAGGACGGAGCAAACGACAATCCTTTTTCCAGAAGTTGGTTTTCTTCATCCTTGAACTTAACTGTTGAAAGGTTGATGATCCTGGGATAGAATTTATGTTGGTAAGCACTTTTTCTACTGTCACTAGTCACTAAACTTGTATGGAAATCTATGAGTTTGTTTAATTTTGCTTTCTGTTTAAGGTATTTCTGAAAACTTAACTGATCCACCTTTAGTCTAATTTGTGAGTCTACTATGTCAAACTCAACCGGATGTAAATTATCAGCTAGTTCACTATGTATTAGTTTTAAATGTAGTTTTAAGTTGTTGCGGATTTGATATTTTGATTTAATTTCACTTTCAAGCCACACTTTTTTTTGTAAAACATGTGATTTAAGTCTATTACAATCATAAGTTTTATTCTCAGGATTACGGTTAAGTATTAAACTTGTAAAGAAAACTATCGCAAACAACCCGCAATCATAATTATTAGTCTGTTGTTGAACTAATCTAATTGTGGGACTATAGGGAAATAATCTTTCTAAATATAATTTAACACCTGCAGTTAAATTTTGGGAATTCATGCTATAGTAAATTGTAATTTCTAACCCGTCATAATATGCTGTAACCCAATGCCTAACGCTCTCAGTATTTGCACCTGGCACGAATAAAATTTGTAGGTGTGTTGTTCCTTGCTCAATTGCAACTATTCGGTCTGGAGCATCTACATACACTGTAGGCTGAGGGTCGAACTCAGTTACTGAACGTTCTAATGAAAAGTAAAAGTCTATATGAATGTCTTCTAAATATCCTGCAGGATTTATTAAAGTATTATAATCACGTTCTATTAGCTGTATTTGATTGCCAACTGTTTCAATACCTGTATTTAAATTACCCGTTTTTATATTATATTCTACTTCACCATCTTTACTGTGTTCTAGTAATAATAATTTCCCCGCATTGCCTGACTTAACCTGACGATTTATATAAACATTTTCTACTACACTATCCGGATTACTACAGTAATTTTTGTTATCTATATTTTTCTCGTATCTTTGTTTACGCTTAAGGCGATTATTTTTACTTTTAGTTGGCATTTTGCTACACTTGTTTTATTACAGGAATTAATATAAAAACATACAGGTTTTGAGTGCGTTGTTATTTTCAGTGTTACTTTTACCAGCAATATGTCAGGCTTGTGTTACTATTATCAGCAATAAGTCAGGCTTCAACTTCGAACAGGAACACTTTTTTTTTCTATCTTGACGATATATTCTTCCCCTCTTATCGTTTTGCAACTGCAGATTATTTTCACACCTACTATTGTATTGTATGTATTGAGGGTTTTTTAAGCGTTTTGCCGCTTTTTGTCAACGCGACCTAGAAGATCTATTGTGACAGCCCTTACTTAGTTTTCCGGAAGTAGATCCAGATTTTTGGTGAAGCCGATTAGGCCTCAAGTACCTGAAGTACTTGTTTCGTGACATGTTTTACTTGCATTTTAGTGATGCAGGTTGTCAGCCTACAGTCTCTGCAAGGCCAGCACACACCGAGCCGTTGTGCGGCAACCCATCCAATTGGACAGGGCGGGCTATGTTGCTTATCTACACGATCAGACACGCCACGACCACACAACCGTACTGGCTGACCCTACACACCTACAGTAAAATAAAAATTAAAATACTTGTCCAGCATTACAATGTATGTAGGTATATGGAAATTGTAGTAATTTATTCCATTTTAATAATAATTATAATACAAAAAACAATAACTCTTTAATCCTGAAATCATCTATAGTTGAATAATAGAAATTACATATAAATTCTCACCTTAGATTCAAATTAGGCGGCACAATAAACGGGATTATTTTTTATTTATTATTCTGCAGTTCAGAAATTTTAATTATTATCAGTTTATTAGAAAGTCGATATATTGCAAGAACAATAAACACACAATAACAATAAACTGCCTTACACAAAGTGAAAGAACAATCAAGTAACAAAACAAAAATTGTTTGTCCTAGCATGCCTAATTATAAAATTATAATTTAATAAAAGCCGGAAAGTAAACGATCTGTAATAACGACAGGACGTTGTGGTAAATACGAAATATTAGTTACCGATAGTTTAACAATATTTTTTAGATAATTCAGTAACAGTATATTGTAAAATCAGATTTAATAATTTATAGGTATATGCAATAATAAAATTACTTGGAATATTTATATAGAATGTTTAAAAGCAAGTGATATTGTCACGTGACTAGAAATTTTCTTTAATGGCAGTATAATTATGCTTCCAGGAAACAGGAAAAAAATTGAAAGAAAACGATAAAATTAAATAAATTGAAATATATACTCACCTTAAATGAAACATTTCCTATCTTCGGTACATTGTATTCGATAAACAATAAGTTTTGCTTCTTTCTATGTAGAATTGTTAAAAATGAAGAACTTGTTTAAGAATCAAATTTATAGCTGTAATTGATAATAAATATAAATAAATGGAAAAATATTGTAATAGATTCTTACTTTTTTGTTCTAAACTTCAAATGTAAATCATTTCACATAGAAATCCGTGTATTTTTCATAAACCAGAGATTCCTTATAAAGAACAGTTATTCAATGAAAGGAGGAATATATAATTTTTAGATTAAATAATGACACATCTGCTAACCTATAGCCCATCTAAAATTTTAAAAGTTTACAACATATAACTGATATACATACAAATACATACTTTTTTCTTTTTCCTGTCTTCTCCGCCGATATTTCTGTATTTATCGAATTTATAATTATTATAGAAACGTTTCAGAAGTTCTTTATTCTTTAAATTACTTTTCTCAAATGATTTTGTAGCTTATTTAGAAAGTTGTGTTAACTAGTAATACATAATGAATATAATATAACTGAGTTCAAAGTTTAATTGCATATATACCATTTACTAGTTCCACACTACACAAAACATGTGTTGATAAAATTTATGATATGATTTACCATCAAAATCTTAATCATGATAAGGAGTGCATTATAGGTTAGTAAAATAAGAAGAACTGTACGAAAGGGCGCCTTATTTCAACACCAAATTTCAATTTCACAACATTATTGGCTGCCAGTTACAATAAATATTATTAATATACACAGTATTATAATAAAACAAAATTATTATACTCATATAAAATGACATACTTTGTTGCTTGAATAGTTTCACAATAATATTATATTCATATCTAGTTCCGTAGCTACATATCGTAATAAAATAAAGTATATATATGGAAATTATTTAATTTAATGGTTTATATTTCGTAGATATTGTATAGTTATTCTTTATTATTTTAAGGTTAGGTCTTTAAATATAATATATTCTATCTTCAAATTTTTTTCTAGATTTTTAATGATTGGGGTCATTTCAAAAAAAAAATGTTACGATTTTTTTTACATATATGGAATCTGCGACACTTACTATGCATATAGTAATAAAATGTATGCAGAAATATAATACTTTTCATTCATAACTTTGTTATAAGATATTCGCGCTGCGAATTTCGTGACGTCACGAATTCAAAACTCACACAAAGATACATCTCACACATACACGTATACCGAGGCGCTACAAGTTGAACGTTAGTGTAACGCAGGAAGTATAATTTTATACTTTGTGATGTAAAGTAACCTAAAATTTATATAGTTGTCAGAGGAAAAGTACGCAGGTTTTTGTTTTGTTTATATTAGTGTAGAACTACATGTTTGTGAACGTGAAATATAGTTGAAATTACATCAGAGTGTAATATATTTAATATTTAGGTAAAGCATGGTCAACGAAGTTTATATTTCGTCCGCAAGAGTGAGCTGATCATTCTAAATTCGTGATGTATTGGCAAATGGCGTCCTGTTGAGATTTGAAATCGAAGTCTAATTTCAAAAAATTATATCTACAAAACAATGTACCCAAATTACATGAAAATATTATTTACATATATTGTAGACGGTAGACTTTCAGGAAAAAAATAAAACAGAAAATGTGAAATGACCCCATTATATTCCATTTTAGAAGAACTGTCAATCATGTTATCGACCCAGAATTTAAAAGTTTTCTTTTTTAAATGTAAAAAACATCTAACTGAACTGTTTATTCGACTTAATTTTAAACATTATTGCAGTATTCATATCCTTTTTATATCATCTTATTTCCATTTTTATGTAGATAAATATCTCTATTCTTATAGATATATTCTTATTTATAAAGACGCACTATTATGATAATTAAGTAGTGTAATTAAACATAATTACATATTATTTATTTCTATAAATATATTCGACTTTGTGTATCTTCACCAATTCAATAATTATAGCTGATATTTTAAAAATATTTTTAAAAATAACAAATACAATATAAAATTACATATATGTACTTACAATACTGATTGCGCTACATATATTATTACTTTTAAGCCTATTCCATACTAATATTTTTGTATATTCTTTCGATAAAATACAAAAATTGCTACATCATTATTTAAATTATAGTCTAATGATTGACAAACATCACAAATGTCATAAAAAAATTAATTTTTTAATACAAATGATTTAACATAAAATATTAATTTTATATATTTCGCTCACTTATATAATGTATGAAAATATAATTCAATTCATGATATATGTTGTCATTTTCAAAAAAATTCAATTTAAATTTTCATATTGAATTGTAAAAAGTGACGGATAACAGCAGAATTCTTCTTAAATTCAGACATGGCATCTGGGATCTTTTGTTTTACTTTGCCTTTTTGGCTTAGTTTGTGATTTTTTACACAAAAATCACTCACAGTAAAAATATGAGACCCCAAAAAGGCCATATGCCACTTTAAACCACATCTAATGGAATAAAATTTAAAATTATTACATGAATCGTTTGACCTGTACAAAGAAGCAAAATTTACTTGATGCGCATGATTATTTAATATATATATATATATATATATATATATATATATATATATATATATATATATATATATATAGTGAATCAACCAAAATAGTATATGACTAGCAAAGGCTCGGCTATGCTGAGCTTCACTACGTCTCCAGCATCAATGAAGTATTTACATTTGACGGCTAATTTCATTACTCTACACCAGCCTTCGACGAGGCCTTTCATATGATACCAAACATGACATACTTCTGACTTTTGCAAAAAACAAAAGCAGATCGACCTGGCCAATTTTTGTTATTTCAGTATGGCTGCCCTAATCAAATGCTCTCATTTGATACCAAACATGGCATACTTCTGACAATTTTTCGCAAAAAACAAAAGCCCATCGAAAATTTGATGATTTCGCAAGCCAGCTCTTATCGAGTGCTTTCATATGATACCAAACACAACATACTTCTGACAACTTTTCACTAAAAACAAAAGCTGATCGACATGGAACAAATTTTTGAATGCTATTATCAAATTTTTAGTCTATAAACCTTAATTATAAGTACGTTCATTTTTGTTAAATAAAAAGGACTAATTAAAATAAGCCTTGTGGTTGATATAATCAAAGTTAAAATTTTATCACATTTTTTTCGACTATCTATATCGAAATTTAACTTTGTTTTAGACTATTGCATTTAACGAACAAGCATTTTGAATGGATAATTTTGGGGAACAAATCATAATAATTTAAAGAAGAATTTGTAATATTTACCGACATACCTCGTTAATAAAACAGTTTTTATTCAACAAAATACATTACTTGCTTCACTTGAAAGTTTTTTAGTTGATATAATCAAATGTGTTGTTTGTAAACCTTAATGGGATATATGACCTAATTTCTTTACTTCCATTTCATGGTTGTGTAAAAAATTATAATACCCGTATTTTTTTAAATCGCTTTATTATTGACAATTCCGGAGAAAAACAATAATAAAGGTTTGGAGAGGGGATTTGTGACGTTACGTAGGAGACCTTGAGGATTTGAATTCATTCAATAAAAAATATTTTTCATAGAACAATTTACATTTGGCAAATTACCCAGGTTCCATTTGCAAAACGATGTACATATGTAAACACTAAACAGCCTTTGGAAATCATAGGACATTGACAATGTTGAGAGATGAGAACAGACATTTCAATGTCAATCAAATTTGATTCCATGTTTTCTAGCTGTTGTAAATAGAAGTTGAATCTTGATAGTTTTAACTATATAACATTTTTATTATTGTAATCAAAATTTGATCTATGTTATAGACTATTGCATTCAACGAAAAGACATTTCAAATAGATCATATTGAAGAACAAATTCAAATAATTTGGTAAAGTATTTGTAAAAACTACATATTTTGTTCTTATAACAGATTATATTTAACAAAATACATAAATTGCTTCATATGAAAATTATTGTGGTTACATCTGAGAAAGTATCGACATTTTTTTTGGTTGTTATAATCAAATTTGTAGTTTGGAAACCTTTATATTTCCGTTTATCATTGTTGTTAAAAATGAAGTTAATTGAAACATGGCTTATGATTGAAGTAATCAAACTTTAAATTTTATAAAATTAATGTATTCAAAATTTAAACTTTGTTTTAAACTATATAATTTGAGAAATCATCTCATTTCATTATAAAATACCATAGAATTTTGAAAAATCTACTAGTTGTTGTAATCAAGAAATTTTATTAGTAATTTAATAAAAGATATAAAAATCTGGTGTGTCCAACACAATACCTCCAGCCACTGTAATATATTCTATATAAGTTTTTCAATACATTTAATTTGTAGTTTTAAAATTAGTTTGCTATTGCAGTTCAGAATATTTTTAATGCATTTCATACCTAAAATTTCCTACATAAATTTTGTATGACCAGTATGACAGCTATTTTTGACGTTACTAAAACCGGAACTGAACTTACTTTGATTCATGCATGCAAATACATTCCTAATATATTTTTTCCACATTTTTAATTTTTACAATAAAATGACTTCATTTTTACTTATTTTATCTTTTACACTTACTTACATCAAATTTGACATCATATGTCAAATTTTGTGAACATATGAATAACTCATCTGTTTTATCGAAATTCCTCAGCCTAAACGATATGTAAAATTATTATAATTTATATATTTTTTTTCTATCTATACCTAGAAGTTATATATAAACGTAATTATGCAGATCAGTAGAAAATTGAAAAATCTTTGTATTTATAATAACGAAAATTGCGAAAATGAAGTAGTTTTTTTCTTCCACAGCAGCCTTCGATTTAGTTTTTTCAATGCAATTTTAGTATAAATAACATTTTTTGCTAATTTTTCTGTTAATTATAAAAATAAATTATTACTGTTTTATATCATTGTAAAGCTAAAAATAATCTCTATTTAAAAATACTATAGCTTAATATGACCTCCATATGAAAAATAAAAGTTGCTATCAGTAACTCGTAAATGGTTAGATATAAAAAAAAAATTGAGTACTCCTGCAAATTCACCATACAAAAGTGCCTTAAGAAAGTGCAAACCAGAATCTCGTATTATTTCATATAACAAAGTTATAAGCAAAAAAAGAAAATCGCTAAATTTACATTTTCCCCTATATCTAGTGATCTATGCATTTCTTCGCAAATAACAAAACACTATTAAAATAGCCTCTTAACGGGGCAAATTTTGTCTAATTTAACCAACCTCGTAGCTCTTACGGTTCTCGAGATACCAATGCATTCGTATCTTAAATGGGACACCCTGTATATATATACAGAGTGGCTGATTTTTTATTGTCCAGGCTACATCTCCTGAAATATTAAATATACAAAAATAAGCTTACTAGGAAACTTGTACAACAAGACCTGGTCTATAAAATAGCGTTAACAGATGTTTTCCATGGCCTACTGATTTGGCGGAAAAATATTTACCTTTCGTTTTTTAAATGGAACACCCTGTATGTTTTTACGGAATAAAGTTCTACATCAATTTATCTTTACAATTATGTATAACAAGTGTGGGTTTGCCTTTAATTTATACTTAATAATGCAAAAAATAAAATTATATAGTCGGCTGTGTTTTCTCATTGTTAATCACTAACTTTTTTTAGAAATCTGAAACAAATGTTTATTAGAAGAGTTTTATGGTTTTTATTTAATAAATAGCACAAAACAAGAAAACAAAATTATTAGTTAACATTATTTTTATTGTAATATGCTCTATAATCAATAAAATTAAAACAACCTTAATTTAAGTTTTAAGTTTAAATAAACGAAATTAAATAAAACATATTGTTTTACAATAACTGCTCAAATTTTTAATTATGTTAACATGAGGCTGTCTTCTGTTAGGATATAAATTTTGATACTCGATAGCAGCTAGACGTATATTATTATTTGATTTGTGAAAACAGCAGAGCATATCAACTTTTTCACTATTTGTGAAATTCATTTTTCTTTTGTATTTACGAAGTACATCACCTTTTCAACTAATAATCACTTCTGTCAGTTTCTTGGCAGTTGTCTATAGGTATAAACAATAAATTAATTGCAAATCACAGCCGGCTCACATAATTTTATTTTTTACATTATTAAGCATAAATTAAAGGCAAACCTCCAGTTGTTTCAGATAATTGTAAAGAGAAAGTGATGTAGAATCTTATACTGTAAAAACATACAGGGTGTTCCATTTAAAAAACCAAAGGTAAATATTTTTCCGCCAAATCAGTAGGCCATGGAAAACATCTGTTAATGCTATTTTATAGACCAGGTCTTGTTACAAAAGTTTCCTATTTAGCTTTTTTTGTATATTTAATATTTTAGGAGATGTAGCCTGGACAATGAAAAAACAGCCACCCTGTATATATATATATATATATATATATATATATATATATATATATATATACAGGCTGAGTCATCGAAATGCCCGTCTTCGATATCTCTCTTGTCGTTAGAAATACAGCATAAATTTATTAACAGAAGTTATTCGTCAACTCAAGGAGAATAACGTAAAATTATTTTCACATATACAGGGTGTTGCATTACGGCTCGGCGAAAATTGTTTGCCTTTTATTAAATGGAACACCCTGTATATTTTTATATTTTTTCAAGTGTATTTCATTCCCCTATACAAACATATAAGTTTTGTTTTAGTTTTCCGCGGCGTTGCCAAGTTATTCCGTTTATTCTCTAAAAAAAGACCAAATACACGCATTGCTTTATACTGACGTACTGAAGTTATTTTAATAGTAAAAATTAAGAATTTTTTTTCTGTTTCTACAAATAAAATTTTCACTTGTTTCGTCTAAAATTACATTACGTACTTGTAGTTTATATCTAGATTCTGCGTCAGTAACATTATTATCCAGATTCATTTCATCGGGTAGTAATTTCCTTTTCCGTATTATTTTTTCAGGAAAACAACATTGTACCTCATATTCTAAAACTCCTAATTGAAGTTTTTCATTTACCCAAGTTATAAAATTATTTGCTGCTTGGTGAACTTTATCAAAATCTCTTGCGTAGATTTTGAGAGTAGCATATGTATTATTTAGCATTTGTAGAGCTTGGAATAAATCCATACCACTTCTTTGTAAATACTTGGACAAGGGTGTAGTTACTTCAAAAATCCTAAGGTAAATTTGTGCAGTTAGAATCGTTTCATATTTCAACAAAGATACGATAAAACCTTGTGCTTTAGCTGTAATATCTAGTTTTATTGACGAAAATTCTAATAATTTGGAAAGAGTTATAATTAGAGTAACATACAACGCCGAATCAGGTTCACCAAATATACCATATAATTTCCTTAAAGCCAAATCTTTGGACTACCAACGTGTTTCACATATTGTTCCCAGTCTTCTTTCCCTCATTAATTTTTCCCCATTGATTCATTCGTTCGTATGAATCTTTTATAAATATCCCAATATCATACACTAAATTAAATAAAGAAATACTAGAAATTACACTCTTTCTAGATTCAGAAATTACCAAATTCAGTACATGTGCATAACACCATACGTGAATTTGCGCAGGAGATTTGAAAGATAACTACGCTGTAAATCCATTATACTGTCCTTGCATGTTTGCCGCCCCGTCCGTCGAGTTACCAATGTATTTTGTTATGTCTATGTTACAGGATTGTAAAACGTTATTTAATAAATTTGATAAAGCTTCACCGGTAGAATATTCACATTCAACTATTGCTAAGAGCTTTTCATTAATTTTATCTGTTACGTATCTTAAAACAATTGATACCTGTTCTTTCGTACAAATATCTTGAGTTGTATCTATTTGCACAGAAAACATTCCAGAAGTCTTTATCTCTTGAGAGATGTTTTCTTGTATTAATTTTCTATTTACGTCTATAATTTTGATGACAATATTTTTGGACAGAAAAGTTATTAGTGAACCTCTACCTTTGGATCCATATAAATGTAATTGTTTACTTTTTTTTATACTTTCCTCAACATGTTCGTTAATCAAAATGTCGTATTTACTTAGAAGTAGTATAATATCTAGGAAATTGCCATGGTCTTCCCCACTGTTCTCCAGATTATAGGCTGCTTCGTTTTTATCACCTCTGTAGCTAAGGCCTCTTTTTCCTATGAGTTCTATTACATCTATAATTCGATTAAATATTTGTCGTCTTTTTTGTACGAAGTGACATTTGTTTTTGAAATAAAATATCATCAATTCCTTTAGTATTCATAACAAGAAAGTAAGCTTCAGCACAGGTAGAATGGATTTTACTGGATTCATGTTCTTTTACCCTTTGGTGAATATGTCTTCTATCACTCATTCCATCAATAAATATATTTTTCTCGTTAGATTTCATAAATGCAAGACATACTGAACAAAAGATGGCTTCTAATTTATGTGAATATGTTAACCATTTTCGATTTGTTCCATCTGCATGGTTGAAAACTTTTTTTAATACGTTATCTTTAACGTCTTGCTGTAGATGATCTCGTATTTAAAAAAAAAGAAAGTTGGTGTTTTTATGGTCGAATAAAGTAAGTGATATCTGATAAATTATCGGATACTAAATGTGAATGAATAGTTTTAGTGTGTAAATTTGACTTGGAACACCCTGCAATTGGAGCGATAACTGATTGGTAGTTCTGTGTTTCAGGAGTATCATTTACTTCTTTATCTGGATCAATAATATTAACCAAATCGGAGAAACTGGCAACGGATGCGGATTGTGAACTGCCACATATTGATGAACTAGCACTAAATAAATCAGTAATTTGACTGCAAGATCTGGCTGTATTTTCCATCACCTTACGTTTTTTCTCTCTAATTTTTTCCGCTATACGTTTTCTCTTTCTTGAAGTCATATTTATTAAAACAATTTAACTCTTAACTGAAAATACGAAAAAAAAAAATTATACAAGATAAAGGGTGGTCGTAAGAATTGTAAGAGCCTAAGTCTTGATTATCAAGGCGGAAACAATATATGTTTCAAGTTTTTTGTCTTTTATAATAATTATTTTTAAATTTAACTTAAGTCACAAAATATTATATTTTAAAGGAAAAATAATTTATAGATTAAAAATTGGTTAAACTTACCTATTTATCAAGTTTCGATAATACCAATATTGATAATGTAATAGTTTATTTCAATAATCGTTTTGAACACTTAACATACACAAATGTTCACTATTCGAATGAATAAAGTAAACTAAACCTGGAGTGAAGAATATTACCAAACCTATATTGCAATGAAATCATTAAAATAAATAAAAGTAAATAGATAAAGCCTCTTCCCATATTTAAACCTTTATTGATTTCTTTCTAAGAATGACAATATCTAGGGTTACTTTTATGAACTTAATTTGTCATTCAATACTCATGCCAACGTATACATATAATACAGCGCGCTAACCATTACCAGTCGTATATTGTAGGCTTTGGCATTCATCTCAGATACAATATTTATCTGGCCTGGCGTATCAAATAATGAACATTGTATCTTGTCGGCTCTTTAAGTGCTAAAATATATGAAACATTTTTCTGCAGATTGATGTTAGCTATTATGTTATTTAAATATTTATAAAATCAGCAAATATATAAAATAAAATTAACACCAGCGACCAGGCCCGTTAGTTTTGCGTATTTAATTTAGATAATGCCAGTATCGGCCCACGTACCCAGCGGCCCACCGGGCATTTGCTCGGTATGCCAAATGGCCAGTCCGGGCCTAAAGATACTACGGCTCCTAAATAAAAGATACTAATTTTTAAGTTTGCACAGAAATTAAAATCATTAAAATATGTAAAACAAATAGAACAAAATTTTCAGTTGAAAGACACTTATCTGGTACTTTATTTAGCACCGGATTCTCTCCCTCATTCCACAACTCATAAAATTTTGGTGCCACTCCGAAAGTATAATTTTTTTATTTCCAGTTCTCTTAATGTCAGTAGCTTTTTTCACTTTAGTCCTCATGTTGTTAAATTTCTTCATCACCTGTTTTACATTGAAGTCTTTCTTTGTGTGTTTTTTTTTTTAATAAACCGAAGCTAATTCTTTAGCCGCTTTTTCCTTCTGTACTTTGATCGCAGGAGTTTGTCTTTTATAAAATAGAATTTTAAAATATAGTAGAAGTATAACAAAGGCTATTTGCAGATCTTGTTCACCATCATGTTCCTCTTCAAAATCTTCTATCTCACTATTAACATCACTCATTTTAAATACTAGCAAAACTCAACAACACTCAATTATCGGTTAGGTTCCAAGTTTTTACACTTTTTAGGAATATGTGAAGAAAATACTTGAATTCATATTTCACTGGAGTAAAATATATAGCAAATGCTTCCCAATGAAGTATTTTCTTTATGTACAACAAATTGGTGTAGTTAATTCTGCAAAGCAAAAGCTTCTGTTTCAAGCAAGAGCAAATACTTTTTTTATTCATACCTCCCATTGGGTGAGGCGCTGGCTAGGTTCTCAAGTCGTTGGCTAGGTCCTTAAGACGTTGACCAAGTCCTTAAGACATTGGCTGAAGCGTTGGTGCGGTCGTTAAGACGTTGGCTAGGTTCTTAAGACGTTGGTTAGGTCCTCAACACGTAGGCTATCTACTTAAGACGTTGGCTATTTCCTTAACACATTAATGCCAGTATTCATAGTCAATGCTTACTCAACTTACTTCGCCAAGCATTACTCCGGTCGTACTCGTCTTTTAGTACGTGACATGTTTCACAGTTGAAACCTCGTGAATTCTCGGTTAAGTAATAACCTCAAGGTAGGGATTTGGAGAATCTGTAATTATTGCGATGGGAATATTTATAAATTTGACAATTTGACAGCATTTGACAAGTACTCAAGTATGAGTCAAGGCGAAGTACCGACTATGAATGCAGGCATAAGTCCCAACTCAAATCTAAAATAAAAAAACATATTTTCTTATAAAATCAGGTTATATAATCATACAATAACAGAACAAAACACATATTATAACAATAATTTTATTTGTTTATGAAATAGATCTATGTACTTTATAACAATAATTCAAGGCACCTACCTTGTTGTTCTCGACTAAGGGTCACTTTAGGGATCTCAGGGAGAGCATATTATTTGCAAATGTCGACTGTGTAGTGAAATGAACTATTATATGAATGACATTTTTGATTACCTCAACCGCCCTCTTATAAACGTGACCGTCAAAATAGACAATCAGGTCTATTCTGTAAAATTAGCGTCAAAATTAAACTCGAAGGTCATCGTTAATATCTTAACGGTTTCTTTAATTTCTAATTTTCTATTCAGTAAGCCTATATACGTTAAAATTTTAAAGAAATCGTTAATATGAACACTTTAAAAGCAAGAAATTTAACATCATCTTGGCACGTAGTGTTAAAAGTTTATGGCAACGTTAATGTGAAATATGGCTACAAATGTAATAATAAATATTCTTTTATTGGAAGAAATTGAGAGATTAAACGAAAGGTAAGTATATTAATGGATTATATTTGAACTAATTATTATTTACATATGAATAATTATTGATAAATGCATGATATTACTTGCAAGTTATATGACATAACCATACAAATAATTTTAAAATGTGCAAAATACATTTAATAATTTATAGGCGTTATGCAAAACTTCGACTTCGACATGTTCGGGATACAAGTGATCCATTCCATTTACCTGAATATGAATTTATTAAAAGTTTTAGATTGTCGAAGTACTGTGCTTTAGACTTAATTAATGCTCTTGAACCTCATATGAGGAATCCCATAAGAACCACTGCAATACCTATCACTGTATGGGTAATAATAATTTTCAATTAAAAGTTGAAGATACATTAAGTAATTATTTATGCAGATTCTAGCTGCGTTAAATTTCTACGGCCATGGCAGCTATCAACATGGAGTTGGAGGATGCCATAATTTGGGAATGAGCCAACCATCCCTCAGTCGATGTGTCACAGAAGTGACAAGATTGATCAATATGCATTTATTAAGAATCTGGATAAAATTTCCTTCTACCGTCATTTTGCGAAATGAAAAAAAACTTGGGTATGATTATAATAACTTGCAAAAAATATTCCTTATTTTATAAGTAATCAAGTTTTAGGAATAAATATAACATCGATGGGATAATAGGTGCAATTGATTGCACACATATTGCAATAATTGCACCAAAATCTGATGACCCTTTTTATCCACGGCGAGCATATTTTAACAGAAAGGGTTACACAAGTATAAATACTCAAATTGTAAATTTAATTTCATTTGAATAAATTTTTATATTTGTAAAACAAATCAATATTTCTAGATTTGCGATTCAGATCTCAATATTTTAAACATAAACGCACGATATCTTGGAGGGACGCATGATGCAGCGATATGGATGTCTTCCGCCGTAAAACCTCATCTTCGTCATTTATATCTAAATAATGAACTTCAAGACTGCTACCTTATAGGTAGAATGAAACATATCTATATACACATTCTACAGTTACTTATTGATTTTTAATTATAGGCGATTCTGGCTACCCGCTGGAACCATGGCTCATGACGCCAGTATATGGAGGTGCAGAAGGTAGTCCAGAATTTAGATACAATATGGTGCATTGTTCAGCAAGAAATTGCATAGAACGATTAAATGGTGTATTGAAGAGCAGATTTCGTTCACTACTATGACACCGAACTTTAAATTATCATCCTGTTAAAGCTGGTTTATTAATAAATGCATGCGCAGTTTTACATAATATAGCAAACCACTATAATATAGATTTACCCAATGATGATCAGCAAGTAATACAACAGCCTGTTCAAAATTTAGGTATAATTTATAATTAATTGAAAACTTTAAATGTGTACAGAATTTAAATATTTATATATTTTTAGTTCACCCGTTGCACCTATACATCATCAACGTGACCAATGGTATGCGGAAGGATGAAGAAGGAGAAATGATATAACACGAACAATTAACTTTCAATGAAAATATTATAATATACTATTGCGTTATAAGTTGTACAAAATATATTTCTGTCATCACAGATATTTACTTAAATTAAATCACATTCTGTTACTATATTAATACTTTGTTTTGACTTTGGTTACATTTGAGATATTGAATCGTGAATGAAATTTTGAAAGTTAGAAAGAATGTCAAATTTAATAATTTATTCTTTATCACAATATATTTTTTTTTCTTCACGATGACTCAAAATTTCAATCAAAATTCACTAACTCAAATTGTTACAATGAACACTGTACGTCCTAATCCTATAAGAATCTAATGAAATACAAATAATTGCAGGTGTTCGAATCACCTCCATGTATATATTAAATTAAAGACTAAAAACGAAAAAAGTATAATGTATTCTACATTCTTTAAATAAAATAAACTAAATAACATTCGGTTGAAAAAAAAATTACAAAGTTCCTACTTGTCACATTTAAATATTTTTTATTTAGTAATAAAAACCATTGCGACTCTTTCGAAGGATTCCGCCAGCATTTTTATGGAGTCGCTTAATTTATCTAGGGATTGGCACAAGTTATCGTTAGAATCTATTTGTTTATTTATTGCAGTTTGTAAACTGCTAGTTGATGTAGCCGTTACGGAATACTGCCTCTTCTGTTTTTGTTGTTTAGGAGGAATTTCATGTACTCTAGGTGCAATCTTTAATAAAATAAATTGTTTGCAAATTCATTAAATTTCATGTAATATAGAATTGTTTACTATATCTGTTTCAAATATTGAGGAATCAGTGTTGTCATCTACAGGTAACATAATTAGGTCCGTGTCCGGTAGATTCTGTATTTGGAATACCTGAGATTACATTCAAAATTATAGAACTGAATAAATATAAGTGCACAAATATAAAATTTGAAAATATTCAGTCTTTACTCACTTCTTCTGAAAAATTCAAAATTTCCGTAGGTCCTTTGCAAGGTACACCAGCTTTTGGTGCAACCACAACTTTTGACAGAAACCCCATTAATTTCTCTTCTACATCAGTTAAATCTTTTACATTCGCCGGTCCACCTCCTGTGGCAGTTTTATTTAAAAAAACTTCTCGAGCCCGTCTTTTCGTCTTTGTACGTAATTCAGTGAAAGCCTACACTTATATGAAATAAAATTTATGTATAAACCTTTGTATATAATATACCTTTTTACATTGACTCACTGTTTTCTGTGGTCCGTGACCACAAGTGTTTAAAAGAACTGCTAGTTCTTCCCACTTCTTATTAATCACTTGCACATCTCTTTGATTTAGTTTTCCAGATAGCAGTATTTTATTTTCTGCTATATAATTAATTATAATTTGTTTTTTTGTGGTTCGTGGACCTCTTTTCTTTAATTCTGCAAACATTTAATGAAAATAATGGAAATACATATTTGTATAAATACACTTACCATTATCAGACATATTTATAAACTTTATTATAATTTAGATATACCTATATAAATATATCACGCTCAAATTACTCCACTCTAATAAACTTTTCACACTTGACAGGCACTTGACAGATAATTAAATTAAGTTAGGACATACGTTTTACAGCATTTTTTCGACATTTGAAACTGATTTCACAGCATTCGTTAACGTGTACGCTAAAAAGTTAAATATTAACGAAATTTTTAACCAGTGCTTTAGTGAATAGCAATTTCATGAAGAGCTGTTAACAGTGGCGTTAATATATACTTTTTAGCGTTGGATATTTGTGTTAAAATAAATATTAATTTAATTTTAAAATTAGGTTGCTCTGATTTATGTATCTATGTAAAATAATATAAAACAATATATTGATTGATAGATATATATAAGTTGACAGATGTATGTATTATAATTGTATGAAAATAAAATAGGACTGTTCTGTTAAAATCTTTTTCATAGAAGTATATTTAAATAAGATCTACGTGATCTCTTAAATAACCAACCAACAATTTGTACGCTAAAAGTTAACGTATTTTTTAGTGAATAGACCTGAATATAGGTTTAAGAGAAATAAGTAAATTTAAAACATGTAACATAATTAGAAATAAATTAATATTATTAGAGTATTTCAATCTTTATTATATATACCAAAAAATGTGATGAAGTGGCAGCCAAATAGCCAGTGTATAGCGTTGTGGCTTCATACACCATCTATCAAAGGTCCTGGGTTCGAATCATTGTCAGGCAATATTATTTTTTTCTTCAGTAAACGTATGTAACACGTATATAAGACATTGGCTAGGTCCTTAAGACGTTGGTTAGGTCCTTATCACAGAAGGCTAGCTACTTAAGACGTTAGCTATTCCTTAAGACTAAGCAACTGGCGGCGCACGACGTCACCGCACCCGCACTCCTGCACCCCTGGTCTACCTTCATCCCTCGATATTATTTAGAACTCTCATGACTATACTACTCATATTTTATGAATGGAAGGTTTGCAATAAGCATACGATTATTTGGAAAATAATTTATTCGTTGGCCGATCGATTTCGCTTAGTTAAGCATCTTTAGGCTACAGCTAAAACATATTTTTACAATGTTGTATATTTTATTGTAAATTTATGTATATGTGTTTTTAATACAATCTAAATTTATAAAGAATGGAGATAGAAGGATTTTATTATTGTAAAATGTGAAAATGGATGGAATTTTTATGTGTTACAGAAGCCAAGTTACTTGTAAACAGGTGGTTGTGAGAGAGGTTAGAGGTTAGTGCAAACAATAATATATAAACGGAGTAATTTGAAATAATAATAAGGAAAAATATCGCAAAATAGCCAATACTTACCGTCAATGAAATAATAGTTGTAAAATTATAAAAATCATAGTCATCATTATTGGTTAATAATTTAAGGTACGAAAGGCGGGAGATTTTTAAAAATGTGGTACTCTGCTATAACATAATTTTCGTTAACTAAATTTTCATTTCTCAAAATGTGATTTGAAATTTCGTATTTTTCTAAACGGGATAATTTGTTGTAATTTGAATTTTGATGTAGAAGTGTGGAGTTTTCTAAGGTTATGAAGTGGTTTTTGTTTTGTATGTGTTCCGATGGCTGAGGGTGGATTATTATTTTTGTGTTCATTAAAACTTATTTTGAAATTTCTTGTGGTGAGGCCTATATAACAAGCATTGCAATCATTGCATTGGATTTTATATATTCCATTTTTTTCAATTAGGTGTTGTTTAGTTTTGTAATGTAATAATATGTTAGCTACTGTAGGGTGTGCTTTGGAAGTAAGAGTAATATTGTGTCGTTCTAGTGTGTGCTTTAGTTTGATGTATATTACGTTATTGTAAGGTAGTGTATTGTGACCTGTTGTTAAAATAGAGTAGTCTTTGACACATGAATTGGGAAGAAGTAGTTTTTATTTTGGGGGAGTGAGCAGAGTTGTACAAAATAATGATGTCTGTGCTTGTCGGTTTTCTGTAAATTTTGTATGTTATGTATGTTTTGAGTGTTGTCAAAGTGAGGTCAAGGAAATAAATTCTGGACAATTACAATTTTGAGTAAAGCTATTAAATTGTTAATATCTATTTTGTCGAGGTTATATTCTTCCAGAAAGATTTTATTTGTTTTTAGTAATTATTGTAAAAGATTTAGTTTGTCTATTGTTGGTATATTTGTGTAAAGATTAACGATATCAAATGATATAATGAATTATGTTTGATTAGTATTATTATTTAATATTGAATTTATATTATTTATGAGTTCTGCAGAGTTTGATATTGAATATGGAGATTTGTAATTAAATTGATATTTTATTAGGTTGTTAAGGAATTGTGCTAATTTATGTGTAGGATATTTTATTGAGAAAGTTTTTAGGTCTTATTGATTTATTCGGTTTGTGTAATTTTATTAGGCTATATAGACTTGGTGTTTCTGGATTTGGTTCTTTTATGTGAAAAGGTTGTTAAATTTGGATAGAGTGGGTGTTTTTATTTTGATTGTTTTATTTACTGTTTTTATGAACGGATTTATAGGATTTTTGTTAATTGGGGTTATATTATTGTCGGTAAAGAATTTTGTTTTCTGTGTATAAATATTTTGCAAGAACTACTAGACCGGCGTTTTTGTCTGCTTTTGAAACAATTAAATTATTATTGGAAATCTTTTTTTTATTTGTTTTATTTTAGAATGTGATATTGTGGTATTGTTATTGTAAGGTTGATTATATTGATTATTTCCTCTGGGTCTTTTACCTCCGTTATTATTATGTTTATCACTGGTTGCCTTCTTTTTATTCTTGTTGTCTTCTAAAACTTGTTTGGGGTAATCATGGCTGATGCGGATTTTAGTGTTTATTAATTTTGATTTAAGATCCATGATGCGATTTTTTGTATGTAAATTGTTAAATATAACTAGTATAGGTCTGCTTCTGTTAGGATCTTCCGGTTTTTTACCTAGTCTGTACACATCTTCTATATCATTTTGATCGGCGTTTGTATTTAGTTTGGTAAAAACTTCTTCAACTATTTTTTTCATGAGAATTATGTTATGTTCTATCTCTTCGATACCGTAGATTACCATATTTTTCTTTTTTATCTGTTTTTCTAAGTAGAGATTTATTGATTGGAGCTTTCAAACAATTTTTTGCAGATTGTTGTATTTTTCTCGAGAATCTGTTATGTATTGTTTAAATATAATTAGTTCTTGCCCTGTTTCGGCCACATCTGCTGCAATGGTGTCCAGGTTTTGCAATTTTTTTAGTATTTGTTCACCTATTTATTTATCCATATTGAAGCACGTGTGCCTTTTAGGTTATGTTTAATTTATTACCGTTGTACTTGTTTTATTCGCAAGTAAAACACTGAATATGATTCTTTTCGTTAAAAGAAAAATTTTTTGCATCAATATATGTTAATAATGGAATACAAACTATAAAGCTTAGTCAGTTTAAATGCAACGGATCGAAAACGTATAGTTTTCGCTCGCTATTAGTGTTGCCAATCAGCCGGTTGGATAACTAACACTGTAGATGTAGATGATTTTATTTAATACTTGTTCGTTTATTACCATTGTATCGTCATTTGTTGGTGCTAAAATGGCGCGGTCTGTAAATTTGTATATATCATTTGGCTCTATACCATAGTCCCAAATACACTTTAGAGCAAAAGTATTCGGCCACCTAACGACCTTAATTTTAAATAAATAAATAGCATGCTTCCTTATATTTATAAAACAGCTCATTGATATCATTTCGATGCCCGATCATTGTTCTCTCAACTGATACCAAATTAATCTCTGATTAGCTTTTGTTTATCAGTTTAACAAAATTTTTGTTATCGTTGTCAGAATAAGTAAGACGAAACTTTTTTTAATTTGTTTATTAATAACAGAAACAAAAACAGGTTTAAACAAATGCGGTTTACTTAATACTTGGTATGACCCCCTCTTGCTTGTATAACAGATTTCATACGGTTTGGCATGGATCTAATTATCCTGTCAACAAAATCTTGAGGGATATTATCCCACTCTTCTTGAGCAGCTCTTGTCAGTTCCTGAAGCGTTGTTGGAGCTGGAATCCGTGACCGAATTCTTTTTTTGAGTTCATCCCATATATGCTCAATCGGATTCATGTCCGGACTTTTGGCTGGTCATTCCATAACTCGTACACCAACTTCGTTCAAGTAATTTTTACCAATCTTAGCTGTATGAGGTCTTGCATTGTCCTGCATAAGTACGAAATTATCGCCAATGAAGCCAGTGTGCCTATTCTATAACTTATAACACTAGTGATATGCGTTCCAAAGTGTTATAATCTGACTACCATCTAGCGGTTTTTGAGTACAACAGAGCAATATGACGTCATTCATAATGAAAACGATTCACTAGCGCGAAGGGTAGTGTTACATTCATTTCACTAGTGTTATACTGATGTTTGGTTTATGTTCTTGGCGATATTGTTTGAAATTTGAGTGGTGACATTTTGTGAAAATTACTAAAGAAAATCTTGAAATTATGCAAATGTACGCAATTGACAATAAACACTATTTTGCACAATTTGACAGTTGTGCCAGAGAGTAGAGCCAACTTAAAAATTATTTTACTAAAACTTTCAAATACAAAAGTTCCTACGGTTACAAAATTGTACATTTGACACGAGACGTCAATCAATATAACACTTCAAATCGTTGAAAAGTTACAGAATAGGCACCCAGCATATGGGACAACATGCTCCTCTAAGACTTCATAAATATAGCGTTGAGCAGTTAAACCGCCTAGGTTACCTGTGGGGATATAGGCCAGGTCGGTTTTTGCATGAAGAGAAATGAACATTGTCTGAAATCACCACCTAATACTATAACTTTCCCGCCAAATAGTACCGTATTGTTCATTAATTCTTTTAACAGTAAATCTATTGCATTTAATGCGTGTTTTGGTATCACATCATCACAGGTGATTACACTTGCATCTTATATTAGTTTGCCTGCATTACTAATCGCTTTAACTTTACATACGCAGCCGTCATTTACAGGGACTGGTAACTTGAAAACCGAACATACCGTTTGACCACCTTTTAGTAATTTAGCCGCTATACCTGTCCATGCCACGGCTATTACCTTAATATTTTGACCTCTTAAAATACTGATGAGGGTATTATATAAAAATGTCTTTCCTGTACCACCAAGACCGTCTACAAAGAAATATCTATTTTTGCTATTATTATCTGATACGGCATTTAAAATTAAATCTAAAATTTCTCTTTGATCATTATTAAACAACGCTACATTTTGTTCTCTCTCTAATTTCTCTGCTGCAGAATCAATCAAATCGTTTCCATTTTCATCTACATCATCTGGCTGCAGTAAATTGAAATTGCTTAGTGTGAATCTAGGTATTTCTAATTTTTCTTGAATTTTTCTTAAACATTTATTTTGCGCTACTTTTTCGGAATTGTGAAATAAATAATCCTCCATCAAATAAGTACTCTTTAAATTTATTCCACAAAGCTGACGTGTGGAAACAAATTAAATTTATTTATCAGTGCCTCACCTAAACAATTTTCGCATTCTTTATCATTTGCTAAAAGACCTAATGCACGGGCAGCTTCTTGGTATGTGTTATACAATTTACCATCTACGGTACGCAAGTCTTCAAAACTTGTGGCTCCTTTCGTCTGTACTAATATTAAGCGTAGTTGGAACTTTTCTATATCTCTGGGACTGACGGAAATCATTCGGCCTATTGGTGGTTTTGGCTCGCGTTGCCTAGCCTTCCAAGCGTTATTAACAAATACATAATATTTTGGAATTTGCATACAAATGTACTGTAGAGCATTTACATCTGTGCTATTTAAGATGAACCATGCGGTTAATGTTGTATTTTTCTTCGCGGTCCGTTCAACTGCTTTTTTCTCGTGGCCATTAACGAAAAATACCGCCTGTTGGTATTTTAAATAAACAGCTAATTCGAATATTACATGAGATTTGTCGTGTAAAGGATATTTTATTAGCCTCCAACAACATTCTGGAGCAGAAACATACCTTGCATCCAAATAACCGTTGATTTCATCCCATTGAATTACTTTATCTTTATCTGCTTGACCTAATTTAATACTTGCGCAATCATGACCCTTACACAGACAATCGCAAATATATTTAACACTTTTAACCGACGTACATATTTCGATATTAATATGAGCTTTATATTTTTTTAGTAAGTATGGATTGTAAGGTACTATCCACCTGTTATCTACTGTATATTTTATTAAACCGTTTTTTCAGAGAATATATATCTTTGAATTATTATCTTGCCTTTTGTATAGAGGATAACCGTTAATAATTTCGTGCGTTTCTTTTCGATATTCTTTAGGGCATCTTTTTGTGCATTTATTTTCATTCATGCAGGGTGAATATTTATTAATATACCGCAGGGACCGTGGATCTTTAGAATTGTTATAAATTCTTTCAATATCGCGATTTGTTTTGTAACATAATGTACACCCGTGATGAAAACAACTCATGAATTCAAATACTAAACGATCTGGAGCATAATACCCGTCAACTTTCAAATAATTTTCCAAAATAATTTCTTTCCCATAACCCGCAAGTTCTATACGTATTTTTCGTAAAGTCTCCTCTCTAATAAGCCATTGCAATGCTATTTTTGATTGGTTTTTTGTAAGTCTGTACCTATCGATTTAAAGAAACTCAAGTATCAGTTTATTAGGTGTTCAAAATGACTACCACCAATTTCCATACAATAATAGAGGTTTTTCTCAAAATATTATCGTACGATACGTTGCCGTAAATCTTCTAAAGCAGGGCATAAACTTTAGACTTCAAATAACCCAACTAAAAGAAATCTAATGTCAAAAAAAATGTTTATTTAGCTTCTGTCATTTGTTTAAGCCTAACTAATTGCAATTTTAAATACCTGATGAAATTTGTTTTAAACGATATTTCTCTGGAACTAATGTTTGGATTTGAAAAGTAAAAAAACTTTTGAAAAGAGAATTGAAAGGCCTTTCGAACTGTGTCATGTTTGACACTCTTTTCCATTTAAAATTTTTGAGGTGCAGTCCACCCCCATTTTAGGGTTGAAGTTGTGGCAATCGAGTTGCCTCAAATGCTTCAAGGATCGAGTCCCTTGTCATAGTTGCCCGTTCCCAGGGCAAATAAATATTTATATTAATATTATTGTTATATTTCATGTAGTAACGTGTCATTGAGTTTGTGTTAATAAATATTATACTTTATTTAATATTACTTCTATTTGTCTATATCTCTTACTATATATTTATACAATCTACGAGATTCTTAAATTCGTTATAAAGTTATGCCATTGGTATTAATGTATTCAGGTGTCCCCCTTTATACTAAAATTGTCGTGTTCGAGCGTTTTTTGCAAAATTGATGTTAAGTCGCCAAAAATTGCGCTGATAATTTTCAATGGGCCATCCTGTATAGATACAAATACCTAAATACTTTTTTATATCATCATGGTTTATATTTATAGGTTTGGCGGGGTTAGACTGTGTAGCATATAAATTTGTTTCGCTGGCAATTTTATCAATAATAGTATTATCAAAAAAATATCTAAAACAATGCATACGGTGTGCTGAATTCTCTTACATTAGCTGGTAAATTTTCGTCGCCTCTGAAAAGTAGGCAATCTTCATTTATTGATATATTTTTTTTCCAAAGTATATTTTTAAACTTCCTTGAAATTATTTGGTATCTCTGCAGTGTTTATCTCTGCACACTCCTCTTCATTTTCTGCATTTACAGTTGCGTCATATATAATTTCGTCTTCTAATACATCGTTTTGGAATACAATGGGCATATTCTCTATATCAAAATTATCATTATTTAAAATTAAATCATCTTCAATTTCAAGCTCATCTTCACTTTTCCATCATTCTTCAATTATTTCTTCCAGATCTTTGTCGGACAAAATCTTTATACGGATCAGCTGAGTCATCTAAAATTATTTTAATAAAAGTACAATGTATCATATATGAGACATACGGATTTTATATCTTATCTTCGGTAAATTATCGCAAATAAACAAATGTCTGTGGTTTCAAACACAAATCAAGTCAGTCCAAATGAATTATATTTTCTTAAATATTATTTTGATATAGTTCCCATCAAAAACATCATTTGAATCTCCTGGAAAACCAGCTGATTCGGCTATATACATACGCTTACTTTCGTCTACTTTTAGTACAATATTTTTGCACAGAGGTCGACACTAACTTTATATATATATATATATATATATATATATATATATATATATATATATATATATATATATATATATCGAAAATGTATTTGTATCATATATGAAACACTGCATATTTCAGCGATATAAGATTGTACATTACAGATATTGGTCCGTATTCAGCTCGTGTCTTTACATTCTTCTTTGAGCCTTCTTTAAAAAGAGACTGTCTCTATGTGTAATGAAGGTGTTATTTATAACTATATTGAGCAACATTCTCTAAGCTTTCTTTAACAATAGATGGCCTCTTTCTAAACTACATTTGGTAAAATATTTGTTATTGGGTTATTATTAACACCAAATTAATATCACACACAAATCGTGTCATTTTTATGAGTAAACATGAGTTTAAAGACGGCCTCTACCATCTCTAAGTAACTAATCTAAAGTAGATGCTACATTCTCACTAATCATGGCAGGAGAATGAAATCTTAGTGAAGCGTCTTCAAATTATTTAATGAAGCTTTTTTAACGATAGAGACGGGAGTAGACTTGATTTTCTTTAAATTTGTATCGTATTTGATACGTTGCGCAGTGTAGGGTTAAAATTGTTATAAATTATTTCACTATCCCGATTTTTTTTGTAATATAATGTACACCCGTGATAAAAACAACCCATAAATTCAAATACTAAACGATCTGGAGCATAATACCCGTCAACTTTCAAATAATTTTCTAAATTAATTTCTTTCCCATAACCCGCATGTTCTATACGTATTTTTCGTAAAGTCTCCTCTCTAATCAGCCATTGTAATGCTATTTTTGATTGGTTTTCCATAAGTCTGTACCTAACGATTTGAAGAAATTATGGCTATGGTGTAAAAATTGTCTTCAGAATACACGAATACAAGACGCGGCTATTGTTACGGCTTCCGTGAAACGACATGCTTGACACGTAAGATATCAACATCTGAAATACAATATTTAACTATCTATTGTTCCATACTAAAAACAATATTATTTGGAATCTAACTTGCATGCCATTTTAGAAAATCTTTCTTTGTAGCTGGAATAGAATCTACGTAAAATTGATTCTCGTCCGTATTAAAGAAATGCGGAAAGAATCTGGCAAATCCATTGCTATAGACAAAACAGACAAAGACATCGGTAAATAATTAATTGAATCGATAAATCGTATTTCGGAATTATTATTATTATCTATTAATAAAATTTAAGAATTTTTAAATTTAATTTAAGAATATTTTTTTTAGAATAAATTGAGCATCAAAACTATTTACATTATGTGCAATACCTGTTATTTTCTTAACCGATTTACGGCCAAGGTGTTAAAACACGCATAGAATAAGAAATTATTTATTTTTCTCTATTACAAATAACGCCTTTCAAATAAATCTAGTAAAAAAATATTTTTTTTTGCTCATTTTTAAAACAGAAACAGCGTGATGCGTAAACGCATCACTGGCCGGATATGTGAAACATAACTACAAAATAATACAATGTGATAAATGAAATTTATGAACATTATTTGTTGTGAAATGCTTCATAACAATTAGCATGCACATGTACATTACACTTTTTGCACATTGTTGCACTGTGACAAACTCTACATCGTCTTTTAGTTTTTGTAACTTCCTGAATGATCAGATGGCCAACTTTGTCAGTTCGTATTTCATTCGGTGTAGTACACGGTACACGAGTTGTTGGTTCTTTACTTTCAGAACTTTTAATTTTTAAAAGCCGGTAAGCAATAAATGACTTGAATTCCAGCTGTGACATCGTTTTATCATGGACAATATTGAAAATTTTCCAAGCATTTACAATAGCACTGTCTAGAGCATTTGAGAATAAGGTCCACCACCACTTCTTGCCCATGATTCTGGTGCGGTAATTTGCTATGGCATTGTCATGTAAATTCACCCCGCCCATGAATTTATTGTATTTGGAAATCGCAGTACGCTGATTTATATTTTCGATTTTTTTTTCTTTTCGGTTATATCACTTTGCTGCCTTCAGAGGTTGAACATTGTTACAGTTGCTTATCATTGTTACAACAGAATTATCATTTCATCGAACAAGTGAAATGCCGGTAGTTTCATCAAAGGCTCTACTGTATGAACCACGTTGTTTCTTGCAAATTACTTTATTTGCTTCAAGAGGACAACCTAGTGTTCTGTTGTCGCGTATTGTATCAGTAGTGAAATATCCTTGGTCAGTTAACACAGAAAATAATTTATAAAAAGAAAAAAAAATATCAAAATATATCCTATGTGCGGCGTTTTCTTCAATAACTGACAACAAATTAAGGGCCACTTGGTCTCCTAAACCTAAGGTACTTTTTTTTGTTGAAGCAACAGCATATGGAATAAATTGGTACAGGTAGCCACCGGACGAACAAAGACACCATAACTTGAAGCCGAACCTAACAGGCTTTCCTTTCAAATACATTTTGCTTGAATGTCTTCCAAAGTAAGGTACCATTTGTTTATCTATAGACAAATTGGACAAAAATATACCAAACTGCATAAATTTTTTATTCAGAAGATTAAAATACGGCCGAAGTTTGGCAAATTTGTCATTTTTGTCTAGTTTGCTGTTGTCAGAGAAATGCATGTTTCTCTTTATATTTTTTAATCTGTTTCTACTCATGCAGTCTCTGACAATTTTCAATCCTATGTCTTCCTCTGTAGACCAGTACAAGTCATTATGCGGTAGAGTATGATAACCGGATAAAATCATGATACCTAGAAACTTCAACATATCGTCTTTATCAATTATGAAATCATGTCTGTTATTATCACGAACATATTTTTGTGTATATTGAATTATTTTTGTAAGCATTTCATCGTTGAAATACATAAAAAATTAGTCTAGAAGTGCTTTACGGTCTAAATCGTTCTTTAGTCTTGCATTATTTTCTTTTTCTTTATCTATAAAATTACTGTTTTGATTATGTACATATTCTCCTGTTTTCCAGATAGGTTTTCGATCAGTACCTTCATTTGCTGACAACAACTTTCTACGCTTATCTGCTAGTAGTTCATCGTCTGAGTCATCATAAAATAAATCATCATCGGTCATGTGAATTTCAAACTTTTTGTTTTTTTTCTTTTGATTTTTCACAATGATATATAAACTGCATCTATATTGTCTGTACAAGCAAAAAATAAGACTTACTTTTTAGAATAATAAAGATAATTTTATTTTACCTTGCGTATTTTCTAATTCGCTTACTATATCCTCTAGAGCAAGTTGTAATTCGCTTTGAGTTAGATATTTTGTCATTTTTATACTTTCATATAATGTCACCTCAACACAAACGCAACGTAGTAGTCAAAATCTACTACTGCAATAACTAATCTCGAAACAACAATGCTTGCACTAACATATCTCGACATTCAGTAGTTCATCGTTTAGGTCATTGATGCGTATAAGCATCACTTATATTCAGCTGCTGTTTTCTTTAAAGTTATCTAATTTTATGTAATTGAATATTATCTATTCGCTTTTCTAATATTTTCTGATTAAAATTTTTAAGAAAAAAAAATAATTCCACTTTCCCCAAAACAAATATTGCAAATACAAATAAAACCTATTAATTACATTAATTTTTGCAAATTTCAAAAAAAAAATCTTCATACATGTTCAATGGTTTATGTTCAATCTTCATAGCTCAGGTTAAGATTAACTTTAGTTTTATTGCTGGTTTAAGTACAAAGTAAAAAATATTATAGAATACATGTCAAGTTTTGTATTACAAATACATGAATATGCATTCGCGTCGACGTCTCGCTAGGCACTGTCCGCTCAACAACCAGCGGTGTCGTTCACGGCTTGGCTTCCCCTTCTCTCGCGCATAGAAGTGCGTTCGTTCGCTGCGCTCAGTGTTGCCAACAACTCAACATCCGGCCCCCGTTGCAGTGTCTGCTTCAAATGATCTTCTTCAGGAATTGGCAGAGGACACAATTTTTGAATGGTGGCGACTCTTGGGAGGTTGTCAGCTCCTGGGTAAAGTTGTATGATTCGTGCTGTCATCCACTTTAAGGGTGGAAGATATTCTTCCCTAACTAGGACTAGTTGGTTTTCTTTTAATGTGGTATTCGTGACATGCCATTTGTTTCGACGTTGTAACTCATTCAGGTAAGTGCTTCACCACTTTCTCCAAAAATGTTGATGCAATCTTTGAATTAATTGCAATCTGGACAAGCGATTGGTCTTGACTTCATTATATTCTGGACAAGGAATACTAGTCAACATATTACCTATAAGGAAGTGGGAAGGGGTTAATATGTCATAGTCATTGGGATCAGTACTTACGGGGATTAAGGGTCTTGAGTTCAAACAAGTTTCAATTTCAGTCAGTCTCTTCGTAAGATAAGTGGGCGTTACTTATAGTTCTTTTACGGACCGGATTCGTGACTCCCAGATTCCTCCAAAATGTGGTGAGTTCGGGGGTATGAATTTCCATTCTATACCATTATGTGTAATGAATTCGTCAATCTTTCTCTTTGATAGTTGGTTTGAAAATAGATTATATAATTCATTGAGCTGATTTCTTGAACCCTTGAAGTTAGTTCCATTGTTGCTTTATATTAGTTTACAAACTCCTCTTCGTGAAACAAATCTTTGTAGAACACTTAAAAATGCTTCAGTCGAGAGATCCGTTGCCAACTCAAGATGAATGGCTTTGGTTGACATGCATACAAACAGTGCGATGTAAGTTTTTGTAATGGTGAATTTTTTCTTGTGGAAGTCTTGACAAAAATGGGACCTCCGTAGTCCAAACCTACGTTTAAGAAAGGACGTGACGGTTGTAAACGTTTTTGAGGAAGGCCAAAATCGAAAACATTTGATACATTTATATAATATTTGGCGAACGACTGATCTGGCGTTAATTGGCCAATATTTTCGGCGTAGACTAGCAATAACTGACTGAGATCCAGCGTGTAGTAGTGTAATGTGTTCTGATTCAATTAGCATGTGGGTGAATCGGTGGTGTTGCGGTAGTATGATCGGGTGCTGTTGATCGTACGGTACCAATGAATGTTTTATACGTCCACCAACTCTTAGAATTCCATGTTGATCGATAAACGGATTTAGTGTAATTAGTTTACTGGCAGTTGGTATAGATCCTTTGTTACGCAGTGACCTTATTTCTTCATGAAAAGCATTGGTCTGCACAATTTTGATTACGTACATCTTTGATTGGTAAATTTCAGGGTTTGTAAGGGACCCTGCCGTTTTTGCGGCGAAATTTGTTTAATAGGTGTGATTCTAATAACAATTCGAGCAATACTTGATAATTCTCGGTTGTAGTAGAAACACCTTCAATTATTTTTAAGGCCTCACCCTTTAGATTTGATTTCAAATAGTATAATTTTTCGATATCAGATAGTGTATCATTTTCATGTATTAAAGCTGTAAAGACATCGTAAAAACTATGCCACTGGTCGTACTTTCCATAGAAGAACGGTAGTTTTAATGTCGGTAAATTTACATTTATTTTGCTTGTGTCATTGCTGGGCAGAGGTGGTGCATCACATTTTTGAACTAGAGGTTCTTGTTTTTTCTTATGTGGATTCAAGAATTTTTTAAATTTAGTCTTTAAGGTTAAATATCTCTCTTCATTTTTTGTATTAAGTTCTTCGTATTCATCTGGTTTTAGATTGTCTAACTGAATTTGAACGGCTTCTAACTGAGTCCAAATTTGTTCTAGACGATCGTATCTAACTTGTAATTCGTCGATGTCAATGTTTTTCGGTGTTATCTTCTCATTAGGATATTTTTCTACGGCACTAATGCTTTTTAATGCTGATTTTCGTTTAGTAATTAGCCCTTTTTTCTCGGTCTCGTCTGTCATTGTCGTAGTTTATGAGAAAAAACAAGAAATAAAAGGAAGGAGATATGTGACTTACCTTATTTGTATTGTATTCTAGCGTCTTGGGTGGCTGGATGACGTCAGCTTTGTTGAATGCCGCTCGACCGGCAGCTGTGTGCTGTGGCAATACCGCGATGGCGTCGTTTGATAGCGTGTAGTTTACGTGTTTTGCAAAGGCAGAAACGGCTGACAGATAGATCGGCTCGTTGCGTTAACTTGTCAGGAATGCACTTTGACGATCTTATAATTATTTTTGGTTTTCTCTTGTTTAGTTTCAAAATCATAATAAATAAATAACGAACCTTTACCTCTTTTCGATTTTTTATCTATTTTTATGTAACACTGGTGTCCAGGCTGTTTAAACTCCGTACATAATTTGCAATATATTTCGTAATTTATATATACTCTCTGACCTGTATGCTTGTATAATTTTAAACATTTCGTACATCTTTTGTTATTATTACATATAGTTCCCACATGATTATCGAGACATTTTTTTCCGCGGAATCGTCTGTTACACTTGGAACATAGGAGAGATTCATTAGTATGTAAACATGTAGGAGTACTTTTGAACTGTATTCATACAACGATGTTTACCGTGATAGTTATACGGTTTATGACATGGTTCACAAAAGTATGAGGCGAAAAAAGCTGCAGTTAAGCTTTTAATCACATTGTAGTGATTATTATGATAGAGTAAATTAAGTCTCGGTAGGTTCGTGTCCTTCAATCCTTCATAAATGACGTTGCCTGCTCCTCCATATTCGTACACGACTATATTATAATCCGATAAACATCTTTGGAATTCTGTAAGTTCCAGTAGACTGCATCCCTCGGCAGTTATATTTACAATGCTTTTACAATAAGTTCCTGAGTTCTTGCCGTCTGTATATATGATTGATTTTTTGATATACTTTTAAAAACTGCTTCCGTTTTCACCCATGATTCAGTAAAAACTAATACCCTTGGTAAACATAAATTATCAAAGTTTGTTATTTCAATTGTAATGTGCCTTAATATATTATTGTAAACTTATTGTTAATATTACTATTGTAATTTCTAGCATAATTATTTGTATGATAATAATGTACTATCTTAAGCAAATCCAAATATTGTTCGCATTCCCAGACTCTGTAAATGTCATGTTTAATGAATCGCTTATCCTTATGTCCAAAGTTCTACAATTTCCAATTTCCTTTGTTCTCCTATTTACTCATGATAATTCTCCCAATATAACCACCCCAAAAATTATTCCAAAACACACTCTGTGTCATACTCCTCTGGCGTAAGCTCCACGTCAGTGCTCTGCGAAATCAACAACTTCGTTAATAAACGACTTATACTATTTTAAAGTATAAATTTGTTTCATTGATCCGAACCCGACTCCTCGAGGCTCTCGAATACCATTACAAAAATTGGTGTCAGAAGTGCGGGATAAAAATTATTTCAAAACGCGTCGTGTTTAAACCATCCGAGTTTATCCGTGCCGCGACGTCGTCATCGAAATAATTTCTGCGAGTGAATCCGAGCAGCGGTTCCGAAAGCAGTCCGAATCCAGGTTCCAGAGCCCAGCAGAGTTGGTCATCGAGATCATCTACAACACCACATCAGCCCAGCAGAGTCGATCGTTGACATCTCCTACATCTCATCAGCCCAGCAGCTGTCCATATCCAAATCTACAATGCTACTTCTACTGTAAGTCAACATCAATTTCCCCAAAACTCTTGACAACACAACATCGATTAATCAACCCTATATATTAATTAATTGTTAATATACATACATATTAATCAAAATCAAATCGAAATCAAATTCAAAATCACTAAAATCCAATATAAATCTATATCTATCTAATTCAAAATGTCTTCTCCTCCATCAAGTTCTACTACTTCTACCTCCCGTGCACACATCTCTCTCGAAATTGCAAAAGACATGCTTTTCAAATATGATGGATCTAAAAACAAACTTCATGAATTTATCGATAATTGCTCAAAAGCTATGGAATTAATAAATCCAGCTTATAAATCAATTTTGTTAGCAATAATTGAAACAAAACTCACAGACAATGCTCGTGTTTTAATAAGAAACAGATCTTTTGATAGCTGGCAGACTTTAAAAAATTATTTATTAGAGGCATACTCAGAAAAAAGAACAGTTGGTCAATGGCAATTAGAACTTAACTCCTGTAAGCAACATCACAATGAAAGTGTTCTCTCATTTTCCAATAAAGTAGAGAATTGTTACATTAGATTATTAAATGCACTAGATCATGATTTGACAACTGAAGCCAAATCAGCTTGTGTAAATTTATTGAAAAACGAAGCCTTAAGCGTATTTCTCACTGGACTCCAAACAAATATTGCGATATTAGTTAAATCACAAAGGCCAAAAACACTTGAAGAAGCTATATCTCTTGCAATTCAAGAAGAACAAGAACAAAAATCTAAGTTTGAAATTTCTAAATATCAACAAATTACCCAGTCACAAGCAAAATTTTGTAGTTTCTGTAACAAACCAGGTCATACATCTTTTAATTGTAGACATCGTTTGAATAATCAAAATAATCATTCACAATTTCGTAACGTAAAACATTTTCAAAATTCTAATTCGAACTCCCATGGTTCCAATACAAATCAAAATTCAAATTTTAATAAAAATTCTAACTCTTTCAACAAATCTAATTCACAACAAAAAGTATGTAATTATTGTAAAAAAATTGGTCATTTGATAAATGAATGTAGAAAAAGAGAATTCAATAATAGTAGAAAACAAAATTTTAATCGCTCTTCTTCTAATACACAAAATCCATCTTTAAACTCCCAAAATCCTCAGACAACGGCCACTTTGAGGAACGCGAACATGATTCAGGCCGACTTTTCACAATAAATTTGAATAGTGTAACACCCTACGTAACTCTAAATATTCCAGAATTGATACGTCCTGCAAAATTCTTAATCGATACAGGTGCTAATATCAGTCTTGTAAAATTATTTTTATTACAACCACATATAAAATGCCATGAAGATCAACCCATAACTCTGAAAGGAATTGATAACGTAGATCAACCACATAAAACAATTTGCTATTCTTATTTCAACATTCCAAATTGTAACAAAGCATACCCCTTTCATGCAGTTTTAGATAATTTTCCAATTGAATTCGACGGTCTCATTGGCAATGATCTCTTAAAAGAATTCCAAGCCAAACTAAATTACAACAACGATATACTATATCTCAATAATATTCCATTCAAGGTAGAACTAATGAAAAATCAACTAATTTCTCAAGTAAATCCTAATTCCATTAAAGACGAAATCGAAAAGACTGAATCCTTCTACAAATCAAATCCTATTGACGAAGACAAAATTTTATATACTTTAAAACCAAGATCTGAAACAATAATAAAAATTAGTATTGCAAATCCCCCTAATTCAACAACAAATTCCGCGATAATACCTAAATTACAAATTTTAGATGGTGTTTTTCTTTGCTCAAGTATTAGTAATGTAAACAACAATAACACTGCGATAACATCCATTCTAAATACAACAGAGAAATCCGTAAATATTAGAAAAATTGAAATCAATGTAGAATATTTAGAAAATTTTGAAACCAATGTCGAAACAAAAATTAATCACATTAGCTCTTCCCCTCAAAATTATAATTCGGACCGTATCGACAAAATTACAAATCTCTTGCGAACATCGCACATGAATGACGAAGAAAAACAATCTATTACAAAAATTTGCCATGATTTCAACGATATCTTTTACATCGACGGAGATAAACTGTCCTACACAGACGCTGTGATGCATCAGATTCCCACAACCTCTCCTAATCCAGTTGCAAGTAAAATTTACCGATTTCCTGAAATCCACAAAGAAGAAGTTGATAAGCAAATTAAGAAAATGCTTGATCAAGATATCATTACAAATTCAAATTCTCCCTGGAATTCACCTGTTTGGATAGTACCTAAGAAAGTTGACGCTTCCGGAGAAAAGAAATGGAGACTGGTCGTCGACTATAGAAAATTAAATGATATTAGTATAGGTGATTCTTATCCTCTTCCTAATATTACCGAAATCCTCGACCAATTAGGACATTCCAAATACTTTACAACAATTGACTTAACCTCAGGATTCCATCAAATCAAAATGGATCCGAATGACGCCGCGAAAACAGCCTTCTCAGTCCCTTCAGGACATTATCAATTTAATAGAATGCCATTTGGACTCAAAAACGCACCAGCCACATTCCAAAGACTCATGAATACAGTGTTAGCTGGAATTCAAAATTATAGATGTTTTGTTTATCTCGACGATATAGTTGTACACGGACCTGATTTAAAAACACATAATGACAGACTTATTGAAGTATTCGAACGATTAAGTAATTACAATTTAAAAATACAACCCGACAAATGCGAATTTCTTCGTAAAGAAGTCATGTATCTTGGACACTTAATAACTGATCACGGTGTAAAACCCGACCCTAAAAAAGTCTCTGCAGTAGCAAATTACCCTCAACTAAAATCTCCCGACGACATACGATCTTTTCTTGGACTAGCTGGCTACTACAGAAGATTTATTCAAAATTTTAGCAAAATCTCACAACCATTGACAAAATTATTGAAAAAAGACATTGATTTTAAATGGACTTCCGACCAACAAAAAGCCTTTGAAACACTCAAACAAACTCTCACCTCAGAACCTCTCTTGCAATATCCTAATTTCGATAAACCTTTCACCCTCACTACCGATGCTAGCAACTTTGCGATAGGTGCAGTATTATCTCAAGACGATAAACCAATTTCTTACGCGAGTAGGACTTTGAATAAAACCGAGAGTAATTATAGTACCATCGAAAGAGAAATGCTAGGTATAGTATGGGCAATTCGACATTACAGACCATACCTATACGGTAGGAAATTTAAAATATTAACCGACCATAAACCTTTACAATGGCTATTTAATATCAAAGAGAGTAGTAATAAAAGACTATTTAGATGGCGTGTTACCTTAGAAGAATACGATTATGAAATTCTTTACAAAGAAGGAAAAAGAAATCAAAATGCAGACGCTCTTAGCCGAATACGACCCGAGACAGAGACCGGAATTAAGACAATCCTTTCTTCCAATAATGAAATCCCTTCAAATTCAAAAACTTTCACATACTCAGAATTTTTAGAGAAACAAAAAACTACCATCATTACCAATAACAATATAGAAGAACTCAACGAAAATATTTTGCACAATAATGACCATATTGCCATATGCATTTCAGAAGATTTAGAATTTCACGACAAACCTTTAATTGATCTAAAGACAAAATTTAATCATTATAATAAATTATCCTCTCAAAATTTAAAAATAGGTGACGTTTATAAAATCAATGAAAACAATCAAAGTATATTTTATCTGGTAACTAAACAATTCCACTGGGAAAAAGGAAATTATGAGATATTATATAACTGCCTTTCAAAACTAAAAGACCAAATTCAAAATTCCTCAATAAATTCTATTAACATACCCCGTTTGGGAATAGGTTTCGATAGTATTAGCTTTTCCAAAATTAGATGCATGATAAGATTTATTTTTCGTAATATCGATATAAAAGTAAAAATTTGCCACGATGTTTTAATTAACCTTAAACCTGATGAAATTAACAAAATTCTGAACGAAAATCATAGTCACCCTATATCAGGACATTCAGGCTTTCACCGAACTTATAATAGAATTAAAAATAATTATAAATGGAGCAATATGAAAAACGATATTAAAAACTATATTAAACATTGCAACGAATGTCAGAAAAATAAAACCATACGAAAGAAAAACAAACATCCCATGGAAATCACAACCACATCCACTGAACCTTTCGAAAGAATTTCCCTCGACATAGTAGGACCACTCCCCATGACTGAATCAGGCAACGAATACGTATTAACTATACAAGACGATTTAACTAAATTTACCCAAGCATATCCTCTACCAAATCACCAAGCTCTAACCATAGCAAAAATATTTGTTTCAAATTTCATTTGTAAATTCGGTATCCCAAAATCAATATTAACTGATCAAGGTCCAGATTTTTTGTCAAATTTGTTAACGAATGTAAGTAAACTCTTAAAAATCAGAAAATTAAAAACAACCGCATATCACCCCCAGACAAACGGCGCATTGGAAAGATTTCATTCCACGCTAACCGATTATCTTAAAAATTATATTAATAAAGAACAAACAGATTGGGATCAATGGTTAGACTTTGCTACCTTTTCCTATAACACCACAATCCACACCTCCACTAAATTTACACCCCACGAATTAGTCTTTGGCATTAAACCTTACATCCCGTCCGAACTCGATAAAATCCCAGAATTCAAATACACTTACGACGACTACATTGACGATTTGACTCTCAAATTACAAACCAGTAGACAACTAGCTAGAAATCACCAAATAAAAAGCAAAGAAATCAATAAAACTTACTACGACAGAAAATGTAAAGATATCAAATACGAAATTGGCGATAAAGTTTATCTCACAAACGAAAAACAAAAATTAGGAAAATCCAAAAAACTCACACAACCTTATGAAGGACCCTACGAAATAGTAGAAATTAACTCTCCTGTCAATTACACATTACTAATAAATAGAAAACGAATTAAAGTAAATTCAGATCGTTTGAAACATGCGTTTGTTTCAGATTCATGATTTTTGTAACAACTATAACTTCGTCTCCAACTCCTACTCCTGCCATTCACGTAGAAAAACTACATCCGTCACCCGGAATATTTTTCGAAAACATCGGTAAAATCAAATACTATGAAAACTCCTGGAATTTAGTTACTTACCTCGATACGTCTCAGTTCAATTCAAAATTAACTCTTCTTCAAAACAGTTTCAATAAAACTAAAGAAATTTGTAAAGATCCTTATTATGCAACATACAAATTATGTGGTAATTTCCTCGTTACATTAGAACAAACAATTCCAAAGATTTATGAAAAAGATATCACAATACAAGAATTAACACATGGCGACAAAATTAAATATTTCAGAAATAAACGTTCATTCTTCGATGGTGTAGGCTCAGTATTCAAAACACTATTCGGAACTTTAGATCACTATGATGCCGAATACTATGAAAAAGCAATTAATAATTTAAATAAGAACGATCAAACTGTCAATACTCTATTGAAAAATCAAATTCATATAGTTCAGTCAACAATTCAAAATTTCAATAATACAATCACTAATGTTCAGAAAAGTAATGAAATAATAAAAGAAAATTTCGAAATCATTCAAAATTATACAAATAATATGAGCAGTAATTATTTCAACCTAAAAGCCAAACAAACGATTGAAGAACATTTATCGTTTTTAGTTCTTTTAAGTACAGAACTAGACAATGAATATTCTACATTAATTGACGCCATATTATTCGCTAAAAACAATGTTATACATCCCTCTATTATTTCCCCACAACAATTAGTGGAACAGTTAAAATCAATCACTGATCGCCTTCCTACACTCACAACTTTTGCTTTACCCCTAAATTCAAAATACGCATTCGAATTACAATCGTTAGCTACCGTAAAAATTATGTACGCGAAAGAAAAACTTATATTTTCAATTTTAAACCCTTTAATTACGGACGTGTATTACAATTTATATAGCATTATTCCCTTGCCAACAAAATTTAACGATCAACATATTTTTATCCTGTCTCAAAATAAATACATCGCAATGTCCCTTTCTAAAACCACTTATGTACCTATGTCTAATATTGATAAATGCAAACATTTATCCACAAACGAATTCGTATGTTCATTAACAGAACCTGTATATTCCACATAAGGTAAACCCTCTTGCGAATCAGACCTATTATTACACGTAAACAAAATTCCAAATTCATGCGATACTCGCATCATTTCCTTACCTTCAGAGACATGGCATAAACTAAATACCAATAACAAATGGTTATTCATTATTAAAAACCCAATCGAAGTTACAGTAAATTGCAAGCACGAGAACCCTTTTGATTACAAATTAGAAAACACTGGAATTTTAACTTTAAAACCAAATTGTAAAGTTTACACAATTGCCACAATAATTAATTCAAGTGAAAATAAAAATTTAACAAGTTCTTTCGAAATATTTCTTCCAAATTTAGATATTACTGAAGATGACTGTTGTACGAAACGAAATAATCATAACTTTAGTTCTTTAAATTTAATAACTCACGATACCTTGACCTTCGACACTGTAAGTTTGAATGTAGCTAGCCACAAATTAAAAAGAATCGAACAAATCTTAGATACTGAGGAAAGTAAGAGAACAAGTTCCATTAACGATGTTGTAAATCATCCATATTTTGCTATTTTTCTATGTTCTATTTTAAAATTAATTGGAGTCTACATTCTTTACAAATTGTTTCAATACATAAAAAATAAATTTTGCACACCAAATCTCCTATCAATCGATCATAATCATGAAAATAGTAGAATTACCAACTGCATAACATTCACTTTATGTAAAAATAAAAACAACGATAGATCTAGATCTAATGTCAATGTAGAAATCGAGGAAAATGAAAACAAACCATGTCACAGTAAACCCAACGAAGATACTCCTTTACGGAGAAGTAGTAGAATCGCGAAGTTAAAAGATCATGACATATAACTGATATGTATGTATAAAAAAAAAAAAAATCACATAAATTTTGTAAATATTTTTAAGTAGATATAAAAATGTAATCAAGAATAAATAAAGTTATTATGACTGTTAACCCATATACCTGTATAGTATGTAAGAATTAATTGTAATAGTATATAGATAAAATAAATATCACATAAATTTTGTAAATATTTTTAAGTAGATATAAAAATGTAATCAAGAATAAATAAAGTTATTATGACTGTTAACCCATATACCTATATAGTATGTAAGAATTAATTGTAATAGTATATAGATATAAAAAAAAAAAAGAATTTTCGTTCCACTCCCAATTCTTTTCTTAAGGGGATAGGTGTAATGTGCCTTAATATATTATTGTAAACTTATTGTTAATATTACTATTGTAATTTCTAGCATAATTATTTGTATGATAATAATGTACTATCTTAAGCAAATCCAAATATTGTTCGCATTCCCAGACTCTGTAAATGTCATGTTTAATGAATCGCTTATCCTTATGTCCAAAGTTCTACAATTTCCAATTTCCTTTGTTCTCCTATTTACTCATGATAATTCTCCCAATATAACCACCCCAAAAATTATTCCAAAACACACTCTGTGTCATACTCCTCTGGCGTAAGCTCCACGTCAGTGCTCTGCGAAATCAACAACTTCGTTAATAAACGACTTATACTATTTTAAAGTATAAATTTGTTTCATTGATCCGAACCCGACTCCTCGAGGCTCTCGAATACCATTACACAATTACACGATGTTTACGTTTGGATAATTCAGCAAAGGTTAATCCATGGCCATTCAATGTCTACCACTTCCCACTGGTACAGATACTCTTGTCAATTCTACTTTGAACTGTCCGTAAACAAATATATTTGCATTGTTCTACATAACGTTACTTATTGCACTCCAGATAACATCGACATGTAACTGACTCACAAGTCTAAAGCTTACCCATATCGGTCCATTCTCGAGAGCAGGAGTGTGCCTAATTAAAACAACAAAATCAGAGTCTGGAATTGATTTAGTAATATATTTCAATCAATAAAACGAAACATTGTTCGTTTGCCTGTTACTTTAAACCTTCGCACATGGTTTTCAGTATTTGAAATTATGGAAAAATATTTTTTATAATCATCTTCGATGGTGTTATTTTCGGGATTTAACGCTCCGCTCCCACTTTGAAATGATACCGACTATTGTAGTTTAATCTGAATCATCGATTATACTTTCACAAATATTGTTTGAAATTCGCTTCTTTATTTGATATTTGCTTATTTCCAAAATCTTCTTCTTCTTCTCCTTGAATTACTTCGTCACAGATATTTTGTATTGATATTAGATTATTAATTTCGTTGAAAAATGAAGAAGAAAGGCCTTGTAGTTCTATTAATTATATATTTGGAATTTTTTTATTTTATTGGACGTTTCATGTACATATTGTCACATCATCAGCTGTGTAAAAAAATTTTTGTTGTTAAATTAAATATACAATAAATTACATGTTAACAAAATTTTTGTTGAGTAACTCACAACTCACCATGTAGTGTAGAATTAAATTTGTATAAATGTTGTATTGTAAAAATTATATATTACATTATAGGTGATTACCAATAGCCAAAATTCATTTCTAATCATTGCTATCTTGACAGTCAGCATGGTAATGCAGGACTGGAAATATTTAAATAATGCGAATTGTGCAAAATGGCTGCGTACATGCGCATTGAAAAATAATGTGAAAATAATATTTAAAATTTCTTTGATAATTAAAGTTTTTGTAATGTTCTATATTAATTTAAATTATTACTGAATCTATTTAAGTGCGGTAAATTGTTATTATAATCTGATTAAAAATTGAGATTTTTACTTTTGTCTAAATTTATATGACATGTTTCATATAGCAATCTATGTTTTTGTATTTAACAGTGTCCAAATTTTTAAAATTTTTGAAATCGAACTTGTGACTTGTGAGGACATGGTGCTTGTGTAACACGAGCTAAGGAACGAGGACTGTGTTGACAGATAGGGGTTGTCGGGACGTTGCCGTTCTCTAAAAACTGTGTTGACCTGGATCTGGGCGACAACAGCTGATGGTCTGGCACTTAACACGAGGGTAACGACCGAAAGTTTTTCAATAAAAACGCAGTTTAAATTAAATATAAATTTAATAGCGTAGAAATGTTAAAAAATATTAATGTGATATTAAATATATAAATATAAATATTAAAGTACAAGATTAAGCAATACGATAAATTTTATAAGTCCAAATATAAGTAAAATGATGCAATTAATTATTGCTATGACAAGCGACGTGAACTCGGGACCGAATTTGGACAGAATTCCCTTTCCTTGATTTGGTAGGAGTTTAAATATCATCTGTAGAGGGTCGCGGGGGTAGGAAACATACTTTGGAAACCATATTCACTTTCTTAGACATCACGTAGGCTGTGAGACTTTAACCCCACAGCCCTGCTAAAAAAGTCGACCACAGCTATGATAGAGCCCTAAAATTTGGTTCACATGCCCATTTATCAATTTTTTTTATATGGTTTTTATAGGCGAGTGATATGATTTCCATATGTTTGTAATTTCAGCTGCATCATAACAAGTTGGATATTTGAGACGTTGATAATTTGGGATAACGAAAGTGACTTATTACTATGACAGACTATTTATGTGTCTGGGATAGGAAATTTTGAATAATTAATTGATAAATTGAATTTGTTTAACGACTCATAATCCATCTTGTTACACTTGGTTAAAGCACTATGATTAGGGTTATTTCTATTACAATGATACTCATGTCGATATATTATTTTACCTAAAGGTTGACATGTTTCTCCAATGTAGTATTTATTGCATGCATGACATTTTATTTGGTAGATGACATTTGTTTTTCATTTAGGTTCAATTTTATCTTTTAATTTAGTAAATAAAAAATTAGTATTATTGTTAGATGTATTTGTAATTTTGATATTTGATCTTTTGAGAAGCTGTTTAATAGACTTATTTAATTCTATGTCGTAAGGAATTGTGGCATATATACTTTTCTCTTGATGTAGTTGCATATTATCATCAACCATACGGGGATTGTTATTATTATGTAAATGTTTTTATCGTAGTGATTGTAAACGTTGTTGCATGATCTTAGTTATTAATGATTCAGGGTAACCATTCATTTGTAAGTTGAAAATAATTTTGTTTAAATTTTGCTTATGAATTATTAAGCTTATTTAGTACTTAATATTTGTATACGAATTATAGTGTAATAATCTGCCAGATGCTGAAGGTTTTTGATACCAATTGGTTATAATTTTCTTATGTTCTAAAGTTATGATAGTGTCTAAAATATTTATTTTATTTTCTTGTCCTAATTCTAATGTGTATTGTATTCTTCTGTGGTATTTGTTGAATTCATTCAAAATTTCATCAACATTTGCTCTAGGTGCAATTACTAATCTATCGTCAACATATCTTTTATAATTGCTAATTCTGGTTTGTGGATTATATTTGATTATTTTTTTTGTAAAATTATTTCAGCTAAATTACTACTATTGCTTGAGCCCATAGGCGAGCCTTGTATTTGTAAATAAATTTGTTAGTTAAAAATGCAAACCAATGATTCAAAACAAAATTGTATTCCAGTTATGAATTCATCACAACATAACTCTGTGTGTTCTTGAATGGTATCCCCTTCAAAAAATTATTAATTTCATTATTATTATTATTAAACATTTTTATTTCACACGGTTTTAAATCACACGTGTTTGTCTTATAGTATACGAATAAACAAATTAACTAAAGACTATCCAGCGTACATCTCTTATAAAGAACACTTTCCCTACTTTTTTTTAATGTTTGATAATGAATTAAGGATTCCAAAGCTGAGCGATACATTTTTGTCAGGTAACGAGCACCTGTGTCAGACAATGCTCTTCAGTGGCGTATACTCCAGATATGCTTCGTATCACTCGAACTCTCCGTGAACAAATATATTTGCATTGCTCTGCATAATGTTACTTATTGCACTCCAGATGACATCGACATGTAACTGACTCACAAGTGTAAAGCTTACCCATATCGGTCCATTCTCAAAAGCAGGAGTGTGATTTAATTGATTTAATAATATATTTCACCAGATTTGTCAAACTATTTTGAAACCACTTTACAGGATTTATATCTACCGGAGGATCAATAAAATGGAACATTGTTCGTTTACATGTTAGATTAAACCTTGGCACGTGGTTTTCAGTATTTAAAATTATGGAAAAATATTTTATATAATCATCTTCGATGGTGCTATTTTCGGGGTTTAACGCTCCGCTGCCACTTTGTGATGATACCGACTGTTGTGATTGAATCTGAGGATTACACGAATCATCAATTATGCTTTCACAATTATTGAAATTCGCTTCTTCATTTGGGATTTGCTTATTTCCTAAATCTTCTTCTACTTTTTCTTGAATTATTTCACCACAGATATTTTGTATTGATATTAGATTATTAATTTCATTATTATTATTATTATTATTATTATTATTAATAGTATATTATTCAATGAGCATGTAATGTGTGCTATTACATGAGCGAAAGCGAGTCTTGTAAATCATTCGAATGAGTAATAGCCATTATATGCGAATAGAATACTATACTATATCCACAACTGTACAGTAATGTAGGATTCTGTAACTTGTCCGATAGTAGGTAGTTGATATCGATATCACTATGGTCACAGAAAATCGCATTTTATTTTGACATTTTGACCGTTTGTTATATGACGAGTTACAAAATCCCATTGATAGTATTTTTATAAAATCAAAGACAAATATATAAATTTTAGAAACCTTTTATTGAAAAATATATTTAACAAGAAACTTACCAAGTTCTAAACTTACTTACTATAGTAATAATTAATAGCAATGTTATGCAGTTATTAAAATTTATGGTTGGAGCTGAATTACCGGTTATATCGTATTTTTTTGTTATTGTCTCGGTTATTGTTGTATTTGTATTTGACCTTGATATAGTGCAGGGATTATCGTTCTTGTTAATTTCATTAATTATTTTCTTTGCTGTTTATTTTGTTATTTATATTATCATCGATAAACTCTTCCGCAACTGTGGTGGACTTCCATCCTCCAAGCTTTTTTACAGCTGTAATATCACCGCCTGGTCAGCCAGTACGGTTGTGTGGTCGTGGCGTGTCTTGTCTGATCGTTTAGATAAGCAACATAGCCCGCCCTGTCCAATTGGATGAGTTACCGCACAACGGCTCGGTGTGTGCTGACCTTGCAGAGACTGTAGGCTGACAACCTGCATCACTAAAATGCAAGTAAAACTGTCATGAAACAAGTACCTCAGGTACTTGAGGCCCTATTCTTCAGAGGAATGTTGTGCCATAGAGAATATCACCGCCTGAGCTGACAGAAATGGTTGCAGAAGATCTTCGTAATGAATGGCCAGTATAGGTTTCAGTATCTTTTAGTTTCAGAAACGTAGCAATTTGTTTGCCCGTAGTAGATAATTTATTTATACCTACTTTTTGAGAGGTACATTTGCCCTTTTGAAAATTAAGAAAGAAGGAATTGCATTTAGCGTGAGATGGACGAAGATTTATATATTTTTTGCATATTTCGTAAAATTCACCCGTTATGGTAAATGATCTAGAAGTTTTTGTTTTTGTAAAAGGTAAATTCACTATAAGAGCTCCATTGTAATCCCGCACATCTTCAATTTTCATGGCATATAACTCATTAGAGCGGCAGGCTCCCATTAATCCCCTGATTAGAGCCACCTTTACAAAAGATTAGATCAGAAAACATTTAATTATTTTAGAAAACGTACCTTAGTCAGAAGAAAGATTTGATTTGGTGCGTCTTTTATGAATTTATTTACTTCTTCTGGTGAAAAAGTTTTGGCTTTCTTCGGGCAAAAGCCATCAAACTGGCGTTTTAAAAACGCCTGTAACTTCATGTAATTTTCAATATGAATATTGTGATAAACATTCAATGTGCTTTTAAGCATTGAATAATATGCCCATAATGAAGATGATTTATAGTTTTTCGCTAATTCCGCAAAATATACAAGTACGACATTTTCGGAAAATGAAGTTGTTTTGCAGATTAATTGCCAATCCAAAAAGTTCTTATATACGATATCGTATTTATATTTTGATTTTCCGGGTAACAAATTTTCTGTTGCACTTGCCGCTAGCTTTTTAATATCAGGAGGTGTACAACACATGTCTTCTTCAGAAGACATATTTGTAATGAAATATGAAGTAGAATTTTTGCCCGCTTTGCACTGACAAATATAGAAATTTCTTTACCAACAAAAGGCAAAAATGTATGTATTGTTGTTTCAGCAACCGTCGCTAGATGGCTGGCTAGGTATTTTTGTATGTATTGAGAGTAAGTTAATATTTACCAGAAAAACATAAAACTAACTAAAAGAAAAAGAAAAGTATAAAAAATGACAAAACTATTGTAACTTTCACTTTTTGTGTAGAAAAATTTACAGTAATTTTGTTTTTACTCTTTTGACAGAACGATTGAATAATATTATTCCATCGCTATTATTCAACTGGCTACAGTAGCGCAGGTCGTTACTTGATAGAAAACGATTAAGTTCTAAGTATATTACTTAACAGTTGTGGATATACATTTTTATTTCACACGGCACAGACAAACATAAACAGATGAACAGCCTAATGGCGCATTCTATCCATAAAATTCGAAGTAGTTCTCACGATTAAACTAGATGGCGATAGTGCAGTAACTGCAGATTACATGCGCCCAGTTAAAGTTTCCTGAAACTTAAAATGACGTTCTTCTGTGGTTTCGATAAACTACAACTGGGCGCATGTAATCTGCAGTATCGCACTAACACCATCTAGTTTAATCGTGATAACTACTTCGAATTTTGTGGACGAAATACGCCGTTTGGCTGTTCATCTGGTTGTGTTTGTTTGTGCATACGGTTTTAAATCACACGTGTTTGTCTTATACTATACAAATAAACAAAATGTTCTAAAGACTATCCATCGTACATGTCTTATAAAGAATGGTTCTTCCACTTTCTTCTAAAGTTTGATAATGAATGAAAGATTCCGAAGCTGAGCGATACCTTTTTGTCAGATAACCAGCACCTTCAGTGGCGTACACTCCAGGCATGCTTCGTACCTATCCCTTGTATTTTACCAATATGAATTGTATTTTGTCACCGCACGCCGCTGATGGGTAGATGTATTGAATATTAGTTAAACCTAAGGATGTATTAAATAGTTTATATTAAACGAAATAATAAACAGCTAATAAGGTTTAAGTACATACGCTTTATTATTATAATTCATTACAATTGAACAAATTCTACAAGGTATGCTTTTTTTATTTTTTGCAAATTCTTTAGCGCCCATATACTTTAAACTGATATTAGTAATAGATTGCCTTAAATTTGATATTTCTTCATCCAAGATGTCGTCAAATCGTGCCGGAAGATAGGTTAAAAAATCTTGACATACTGCAAGTATTTTCCTCCCAAAGCTAGTATTGACACTTCGTAAATTAATTAGTTTATACGGTTTATTGATTTTTAATTCGATGATTCGTTTGACTGTTTTGTCATTTTTCAACATTCCTCGTTCATTCAACAAGGAGAAATCCATTTTTGTAATATAAAATAATAATATTAGATACAGATCGTAGAAGCTAATACACAGATATAATTACTCAATTTTATGTTTACAGGGTAAATACTTCTGTTACAATGCTTATTCTTTGAGATACCAACTTTCTTTTTATATAGTAAAAATTAAAAAAATATATAATAATAAATAAATAAATAACAATCTACTCATATAGTAACAATAACCCAGAGAATCGTCAAAGTAGGAACAAATATAAAAATTCCCAGCAATAAATTTATCTAAGGACATAATTCTGTGTTATTACAAAATCCCTTCCACCAAGAAATTGCATCTAATGAGGAAACCGCTTTCCATAAAATCGGTTTAGCCCAGAATTCCGATTTGCTTCTAAAATAGGCTAATTTCGATAAAACAAGATTTTCTTTAATTTCGGGCATGTCACTTGCAATTTTATGTATACATTCCATAGCCTCAATTTGTTTATAGGATTCTTGATTTCGATCCATTAACATGGTGTGAAATAAATGGGCTGCATAAAGCAAATTCTTTTCTTTCAACCATTTTTTGGATAAGCAAATATTCCTCTGCTATTGTTGTGGGGACTGTAGCTCATCAATAGTTTTCTTAATTGCATATTCAATATCTTTGAATGCTAAATTTGATACATTCTTAGTTGGCTTATCACTTTCTAGTATCGATTATCAATTTAATAATAGGTTGTAATAAATTTGAAACAAAAACCTATCATCGTCCAAAATATATGTTTTCATATGTTTGTCAACATATTTTACAGTATTTTTACTGATCACTAACTTTTGTAGAACAATCTTATTTTTGACCATGCTCTCTAAGCAATACAAATAGTTACCCCATCTAGTTTTAACTGATAAACAAAGAGCGTTTTTTATCTCTTTCTCTCGGCAAATTTTAGATAATATGGCACTTAAAATTTGTGATTGTTTGATTGTTTTAATAAATTCTACAACACGTTTTATAAATTTAACGACCGAATCATATTTCGATATATCATTTATTAAAAGATGCAATTTATGAGCTAGACATCCAATTGGCCCTATATGCGGATATTTTTCCGTTATTAATTGCCCGGCTTTCTTCATATTGGAGGCATTGTCTCCAATAACAACTAACAATTTAATTGATTTGTATTTGACAATATTGCTCATTTTTTCAGCTAAATATTCAGCTGTGTGGTGGCTATCTTCAGTAGGTATTGTTTCTACAAATACGGGCTGGGAAGTATTGATAATAATGTTTATAATACCTTCATTCCGCAAATTACTCCATCTATCGCATTGCAGTGCAAGATTATATGATTCCGCAATCTTTTCTTGCACTATTTTTTTTATTTTCTCTTACCTACTCTTTTTCTAACAGGGTTGTTCATAATACTTATCGTTGAGGTAATTTAAAAGCTGGCCTTATTTTCTCAAAAAATAACCTCTATGCTTGATGCTCCGGAATTCCTAATTGTGTTGTTAGTAGTTCATCTAATTGTTCCTATAAGCAAATGAATAAGATAAGACGAATATATTGAAAACATATAAACAAAATCCTTACTTGTTCACACTGACCATTGAAGTCAAGAAAATTTGCCAATAATGGAATTTTTTGTGTAGATGTCGATGTTGATGAAAGTAAAGAAGAAATTGAAGATACAGTTGATGAAGAATCTGTCATTTTAGCCAAATAACTACTATTATCATTTTCACTAGAAGTAATAGGTTGATGTTTTAAATAAATTTTTTACTTCTTCTGTAGCTTTGAGGCAATTTTTTCTTAAATAGCTGATAATTCTCGTTGCATTTTTAAACATATTGTAGCGTTTGTGAGCGAGAATATAAGAGATGAAAAGGTGTACACTAACAAAACATTTATTCGATTGTAAATAACAAGAACGGATTACAGAGTTCAATAAACAATACAAACATTAACCATAGCAAGAACCGCACGTGCACCCTCTTAGAAGCTCTGAACTCAACTGTCGCTACCTGCGATCTGCAAGCGACCCGCACCGTATCTTCGGCCCCCATCGTCGCACATCGGAGACACTCGCGTACCCCACGTCCAAACACACCACTGCAGTTCTCAAAAGTTTATTAATCGCGGAACGCTACACTTTCCCCTCCAAAGTTACTGCTTTCTCCTAGATGCACCAGCAGAATCGCGAATGAGCCACGCAGCCATGTCCCTCGCTTGCTGGAGTGTCATTTCTAATCCTTCCTCCGGCACCGTATCTGCAGCCAGATAAATCCTCTGGTGTGTCTTCCTCAGTCATCTCGTTCCTATTCCCCGATTCAACAGTAAGTCTTTCTTCACGTTCTGCCATTAAATCCGCAGTTGGGGAAGGAGAGAATATTGATAAATCAGGCGAGTCACAGAGTGAGTGTCGCAGAGGAGTGGAAGACGGGGTAGCAACGCACTCTGGTACTGGACTGGGGCATGACGAAACATTATAGTTTCTTTCACCTGAATCAGAGGCTTGATCTGGTTCTAGGTGTATTTTGATATTTACTGAACTTCCCGTGAAGACTCTCTTGATTAAATCCTTCACCCTTGCAGAGTCTAACCAATCCAGTCCAAATCCTATTATTGGCATGGCTATTTTCTGAATCTTCAGACGTCTAGCGTAGCCTCGTAACGAACATAACCTCCGCTGTAGAGTTTCATAGCTCGATTTGTGACCACTTTCCGACTTGGTAGCCAAATAGAAGATGTCTCTTTTTGGCGTGCTCAAGTAGGCCGTGCCCCCTGGCCTGACAATCTGAGCCTTCAATTTGTCAACTCCACCAAAACGTCTTCTAAATTCCTTGACGATTCCGGCACCTATCCGTATAGCAGCGGCCACATAATGAGCTAGTGCAAAGCCAGCGGGTGCGCTGAAAAGATCCCCTTCAATCTCTTCGATCCGGGTAATATTATTCGACTGCTGAGAACTGGGATCGGGAGCTAACCGCCTTGGATGCCCAGGTAGTCGACGAGCGCGTTCTTCTCTTCGAGCTATTTTAGGATTGGGTACATGAGTACAGGGTTTTAGACGGTCCTGATAAACTAACAAACGTTTGTGTTTGAGGGAACAGTGTTGCACCCTATAGGTATTCATACCCATCTCCTTGACAATTCTATATGGACCCGTCCACGGACGATGAAGTTTTTATGTCTCTCCTATTCGAGGAGTAGCTTGGTGCAGCCATATTAAATCTCGTATCTTATACGACTTATGTTTAGCATTGCGATCATAATAGCTTTTCTGGCGTTGCTGCGAAGCGTTTAAATGCTCAAGGGCTAACTCATGAGCTTGGTCCAATGAACTACTCAACTGTTTAATGTAGTTCTGGTCCGAGGTGCAGGACTGCTGTGGTGGCAATCCGTACTGTGCGTCTATTGGAAGGCGAATCTCTCTTCTAAACATCATTCGAAACGGAGTATATTTAGTGCTTTCGTGCTAACTACTTCTATATGCCATCATTACTTGTGGCAGTTTATCGTCCCATGTACGCTGGTGATCCCCTGCCCAATGGCTCAGCATACTTAACAAATTTCGGTTGAACCTTTCGACTAATTCATCTGATTGCGGGTGGAATAGAGAGGTTCGTGTTTTCGTGATATCAATTAAGCAGCACATCTCCTGGAATAACTGCGACTCAAATTGTCGCTCCTGGTCGGAATGGATTACTTCGGGCGCACCATAGCGACACACGAATTTTTTTACTACTACCCGGGCCACCGTTTCAGTTGTCTGGTCAGGGAGGGCGTATGCCTCCACCCACTTGGTAAAATAGTCGCTTATTAGCACGACGTACTTGTTGCCTTTTGTAGTAACTGGCAACGGCCCCAGAATATCAATCGCAACACGTTCCAGTGGACGCGACACACTGGCCGAATGTAATGGTGCTTTGGCAGCCGTTGACGGGGTCTTGCGGCGATTACACTCCTCGCACTCTTCGCAGTACTTATAAATATCCGACTGCATATTTGGCCATAAGAAACGTTCACGTAAACGCACTGTAATTTTATTCACGCCCAAATGTGCCCCCGCAGCAGCACTCCCGTGATATTCTCGAATAATGTCGTTAAGAAGTGCACATGGTACGAATACCCGATAACGCGGTCGTTGGTTAACACTGTCCTCTAGACACAGGGTATCACTTACTATCTGGGGTTTAATCGCAATTAAACGTCTGGCACCCTCGGGTAGCGTCGATTCATTAGTCTTTCGATCGCGAAGAAAGTCTATCACGGCGCGGCAGCATTTGTCTTTCATTTGTTCCCGTTGAATCACTATCTGTTCAGTTTCATCTTCCACCAACGACGCCACTAATGCATTAGTTTGAGTTTCTACCGATCGCGATCCTGTTTGGTCGTTTTTATTCATCTCGCACTGGGGACACGGTCGAGTCGACAACCCATCGGCGTTTGTATGCTTCTTACCGGGCCTATGAATCACCTGCATATCATATTCAAACAGTATCTCTAACCATCGGACTACCTGCCCTTCGGGTTCGCGGAAATTCTGAAGCCACTTCAAACAGTTTAGATCTGTTCGGGCTATGAAGTGGGCTCGCCATAAGTAGGCTTTGAAATTACGACATACTGATACTAGCGCCAGTAACTCCTTCCTATTAACGCAATACTCACCATCCTGGATTTGGCTAAGTACACCTCCGATCCCCATGTTACTTGCATCTACGTCGATGATGAAAGTATCCCGCGAATTCGGATACGAAAGTATAGGTGCTCTCATTAAAGAGTGTTTAAGCTTCCCGAATGCTTCATCACACGGTTCGGTCCATTGATATCGCTTGTCTTTATTAAGTAGGCGATATAGAGGGTCCGCAATCGTCGCGGAATTAGGGACGAATCGTCTATAATATGAAGCAAGCCCCAGAAAGGCATGTAGCTCCGTAAGATCTCAGGGAACGGGCCATTCTTCAATAGCTTGTACTTTTCTAGGATCTGTGGCGATTTCTGCACCACTAACAATGTGTCCTAAGAACTCGACTTGCTGGTGGAACAAGCGACACTTCTTCGGGTTCACTTTTAGTCCGGCTGCGTGTAATCGTTCGAAAACAGCCGAGAGACGTTTTAGATGCTCGTCAAAGGTACTTCCGTAAACGATTACGTCGTGTAAATATACTAACGCACTCTCCCAGTGCAAGCCATCTAAAACAACGTCCATGAGCCGTTGGAAGGTTGCCGGCTCGTTGCAGACGCCAAAAGCGAGTACGTTAAATTCAAACAGGCCGCTTCCAATAAAGAAGGCCGTCTTGGGTCTATCTTCTGTCTGCACCTCGCACTGCCAGTAGCCTGCTTGTAGGTCTAGAGCTGTAAACAACTGAGCACCTGCGAAGGAATCCAAAACAGTGTCGATCCTCGGTAGCGGATAGCTACGTAATCGTAATCTCGTTCAACTTACGAAAATCGACACAAAATCGGAGATTTCTATCTTTCTTGCGGATTAGGACAGCAGGAAAACACCATGGAGAAGTCGATGGATGGATTACACCTACCTCCAGCATACGTTGAGCTTTCCGCTGAGCCTCGCTTCTTTGAGAGAGAGGAAGTGTACTTAGCGCCAATCGTCGGGGATTTGCATCACCGGTATCAATACGATGTTGTAATACTTTAGTTCTACCGTTATTAGTTTTATGTTGTGAGATCGCACTTACAGTCTCACTACTTGGGGTACGTAACAAGAGCGCCCCATCAGGACCGCCAATTACACATCGTCTCATCATACAGCTATGTTTCTCCCTGCATTTGAGTATCGGTTCTATAATTCTCGGTACATTCATTTCTTCCCCGTTTATACGTACTCGACTTATTATCTCTGTCCCGGAACTATCACGGTCTCTCATAACACTGCAGCCGCAGGCACGATCTCATACTCGTCCACTCGTTGGCCCCGCACTGTGATGCATTTATTCGCCATGTCCAATTGGCGACCCACTTTCCTCAGATAATTACAGCCAAGTATAATATTGTCAAACAGATTATGACACACACTGAATTCTACCGTAACCACTGTATCAACCAACTTGACCTGCATACTGTCAGTTTCCACTATGTTAAACTGTTCTTGACTGGCTAACGTCACTGTCTTTCACGGGTTTCAACTCACTCCGGCTAACACTTTTCCAGAAATCGTGTCAAACAAAACAACCTGACGCGCCCGTATCAACTAGCACAAGTGTGGAGACGTTGTTAATCAGCCCACGAATACGGAAAACCGCGACATCGCTATCAACTGGTCCCGGCTCTTCGCAGTCAGACACCAATACGGGACCTCGTGGTGTCTCTACTCGTTTCCCGGATGCTTCGTATTTTTCTTATTGCAGTCCTTTCGTAGATGACCGCGTTCGCTGCACTCAAAGCAGCGACGCTGTGTAGCACGAAAGTCTCCCCGACTACGTCCAGTGTCACTCCAACCTGGAGACGGTGAACGTACCCGTCTTTGCTGTCCGTCTCGGTCTGCCCTGCGTTCATACATGTTGCGAGGTGGTGTCGGATCTCGCCAGCAAACACTCTGCTCCCGAGCCGACCCGGTTTCCTGACGTCTTTCTAATCGACGTGTTGATTTAATTAGCTCTTCTACAGATATGGACAAAGCTTCTATCATTTTCTACAAGCACTCCAGCTCGGTCTGGCTTTTAGACTCGGCAAAGCAGATAATCGCTGTTTCTTATCTAGATTGATGACGAATCTCTTTCAGTGTCTTATTTATTTTCTGCGCGGTTTGCGCATCTGCCAACGCGGTAGTTAAGGTCCCCGGATTCTGCCGCGCGGCCTCTTCAGCAACACTTGGGTCAAATCCCAACAAGAATTGCCACAGCAGAAATTTTTATTTTGTTACTGCGCTATAATCCCCGAACGCTTCGTTACCAACCCCTAATTATATTATCTTTATTGATAATTAATAAAAATATAACTATATTCTGAGCAGAGCTCATACATACATATGAAATATGAGAGAAAAGAATACTTGTTTCTCTGTACATTCACTTATATACTATTTTATTCTAATTGCTCTATCAGTTTTTTTATGGAAAGTTTTCATGTTACTGAACTAAAAGATGTTATGACTATGAACAATATTATTGTAAGATAGTATAAGGCACGCACATAATTCCTCCTCACCAAAATCTTGCAATATTATTGTTTATAGGATATGGGGTTTAATTCTATTCCTTTATTTTCAACATTTTTCTTACATTGAAACATTTGTTTTTTCTTAATTATTATTCTTATTACTACTATTAGTATCATGATTATAATTATGCTATATATTATATAAGAATTATGATTGGATTCTTGTAAATTAATATTTTTTATTAAATGTAATTATTTTGGGGTTTCTTTGAATCTATTGATTTTATTTAAATTAATAGTTCCATTAATTTTTATTTGATTATTTTTCAAATTAATGTTATTGAATAGTAATTCTTTATATGACTGACTTATTACATTGAATGTATTCTTATTTATTTGGCATTCTTTATTTAATTTAAATTACAAATTCCTTTTATTTCTTCTTGTTTACTTTCAAACTTGCAATTTATGTGAATTTTTTGTTTTTGTGGGCTAATAATTATCAGGTCATTTGTATTTTATATTTGTTCGAAAGTATTGTCTATTTGAAGTTGATGATAATCGCATTCATCAATCTTTTGGTTATTAATTATATTGTTTTGGCAATTACTTATCCTAAGGTATTGGGTATTACACATATATATTTTATTAAGGTTTACACAATCATTAAGTATATAATGAATATTATTATAAAAGTACAAGTTTTGTTGTTCATTTATCAGTATCAAATTCTGATTGAAATACGTAGGTAAAGGGGTAAATTGATATATTGGATAGGTGTTTTGTGTAAATATTGGTAGAGTTAGAATGATATGTAGTATTTTCTTATCTAGGTTACAATGAATTTTTATTAGTTCATTTATATTCCAAATATTTTCATCTATACTTAATAGCTTTAGACTTTCAATTGATATGATTACGGGGTCTAGATTATGTGTTGTGACGAAGCGTCACGATACAGTTTTATTTTAACAGTATTTTTGAACGTAAATTTGTCAAATTTGTCAAATTTACCGCACCTCTACCTTCCAAATATTTTAAAAACTATTGCCTAGATTTTGCAGTCGAGTCAAGCAACCGCGCAAGGCCAGCGCGCGCATGTCTAGTAATGGCTGATCAACATGGAGATTTATTTGTTTACATCGTGTTTTTGTGAAGTTGTTCTACAAACCATTACTCTGATTTTCTTGATTCGAACACCGTAAGATGCAAGATAATGTTCTACGTAGTGTAGTGCCAAACACATCGCAGTGGTTTTTGTGAAAGTGGTGTTTTGAAAAACATAACCATCGAACATGTGTTTGGTTTGTAGTCAAGTTACTCGTTCAGTTAATTTCATGCGGCGAAATTAACTCGTTTAGTGACTTAAGGCAATAGTAAGTGTATTGTTTTTTTATTATTGTTTGTATTGTATTTAAATGTTATTTATTTATATTTATTTTTATATAAATTGTAATTGTTTTGTGACTATGTTCACCTCCGATGATAGTTACGGAGGAAAGGGGGGTGAACATTTATAAAAGCGCGGTCTTTGACAGACTCAGGGCCTTTGTTAGTGAGTTTTTGGCCAAATAAAGACGTAACAAATAAAAGTTGTGAAGCAGAGTTTTTTATTCGAATTATTTTCAGTTGCTTTCCTATCCTTCCACTAGTGAACGTAAGGTAAGTGGAAGTGAAGTATTTATAGGAAAATTGGAATAGTGTTTTGCCGTTTTTCACACCCTTATGTGAGCAAAACGTGTGTGTGAGAAAATCGTTCTTTTTCATCCCGTGCACGAGTTGTGCGTAAGTTGCGATAGTTGTGAATTCCGATTACTAGGGGCAGAGAAGAACTAGTGATTGCGCTACCACTATCGAGATAATTTTGGATGAATTTCGGCGTAGAAAGAATCCTCGAATCCGTCATTTTGCTTCGTGGGTCGCGGAACAGGATTCGGCTTGTCCATCAGCCACCGCCAGGACTAATCAAGGATAGTTCTGCTGAATTTGGTTTTGCGTTCGTTTTTACCTCACCCTCGCATCGCGTGCACGTGGGTGAGCGAGCAACGCAGGTTGTAAGAATAACAGATTTTTATTCTAAATTTATTTATGCTTTTATTTACGTCTTTTTACTGTCTCTTTTTGGAAAGTCGCTCCGTGATGTTGTGTTCAAGCGAGCGACCACAACCAATGTTGGAATCCGAACCTTGGACATTTTTCTCCATTGAGATATCCGTGGCCGTCGTCACTGGCAGCCTGCGAGTTAGACGTCTCTACCGTTACGTAGAGTGGCGCCCGAGATTTAGCAACGAATAGTGCGACAGCGTTTGTATATTTTATTATACCGTGCCTGTCGACTAATTATTGTGCTTTTGCACGAGTTATTGTTTTGTAGGCTGTGACGATGCATTTTATATTGTGTGACGCGAAGGTAACGCCGTAGTCCGTCACACGTTTTCAAGAACGATAGGGACTGACGACGTAGCGACGTCACAGTGTTGAACAGAAGGTTAGGCTTACTTCTAGTTGTTTGACTATGTTGTTTAAATTTGTTATTAATGATATTAGTTCGTTGAATTGCATTTTAATTTCTACTGTTCCTTCCCAATTTGCTTTGTCTTTTAGTATTTGTGATATGGTATTTAGTCTATCTTGCAATATTTTTTCATTATGCTCTACGTTTTTAAATTGTTTATTAAAATGATCTGTCATGTTTTTCACATACTGAATGTTTTGTATGTTTTGTCCTTGTAGTGTGTTTTGGTTGAATTTGATCTGTTCGAATATTTTCATGTATTTTTCGTCGTCAGATGCGTCAAGGTTGCCAGATATGCTTTTTATTATACTTCCTAGTCTATTAGTTTATTAATCCTCTTTTACTTCTTTTGTTGTTAGAGAGTACTTTTTGAATTTGTTCATTTAAATCGTTATAGTTATAATCTAACATGTGTATTTGGTTTTCAAATAAGTGTCTGTGTGTTTTTATTTTATTTAGGATAATTGTTTTTGCTGTTGTTAATTTTTCATATTCTGTAAGAAGAGTGCTGATGTTGTAATTGATATATATTAATTTCTCGGATTCTTTTAATTTGCAACTTCCTAATTCAATTAAGTGAAATCTATTGTTATGTGATATATCTTCAAGTTGTCCCAATACTCTGTAATAGATTTTATTGTTTTATTTTATTTATTCGTATATTCTTTAATCCGTGTTTATTTTTAATTTCTATTATTCCTAATATGGGGTCATATTTTTCTACTTTTATTTTCTTGAATAGTGGTTTTTTATGTTTGTTTATTCTTCTCACTCCTTGTTTAATAAATACGAGATCTTTTATTTTTAATGGATTGTCGTTTTCTTGATTTATTTTTATCTTTTCCTTACTAATTCTATCAGTTAATAATTTGTTTAAATCTATTTGTTCCTGTCTATAATTTTGAATAATTTCGTCTTGAATTAAGGGTATTGTTTTAAATGGTATTTCATTATTTTTTCCGTACAATATTTCATTGGGAGTTATTTTGTAATGCTATGTTTCGTATTATTGTAAGCTAATATTACTAAGTCTAATTGTTCTAATAATGTTTTTTCTTTGAATTTCGTGGAGTTATTTATAAGTCTTAGATGTTCTATTAATGTGGAATGGAGTCTTTCTATGGCATTACTTTTGGGATTGTCTACACATATAACATGACTGTCTATATTGTATATTTTGAATAATTCTTGTATTAGGTTATTTTTGAATTCTGTTCCTTGATCGAATATAATTTTATCCGGTACTTTAAATGTTTGAAAGTATTTGATTAAATGATTTAAAACATTTCTCACATTTTTCTCTGGTATGTAGCATATTTGTGCATGTTTAGAAAATTGGTCGAATATAGTTAAGAAATTTTGTTTGTTTAAGGATAGCATGTCAATATTTATTATTTCGAATGGTTTTGTAGGCGTTGGCGTTAAGTTGTCTATAGCAATTATAGGTTTTCTATCGTATTTGTTTAGTTTACAAGTTTCACATCGGTTGATATATTCAGTAATGTCTTTTATCATATTTGGCTAAAAATATTTTTCTTTTAGTGAATTAATTGTTGCTATTATTCCTCTATGATTTGTGAGTCCATTGTGAAATTTGTGAATAATTTCTAGTTTTTTCTATGTCGTCTACTAGTTTATTACAGGCTATTATATTTATCGTATTAAATTCGAAATTTTCTTGAAGTATTTTTGAAAAAGTTAGATCTAATTTTTCTTCGAATATTGCATAGTATTTTACTTTTGGGACAATATAATTTTTAATGAAGTTTATTATTTCTTCTTGGAGGTTTTTTTTGTTACATTTACATATCATCCTAAGTTTGTTTTGTTTGAATAATTTTTTTATTTCTATATTTGTCTCTAAATTGTGGGTTGTCATTATTAATTGGTTATCTGCAATATTTAATCTATTTTCTACGAATTTAAGGCCGTTTACTAAATTTTCTTGATCTGAGTGTACTGTATTTCTATTACTATCGGAATTTGAATTTTCTGATTCTAAATTATTATTTTCTGGTAATGTATATACAGACTGTCTACTGAATTCGGGCCACTTAAGGGAATTCTTAAACTAGAAGAGGTACGACTTCGGTTAAATTAGACAAAAGTTGCTTTATCAGGGGGCTATTCCTGTGATGTATTTGTTTTTCCAAAAATATGTATAGGTCACTAGACAGAAGAAAAAATATGAAATTAGTGAAAATTAATAAATCGTTTTTATTCTTAAACGATGACAAATAGAGAAAAATGTTCTAAATAAAACTTTTAGAAGATAAAGTGCGCCATAAAGAGAAATAATAATAAAAAAATTTTAGCCAACTGTTTGCGAGATATGGCAAAAAAAATATTTTTTTAAAATGGTAATCATAGGTGGCTATGGCATCGTTAAAAGTAGTATTTTTATTTCTTTTCAACAGTATGTATTTTTATATCATTCATTTTATAAATTATTGTTTTATTTACATAAATCATACAACACTTCTTTCTAATGGCATTTTTAAAGTAGGCTTTGGCACAAACAATTTAAAACAACAGATTTTTTTTGTATTAATTTATTTTTTAATCTAGGTTATGCCTTAATTACCTATATAAAACTTAACCATAATCTATTATAATTAATTGTAAACAAATTTACTTATTCCTAAGATAAGATTAATAACAAACAATGAAACATAAGAAACACTAAATAAATTTTGTTAAACTAATGCAAATTTGGTTAATTAAACTGTAATTATAACAAATGTTGAAAATTTTGTCCATTTTGTTGTAAACATAATTCGGCTCTGCTTAAAACACTATGTAGAATGTTTTCCAACATATTTTTAGAAATTAAATTACATGCCTCAATAATTTTATAAACATAAAAAGAAAGCATATCTGTCTTTTCTTCGAAAGTGAATCTGTCCATAATTATTTTTAATTTAACAGTTTAACACAAAAAACTTTCAATAAGACAGAAATATGATAAAATCAGTTGTTTTAAATTGTTTGTACCAAAGCCTACTTTAAAAATGCCATTAGAAAGAAGTGTTGTATGATTTATGTAAATAAAACAATAATTTATAAAATGAATGATATAAAAATACATACTATTGAAAAGAGATAAAAATACTACTTTTAACGACGCCATAGCCACCTATGATTACCATTTAAAAAAATATTTTTTCTTGCCACATCTCGCAAACAGTTGGCCAATTTTTTTTTATTATTATTTCTCTTTATGGCGCACTTTGTCTTCTAAAAGTTTTATCTGGAACATTTTTCTCTATTTGTCATCCTTTAAGAATAAAAACGATTTATTAATTTTCACTAATTTCATATTTTTTCTTCTGTCTAGTGACCTATGCATATTTTTGGAAAAACAAATACATCACAGGAATAGCCCCCCGATAAGGCAACTTTTGTCTAATTTAACCGAAGTCGTACCTCTTCTAGTTTAGGAATTCCCTTAAGTAGCCCGAGTTCAGTAGACAGTCTGTATATTGATTTGTATATTTGAATCTTCAAATATTTTTTGTATTTTTTCTTTTACTTTAGTCCATTCCAGGTTGTCTTTTCCGCAACCAATTTTGGGAAGATTTATTTCATTAATTTCGTTCAGTATTAGGTAATCTCATAAATCTTTTAATGGTCTGTCTAAACATTTTATTGTCGGTTTGTCATTATGTTCTAGTTTTGTGATTAGGTGGATTATTGTTTTATTGTATTGATTTTGGATAATTATATTTTTGTTTTCGATTTCTTGTTTACTACAATATTCTCTACTATTGAACAACATTTCATTAACCTGCTTAGCTAATCCTTGGGACATTTTAAATTTTTTTGAGATACAATGTGCAAAAATTTTTGGTTCGGTTACATCTCCAATTTTTTCTCTTATTTGTGATTTTAATTTTTGTCTAGAGAGATTGTCTGCAATTACGTTCATTTTTCCTTGTAAATAATTTATTTCAAAATTGTATTCATTAAGTTCTATTTTCCATCTCATTAATTTCTGATTTGGATTTTTCATGTTAAATAACCATACTAACGGTTTGTGGTCGGTTTTTATGACGAATTTTCTACCGTAGAGATAAGTTCTAAAATTTTTTATAGATTGGACTATTGCTAACAATTCTTTTTCAATTGTGCTATAATTTTGTTCCGCATTATTAAGTGTTTTTAAAAAATATGCTATGGGCATTTCTTTTCCGTTTTAATTTTTTTGTAATAATACTGATCCTAGTGCATATACTGACGAGTCTGTTGTTAATATAGATTCTTTGTTAAAATTTGGGAATTGTAGTATTGGAGATGTGGTTAATATTTGTTTGCATTCTTGGAAACATTTCCTGTAATCTTCGTTATAGATATCTATTGTTTGTCCGTTTTTTAAGCAGCGTGTAAAAGGTTTAGTGATTTTTGCGAAATTAGGTATAAATTTTCTGTACCATCCTACAGTGCCAAGGAATTGTTTAATTTCTTTTTTTGTTTTCGGGATATTTAAATTTCTAATATTTTGTACTTTAGAGGGGTCAGTTTTTAAGCCGTCTTGAGTGATTATATATCCAAGATATTTTGTTGAACTTTGTAAGAATTCGGATTTGTCTATTTGTACTTTAAGGTTAGCTTTTCTTAATTTTTCAAACACTAATTTAATATTTTCCAAATGTTGTTCTAATGTTTCGCCAAATATAATTATGTCGTCTAGGTATACTAAACAGACTTTATTTACTAACTCTCCTAACGCGATATTCATCATGCGTTGGAATGTCGCTGGGGCATTTTTGAGTTCAAATGGCATTCGTGTGAATTCGTAATGGCCTGAAGGTGTTGAAAACGCCGTTTTTTCTATGTCATTTTTGTTCATTGTTATTTGGTGGAATCCTAAGTGTAAGTCTAGTGTAGTAAAGTATTTAGAATGTCCTATATGGTCTAGTAGTGTGTCAATATTGGGTATGGGATATTTGTCATCTTTAGTTTTTGTATTAAGTTTTCTAAAGTCAATTACTAACCTAGTTTTTCTTTTACCAGAAGCGTCTTGTTTTTTTTGGAACTATCCAAATGGGGGAGTTCCAGGGTGAATAAGATTTTTGAATTACTTTTTCTTGCATTAAATTTTGTATGTGTTCTTCAATGTCCTTTTCGTAAATTTGAGGAAGTTTGTAATTTTTTGTGTGAATTGGTGTGTCGTCATCCAGAATTATTTTGTGTTCAGTGATATTTGTACTTGATAGTCGTTCATTTTTGTTTGGAAAAAGGTCTGTATAGTTTTCTATTAGGTCGTTTAGTCTTTGTTTTTCAAGGGTATTCAGGTGTTGATTTCTTATTTCAATATTATTTATTTCATTGCTAGAATTTTTATTTATATTTGTTAACTTATAGGTTTTATTTTCCATATTACTTGTATTTTTATTGAAATCTAAATATATGTTAAGTGTTTTAAATGCTTCTATTCCGAATAATAAATTATACTTTTTATGAAAGTTATAAACATGGCATTTTATAGGTTTCTTGTTTAAGAATATTGTTGTAAATTTAGTACATTTTGATTTTCCATTTACTGTTTTAAAGGTTAATAATTCATCATAAAGTTTACAATTTTTTTCTTTTGCTAATTTATGGTGTATGAAATTTATTGATGAGCCTGTGTCGAATAGTATTGTATATGGTCCTTTTGTTAGGGTAGGTAGTTCGTTTACGATAGATGACATTACGTATTGTTCATTGTGTCTATTTGTTCCATTTCTAAAAAATTGTCTTCGGATTCATTATTTTCATATTCATTCTCGATTTCGTGACAAAATTCTTCTTCCATTTCTGGGTTTATTTGCTCATTTTCATCAGATTCTATTTTGTAATTTTGTTTGATTGTTTGTGTCGACATGGGTTGTGTGAATCTCGTTTGTTGTGACATGGGTATTGATTTTAAATTTCTTCTGGTGTTTACACCGTTATAAATGTTTTGTCTTGCAAAATTTCTGTTTTGTGTAGTTTGTGGTTGTGATTGTTGTGTTGATTGTACAATTGTATGGGGTTGCTAGGGAATTGTTGTCCAGGGAATTTTTTTAAAGTGGAATTTTGACTTGGTCCTACTGATTTTAAAAGTGGTGATTGATGTTTGAAATTAAATTCATTACTTAATAACTGTTAGTAGTTGTGAGCCCTCATTTGGCGACCGTAGTCTCAAATTTGCATATTGGTCATTTATAGATTATGGCTTGATTAATTTGCATATAGTACAGTTTTGAAAATGATTTCGTCTGGTCTTTTGTCGTAGGCTTAGGTATTGTCTGGCTCTACAAAGGGGCTGACCTGTAAAAGTTATAAAGTTTGTGGTTCTTTGTTGGCAAGTGTTTCTTTTGTTATGTATAGCCATTTCATTCAAAATATTTACTTAGACTCTGAGATAGCGCGTTGAAAAGATTTTGTACCTGTAAGAATTGACAAAAGCCGAAAGTTATACTCTGAGATAGCGCGT